>CM055188.1:20558496-21908496 GCA_029224185.1 Karalla daura
GAGCAGAGGATTGGCACCCTGCCAGCCCGTGAGACTCCGATGCACTGCAGATGAGCCAAACCTCCATCCATTCACATGGAGCTCTTAATGGCGGGGTGACGACATGCCGCCACTGTCAGTGTGTGTGTGTGTGTGTGTGTGAGTGAGAGAGACTTTTAGCGCTGTTGTCCTCTCATTGACTTCAACAGATATCTAAACCCCTTGGTCGAACCACCAATTGTCTTACTATAAAGTTTAAATGAGAAAACCTTCGTTGTCTCACTGTAAACATCATTATGTATTTATAAAACGACGCCTTGGATCATTAACAGCACAGCACACATCAAACATGGCACCTTAATAAATAGCTAACAGCCCACGAATAGCTGGAGTGCAGAGTGTGTGACCGACACAGATAGTACATAGCTGAAATGTAAATCAGGCTAAATGGGCTGACACTTCCATTCGTGCCTGTCTGAAGCGATCCATGCAGCTTCCTTTATGTTGCCATTCATCCAGTATGATGAGGCGTTGGTGTGTGGTCAAAGACATCAGCAAGACTAACACTGCAGTGATCCAGCAGGAGGGCAGTTAGATTACAGCATGATGCTCCTAATATTACTGCCAGGGGAGCAGCATGTGCCTGATAACGGTGTTAGGAGTGTTTTTTCAGCAGGACTGAATCAGTTAATGAATGGACCCCTCAGGGCTAATAAATGCACATGAATTGTGTTGTGTTATACTCGCTTTTTCCGTGAACACAGACATGGACAGCGGAGAGCACTTAGTCTCATGCGTAGACTACGCACAGAGCCTCTGTGACGTCACGTATGGGTTTCAGAAGAGCCATTGTGAAATTAAATGCCAGGGACAGGAGTAAAACCTTGTGGCTGTCACTGAGAGCATTCACTGCTGAATTTATGTATCTGTATTTGACTAAATGTATGATTGAATAAGAGCAGTTGAGTTGGACATTTGAACAAGATCTGATTTTGGTTATGGCCATAAGGGACTGTTTAAGAAATTGTTTTTGAATTTCCAGCTTTAGCTCAGCCATATTCTCTCCTAGGCTTTTAGATATTCTCATTTGCTAACATGCATGCTATAAACATGCACTTTAGCTATAGCCTATACACCTATTGATCATTAAATCTTTCCCGTTACATATATTCCATAGGAATTTGTTCAGATGATTAAAATTGCTGCTGTTTGAATATCTCACTTTCTCCCAAAACTTTCACCAGAAATCAGATTTTAATGCAAGATAAGAAAAAAGACTAAAGTCAAGCGCAAATTGCTCTCTTTTGGATGTGAATCCAGCAATCAAGTTTCAGAGGGAGCAAACTGTCTAAAATATCCTCCCACACAAAAGTAAAACTGCAGCTGTACAGCAGCCACCACGACAAAAAGATCATCTCCTTCTTAGACTGTAATGAGATCTTTTTAATGTAGCAAGATACTTTCATCTCATAATATGTTTAATTATGACAAACTGACATTTAGTTCTATATAGAGAAGCTTCTTTCATTAAAATTGCATTCAAATATCTGGTTCTCATGAGGCCCTTTAATTAATTAGGTATCATTTTATCATTAGAAACACGGTGCACTGTGAAAGGGTAGTCGTGACCGGCAGGTCGGTTTGAGCAAAGGGATGACGTGACACAGGAAGATGCTGTAGTTGGTGGTTTTACTATACTATGCTATACTATATGTACGCATGTGTGTATGTATATACAGTATATAAATATATATATACGCACACGCACACACACACACACACGCACACACACACACACTATACATACAATAAAAAACAAAAACAACAAACAAAAGTTGGGAAACAAAATGCACAGTGACACCAGGGTCAAAACGAAAATACAAAATCCTATCAACAGGATTTTTAAAGGCATTCAAAGGCCACCAAAATATCAAAGCCGCAACTCTGCTCTAAGTTTTACACTCTACAGACCTAGAGGGCATTACTATAACACCACTGTAGTGTGTGTGACCACCTCTGTCCTTACAATGAGGCTGAGGCCACCTCGTCGTCTATGGAGGCTGCGGTGTAGCCTCAGCACCTGATCCATCAGGCGTTGGAAAGAGGGAGCGACGAGCAACACATCTCCAGTCCATCACGTGACTTTACATCATACAGATCATACATTTTTTCTAGACAAAGCTTTTCCATCCAATTTTCTTCTCGTTCATTCATCTTTGTTGCTCTGAATTGGCAGAATTTCAGTATTTCAGACTAACTTATCTAACTTATTTAAATGAGTGATGCCCATGGCTGAAATGCCCTTTCATTAGGCTCTGACTAAATTTTGTTGAAAGGCTTTTTCTTTTGTGACCTATAATGTATCTTTTTGTAAAGAAAAAAAGAGAAAAGAAAATTACCTATTGGAACCAGATGGTTATGATGTGATAATGAGAAAAATGTCATGTCTTGTTAAATAACTGCTGCAGCTACAAGAACCTTGAATCATCATTAGACGAGAGTGAACAGATTTTTCTCACAGCTTCTTGAACTTCAGTGTGCTTGTGCACCGTGTTGAGGAAAAGGAATGGAGTACATCCGATTGCTGATTTTTACGCAGCTGGTGCAGAAGCAGATCTCTGACCTCCACCCCTCTCTGACCGGCCAAGCCAACAGGGTGCACACCATCAGTTCCTCCACACGTACAGCGTGAAGTAGAATGGAACCGCAGGAAGTGGTTTGATGCATGAGCTCGCCACTACATCTGACGGTGCAGAGCATGGGGTCTGGGCCCTGGCGGAGGGCTTCCTGGGGGGTCCTCACCTCTGAGCAAGCTCTCCACTCCTGCGTGTCTCTTTGAAGCGCCGCAGGAAGGTTAAGTGCTGACGGGTGTATAATGTCTTCCTCAGGTTACGCTATGTTAGGGAGGGTGTAGCGCTATGCTGCATTGTCATATGTAGGCTTGTAAATGCTGCTGAATCAAATCCAACAGGGCTGAGTAGAGTGCTGCAGTGCTCAGGTTACATGGCCGGCGTAATCATCAGAGAGAAGTTATTACTCCTGCGGGCACAGTGATGATGTGCACCGACATAATGTAATGTAAAGGATGTGTGAGGGAAGTGGCTTTAAATATGTCACACGGCCTCTGTCTTTCATCACATGGCCGAGCTCTGCACCACGCACAGCACCACAGCAGGGTCTAGCTGGAGGAGGGCTGCGCTGATGACATGCTGTCGAGGAAGAGCGGGATGAAGAGCTGAGCTCGGCTAACGTGGGCAGACAACACAGCGACCTGCTGCTTTCTGTATGTTTGCCTCTGTCCTGCTTTTTTTTTTTTTTTCTTCCTCGCTCTATCTGGTCTCCATCATCATTTCTCTTCCTGCCTTTGCTGTTTGACATTTGTCCCCGTCCTCATTACTCACCTCTCTCTGAATGCTCATTGGTGTGGTCTCCTGTCTAGCGCGAGCTGAACCTTTCTGTAAAGTCTCTGCCCATTTTATTTGTTTAGCTGAATCAAGGCCACTACAGAAAGCTCTGACAGGCCTCTCCATCATCCTCGGCCCAGTGATTGATCTCAGATCGTCTGTGGGAGACTTACAAAACAAACAAACGATGCGCACACAACATGCACGTGAAACGTCGCATAACGGGCCGACATGCTTTTGTCAGAAATAGCTGCTGTCAGGTGAGAGCTAAATGCCGCAAGTTAAATGAATTGAATTTGTGTCTTTCCTACTGTTTGATTAAGATGAAGCAATCTCCAGCACTTTAGATGTGAGCTCTCACAGTAAAAGCCCTTTTATTCACACTTATTTAGATTAGGCTCCATCAGTCCATTAGCATGGATGCTGTGGCCCCTTGGCAAGAGCTCTACTTCTGACATCCAACTCAATCATTTATGCCGGCTGGTGCCAGTGTCCATGTCCAGCACAGAAAGATGGCAAATGGGCAGGGGGGCTGCAGTCTGCTCCTCAGACAGCCTCATAACATTTGTACAAGTCTGCAGAGATCTATGAAAAAAAATAAAAAAATCATGTCTGATTTAGACAGAATGAACTCTGGAGTTCGCTTTTACTTCTTGAGTTTTTGATTTGAGGCACAGACATGATGCTGAATGGTGATGAGTTCCAGTTTGGATTTGACTTAAAGGAAGTAGAAATTCATACATATTACTGAATTTAATACATGAATATGACGTTATCACAATGATTATGATATTGATTTGAACTACAGTTAATTGATGTTGGAAAAATTCTTATCAAATAAAGAATTTCTCGACTCGAGGCTGAAACCACAAACAGGGTGTCCTTTACTCCTAAAACAGCATGTGCACCCAGAGTATGACCTCCAGGCCGTGCCAAAGTCTCTCTTTGTTATAGTCGTTTACGAGCTGTTGGGTGGGATCTGTCTGCCTTTGCACTTTGTAAGTCCGTTACCTACATCACGGCACCAGCCTGTTTGGGAATTTACACTTACTGTACCACCACAGACTGCAGCTGTTTGACAAGGTAGCAGTCCTTTGTATCGATGCACACAAGTTATTACAAACTGAAAAACAAATGATAAGTACATGTGAATAAAACGATTTGAAACAAATGACTGATGCCAACGAGTATGGTATGTTTATGTTTATGGTATGTAAAATAGTGACAGTAAAACATTACTGTCTTTAACAAAGAATAATGAATCACAATTCACTGGAATGAATTCCAATGCGTCATCCCGTGTGTGATGAAACCAATTCAGACCAAAATTGAACAAACGTGAATTGAAAAAATTCTAAATTTCACGCGGACCTGTTGTCAATATAGTCGTGGCTGTATAAACATCGTTCCTCCTCCATCATTAGAAACGATGGAGGGGCCCGAGCTATCTTTGTCTGACTGCCACATGTATGAAATGGGATCCAAACTACCTCAGATTCAGTTTCCATTTACTCGGAGGGCTCCGCTGATAGCGAATGATAACAGTGCGATGTCAGAAGGACGTCTAGCAAAACGTTCAGCTCGGTTTTCTGTGACAAAGCGTTCAGACAGGGAGCAGAACTGAGGAGTGGATGCGCACAGATGGTGTCGTGCCAGTTCACACTTCACAAACGCTCGCTTAAAGTTCAGTTTACAGTCTCCAAAACACAAAATTTATGTCGCCTCGTGTGCTAAGAATTTTCAGAAGTTGCTGAATTTCCTACAATATTTTGTATAACAAGGGTTTCGGTTTGTTGGTGGAAAAACATAGTTGAATACCTTGCCAAAGTACAAATTTCTGATACTTTTTTTTTTGCAAAAATACATTTGCAATGCAAACGCTTTTCTGATACAGTGGAGAATCGCCTCACTTCCTGATTGTTAAAACTGCTAAACCAAGGAAAACAGTTACAACACTGGATCAGTTATGAAATGCATTTCTGAATGTGTATGATACTACCTCATACACAGTACGATGCATTCTTTATAAGAATATAATATAATGTGAGATAATAGTGCATGTTACTTTTCATACTACAGGTATGTTTGACTGATATTACTAACATACATGTTTTTCCTTTTATTCCTTAGAAGAGGGGGTATTTTTGCCACTTGTGTGCTCAGATGCCTTCAGTTTGCTGAATGCTGTGAAACATTCCTCAGTTTCTAGCCAATGCATTCATTATAAGTGCTTGCACTTTTTTTTTTAGCATGTTCTTGTATAAAGTTGGTTTGTGTGTTGTGCATGCGTGACAGCAGTGAACAGAAATAAGAAACTAGAGAGCATCATTAGTGTTGACAAGCAGTGTGGATGATCAAAAACTCCTGAGTCCTCTCTGAGTATATATCGTCTCTCTCTCCCTCTCTCTCTCTCTCTCTCTCTCTCTCTCTCTCTCTCTCTCTCTATTGTTTCTCCTCACACTTGCTTCGCTCTGCTCTATTGTCTTTTGTTCACTGATGTCCTTTGACCTTTCCACCCCACTGTCCTCCTTCTCGCATAAACTCGTTCCATTAACAGCAAGTTGCTTCATTCAGATAGCTCACAGCCAGCCCGTTAAGGTCGACTGTGTTGAACTTGAATAATACTTCTGCCAAAATATTTTATAATTACATTCGAATGGGCTACAGGGAAACTCTCATTGCCATATAATATGAATTCCCTCTGGTTTCTCATTAATGTTGCTTGCTGAAATGCCACCAAATGTGACATTTAGACTGTCTGAAACACAGTTTCATTTCTGCGAAAGAGGGTTTGCATTTCACACGATTTAACTGCTGAAGCTACTCTATTGTATGAAGAAGCCAAGCGTCCACTGACTCCTCAGGAAGCATCCAATCAGGGTGGCAGTGGGAGTGGACCGCCAATCCCTCACAGGGTGAAAGCCATCAGTAACTGAAACACTAAATCATTACTCTTTAATTGAATCTGAGTTGTACTATTTTTCCTGGTTATTGGCTGGAACAACAGAATCACTTCTCATCAACGTGGGCATGTCAGCGCGTTAGGGAGGGACCGGGGGAGGAGAAAGGGTGAGTGAGCGGGGTCATGAAATTCCTCCGCGGCCCGTCTGTCCCCGAGCACGCTACATTAATGAGTGAGCAGAACTCGCCCATCACTCTGGAAATTGGAGCACACACAATAGACCATCCCCTTACGAGGAGTGCGGTGCAGGAGGGCTTCAATTTGTTTTCCTCTCCCACAGAGCTTGGCATTCAGCAGAGCGTTCCTTATTCAGAGAAAGCATCCGCAGCAAAATAAAACTAGTGCCATCTGCTCCATCTCCCCTTGCTTCCCGCCACAAAGCAGATGATTATCAACTGGAGCCTGCTCAGCTTCAGCAGAGCACTGAAGCCTCTCAGCCAGCAAAATATCAACTGTCTGAATTTGGAAACTTTTGATGAGGCGCAGGCTTCCTGTTTTGCACTTTTTTCTGTGATGCGTCTGTTCTCTGCACACAGGATCCATTGACATTTTATATAATGCAACACAGTCTGAAATACCATGGATAACTACGTTTTATGTAACGTTCTTAATGCAGGGCTTCTCTGTTCTCTGTTGTTATTGGGAATACCATAGTGATAATTGCTGCATTGCGTCCAGTCCCGCTGCATAGGCTTTTTTTTTTATTTCGCTTCTTCTGTTTGCATGGACGGACATTCATGGCCAAGCAATGACTGAAACAATAGAGGACATGAGAAAAAGAGACCTCAGGGGTCCATTCATAGCTTCTGGCGTCTTTCTTTATGGACAGTGTGTGTCTCAGCAGGCCTCTATGTCACATCCCGTCGACAACCAAAGCAGCATGTACACACTAACACGCCACTAGCTGTGCAACCAAAGGCAAACTCCAGTGACTGAACTCGTCTTATGAGGGAGTTTCTGCACAGGTTAACGTCATAGATATAAGCCGTGTGGTGAAGATTTCTTTTGAATATAATCAGTTTATTCAGTTACAAGACAGTGAATGGATTCTACTCACCATTGTCTGTGATCAGTTCTTCTTCTTTTTATTCTATGTGCCTAATTTTTTGCCTCAGTATTATCATTGTTGTTAAATATGTGTGTGTGTGTGTGTATATGTATATATACATATATAAGCAAGACACATCACAAGAAATGCATGTCTTGCAGACATAACATCTTGCTCCTGTATATGCCCACTATCTAAAAAAGACATATGTTTGAATCAGATTTACTTAAAACTATACTTCCCAGCTGTTCCAGCCGTCTAAGTTTACTGCAGTCCAGCCACATTTACAGTGATTCCCTCTGAAATGTTTCATAGCTGAACCACACAAAATTACAAAATGTGGAATAAGTTGCACATTGTCAGGGGCTAAGCTGCCAGGACTCTAATGTTTTGCTTCGTGTTCTTCAGGGGAAATCCGACGTCCCCTCAGTGAATTGACTTGATGGGAGGGCCACAGCAGGCCGCAAAGTTCACAACATATTCACAACAAGTTAACCATTTGTGCTTTAGCTTTAATTTTCATTTTGCCTAAAATTGCACAGCCCCAACCACTGCAGCAGCAGCTATAACATTTTTTGTAATTGTACAGTATTTGGGTAAATATCCCTTGCATTAATGTGGTTGTTAACATTCAAGGACTCTCTCTGGTGCTTTCTTTTATGCAACACAGGCGATTTCTCTGCGCTAACATCAAATGCAGCATCATCCTCTGTGGGCATTCATAAAGAAATCTCTCTCCCTCATGCAGATTGGTGGCATTCTCTGTGCCTGTCACCCTCAAACTGAGTCTATGTCCTGGTTGTCATTGTATACACAATGTCCACCCTATCACAAACTGGATTTTCAATTGAAAGAGCTCCCTCCCCTCCGCCCTAATCCGATTCACAGCCTATTTGTATGCCTTATAAAAGCCTTAAAGTCTGGCTTGGCTTGGTTAGTTTTTTTTTTCTTCTTTTCTAACACCACAGATCTGGGCGACAGGGATGACATGAGGACAGGGAGGGAAAGTGGAGCAGAGAGATAGAAGAACAGGGTGAAGATATGGAGGGACAGAATGTAACGCAAAGAGGCAGCAGCTTTACCCAGTGAGAGAGACAACCCTGTGTGCAGACAGGAGGACCCACAGACACTGCGCAGTCTACTCTGTCTCTCCACTGCTGCAGTTTTTCCTCTCAGACTGAGGCACTTAAGGTTAACCAATAATTTATCCACCGTTCAGACAAAATCAGAAGAGATGCCAACAAACAGTAGCGCAAACACATAACAAGTGTACACAAACCTAGATGGGAATGATTACTTGAAATCAGGGAATTTTACAGTTAATCAGTTTTTGCAGTTTCCATCCATATCTGGCAGGATCAGGATCGCACTATGAGCCGAAAGGATGGGAGGCAACAGGGTTTTAGAGCCACGAGCAAAGAATGACCACAAAAGGAGGGAGCGTTTTTAGACAAGTTGGGCAGAAAGCTCTAGAAGCTGCATGTGAGTTCATTTTGTGGAAGCTGTTGATACAAACTGTGACGCCTTAAAACCTGTTTATGACCTGTTATACTTCACCAATGTACCTCCTCCGATAACACAGAAAGAAAGGGAGCAGGCTGTGCCCGGCAAGTTTCCAGCTGTCGCTGTTCATGTTATTAGTTGAACTCACAGTGTAACAAGAGTGGAAACTGAGTGTAGAGTCAGCTCTGGTCCAAGCCATGATGAGGCACTGCTGGAGTCTGTGCTGCCAATCAACCTCCTTAACACTCGTTCTCCTTGTTTGTGTGTGTCTTTCATGTGTGTGCATGTGTGTGGGTGTGGGGCTGATTACACATGTGTGTAGACACAGTGGGAACACATCGCTATTTGCATGAGGTTCACATTCATTAACAGTACTAGAGAGCATAATTAAAAGCTTGCTGTGTTTGTAATTACCCTGTAGCACCTGTTCCCCCACCACACGTCTCCTCTGCCCACTATGTAACACTCACTATCACATCCTATCAAAGGTGATGTGGAGGCTCAGGGGCACAATTTATTCTTTAAAGTTAGATGAGATTCATAAAGTTGAAATTTTGACTCATTAAATCAGAAGTCATTAAGTGCGATCAGAACAAAAATGAACGGAATAGCCGGGGCAACCCAAAAGCAATGGAGATGCAAATAGTGTTGGACTCAAATATTTAAATGTGGATAATGTAATATTTATCTTGTTGTTGCATGGTGAGGCATGAGTCTTGATGGAGATGAGGATCTCCAGCACTACGTTCCAATAGCGGCATGACACAGCCGCAAGTTTAATGCTTTAAAGATAAGAAGTAACAGGCTGTCGGCTGCCCTTTAAAGGGCCTGCATCTTTGATTAGCTGTGTAGCACTGTGTGGGTATGTGTTTGCGAGCGTGAGGGTGTGAGAAAGCTTTTCACTCAAGGGCCCCTGTGATGTGTAGTGACACCTTAATTTGTTGTTTTTGAAGACGTGCAGCACCATTGGGAGGGGACAGCCCTCAAGACTCGTCCTGGGACTCTGGTGCACTGGTTTGGTGAGTCAGGAGCCCCACAGGGAAAAGAAAGAGAGAGGAGAGTGTAAGACCAGGGAAATGGGGATGAGCTGCGAGATGATGTTTCATTAGCTTAGTCATTACTCACCAGGGTTGCTATTTCTCACAGCTATGAGCCTTGTGCCTTTTCCCTGCGCCAGCCCGATACCGCCAACTGCTGTATAGTGTGAGAGAGAGGAGGGAGAGTTTTCACAGCAGAGGGAGGGGATGAAGGAGAGACTACTGAGCTGGCAGTCTTTTACAGTGACTTATTGTTACACTTTTACAAAATTTGGGTGACTCAACAGAGAAAGGTTTGAAGAGGAAAGGTCAATATCTATGCAGCAGAGGCAGAAGTGACATTACATTCACCGTAATACAACCTAATAGCTTCTTTACTAGGCCCCTGGTAACCATCCACGTCTTACAAGCTACACACTTTCAGATGTTTTTTGTTTAACATTTGCAGTCACTGATAACTACATCGACTAGCAGTTCCCTAAGCCACGAAGGATATTGTAGCCAGTGGTTTTCACAGGCTGATTGTATAAATCTTTCTGAGAAATAAACTCATGTGGATGTGAGTGCTGTTCTAAGAAATGGAGGCTCAGTGGTAAAAACAAAGGACGTCTTGGACTATATGTGTTGAATGGAGAGAAGGCAAATGGATGGAAATGTATTGAATGATGTGAATAGGTGTGTTGGCTCCGTGACTTTTCAATTTGCCCTGGCATTGATGGACAGCAAATGCTTTCTAGAAACGTATAAGGCTCTAAGGTGGATGAGCAATGACAAGCAAACACAATTAACAAATACATAATAGCCCCCACCTCCCACCTTGCTCCTGATGTGATGGCTTTACTAAGCAAAGCCCAGTAATGAGACTAGCTTCATTCAGGCCACAGTGGGAATTTCTTTTTGCTGTCTAGCATGATAATGACCATTAGGCCAATTCTGTTTTTTTTCCAGGCCTAAGTCCTCTCTTGTCAACAACTAAAAAAGGTCTCAAAGTAAAAATATCTCCTTAAGCAGTGTGATAATAAAAAAAATAAATCAACGGTCACAGGAAACTCGATGCTTTTTTCCTCTGCCAGTAATGAGATAATGGTGTTTTCACACCTCAGAATATTACTCGTGAGGATGAATTACAAAGTGTCATATTGTGAAAGGAGATATGACATATGCTTCACAGCTACAGTCAGGTAATGCGTGACAGAAATGTTGGTAAGTAAACTTGTAAGACCAGAATCACGCTGCACAGATTGCCTTGACCACAAGACCGTGGCGAGCAGGAAGTGACTGGGGTTTTACGTGCTGAGCCTTAAAACGCTAATGTGAGTGGAAGCAGCTTTCTCATGGAGTCTGTCTCCCAGTTTGCCTGTTGCATGTACATTGCACATGGCTCAAACCTCCAGCAAACGGGGGAGATGCTGAATTTCAGGTTAGTGTTTCGTGTTTCATTCCATTGGTATTTTCACTTTGCTTGGCAGAAAGCAAACAAGATAAATCAGGGTCAGAATAGCACTAGGGGTGTGGTGTATAAACGAGGTTGGCAATTAAATGTGTCTGAAGAAACTAAATACATGTCCTTCGTATCAGCAATTTGCAGTAGTAGACAGCTGCTCTCATTGTTTAAGCTTGCAGCAGCCCTCAGGGGGGGGATCGGTCAGGGTGAGGACTATTGGGTTTTATACAAGAGATGAAAAGAAAATTTGATAAAAGCAACAAGTGCAACCCCACTTTATACCGGGGCACGTCTGTCTTTTGAACCAATGGGAGAAGGTGTGAAGAGGTGCCTGGGAGGCAGCGTTGAGAGACATGGCAAATAGACAGAGGGGGGTGGGAGGGTGAAGTAGGATCCCTCACACAAAGCCTGGCATTATTTTAGTGGCCCCCCTCAACTGTGAGAGACTTGGCTGAATGTGTCTCTCCAGGAGCACAACTCTGTCAATGCAACAGTGCTTAGCTGTTCATTTATTTGAATAACAAGCAGAGTGAGCCTGAAAATGAACCACAGACTGTGCAGGTGGGGAAACAGTGCCTGCACATCTACTCAGATTAATACCCTTGAGAGGCAAATCGTTCACATCGTTTATGGGACATTTGCTGGTGCCGGACCTCATCCCTCTCTTTGGATCCTCCCCAAGTTGCTGACTGTTTCAGCTTCCTGACTTGGTTTTCACTTTCTCTTCAACTTCCCTACATTAAAAACGGCAGCAGCCAAGAGGCACTGTCCTTCTTCCAGCCATCTGTGGCTCCTTTACATTGGTGTTGTGCATCTGTGCCTTTGACTTTTATCGTGCACCTACTCATGCCATTGAGTGCTGGCTGCTTAATTATTCTCCTCTAGTTTACTCACATCATACCTCTCACATCAAGAGCAGATTTTTATCAGTTCTCTTAGAGTCATCTCTGTCCCCGTCCTTCAGCCCGGGACTTCTGTTAGTCCCGGCTGCAGCCAGGAACCCGCGCTCCAGCATGGCGTCCTATCGCAGCCCCTACCTGCTCCCCACGGCCTGGACGCCTGTTAGTACACTGGCAGGGAACAAGCGCTTTAGCCCACCTAAGAACAGGTGATCCTTCACAGATGGAAGAGGCTGCACCCAGGGGAGTTCACGCTCTATCGTTTGCATCTTTGGCTCATAAATCTTTTATAAAGGATGTCAGTTTTGCTTACACAGAGGGGAGGCAAATGCCCCTCAGGACCAGGATGAAATACAGGTACAAAAGGCTTCTGCAAGCTTTACTTGGTTGGTGAGTCTGCTTGCTTGTGCAGGAGTGAGCAACTTTCTTTGTGTTACTCTTAACACAACTATTCTCAATCCTAATTTAGTGCGTGTTCTTTTTTAAATGTGCTTATCATGTGCTACAGCATATTTACCATACTAATGGGAGTGACCATTGAGATGCAAATGAGTAAAGGGTGTTTGGAATGTATCCAGCCCCCCCCCGCATTACACTGGATTCCTGAATCACTTAGTCTGAATATGTATTCGAACCCCAGTATTATACTTTGTTAGAGTAATATTCTGCCGCACAAAGGGAGCAGTGTGTGCGCATTATTCATTTTCAGTGACATTTTTAGATACGCATGAATTTATTTGAAGACAAACGGTATGACAAAACAGATTCCATTTAAGAAATATGCAAACACGAAATCCAGCTTCCGTGTCCTTCTCTCCTTCTCGGCTCTGTCTCCTTTTCTTTCTTTTTCTTTCTCTCCGTCTCTCTTTAAAGGAGGTGTGGGATCACGGACGGTCTGCTATATCATGGCTCTAGCTGTTTATGACATCGGTGCTGTTTGCTTTGATCAAACTGTCTCTGGCATTTTTTTTTTCTGAGGGCCAGCAGTGAAATTTAACACACTTAATATGAAAACAAGAATGCCAGGGAGCCACACAATAGCACACACACACACACACACACACACACACATACACATTCAACCAGCTTGTGCTGCTCTCAGCTTTTTAATTCTGTCGGCGCAACAACAAGTTGTTGGCCTTTTGTAAGTTGTTCAGTCGCTGTTATTCATCATTTGTGACGCACATTCTTTCTAACAGTAAACGTGAATGAAAGCATCATCGGCCTGCAGGGAGACATACAGATCAGTGTCATGCATGTGCACATATAAATGAGCTTTTTTTAATTTGGTTTTTGCTCAGTTCGCTAGTAAAGCAAAACGATCATACACTTTTAGTGCCATTTTTATTATCGTCATCAGAATCATAACCATTTTTTAATATATTTGTATTGAAAAAGTAACTGAAAGGAAACATATGCCAACACATATGAGTTGGACTCTTCTCGATCTTTCCGTAATTGTCCACCTACTTTTATGTGTGAAGAAAGCTCAAGGGATGCCTTGGTAATGTTCGCCGCCCTGAAGTCATTGTTGCCGTGTAATTGTATTTGTGTAACTCACCTGTTTGCCGGGGGGCGTGATACTGGCTCTGTAAATCGAATTATGTCGTTTATTCCATCGCTAATGAGTGGCTTAATGACATAAGTGTGCTAGGCTAATGCCAACCTGCAGCCATATAAGGAAACAACGTCCCGCTCCGGCAGACGCGGCAGCCAAATGAACGCCATTATTGCTTGTGTGCTGCATGAATGGAGATGATGAACAGGAATTAATCTCACCGTCTTTTCCTCCCGACTGTGTTTGTTTCTCCAATTTTTCCCTCCGTCTCCGCCTGTCTAACGCACCCTCCCTGCCTCGGTGTTCATTTTGCTCGTAATCATCTCTCTGGCTCTGGATCTCCATCTCTCTCTTAGTTAGACAGTCTGCATCGCTCCACACTGTCTTTTGCTCTTGTTTGCAGCCTCTATCTATCCTCACAGATCTGTCCATCCCCTTGTCCATCCATCAGAATTACCCACTTTTTCCATGTAATAATATCGTGCCTTGAAGTCAGACACAGGGCTAAGAGTTGAAAACATGCCTGCTCTATTAGAGATGACGTCAGTTAGTTTGTCAGGATATTGCAAGTCTTATGCCGCCCATGGCATGTAAATAAACTGCCACCAGATGAAGAAAAATGCAGTATTTTGTTATTTCATTTCCCTCAAGCTTTTGAATGCAATTTCGCTCAGTGCTCATCATGCTTCTGTAAACTTACATTAGATTTCCGCTGCATGCAACGGAATGATTAGCAAACATGCAAATGTCAGATCAACATTCATGCTTGAGAGATGCTGCTGGGGAACAACAGTTGTGCAACTTGACCGAGCAGAAGGGGAGCAAAAAGTATTTTTTCACCATCCAGCCTTAAAGCAACAGAACAGGGATTCAGTAATACATCTTTTTTTTCCTCCGTTGACTTGAAAGGAGAGTGAGAGTAAATGAGTATTGATTGGCCAGCCGCAGGGTTGGGGTTCGTGGCCTGCTAACTGCTAGTCTGGCTGAGTGGCTATTATTAGCATTGCTCAGCATGTTGTGCACGACCCAGGTAAGTGGCTGTCCCTGACAAATACTGTTTGCCAGCCCAGTCCATTATCTGTGGGGAGCAGGATGACCGCTGGGCCTCACTGCTAATATGCAAGTAGATGCTTATCAGTTCAAATTAAGAGGAGGTTCTTCTAGAGACCATGGGATGTAATTGTTTTTGACAAGCCACAGCCCCGCAGCCGCGAACCCTCCAGAGAGAAACTGGTTGCAAACTGTTCACAGTTGTGGAGGCAGAGGGTGGGGGTCCAGGAAGACCTCCGCCTCCTTACATTCCAGTATTTTAAGGTTGATCCGTTGCATCTGAGGCTCCAGCACTGCGATCCAAACAAGTTTCTTTTCCTGGCTGTGTGATCTAATAAGACATCAGCTGACTGGTGTTGCCATGACAAGCCATAGACACCGACATTTTAGATGAAAGCATTCCTGGTAACAAATGTGGTTTGTTAAAAGAATAAAGAGAGGAAAAAAGATCGCGTCAGGACTTTTCTTCCTGAGTCATGGGGTAGATTTGTCCAATAATCGTGATTATGTCGTTTTCTCTGCATGCCACTTGACTTTAAATGTAAAGGTCTATTTTTTGCAATCTGGAGATGTCTGACTTAACAATTCATGAGGAACAAAATGGAAAATTACCTATAATTCCCCTGACATGTTTGTGCAATACACAGATGCAATGGAGCAGATAAATTGTCAGGACTATTCCTGTGAATACATATTCATCCGAGAGAGTGAGGGCTAAAAGGGTCCTGTTTCCATCTCTGAGGCCACACTGCGAGGGCAACTGTGCACAACAGTATGTGTTTAACAGCTGACCCTCATGAATATCCATTTTGATTTGTCTTACAGACCTGTATTATTATGTAGTCAAGTTACACTTGATTTAATAGTGAAATGTTTTTTTTCTGGGGTTATTTTGAACATCCTTTTCAAATCTATTATCTGCAGTCTGTCAGTGATATTTTCTTAGCCTTGGAAGTCTATTGAGTCTATTTGTGCCCAAGATGAGCTGAAACAATATAAAATGACAAATGGCCAAGCAATAGTGTCACTTCATGTCATGGTCATCGATGGACGTTGCAAAAAGATAATAAGAGACACATACAGAGAAATTTTTCAATGCCATCCAAAACTGACATCTTGCCTCCAGTGATATATACTTAGCCACAGACACGGTAGTGAATATACATCAGTAGTCCTGATCTGCAAAATCAAAGTACTAAGGAAGATGTGGTTGATAGGCATGAGTACCTCTGACAGCCAGTCCCTCAGGGAGATGGGTTTACTAATTGCTGGTTTTTACTGGCTATTGTACACTCCATTTGCCAGCATTTATGGCCCAGAAAGACAGAGAAATAGCTACAGCTGGTGCTCACAGAAATGGGACAAGAAGGATATGTGTCTCAGAAGATTGCCCATAAGTGCTGTTTCAGGTGTTGCTGTGGAATTACAGTAGAGAGGAACAACAGGGGTTCATATTGAAGGGAGAATGGGTGAAAAAAAGGATAGACAGATTGGATGATGCAGTGGTGCAATATGACATCTCCAGCATGTGCACTGCCACAGTTACTGTGACCGCTATGGATCATAGGTACAAAACCCTGTGGATGTGGGTTTCAGCTTCTGAGTCATAAAGGCTTCTGTTGGATTTTAATATTGATATATATATGGTATTATATTTTATAGTCAATGCTCATTAGATTGTGTTACTCCAATGCCAGAAAAAAAAACAGACCCAGAATCTTTGCTTCTTCCTTGGAAAATTTTTATTGAAGCTGCTTTTGCATTTGTGCCATATGGTTGGGCCCTGTTGCAAGCTGTTCAGCTGAACATTAACACAAAAGTTTGGTACCAAGAGACATCATTAAGGCTGAGGAGGGATGTTTTAAAGTTTCAGCAGCTCTTTGCAGAACACACTTGTTGATTGTTCTTGAAACTTCTGAAGTGGTCCTTGTCTCACAAATCAAGTGCATGTCTACACAGTGTCTGTGCACAGTTGCATTATTGGTTTAATAATGAGAGATGAGATTCAGTGAGTGAGAATGAGGCTTTTTTTTGCTGAGTTTCTTTTAATTCTATTTGGAATAGACATGAAATGCTCTCATCAACATGACATGAATGTGATCCTAGTTGATGTGCTTTTCATACTTTGTATCATAACAAAATGCAACCTAACATTTATTGCACACATGCAGTTAAACCCCCCCCCCCCCCCCACACACACACACACACACACACACACACACACACACACACACACAAAACATCCCTAACAGTCACTCTCAGCACCAGGATCTGAAACCAATTTAATATCTGTCATGTCCCCATTAAAATCAGAGCGTTAATTACACCTTATAAAAAGCCTGTCATGTTTCATAATCCCACAAGCAACAACAATTCAAACTCAATCCGCCACTCAGATCCAGCATTGAATTAGCACACTGTCAATCTGTAATTGAATGGTTGTCCAGGCCAGGCCATCAATTTAAACATGTTTATTATTCCCGGTTTAGATCTCATATGTGACCTTGAGGCTTTGGAGGCTCATTCTCTCTCCTGGCGGCTCGGTCTGGAAGAGGTTGTGAGCTGCCAGTGTGGCAGAGAACAAGTGCTGTGTTGCTCTCGATTGAGATGCAGATCACGTCTGCATGCCTTTGGCTGGCTGGCTGCTGAGAAGCGGACTAGTACTCACACATTTGACCTGGTTGTTCCTCCCTCAGTTCGTCTGTTTGTTCTGCTTCCCATTCTGTTATGTTCTCTCCACCTACTTAAAGCCATTTGTTTTTGTGCCTTTGTCACTAATGGTCACGTTGTCACGTTCCCAGTAGATCTGCTGTACGATAGAGAGAGAGAGAGAGAGAGAGAGAGAGAGAGAGAGAGAGCGAGAAAAAGAGAGAGAGAGTGAGAGAGAGAAATTTAATAATTAGTGCTAAACAGAGCAGCCTCAGCTGCTGGAAATTACTTTTTTTGTCACATTCACTATATTTTAGGATTTGACCTTATGTGAGATGAAAAGTGGTGATGATCCACTGAAGGCTGCTTTAGAACAGTTGTACTTCACTGGATGTGATAATGACTTTAAGCTCTAGGTTGTAGTGATTAGACCAGTGAAATACTTGTTTTCCTGTGGCATCATATAGATGGATATCAATGATTTTCTTTGACTACAGTGAAAACTACCTGATACTTTAGACATTCATTATGCAAATGTAATTTAAGATCATTATTTTAACAACTTTGTGGTGTTTGTGTTGTGGCATTTTTTGACCTTTGTCAGATCTGGTGATTCCTCCACACTGCCTTTGTAAACTTTGATGCTGGAAGGGATGGTTTGCGAAGGTCAGTAAATGTGAAGTGCACATGGGTGGAAAAGTGAAAGGAGAATCAAATGGACATCTAAGACCTATCACCTGGGTGTGACCTGCATGTAGCCTCTGTGGCAGGAGAAGAATAGGTTATAGTTTAAGTGGCTGTCATGTTGATGTCTGTAGTGAAGCAGGAGAAGGAGTAGGAGGAGGAGGAGGAGGACGAGGAGGAAGAGGAGGACACACCGTGTTTGTTAGGAAATCGGCAAATCAAGCCTGACAGGAATCAAAATGTCACACGGAGCTGCCGTATCAAAATTTGGCAGTTTTAAAAACATCTTTAGTAGTTTTAGGGTCAGGTTATTTCCTTGATATTTTAGTTTAAGACATTTCACGATGGAACTGAAATCGCAAGCAAATCCTTCACTATGCTTCTCAATTTCTTCAAGTGAATGCAGAACTCAGGCAACAATTTTTAACGCACTCTTAAGAAGAGAGCATTGCCAGTATTGTATGAGTGATAGCTGCCATGACCACACAACAAACAAACAGTGATTTTTAATTAGGTGATGAATGTAGAATATAAAAAGAATCGAGACCTGATAAGGCTGAGAAGCTCTCAGATCATGTTATGATGTTTTCAGGGATCAGTTTGTGTGACAGTCCTATGAATACAGATGAAAAGACTGTTGAGTTTTGGTGTTTCTTATGAAGTTCAAAGGGAAACATGATCTAAGACATCATGATATGACCTAGGGTTAGAGTGTATCCGTTTGGAGAAGTTATAAAGTCATGTTCAAAAGTTTTGGGCTCTAACAGTCCAAGAGGCAAATAATGTATAAATAGAAATAGACTATCACAAATACAAAAGCAACATATTAAAAGTAACCAAAGAATAAAAAATAAAGTTGAGAGACCCCTTCAGCCCACGCTGCTGCATCTAATGCCATGGTGCATCCATCAATAATAAACAAAGCAATGAATAGAAATGGCATTCATGCAAGGGTAGCCAAGGAGAACGTTTACTGTGAAAGATCAGATTTGACTAAAAAACTCAAAACTGATATTTGGCCAAAATTCAATCCTTTTGGGAGAAATGCTATCAGTTTTTTTTGTTATTCAGTCTACAGATCTGAGTTGATACAAATGAGCCTTTATAGCATAAAGCAAGACTGAATGTTTTGCAATAAGACAATAATCTGTAATATAGCAAAAAAAATAAAGCAAAACCACTGGAAAGGCTAAGGAGCGTGACATTTCGTGCTTTGTATTAACCAAGTCAGCTCTCTGACCTAAATTTATCTGAGATGCTGTGGCATCAGCGGCAGAGCCTTCAAAAATTGAACAAGTTCAGCAAAGAGGAATGGGTAAAAGGACGAGATCCAAGAGGCCGATCAAACGCTGGAAGTCCTGTACCTGAAGTGATTGATGACAAATGTGAGGCCACACTGTGTTGGCATGAGTTTAGGCTGCATTAGAAGTACCTGTGTTCAGGTGAGAAGCTGTTGTGGGGCGTTTTGGTTTTCCCATTCGCGTATCAGTGAATATTTTATCAAGTGCATAGGATATCTGCTCTGCTTCAGCTTTGAAGACATAAAAAAAAACACAGCCTCCCAGGTGCATGGTTCACAGAAATGGCGAAACAGGTTGCTCCATTTCAGACAACTTCATCGCAAAACATGAAAACATGTCAGTTGATCCATCAACTCGGAGGCTAGGGGGCATAAAAGTTTTTGATCATTATGGTACAAGACTGTGCGGTAAGGGGATTTTAGTTTAACTGTCCAGCTTTATTACATATTCTGAAAGAACAGATATTATCATGAAACACCAGGATGAAAATATTGGATTAATCCAAGTTTATACTGTAAATGCATCTGTATAATAGTTTGGAAGGCGTCTGTCCATATCAATGACTTATAAGAGGATTTTAGAAAAATAGCATCACCCTATTAAAACAATCGTCTTAGTATTTTTTTTTTTGATGAAAATGAGTTTTTGGCCTATACTATCTCAGGATAATGTTGTGCCTCTTTGGTAAAATCACCTAAATTATTAGTTGAAAGTGAAATGAGTGTAACAAATGCTCTTCATTCGGTAAAGTTTTTTGCATTTTCCCAAAAACTTGAAAAAAATGATTTAGAGCATAGGGTGAAGATAAGCAACATACACTCTCGAGCTGAAGTTTTCATGTCCAAACTGTTTCTTACACCTCCATGTGCCTCAAACTGGCATGAACGCAGATCAGGCAAGGAATTAATGTCACCATGAAGCTCCGGCAGAGGACAGCGTCTCACTGATACACTGTCCCTTTCTTCAGATAGGAGACGTCAGAGAAAACACAAGGTACTCCAGTCATATTGTCATGGCCTCCTGCTTCAGAGAAGCGTTTGTGTGAACAATGTAGTCAAAAGTGTGGTGAAGGTTGGAGAATATTGAGCCATGTTGAAAGGTACTGATCGCAGTCTCTCTGTGATTTACCATTCGAGTATTTCCGGCAGCCTGCAACAAAGAGACTGAAAGAAAGACTAGTGGGAAACATCACTGCAGAACACATGCTGGCTGTTCCCTCAGTTCTCCTATTAATAAACCTATTTATCTTAAGACACGAGTGACTCGAGTGTTTCTCCTGCAGGCTTAAAATCTACAGCATAGACAATACAGTTTATGATGAACTCAAAATAACCAGCAGTCATCATGTTAAAAATAACCATTGGTCCAATTATAGTTATAGATTTGCCAAAATCATTCATGAGCCTCCGCCTCAAATCCTTGTCATACTGGAGACACCGTTGTTTGCCAACTCATGAGCCACACACACACACACACACACACACACACACACACACACACACACACACACACACACAGTCCTATAATGAAGATTTGCATTACTGAGACTGACTATGCAAAATCATCAAAACAAAAAATAATGAAGAAAATCTGCCAAATTCATGTATTACAATGCCACACAAATCGCAGACAATAAAACCATTCTATGCAGCAAAGCTCTATACAGGTACATGCAGGCCACGCTTGAAAATTTCCCAGAGTTGCAGTTGTCGCTCATTGGGCCTGCAGTTTCAAATTGGATGTTAGCAGATTTGGTTTCCACAGCATCGAGCCAGGCCTTTGAGGCTACCAATCTACTACATACACTGTGAACATTGTGAATAGTGGATCCAAAGGAGAGAATGCTTTCATTGCTTTTGCAGCCCTCCAGGAAATGACAACAAGTCTGCATATATTAATGTTATTTTCTGGCTGCCTATATACGATATGAAAAAGCAAATGTGTAAGTGAGGTATCTTACACCAGAGTGGCGTAACGTATGTGCTTGTGCACTTTGATGACCGTGATGGCAATTAGAATTTCAATCCTTCTGTGAATTTATTCAATGTGTTTGACAAACGCCATCTGTAGGGTTTCGCAAACTCTCTTGTGTGTATCTGTAGGCTTTATCATGTCAAGAGGAAAAAAAAAACTTGAAAGAAGTTCCGGGAGAGCTTGGAATAAAAGCTCAGGTGAATTTGCACTGTAGATAAAGCTTATAATGAGTGGTTGCTATTTTAGAAGCGTTATTCGAGGCACTGTCAAGGTAAACCTGTGAAATGCCCTAAGTTATGTTGTTAACACATTTAATTAGCTGAGCACACAGAGGACCCCTCACTATGGCGTGGAGCTAAAGTAGAGAGACTGGCTACGGTAGCCCGTCTTCTAGCAGGATTACGCTTACGCTTTTAAATGAAGTAACACAGTAGTAGTTTCATACTCCTACACTTTGGGCCATTATAAATAATATTTATATTAAATAAAAGGAATTAGCCAGGATCAAAGTCACCAAGGGGCATGGCCATTAAAATGGAATTGAAAGTACTAATTACATTACAGATACAGCTAGTGCACTTCTATACAGAGCAAAAAATTAACATGACCGTTAATGAGTACAGGATTACACAACAACAATACATAAAATAAGACGGAAATGCAATAGTTCAATACAGTATGACATATTGAACCAGATCTGTCCGTCGTGTGCCTTTTTAATGTTACCTGAAACATGGATTACAGGAGTTTTTAAAACCCAAAGTAATAAATATTGGTCATTCCTGTGACAAGTTTCTGTGAAAGAGTCAGTTGTGTATTACTTTTAAGACTTAACTAAAACAGTGTACCTCTATTAGTCTTGTCCATTCAACAGCTGCAACTTTTTTCAGGAGCCTGAAAAAAGGCTGCAAAAAAAACCTGCACTCAGTCCCTTTGTCTGCTACAATTGATTTGTAAGTCCTTTTACTTGTATACAAAGATCCCAATGGACTGGCCCACATCATAGATTCCCTGGTGTCTCATGTTCCCTCACAAGCTCTCAATCTCTTCCTGATGGTTTTCTAGTTATTCAAAACTCCCACAAAATGTAAAGACGGGCGTCTTTTTAATGTGCTCGCAACCCTGGAACAGTCGATCTGAGGGTTTTGGAGGAGAAGACTATATTTAAAGCTTTAAATAGCACATAAAATCAGTTTAACCTAGACTTTTTGAGCAACATTTACTATTGCCCACACGCTTAACACTTGTCTCCGAATGACCTTTTACATGGTTAAATGTCTTGTTTAAGTTCATTGTGTCTCCAAATGTCTGACTTTTCAATGTTATAGAAGATCAATAAAAACATACTGTATGAAAGGATCCACCTTTTATTTTATTTATTTAGTTTTTATTTTTTCTGATTAAGCTCTTTTTAAAATTTCTGTTTCTTACATTAAATTTCTTGGAAATCTAATGAAAGCAGTGCAACATTTTACACCTTTCATTTTGAGTCTCTGAGTAGTTACATGGTCTGCGTAGTTTATCTCATTGCAGGACATTAGTTTCAAATTTAGTGAATGGAGTTGGGTTTTTTTTCAAGGAACTGAAAGACTTCTCACATAATCCTACTTACTGACGCTTTTGCGCTCTTAAGAGTATGCAGAAAAGAAGGATTCAGAGACATAATCAGGGATCAGAGCCATGATTTTATACATAGACTTTGCATATATGTCTCCAGGCCTGCCCGAGGCTTTACATGGTCATTTAACTCTCGAGTCCACAGCTGAATTCAAATCAAAGACCGCATGCCAACCTCCAACCTTAACCTGAAGGCTCTCGTCTGACTGCAACACACACACACATACAGAGACACACACGCACACACTCACACACAGACACAGCTTCACCTCCCCAGCTTTGGAGCTCTCTCCCTTTCCTGCCAGTAGGTTTTTTTCTGCTGTTGCCTATTCACTCATGGATGAAATGAAGTATCCCGTGCTGCGTGGATGGATACCTGCCCAAGCTAAACTCAGCCTGACAGCTTCTAATGCCCTGGTCAGTGTACTAAATGAGGTATTGGGAGATAGTGGAAGCTTTCTCTCCTACTGCTCCCCATGGTCCAGGCTTCTCTTTGAATTGAGTTCAGGGTGGGGCTGAGCAATAAAACGACACAGATAACCATCAGGAAATAACTTTTCTTCATAGAGTAAAAAACGTTGTCGATATCAGGTTAATAGAACTAATTCCTTCCACGTTTTGAAAGACAAAACGAGTGTCAGCGCTACTGAAGTGGAAGAGACATCATGCTCAAAAGGCAGGAAACTGTTGAAAAAATAATGGGTCTGAGGAATTTGTGAGTGTGGAGATACTTGTGAGTCAAACAAGTGGCATGCAGTGCAATGCTTTTTAAATTTGTAGTTGTGCATTTCATGTCTATTTTCTGTTATCATGCCTATTTTTCTAATATTAACGCCTTAAGTGAGGTTACACACACACACACACACACACATACACACATATATATATATATATACATACATATATATATATATATATGTATAGGGTTTGCCACCTGTCCACACTGCCAGAGGTACCAAAAGCTGGTTCAGTGATGATGGTGTTACTATGCTTCATTGGCCAGAAAACTCACTGGGGCATTAGTGTAATCAGTGTAATAGAACAGTGTATTTTCTTGACGGAGAAAATGTGAATGTATCTCTCTGAAAAACACTGTAGCTAAATGTGGGATGTTTATACATCACACATACAGTGCAGCCAAAGAGGTTATTGGCTTCTGTGTGATGTCAGATAGCTATTTGTGACTTGATTGATCGTGATGGATTACTTGAGGGGTGGTTTGTGGAAATGCAAGTGCTGAGAGGAGGTGAGAACAGGGCCAACAGAGCAGATCATTGAGGCAATCGACCCGCAGCTCTCTGCTCAATTTAAATGTGAGAAGCTTAATATAGAGACACAACATTTTTTTGGGGGGGGTTATCCAACCTTGCTCCCAACACCACCCTCCACCTATTCTCTGTCAGTCTTCATCCATATCAGGCTCTCCTCTGTGCATTCACTTCCTCCTCCTCGAGGTTAGAGCCGCCGACATGAACACTGGCACCATTGCCTCTCACTTGTAAGGAGCATCTCAACAATTCACGCTGATTGTTCTCAAATTGCCCGGCTGGGAGAATCACCTCTTCTGTTTGATGCTTTAAAGTGTCTCTGAATCCTCTGGGACAAGCATCTCCGCATCTAACAGGCGTTTTCATTTTTCATCTCCCAGAATCCCTCTAGCCTCTGAAACTTTTGATTCTTAGGGTTAGAGAGGATATTGTGACTCGAAAATATTAGTGGCATCCATCTAAGACTGATATAATCTCCCTCTGCAGACAAACTGTTATTAGGTCCCTTTCCAACGTTTTCACGTCTTGCTGTTGCATTGAGGTGGATGATACTCTGGATCTCCGTCCTGTCTAATGTGTTCTCAAATCTACCACTCAAAGCTCTGCACCTGGTGCAAAAAAACAAATAAACAAACCTTTAATAGTCCCAATCCATTTCTGACGTCTTCTTACACCTGCATTTAGCAGTTTAAGCATTTGTGACCTGCAGGAAATGAGACACATTCTGTATCTGTGATGTCGGAGCTGATAGCAAATTTTCCGGTGTAACATTTATGTGTGAAACAAGCAGAACTCTCTCTAGCAGTTGCCATGACAATGAGGTCTACGGTAAAGAAATAATGGAAATAATGGGCATGGTTAAATCCATGCCTATCTGGGGACAGGGCCGCAATGGAAGAGCTCCACCTGTGGTATGCATTCAAAGTTCAAGTTATGGGCAGGTTATAGTACATTTCCAAGATATATAAAAACGATTAGAGTCCAAACAACCTGGGAAGCCCAGAATAATACCTAGATACTAGAAAGTTCTCTCAGGAGGCTCAGGCATGCATTCAGTACAAACCAAATATCTAAAAAAACCCACAAAAAACTCTTTTGAGAACAGCTACATAATGAAAATAAACCCAGGAGTAGATCTTGCCCCTAATTGATGAGTTTAGTGATTCTCAGATCTTATCGTCAAGTGACCTTCTGCGGTCCGTCCATAGAGATGCCAACGACTTCAGGGGATGAACAATTTATAGAAGCTGAGCATTGCAATGGTGCCCGCAAAGTGAAGAAGATGGAGGTGGAAAATAATCACATTCTGCAGAACAGGTGAACTATGAATTACAGACTAGATGCTTGCATCCCGAATTGATTAATATTCTGCGGTGCCGCGGGCTGCCAGTTAGTGATCACTGACTTGCAGGCTGGGCCCAGATTGACTTGCCATTTTTATGCTCCATCAGAAATTCAATTTCAGTTCCTGTTGTGGCTCTGACAAAACATTTGTGCTGTACACTTATAACCTGAATGGATTTTAGATTAGAGGCAAAGTGCTGGATGTGATTATAAGTAAAAGTCTCAGCACTCAGCGCCCGGCACTCTATATGGTGATCATAATTCGTTCTACCTGCGATGGATGTGGATACATCTGCTCTCCATTTTATTTTGGGCATCAAGGGTTTCGCTGATTACTTTTAAATATTGCAGAAACTCTGTACGTTCATCTTAAAACAATTTTAGAAGAACACAGAGAAGCAGAAAGGTACCATTAAATAAAATTCATCGTTTCCAGATGTATAGTGATAATTGGCAGACATAAGTGGATTAGACACATCTGCCTCTCACAGTATCTCACACTGTTGTGTCAAAGGAGCTGAGTGAGTGTTAACTGTAGCTTGAAATGGCTTTTTGTCACCTTTGTTCCCAATCAGCATGTTATAGTTCAGCCATCTTGTGATGATTGCAAAGTTGTATTTAGAACTGCTGTGCAGTTGGAGCATCCAGACAGTCCAATGGTGACGAATGTAACAGTGTATGTATCACCAGAGCTGAGAGGGTGACAGGTCTGCCATTACCGCTTGATAGCTCAAATGGAGCACCTATAATTACTGGCCTGTCAACCAGGCAACTGCACTGTCTATACCACGTCCACAGACTTTAATTGGAAAATACCAGCAGATTGGCATGCTGCATTAAACCCTTTCATTGATGTCTGTTTTTGAAAAACAGTGCTCTGCTTAACTCTGTTCCAGCAGCAGACTCAGGGTTTGTTGGGAAATGGAATTAATTCACAGTGAGGTCTCTATCAGCCGAGAACCGAAGTTAGGTGCGAGTACCGCCACTGTTGAAAACTCACATAGGCGTGACGATGTCTCTTCGGTGACAAATAATACAAATGCTCCCCTGAATATGCGTGGAACAGTGTGAAGAAGAGGCTGGAGTAGCATTAATGCATGAATACAGAAGTACAGTGTCTGCAGTGTCTGCGGTGTTATTTAAGGCCACCCCTTCGAGTGCTCTCTAATGATGGCCAGTTACATCAGATCCTCTGATCCCTTTTATGAGAAGCAGGCAGTTTATTGGGCTGGACTGCATTGTAGAAAGAGAATTGGATACTGTGTTCCCTCTCGCATTAATGGACATTGCTGATCAGATGCATGCATCATACGTGGTTTTCAGGCATGGCTTTGCTGACTGACTGCCTGCGCAGATGGCCTGAAAATAGTAAAGAAATTAAGCAATATTAAAAGGTTTTTGCAAGTGT
This sequence comes from Karalla daura, assembly GCA_029224185.1. Lineage (NCBI taxonomy): Eukaryota > Metazoa > Chordata > Actinopteri > Chaetodontiformes > Leiognathidae > Karalla > Karalla daura. Next base: position 20,585,626 of record CM055188.1, read on the forward strand.
GCTTCTCGTTTCTATGGAAACACATGGAGCCTGGCTAATAACAGTGACACAATCGGTCACGTCAGCAGACTCCTTTATGTAAAGGAATCCAGTTTACCATGACAGCAAGTAATCTGCGACAGAAAGGATTTTCTAGTCCATGATGAGTGAACTCTGGACTGATGGATTTCCCAAACTAAATCAGCACTGCACAAATAAACATGGCTACTTTTATTCACCCAAATAAAAACAAAGATGCAGATTTTTGTCTCTCATGGATGTAGCTTCTACAACCACAAACTCTGCTTATATTTGAAGTTTAAGTACACGGATGGAGAAAGATAAAGATATCTGTTATTCCAGATTATTAAGATTATTAATAGATTACGATTATTTAAAGGTCCAGAAAAGAGAGGAAAAAAACCTAGAGGTAATCTCTTCCATTATATCCAATGAAATATTAGGCTCCAGGCCATATTGTTGAAAAACATTTTGACCATAGACACAATGGTGTCACCCATACAGGAGGTAGACCTGATGGGGCTATTGTAAAAATCAACTTGCATACTGTCATTAAGATCACAGCTGTAGAAGTAGCTGTTCACAAAGTCCAGTAGCTGATGTTTTAGAGTTCAGCAGGTGATGTTTTAGAGTTGATCGGGAGGCTCGACTTTCAAAGGTCTCTCGTTTACCCAGCCAGGTTGTGCCACCGTAGTAGCTCTAGAGAAAACTCACTGCTTTGAGTACATTTTAAATTTCCAATTGGTCGGGTCTACTCTTTGTATGACAAGGATTAGTAGGATTTTCAGTGTTTAGTGATTAGTGATTTTAGACATTATGGCTGATAAGGGTTAGAGTTAAGGTTAGGTAACAAACAAGGCGTGGGTTTGGTGGATGTGTTAATAAGTTTCCTCCCACAGTCCAAAAACATGCAGTGTGGTCGATTGGAGACTCTGAGTTGTCTCTACAGTAGGTGTGAATTTGTATGTGTGTATGTGCCGTGTGATGGTTGATGATTCCAGGGTTTATTCCCTGCCTTTTTCCCTATATGAGCTGGAGATAGGCACCAGCAGACCCCCGAGACACAAGCGGGTATGAAGATGAATGAGTAACGGCTGAACTCCTCATAACTGTGTTTGGGCTTCTTCTGCTTGTGTGGGACTGTAACTGTTATACAGCTTTGTCTGCGTGTCATGCATCACATATATTGTCACAGTCAAGTATCAGGAGCAGTATGCATGGCTGTGTGGTCTGTGTCACTATATGAATCTATTGTAATCTGTATCTCTTGTTGCTCTGGAGCCACTTTGGGCCGTACAGCATGCAGAGTTTATATATGGAAAGCATGTGCATCCCCATGCACATGCATGTATCTTGTTTGACCCCTGACCGTCCTTTGACCTCATTATCTCACAACACAGTGACATTGCCACCCCTCCCTGGAGAGGCTTATCACCTGCCACTCCTCACCTGTCACCTGCTCTTAGATTCAGGGCGAGCTCAGCCGTCCCTCATGCTCCCACTGACCCTTCCCCCCTGTCTGAATGAGACAGGGACTTTTTGAAGGATGTCTCTGCCTAATCCCACCACTTCCCCCTGCATCAATGGGCTGTGTTTATCAGCCGGCGCAGGTTAGGTTTGAGAGGACTTTGCATGAAGGAGAAATAAATAGACAGGAAAAATCAATGTGAGCTACGTCAATGAGCCCTCACGCTTTAAAGAACATGTTTATTTAGCTCGACCAAGTTTTGTGTTGTTAAAATCATGTCAAGATCAATCATCAGTGGATTTAATCATGAAGGTTGAATGTGGGCATTGTGTATGATCAGGCTGCACTGTGTGTCACAGTGCAGCACAGTACTGTCTGTCTAATCTCAATAGCAATGGCATAATTAATACAGAGCTTATGATGTTTGCAAAATTCAGCTCATCAAAGGGGACCTTCACAGAATTGATTCGGTATCTGAAAGGAGGCATGACGACATGTCTCACTGACATCATCTCCTTTGTTCTCTCCTCCTCTCTCCTTGTGACTGAGGCTGTGCAGACTACATTGTGGTGTAGTCCTCTGTGCTTTGCTGACTGGGCAGAATCAGCCGCTGTCAGGAACGTGGAGCTGCCGCTGTTTATGCATGGCTCATAAGGCCACCTTGCTGGATGAAGCCAAGTTGCTGCATCTACAGGATGAGCGATTAGACATGTAAGATTATTGAATATTGTCACTGATAAAAAAACAAAAAACATAAAGCCTGGAGTTTTCCATGCTATAATCACAGCCTGTCAAGCACCATGGCTTAACTTGTCAGCCAATATCTCACCATCACATGGTCTGGAATGATACTACATTAGATGTAAAGTAGCTGTGGGATATGATGGATGTGCTTGCAGTGATTTGAGAGAGTAATTTTTGAACTCTTAGTGATTCATAGAGAAAAGCAGGACATGGTGATGTAACATGTCCTGGTCTATGACATTTTAAACAAGGAGTTTGCTCCCCACCTTGACTGTGTCCTCATGTTGCCACTTGAATTGTTGAAAGCACAATGTCGATTGATCTGATGAAATAGTTTCCGTGCAGACACTATTGGTTTTGAATTTTATATTTTTACTTTTAAGATTTTGTTTGTCTTGTGAAAGTTTAAAGTTCATGCTTTTGTTGTTGCTTGCTCTTAGTTAGTTTGGTAATTGATTGTTGTAATTTCCAGTGTTCGTTTGTGTCTTCATTGATTTCTAGTTTCATTCGACAAGAAAAAAATATACACAAGCAAGTCTCAGCATATGCAAGTGAAATCAAGCTGTAATGATGGCTGCACCACTTCACTCATAGTGAAATACAATACTGTTTATGCACTGGAAGTGGTACCTTTGCCTTCTCAATGACAATATTTGAGGTTGGCCAATGTCCAAGCTTTTTTTTTCTTTTTTTAATCCAGAAACGGAATCACAATTTTCTATGATCTATCCAGGGTGCAATGCTGAAAATGTGTAGCGTTTTGAAGATTTTCTTGCACTGTGTAAGAGGAGGCGCCTAAATGGGTGATCCGAATGAATGGCTATGGCCGGGCTTTCTTTTTTAAGACCTTCCTGATGAATAGCAAGCTTGGTTATTCTCTCAGCGTGAGGCTCTAATAAGCCCAGGGACCCAGTCAAGGCCCAAAAGAGAAGCTCGATTTAAACCAATCTAAAGGAGCAGGGAGTATGATTTACGATGTAGGAATGACTGCAGTGCTGTTTCTCTCCTGCAGACCCCCTTCTGCAGCCAATCACAGCCAAAACACTCAACACTTCCTGCGGACTGACTGCAGACCCTATGTGGTACGGCTGCCTGCGCTGTTGTCACCGGTTCTAATCTATTTGATTGATTATGAGCTTAATCCCTGCATTATTCCCCGCATTTGGTCCTGTGACTCACTACAAGGAGGAGGTACAAGACTAAAGACACAGTTAAACATTTCCTGCATTTTTGACATTTTATTTCCTCCTTTTCACATCTTAGATTTTAATAGAAATTGGGAAATTGATTACTTGGTCAGATTTGCTAAGCAATGCATGTGATTTGCAGTGCAGAGGGTGGCAGGCCATTGGCATACATCTTTCCCTAAGCGGTTCAGGTCTGTGTTACATGTATTGAAGTAATGGAGCTGTCCTTGTGTGAGACATACAGTCCTCTGCTTCTTCCCTCCGGGTGGTTACTTTGCTATCAATGAAGCTAGCACCTACAGAAAAAAAAGAAAGGAAAAAAAAGGTGTTTTTTTTTATTTTCACATAGGATCTGTGCGACTTCCCACAGTGGTTATGACCTTGAGGTGTTGCCAACAGAACTGACACAGCCGCTGTAGAGAATGTGACACAGACGGGAGGAGGAGTCACAACCTTTCACCATGCAGCATGGACAGTGTCTGACTTTGGTTCACTCCAGAGCTGAGGTGTGTTGACACAAAATGACTTACAGTAGCTATTTGGGTAGACAGTGAGAAAAGCAGGGGAGAGAGGCAGTGTGTTATCAAACCAACGTAGCCACTCGGAGTGATAACACAGAAAACACATTCACATCAGACAAACTGTCTCATCCCTGGCCTCCCACTATCTGGTTTCCTTCTCTCCCCCTCCTTGCTCGCTTTGAAAACTGTCAGAAAGTGACAACTTTGGATTTGCTAGCCTCTGTGTTGGAATGAGTTTGAAAGAAATTCAGGTTCTGGAAGAGAAGAGCAAGTCCCTTTGTCTGGAGAGATAAGGTTTGAGGAGTAAAGTGGAGCCTTTTGTGAATTTGAGCCCCACTACCAATTGCTTGAGGAGAATTTTTTCCATTAACTTTCCGGTATATTTAATATACAGAATGGTTGCTTTGGGTGAATACAAAACCAATTCAGATATTGAATTCTGAAAAGCATCTACTGTCGAGCAGGTCACTACACCCACCTGCACATGCGGTATTAGCTTAATCTGTGGTTTCCCAGGAAAGGGGTTGAGCCCCATCCAAAAGGTCATAAAACAGGACAAAGACATTGAAGGACTGATTAATTGGTACTTTTCCCTGCTCCCTTCCAATGGATATTTGCCCTTTCTGAGCCTTGAACGCTTTTTGAAGAAATTCAGTGCAGATATTACTCTTTGAAGGAGCGGCTTACTAAGTGTAGACATATGAAACATGACAAGAGACCTTAACTAGACATTGCCTTTTTGTGAGGGGTTGCAAGTAAAAAGGAACTACGATATGCTGAAAATCACCCTCAAATTAGACTCCATCACCAGATATCATTGCTAGATCACGACTATCAGACTAAAGTAAGTAGGCGGAGTGAAGAGGCACTTCATCGCTCTCATTCGACAATGTCTGACTGCCTGTCATGCAGCAGTCTGCAGACTCAATATCTGTAACAGTGGGGAGGCACTCAGACATGAAAGCAGCGGTATTAAAATGCTTCTTTAAAAAATGGAACAAAGTCACTCAGCGTCTGATGTCTTAAGCGGATTGAGAGTAAATCCATCTGCCTTAATGTCAGCTTGGCTGTCGATGAATTATAGTGAGTAGCAGGCTTTATGGATGACGATGTTAACGGAGAGTGGACTCCGGCCGACAGCGTGAGGTGAGAGGAGTGGAGGGGCGGAGGATAGTTGAGTTTCTGCCCTGACTGTGGGGCTTAGAGGCAAAGCAGAGGCACAGGTGTGCCGGTGGTGATTGGGAAATGCAGGACCTAAACTCTGCGCACTCAAAAGGATGAGGATTTTAATTATTTGTGACAGGGAGACATGACAACCTCTTTGCTTGCCTGTCACTACTACCACGTTTAACAAAGCATATGGAAAATACTCCAGAAGGTGTTAAAACGTGACATACGTAGTCCTGTCACCCACACATGAGTCACAAATGTGCAAATATATGTTTATTTGTACAGTTGCTTGGTGAATGCGCACAGGTCTGATTGTGAATGCAAGAGACATAGCGGGGCAACGTTTGTAAATGCATGCCATAATTACTTGACATACTGCTTTTGCAAACACAGTCCTCTGTCTTTATTGTACTAAAAATAAATCACAACAGAATATGTATATGTTTGTGATGCATTTGGTAGAATAAGCAGTAGTACAGACACAAAAGAGTGAGGAACAGTTTTCTCAGCTGTCTTCAGCACTTGGAACCAAGTAAGCACATCCATTGCCAAGGAGCTGAACACATTACTAGTGCCAATGTAATATGCAAATTCGTCAAAGGAAATGTAATTTTCCATTTCCCTTGTTGATTGCGCTTAATGCAACTTGCAAAGTGATGGTGATTTAATTGAATCTCTGAATGCAACTAATTTAAATTAAGGAGCAGATTAATCCATGGCCATTGTAATATGTTATGCAAATATTTGAAGCATATGCCATTAAAATGTTTTATTAACGGGATCTAACAGGAGCTGCTATCACATGAAACTAGTAAATGAAGAGTGTGCCTAACCTGCAGAAACACTGCCCCTGGCAATTACCATGTCTTTTATTCTGGCTGAATGAGTAAGGAGCAGTTGCTAAAACACACAGTTGCATGAATCACCCTTAAGTTTATTTGAAACTTGAGCGAATAAATGTTCTCTTGCATTGCATGGGCAGACAAATAACCAGCTTCACATCACCGTGCCCCTCAGTCTTGCAGTCCAACTCATAATAAATTCAAATCAACAGAGTAAAAGAGGTAGAGATGCTAACAGAATGTGAATGGTGTCCTGCTGTAAGTCTGGCCTAGCGTATAATGTGTGTTAATGTTAGCTGGACCTCCTGGGCTGCTCTAGTATGGGGCCGGATTTTCCCTCGGGGATCACTGACTTATTTCTGCCATCCTTTGCACAATCTACCGTATGCTGATGCATTATGTTTTTCATTATCTGCTACCAGTTTTTGTGCCTCTCTCTCCTTTTTTCTTTCCTTTTTTCTTTTTCTTTCTTTCTTTCTTTCCTTCTTTCTTTCAGTCTGTCTTTCTTTCTTTCTCCCTCTCCATCTCTCTCTCTGTCTCTCTCTCTCTCTCACACACACACATACACACATGCGCGTACACCTCCCACAGTGCTGGACACAGCATCTAACAGGGCATGGTGATTAAAAGAAATGTCAGTGCATTCATTAATAATTCCACAGAGTACCGTCGTGCTCACTGTGCTTATTCAGTCATATCGGGCATCTTGGAATTGTTCACTTGTCGTATCAAATGGCACACTCCTGCGTTTGTAGGTTTTTATGTGTGCGTTTAGGTTTGTGCATGACTGTGTGTGTGTGTGTGTGTGTGTGTGTGTGCGTGCGAGCCCTTGTGCGTTTGGGTGTGCTCAACCTCTCACTTATTTCCTTTTATTTTATGGCTGCACTCTTGGTAGATTGTGCAGTGCAACAAGAGAGACAAATAGCTACTCACAGCTGGTCAGTCATTCTCTCCCCATCTCTCCACCTCCCTTCTCCCCCTTCCTCCCCCTAGCAGTATTTCACTGATGCTGAGGGGGGGATGGCCACAGCTGGCCAAGCTTCCAGGCTGGGCTATGCCTGAGGGAGCCCCATGCAGCTGGCAGATAGCGAGGCACAGTTGTGGAAGTTGGGGTGAGGCGAGGGGGATGGGGACAGCGCATTGGTCTCAGCGTTAGGTGAGACCCACTGTAAAGTGAAATAAAAACGATTGGTAAAACACCAGTAATAAGCTCTAATGGCATCTTCCATTATTTCTACAAAGGCGAGCAGAGGCAAGAACATGGATGTGTCACTGTGACCTGACACATCTCACAGTGTCTCATCAAAGTTGCATATTGTTTTCATATGTATAAAAGCTGTCAGCTGTGTATGTCATATGTTAAAAGGTCCTCCAATTGAATCCCATCAAACAACAACATTATAGTCTGATTTGCTTTGTCCTTCTCCAGTGATTGTGTGTCAGGGAAATGCTTTTAGGGCAGTGTGCAGAGTGTGTAATATGACTGCTGAGGCTGCAATAGTTTGTGTAGCCACTATGTCAAAATGGGTCAGACCAGCTTTGTTTGGAAGGGCTTTGTCAAAAAAGCTTTGTATTTGTTAATAGCACGGTTATATGAGTATTTTAAAGTTCAAAATTAATTGATTTTTCTGACCTGTTGCGGTCACATTCAGTCTCCTACCAACATTCAGTAACAACTAAATTAGCCTAACCAGAGCCATTGACTCTGGTGATGGGAATTATTTCCATCTTGCGGTGACAAACAATGCATGGCACAGTTGTTTTGGCTGTCGTGGTTTGTTTTCGAAGAATCCATCTGTATTCATGTATTTTAAGACTAAAATTTTGCTGCAGTCATATGTCTTATTCAAACAGAATAATCAAGCTGTTGTGGAAGTTAGAGAAAGAATATATTATTTGATAGTGAATCTGAGCCTGTTGCAGAAGATTGACTGTCTTCTCATATAATTATTCGTCAGCGCGCTGAGAGCTGTTTCTGCATGGCATGTTCTCGCCTCTCCTGCTTCCATTTATTGCTATTTTTGGTTGGCACATTTCAGTTGGGTTTTATTGAAACACATCTTTGTGCTGTGAGTCAGGGAGGAAGCCTATTAATATGTTACTTTATCCATTCTGATCCTCCATTGTCAGTCAGAGAAACAGGCCGACTCGCACAAACACTGACAGCAGCAGCTAGAGGTGGACACAAACAGCAAGGAGCAGTCAATCCCAAATCCCTGCATGCAGAAATTACATTTCTGCCACGTTGGAATGTTAATTTATCCAAAATGGCTCCACTGACCATGTATTTTCTCCTAGGGAATTCTACTGATTCACATTTTAGCGTCTAAGAAAAGTGGGGGGAATCAGTCAATCCTCTCTAAACCGGGTAAAAAACCTAAATGCTCACCAGCATGTCAGTAAAAATGTATAAGTAAGGTGTAAGTGCTCACTTCTATGGAACACCATCAAGTCTAAAACACCTCTTTTAACATCTGCAAGTGTACAAGTCCATTTTTAACGTCTTTAAGTGTTCAACCAAGAAACTTCATTTGGCTCCTCCCTATTTTAGACTTTATATGCATCTTACATCCTTACATGACAAAATGAAAGGGGCAGGAATATTGACGCTGGGAAGCTTTCCCTTCCAAACGTCCTTAGATGTCAAAAGTCGGCATTGAAAGACGTAAGACGTTTATACAGGGTACATCAAAAATCAGTGGGAATATTGACACCAACCAATAAGAAAAAGCTGTCTTGGGACGTCAAAAACCAACATACACACACCTGATGATGTTCCATAGCTTCCACACGCCTCACAACCAGTGTCAATTGCAAAGAAATTCAAAGGACAAAGTTATATTTTTTACTGACCAACACACTTATTTTGAGTATTGAAAGCCAACATTAGGGAACCTGAGTTCATCCACAGTTCAGACACAATGAATTTGATCACACAGATCATCAAAAAGAGTAAGATGTGCTGCTGTTTAATCATGTGCTACTGGTCAGCAATTCTCTCATCACTGCTGTTTTTTGTTTTATTTTCCAGGCCACCAGAAGGTAATTCTCAGGGGCTTTTATTGTGAAGGAGCCATAGGAAAGCATTATAATTACAGCTTTGTGCTGACAATGGCTTCCATCAAGAAAGAAAATTACACCTCATTGAAAGAGAATCACGTCTGTTACAGTAATGTAAAATGTGATTATAGCCAAAGGAACATTATATAAAAATGTAAGAAATTAAGAGATGAAATGTATTTAGCAACAGTTGTTTTGAAATGCCAACATCTGCATGAAATAATGATCAAACTATGTTATCTCCATTATGGGAAGGAGGCAGTTATGGAAAACACAGCAGATAGTACAGTATAAATTCTGTTCCAGTTAACTATAGTGCACAGCTCCACTTTGGCAAAAACGCTAAGTGGTTTTGCAAAGTCTCCGTGGACACAGGACTGTCTCGATGTGTTGGGATGTGAAAAGTACCTGGTGGAAGCCGGGGTTTCTGCTGCAGAGTGAGGGGAAGGCAGAGGGAGACACAGAAAAACCTTTGTTTGCCGCCTGCTGCCATGCTCTCAGCTGGAATTTCATTTGTTCCCTCACCAGAATGAAATGGCATTGATTGTTGGCTCAGATGTCTGTTTGGAGGGAGGGGCTGAGAAACAGGGAAAATGAGGAGAGAGAGGGAGAAGGATGGGGATGCAGAGAGAGGAATAAAAGAAGAGACAGATGGACACGGAAGGAGACACGCAGACATATTGAAAAAAGATAGAAAGAAGCAAATGGGAAGATGGGACAAGTGCGATGATTCTGTGAATCTATGACAAGACTTTAAAGGGAGGAGAACAGAAAGAGGAAAGGGAAAATGTAGGATAAAAAGGAGAGGCTGGGCATCAGTGCCATGGAAGCAGGTGGTGTCTGTGGCAGGCTCATCCTCAGATCCTCCTCAGTGGGATACCTCATCAGCATTCCTACCTCAAATGTAACTATTATCAGAGAGCGTTGCGAAGGGGGACCTGGTCGCTCAGAGGGATTAAGTGCTTGCTGTGTACTCATGACAGCTTTGAATGTAGCAACCATTGACAAGTCCCTCCTGACTGCTTGAATACCATTTTAAAGATCGAAACTGAAAAATGACTCAATGCGCAGTATTAATCTATAAGTGTGTGTCACCTGGAAAAGATCTCATCAATTTCTTAGATGGAAGAGTTAATTGAATGTTGAGGAAATATGTTGCTTCCAGTGGTCTGCCCGATTACTATCTGCTTGCAGTAAAACGTGTAAACTCTCCATCAATGCATTATCAATGCTGTTGAATCTGCCGAGGTCAGCAGCTTGAGACTTTATTTTTTACCGTAGTGTCACCATTTCAAGATATTGACCTCAAATATAAATTAAAATGGTAACCAGGAGGAAATTAGTAAGACCTGTTAGTTCCCTCTCATTTTTTTTTTTTTTACTACAGTAATACTGTTAAAGATGCTGTGGGTAGAGCTCTGAAAGTGCATTTGTTGCCCTGGGTTACCCGGCAGGTCATATTCAGGGCAATAATATCTCCAAACAAAGTGCCGTCCCTCTCAGACTTTACTCCCGACCCATTTCAAGCCATCATCACAGTCCAGCTGAAAGCGAGGGAGGAATTTGAAAGACACATTAGAGCCAAATATTCCTTAAAATTCAGAAAATTTTCAACCACTCTTCCACAACGTCCTCCCTGCTGCTGCTCATGGTGCAATACAAGCCCACTGACTCTTTCCTAGGGAGACATATTTTGTTACATTTTTGTAAATGTGAAAGGCAGATTCAGCTGAGCTTTGAAGATGTCCTATTGTGCATGGTTTACATGCAGGCAGCACACCTGTGGGTGGTTCAGCTTACAGAAACACATGCAGCAGGGAATTCTATAGAAAGGGAAAAAACGTGTACAGAGGACATCAAAGCAAAGTCGTCAAATGTCTCAGCTGGAAATCTGAGCTCTACCTTTACCCACCCTCTCTCTCTCTTTCTCTCTCTCTCTGCCTCTCACCTTCTGCCTCTCACTATCTCCCCCTCTTTTGTTTTCTTGCTCCCACTTCTCTTCATTCTGTTTGCCAGTCCAGACTGTGGCGTTTCCTCTCCTCTCGTCTCCAGGGTGTTACGGTTGACATGCTGCAGGCTAAAGGGAATTTGTTCTGCACATCTAGTATGCCTCATGTTGCCATTTCTGTGGACAGCACCTCCAGAAATTGTCAACGACATTCTCTCTGTTACAGCTGTTACACTCAAGAAAAACCACCGGAGTCCAGTTCAGAGTCTAGAGCGTTCTACGTGTCTGCTTATTGGATTGAGCAGAATGAGGAGCACTCTGATCCATTTGTTGTGCCACTGGTGTTGTTGGACAAATAAATGTCCGATGAGGACACAGTGACAACAATAAGTCACAGGCTCATGCCATCAGCATTTACAGATCAGACAGTCAGGCCAAAATGCAAATTAAAACACACTATTTACTATCAATGAGCTACAGCACAGATTGAATTTGACAAGACTGATCACATGTGCATGTCCACATGAATGAGTAACAAAGTGTGTGTAAATAAACATCCATACGCATATGATATCATGTGAGCAAACAGATTGAGGTTTGTGTGTTTACGAGATTTGATGAGAGGCCGAGCACCTATTTATGTAGAGAAAGAGAACACGCACCTTATGGCACCGCTATGCACAGAGCGAGAGAGAGGGAGAGAGAGAGAGAGAGAGAGAGAGAGAAGAGAAATGACTCCTCTCTGTTGGAACAACGGCTGGGACTCCAGATAGATTAATAATGAACTGTGCATTTATAAATGTGCTGACTCATTGAAACTGTACAGCTGCAGCAGGGGGCAGCATCTGTGCTTTTCACACATTTTTTTCCCTCTCCTATTCTGAAAAGGCAGTGTTTTTTTTTCCTGGGCAAGAAGAAGAGGTCCGGACAGAAGTAATAAAAGAAAAAAATAGGAAAGAGGGGGTGGGGTTATTGCAAGGTCAATTCCATTAAGAATGCCTCAGGATAAATGTATGGCCCAGCGCTGCTGGACACGTTGGGGCTTGCCCGTCATCAATCACCAGCTCTTATGTTTTTGGCCATGACACAGGAAGCAGAGGGGAGCTGATTTGATTATTGCCATATTTCTGAAAGACTGATGTGACTGATAGCTTCAGAGAGAGGAGCTTGAAAAAAAAAAGGATTGGATTTTTGTTTTTAATCTGAATGAGCAGAACATATGGGAACATTATTGAGATAAACACATTCTAAACTGGACTGGACTGGACTGCGAAAGCCTGAGGTTATGTCTGTGTACCACGTAATGGAAAAATGAGTCATTTTCCAAGAACCATTAGCGACAAAAAACACAGAGATCCACTGTCCCTGCGTTAAGATGGTCAAAGCCATTTGGACAACCATCATCCGCTGCTCAAATTTAGTCCGCACCAAATGAACTGCTCACTCCGGTAGAGGGGTTTTAACGCTGGTTAAAAATTGATTCTGTGTTTGGAAATTACTAGACCCTTTTTGTTTTTGGATAGTTACTGTTTCCCGGTTGCAGCAGTCTTTGTTTAATAACATTATGCACAACCCCTTTATGCACTTTGTGACACTTGACAATGACCGATGTTATTGGCAATATATAAGAAGCAGGCCGGCTGATGGCTAATGAATAATGCTGATATTGTGTTGTTGCATCTGATAAGACTCAATCTAATAATCGCAAATGATGCACAAAAAGTCAAATGAACATTTATCAAGGAAATATTATGACTCTGAGTGAGTGAAAAAGAACTTGAGTCGTTTGCATAGTGCAGCCCACTCACATCATCTACCAAGCAACAGCAGAAGACAGCAGCGTGATGGAGTGGATATTGTCCTATGAATCTGTGACACGCTTGCCTACTGTGTTGGAGACACACACACACACACACAACAACATGATGAAATTTAATTCCTTTATTTTTATTCCTAAAATATTGCTGAGGAGATGATGAGGTTACTGCTTGCTTTTGGAGTCCGGCCATGATCCCAGTGGTCAAATACAGTCTGTTTCTCTCCCATTAGCTGATGTAACCAACAGTAACTAACTTAAGTTATCTACGACTAGTAAATCAATAGCTTACAAAGGTAGATTGATGACTTCAGAGAAAAGGAGCGGCCCATCGACCGTGTCTTCTCTTTCTACTTGAAAATACCGTGTGATTGGCTATTCATGTTAAAGGTAGTGTGCGTGATCTAGAGGGACTTCAGTAGTGTACAATCCTTTGAAAATGAGAAGTGACGTGTTTTTATTATCGTAGAATGAGCAATTTATTTTTGTACAGGGAGCAGGTTCTTTCAGAGTTGGCCCTGTCGGCACCTCTGTGTGTCTGCTGGGGCCTGACAGCCCCAACTCTGGCTCCAGAGAGAGTGTTTTGTGGTTACCTTGAATTTGACTCTTGCAGTCATGCTGATAGGTCTGCCTGCAGATGTGTCTAGAGACATTGTTTAATGGCCACTCGAGGCCCAAGCCAATGCCGATGAACTCTGAATGTTATATCGATCCAATACAGAGGTAGTCATGACGGTGATTTATAAATATTATCCCTATCTATTTTTGCAATTTGGAAGGCGGGCCTTAATTATTTCTATTTAATGTTAAGCATTACACTGATGGTTTATTGGAAGAGAGAAACATGGAGTTAATGTGCGAGTCTCTGAGATGGGTTGAGAGGGGAAGCAGTGAACCTATGAGTGGGAAAGTGCTAAAGGTGACGTGATTCTTCCCCTGGGAAGAGTCTTAATAATAATATAGCGGAATGTGCCATTCATCGTACTCCTACAGTTTAAGGGTGCTTATGACTGAGAGCAGATAATCAAATCTCTGTTTAAAGCCTTTTTACAAATTGCTGCTTCGTATTATCTCATGATGTGAGCTGCAGGAAATCTGACATAAAGGAAATATACAACCATAAATTTCAACATTCAAACACCTGGCACATATTGTGTGCATCTGTCTTGTGCTGCAAATATAGCTCTGCCCTGTCAGGCTTGGACATGAGCGCTCCTGGGGCGTCCTTGGCTGGCAGTGGGACATCCTTTGGGTCCAGCGGGTTGCGAGGTGGGGCCTCCATGGATTGGATTTGTTCCAGCATGTCCCTCTGATGCTCTCTCATATGGAGATCTGGGGAACTTTGGTGCCAGATCAGTGGCCTACAACTCTTTGTCATGCTACTGAATAGTTTCTGCAGTTTGGCGAGACACATTGTCCTGCAGCGGGAGGCCGCTGCGCTTCCTCTGATTTGCAATTTAAATCGTTGTTAGTTCAGATGCCCGGTGCTGGATTTGTGTCTTCTTTTTGTATTCTTCCTCTTTGCTTGCTATCAAGTTGCAGTTTTTTTCCTTTTTCTATTGACCAAGCACTATCAGTAACACATCCTTCCCTCTCCACTCCACCGCCCACTGGAACCAGCGAGACTCCAGGGAGAAGACAACCCCTCCAACGGCCAATTACACCATTAATTGCTTATCAGATCCAATTTAGGATTGTAGTAAATGAAGCAAAATGTTCACACTGCTGTGTGTTAGTGTGTGTGCTTCTCTTTGTGCATGTGTGTGTAGCTGTGTGCAGCTTGACGCAGTGTGTTGCCCCTGTCATCCCCAATCAGTGGAATTGAAACACCTAATTGCTGAGCTCCCACTCGTTTGCCTTCCAAAATATTCCTTTGTTTGCCTAATCAGACACACACACACACACACACACACACTGGATACTGCGATGCAGCAAGACTTTCTTTTCAATTCCCAGAGGCACTTTCACATATATATGAAACTTATAAGCACGTGGATGCATTTTGCAGCTACAGAGATGCAGCGATATAATGTGGAATATATTAGATGGAGAAGAAACATGTGCATCTACTCTGGTGGGAGGTGGAACTAATGAAGACCATTTTGTTTCATGGTTGGTGTGCATCTGTGAATATGCTGACACATCCTTTAAGTAATAGAGGGGCATCAGGAAGCTATTTCTTTACTTCAAATCTCCTTCCTCCTTCCTCTGACTCATTCTGAGTAGCTGGTGGTGCTGGGTTTCCCTTACCAGATTAGTTTCATTAAACTGTGCCTCACCTTGGTCCTTAATTTGTAAGATCTTGTTTGCTTTTGTCTCTTTTTCTTCTGCTCCAACTCGGCTTGGCTCAGTTTCCTCTTTTTCTCCACAAGGTTCTTTTTAGGCTTGCATTTGATAAATGTTTGAATAAACATAATTGACTTGAACTTGAGCTCTTATTGATCCTCCTCTTCCCGTACCTGTAACCCACCCCAACTGTAATGAGCCATGTGAAGATTAGGCTAATTGGTCCATGGCAGGTGAAGAGTTCAGCCTTTCTCTCTCCTGTCAAAGACATATCCCCTCCAGGCACAGAACACATGGAGAAACCATCCAGGCACACACACATGCACACACACACACACACACACATATAGACAGACAGATACACACACACACACACACACAGACTGTTCTCTGCAAGCATAATAACCTGGCTGTTTTATAAGATGTTTCATTATACCTGCAATTGACTTGTCGAAGACATAACCATTGATGCGTTCAGGGGTGTTGTGTCAATTTTTGATAGAGTTTCCGATTGATTTACTTTCTCAGGGGAAGTAAATCGATGGAAATCTCATTAAGGTACGTGGTAAAGGTCATGGAACAGTGGTGCCTAACATGGTCTCTATGGAGTTTCAAGGATGCACAGGTGACTGGTGCAGTTCAGAGTGCGCACTGATGCAAACCAAACTTTGTGTGAGTGTTTACCTTAGATTAAATTATACTGATGGCACGACAAACGATTCTTTCTTATAAAGTATATGATCCATTTTACATGCTCAGTGGGAACACTGGAAGCCAATTTCATCAGAATCTATTCTGTTTTAATGTCTCAAAAAACAAGTGCTGGACAGCTCCATCCTTACAAGCCATCAATGTCAGAATGACTTTAAAGCTGTGCTAATCAATATTTATATGTTGACAGTTTAACGAAAGACATAATGTTAGAATTGTAAAGTTAAAAATGTAATAAGAATCTAATGTTAAAATGCGTCCCTGCTGGACTTGACTCTAGCTGACTATGCACTTCATCTCACCTGCATGCAGCATTTTAAGGCTCATTGTTATGATTTTAAGGGTTCACACTGCACCTTTGCCAACCCACCCAGCACCAAGGGGCAGGAAAACAATAAAAACACCTTTAAATGAATGCTGATGCTGTTCTGTGTATGCAGTGACATCAAATGTCTCCATTTATCAGTGACTTTGTGTCCAGTTTCTAAGTAGATATACAGGAAGTGTCAAGGCTGCAGCTGTTTTCATCTTCCTGCAAGAAAAATCAGCTTTGTTTGTCCATGCAGAGTTCATCGCTCTACTTGTGTTTTCCGCACATGCTCTTGTTTCCTTTCACAGTCCAGAAATGTGTTGTTTGGTGATTTTGAGACCACATGGTTTCTCTATGTGTGAATATAAGTGTGAATGTGTCATTCTGTCCGCAACAAACAGGCATTCACCACACATTGTTTTCCTTGCCTTTTCTTTTATATATACTGAGAGACTCCTGTGACCCTGAGAGGAAATATGTGGGTATAGAAAATGAATAGACAAAAGTGAGTCATGCAGATTACTGCCAATAAGTTGTGTATTATTTCTACGAGTGCATATAGCTCTCCCTCTTAACCATTTCACCAGTCGACAGCATGAAGAAGGAGGAGATGGCACTTGAATGTAGCTGCTCCTCTTCAAGGCAAAAGTGCTTTTCTTCCCTGTTTTTCAAGTGCGCTGCTATCTGCTCCGTATTGATATTATGTCTTAGTTTTTCATTTCTGGTGGAAAATGTGGTGAGGTCTCCAGGGGAGCTCGTCGTGTTCTCAGCTGTTAAAAGAGCCTGGACCTCGATAAGTTCCAGCGAACTCTGCAACTGGGTGCCTGAGGGGACAATTTTTTTCCCAGACTCAATCCTCCTAAAAGAAGAGTGTTTGGTCAAGAGCTGTTACTCATTCTATTCCCCTACCTCCTCGCCTACACTCATTTCCTCCCCGCTTTGGTGTCCCCCTCAGTCTCTCGCTTCGGTGGCAATGTGACAAGTGAACAATGATTCATATGCAGCGAGTGCAGAATGGAGCCTATTTCACATGTCTTGTGACCCCAAGTGAAGTTACCCAGTGCCACCACACATCACTTCTCAAAAACACACTCACACACACTTTGTTCTGGGACAGTCATGACTTTTTTATTTCTGTGGTGTGAAACTGTCAGAATAAGAGGAGACTGAGAGGCAGAGAAAACTGCAATGTTTACACATCTCAGATAAATTGCCAAGCTGTTTGCTTTAATAACCACCCGAATGCAGAGACACATATTACTGCTTTGATGTTGCTCTGATGGCGACAAATAATGGCACTGTCTGTGCTCCTGGAGTCAGTCAGGTGCTGCAGGCGCACACGCAGGCCTGAGTGCACAGACTCTGTGCTAGTGAAGCTAACTAACTGTACCAGGGAATTCCCCATCATTCCTCACCTGCTTCAATTTTTGTCTGGATTCCCACCCCAAGGGCTTGATTTAGATGAAATGCCACTTTTAATGGAAAATATGATGGAAACAAAACAACAACTTGGAATATTGCTTGTGTAAATAGGGAGGCAAGTGCCGGGGTGATGTGAGCGGCAGGGGTTGTTTCTCCCTTGATTGTATTCTTTAGGAATTCATCAGTTGCCCGTGTGATATTAGTGTTGTAGCAAATGTAGCCCCCAGGCAGGCGGGGTGGCAGCTGCACCGCTGCACTTTATAGATGAGCAAACCGGCATGATGTGCGTTGGCTGCACTGCCCTGCTGCAGACCCACTGTGTAACGCGGTGAGGGGGAGTGGACAAGGGCGATAAGTGCTCATCATATCTGCACCTTCCACTCTTGTTTGCATCTCATCTTAATTGCTTCCATATCATGAATTTGTATGAGTTGCACTCACATTAATGAGACACAAACTTTCCTGGCAAGCTGGCAATTTCTTTTTTTTTCTTTTTTTTTTTTTTTGCTCCATTGCCTGTGGTATCTGAGCGTTCCTGCTGAAACACTTCACTTATTCATCCAGTCACTCCTGCCACCAGCTGCTCCTCTGCGTCAGACCTGTGGGCGTTTCTTAATGTCACCGGTGCAGCAAATGATCATGGCACGTCAGAGCCACTCCAGGACCTCCCTTGGACCTAGTTTGCAGCAGTGCAGATATTACCTTCAATATCATTTATGTGGACTGCCACGCAGTTTTGTTTCTATAGTAACTCTGGCCACACAGAATTCCCATTTGCCAGCGTAGTAATTAATTTATCTCTATTGATCGCTTGTATCCCTCAAGCTTTTCAGCAGGGTGGCCTGAAAGCTGATAGCTGCATTGTTGATTAAATGCACAGTCTATCTTCAGAAGCGATCACAAATCAGTGGCCATAGGGGAGTAGCTGGGAGCGGGCCAGATTATATTCTTTCTTACTGCAGTGGTAATGATTCATTTCATCATACAAGTGACTGTAATTGCAGGTTTGGTAGTGGGCAGCAGCCTCTGCCCTGGTTGTGGCCACCCAGGCTTTCATGGCACAGACTCAACTGTAGGAGCCGGCGCTCACGGCACTGCATACATATTCAACTGGAGCTTATTCTCCTTATTTTTCTTTTGATGCATTTTGGCATAGAAGGGCCAAGATGTTTCAGATTCAGATTTTTATAATAAGCTGCTCCTGTGAGCTCCCAGCACTGTCTGACATTTACTCAGAGCAGGGCAAATAAGGATAGACACAAAATAAAGGAATATTTGCTGTTGGACCTTTGGCTCACTTCTGGCCCCTCCTTCCTCTTCACATCTCTTCACACACACACACATGCGCACACAGGCACGCACACACACACACACACAGACACACGCACAAGCTTTTTACTTCCAAGGTATTTATTTTCTTCTTCAACAAGTAGGTTCCCCCACCCCACCCCCAGCAAACATACAAAAAAGAAATGATCAAAAACGCTTTAGCGAAACATATCAGCCATGCCGCGTGTAACTACAGTAAGTGCAGAACAAATGTCTGCACAACTGTACTCATTACCCACCCTGCAAAGCCAGTGAACAATATCAAATCAGGAATCGGGCCTTTGGGAAAATAGAAACACAAATTGTAGTTATTCCTTCACTTATGTTTCCCACCTCAACCAGGGGTGCAGCTCTGGGAAATAAATAGATGTCAAAGGAAGGAAAATGAGAGAAAGGAGGAGACAGAGTAGGAGGAGAATGGTATGGGCAGTAGTGGTAGAAAAGAGAGGAAGGAAAGTCTGAGCAAAATCAAAATGGAGATGGGTAGAGAAAGTAATGATAGCTCACCTTATGTCAGCGACTGTGACAGTTATGACTTGGAAGTTTGGAGTCTTGAGTTGTCATGGAAACTGATTTCCATGCTGCTGATAGGCAGGTAGTCTCTCTGTGTTCTTCTAATGGATGACAATGACCATATAGATGTCAGCCTCAGAAAAAACAGAAGAAGAAGAAGAAGAAGAAAAATGTGTGGGCCATCAGTGGATGAGTGCTGACACGGCCCGCGCTGGAGCCACATTGTCCGGAGGAGTCCACCGGGGACTCTAAAGGCTGGCTCAAGTGTGTCTCAATTTTAATTGAATTTGAAGAGCGCTTCCCACAGGGCCTGTTAGAGATAACACACTGCAAGAGCGTAGATGTGACATGTTATGAACTGTGGCAAACGAGATAGAGTTCTGCTTTTCATATTTGATGATGAGTGTGGGATGAAAATGATTGAGCAGTGTGGGAGCAAAAAAAAAAAAAAGAAAAGAAAAGTTGAACGTCCTCTTATCTTGAATTCAGCCCTTGTAACCACACAGCTAATATACTCAAGGAGAGGGATAATAAAACTCATTACTATTAGATCAGGATTAGAGCATGGATTGTTCTGTAATCCTTGTACCAACACTTACGCCATGAATCTTCCAGAATATACCAGCATCAGTGTCAATAATCGTCAACACCAGTAATGTGCTGTGCTTGTGATCACTCGTCTTAGTACCCTTGCATAAGTTTGTGCACTGGAGGCAAAAGTCCTGTTTATCATGTCCAGGCTGTTGTTCGCAGGGGCCGCATTTTTAATTAAAAGTCGTCGTATCTCTCTCTCCAACATTGGGAGGTGTGATCACTGCCTGTCACTTCAGCTCAACAAAAACATGTTTATTTTTGGTCCCAGATTCATTTAATGGGCTTGTCAAAACTGATGAAAATTAGAGGAGGCAGAGGCGGCTGATAAGCCCCACTGTTATTAGATGGGCTGGAGCTGTTGTTTGTCTGCCTTAGTTTGTCCTGTGTTGACGTATAAATGCCTGTGTGCAGCTAGCCAGCAATCGAAGGGAAGCACACGACCCTGCACAGCTGTTAATTCTTTTCCAGACTCACAAAGTCAGACAATTAAAGTTTTTTTTTTCGTCTTTTTACCAAAAACTTTTAAGGATGAATAAAATATTTGACACATGTAGCTGCTGAAGGAGCCCCATGGTCCTCAGTAGCGCCTCAACGCTGCGTTTTCTGAAATGTAGAACAGCATAAGTAAATAGACATCGCAGCAGACAAACTCCTGTTCATATTCACTGGGGTGCTTTCTTTCTTTGCCGTCTCTCCTGAACACTGAAAAGAAAGCAAGAGATAGATATTTTTTTCCAACAAATCCTCTGTGGGGCAGAACAAAGATGCTCCGATGCTGCTTGGTGTGCATCAAATAAAGATGTGCATCAAATAGAAAGTAGGACTTTATATTTATTTCCAAGTGCATGTCACTCCAGAGCCAGATCATGATCACTGTATTTCCCCTAATAGCAAAGAAATGTGCACCTCTATTTTAATGGATGAAATTGTAGTTTAGGGGCATTACACAAGACTGAATCGGGACAGTGCTGGAATTTTACTGCTTTTCTGCCACCCACAATTCACTGCGGTTGCGTTTGCTCCACAGAGGGTGGTTTTATTGAAAAGCTCTTCTCGCTGAGGTTATGCAGACAGATAACAGCATGACATACAAATGCAAACATCTGCTCCCTATGTGGGCTTTAGTCGAGGACATAATTGCATAGTAGTTTTATTGTGTTTGTTTTTCAAGTCAATTGGCATCTCATAAAAATGCAAATACACCACATATGGAACATAAGTGAGACACCGAGAGCAAAGGAAGAAAGATTAGAGAATGAGGGGAATTATGAGAGTTTGACAGAGTCAGGATATAAGAAAACAGTACGATGTCAGAGGTACTGCAGCGAGCTGAACAGAGCCGGACAGGTCGTCAGACAAGAGTTTTTCAAGCTTATTACTCAGATGTCAGTATCTCTGTTTTATTCAGAATCAGAGGTCAGGAGTGATCAGTGATAACAAGGTAGCACTTAATGAATGAATCAACTTCACAACTCCTTTTTATTGCATCAGTATGAAACTGAGCGGGACATGCCTCAGACACTAAGTCTACATTTATTTCTCAGTCCAACATAGCCTTACATCTACATTTGCTCTAGCTGCACAAATTATGTGCCAGGGAAATTGAGGGATGAGGGATGAGGGAAAATGAGGGATATTCATGAGCTGATAGCAAATCCTCCACTGTGACTTCAGTGTGTGAACCTGCAGCAGAAGTGCATAGCACTCTCTCCCATAGTTAACATCACCATGACAGTGATGTCAGTGAATTAGAAATAGTTCACATTCAGACCAAACATATTGGGGGATGGCATCACTGTGAGTGATCTCCACAGCTACACTGTGCGCTCACTGCTATGTGTTCTCTGTGTGTCACGGATGATTTACAGATCAATTTATAATGTATTTTAGATTAGAAAACATTCTACTATCCATTCACTATTCAACCTATTCATAACTCAAGGCTAGATTCATTTCACATCAGAATCGTGACTGGATTCAAAACTCGATAAAGCACAACAACAAAGCAAGATTATTACATCTGAAATTTTAAATAAACTATTTAAAAATGTTGTCATTTGGTTTATTCATGTGCAGCGATTGCTCAGACCCTTTTAGGATGAAAATGTGTTTTTTAATCAAACTGACATTGTAACCTGACCCAAACTAGGCTTAAACTTAGTGGTTTTTATTGTTGTTGAATACTTGCACCTTGGTTGCTGCAGTGGAAGGAGCACTTAATAAACTGAATTTATGTCGGTCAGCTAATAAACCCAAAGAAACAGCATAGAGATCGGACTAGGATCTTGCAGAACTCACCTATCAGCTCAGGCCATCTGGCCACCTATCCTAAATGTTCTTTAAAAGAAAAAAAACTTTTTTTTCCCTTACACTGTCTCCTCAGAGGATTTGTGTCCTCAGTGGGTGCTGTGACTCTAGTGGGTGCTGCTCCATGCTCCTCAGGGAGTCATTACTGCTGTCTCACGTGTTAAGATACAGTTAATGCTTGAAGGGCAATTTCTTGATGCAGTTACAGAGCACAAATGAGTCTGGCATTTACTCAAGTACATTTTACTGCCATGGAGTGGTCTATATTAAACCAAGTGCTCCCTCGTCCAACAATGTGATACCTTAGTGCTAGTCATAAAACAACACCCACCGAGCATCCATGCAGACACACACACACACACACACACACACAGCTGAACAAATAAAAATTTTTGACAAGCTACAGTAAATACCCCAAAATCAAATGCCCTTAAGGACCTGAATGCACCAAGCCAACAGTTGGCCTTTGGCTTCAGTGGAAAGCGTTTGCGACTTTTTCAGTCGACTCGGGTTCAGTCTGCGGTGGCGTCGACAAAGGCTGCCGGTAAAAGAAACCAACGACTCTGACTGGATGTTTCGACTGCAAATCAGTGTATGAGAAGAAAGACAGAAATGATGAAACCAAACAACAGCATGGATGTTAAGGTACATAAAAGGGTGAACATCTGAAGCTACTAGCATTTTTTAGCATTTTTATCTCTGGAAAACCATATTTGAAAACAACACAATGGCAATCTGGGGAGAGAAAAGTGAATATCAGCTGATCAGCCTGACTCAGGGGAAGTATCCTGTTTGACAGCACAGAAAAATTTTACACCTACTGAGTAGTGCAAAGTCAACTGTGGCGTGAGATACAGTCGCAGAGAAACTTGCGATATCTCATAAGTTTTCCTTTTTATCAGCTTACCTGTTCCGCCAAAAAATGTGTGCAGTTGTTTTGGTTTCTATACAGTAGCACGGTTAATATATTTTCATCTATGGGCCGTGTAATTAGTTTCTCTGTCATTCATGTACATGTAGCCTGCTTCTACTCCCCTGGGAAATTGGACAGGCTCTGCACACTGAATGAATTAAAAGTCAAGTCACAAAGTATGAATGAAGTATTCAGTAATACCAGACTGTACAAGTACTCTTGTAGAAGCCATGCATTCAAATCCTTATGAAGTATGATACATCAGCAAAATAAGTTTTAAGTATAAAAACTAAGCTAGCATAAAATGCAAATACTGCCTCAAACCTGACCCTGCCCCTCTAGTCACATGTGTTACTTCATAGGTTGACCTGGTTTCAGTCTACCATTACCTTCACTACATGCCATGAAGAACATTTTTACCATACAGTACCAATGTTCATACTGTCATATTTCATAATCTTTCTGTCTAGCAGGCCATTCACACCCAACCACACTTGCTCATCATTTCATCCATGTATGACAATGTCCTGTTTGGTTAACAGTAGAGACCTGGTTTTAAATGTAATTTTTTGTCATAAAGTCTGGTCGACTGCCTGGACCTGCATGCTGGAGGAGCCTGTAAAGCTGAATTTTGTTGGTGTTAACTCAGTTTACTATATTTTTTGTCAATGTTCGCCGTCATTACATCTGTTAAATAAAATGTTTTATTCTATTACATTTCCCCTTGTTATTTACCACTGCATACAATCAGATATATTTAAGTGCTCAGTGTCTGTGGCGGCATTAATCACTATGAACAGGGATATTACTTTAGCTCTTCCTAAACAAAATACACTATGAAAGCCCTCTGGGCCAGTATATACGCTGTAGACTGGCTAGACTTTACCTCTGCTGCGCAATGACAACAAATGTATGAGATGTAAAGGGATAAAAGCAAAGCTAATTCTTTCGTAGGTCTGTTGTCTGGTCTCCCTTTTTTGCACGACAAATACATTGTTACACTCACCCTGCAAGTATCGGGTGTTTTGCACCTCATATCTGCACAGACTGAGAGTGTTAGTAGACCATTGGCTGTAGCCTGTGCTATGTGTTCATGTTGAACACACCAAGGCAACAGAGCCAGGCGAAGCCGATGTTGGCGGGGCGTCAGGGCGGTGTGTCCAGGCCTTAAGTGTTACTTAAATCCTCAGATGAGGGCCGCGAAGTGTGCTCTCTGTCCATTTATGCTTTCACACACCTAAGTGCTCAGCTTGACCTTCTAACTGTGTCAGTGCCCAGAAGTGAGCTCATCACCTCTCAGAGATTGTGACCCACTCTCTCAGCCGTTTTCCTTGAATTACAACTGAAGTCAGTGGAGTGGATTCGGAGAAATCAACGTAAGCCTTGAAAAACAACTCTGATAAAACTGCATTTTTGTAGTTTTGTATAGCATCCATTTTATCCTTTGCCCAGTCATATTACAGCACTTGTGAGCAGATACAGGAGGAGGAGGTTGATTTCAGTGACCAGATGATGTTGTAAATACAACACCGATGGCATTTATGCCATTTGTATAGAACCCTGACTCTTATAAACCATTGACAATTTAAAGGTATGGGGAGGTCAGTATGAAAAAATGTGATGCATGTGATGCTCACTACGCTTTCACCAATTCTCTTCGACGACGATTTAATGTTTGACACCCAGTTGTAGCAAGTGTCACACTCTGTCATCCTGGCTTTGTGTCTACAGCATGCAAATGGGCACTAGGGGTCAGTCGGAGGGTGCTGCTCTGGTGCCTTTTTTACCCCACTTTTCACGGGAATCTGATTCAAACAAACTGCTTCAGAGCACACTACAGGGACTCTGGCAAAGCAGTGTCTATGTGTCGATGTGCATCTCATAACGTGCCGTGCAGCTCCTCCAGCAGACACATAATAGACTTCTAACAGACCCAAGGGAGATTGTTAAAATAGCGCGGCAGGTTAGCTAAGACTAGCAGTGAAGCATTCCCATGCCGGTACCATCAAATAGACACCTAAGGGATTGATGGCAGCCTTTAGCCACCTCCTAATAGTCACAAGTTGGACAGATATGACTGCACAGATGAGTCCCAGGTGGATATGAAATACTTCATAGTGTCTCGTGCTGGTTGTCAATAGAGGCGGGGGGGTGGAGGGCGCTGTGGAGGGGTTGGCTGCTTGGCGTGCAGGCAGTGGTGCTCTTTGTTGGCTTAATGGTTAAATGGGGATGCTGCTGTGGGGGTGGTGTAGAGGGTGACAAGCTGACACAGAGCAAATGGTAAGAGACTGCTTAGCTGCTGCAGAGGTGCGGTCTTTTCTCTTCCGTGCATCTTAACAGTCAGGCTGCTGTTGTGTCTTGTCTTACTACTCGGAATTTGTCTGATGCACATGAGGATGGAGGAAAGGCGCTTAAAAAATGTTCTACTTGTGCTATTCACCCTCATCATCTTCCTCGGAGCCTCTGTGGATCCACAGGGTCTATCTAAGCACCTTTGGTCCTTCCCACCCTACCCCGGCTCTAGATAACCCTGGGCTCTCCGCCATCCTTCACTGGTCTTAATGACAGACATTTATTTAATTCAAGCTAGTGGGAAATGAGATTAGCTCCAATAAGGGAGGACATGGGGGACAGAGAATGGAGCCAGTGAAAACAAGAGGGAGAAAAAGAGAGAGAGCGAGAGAGAGACAGAGAGAAAGTGAGAGTGTGTGTGTGTGTTTTTGTGTGTGAGATGTAGCCCATCAGCCCGCCACCTACCTGCCTCTGCAGCTCCAAATACAAGTTATTTTAGAACAACACATTAAGTGGATTACAGTCCTCCGCTTGTCATTCTGTCACCGACTCCATCATGGCTCAGCATGTCCAAATGAGCCAGTAGGACGGCACTGACAGAGATGATGTTAATGAAAATGATGATAGTATTGATGATGACAATGATGACAGGCTGTTGATGCTGTTGTTGTCGCTAATGTGATTGCATTTGAGAAACGTGGCTGACTTCCTCCTCAGTGCCGCCTCGCACTTCATTATGTTTGCAGAAGCCCCGCCACTGGGATATTGCTCTCCACCGAGCGGCAGCCTCAGACTCTGCATGCAAGTGGAGGCATTGAGTCAGCAGTGTGTGCGTACGTGTGTGAATAGGTCGGTGCTGCCTGACTGTGTGAGAGTTGTGCAGTCTATTGGCCTCCAGCTCTGACACAGTCCACAGAGAGGAAGCTGCAACGGGAGACCTTGGTTCAGACATATGCTTAATGTGCCACTCTCCACACACACAGACTGGGAGGCATACACACACACACACACATGCTATTTATTGTTTTTACTTTTGTTGTGAATTGTCGGGCAGTGGCACACACATGCATAGACCCACAGACACACACACACACACACACACATACGCACATGAGATAAAGCCCATACGCGCTCTGCCTACAGAGACACGAGGCGTCTACAGAGGAGCACTTGGCTGCCTAAAGACCCTGAAGCACATGTCAACTCCTCCCTCCACCCCACATCGGGGCTCTGCATTTTAACTAAACATCTGGCTGTGTCAGCATCAGTTCATCACAGCGGCCTCCCCCCTCCCTCCCTCCCCCACACCCTCCACCCTAACCTCATATCCCCATTGACAATGACTCTCTGCCTCTGTGCTGGCACGTTGGAGGCCCGCATTCAAGGAAAGCTGCATTCAACATTGTGACTCACGCCAGTGCAATGTTTATGAGTGAGCGTCGTACATGCATATTCAATCGGATTTAATCATCAGGCAGAGGTTGAATTTGTGGCTTTGACTGGACAAGCACATATGGGTGTTGAGCATATAAATACATGGTGGCACACAAATGCCAAACGTCTTTCCACATAAGATGTTTACATGCTGAAATGAAACCACCTACTGGGCTACAAAAATTAATCGGCCGCTACCTACAGTGCATTAACATTAAGGTTGAGTCACCCCATTAAATGTGTTTAGCCTCCAGGGAGAGTGCTTTAGTGTTAGCTGAGAGAAAGTACAAATAGCTTGGAACCGGATAGATCCATTTTATATATAGGGTCTATCGGCATACATTAATGTAAGCCCTCAAGACTGATTCAGCTTTTAAGGCTGTTAACAATGAAGGCTGAGACAATTATTGTGTAGCGATCCGACATTGTGAGGAGAAATGAGAGGTCAGGAATCAAGTCGTTGAAACAGTGTTCATTAATGTGGCACTGGTGCTCTGTTCTAACTTTCATTGAGAGGGGAAAGTATTATTTTCAGTGAAATGAAACATATTCAGTGTAAGGTTTCACACTAAACTGTATTTCTGAACAACTAAATGATATATATTCATTTCTGCTTGACTTGACTTTTTTCTGATGATGAGCTGATCATATTAAGTTATTAAGTCTCCCACTATATAAACTCTAGAGTGTGGAGTTGTTTCAGGTTCTGTTTGCTTGTTAACACAGTCATTGGCAGGATTGATACCCTCACCTGAGACACCCACCCTCTTGTCTCAATCTGAATCCAGCTGGGAAATAAGATCTTGACAATCTCTCTGATGGACGGCAATTAGAAGTTAGCATCTATTGTGGAAAGTTAATTAACCTCTCAATCTGTTGGGAGCTTTTTCTCACAGATGAAACATTTGGAAATGTGGATTGCGAGAGGACATGTGGTGTATTAATGCATGAAAAGGATTTCACACATCCAAAGGATGTCACCTAGATTGGCCATCTCTTTGTGACTAAGGCAGTGGAGTCAAAGCACTTTAAATCACAAAGTTCTGCTTGCCAAGTTATTGTCGATACACACTCTGTGCAGAATTTTTGAGTTTTGAGTGCAATGCACGTCAGCAAGGCCTATCTCCGAAGAAAAGGGGCCTTTAGTGATTACAGTGTATTGGCAGTTGAGTGTGTGTAACAGCAGCTTCCTGAAGTGCCCCATTACCTCTGATTTAAAGTGTGCAAAGAACAACAGGCTGGGCAAAACTGTCCTTCCTTTGACGATGCCAATAATCCTGCTCACAGAGGCAGAGAGAGAGAGACAGGCAACTCATGGGAAAGAAAATATTCACAGGCACAGAATCAGATTTTCTAGCATTAATAGCAGCTTGGTATTAATCCTTTATACTCTGGATTCGGTCGTCAAAATGAGATCCACATCTCTGCCGTCGTGCATTAGGGAAGATACACCGAAAAGCTTTCTGCTTTGACATACGTTTATTCATGCAACATTAGTCTAAGTAGTTGCAGACCTCATGTTAACAGCAAAGTGTGCTTCAAAGCATGTCAACCATACTGAACTTAACTAATTAGGCATTTCCTTTGAACTGGAAACCTGTTAAACTGACTGATCAAAGTGAATAATTGTGCTAAAATAACACCCGAGAGAGTGCAGTCAGACCTGGCACAGGCACTTTTACTTTCACTAAACTTTCCCAGCCAGTCAGGACAATCAAGAAAAAAAAAAAGAAAAAAAAAAGAGTCATACACCGTATAGCTCCATGCGCAGACTGGTATCATTAATCATCCCACACTCTGCAGCAGAACACACTCAGATATTCCTGGCCTGTCAAATGTGGTGAAAGACAGGTGAACAGCTAAGCAGCATCTCTGTTTGTGTTTCTAGAACGCTAGAATTTCTAGAGTTTCTACTGTATATTAGCATTTTATGCACCTAAATGATTCAGCTGAACTCATGTTGTTTAACAGTCTCTGCGTACATTACAATGAATGGAAAACACCCAAACAGCAAACGATTACCGGTTATTTCTTCAACTTTCTCTTCAATTTATATTAAAATCTTTTCTTAATCAAAAAGAATCCATTAATGTCATAATTATATATCATTCTGAGAGTACTTTTACACGTGTCTACATGTGTCTGCCGTGCTGCGCATTTGGCAGTGCTAATCACGCTCTGTGGAGGTTAAATCTCCTGTTGGGAGCCAAGAGCACAGTTTGAACATATGTCATGCTGTCTGTTACAAGCGCTTTTCGGACAGCTACAGTTTTGTTACATCAAGGGTTGAATGTATGATTTGCTCCCTCCGCAAGGGCCCTGTTACTACAAAACATTAATGCTCCATGTCATTGTGCTTCTATTCAGTCACTTTAGTGCAATAATTAATCAAAGTAAACATACAGAGCTTGACAATAAGGCTTTTATATTCTGCACTAATCAGACAAGTCATTAGGCAGTAATGAGCCGACTCTGCCTGCTCTTGTCGTGTTTAGGGAAAGTTTGGTGCATGGGGAGGTGTCTGTGTGTGTGGGAGCACACAGACACTCATAGACACACTAACACACTAGAAAAAAACACACTAGACACACACACACACACACACACACACCAGCCGGCACTCCTATAGTCCCACTCCAATTATGGCAGCATCTCACCCGGGAAGAAGCCCACTTACCCAGCATTCACTTTATGAATAATTGATTGTTTGTGCCAGTGTTATATTTGTAAATACACGTTTGCTCTCTGATTAATAGTTTCTAGACGTCTCATTTGTTCAATTTGATTAGACTCTTAAATGTATTATTTATTCGCTGAAAATGCTTTCTGTTTATATAGTCATCACCAGGGCAGTACGAGGATGTGGCACAAGGATGCATGCGTTCTCACATCAGTCAACACTCACAGGTCACCCACAGCCTGCGTGTGGGAGAGAGACAGAGGCAGAAAGAGAGAGAGACAGAGAGGCTTAAGGACATTATAGTGTTGGTTTCATTCTAATAAAGCTGTACCCAATCAAAGATGATCAGTTGAAATCAGAAGTGTCTGAAATTAGATTTCACGGAGGTGTGTGAAATGACTGATTATTTGAAATATATTGACATTATCAGAGTCAAGAATAGTACTTGGAGTGATCATTCTACTCTCTGTACAGTAGTGTGTTGAAACACTCATAAAACAAACTAATTCAGGCTTTGTGCCTTTAAAACAAGTGGTTCAGTGAGAAGTGTAACTAAAGCAAACACATAGACCGAACAGACCCACGTTCTTCTTAATCGAAACACTGCATTGCATGAAAAACATCATCTGAAAATATTCAAAAGGTGTTAAAAAGGTCGGATTCATCGGATTGTTTAGACTTTGTTATATGGTATATCTTTCAAGAGTGAATGTGTTAAAATTGCATGTGTGTAGTTTTCATGCTTTCAAAAGCATACAGGATGTCATGATCCCACACTCATGCACACTCATACCGACGTCAGATGTCATTTTGATACTGTGATGGACGTGATCATCTCTATATAACATTTATCTAAAAAAAATGTACAGAAAAATAATTATTCTGTAACTTTGACACAGAATAATAATGCTGTGGTGGGTACTGAGAGTTGTTGCTTAAATTTCCACCTTTTTATACTGCAGACGGTTTCGTATTAATTTATTTTATCTGAGTTTTTTACTGAACATTTCAACTTCTTTTCAGCCTGCCACTCTCAACCCACAGCTTTATTTTCATGTCCTTGGGAGTATAGAAGTATTATGTGTCTGCCAGTATTCACTATTTTTATTAGATCAGTAAAGACATAAATTAATGCCATTTCGGTACAGTAAGCCAGACACATTTACCACAAACCTTAAAAGGAAGGCTTAAGATGGCTGAAGGCTCTTCCGGCCAAGTGCACAGAAAAATGTTAACAGACAAAAAAAAGTAGAAGAAGTTTGACGTTCTATAAGAGCTCAGCGGTGAAATGATGGAGGGAAATGAAGGAAAACGAGTAGCTGTGACCTTCTGGACGAGCAGGATGTCTGCATCATCACTTCCTTTGACTCATTCTTTCTCTAAAGAGCAGTCAGGGTTTTTTTTATATAAAGAACCAGGTCAAATGTGCTGTATGAATTAAAGAGAAAGTAAAGAGTGGTTCACACAAAAACGCAGGGTCTTTTTTCTGTGTTTTAATTTATTCATCTTTGAGAGAAAAGATTGCAACTGACAGGTCATATACCTGTTTCAGTGCTGGTGATTTATTATTAATTCAGTATAAAAGGAAGGGTGGTATGACTCTAGACTTTAGTGGATTGATGCAATGTCTTTCTTGCTCTTTGTCTATCTATGGTCCAAGTTATGGAAATTAGTTTTCCTAAACTGTGTTTTTCATTAGCTGGTTTATTTGGCTGGTTTTTTGTTAGCTGTCTGATGCTATAGCAATGAGAGCTTGGCTAAGGAACATGGGCCACATAGTCGTGGGTCAGGTCCAGTACATTTGTTTTAGGTCTGCATAGGCGGCACATTTTTAGTCAGTGAAAATAACTGAGAATACACACGTAAGAACAAAGATATATTGTTCTTTAAAATGCATTATCGCTTTTACATTTTAGAAGTGTAACGGCAACGTTTTTTTCATTCCTGTCATGGTAAAGAGTCCATAGTGTCTCCTGCTGTATCTAGGTGTAGACAAATCAAAAAGAACTGCTTTTGCCCCTAACATTAATGGCATACATTAAATTCCATCTGTATTCAACTTAGAACTAGAAAAGTCATGAGGCACTATTCATTTTTTGCCCACTTTGCATCTTTTTTTTCTTTTTAGTTCATACATAATCCCAACAAAGTGATTTGGCCCACATTAACCATCAGTACATTTAAACAACTGAAAACTGAAGTCACTTAAAATGCACTGGTTATTCACTCGAAAAATGGTGCACTTTTGTGTTTTCCGACATTGTGAGTAACGTGTTGTGGCTGACTTCACTGTTGCAGCATGAGCAGCGCTATTGTTGAAAACCCTGAAACCTGTTGCAAAGAGTTTGTGGACACCTGCCCAGTAACTCAATGGATGGGGAGAGAGAGAGAGAGAGGGGAGGCGGTGGGGGATCTCACATACAAAACTGACAGACATGTTGCATCATCGCTGTGTGTCTGTGTATGTGCAACCGTGTGAGTGTGTGTGTGTGTGTGTGTGGGTTAGCATGTGTGCATGCCAGTGTGTGTGTTGTGGTGTTCCTCGGGAGTGCTAGCAGGCCAACTGAAGAGAGAAGGGAAAGCAGCACTGCGCTGCACCATATGCCAAATACGCGCTTGCCTGCCAATTTGTAGGGGATACTGGCAAGTGCTAGCAAAGCTGAATTCTTGACAGAGGGAGATGAATAATTGAACATGTGCGGAGCGAAGTTCTGTTGGGATGGAGGAGGGTGCCTTTATACATGGAGAGAAGTAGTGGATACAGTCGGGCTGTCTGTGAGCAAAGCTCTCATTTAGATAGTGATGTGTTTGCTTTTTGTAAACAAGTTAAAAAGTTGCAGAGCTTTTAAGATGAGCTTGAATATATTTATGGCCAGACATAAAAAGCGCAACCCATTTATGCACTTCGATCATAATAAGTGCAACCAAAGAGGCCAGAAGCTGTCATCGATCCTGCGACTTTGCAACAAAACCAAACAGAAAATTGAGAAAATAAATGTACACTTAATCAATTTAGTGGAGGCATCTTTTCAAGCAGGGTGTGCATTTTGAATTTAAACTACAGTAATTTTGCAGACACTAATTCAGCTCAGTCTGGTAAATGAACCAGTAGACACACCAGTAGACTAACACACTTTTGCACTTTCCAGGCTCCCTTTGACTTGTATTCCTCCCAAATCTTTTCTTGAATGAAACTTAATTAGGAGTGAGCGTGACGCTGTGCATGTGCTGTAGCATCGATCCTGCTTTTCTAAACATTTAATCTAAGCCACCATTCATGATAGTAGCACGAAGGGCAGCTGAGACTGCAGGTTTCTTTTTTTTCTTAGGTATTTAATCATGAAACCATCTGACTATTTAGATGAAGTTAAATTAGTACCCAGTTCCAACCTGGGACTCTAGAAAATGCCAGAGGAGTCATTCATCCTCTTGGGAGCTTTGATGAAATCTCTAGAGCGAAAAGTTGGTTGAGATGATTTGGTCTCACTAGAAGTTTTGGACTGATTTATGCCAACGTCTAAAATAGATGAAATCCGTTTTTCACAGCAAATCTGTTTTGCTTTAAACTTTTGTGAAGAAGCAAAGTTAAAATGACAAATATGACATTATCCTTTCTCTGTTCAAACAAGACAAATATTAAACAATGTTGATATTGCAACAAGATGGCCAGACACATACTTCAGGAAGCGTGATGAAAAGTTTTTATGATTTTTTTCTTCCTGGGTGGTTTTTCAGGCAGAGCTAAGGCTTTCTAGATTAAAAACGTAAGCAATAAATGTAAAATTGAGCCACCAAGATTGCCTCTGATCAAATCTGACTAAGCCACACTGTTGGAGGACAGAGGAAGGGCACGCAACCAAGAAAGACGTCAGGAGCCTTCACGGCTGCCGTTCCTTCTCCTGTCACCCAGCTGTGGTGCCAAGGTGCGAATGAATACCGCCCACAACAATGCACGAAAGTGCGCGTGATGTGCAAATGCAATATCCTGCAATTCTCTTGTGCTTCGCCGAGCGAGCACAAGAGCAATATAGATATCTCAACGAGCGTTTGAAGATGATGATGAATCCCACTGCTCGAGGCAATGACAAGAAGTATAAGAGAGAAAACAAACTGTATTCCACTTAAATGGGGCTGCCTGGATAATAGACAGAGACAAATGTGAGTGACGACGCAGTTGTGACAGCAAATTTTCTCCAATAGTAGCCCTATGTTCTGTAGGTGCCACTGCCCGCCTATTGCCTGTGACTTTCCATTAATCTTTAGAAATTGATGTGTTTTTTTTTTCCCCCAGTTTAACGTTGACTTTAGTTTTGCTGCGCCACTTTTACTGAAGCCTATTATGTTCTAATCATCTTCTCTCTCCTCTCCTCTCCTCTCCCGTTGCCCTTCTTCTCCCTCTTCCTCTCTCTCCCGGTGACAGACACCACCCTGTCCAGCGAACGTGGTAAGTACCGCAGCCGCACGCTCCCTTGATTTAGAGCCATCTGTGCGTGGACTCTGCCAGTGACTGTGGATTGGCTGTTTGTCTCGATGTGGAAGGAACCATTCTCAGATGTTAGTCTCAGTGGGGGACAACAGAGCCACAAACATCATTTGCATCACCAAGAAGCTTTTTTCTTCCTCTCCTGCTTCACATTGCATGTCACGGCAAATGTTAAAACGGGAAAAAAAAACATCAAGCAAATGCAATTATGAAAGCAGCATCCACAGACCCATGTGGCCAATCAGAATTTGTATTTTGCATATTTTCCCTGTGCACATTTTGCCTCGACCTACTTAGTCAATTTGCCCCCTTTTGACTTGAATGGTGTTCAATAAAGAGCCAGTAAGGAGTACTGTGTTCCTGGTTTAGTGGAACACTTCTAAATGGGAAGAAGATGGATTCCCCCACTGAGGCAGCATCTCCTTCCTTTTATTTCTGAATTTTACTCCCCTCTGTCATGCTGTTATTAATATCTCCCGGTGCTTGGAGGAGAACTTTAATCACACCATCAAACAGTTTAAATGAGAGAGTCCATCTGCAACCTGTGTTTTGATATATGTCTGTGGCAGATGGACCCTGCGCAGGTGTGCCAGACACACTGACTGGCCACTCCCACTGAGGGAGACAGGGGAGTGGCCAAGGTGAGACACCTGTGCCACATTTGCTGGGGATGAGGCATGAGAAGCCTCAGGCAGCGTGACCGTGCGGAAAGACAAAAACAGGAGGCGTGTGGTTGCCTCCAGGTCATGTTCAGTTCAGCTTATCAGATTTTGTGCTTTGGAGACGTGTGTGTGCTCCAGCGTGGTGGAAATATAGATTCTTGAACAACCTTCCCCTGGTGCCATTTGGTGCTGGCCAATAATTCCGGCGGGTGAATGAGGCCAACCACAGCACTGTGGGGTAGGGTGTTCCTGGAGTCTGTGTAGCGACAGATGTGGACCCTGGACCTGCTGCTGACCAGATCAGAGGCAGCGGCGGCGGCGGTGGTGTGGGTAGTGCCGGTGGCGAGGCGGACCCTGTCCAATCTGCCGATGGCCACCTGAGCCCTGCCAGCACCAGTGCTGCCAACACGCGCAACACGCACGCACCAGAGCCTCGGACATCGGCCCCCTCAAAGCCCCGGTGACCTGTGCTCCGGCAGGAGACATGCTACTACCAGTAGCAGGCGAACCGCTACAGCCGAACCCCGGAGCTGCACACCAGACCGCCAGAGGAGTCCTGGCACCACCGCCCGCCTGCCAGACCCCCAGAAGGGAGACAGGGGATTGATCATCGTGGCACACCTGTGGCATGCCTCCATTAAGAGGCATAAAATGCCTTGAGAGCACAGAAGATATGTCAGAAGACATAGGAGCAGCAGATGTAGACATGTGTGCTCCACCGTAGTGGAAATAAAGAGATGTTTGAAACAACCTTCCCCTTGTGTCATTCGGTGCTACGCGGAACATGGTGACAGAGTGAGGCTCAACCGCTAAGATATCTTAATTGTTTTGTTTGCTTTGCATGAGTGTCTTGTTTACCTTGAAACCCGTGTGGAGTACCTGTAATGCTTTGTGTGCCTCTACATGTTCCCACTGCACGCATCATCATCAGGCTTCCTGAGACAAAAGGAGATTGTGCTCAACTTGCTCTCTGCTCCATGAAGGACGATGCTTTAGGGCGACATTGTTGAGCTAAATTGGTGTGGTGGCATCACAGGGTGTAGACAAAATGCCACATGCTGTTTGTCTGGTCTGCTCTGCCTTTGAAACCTCAAAGTGGTGAGGGGGAAGAGAAGAGCGAAGTTGTGCTGTAGATCAAGCGTTTGAGGTTTATTTTTTTGTGCCTGGTTAATGGCGATGGCAGTCGAAGAAGCTTGTGCGATCAATTTTTTATCGCAAGCTAGCGGCAGCTAGCTTTTCAATCCAGTTAGGCTTGAACAAAGAGCAGGGAATAAGAAGTCACAATAGGCAAACATTTGTATTCATCATGAGTGCTATCCTTGATTTTGACCTCATCTCTGCCTTTCTTAACCGCCCTCCCGCTCTCACATTAAAACACACGCATGAGTTCTTTTCCTCTCCCACACCTCCTTTCCTTTTCTGTACTGCTGACTAGTCACATAATGTGAATGATGTTCCACAATGAAAGACAGAGTGAAAAGAAGAGTGAAGTAACAAATGGATTAAAAAGCAGATGAGAGAGTGAGAGGAGGCAGTGTTAGGGCAAGGTCTGCGTGTCCTTGGTCCCTTTATGCCTGCAGGCAGCCGTCCAGCAGACTGCGCATCATTCAGTGGCACATACATCATTCAGCTCCTGTCTTCCTAGGTGAGTGTGTGTGTGTTTTTGGCAGAACGTAAACATACAGTATATACCTGCAGTGCAAAACAGGACATACTCGAGCTCCTTCTCCATGTCTTCCTGTGCTTAACAAGCTCCTCTCTGCCCCCTCTGCAGCAGTAGGGTGTGTTTGCAGTCTTCTGATAGGCCTCCTCAACGTGAAGTGGCTGCCGGCGCATCCTCTCCCAGCTTAATTGGCTGTACCTGAGGCAGGAGGGCAAGGTGTAATTGCGATAAGAGAAAACGCTGTGCTTGGCTGGTTTTAGGGCCCTTATCTATAGTCTCCGGATTGATTATGGTTTTTCTGCCAGCCGTGCAAATTGTTCAACCCCATCAACTGCACTGGAAACCACCTTAACTCTGTCTTGGCCGAACTGCCATGCACATCTGCAAACTATAAAACAGAAGGTGTATGCGGTGCTGATTAAGCTGTAATATTCCCACCACTGGCTTTCAGCTCTACCGGTTCCGTACACTCACAAAGTGCCTCATGCTATTTTTTTTTGCTCTAAAGCAACAGGGAATATATTAGCAACATTGCAGTTTAGCACTAATGGTGGTCAAATAAAGAGAACCATATAATATCTTCTTGCTGCTGATTTCAAAGTGGTTTCAGAAATGACTGGATTAGTGACACACCGACTTCTGTTTTGCATGTTCTCCCCAAGTCTTAAGTGGGTTTTCTCTGAGTAGTCTCATCTCATCCCACAGTCCCAAAACATGCAAGTTTAGGTCAATTAGCAATTCTAAATTTCTCCTAAGTGTGAGTGTAAGACAGTCTGGAGAAGACAGACACCAGCAGATAACTGTGACACTGTTAAGGTGGACGATAGCGGACGAGGTAACGGATGCATTGATTGAAAAGACAGGGCTAACATCTACATGCATCTGCACATGAAACGTGAACATGTGCGATAAAGTTTTTCCTTTTTTTACTTCATTGCTATGCATATTTTCATAATAATGCAAACAATTGGGTTAAGTTTTCCCTTGGACCTCTTCATGAGATTAGTAATGTAAACAGCAATGTTCCTTTGTAGCTTAATATTTGCACATTATATTGGTATCAATCCTGTCATTTAAGTGTCAGATAGAGGACAGAGGACAAATACATTTTGCAGTATCCTCAACAATATAGATTTTTTTTTTAGTTTTAGAACCACCAATGTGAATACACCTGGTGTGGTGACTGTAAAGCCATATGTTCATTTTCTCTCACTCATCCTATATCACTTCTTCCCCTCTCTCTCTGGTTTTGAGTTTTGGTGCTGATAGAGCAGTTAATGGGCTGTGAAATGTCTCCAAACTGAGAGGAACAACAGAAGATAATGTCTCAAAGCCCTTCTGAAACAACACAAGCGCCAGAGAATCCTAGCAGTGCAAAGAGAAGAAAAGAGGTGGGAAAGTCCTCTGATGTATCAGAGAGGCCATTCCTGTCAGCCTAATTGTAGTGAAGCTTTCCTAGTGGCACTGGAGAAATAACGTAATTGCTCGCTGGAATGGATTGGACCGTACTGTTGAGTGCGCTCTGTAGCATTTCCTTGTCCCATGTAACACAAGATCCACAACGCAGCCCAGCAGTTGTCTGACATTTGCTGTTTCAATCTTTCTCGCTGTGGAGCATAGTGCTTAGTGGAGCAAATTTGTGGCTCAGGGATATTGACACGTTAAAATGTAACAGATGTAATAGCAGGCAATTATAGCCAAACGAGTTGTTCCACCTGCATGAAAGCAGAGAAAAGGAAGAATGTAACTTCACAACACCTCTAATTGGTGATAATTTGGAGTTCAATTGAATACCAGACGACTGAAGTATCTGAAAATGTCTCTTTTATTTATCAGAGGCGGTGGCGTACAAGAACTGTGGTGGTGTTGGAATTCAGTCGTGGGATGTAATATTTGATCATTTGATCTTATTTTTTGCCACCATCAGCTTAAGTGTGTGACCGGTCCTTATCTGTCCTCCAAACCCACCCTCGCCACCAGCCCTACCATCCTCACCAATTAAAGCTGTTTTTCTGTAGGAGATCTTGAGCTGATGAAGACAGCCACTAAAAGCTCTTGAAGTGAAGTTGCACAGGACTTGGATGACAGATGGTTTTTACAAGAGAATATGAGCAAAAAGAGGGAAACAAACAAGCATTAAAATGGCAGTCAGTCTCCAGCGTGGAGCTCCTATTTTCTACCCAATTTAAGACTTACCATTCTGAAATTTTCAAACTTCACTCAACAATGCTGTCAAACCTGCAAAAGGCCAGAGAAAACATACAATCTTGTTCCGTGGAGATTTTTTTTTTTTGCACATCATCATCCAAAAACTGTTGCTACAACTCAAAAGTCTCAGCCAACAAAAAAAGTGCTGTGAGCTGCTTGATCTCAGGACTTTGACCAGCTCTCCCAGCTGGGCGGAGACAAGCTTTGCTCTGGCCTTTCACTGTAAAGGCTGAGACAGCAGAGAGTGCAAGGCGCAGAGGACCTTGCCTAATGGCTACCAGACTGGCTTTTTCTCAGTGGATTGCATGTTTCAAAAAGATAAGGCCTGATCAGTATTTTTTTTAGAGAAACTGCCTCTTTTCATGATGTGACCGGACAGGAAACTTGCTGCGACCAATGGCGACAGAGGCTTTGAACTGATGTTGAGTGCAGACAAACAAGAAAGTACATGTTGTACAGAGAAAACGCTTTCCTTTACATTCAAAGCGTTGGTTTTTTACTTCTTACCTTGCAGGTTGTATGTGGGCACGTGCTGCCCACATAGGTGACTTTGAACATGGTATGGTTGTTGTATGCATTTTAGAATCTGATCTACTGTAATTTTCTCAGAGAACCTCCTCTAAGGTTTAAAGGAAAAATCCTCTGAAAAAAAAAGAAAAAGGCCCAGAGTGTGGCAGCACACAACACCTCAAAGCTTGGAGCAGATTGGCTACAGTAGCAGACGACAGTATTGGATGCCACTCAGCTAACAAAAGGAAACTGAGGCCACACACGATCGCAGACTCATCAAAATTGGACAATAGAAGATTGGAAAAGTGTTGCCTGGTCTGATGAGTGTAATTTTCAGCTGCAACAGTTAGAAGGAGTAATCAAAATTTGGTGTAAACAAAATGAAAAGCCTGGATCTTTCCTGACTTGTATTAACAGTGTTGCCAGGTTCTGGGTAGACTGTGGAAAGTTTAGCACCGACTAAATATTGATCTAACACTGCGGCCGACCTGATGATTGTTGTTGACCATGTCCATCCCTTTATGACCTCATGGAAACAATCTTCTGATGGCTAATTCCATCAGAATAATGTGCCACAAGGCTCCGATAACCTCATAGATGTCAAAGAATTCACTGTTCTCCAATGGCCTCCACAGTCAATCAAGTCGCACCCTTGGGATGGTGGAACAGAAGATTCAACTCATGGACTTGAAGCACGTTTATCTACAGATTTATCTTATATATTTATATACACACACACACACACACACACACACATATAAATATATGTATGCTGGGACTAGTGAAGGCACATTTTGTGTGGTTAATTACACCAACATTATGTGATATTATGAGGAACTTGAAATCGCAAAGCACATTTTAGTATTTCTCTGCTCAGTCATCAATCATCCCACTGTGGGAGATGTTTCCCTCTCCTCCTCTTCCCTTCATCCCTTTATGCATCTCTGCTCTTTTTCCACACAGCTCATCCTCCTGTTCTCTCAGTGATGAGACTGGATGTTAGAGAGGCATGGAGGGACTGTCAGACAACATCGGGCAAAATTGGACACAAATTAGAGAGCAGAGACCATTATTAAAGCCAATGGCCACTGCCTACCAACAGTTAAATTACAGTGTCTCTTTAACAGATATGCAAGCAGTTTTTATCACCCCCGTTCTTCTTCCGTGGCAAAGCTGCATGCTCGAGCGACTGCTGCTTTGGAACTATGTAATTTTTCAAGATCTGGGGTGGAATTATAATGCGCTACAGAGCTGACATTCGCATGAGGCCTGGGCCCGCAAAGAGGCACGCTCATGATTGGCACCCAGGTTTGCACAAAGAGCATTAAGTAGCTCATTTTGAAAAGAAAAAAAAAGCTCCATGTTTTTCTACACAGATCACCTCCGCTGCTCAGCTTCTCAAGTCTGCTTTCATGTGAAGTATACTGAGGCGATTTCAGTGACTGACTTTTAACTCTTTCATTTGGTACTTTTCCCTGTCAGACGGGTATTTCAGCAGGAACGTTTCGCCTGTCAATCACAACCTCTCTCAGTGTTCCTCACATGTTCCACAGATTACGTTGCTACTCTGGGATTCTGTCTGTGTGCAAATGAGTGCATATATGGCATTTGTTTTTGTGTGTGTGTGTGTGTGTGTGCATGCATGTATGCCAGACGGTTTATGGTATAAGTACTAATCTGTCACTTCTATAAGATTACTGCTGGAGCTGACTTCATGCAGCGCATGTGTCAACATTCGAGCTGACAGAACCTGCTGAGTTCCTGTTTCCTTGACGTTTATTCTAACTGCACTTCCCTCCATGTTACCAAATTACTTTAATCGACACTAACTTGACACTTTAATATCATTTCAACTCTCTCTGACTCCTCTCTCCACTGCTGCATTTTTTTCTCATTCAGTGGCAGAATGTGGAGCACCTCCGGTCTCAGTGGGCCTTTTTGCATTAAAGACATAACGCTGTTGTATAATTATTGCTCATCTGCACCTTAGACCAGACACACTGCTAACAGCTGAACAATGTAATATTCAGCTGTTAGTGTGTAATGTCCACTTGTTTGTAGACCATGGAGAAAATGCCAAAGCAGTGATTGCAAAAATGTGTTTTTCTTCCCATCAACCGGTTTCTAGTACACTTCCTACACTTATTTTTATGCCTGCATGCCTCGAGTCAATGCAGCGTTAATGTTAAACAGGAATTCATTATAATAGTTGGGCTTCCAATCATATGATCTATTTTTGATCTTCAGGGCTTAAATGCATGAAACTGCTCCAGTAATGTAATGCAAAATATAACTGTTTTTTAACACTCAGGGAGAGACAGAGGGAGAGTGCTGTGAAGCGCTGTTAAGTATTCTCATCTGAAAATAAAAGTGAAGTGTTTTCTGTGAAGTACGACGAGGTATATTTTTCACACCTATGACAAACTCTAATTTTCTCTGCTCCCCAGTCACGAAACTGTCAGAATCACTTTAGTGTTACTATTTTGCTCTCTCATGATCTAAAGCAGCACATCCACCTGTGAGTCAGGCAGGCAGGCATGCAGGGCAACATATGGCTCTTGACACGACGTGAATAGAAAAATTACAGACAGCGATCTGTCAACAAGGATCCCTTCATTTATGCACTCCATTTTTTTTAAAAATCGCACTCAGTGTTGCGTTGTTTTGTAAAATTAGCATTTTTATTTTTATTTGTAAAGGTTGTCTACTCGTATGAAATGCTTTCAGGGCACTCCACGGTGTTTTAACAGTCTACAGAATTCCTTCTTTTTATTCTGATATACGAAGCAGAGTGAAATCAGCCTCATATTGAATGTAATGCCGTCTCAGTGCTTTACAAATGTGCGTGCAGTGTGGCTGTGAGGATGGCAGTGTGGTGTCAGTGGGGTGGTCTGTTGGTCTGTCTGCTGCTTTTGTCTGTAATGTCAATAAATTAATATCTAAACAAATGTTGCATGGAGGCCTAATGCTACAGAGGATGACTTGGACTTTATTGATCACCAAAACCAGAGATATCCATTGTCAGGCCTGAAGCCAATCCCAGTCCAGAGTCTCATTCCCAGTCAGTCCCAGAGCCTCTGTCTCAAAATGTTTTATGATAATTGGAGACTGTTATCACTTGTTTTCTAGATAATTCTACTCTCAAATGGAACTTTACTTCATTAAACTCTCCATGATGGAATTAATTGATGATGGATGATGTAATTTTCTCAGTACTCACATGTTAACAATGTAAAACAACACTGTGCTGAGTGCTGATGTCACCAAACTGATCTACCATCCTCAGACTAGAGGAAAGCACTCCCTGCTACAGACAGTGAAACAATTAAGACTAATAAAGGAAAATGGACATAGAGTTACTGCCAATAACCTGTTGTAGGTGTTGTGTTAGTTGGATGTTTCTTGTGAAACAGCCTATATTTCACCCACAATGACCCTGTTGTTGTCCTCTCCTCATCCTTCATCGTTTTCATGCCCTATTGTATCAATTCCCCAATTCATTTTGAATTGATTGAACTGTTACGCGCCACTGATATTTTTCATTTAGGGCTGGAGGAAAGACAGCATATTGCTGGCTTAACCTTTCCAAACAGCACCTGTACAAACTGTTTTTCTTCACCCCACTCTTACAGCTCCATCACTCTCGCTCTCACCCACTCTG
The DNA here is from genome assembly GCA_029224185.1 of Karalla daura. NCBI lineage: Eukaryota > Metazoa > Chordata > Actinopteri > Chaetodontiformes > Leiognathidae > Karalla > Karalla daura. The sequence goes on from CM055188.1 coordinate 20,628,360, forward strand.
CAGATTAGCTCTGCACTGTGCGAGTTGGAAGAATGAGGCCAGCTAGAATCAAACATTAATCAGCTGCTGTTTTATAAGACAGAGGCAGTGCCTGCACTCTCTGGGTCCCCTCACCCCACCCCCCCTCCATCTTGCCCTTAGCCTGCCCTACCACCGAATGTTAATGTGACTGCCATTACTCATTTATGAGCTGCCCGCTGTTCGCTGCCCAGAGCCTGGTGTCCAGGCCTGGGCTGGCATGGTGGACACGCTGCAGGTGAGCTGCAGTGCCAGGGCATTCAGCCACAGCATGGCCAGGTCTGCTTTGTTTTTTTTAAAGAACATGGTTTGCTTGGCTGTACTTGTTTCTCTGTAGTCTGAAATAATGCTTTGATGTTCCTGGAAGTTTTAGAGGTGTGTCATATGTACACTAAGTTGGTGTAGAGTAGGAAAACTCAATTAAAAAGTGACACTGTCAAGAAACCTGAAAGCATCCCTCCTTCACATAAGACCAAATGCAAGATGTCCAAATTTATTCAGTGAATGGGCAATATGATATGATGTATTCACACTTGGACTGTTGTAATTGGATATAAATCTTTCTAAATTGCCTCCATGGTGAGACTAAGTGCCTCGATGTGTGCAGACAGGCAGCTTTGAAGAGTTAGTGCTGAGTGATTGTTCTCTGTATCCAGGACACAGAGCACAGCAGGAGTCATTCTTATTCTTAGTAGCGACATCCATAAAAGGTGCTGTGCAAGGTGAGACACCCAGCCTTTCCTTCACAGTGTGTGAAGAGTTGCCTTAAGTGTCAGGCTGCATGTCAGAAATTAACGAAGGAAGAACGGGCAGAGCACATATGTGACGAGACCTGCTGCATGTCTGCAAAGACAGTCAAGCTAAAGAGTGAGGAGTAGAATAAAAACAGAAAGTGAAGGTTGGAGGTGTTAATGGCACAGCTTTTTTTTTTCTTAGTTTTGCTGTTTGTGTTTGTGTACATGCGTGTGTGTGTGTGTGTGTGCGTGATGCACCGACTTACTGATGAAAAGGTGTTACTTAGTATGAGGAGGCTGATGATTCAGGATCCCACACATTGTCACGCGATCCAGCTTCCCACATGGCTTTGCACTCTGCCTCACCTTCTCCCCTGTGAGGCTACTTCTCCAATAGAACTGAGTGGATACGGCCCAGTGAAGCCTTCACCGGTTCCATGCATGTTTAATGCCCATACTAGAATTAACAGCGTACGTCAATGTATTTTCTGTGTCGCTGTCACTGTGTTACCTGCCACATACAAATTGGTTCCCTCTCAAACATAACCGAGAATTTGAACAGTGTTTTTGCACCCTGAATATTTTAAATATAATCAACCAACAGTGGAGTAACTGTGCCTGTAACCATCACTGTTGCACATGAGGAAAGAGCTCACAAACAGAGTTTCATGTTTATTTTAAGAGAACTTGCCCAGGGAGGATGTTTTCTCCTTCATCTCTCTCTTGCCTATGGTGCCTCATATATTTGTGGCCTTGGGGGCATTCGTAGCATGCAGGAGACACAGGAAGTGTGTAGCCTGTGGCTAAAAGGTAGATACTTCTCCTGGAGTGCTACACAGTGCACATACACACATGTATACCTCTCTCCTATGGGAGTGCTAATCCCCAAGAGATGAAAGGAGACTCCTACTGCTCTCTGATCCCTGTGTCCTGCTGTGGCGGTTCATTTGGTGCCTGGCGGAGAGAGACAGGCCCAGTTGATGCTCCCACACACGGTGTCCTTGACCGAAGCGCAGACGTGACTTAGGCCGAGCCCCATGCTGATCCAGAAAGTTCCCTATTAGAAATCAATGTCCGTTTGACGCCCCTTTCATTCAAGCACTCTTTGTGGTGTATCTGTAACTGAGAGAGAGAGAGAGAGAGAGGAAAGGCAAAGAGAGAGAGAGTGAATGAAGGAGAGAGACACAGGATGTGCGCTTGCTTGCTTAGTGAAGACCCCCTCATAGCCCCCTGAATCATGGCATTTCCTCATGGGAAGCCATGCGTTGGGGCCAGATTAACTATCTCCTCTTCATTATAGGAGGGAGAGTCCTCTGATCAACCTTGATGCATTGTAGTGTAAAGGTTCATCCTTGAAACTATTGACCATGTCTGCTTTTATTGTGTTTGCATTGTGTCCCAGTGCATGTACGTGTGTGTATGTGTTTGCACGCATGTTTGTGTGTGTGTGTGTTCACACCTACTTACGTGTCTATCCACTGTAACGTTGTAACTGCAGACTAGAAGCACAACAAAGAGAATTCTTAAAGGACCGGTGTGTAGGATTAAGCAGCGTCTGCTACTGAGGTTGCAGATGAAGGGGAACCTGTGGCGCTTCCAAAGAAGTGCGAAAGCAGACAGAAAAAATAGATGGAAAACACTCGTTCTTAATTGCAGTCACAAAAGATGTGATTTTCCGGTTCTTATACACCAACGAAAAATCCCATGTATTGTGAGAAAAGATTCCTCTAAATTTCTGCATAAATGCACCTCAATACCATCCTATTATAGGAAGAAAGTGGAATGTGTTTCAACCTCCAGAAGGCTTTAGTCAGTCATTTCCTCCATCCTGATGCATCCTTGGCCTTACGGGGAGCTGCTGCAGCTGCTGACTGATGTAGGTCTTTGTTATCGTTCCTTTCAATGTCATGAATTTTAAGGAACTGATAATAAACCCCAAGGGTCCTTATACAGCACAACAGCACTTAATGAGGAAATTGCCAACCTATATCCCCTGCATCACAAAAGCAGTACAGATGGCTATCTTCAGTCATGATTATATCCTTATTCTCAGACTGCATGAGTCTAGAATTTTCCCTCATGGATAAAATGCCAGAAAGAAAGAAATACGCAAAGGAAGAAAGAGTGAAAATAAGCTCAGATTGTATTATCAGCTGTATTATTTAGTGCCATTGATTTTTGTCACTCTGTTCTTCGTAAAGATACACATTTTCTCTTTGAAGTCTACATAATTCAGAAAATATTGAGCTTAAACATGGACTTGTCACAACTGCGGATGTGGAAAGCGAGTAAGACCGCAGGTGGCAACAGACTAACATGGAAAAACAGAATTCTGCTCAACATATAATTTAACGTCAACCACAGTGTGTCGGATTTCACCACTGCAGTTTATCATAAAAAAAAAAGATTGGTATTTTTAAGTTCCTTTCACAGCACCTCAAAACAGGTTCAATAAATCTGCTGATGAAGTCTAACTTCATGCTGTTATCTCAAAAACTCGCAGCCTAGTTTAAAACTTGTATCCCATTTTGCCGAGTAGGTTAGCTGTGCTCGGGTACCTGCAGTTTCACCTTTGCAGAGCACACTGCAACATACTTTAACCTGCTGCTAAAACAGGTGGCACACGGTCTCCCTGCAAAAGGACACCTTTGCAAGCTCATAAATAACAATGGTGAATGTTGGGGCCATGTAGAACACATGGGGGTCACCTCCGCACAAGTAGGGCAGTGTTGTCCATGGAGGATTGGGGCGCATCCTCCCCCGTCCATTGAGAAGTCGCTACCATCAGCAGGTTTGGAGCAGGAGGTGCCTGGTTAATATTTAGGACGAAGCACACTGAACATTAGTTTTCCCCCAGGCTCTCCTTTCCTGTCTCTCGTTGGTGCCAGCATTGCGACAGGTGTCTTTTCAGCCTGCTATGTGATAAATGAAAGAGTGTTTGTCTGAAGCAGAAAATGAAATGCACCCTGTAGGGTAACAAATAAAAACAGGCCTCCTGGACATCTTGAACTGTATTAATCAAACAGTAAAAGGTGCTCTCCTGAGATACAGCCTGGGTGGTCATTTAGGAAAACAACTTGCCTATTAGTCATTTAATGATGTGAAGCAGCAGGCCTACCACCGTATCGCTTCTTCAGATAGGGACATTCTGGTCTTATTCCTTTTGATCCAGAACAACTTTATTGGCACTTTTCACAAACCCCGCTGACAGCTTGTTCCTTACCAAGTTATCTTAATGAACAGACTTCATTACGATGACTTTTTGTGTTGACACGTTACGTAGCTTCACATTTGTTGTAGTGTCATCTCATAAAAAATGTAACTTAACCTCATTACATGAGTGTGTGTTTTCGTCATCATTACTGGAGGAATTAATGATGCTGAGAGAGAAGGGCACTGCTCTGGGTAGGCTGGAGGGACAGAAGATATGTACCTGCCTTCTCCTGAGACACTCATTAAGCAGCAGTGTTCACATCGCATCACATCGCTGCCTGCATGGGTCCACAGAGGGCTACTTTAGCTGCATGTTTATTTTTCTTTGCATGCACACGTATTTGCCTTGCAGGGCTTCAAAACAGATGCCTAAATAGTCTTGTCAAAGAGATGAAATAAGTGTTGTGGCACCATGGAGGAGACTGGTCGGGAAAAGATTTCACAATAACCAAAGTTTAGCTTGGATCGACTACAACCCACAGGCTCTACCAACTCCACCTGCCACTCAGGTTGTCAAACTGCAGGAATTATGGGTAATCAAATAGGAGCCACAATATATTCGTTTCCTTTTGGAAATGGGCTTTCTTGCTGACGCTGATGCCGTCAACATCCTACTTTTGTGTGACTGAAAGCAGCGCAGAATTTCTGCAGGAAAAGTAACAATCCACGTGACTTTCCTTTCATCCCATAGCTGTTTTTTTTCTCATAAAAAATGCAAAATTACAATTCCGAAAACACATTTTAGCACTGCATTTTCAGACATTACAATGTGCACGCTGGCACCCAGCTGCACGCACACACACTTATCCGGTCCACCCACACACAAATTCACCTGGTAGAACAGAGTGACCTCGTTCTGCCAAAACCCTTCAGTCATCCTCAGTGCACTCACACACAGGCGCGTGAACACATGCACACAGACACACACACTGACTTGCCACACTCAGCAGTGTTGAGCGCAGGCTCCCTCAGCGGACCTGTTAAGTGATTAGCTCAACACTGCACACTGCTGCCACATTTATTTAAATATTCTCACACAACCTATGGCATCACACACTGCCTTGATGAGCTCGGGATTAGCCGGAGACTGCAGTGTCTGACGAGCACATCACTTAGAAGTTCAAATAGGACGTTTTCAGGATGCCCAGCATTTGCTGAAAGGTCTGTCGGTCTTTAGGGACCCAGACGGTAGTAAAGTATTTGGATGACTGCTACCATGTCAACAGAAATTACAAGATTGTGCACATGTGCATAAACGTTCATGGGGTCAAGGACGTGCACAGGCATCTTAAGGAGCTCTGGTTTAATTCAAAGCCATGCATCTACTTTGTGCCCTTTCCTTTTCCTGACATTCACCTGCTCGTATAAATAATATACTCAAACTATGTTGGTAAAAAATACACACTAGGTATTGTGGTCATTCCGAATAGTGGAGAAATTACCTGTTATGCTCATTTTGAGATGCTGATAAATGCTTATGTATCTGCTCTTCAGACCCTTTTAGAAAATATGCTCACTGCTTTAAACAAGATACAAAATTGAATATTAATTTTTCCTGAGTTTGAAGCGCTCTCTTTCCCCTGCCTCAGCTCTTTTGATAGCGCTGTCACTGTGAACAGTGAATTACGCAGAAGAGGATGCATTATATAGTTGCAACACTTAATGTCTGAAGTAAATTATTATGATCTGACCCACAAAGCATGATGAACCTGTGGTCATTACTGTTTGGCTGAATGATCATGACAAAACCAGATAAATGGTTCAGATGTGTGAATTATCATTCAGAATCATTCAGATAAATTCAGGAAAATAAGCCGTATGTCAAACTTAAAATGGAGACAGTGACAATACAACTTATATTGATTTCCCCATTGAGGTGAGGATAGGAGAGAGCAGTGAATTGCAGACTTTGACCAAATGTGATCTTTCATTTGGGTTTTTGTGTATTGTACAGTACGTATAAAGTGTGACGTCCACTGCATAACTACCTCTCGTATCGCTGAAAAGCAGCAGAGCATTGTGGTCTGGGTTAGTCAAGGACACCCACCTTGGAATCTCAACAGTTTCACTTTTTCTTTCTTTTTTTTTGTGCCAAGCGCTTCCCAGAGCTCCTCAGCATGTATTGCACAATGATTCTCACTTTGTGTTTCATTCAGTTCACGTGTCGCAGAATTTCAAACTCCTCTGACTTGAAGCTCACACAGTTGAAGTGGTGATGGTATTTAAAGTCATATCAAATATTGGTCTAACTCATCATATTAGTCACCTGAGAAATTTGGAAGTTTTACTGCCCTGTAGCTTTTGTCCACTTTCAATTGCAAATTATTTAATGAACCATTCAAGGTTCATTTCGTATTGCAAGCCATTTCATGCAGTTATACCTCGTCTTCTATGCGGGTCTTGAAGAGCAGATTTCACCATGAACATGACTCGACTCTTCATCCCTCTTTCTATTTTTATCTGATCACAAGCTCCCTGGCGTCCTTTCTAATTTTCATGCTTTCCTCTATTATTTTCCTGCTCTCCTCATCCCTTTTATCTTCTCCACACATCTCCTTTACTTAATCCTCCTCGTCGTTTAGTGTCCTCTTTGCTTCCTATTTCCCCCCTCTTTGTTGCCTCCAAAAGGCGGTGACGTACAGAGCTGGCTGCAACGGTTCCTTGCGTTAATAACTGTGACCTATTAACTGGCAGAGATGTCTCAGGGGAGAACCACTTGTCCTTAAATTATACACGATCACTCTCTCAATTTGTCCACCTCACTCCTTCTCTACTGTGCAACTCTCTCTCTCTCTTTCTCCTTCTGCTCTCTCTTGTCTTTCCCTCTTGTAGTGTATTTTTCATAATTTCATGTATTATTTCATTTCAACTGCTGCATGAGGTCAACAACATCTTTTCCCTCTTCTTCTCCAGAAGTTATAGCAAACATAGAACAATGTTGGGAGGGGAAAGGTGAGCAGTCACATTTGTCTACATTAGATTTTTAAATTGGAGTGTATTTCTTGTGATATGATGAAAACCTTTTATTTTCATTGCACTCTCATATCCGTCTCAGACAAATGGATAGATCATCTATCCATATATAATGAAGTGTGCCATCTCATAGGCAGCAGAAGAAAGGTCAAACAGTGAAATTCATAGATTATCACTACAAATGTATAATTCCAGGCTGTTTTGCTCCACTTTTAGAATAAAGTATTTAATTCCTGATGTTTGAAGTAATGACTATCATCACACAACTGTGCGTGCAGTGTTGCAATAAGTAACTGACCTGTCACATTAAGACACAAAACTCTTTGTAATTGCTTGAACTGGAATAATTTATTACATTCAAAGTATCAGGTAAGACTATTTCATTTGCTTCCACTCCTTTATTGCACCCTTTGAGCCTCCACTGCCTTTGTAAGCACAACTAAACTTGTTTCAGTCCTGCAAGTGATTAATTTGTGTAAGAATCCAGGAGGCTAATGATAAAACAGTCTTAGCCAGAATAATGGTGGCAATGAAGCCGACTTGTTGGGAAATCAGACTAATTAACTGACATAAACTAAAACCTATAGAGAAGTTTCCAGCGTTTTGTACTCTTTATGTCTATTGGACACTTATTCTTTATATCATGTATAAACACACATGAACATACACATTATTGTTTCATGCAAAACAAAATCACAACATGTTCACTGGTCAGATTTCAAGGACATGCTCAGTGCGCTGATGAGAAATAATGAATGTTCACATTGTAAACTTTTGTTCATTGACAACAAAATTCCCCAACGCTCTGTTACTTAGAGTGGTGAGTATATAGTGTCCAGTAAGTCCTGCTACTTTTATAATAAGACCTTGTTTAGACTGTGTGAGCATTAGCATTACCACGGTCATATATAAAATCTCAGCTCCTGTTTGTTTCATGTGTATTGCACATGCATATATTCACATTTCCACATGGATGAGGAAATCTTTATATTTCAATGCAATTCAGGGCTATTCATAAATCAGCTAATGAACAAGATGTTCACTAGTATCATGCAAAGTGGTTACTTCCTTAAATTTGTAAAGGTCATTATAGTTCACATAAGTTTATAGCTTTAAGCACATCGGGAACATTTTACCAAATAAATCAATAACACAGTTTCAACATACAGCAAATCGCTGGCTGGGAGCTGTGGTCTTTGATGTTGTGGTGTGTGTGGGCGTGTCTATGTGCAGAATGAATGCAGCAGAGCAGCAGCCAAACGTCGCCTCTCATATCTCAGAAAAAAAGGAAACGGTCACGTTTATTTTATGTAGGCTTGTGCAAGATGTAAGGGTTGATCGAACGCAACTGCTGCAGGCCATCTAAAAGATGCAGACGACCTGCAGTTTATGTGTAGGTAATTTTAGAAGTTTTCAGACAAATCGATTTTTAGCCTTCAGCTTGTGGCCATAAGTATCTTGTCATACTCCCACAGACGGATGTTATCCACTGGTTTTATGATTCCTGCTACATCAAAGATTACCGGGTCGTTCATTTGAATGAGATGCCTCTATAATGTCTCTACCAACAAAACCATTATTTTAAATTAAGTTTGTCTTTTAATTTCCGCTGAATAAGAACAGTTTCTCTCTTCTCTCAAATGAAACTTGCTGAGAGTGCATGTAGGAAACTAAAAACTTTAAACCCTTTAATCTAAGTCCCACAAGAGTGAACCTGAAATGCTGAATAAACATTCAGCCCAGACGTCCCTTTCTTCTTATGCTTTACTCAATAAAACTAAGCTCTCAATTTGCGATTTAGATTACCTTTTGACACTCGGCTGCTGTTCTGATCACTGAGTACTGACTGAGGGACTGACATCATGAGCAGAAGAGACCAAAATGAGTTTCCCCTCACAGGTCTCACGGGCTCTGATATCCAAAATCAGCGTGGTAAATAAAGTCAGGTGAGGTCATTTCGGGCATCTAATCAGGACACCTCCTGTGTGTCTGTCTGTGGAAGTATTCTGGGCACATCCAATCGGGGCCCACCCGGAGCTGCTGGAGGGATTACATTTCTCATGTGGTCTGGGATCTCCCCATAGAGAGGCTTGAGGTCACGGCTCGGTTGAAGGACGTCTGAATTATTTTACAGAGTGGCGTGCCACTCAGATGGACGCATGGATGGAAGTACAGTAGCGTGGCTGCCTTGCATTGTGACTGCAAGAACACACAAGTATGTACACATCTATAATTATAAAGAAAAAAATGCTGCGAAACAGGTATGAATAATATGTTAGGATACAATTCAGTGTATTATTAAGGGCAGATAAATAGTTGTCCTTATGTCTTTATACTGACCCTTTTTTTTTTTTACAATTTAATGAGCATCAGAACTGGATTCTCATTTAATTTGTATTTCTAAGCTATTTTTCTCAGTCCTAAATAACATCCTTGCAAGGGGAGTCTGACGGCATGTGAAGCCTTTTGTTCTCTACCAGTGTTGTATGAGCAGATTATTTTCATAAACCCTCTAAAGCTGCTTGTGCTATAGCACTCGTACCAAGTCTCAACAGTTAATACTGGCTTATGCTGCGAGATTCAACAAGACTTGTGTTTATGACATTTGATCAATTAAGTGTCCTGGCAAAAGAAGAAAAAGCTGTGAAGCATATTTGGATTTGTGATGCTGTTGAATAACCCGTGAAACTTGCTCGGTCTTTGTGAATAGTTTCTAGCACTTGAACACTTGCGTCATTTGCTCTTTCATGGTAGATAGCTTTGGTCCTTGTAATTTATAGAGTACATGAAAAGGGAACAGGCTTAGGATGAAATGAATAAGATCTTTCCTCGACCACTAAATGAATGTCGAATAGTATGTGTGAATGGCATGTGCAGGAAGTATCATCTTGCTGCTGAAAAGTAAGAATGTACATGCTGAGAAAGAGACAAGGACTACTTGTGTCCGTCACTCTATCTCTCCTCCTACTGTAAATCTCTTGCCACTGCCGTTTTTAGCACTGCTGGGTCATTTGGTCCTGCACTTAAGTCTAGTCTTGCGTACCTCCATGACGCTTGGATGGACTGCCATTAAATTTTGCATAGGCATTTATGCTCTCAGCAATAATGCTTTCACTGATTTCCTGACTTTTGTGCCACCATCAGGTTGATATATATGTTCTTGAACAATGTGTTTCAATGGCCAACTTTATTAACTGCAGTGAGAATTACCCCTACACCCACAAATAGCTTAACAATTGGTCAATTGCTTGTTTAGTGTCTGGGCACATGCCTCTGCTTCTGCAGAGCTGCAGGGATGGCAGTGTACGTATGTTTCCTGTATTTCTTGTTTCGCTCTGCTTTGAATACAACCGTCATCGGTCATCTTCGTTGTGTGGCCACTGTGCTTTGAATCTCAAATGTCAGCCTTTGCAGAGCCACACACGATCCTACAGACCCGAGCCGCAAGCAGCCCAGACATCACTCGCTGACTCTCAGTCCAGTAAAAATGCAGACGTCTGCTCCTTTCATAGTAAAGAGATGAATTTTTAATTAGCCTGTATCTCTGTTTACACTGAGGGAGCAAAAGTAAAGTGGCAGAGTTGCTGAAGTCCCCCCTCCTGCCTTTATTTTTACTCTCAAACCAGGACCAGTAAATGAAGAAAAGTAGAGAGAAGACTTCTTTCTTGCGTGTACAAGGAACAGAGAGAGGCTTGATGTGGCACACAGACAGGGGAGAGAAAACTCACCTATCACAAAGACTGTTCCTTTTTGTTTACAGCAGCCAAAGATGGACTCATTCTTCCTTTTGCTGTCTGCGTCTAGCTTAAGGCAGAAGAGAATGGAGAGTGTTTGAAGAGCTGACACAATGAGTCAGAGCGAGGCGAGAGCGAGTGTGAGGGAGAGGGAAGGGCGGTAAAGGTTTAGGCGTCTGCACTGACAGCTTTCTCCTGCAGCCTGACAGAGCTTTGTTGAGGATCCGGGGTTTCACCGCTGTTGCCGCTCCAGGGTTTCATTGATGTTGCTGCCGCAGAAAGCGCCCAGCCCTGACCTTTTCATGCACGCCATACAAATATCCCTCCTTCCCACGGAGAACTCTTTTCTCCAGCCTACCCCCCATATGTCTGGATTCACATTTATGGGAAGGAAACGTAAATTGAAAATGGGGCCGTAATGTGTCGACAGACGGCCCGCGCGGTAGGGAAAACGGCATCGCAGACCGCATCTCCCAGGAGGCGGAGCAGCGGTGAGGATGGCCATCGCCATCTGTGCCCCAGCACCAGATGCAGCAGACAAGACCGAGGCCACATGTGTCATAGACAATTCTGACTGTGATGCCCGTGCTACATATTCGGGGGTTTGGGGTGCGTCAGCAGTGTGGAAATTGGTTTGATTTTTTTTTTTTTTTTTTGCAGCTTCATCTTGCAAATTAAGTCTGACATATTGGTGCTGTAAACTCTGTTCTGTCTGTCTCATTTGTCTCCCCTTGCCTAATTCTCTGCCTGTCTGTCTCTCCATCATGTCTACCTTTCCGTCTGTTGCCCTCACTCCTCCACTCCATCAGTGTGCCTGCCACTTCTCTCCATGCGCCACTCTTTGACTGTGTTTAAGCGAAGGAATGAGAAAAGATGAGCAAACATGGCCGTCGCCTCCAAATGCATTTTCAAGCCCCCACCTCTCTCTCCCTATCTCTTCTTACCCTCCACCTGCGATATTACTCCTCCGTGGCTCCCACCCAGGATTAGGCTTGAATCAGAAATGTATTGTTTCCTTCATTCACTCAAGGCATTGAGTAATTGAGTTTATCTGTCTGGCCTCTGTCTGTTGGGGAGCAGCAAAGATTAGGGTCCGTGTTTGCAGAGATGGAATCACAGCTTTAAAAGATGGAATAAAAATGTCACTGTGTCTTTAATGACAGCTGGCTTGACATTTCCCAGCAAGCTTTTCATTGGAAATACTTATTCAGAAATGTTATTTATTCTTCCAGCACCACAGGGAGAAATGCCATGATGTGCCATTATTTATCGCAAGATGTCTAACATGTGGTCCAAGTTATCTAAATGATTGAACGTTTTTACTGTTTCACGTTATGTTATGGCAGGATATTTTAAATTGAGTTGTACAATAAAACACCTTGATATATTGTCGGTTATTCAAAGTGATCGCATTGGACCAAATTAGAAGTTCACGTTTAGGTGCAGGGGCTTAAATATGCCTCTTGAGATTACACGCAGCGTCTTCATGTAGGTCCCTGGAGAAAACAACATTCCTCATCAGCCTAAAACAAGCTTGCTTTATAATGTTGACGCATTACTGGAGAGGTGAATGTTTGAGAGGTGCATGATGTTGTTTTTCCACATCAGACAACCCTGCAAATTTCCCTGTGTGTGCAGGAATTTGCTTATCCCACCTAAACAGTAACCATGCCAAGATCGCAATTGTGTTCAATGGATTTCACTACACCATTAATGCTGAATACACAAATAGTTACAGAGTGAATGAAAGCTTTTTTTCCTCCCAACCCGTGAACAGCAGAAATACAACATTTTATGTACATGACCCGGTAGAATACTCTTTCCCCATCTTTCTGACAAATGTTTTTAATGAGCCTCAGCAGAGATCTGTCAAAAATGTTGTGTCATTCTATGAGTTGTCCCAAAACCCTGAGGTGTAATTTGCCAATGCTTAGCTCATCAGTGCAAAACATCTTAGTGATGTCATATGTAGTATCGACCAAACGAAAATCATGCGACTGGAACAAGGATCCCTCTTAGAACCTCTGCAAATGTATGTGAGATGCACCCTGAAAACAGTAAGGCAATGTCCATGTAATTAAGAAATAGCTCATTTAAATTTGTACTTTTTAGTAAATTGCCTGATTTAGAAAAAATGATGCCATTCTTGTTTCTCTATACTAACATAACATTACAGCTAGTGGTTTACAGCAGGAGCATGAGACACAGAGTCTGGCTCTGTCTAATGGAAACACAATCTGTCTCTGTCTCAGTGATTGGCCTTTTATGTGTTATTCAATTGGTTCAAAATCCAAACAAATAGCAAAACAAAAAATGTATATTACAGCTCATTAGATTAAAGAATGTCAGATTTCAGGTATACGCAGCTCAGGCTCTCTACCTGTGTTCCTTGTTTCACTGTCATGATAACCAGGTAATGTAGCCAGCATCATTAGTTACATACAGAGGTATAAGTAGTGCTGTTCTTTAAAGTCTCATTGAATGTTCATAAGCCTTTTTTCTTTCTTAGGATTTTGAAATAATGTGCGTATTGTCTTCCAGTACTGCTGAGTACAGTGCTTCTCTAAAATACCACCGTCAGGCTGAAGCCAGAGAATCAGCATTGTCTGCTATATTCAGGTTGTTCCAGACATACCCCAGAATATGAGGTTTTAACCAAATGTATGTTTTTGTCTCTGCAGTTTAAACCTTCAGTGAAAGACTTGAGCTTTTAGATTCTGCACATTCTGTGCTTGTCAATGCTATGACTCAGATCTGGAGGAAACAGCAGTAAAAAGAGGTAACAATAAAACAGGAAGCTCAAAGTCCAGGGTCTGGTCTGTATTGATTCTATTCAGTAAGTGAACAGATGAGGCAGAGCTGAAAGTGTCTGGGTACATCCAAAGAGACTTCAGAGATTAATGACACAAGATATGGACTGGTGTACATAGTGAATCACCTTAGCAGGCAAACACTGGCTGTGTGAAGACAACAGTGCATACCTCTACTGGTGCCAGCATACCTCCACCTGTGTAAATATATAAGTGGATTAGTAGAATTAAGTTTCCTGGAGGACCAGTTGGCAGGCTGAATAAGACAAACAGGTGCTTGTATTTAGCGCTAGATGCGTGTCTGCTTTCCTTCTGTCTGATAGTAAACAGTCATTTGCCTGGATCTCGATGCAGTTAGAAAAATATAAAGAAATGCTTTGACAAATACTTAAGTGTTAATTTAACCTATCCTGTGCCACCTGTCTGGCTCCACATTCATCAGCATTTTTTTTCTCCCGATTCTCTTCCACTTTCCTCCTGGGTCTGTGACAGTGATCAGGGGAGTTGGTGCAATGTTGAGATGAACAGTGCTGACAAAGCCAAAAGGCTGCGCGCTTCAGGCACCGGAGTGGCTGGATCGATGTAGTGCCATCACTGTGGCCTGGGGGAACGGCTGCCACCATCCTTCATACTGCACTGGATGTCCTCATCTGCCTCTCTGTCACCTCTGTGCCTGCGGCTGGACGGAGATTTATGCACAGCAGACAAGCTTAAGTCCAAGCATACGTTATAGGATAGCAAGTTACGGCATGTGACGCAAGCCATGCTCTCGGTTGGCTTAGACAGACTGAACGTTTATAAAGTGGCAAGACTGAAGCTGGCAAAAAAAGCCCAAGTCAGCCGTGGATTTGGCAAGCAAATTAAGTTTAATTAATTTGATATTTTGAAGCCCAGAGCAGTGATTGCAGTATGGCTGACTCTCTTCCTCACATCTCCACCAACACAAACTCTGTTTACTTGGCGATTTGCAGGTTTAAATATACTTTTCACACTCAAACCCAGTGCATAATATTTTTATATTAGGACAAAATATATTTCCATCCTGACTGTTTGTGAGCATGGGGAATGTTTGCAAACAGCGTGGGAAATATTTTGTAGCAGGCGAGATGGCACCCGAACAGGTGCACATGCCTGCTTGGATACGTTTATAACAGCTTAACTTGTGCGTTGCACACACATCCAGCATCTCTCACACACTTCAGTTTACCGTTGCTTAACTAAACATTTGAATACAATGTGGTATATAATAAGGTTTTGGGGTTTTGTTTCACTGTGCTCAGGAAAATCATGTAAGCTCAAATGCAGAACCTTTACGCCTGACTGTGAGCTGAGAGAAAAAGAGCTATTCTGCCTTGTTTTCAGTGCAGTGTGAAACTGCTAATTTAATGATCCTTTCTTTGGGGACAAGGCCTTGGTGTGCTTTTTTGCATTGTGTTTTCAAAGGAGTCTAAGATTTTGAAGTTTTTGCTTGAGTGAAAACAAAATTTAGCCCATATCTCCAGGGCCCCAGAGTAAATTTTAGAAGCGCTATGCTGGGCTGGCAACCAGCCATTGGCTTCTGGTTGCCAAATCGACAGAATGGATGGTGTATTTTAATTGTTTGTATTGGGAGTGATGGTGGTTCAGTGTAATTATAGCCCTTATTTAATTAGTGGAAAATGATACCAAAAATGACTTAACATATTCTACTTACTACAGAACTCCTTTGCTTTGCTGCATCTCGTTTGTGTGATACAGACATTACACACATACAACAAACGCGTATCATAGGCCGTGTTATTCCAAGACGAAACAAAAAGGAGCTAATTTTACACGATGAATTTCCAAAATAGTCTAGTGTAATGAGGTAGTGCAGAGATAAACTCATGGGATCTTAAGTTTGTCATACATTTCAAGATGAATAAAAAAACATGAACAAATGGTTCCTTAGTTTTGTTATGCAGTAATTTTATAATCGTCTCTTTCCTGTTTGTCTGAAACTGTAATCGTTCTTTGGTTCATATTGAGCTGTGTGAAGATGGGTGCCACTGCATACTGTGGGCTGTCCCTGGGTGCTGACAGTGTGTCTGTGTTTATTTCAGATTTGCTGTTTTGTGGAGTGGTAATCCATGTAGCAGTAGTGCTCTTGCTGAAGCTGAAGATTTTGCTCAGGCACCGAGGTGGAATTGAATGAAAGTTGTCCCTTTTCTTTTTTTTCTGGAAATTTGGCTGTGCTGTTCTGCTGACCAAAACAACTGAATGTTTATTAGAGTCGGGGCAACTGCACAAACTGTTTTTATGACTGTGTGCTATGAGGTTGGGACACAACTACATCTTCAGCTAAAGTGCATCGGCTCCTTTGCTTGCAAAATGTTGACCTCCAACCCGCCAACACGCACTGATGATGGAGCTTTTATTTCCTGTTGCACACTGTCCGATCCTAAGCCACAGCGCCCGGCGAAATCCAAACACACTGTGTGTACTAAAATTTGCTCCCATCGACAACACGTAAACCACTTCCACTGCGTATAATGGTTCGCTTAAGAAGAGCAATTAAGCTTACTCCCATTACTTTTGCGATAACACCCATACCCACTCTCACCCGATAACCTAAACAGCCTGATTCTTTATAGATTAATGACTTGTCTCCAGCTAATGTATTTTTATCACAAGGTCATGAGTGATGTATTATCAGTTAATGAGAAATACAGAAATGTGTGGTGTGAGAGAGGCAGCGAGGGCGTAAACACACACGCTGAGAGACACCCTCATTTCACCTTTCAGGAGGGTTTTTTCTGGCCTGCGGTGAGTTGTCCTGCAGTGATAAGAATAATGGTTTTGGTGCTGTGGCCCGCGGAGACCGACCTCCCATTCCCTCCTGGTAGATAGCTGAGCTGAGAGGTTCAGCCTCTCTTATTGTGCTTCCGACATCTATAGCAGACAATGAGGCTTAGCGCTGTCCACTTAAGGGACAGTGGCGTGCTCGTATAAGGATGACTGCAGATCTCTGGTAACTGTCAGTGGCAGCCTCATATAGGATGTGTAAGGATGGGGGTTGGAAGGTTGGAGGGAAAAGACACTTGCATTAAATTATGTGAAATCATTCAGTAGAGAAAAGACTTTGCAGGCACAGGAGAGAAAGGAGGACATTCACAGGGCATATTACTGAACTCATTTGTTTTTTTTTTTAGGCATGGTGTGTGCCTGTGATGTTCTTCTCTGTCAAGGGTTTGTGCAAATAACAGTGCAGTTGGAGTCCACTGATACCCTTCATTATTTCATTTCACTTCAGGTTGGAGCTTCACTTGAAGCAGCGAATGAGTACGAAAGGGTCCTTGTTGAAATCCTCCTGTCGCTATCTCTGTGATCGCAGCATTTACACAGTGTTAGGCAGTGGGGGACATCAAACGCTTTAAAGAGGAAAAGTGGAAAATGTTAGGTGCAAATGTATTAGTCATGTTTTTAATTGATTTTCTGGAACAGGCCAGGGTGACTTCAAAGCAAATAGCTGTTAAAAGAAACTCAGATTTGTTTCTTTTAAGAGAGGGCTGTACTCTGAGAGGCTTCGAGAGGGTTTTTTAATTTTTATTCTTCAAGTACCTACGCACATGCAAGCTGAGACTGGGATTGTAAAAGGGTCGCAACACAGACTGAAATAATCTAGCTCTGCTGTGGTGTGAGTGTAGTCATGTACATTTGCTGCATTGCAGACAGTATACGAGTTTACTCATAGCTGCTTGTGTCGGTGAAGTCTGAAATGACTATGTGTACAGTAAAAGGGGTCATAGACTGCACTTTCCCTCAGCGCTCAGTGTTCCACTGCAGTTCAGTCAATTTTTTCGAATTCATGTCCCACAACTTTTCCCTTTCATTTCACTCTCACCACCCTCATCAGTGCAAGCAGCTGTTTTCTGCAAAAGAAAATCTGTTAAACCCGTCGCACAGCCCAAACCACCAGACATCGGCATTTAGCTGCTAAAGGCCCACACAATTCCACATGAATGCTAATGTTGCTCTGTGTCTTTTAAATGTGGAAAATGGCAACTGCTTCCTCGCACTGTCACAATGTGGATTTAATAATGCTGATTCCCGCTCATTCAATCCGGGTTCATTTATTATTTTTTGCATGCGCTTTTTTTTCTTGTTTTTCTTCTTAACTCCTTTTCTGTATTTAGTTGTAATCATTACAAATTGTCTGTCTGGTGCATGTAAGCGTGCTTCTAAGATCCACGTCATCCGCTTCATACAGTGAATGGCCCTTTCAGGGAACCAGCATGAATCCTCTGTTTTGTGCTGTTTAGCAATAATGAGATGAATCACTTTCATCAGTCACTTGGCTGATTGATCAGTGACACCGTACTGCCTCAGATTCTGGCAGGACATCTACGCTGACATTTACTTGGCTGTGTCTGCCGTTCTAGATCGGACGAGTGGAAATGGACCAGGTGTCAGAGAGGGAAAGATGAAACGCACGTGTCCAACTAAGCAATAAGAAAACTTACAGAGTGGCAATTATTACAGGTGTAGCTGACCTCTGAGACGGTCTTGATCTCCTCATCATGAAAATATGTCCCTGGTCCTGGGGTCTGGAGACTAATGGTGAGACCCGGTCCATCGCTTTTCCCAGCGGGCTCGGGAGTAGAGACAGGATTAGGGAGAAATGGATGAGAGTAAGGGATAATGAGAGAGATCTGTCTGAAGTCTAATCATTGACTTTAGAACACATGATCTGGGTTGGAGAGGGCACGGGTGAGAAGAGATAAGAGGTACATTTCTTGTTGTGATTGCTCCTTTTATCATGATTGAGCATCCAGTGCGTTCCCATTGTGTCAACTGCTTTATATGCAGTGTTATTAAAACAAGCGCGCCATTCATTGATTTACATAAATGCAGTGAAAGTGAAGTTTCATCCAGCACAGACACGGCACATCATTATTGAGATACAGTGATACACCGTTTATCACACAAATGTAGTGTTTCCTCATCCTCTGGCCTCGCTTGCCTTAAATAAGACTGTCAGGTATAAAAGATATTTCTGCTCCTCTCTAAGTGTATTTTGTAATGCTAATTAGGGCAATTGCAAGGAATCAAATCAAGATGTTGAACACAGCAGCTAAACAATCACCAGGGAAGGATGCAAACGCTTTTATGCTAATAACAAAAGACGAGGTAAACGATGAAGGGAAACCAGCGAAAGCAGAGAGAAGAAAGCGCTGCTGGTCGGTGAAAGTGATGGCAAGTGAGAGCTGAGAGGGAGAGAGATAAAATGGGAGAATGTGGGGGAGAGAGAAGTGGGGGTGTGGGGAATTAAAAGCTGATTACTTTGTGAGTGAGTCTTGAGTTTCTCTGAGGCTGGGGAGAAGGAGCAGCAGCAGAATGATGCCTGTTTTTAGTCTTACGTATCATATTTATTAAGGCCAGTCTCCAGGCAATCAAGACCAACTAAATATAACCAACAAAGATGTGCCGCAGTAATAAACTCTGGACAGAGACTCAGCACTGCCACACAGACTGTAACCAGACCCATTTGCTCAGCAGGCCAATATATTTCCCGCTCTAATGCCAGGTATTTCTGCAGTGTCACTTACCATGACAAAAGTGTAATCATAACCTTAAACACAAAGTTTGTTCTCTACATTGTACAGTTTGTGCAGAGGGGTGATGTGAATCACACTTGTAAAGGGAAAAAAAACACTTTCTTGAGAATAATGGGTTTTCATTACAGTCATTATACGGTTGAGTAAGAGTCATGGATATTTCCCAGAAGCCCCCTTTGTCCCCTGATCCTTCAACCCATAGTTTGCTCACATTCCCCTTTTTGTCACTTGGCCCAGCTGAGGTCCCGCCACCTTGCTTTTGGCTATGTGAAATTATTATATTGTACTGGGAGATAACAGACAGCATGTAGCCTTGAGGCAGTTTCTTCGCTTCACCTCCTTAAAAAAGATATTGCTGTGATAAAGCGTGGCTACTTCTCTGCTCACGCTAAATCGAAGGGGA
The DNA here is from genome assembly GCA_029224185.1 of Karalla daura. NCBI lineage: Eukaryota > Metazoa > Chordata > Actinopteri > Chaetodontiformes > Leiognathidae > Karalla > Karalla daura. The sequence goes on from CM055188.1 coordinate 20,647,821, forward strand.
GGCCTTGAAGGCAAGGTCTGGTGAGTGGGAGCCAGATGAAAGAAATAAAAGAAAGAAAGAATCAGTTGATATGTTTGCTGCTTGCTGTGTTTCAAGAAAGAACATTTCTCATTACCCAGGGAAGAGCCACCAGCTCAGACCGGGAAAACTTCCGAAGCCATGTATGCTGCATTGATGTATGAGTTTATTTGTGCTTGTTTCATTTGTTTTGTGGAGAGGATGAGTTAATTGGAAGTCAGATATTCACTGGTTTGGCATGATCTGAGATTAGTGGGTAGCTTCTGATGAGACAGTCAGCCAAAAGGCAAGCAAAGAAGAAAAATATCAAACATAGTGGGTGTTCAAAGTTCATATCAAAGTGAATCTGTGAAGTTTTGCAAGAGTTTGTCGCCAGTATTTTAAGATTGTCCAGTTATAAATTATAGTTCTACCACAGGTTGTAAAGCCCATGCACTGCTTCCCTTCTCTGTTTTTTGCCTTTCTCTTTCAAAACCTCCTGGACAACTTTCTGTAGCTCCAAAACCCACAGAAAATACAAACGTCCGTGTTTCACTTCTGGACCTCACAGCTCAGAAGGCTGCTGTTTCAAAGCCCAGTCCCAGACATTCCTGGGTGGAGTTTGCATGTTCTCAATGTGTGCTTGTGGGTAATGTGGTTTCCTCCCACAGTCCAGAGTCATGGTCGAGTGGAAAGCGAAAGAAAGTGAAAGGTGCGTGTGCCACGTGATAGACTGGTGACCTGTTCAGGGTGTATGTCCTTCCTCGATCCTATCTGAGCTGGAGATAGCAGATGCCAATCAGGTAATGATGGATGGATGATGTTTTTTTTTTTCTCAAGAAAAACACTAACTAAAATAAAGTTCTGAATATCAAAAACAGTGCCACCCTGACTCTGTCAAATAGTGACCTAATGTCTACCAACTAGTCCTGCAACATGGATGTCATATTGTCTTCTCATTTCCAGGTCCTGACATAACTATAACCAGAGTTAATCCAGCCACACCTGAGAATAACCCACCGTGAGACACACAGCTGCCCCCTAGCTGTGGTATGCTCAGAATATAGCCAATTCACAAACAAATCCCCACTCTCTCTTTCTCTCTCACACACAGACACACACCCACACCCACACGCACACACAGGCACACATCTACACAGAGAGGAGAAAAGCTCCTGGGCTGAATGGTGGTGTATTAATCACACTGACGCTTGGCACTGCGATCTGTGACCCAGTCTTTTAATTGCATCCGCTCTGCTTTGCTCCCGCTCTCCCTCTTTATCTTGCCTCCTTCCCCGTTCCCATTCCTCAAGCCTCCTCATGCCTGTGCCCATGAGAGGAGGCTAATGCAGAGATAAGAGTGAGGGCCTCGGATGAACAAAACCCAAATGCTCTGCCCAAAAGTGCCCTGGTCTAAACTCCCGGGACAGTGTTTGCAGTTGCACTTTAACGGTCTGAAATTGGAGCTATAATGTAGAGCAAAGCTGAGCTGTGTAATGCGATGATGTGCAAGAGAGGTGGTCTGAAAAGGAAAACAAATATCTATCTGTAAATCATTGTAATCCATTGAAATGCTGGGACAACCTTTGACAAGACAAGAAAAGAAACCAACAGAGCGAGGGGCCCACACAACATCCAGTGTGTGTGCGGTTACATTACAGACAGATATGTGGTATAAAGACTGTCTCTGTACCCTGACAGCCTTATCGGCCCTCTTTTACAGCTGTTACATCCAAACCCACAGAAAGAGGGAGGTGACAGAAGGAAAACAAAAGGACGTTGGGATCGGGGTGGAAGGGGGTGACAGACCTGTGGGCGGATGCTGGCCCCGTAGATGTAACAGTGCTCTAAGAATGTGAAGGTTTCGCTCAGCCCTGTAAGTGCGCCGGCACCAGATAACAAGCATGTGGTTTAAAAAGTGAAACATGAGCACTGACGCACACAAATGCAGGTTGACAGAGCCCTCTCTCCCACTCACGCACACACACACCTATGAGAAGCCAGTGAGTCGATGACACCCATCCCCATTACGCATCAGCTGTAATCATCATATATGCAAAGAGCTGGTGTCACACACTCCCACTCCAATGTCCCTCTTCCCTCTCTCACTCTGTCGTGCTATTTCTCTCACGCTGGCTCCCTCGCACGCACACGCAGGCACACACAGAGACAGGCGCGCACACACTTGAGTCGCAGTGGTTTCCTTTTGTGAGAGCGAGCTGTCAGAGGGAACTGTGTGGGCTTTTGTTAAAACAGAGAACTGCAGAGGCAGAGAAATTCATTTCCAACTGCAGCAAAAAAGAAAGGAGAGGCTTTTCAGGAAAGTCACATTGTACCTGCAGGTTTCTTTCTTTTAAAAAAAAAACAAAACAGCAGCATGTAAATTGAATTAGGTATAAGTATTCCTATGGGGGCACAGTCGGCTATGTTTCAAGAGCTTTAGGGCGGGTGCATGGGGCACGCCAGGTCTGACTACAGATTCACAAGATGCTGCGCTTTGGTTGTGATAAACAGTGACATCAACAAAATAAATCTTACATCTCTACTTGCCAGTCACCCAGTTAGCACTGCAGTAACTTCACTGCCATCGCTCCTACTAAAGTGTCACTCGAGCTAATTTACAGCTGCTACCGTGCCTGTCATGTAAAAACTATGTGTGTATACGGCCTTTTTTTTTTCAAGTTGAAAGTGACACTTTCAGGATTGCGCACATCTTTAGAAGTTGTTGTAGTTCATGTTCATCAAAACCTTGTAGATCCCAAATGGGAACATTAAAACGTGCTTAAAAAAGGCTCTTCCCCTAAGCTGACGATTTGGGGATATGGTGGAAGGTTTTCACAGGAGTTTTTTTTTTCACATTCATTTTCAGTTTTTCATTTTTCAAGCTCATTGCTCGCAGCAGTGGATTTTCATGTGTTATTCAAAAACCTAATCTCTTAGTTAGAAAATTAAGATTGTGCATTTTGACACAGTTTATCATTAAAAATTAATTCAGCTCATTGAAACACATCAGAGCGCCTAAAACATTTGCTTGTGCACCCGGGCATTGCATTCATTTTTCAGTTTCAATTCGTAATGTTGGTGAGTGGAACCAGATTTTTTCATTTTTAGTGAATTAGCTATTCTTAACTTCGCTTACCAAAACGTAAAAGACAATTAAAAGGGGCAAATAGTGATGATCTGAAATGACTTGGAACCTGCGCACATAATTTGCTGAATGTCATAGTTGTTTTTTTTCTTCTTTCTAGTCCAAGATGTAGCAGTACTATTGCATACAGTATGTTCTGTGTTTGAGTCATGTGATTTGGCTCCTCATCGGGCTCCATGCTGCCGTCTATCACAGGCTCAGCCTGGCAAAAATTCTGTTATGTGAAGCAGCAGGACACCAGAGGGAATGTTTACTTAGCACTGTGCCATGTCTGGTATGAGCAGCACCTTAGCAAAAGCAGCTCCATATGCTCACGCTTAATCTATTTATCAGCTCTGTTTGTGTGTACCTGTCTGGCTGACCAGGTCTGCCACAGCAAAGCTTTCGACCTGAACTTTTCCTCTGCATAACAGCATGGAGGTGCGTGATTTAGCTCGTGCTCAAAGCCATTTATATGTATCCTAAGTGATTAAGAGATGGACTAAGACTAAGACTAACTATTTTTAGTGGTTGTAGCTAACATCATGTTCTTTATTTATAGACCTTTCAAAACACAAAAACAAAGCAGCTCGTTAACAGCAGATCAAATGAGCAGTAGTGGCAATAAATACAAGGTGAAGCATGCAGAATGAAAGTAAAAATCATAAAAGGGAGGCTAAGAACAGTAATAAAGGTTGGTACATAAAAGCAGGTCTATAAAAAGATGAATCTAAGTCCTAAACTGAACTATAAAATCATATAATCACTTGTTAAAGCAGTATGTAAATGCTCAAGTTAGACTGATGGGAGCTTGACCTTTTTGCCATCTCTTTTAGCTCATTTGTGCTGTTCTCTTTGCTCATTTTAAGAATGACAGTGACTGACCCACCAGGGTGCACATTTTCAACATCTTGCTGGGCCACTGGCCCAGATCAGCTCAAATCCTGGATTTCATCAGGGAGAAAGCGCCTCAGTCTGCAGGAGTTAGGACGAGCGGAGCATTGAGGAGGTCGGGTGGGAATGGTTAAACAGGGAGGAAAAAAGACACTCAAGAGTAAAGGAGGATGAAGTGCTGTGACACTGTAGTGGAATCAGGGAGAAGATGCTGCCAGGGATAGGCTGTAGAAGGATGAGGGAAGCATGCTCCATGCGGTTGCACAAAGCAAACTCTCATGTTACACCTGTCATCTTAGTTATGCACATGTAATGTTTCCAGACTAGAGCAGTTTTGGCCTCCTCCGGGGTGTTTTTGGGGATCTACAGACAGGACAGACCTTAAGTGTGCTTCTATCTCCCTCTTCCTTTCTGTGTGTGTGTGTGTGTGTGTGTGTGTGTGTTGCTTGTGTGTGGGTCTGTGCTCGCCATGGACTCATTGCTCGGTGGTCACGGCTGCTTGCCTGCTCTGTTTTAGCTGCGTCGGTGCCACTGTAGCCTCTCTGCTGGACGACATGTTCTCTGCCGTACAGAGTGCAGAGAGGAGCAGTCAAGCAGAATGACACTGGTCTCAGCAGCCTGCCAAACACCGCTGTGGACACACAGAGGCAGACCAGCACCCTGTAAATCACACACTGTTACTTTTTAGATTGTTCAGAGAGAGACTTTATTTTATGACCTTAACCACTAGTTACATACGAACCATTTTGGTGTTCAGTCTTGCTCAAGACTCACATGTAGAGGCAGAGATGTAAACTGACCCTTTAATACAGGTGTAGTTCCACAAAGAGCCACATGGCTGCAGGTGTTTGTTCCAACCAGGGAGCAGCACACCTGATTTGACTTCTTCAATCAACTGATCTGAGTCTTCAGACAGTTGATTGGTCAATCTGTGTGCTATGGACAGGTGGCAACAAGAACCTGGAGCCCCATGACTCTTTATTGAACAGGTTCCCAACCCCTGCTTTAATAAGTGAGACTGTCCACTTTTGTATCCTGAGCAAATGGTAAATGGAGTGGTTCTTATATAGCATTTTTCTAGTTTTCATAACCACTCAAAGCTCTTCACAGACTGTGTCACAAGTCATAGACTACCTTGCACGGTCCGTCTGCTTTGACCAGTAGCTTTTAACCACTTACACACATTCCCACCTGATGATGCAACATCAGAGGCAATCTGGGCTTCAGCATCACCGACCTTCCCCCTGAGCCACATTTGCTCCAGTCGCAACCCTAAAAAAAATCTGGAAATTAAAGCATATGAAAAGAAAGTGCTCAGAAAAAAGTGAGAGAGGAAGAATAGAAACATGCTGTCACACACCCACTTGAACCGGTGGCTTAATCAGCTACAGGGAACCAAGGCAAAGTACAAGGACACATACGCATTTAAGATACTCAAACAGACGGAGCAGCCAATTGACTCAGTTGATCTTTGAGTCAGGATCCTGTTGCCACAGCAGGCACAGAACTGCCTCCATCTTTTAGACATATTGTTACGTCTAGACCAATTAGATTGCTGTTTGATGAAATGCTGTCAGCCTCCCCACAGAATCGTGCCCATGCACTGTGACCACCCATATGTATTATATATGTAGTGTATCTATTATACAGGACTACACACTGATTACACAGCCAGACCAATGCATTAATTCACTATTTCTGTTTACATTGAATATATTCAGACGTGTATCCAAGCTTCAGGCTGCAGAGAGGTCTTGAAAAATTGAACACAGTGAGTTTTCTTGACAGTCTTCGCCATGTCAGAGAGATGCACGCTGAGTAAACAAGGCCACCCAGGGGCTTGAAATGTTGTATCATGACATCTCCTATTAGACTTTTTCTTGATCTTCTAAATCAATCAAAACTCACTGGGAGAAGCTAATGACAGTCAGCCAGACAGGCTGTCTGTGGGACGGTTGCTTCTCTCTGTGCACCACATGTGATCAAGACATGATGTCGATGTGGGCGTGAGTTTCTGAAATTAACAGTATGTATATGAAATGGAGACAGCAGGCGATGAGGCTGTGTCATTTCAACAATATTGTCATCGAGTGTATCTCTGGACTGGGGAGATAGCTATCAAATAATAGAAAAAAAGTAGTTAAAAGTAGCTGGTATTTCAAGCGAATGTGAAAAGGTTTTCACATTCAACTGGAAATGAGAAATAATGAGCACTTTCGGAACAGGACATTGATGTAAATGGTTACCTAAAATTCTAATGGACTGATAAAACTTGGCTTTTGGATCTGTAATTTTCTTCAACCTTAGTTCAGATTTTAGCACGTTGCTTTAAATAGTCTCACATAAATTAGTGTGTAATTTTGTAGTGGCTCTTCACATATCCACATTTTCCTCATGCCCACATTTTAGAACATGTGAATGGAAGATGAAAATATAACATAAAAGCTCTGTTTTCACTGTTAACTTTCCAGCTCTGACTGTTACTGCATGTTGTGTTACATACCCATAATGCATGAGTGAGGAGTGCAGGGTTATGTAGACCACTGTAAAGACAACGAAGCGCTGTTTCCAGCTCCTTGGTCCAGATAGGACAGCATCTTGTTCCAGATTTGGATTGTGATCCACCTATTGGTGACCTCTGCACCAACACTATCCATGAATACAAGGATCTGTGTGTTTGTGTGTGTGTGTGTGTGTGATCTATGATATCTGGCAGCTGCATCAGATGCCCTTGTCGTAAAGTAACTTCGTCAGACACAAACATCTATGGAAACTGACAGAAGTGACTTCAACATTACATTTCACATCGTTTGAAAACAACTGTATGTGCTGCATGTAAAAACACTATAGAGTGAACTTTTTTTTTCAGCTTTCCCACACAGCCGGAGGCCAGACCTGCACATTCTTGTCTCTTTCATTCATTTCTGGTGCCTCAGATAAGCTGACCATTTGATGGAGTTAAGCCTTGTGGCAACATTCATTAAATCTGCAGTAAAAGATGTCTGTATTTTTTATTTATTTATTTTTAATTAAAGCAGGTCAGCCTCAGCACCCGCAGCTTAGAAAACACCATGAAGCCTCGTCTTTGATTATCCTCTACAAGTTCAGCTTTTCACACAAAGGGATGATGTGGTCTGACTTGCATAAGCCAAGGCAAGAGAGCAATGCAAATAAATGCCAGTTAATTATCAATTGCAGTAGTTGTCATTCATTGCTTCTGTTTCCATTAGGTTGTGACTGCAATGAAAGGTCTACATAGTTACATTTTCATCAAGTCTTCAAGGATTGTTGCTTTGAACTCCAGACACCAATTATGATTCATTTTCTATCATTTTTAATGTATCTCTTTCTCATTTTTCTGTGCTTTGGTACAGCATCTGCATCTCTCACCTTCTCCTTTTAATCCCACAATCTCTGCCTCTCTCAGACACACATACTTTCATATCCAAACTTAGTCACAGTCTCTTTTCTGCTGCTTTCATCTCCATTTAGCAGCACAGCAGATCAGATCCCACCACCTGATTAAGATGAGCTTTGTGAACCAGATTTATAATGAACAGCATAGTGTTTTTAAATATCTTCCACACTATGAAGATGTGTTAGGAATCACGATCGTGATCTTGGCCCCTTGCACGGATGTAAAATGGTAGGCAGAAAATGGTAAACAGAGAGGTGCCCTTATGAAGAAACACAGACACCAGTACATGCACGGCTACGTGTGTTCCCATGCCAACTGGCTCCACCACAGCACGCAAGGCAGCAGACAGACCCTTGGAGACCTCGCTCACTTTATTGTAGAATTAAGATTGAAATTAATATATGCACCAGCTGAGGACAGACGTTCTCAAATGAGGTGAACTTACTCCTCTGCACACACACACACACACACACACACACACACACATTAATAAGCAGCATTTTGCAGTGCACGCGTCCTTAAGCCTTGCGTCTCCAGCTGCACCATGAGAGACCTGTCTAAGTGACAACAATTAGCCAGCTCAGTTCAAGCTAATTGAAGTCATTTACATAATACATGCCTGCCATCACAATTCATCTGTGGACAATTGAAGCAGGTCTGTGTCATATTGTCACAACTTGATGTTAAATCGTCCCCTGCCCCGGCTTATCATTCATTCATGTATATGTGTGTGTGTGTTTGTGTGTGTGTAGAGGAAGAGAGAGACAGGCAGCCAGATAGATGGATAGATAGATGGATAGGTAGATAGATGGATGGATGGATGGGTAGGTGGGTGGGTGGATGGATGGATGGATGGATGGATGGATGGATGGATGGATGGATGGATGGATGGATGGATGGATGGATGGATGGATAGATAGATAGATAGATAGATAGATAGATAGATAGATAGATAGATAGATAGATAGATAGATAGATAGATAGATAGATAGATAGATAGATAGATAGATAGATAGATAGATAGATAGATAGATAGATAGATAGATGAAACAGTGCTTACTTTCTATCCCATTACGCATGCAATTACTCAGAGGTTGAAAACAAGCCGCCTCATTTATGTGACACTAAGCTGCAGTGGCTGAGCGGATCTCGTGCTTTATTGGCCTGTTGTTTGTGAGCTGCTTTTGACAGGAAGCTGGGTTATAAATTAAATAGATGGCTTGATAAAAAGCTTGCTGTGCAGAAATCTTCACGCTCGATTTTTGAAAAATCACACTGCCATAGCTCATAACAAGCGATGTGTTCCCAGGGTGATTTATGAAATCAATTTGTCTTGTTATCAGCAGCCAGAGTTTGTAAGATAAGATCAGAGCACATGCATTTCAACTTGGGGAAAGGGTGGGGGGGGGGGGTAGGGGGGGCGATGAATCGAGCGCATGTGTGTGTGTGCGGGTGTCAACCCAAAAGGCACGTTGAAGACAACAATCAGTCATTCACAGCCTTTGTGCCGTTGCATCATGCCGTGAATGATCAGACAATGAAGCAATGAGTTTTGATTAAATTTGGAAATGGAATGAAACCATTTTCCAAACTGTCTCGTCTGAGACTGTGCGTAGGTTCTCCTGTGCTGAGGGTGGTGAAATGGCATAAATTGTCTTGCTGACAAGACAGCGTCAGCTGTGTGTATAGTGTTATTAAATCTGCTCTTACGGACACACAGTCTGACCACTGGCCATCTGCTTGTGTCTCTGTGTGTTTGTGTGTGGAGTGGAAAGGTTGCAACACCTCCTACAGCCAAAACGCCGGCCCATTGTGCTCATACACACGTGTTGTACGTGTCTACTGTGGGACCAGGAGCGGCAGTATGGTGCCCATGCAAACATGAGATTACTCACATTTCCCTTTCATTTGTCTCAGTCATGCAGAACGCTCCAAATGTCATTGAAGACTGTGCACCATGTGCTTGGCAGCAGGGCTTTGAGTGCAATTGGCCCAGTCAGCCTAATGCGCTTTAGACCTTCTCTTCATGCCGTCCCTGGAGAAGCTGATGGAAATACTATTTTGACATTGCTATCTGTCTAGTAAGGGGAAAAAAAGAATGATATGAAAAAGAATTGGGTTCCCTCCCATGTATTCTGGTTCAAGAACAGATAAGCAGTTTGTTTTGCCAAAGACGTCAAAGCGGCGAATCAAAAGTGACAGCACAAGGAATGAGATATTTCAAGATACGCCTTGATGGATGCAGGTTAATGTTAAGCCTGCCAGATGTGTCAAGGATTTGCGAACACCTCATGCAATAAAACCTGCTGTGCTGCTCTCTAATGCCAACACTTCCTTCCACTCTGTGTCCATCCCTGCAGTGAAGTTTGAGGATTGCCAGCGTAGCAGAGAGGTGGGCTTTGTCAGCAACGACCCCAACTTCAGCGTGAGGCCCGATGGGACGGTGTACACCGAGCAAGAGGTGGCCAACCTGTCGGAACCTGTCCAGTTCATGGTGACAGCGCGAGGCCTCCATGACCCACACATCTGGGAGACCACCGTTAAACTAGCGCTGGCCGGACATCCTCATCCTCTGACAAAGGTAACAAGAGAGGACGGAAAACACACTGATGAGGCTGCTAGATGTATTTCCTGATCCCTGTCTAACAGTGGGGCCTAAGAAACTAATGGCTGTTTATGCTTTTTGTCTGTTTATGTTTTGCAAATAAATAATGTTTAACAATCTCAGGATACTAATTATTCTTTTGTAATTGAGCATGGGGAGCAGGGGAGTGACACTTTGTGGAGGTAGTCAGTCAATCTTGGGTTCTCGTGCAATTTTGCAGCTTAACAATACAGATTTTCCTTTTCGATACTTAAGAGATATTCAGCAAATTGCTTATGAGTGAACTGCCAATTCGACTGATAACCAAATAATACATCTGCTTTGCATAATGGCAAATATAACTATATCGCTATGAAACACCCGTAATTGACTACTGATGTTTTTGGTTTATTAGGACAGAGAGGTTCATATCTGAAGACAGGATCCAGATGATCCTGTTGCATCATTTTGAGGCCGCATTTATTCACCTTGTATTAATTTTACAACCTTGTAAATTGGTCTGCACTGAAGTATCCCATGGGAAAGCATGAGGAAAATAAAGTGCACAGGTAAAGGGATGTTTGGGAGATACTTTTAATTAATTTTTCCATCTGTATCTTCCAGAATCTCTCTTATCCAGCAGGTCATGAAAATTAATTAAGCATCACGAAAAGCAGTTTTTGTATTATCAGTGAACAAACATTGACTCCAGGTCTTTGTTTTAATTATTTTCAAGTTAGCGTACTTGCAAGTGTTAACAGCTAAACCTAATAATTTTGATAAGAGGATTTGAAACTGGATTTGGATTCCATAAAATGCTATTAAAGGCAAATCATGCAGTGTTTTCTGATGAGATGCACTTCACTGTTTATTGCAGGAAGTGCAAAGTGTCTTCTTAATAAAGGGATCAGTCTGTTAAGACAGGATCGCTTTCACTGAATGACTAAGTTATTAAGTGCGTGAAAAGCATTGACTCATAGCCTACTTCTCCTGATAATAACTGTTATTGCCTTCTTCTTCTAAAATTGGCAGTAAGGACACATATGCCTGTGTTTTTCCATGCTTGCATCAACACACGCTTATAATCTACATAGACAGACATTGTGTTTTCAGCTGTACCAGATGTGTAAGAATTAACACAGTGCACACAATGCAGTTAAGATTCAGAGTTTATGTGTTTGTGACAAGTCGAGACATAGCTGTAATTGCCACCAATGCTCTATTTAGCGAAACCCGAAAACTACACAAGGCTTAATGTATCACCTCTGTTACTGACTTCTACTACCGGGCTGCACTTTGCTGAGCTACAAACCTATTATCATTTTTCCTGTGCTACTTGTTGAACGCCATTGGGCTTAATGTTCAGTCATGTTTGTAATCATGACAAAAAGCCTAAGACTCATGTACGTAGCTAAAGCAATTGCAGAGTGGGGATTAAAATTCTGCCCACTCCTGGCAGTGCAATAATGGAGACTGGGAAGTAATTGACATTGATTGAGCTAATGTTCCACTCTGGCGGAGTCTGCAAGGACCAGGTGATGTAGTTTCACCGTATAATTATGTTCCCCACATTGTGGGGCGAGAGAAAGATTCAATAATTGAACAAGAAATAAATGTGTTTTCTCTAATCACATGGAAATTTGAAAACTAGCTTTAATATGTACGGTAGAGAGCGTCATGTTTTTACCCTGTTTACATGTGTTGCTGTCACTTTCTCATCAGATGGTATAAATAGGTGGCAAAACCTTCAGTAGACTTTAGGATTATGGCCTGTGAGATAGGAAAAATAAACATGTTAAAGAGTGTAGACCTGAGAACATATAGATATGTAACTACAATGCCAAACAAAAGTGGAGGATAGAAAGCTCCGGGTTATGATTTTTAAAACAGTCACAAGGCTCTATCAATGTCACCGTTGCAAAATGCAGTTATGTCTAAATTAGAAAACATTCATAAACTCATTCATTTACTGCTAATGTACGTAGATTCGTACCCAAGGAGACCAGGTCTGTGTCTAGGCAATTCTGAGACTGAAATAGTTGTCACAGAATAAAAGACCAAAGAAAAGGCGACACTTCAGACTCCCTAGGAGTATGTCTACACACTGCAGTAAAATACCATTGGCCCTGATGGCCCCACATTACTAAAATGCCATACAATTTAAGAAAATTGAGTGAAACGTTGAGTGACAACTTCCACAAGGCTGAAAAATCTCCCTTTTAAACAGTTTGTCCTCACTGACATCTAGTATGTGTGACTTTGGTAGAGGGGGTGACATTTATAAGTCACTGTAGACTTCCTGTGTCTGATTGGCTCATTTTTTGGTTACATTTTGTACTCTCCAGAATTGAATATTCAATAAACTGCCACTATCCCTTCATTTGTTATGCAAGGAGAAGAAAATCAGTCCATAAAGAGCAGCAGCGTCTGTGACCTGCTGTAATGTCAAACAGCCCTGCAGAAAAAAAAAAACTCTCCCTCTGCCTCGTCTTCCTGTTTGCTGTTGCCTTCTCTCTCCCACTCCTTCAGTTTAAAAGTTTGTTTATGAACAAGAGAAGAAAAACTTTTTTCTTCTCTTTTTTTGCTAAAACGAACTGGTAGGTTAGAGTTTTGACACTTTGGCAGTCAGAGACACCAACTAAATCCAAGGGCGGAATCAGCAGTGAGATAGATTGCTAAATTGTCCTATATTTGCTCTCCTTTGATATATAACATTGTAAAGCAGGGGAGTCAGTAAGCCATTTAACACCAGCATGCTGTGTGCAGTATAGTGCAGTGACTTCACATGATGTCTGAGATTTGAAGTTATAATGTATCAGTGTTATCGGTGCACTGCAGTGTTTCTGAACTGTGTGGCCCGATTCCTTTTTTCAGGCTGATAAGAACAGAGGTGAGAAGCTGTTATCTGGACCAATCTTTTTTTTTGTTGTTCTAACGGTCAAATATTGTTTTAGAATAGAGAAAACCATTATCACATTACTGAACCGCTACCTATTTTGGTGTAATCAACATATTAGTAACAGCGGTAGACATAAACAGCCCAGGATACCCTTCTCCCTTTCTTCCCAAGTGGAGATTAAAAGACAGCAGCAGATAAAGTGTGATGATACTGTAGCACTCAAATTACTTTGTTGCATCACATACTGTGACTCCCTCCTCTTGCCATGCTCGCATTGTTGAATAGCGCAAGTGAGAGTGCATAGATTTGCTTTTAATAACTGGTTTAGTTCCTCATTGTGCTGTTTTAGTAGTAGAAATTAGCATACTTGGAATGTCCTCCATGATCGACCGCCTCATTTTAACATATAATTTTCCAGTGTACAATACCACAGCAATTGAAGTGTAGAGTATCTTTGGCCTGAGAGCTCTCTCCGCTGTGTTTGTGTACTCAGGCTATCGCACCTCGTGCAGGTAGGGCCTTTCGCTGAACGCTCTCCAACTTATACTGATTTCATGGTGCGTTGGTTTGCCTTCTCCACCAGCTTACAGCCCATCAGTTATGCACCACTGGATTTAGAGTCGACTGGTTGCCGGAGCGGATTTTAGTGCTTACTTGATTTGCATTTTCACCGCACTCTTTTCCCAGATAGGCTCACCTGTTCAAGGTAGATTACAATGCGGTTCAGCAGTGGCGTGGAACGCAGGACCCTGGGGTTCTGCTGGTCAATGAAAAGCAACACCAGCAGGGCTGGAGGGTTGTGCTTCTGCTGTGTGATTTAACTTTGTGATTATAGCCTGATTATGTTGACAGTCCACACCGGAAAGCTGCAAGTCTCAAGAGGCAAACAGCAGCAGAATTTCAATGCTTCTTTGCACAGTCGGATTTTAATGTTTTTTTTTGTTTTTTTGTTTTTTTTTTCCTTTTACACTTTTCTTTCTGAGAAAATATCTCCTGGGAGAACGTTCTCCTTACTGAAGACTAGCACTCTGATCGCTCCCTTTTTTATCATAGCGAACCAGCAAAGAGAACTGCGGCACTAAAGACATAAAAAATAACATCAGAAAACCTGAATCAAATGTTTTCAGAGACACACAAAACAGAGAATGGGCAATGAGCACACACTCTTATTGTATTGTTCTGCCTGTTTGTCAGACTGATAACCTCCACATGTCAGCTCCAGGGCTCCGGGGCTGCAGGCCTAGAGAAAGCCTGAGCAAGGCGCAGGCTGCCTGGGGGCAGCGAGCTGCCAGCTGGCCCCGGCTGCCTCTGGGTTTCAGGGACACACTGACTGACTTCTTGTCATGTGTTTGCGCACATGGACACTCAGGGGCCGACGCTCTCGTGCATATGTTCATGCATTATTTTTACACATTTGTACGTGTGCACACATGCTTGCATCAAGCCCAGCACACATAATTTCCCTTATGTGCACACAGGCATGACATACAATGCACTGCACATGGACATGCCGTTTTTCATACACACACACACACGCACACGCCCATGTATAGACAAAAAAATCCCCAAATTCTAATAAGCACCTTGCTTTCTGGCTGCCCATTTGAGGGCTTGTTCCAGTTTTTCTGTCTCTCCTTTGTCTCTCTGGTATTGTCAGAGTGCCAACAGCCTGTCATCTGCCATTCTGTTTGAAAGTGACAGTCACATGCAGCCTCTGCGCTGATATCATCCACAAGCAGACTTACAATAAAAGACCTCTCGCTTTCATTGTCTCAGGCCATGTCTCTCTTCTCTGAGTGACTGTCTCGCTTCTTCATTTTTGCTTTGGCAACATTTCCAAAGGAATGCTTAGGCCTGACCAATAGGATGCGTCGACCACGTTATCATCAGGCCTGATGGGTTGCCTTCGTCAGCAGGCCGATTGACATACGGAACAAGTATTCATTCGTTGTGTTTTTCTGCTGATACCCAGGAAGGCAGATAAGGGCTTTATCATGGTAGCAGCACAGTGACTGAGGATAGATGAGGAAAAGCAGCACCGTGGTATCATATGTTAAAACTGTCCGTGTGTGCAGATGCAGGCAGTCCTGATGATTCATCTCCTGCCAGAGTGTTGTTTATCCTGTGTTGCCTGTTTGTTTATTTTACATTCTTACTTGTTTTCACTTGTTTTATATTAAATGAGCATGTGTAAATATGCACACAGTCACAGATACACACAATCACCCACACACACGCACACACACACACATACAATCACAGACAGACTAATTCCACCTGCCACCCATGGAGTCTGCTGGCAGCACCATAGCTGCTTGTGCCAGTTGGTACCTGTGAGTGTTTTGCATGACTGGTGCTGGAACAGAAGTTATCTTATCTGAGAAACACATCTGCCCCCTCCACCCCACCCCACCCTTGTCCTTTTTTCTGTCCTCTAACCACCCATGAGGCTACCGCCACCTTAGCCTCCTGCCTGGCTAAACCCTCAGCTGTTGGCTATCCACAGGTCTGTGCCGATCACGCTGTCTCGTCCTCCCTGTCCCCGTGAGAGTGTGAAGTAAAAGCAAAAGATGAAAAATAGACACTTTGTTTGCACATTTGCAACTTGAAGTCTGCATATTAGGAGTATATTGAAGGGATGGGCTGCAGACCTACAGTATGACTGGCATGGCAATGTATCCACGGTTGTTCATGTGCACGCTCAATGCCTTTGCCTTTATGACTGTATACGGCTGTGTGTGTTCTGAGAAGGAGGATTTCCACTGTGCTTCAGGTGACAGCGGCAGACTGCCTGTGATTGTGTGGGTGTGTGTGTATGTGTGTGTATGCAGGGCGAAGAGACAACAATAGGATTAGGTGGATTACAGCAATACAACCATCTTACACAGGAGGACTCCATAGAGGATCAGGGGAAAAAAAACTGTCTTTTACACACCCGTCTAACCCTTATTTCACCAGGATGTGTAAAAAGACAATCTTCCTGTTGTCGTATATACACCTTTAAAATCTCTGCAGTCTTGCATGATGTTCAACTTTACTCTTTGCCAGTATCCAGACACTGGACAGATTTCACAGAAAGGAATCATGTTGTACTGCAACTCTGTGTTTTCAAAATTTTTGATGAAAGAACCTCTCACTGTGTGTGACATTTTCAGTTGCTTGTCTTCCAGATGATCACAGCATGGACGAAATTGCAGGGCGCTCTCCTGTTTGTCTCCTCTGATCCCCCTGCTATTACACTGTTTCATCAATATCTGCTGTATCTGATGAGAGCTGTTTGGCGGGGGGAAAGCATCACGTTGTTTTCTGTTTTCAGCAGGGACTAAGAGGACAGGGACATGTGGGAACAATATTGTCCACCTTAAACATCTGTGCAGCTCTGCAGACAAAGCACAGCACCTCTGTGGGCAACACCCAGCCATGTAGCCTGGGGGAGGTCTAGTTTTCTGAGGCGGATGCCGAGGGCTTGGGCAGACTAAGTGTGTCTTGCCAAAGGCCTCAGAAAAATGATGCTGCAGCATTCAGAATGAAATGCTTATTTATATTCACCTATGTTTGCTTTTCTGTCAGTCTCTCAAATGGGTTTATTGTTAGTGTGACACCCAGCATTTTAGTTTCAATTATACCAGAGGAAATCTTGTCATTCCTCAACCTTTTATAGATTCGTCTTCTAACCTGTCATGACAAAATAGCATTCTTCAAATAGTATCTTGTGCAAGTTCTTCAATGCGAGATGCAACATGATACACTGAAATGTGTTTTTCTTTTCAGGTTGGCATTGAAGAAATGCTGTCAAGAGTCTGGGACTCCCAACCCAGAGTTATCAGGTTTTCTCGAAAACATCAGAGAAGCTCTTCTGCCAATGGGCTGAGGCGACAGAAGCGAGACTGGGTCATCCCTCCCATCAATGTGCCTGAAAACTCCAGAGGACCCTTTCCTCACATGCTTGTCAGAGTGAGTGACAGTCTGTACAATTTCAGTAATTACCACGCTTCGTTTTCTCATGACAAATGTGTTTGGTGTAGCAAATAAACTCACTATAGTTTGTCTTTGCAATAGATATTTGGTAGCCAAATCATTCCTTTAAGTTCTCACTCACACTAGGCAAAACATAAGAGATGGAAGTATATAGAATTATCCTTTGCAATCACCATGAGACCTGGTGACTCAAGATTTTGGCATTTTCGATCAAACACACCCAGCAGGTTTAAAGTACTGCTCTTGTCTCCGATTTAAGTCGTGATACTAGACAATTTGTCTGCTGTGCCTTGGGTACCACAGACAGGTAGACAAAAAAAGAAACCTGCCTTGGAAAATGCACAAATAAGTACCTCATGCTTGGCCTCAGAAGAGCAGATCTAAAGATTGCTCAGGTGTATCCTCTCTCAGTGGCTTTTCTGAGAAAAGTAAATCTGTAAACATTGAACGCGGTCTAGTTTTCATCACTGTGCATCTTTTTTCACTTTTTTTGTAGATTAGAGCACACTGGAATTGATGCCTGATTGCGATATCAATCCTGTTCTGGAGCCTTAAGAATTTCCAAACTGAGATTAATGTGTGTTAAAATGAATACATTCGACAACAGGCAGTTTGATTAAGTTTGTATTTTGTGACAAACAAAGTAGTTAACATGATTTTCAGTTGATTTGTCATGATGGATGCTAATGATTTCAGTTAAGTTCAGGCATCAGTCTACTCTGCTTTATAGTCATAAGACTGCCTTGAAAGTTAAAACACATGCAAAGTTACACATTAAATGCAGATCATACAAAGAATGATTTAGTGTGGTTGTGTAGGAACACACAGGAAGCATGAGCAAAAAGCACAATCACCTCAGCTATAACTAGGCAAAACGTACATACAGTAAAACATGTTTTCCTTTATGTTTTTCATTCTTTGTTGAATTTTCATTAAGTATAACTCCTAAAATTAGACTTTAATACCCATGTTCTAAATTAACTTTCTGAATATGAATGTCAGCTGTGTCAGTCATTGCTCTTTAGCTTATAACTGTCAATCCAACAGCACCAGAGCTGCCATCCTTATTAACAGCTGCACTATTAATAGCGCGTAGTCATCTTGATTAAACGCAGGAAAGTAATGAGCGTTGATGGCATTTACACAGAGTTTGCTATAAATGTTAAAACTGCAGGCACAAGGAAATGATCAAAAAAGTAAAAATTAAAAGTAGTTTAAAAAAAGAGCAATTCATTTGACCCCACAACAGCTATTAAAAGAATAAACATCTGCAGCACAACTTTGATTACTATAAGTTAATTTAAAACTGTCAAGTGAAGACTGCCAAAAATGATAAACTCCTAAAATGGAAGTACATAAAAATTGCACTATAAGTTGCAGCTGGGCTTATTTTGAAATTCTTATACTATATCAGGAGGGGCAGAAATGACAAGTGGAGTAAAGACACATACATTCTTCCCTTACAAAAAATAAGTCAGCATGGTGTTGTACATGTACATTACTTATGTACCTGATCCTGAAGGCTTCAGTTATGTGCTGCCTTTAATCACTATACCATAGTTCCCACAAATGTAGGAGACACGTGGCAAGGAGGCAAGGAGGTACGTCGCAAATGTAAAAGTAGAACCAAAGCCTATCAATGAATATTAATAATCATGCAAATTAAATGTTGTGTCCCATGAAGGAATCTTTCTCTTAGCTCAATTCTGCTACTCGTCTTACTCAATGACTCTTATCAGACACCCAGACAGACACGCAGCTTTCTGCTGGCATTTCTGAGGCATGCACACACGCACACACAAACACACACACACAAAGTCCCTTACACCCATTTGTACAGCGAGGCTTACACTCCCGGATTACGGAAATCGCCTTTCACCAATGTGTCGGCAAGAGGGCAGATTTTCCAGCAAAGCGTGGAAGCACTCACCCTCAGACAAAAACACACACAGCCGAGCTGTGGATTCTCAGGGGAGCCACCAAATTGTGCTGCCCTGCTGGAGTTGTGGACCCTATTTTATCCCCTTTTCACGTGTTGGGTGTTAGATGCTTGGATTAAACCTCAGGGGCCTCCCTTGCGCGTGTGGTCATATGGGTGTCCAGGCCCGGTTGGACTGGGGCGGATGTCCAAAGTGTACGTGTGTGTGTGTGTGTGTGTGTGTGTGTGTGTGTGTGTGTGTGTGTGTGTGAATGAGGAAAGATTATTCAGCTTGCATAAACTCCAGTGAGTGTAGGTGTGTCTTAGCCCTCAGTCGATGCTTAAAGCAGTGCACCGTAGGGGATGTGAGTCATGCTGTCCGTTGCTCTGTGAGCTCGCCAGTCCTTCCTCCCTCTCTCTGCAGCACAGCTCTCGTTTCTGACAAGCAGCCGGGGACAGGAACAGTGGGGGACTTGTGCTTTATCTTGCTGGTCTCAGAAGTGGCCAAGAACAACCTTTAAAGCATATGCACTTGATTTCAGGACAGAGCTGGTCTCCTGGGCTGTGGAAAAACGCTTTGAGTTTTCTTTACCTTTGTTTCTACACTCAAGCCTTCACACAGTGAGGTGAACCAGGTTTAAGAAGAGCTATTAACCTGAGGAGAGTAATTACAGCTTTGCAAACATCAAACTGATGCTAGTGACACACATGCATAGGTTTTTCATTTATTCAGTATGGGAAGGGGGGTGGGGGGGGGGGCTGCATGACACACAGTACAATGAGAGGCTAATGTAGTTCTGTAGCTGCAGGATATTTGATTAATACCAGCCAAATGTAATAAGCATAATCTAAAGAAAAAAAGTAATAGGCAAACCAACTGTTTCTATAGATAACAAGTGTTCATAAGTACACATATAAACATCCATTTTGGAGTTATAGCTATACAAAGTGTCTCTCCTTTCACATCTGTTTACCTGGGGAATAGTGCCTCCCTGTATTTTGTCACCATCTGAAATTGCATAAAATATGTTTCTGGTGATGAATTGAGAATACGCATATATTTTTATCATAATGAAGCTACAGGAAAGTTGAATGTTTTGTGTTTGCACAGTTTTCAAATCAGTGTGCCAAAAATTATCACATTTTATCCATGTTTAACACAGCGTCTTCTTCACATACCAAGGGAGCATGAGAGCACCGTTCTTTTGGCCACTTTTTTGCTGTGATGTGCAATTCAGTCATGAAGAACCACAAGTGTTGCCGATTTGATGCCATTGATTTACCATTGTGCTCAAATGGAATATGCTTCCGAGCTCTTGCTGTCAAATCATTTGACGTGACAGATATAAGTGCAGTGGAAATGGAGAGGTTGAAAAACAGCTAGAGTTAAATTGATACTGAGGTAGATGGCAAGAAATACTCCTTTTCAGAGGCTGAAGAGCCATAAGAGCAGGAGATGGAAAGGGCAGAAATGGGGTTGGGCTGAGATTGGGGGAAAACAGAAAAGAAAGGGAAAAAATAGAAAGTCTTTGGAGAGTGCTGTAAATCTGTGAGGTGAGAGAGGCTGACATTAGTTTCAGGCCATTTGTGGCATTCTCATCTCAACCGTCTCCTGCAGCACCTACACTCGGGCCAATGAGGCAAAACTGATGGAAAGCAGTCTGAATATGGGAGAGAAAAGACCCTCCTTTCATTCAACCAGGCTTCTAGCACTGGCTACTTCCCTGACCCACAGTTAGGACAAGAAAGGGGGAAAAAATGAGCTGGAAATAATTGAGCACATTGTGAATTGAGCACATTATGTGATTCCACGGCTTAGGGAGAGACTAAAGAGAAATGTGTGTGTTTGCTGTTCCTTTTCCTCTCTGCTTTAAATGAAACTGTAATGAGTTCTATGATATGTGGCCCTTATCTTACATTTACATTCTTGTAGAAAATTGAAGGTTAAGGTGAATAGGTGAAGCTGCATATTAGAGTACATCTCAGTATGATTTTCGTTTACCTCATTATTTCAAATAGCCCATTTTGTGAGAGCTCATGGGCAATATAATAAGGTGCAGTGTAGTGTTGAATGTGTCACAGTCAGAATGACTAGGGGCTCTTTATTTAGACGAATTTTTATCAAAAACAAACTCGAGCACACAAACATTCGCCCACCACTCAAGTTAACTTTACTCCCTTTGGCGGAAGAGAACTTGACACTTACTTTAGAAACACAAAGAATTTGTGCATGTTTTCTAATTTAGTTTTCTGCTGCAAACAGCTAAATGTAAGCTACATACAGTATAATGTGTGTGCATGTGTGTTGGGTGTCTGTGTGTGTGTGTGAACACATTGGCTCAGTGACATTGTAATGCCTGCAGTGTTGTTTGCTCAGTCCTCAAAATGAAAACACTGTGCTTTATTTACATCCTCATATTGCACAGTGTATTTCATTACAACTCGTAATGAGCTTGTAATATGCTTTTTGGATCCGCTTGCTTTGTCTGCTGTTTTATTGCGTCTCTCATGCATTGAAATATATTGTATCCATTCTATCTAGTTTGCGTGTGTGTCTGTGTGTGTGTGTGTGTGTGTGGGTGGGTGTGTGTGTGTGTGTGAATGAGTATTCATATGTGTATACACTGTGTCAGTATGTGTGTGTTTCCACCAACATATGGGTGCATGAAGTTATAGCAAAGAAAATACACTGTTGGATTCAAGTGTTCAAGATCAAATGAATCAGAATGTAATGCTAAACAGAAGTCCTGAAGCAAAAATAAAATAGTTTTTTACATCAAATGCTTTTCGCACAGCCCTTTCTCCAGATGGAAAGCACTCCACCAAGAAAATAAACTTCCACTTAATCCAGCTACCCAAGCACATAAGCATAGCATATAATTAACCAGATCTGTCAGAATAATTAGAATAGTAATACATATTCCGTATTGCAAATAAGCTTTTGGTTCACACAATCAGTTGCTCATTTTATCTCAGATCAGCTCCTCACTGCTATGCTTCATCTTGCAAGTCTGTGATAGAAATTTGAAGTGAGTTTTGCCTTAAGCCTCAAAGAGCAGACAGTTTGTTGATACATCTTGTCCTGGTTTAAATCAGGACACTTCTCACTCCCTTTTCTCCTGACATATTCCTCACCATGCACCCCAGAATCCAGGAGTGTCTTGCTGCTGAATCAACCACAATAACAGCAAGGTCTTCAGGAAAAAGCTTCCTTTTATCTTGTCCCACAAACCTCTTTGTAATGCTGTCTCCTCCAGAGAAGATCCTAAACCTGTCTCCATCTCCTCCCAGAGTTCATGTGTTCACACAGGAACAGTTCAGAAAGCATGACAAAGCTTTCAATCAGCTGATAAATCAGCTCAAGACTGTTCGTGTCAATTCTTATCATTGATTGTCTATTATTAGTTTTTGCTCCCACATCACATAAAGCTTTTATCTTTCAGAACCTGCTCTTATGGGAGTCATTAGATGGATAATGTCACGTTGATGCAGACTTAACTTTTACTGCTCAGCTTTCATCTTGCTGTTAGTCCATCTTCATGTCCATTTCCTGCTCCCACAGATGCTCATTTAGTCATTTATGTTGTCAACCAGCTTTTCATCCAAACATTGTCAAAGGGGTCTGCGGAAGCCTATCTCAATACAGGAGGCAGTAAATGTCATATATAAAGACTGTTTTAATTAATATAATTATCTAAGGCTAATAACATTTGAGAAAGAAAAGTTATGTGTCTTAGCACACAACACCTGTTACACGTCACTGGACACTTGCATTGAGAGCAAAAGCTGCAGTGGAAAACTAACAAAGTTAGGGACTGATGGCAGGACATGGAGGAGTCTTTAGTGTCTGAAGGAGCAAGTTCTTGTCTTTGCTTATAGTCTGACAGCAAAAAGAGGTGTAAATATAGGACTCACCTCACTGCTCAAAGTGGCCCATGTAGTGCAGACATTCATCTTCTTCCATTCAGCTATGACTATTTGAAATACATAGATTAAAATGTCACAATTCATAATGTGTTATTTTATTGTGTCTCAGCTCTCGAAGAATCATATGCCCAGTTTATTTTGTTTTTCAATCTACAAAAGCAAATATCAATCCTCATTCAACTCTAATGGTGTTTTCAACTGGGCTTTAAATGTTTCCTGAACTCATTTTGTTTGGGCTCTGTGCAGCCTACTTATACTTAATGCTGTGATTTGTCAGTGCAAAGTATATTCAGCAAAGCATTTAATATTCCAAAAGTGTGAACTCAAGACAAATCGTATTTGAAGTTTTAAGAATAATGTTTCTAAAGCAACATGCTAATTCCAGCTTGTTATGGAAAACATTGTGCACTTGGCAACGGAAGAGGAGCCTGCTTGTGCTTAAAGCACCACAGATTTCTAATTTTTTTTTTCTATTTTTATTTTTACCAATGACTACTGATTTCTAAAATTCTCATTTAACTCCTTCTCAGAGGTACATTTATCTTGTTCTCCTCTTTCTATTGTCAGTCTGGTTGGTTTGTTGAACAGCATTTGTTCTCCACAGACAAAATGAGACTTTTTTATTACCAACCCTTTATCCAAAATAATAGTTTTCTTCTTCTTCTCAGCTTGTTTTCTTTACTGAATAGAATAAATAAGTGCTTTATACCTTGGCTTAAGAAGCGATTATATTAATG
This sequence comes from Karalla daura, assembly GCA_029224185.1. Taxonomy (NCBI): domain Eukaryota; kingdom Metazoa; phylum Chordata; class Actinopteri; order Chaetodontiformes; family Leiognathidae; genus Karalla; species Karalla daura. The sequence continues at coordinate 20,671,300 of CM055188.1, forward strand.
TCACTGGATAATCATGATGGTTAACACATTTATAAAACAAGCACAGCCATTCTGTCAAATAACCTAATTGTTTCTTCTATTTATGTATGTGTTGGTACTTTTTTGTTCTCTTTCAAAGGGAAAACAAAATCATTTAAAACCACGAAAGTCACCAAGTAAGACTAAACAAAATCTTAACAAATTGTATTAAGTTAATTGCAATCTTGTATACTAGACTTTGTTAATGCAGGTATTTCCCCTGAAACCACAAATCTGTTGCAATGTAAAAGGAATAGTTATGCATTGTTTATGCATTTCTATGCAGAAACATTTGCCCACGTTGCCTCTTGTTTGCTGCTTTGAGCCTGTGTGTGTGTGTGAGCACATGTGCATGTGCTTGCATGTGTGTGTGTGTGCGTTTGTCGTTCTCAGCTTCCCCGGCCGGACAATTAGAAGGTGACAGTCCCATTAGAGCCACCCCACTAGTACAAAGGCTGAGTGCTGTTGTGAGTGACACAGAGCTCTGCCTCTCACTAAATAACTGTCAGTCTGCCCTGGTCCACTCTGACCCCTCTGGCAGCCTCCCTCAGAGCCACTCCAACTCCCCTCTGGACTCTCATTGGCAGCCTTCGCAGCTCCTGGAGCCAAGCAGCGCCCTCCTTTCAAGCCTGGCCTCAAACTGATTGGTTGGGCCCTGCTAGCCTTAGGCATGCCAGGAGGGCTTTCAACTGGCCTCAGGCTGCTGCTGATTGGCCAGGCTGTCAGGGTCGCATGTCCCATGTGGGAGCGAGTGGCAGTAGCTTGGGTTGAGGGATGCAATTTGACAATGGCGGGAGGTGGACAGGAAAAGTGCAAGAGCAGCAGAAAGCTCCACAATGCCCCATCCATCTATATTTATCTTTTTATGCTACTGTCCCTCCTTTTGGTCTGGCCTCCAGCAGGTGACCACGTCTCCCCCATAATTGTCTCCTAGGACATTTGTCTCTGTGTGTACAGGGAAAAACACTTAGTCTGGTTTAGCTGTCTGTCATGCAGGGGTAAACTGCTGACAGAAACGCTACATCATAATGTAGCCTTCAGTCTCACAACTGGATCACTTATTGGACCTTTGAAATAAAAAAATGGATAATCAGGAGTGGATTTAAAAATGCAATATTGCAGCTCTGATGTAGCCGCCTCTTTTGATCTGCAGTCAGCACTCAGCTCGTCAAATGTCCCACCCACCACACACACTCATGATTGGTTACACACCTTGCTTATAAGCCTGTGAAACACGAGCACTGCTCCTCAAAGTGTGTAGAGCTCTGTGCCAAAGGTAGTGAATACTGCCAAAATTGCAATGTACAAAATTTTACGATCGACCCTTTATAATGATGCAGGAATTCAGTCAGTGGAAGACAGTTACAGCTTTTAACCTTTTATCACTCTGACTTCCTATCGCTAGAACTTCAGTGTTAAGTGCCGTGGCTGTACATCAGTTTATGGTCTCATATCCAAAGTTCAAGTGAACTAATCCAGTACAATATCATTTTAAATGCTAGTAATTATAATGGTGTTTTATGGTTCCATATCTGACTTTTCTCAGAGATTTCCATGTCATTTCCACCAAAAGAAATATCCAGAGGGACAAAAAGATAGGGCCCTGTTTTAAAGCAACTAAAATATATCTCTTCTGAAAACAAGTTAAAGCTGCCTACACATGGATGTCATGAATTTTACCTGGAATGGTGAGAGATTCACACCATGATGTTTTTGCACTTCATCATGGATTCACAGGGGTCAAGTTAGATTTATGGATTACAGATTATAGACTCCATTCATTTATGTCTCCACTTTATGTCTCCCCATCTTTGCACTGGGAAGCCTGGGGTGAAGCCTCCAGATGTTGCTGTTAAAGAGATAAAGTGTCCAGAGCTCCGTGATCTGTTCAAGTCGGATAAGACAAGACAGAATAAGAGAATGTGGCTGTCTTTATTAGGCAGACAGAATGGCTGTATTTGCTCTATTCTTCTGCTCTCATTGTGAATCAGGGGAATTAATGCCATTGTTAATGCAGAAAGACCGCTGGTACATTTCAACAGGATTCGTGCCTCTCACAGAGCTCATCTAAATTGCCTGGCTAATGCTGTAATTGGGTTTGTGAGTCACTTCTTAACTTCCATTAATATTTGTTCTCTCTCTAATTGCCCCTTTTCCCCATCCTACATTTCATTCCTTCGTCTGGTTAATGGTCTGAGGTGGAGGCAGTGATGTGCGCGTGTGTGCACGTGTGTGCGCATGAGAAAGCCTCTAATCTATTTTTGAGCAGATACAAAATGTTGGAGCTCTGAGACTTTTTTCTCATACGATGAATGACATGCAGGATGAAGTTTGAACTCTGAGAGACACATTAGGCAGGTTCATGGTCAAAATTTGAGGATCATCCTCCAAATATCCAGGATCCATTTAATGATAAAATGTATCTGTCCTCCCACGGCTTCATATCACTTTTAAAGAGAAAGCGTCAGAACGCTTTCATTTGAAGATTTTTTTTTTCTTTTTTCATCTATTGGATATGCTCCCGGCATTCAGAATGCCTTTCGCTCTTCATTAAAATACATATTATTTGACAATGCCTCTGCTTTCTCAGATGCTTTCTTCTAAGCTTCTTCTGTACTTTCACATTCACCTAATACTGGATTGTCTTTTTGTTTTATACATCACATTAAAACCGCTCCTCTGGAGGGCAAAAACAAAGGGTTCAGCTTTGTTTCCTTAAATTGTCAAGAAGAAACAAGCTCCACTTTATTATCTTTAAATCCAAATCCACTCCACAGAAATATTACCTCAGGAAACATCGCAAACTCGACGATTCAATTCAATTGACCGCGTTAGAAAGTGCAGAGAATGGCTGAATAACAGTGTCAGTACCACAACAGACAAACCTTCCTTCAGTGGCGACTCTTCCTCGTTTGTATTGATGGGACTCTCGCGGCTTCCTTCCCACTGGGAACGATGGGAGGAGAGAGCGCGGGCGGGTGAGAGACAGAAAAAGACATAGACAGGAAAACTGATATGGCAGCACAAAAACAGACCAAATGGGAGTGAGCACCAAATGAAAAGGAGGGCGTATAAAGCAAAAAGCCAAAAAAAAAAAAAAAGAAAAACATATTTCAGGGCTGCACAGAGCCTGGTTCATTTCCCATTCAGTTTCCGATCCATAATGGACTAGTATGGCTGTGTGCTAAGGCCCAGACATGGCAGTTCCTTATGAGTATCAGGGATAAATGTGTGCGGCGGCAGCTGTCAGTGGCTCTCACTGGAGAGATATTAAGCCCAAGCTCTCTGCAGATTCTCCCTCATACACCTCCTATGTGACTATTTTTAAAACTATCTGTGCCAGTCCTGTCCCATGATGCCACTAAATTGACAGGTTTTACCCTTCTTTATTGCCATACTCTTGCATGTGAGGTTGTTATTGTATTTTGTAGGAAGGGAAGTTTGAAGTCTGCCAAAAACTTGAGGTCCCGCATTTTCCATAATTGGAAATTTTGTTTCCTTTTTGTCAGCCCATCTCTCTCCTTCTTTCATCCTCTGCTTCCCTATTTCCTGCTCTGTCATTTTGTTGGATGTTTGTGAGGATGGCCTATCAGGCTATTTGAATTCCTCTTCCCTATCAAAAGCAGGGCACATCAGCTTTGAAGAGTGACAAGCACACAGCAGGAGGGATCAAAGCAATGCAAAACTGAAATTTAAGAGCAAGTTAAAAAGCATGTAGTTTTGCCTTTTCCCTCATGTTCAACAAAGAGAAAACAGATACTGTATAACAGCAGGGAAAGATGAGACATTATCAAACACAGTGATTTTCAAGGATGCCTGTGTAGTTTGCAGATGCACAGATGTGTTTGATATTGCTATTTAACATAGCAGTGCACCCATTTGCAGCGCCTCATGTTTGCAGCCACTCCAGCATCCCCAGGAGTGGAAAGGTTTATTGTCAGATCTGAATATTTTAACCTCAGTGGTGACACTAAAGGCAGACTGTTCAAGATAGCAAAATCAATAGGCTATTGCAGCACGACAGTGTCATTTTCTTTCTTTAAAACCACTCGCTAAGGTGTCCGTCTTACTATGAACCCACTACAGAAAAATACAGAAAGCATATTTTAAATTCATTAAATAGTTTGCCAGCTATTCCTCAAGTGGTAGGCAGAAGCATAAAAAAGAGCAGCAAAGCAAATAGAAATTAGACATGTGCTTCCAGCTGAAAATACTGAAAATTCACACCACTTTAGGGACATTTGAGCCGATTCAAGGGGGTCAAGAGAGCGAGTTTGGTTTGATCGTCTCCACAACCCTGCCTAAAAAGATCATAAATCCTCTAATTATTTTATGTTTTCCACATGGTGATCAGCTATCGCGTCTTTAGACCATAGAGTAATTCTGACGTTGAGCCTTTGCCCTCATTATGCAAACCTTGGTCGTTTAGTATTAATTTGGTATGTCCTTAATGTTCAAATACGCTGGCGTTCCCTATGCAAACAAGCAGCTCAGACTGTGAGATGGAGTCTAAAACCAGAGCAGGCTTTGGATTTATGAGGCATCCTGTCAGTGCAAAGTTTCTATTAAAGGCATGCTGATGTTTGGAAGACATTGTCTTAATTGTAATTGACAGCTATGACAGCTAAAGTGTGACACCAGAAGGTCTCACTGATAGCTTGTCTGCGCCCTGAGTGTCTGGCATCACTTCCTCCCACAATTCACCTCAGCATGGAAATGGCATTAATTTGGATTTACTGCCTTTATTTTCTGCATATTAACTATCATTCAAACGAGCATACTAACACCCCAAATAGCAAACTGTTACAGCAGCTGCCTAGCAGGTGTTTCTACATTTGGCTATCAGTGACATTTTCTCTCTCACCTCGTAAGTAAATGGCTGAATTGAGCTGCTGGTCTCACACAGTTTACTCTATTATAAACACCTTGCAGCATTTTACACCCACAATGCATCACAAATGAATGTTTTAATTTTAGAATGAATTGAAGTACAATTTATTTAATAACAATTAAATACTTTAATTAAATTAAACGCAAGGACAAAGAGCTATCAAACAAAATAACTAGGGTCAAGGTTAACAAGACAGAAAATTAGAACATTAATATACACATAAGCATATATTCATAGAGTAATTAAAGGAAAATTTCCGTCTTTTTCAAACAGGGTCATTCATGTTGATATGGGAGCAGTCGCCATGGCTTTAAAAAACAATTTACTGTGTAACAGCTATGGTAATAGTTTTCCCTGTAGCCTTTGCTTATTTATCCAACAGGATGAAATGATAGAAAGCTACTTCCTGAATCAGATCGTTTTCCTGCTTCCATCATGCATACATTTTAAACAGTACAAATGCAGTTTGGATTTTACAAAGCTCTCTAACAGATTAGTATATGTGTTCTTATTGTGTTCGATATATCGGCGGTAGTGAAAGATCTGATAGTTTCCCAGTGTCTGGGTAACCTGTGGATGGAGGTGGGGGGGTGGGGGGGGGGGGGGGGGTTATGTGGCCTAAAGGCAAAGTGAGGTGACTAAGCCCATAAAGAGCTATATAAAAAAGAGGTGTGTGTGTGTGTGTGTGTGTGTGTGTGTGTGTGTGTGTGTGTGTGTGTGTGTGAAGCTGAAGGACTACAACACAGGCCTGAACCATTAAGCGTGGACGAGACATAAAAAGAGGCTATCAAAGAGTGTAAACCACAGATTCCCATTATTGTGTGACATCAGCTCATAGCACACAGTAACCCTCCATGATCCCATGGGTGCCTGCAGCACACTGTCCTTTAATGACTTCCTGGTTGACTGATTGTCATTTCCTCAGAGCTCTGTAGCGCCAAGCAAAGCACAACAGCTGTACACAGTTGTCTTTTGGATAACAGATTTCTGCTTTGTCCATTCGGCAGTGTTATTAGAAGTTTTTTTTTTTAACTCAGACACTGAGTGAATGGATGAAACACAGAGTGTCATCAAATAAACACCCACTGACTCTGTGTATGTAAGTATCAAGCTATTTATGCAGATGGTGCGATCATACAGGGTTGGATCAAATAAGGGGAACTGGACAGACTGAAACTTCAAATTTCGCTAATTAGGCAGTGAGCTGCTTTGCCCAAAATGGAAATGTATTCCTTTCCGTTCCCATCCATGTGTTTGTGTGCATTGCGCCACCCTGAGGATATTAAAGAGAGCATTAATTTCTTGTCCAATTTCCCTCAAATGCCCATGCCTCTGTTCCTCCATCACACTCCGTCTTTCTTCTCACGCTGATAGCTTGTCTCACGGGACCCCAGCAGTTGTCACTAATCAAGGAAATCACCCTCAAAGAGCGACAAATAGGTCACTTATCTGATGTCTGGTCTGATGTGACGGAGACAGACAGCAAGTTAAGTCCCTTGCATCTGCCTCCCTCCGCTATTTCTTATGTGATTAGTAGCCGTTCCATCTACCAGGATTTACCGAAGTAAGAGAGACAATGAAAGATAGCGATAGATGGGGAGAGAGACACAGGCAGAGGAGAATAGAAATCCCAGCTTTCATCATTAGCATTCCATTCAAGTGGCTCAATTGAGCAGTTGTCACTCATGGGATTCCCCGGACTCTGAGAAGCCAAGCGTCTTCATTTATTCAATTTATTGATATAAAAGGCTCTTCATTAAGAGACACCAGCAAATGTGACATCTGGTCTCAGGTGGCCTTGATTTGGAATTTTAAGCAGACATGGAAACAGAGGCCATGTGACGTGTAAGAGCTCCTTTGTCTCCTCTTGGGGCTATTACACAAAAGTGCCAACTACACACAGTCTGCTTTGAAGTCCCTGTGAGGAGACACATACACACACGCGCCAACACTCAGACACGCAACCGCGGACACATCCGGATGAAGAAGCACAGACCTGTGGCAGGTGAAAATTTCATATGTGCATTTCCCACACAACAGCCCTGTGAATTATTGAACTGAGCTGCTCCTCTTGATCCACGCTTTTGTGTGCACACAGGGAATCTCTTACCTGTCTAACACATCACTACACACACATGCACACACACACATACATGGATACAAGCCTCTTCTCCATTTTATTTTATTTTTTTATCATCTTTGCATGTCCCCATGACTCAAGCAGATGGGACTCTCCATGGTGTGTCTCAGTTAATTTCTTTTGTTGTTTCCAATGTTTCTCTCCCTGGATGATAAAACAGATGATTTCTCAGACACATTCTCGTTACTGAAATGCATAATCTGTCTGTTCTGCTCCACATTATCTATCTGTTATCCAAACAGATGACACTAATGATGAGGGTGAATGATCAAATTATGTAATTATTTATGGCATGCCTGCTTTGAGTGGCAGATGGTGGGTGTCATGAATAAGAAATGTAATTTGTCTTACTGTATCCTTGTCACGCCACATTGATTACATGTATAGGTAGAACATCCTGAGTGCACTGATTGACAGGGGTTATTCAATACGGCACAGGGTCCATATATGAATCTTGTACAAAGTGCTCAGCAAATGAATGCTCGCGGTGGAGTGCTACGGCGTGGATGTGGGAGAACCGCGGTGGAAATTAAGAGAGAGAGTATCATGTTCAAACAGAGAGATGTTTTATGCAGAAGCTGCCGTCACCACTGAACGGATGAAGTAATTTCATTTTCATGCGTGATGTGCAACCCCACAGACCAGGAAAATTGCATAGGAGGGAAAGAGAAAGATAGAGAGAAATAGGGGGGTAAGCCTTCCTTTTTCTCCATTTGCCTTCATTTCCCTGTACTTGTAACCATAGTGATGCTTCAGCCCCAATAAAAAAAAAATGTGACAATGCGATGTTGTGCTCAAACCAGCGGCTGCGGTCAGAGAGAAAAAGAAAAGAAGATATTTGGATTTAAAAGGTGTAGGAGTAATAAATCAATAGCCAGTCTTTGTTGATGGGCTTAAGGATGTAGATGTCACAAATATTTCCTGTTAATCTATCCAACTAATCAACAATAACACTGATCAAATTACTGATGCGGTACCTGTATTTGGTTGTGTCTTAACATGTTTAAAAGAACGATTTCTAACCCCAGAGTGGAGGCCTTGCTAAGGATCACAGCTCGACATGAAATAAAGTGAATGTTAAAAGGGTGTTTGTGTGGTTAGTGCTGCTGTGCTGTAATTGCACGTAATAAGAATAATATTTTAATGGTATGGATGAGAATCAAGTCCTGGGTTAACTTGAGGGTTATATTTACATGAACAATGTGTCTGTAATAACTATTTGTCCTCAGGTAACCAAGCCTGACACAAGAACATAATACAATCTAATATGATTTCAAAGTTGTGGAAATAATTTTCTGGGAAATAAGCTTATTTATGTTCATGCCCAGGGTTAGATGATGATGCAATAGCCAGACCTCTTTCCAGTATCAACAAACCTCTGTATCTATTTGTGTGTATCCAAGACAAACTGGGGTGATTTTGGCATATGCATTGGACTTTTTCTTGGATCAGCTTAAAAGGTGCTCATATAGGTCCATTACCTGTACACTTATACACAGACTCAGGCAAGCTGCTTCCACTGACTGGAGAGTGGCTTCACACTGTCCATTTAACTATAGGCTCAAAAATAAATGTTCCAGGCAATGATACCTACAGTGTATAAATGGTGTTGGAGCTCAAATGGATGAAATAATAGCATTACGTTACATATTACAGCACTGAGATGGAAACATTTTTCAGACCCGCCAATTTAAGTAATGTCGCAGCTACATTGCTGCATTGCAAAGTGAAACAGTGGAAATCTTGTAGCCTATTGAAAATCAATGCCACAGGAAGCAATGCTACAGCTCTCTCCTTTTGTCTTTTAAGTCAGCAAGGTGCCGGGCAAAACTATTTATACTTTTATTGCTATAGCAGTGAAGGTGCCTGTGCAGCCGAAATTTGTTGAAAAGTAAAATGATAAAATATATCAGTCTCTAAATGTCAGATTTTGAATTGTGTGTGAAATAGCCAAGGTGCTGTAGGTGGAACAAGCACACAGACAATATTAAGCCAGGAAGAACAACAAAACAAATCAGCTTCATGTAATTCAGGCATTCAGGCTGTCAGAGACACCATCACAGTTGGCTGTGAGGTCCTTTCAGAGTCTGTCAAGGTCTGCTGAGATGCAGCCACAAAGATAAACAAAACCTCAAATACTCAACAGGTCAGACAAAACGGAAATGCAGCGCTTCCTTTTCTGCACATTGGTCATTGTTTAACACTCACCTGCAGGCTGTGAGTTAAAAATGTTAGTCGATAAAAACTTGCAGACCCGATTAAACATGCCACATGCTGTCTGTTTTACTTTTGCTTTTGTTTTTATCCAAGTGTGCGTTTTTGACAGTTTAATTCTCTGAGCTCAGAAACATGTTGTGCTTCTGGTTACGAATGGACAAGCCCGAAAAGGTAGAATCGAAAAACAGATTTTCCTCTCTGTTGAGTTCATTTGTCTGGCTCTGTCCGCAGATCCGCTCAGATCAAGACAAGGACGTTGGCATCCGCTACAGCATCACTGGAGCGGGCGCTGATCAGCCCCCGAGCGGGATCTACAACATAGACCCCATCAGCGGCAACATGTTTGTCACCCAGCCCCTGGACAGAGAGGAGAGGGCATCGTTCCATGTAAGGAGACGTGACCCTGCTTTGGTCTTTCTCATTATCTCATAGTTAAGGCTGTGAAGATATCTCCTGCTTTTTCTCTTTTCACATCGATCTTAAATTCCACTAATATTGCTGGCTGAACAATCCCAAGTTGGTGCGTTTTCAGAGAACTTGCCGTACTGTTCACGGCTGTACAGTACCTTCACAACCAGCCTCCAGGCGGCGAATGATGCCAAAGCAATGAAATGATGAATGCTTTGGCAAAACACACAGTCATTTCAGCTGTCATTTAGATTGAGGTTTATCTGAAACATAGAAGCGCCAGATAGTTAGAAGAGAGAAAAAGAGACAGAGCCGATGTGAAGTGCTTGAAAACAGTTTTCTTTGTTCTTTCCATCAGAGCTAATGAGCAGATGCAGCTTCAATTGTATGTGTGGGTGTGTGTTAGCATGCAAAGGTTTTGTATCTGCATGCACCTGTATATATACTATATAACAAAATATATATAATGTTGAATTTTGATATATGTTGTGTTTATACAGTACCAGTGCAAGAGCCATCTTCCATTTGTTTCACTTTGCCTCAGTGCAGCACTGACCCTGCTGACCACTCATTGTTGAACACTCACCTTGCAGCACTGTTTCAAGGTGGAGGTTGACAGACGTCAAGCGAGCATGCATACAGCCTATAGGACTTCACAGACACACTCACACACATTCATATTTCCTTAACTTGTGGGGAACAGACAGTAAACTTATTTGCCTGTAACCTTAATTCTTGAAACCCATCTGAATCGGAAACCAGTGCATACGCCTTAAATGTAGTGGTTTACCTCACCTGCGTTTTGTCCCCTTTAGGAAGGCAAATCCTCACAAAGTGACTGTGTAAACAGATTTCTCCACAGCGCGACTAATACACAGTTACACACACATGCACACAAGAGGTTTGAGTTCACAACTGGTCGCTCCAAAACGGCAGGTTGAACTGCTTTGTGAATGTGTGAATTAAATATGCAGGCCACACGAGACTTGTGTTAATGCCGGGTCATTGGTTCATATACGCACATTACAGGTTTCAATTTATATCAGCAAAGACTAACACCTCCGCTCGAGGTGAACGCTGGTGTCAGACTCACAACGCCCACATGCCTGTCAGCATGATAGATGGCCGTGCAGCTGATAGAGCTAATTCAAAAGCACGCTCCTGTCTCGGAGGAAGAATAGAGTAAGGAAGAGTGGATCTCCTCTGTGTCTCTGTCAGTGCCTGTGCTCGGCAGTATGCACACATTATGAACACCAATGCACACATGCAAAGTACGTGCAGTGACTTTAAATGAACGCAGTGCTCTAGATGCTTGTCTCTTTGATTGGTTTGTCTCGGACTTTTGTGTGTGTGTGTGTGTGTGTGTGTGCGTTTGTGTATGTGTGTGTACACTCCATTTAGTTTCAGATGAGCCTCTTGTTCCCTTACTTGCTACACTCCAGCTCTGTACACTGATGCTCCTTTGTTTCTTGTCTCTTCATACCACATTCTTACACTCAAACAGCATATTGGGATCAATAAAGTAGCCAGGTTATTGGTCCCAGGGAAAGGACAGCCGCTCAGTAAACACTTCTTATTTGACATTGCCTATAGTGAAAACAGCATGTTGGGTTGAGGGCACTTCAAGTTGAATGTGGTTCCTATTTAGATTCCCTAGGACCCATGCTGCTTGTGATGTGATGTATGATTTAGTGTAGGAGAATGTAGCCAGTGTTTGACCCAAGGGAAATTTAGTCCATTGCTTTCTTTCTTTCAACTTGACACAAAGTTCCCAGCACTGCTGTGTTCTTGCAGGCCAAACTTTCCTTGTTAGTTTTGGGTTCAAGTGAAAAGAGCGATGAAGCTGCTGTTTTTGACAGACTCGCACCAGGGGGAAGTGATCTGTGAGGTGAGGAGAGTGGGTGTTAGCCTGAGCTTTGGTTTTGTCTGACAAATCTGCAGTGAGTCAGCAGGGCACAGGAGAATTTCACAAATATGTGAATGCCTGTAACCTATCTGTTTATTTATTGGTCATATTTGTTTGCATGAATGCACATACTGCAGGAGGCTTTAGTGTTTGCATGTGTTTCACCCAGAACATGATGGTGTAGTGGAGACATTTTTTGCTCATTTAGAGGGGAAGTCGTATGGATCAGATGGATCAGATGTTTAGTGGCCCTGCAAGTTGCTCAGCATCCTCACAGATTCACATTTTTCATATATGTTTGCACTGTATAACTGACATTTTCTTGATCATAAATTAGATATTCACACCAGTCCTGCACACTTGAAACTCTCAGTGCTTCCTGAGGTCCTTATTACTGTATGATCTATTGAAAAAAATGTTATTTTTAAGTAGACGGTGTTATTCACTATTAAGAGTGTAAAGACAATGTGTTTAATTTGCAGTTTTGGCTGATAGATAGATAAAACTGATTCAATATAAACTGTATGATTTTCTTAAATTATATTGAATGTGAATGTTATATTGAATATGAAAGATTAAATGTAGCAGGTGATGAGGATTAAGCATAATGGTGTTATGAAGTGCAGAGTAGGACCAGTCCACTAATGGGCAGATGATGTATTAGGATGAAAAACAAAGTACAGCTGAGGGGAACAGCATGTAATTAGTTGTGCATGATTTTTTGTCATGGTGTTACGAGAGGTGCCTCACTTGACCCTCCGCTACGGAGGTGTCGTCGTACTATATAAAACAACAAAGGTTTATATAGTGGGAATTACAGCATTGAGATAGATAACAGAAGATGAACGGCTGGTCATGGCAGATGGTAGAGGAGGGAGGGAGGAAAGGAGGGAGGGAGAGAGGGAGGGAGGAGGTGTGGGCAGGCTGGAGATGCACAAGAGTTAGCAGGCAAGTGGGCAGGCAGGTAAGCAGGAAGATGAGGAATGATCCTGAGGCGCAAAGGAAAACGCTGTTACTGATGGGGTTGGAAGGGGAGCTGACGGAGGGCAGGTGTGCAGGTTGAGCTGGAGCCCAGAGAGTGTGAGATGGGAACAGCAACCACACCCATAGACATGGAGAACCTGTTCACACTTCATCAATGTGAAACCTGGGTAATCTGATCAGTGAAGCGACCTGCTGCAATACATCGGTGTTCACCTCTGAGTCTATATGTCTCTTTAAAGTGTTTTTTGCTGATGCACAGTGTTCACATTTCTTTGCACCACTTCTGCGAAAAGGTCAAAATACTGCTGGCAGATTTTTTTTTTTAGTATGGACTTGCAGCTACCTAACAAAACAAAATGTTACAGGAGCTGTCATTACTTTGCTGTATTGATATCACATCTCTCTTACTGTGAGATACATATAACACGTGATGATATCATACAAATATACGCTATTAAACATATTCTTATTGGAAGTTACTCTGTTGTAACTGTCTCTCACCTCCCTTTCTCTAAATCGAAGTTTCGACAAATCAATTAAAATTTGTGAAAATGCTGGCATATGGCCAGGATGTGATTTCTTGTATTATAAAATTTAATTTGTGTTTCACCGTGGGTTAGATATAGCATCTAGGTTAGCATTAGATAAGATTTGGATTTCAATGTTATGATGGTAAACTGAACCCCTACATAAAGTTTTCTGAATGCAAGCATGAACGTGTTAAGAGGAACACTGAGTCAGGACCGCGTGCAAACCTTTTTCGCCTCTGTGGTTGGTCCAGTCATGCCAGCACTTACCCAGCAGAATACCAATGTCTGTTTGCGCACACATGTTTGCAGTCGGCATGGTGCACACACTCCTCGAGGCTTTCAGATCACATTTCAAAATCCTGCACGTAAACATAAATACATCCATGAGGGTTACACACATTTTAAATGACAAAGGACAGAATATATCCACACTAAACAGTCAAACACAAGGACAAAAATACATTATCACTTCTTCACAAACACATTCACCAGAGCACTCACAGATATTACAGCCACACACCCCTCAGCGTGCAGTGTTCACAGCTGAGAAAACAGATTGGGTTTGTTTGTTTGTTGGGTCTCTTCTCCATGTTTGTTTGCTGTGCTTCAGCCAATGGAAAACTAGCATCTTGAGGATCATTAAGTGGCTAAAGAGGGCTCTTTTGATTGGCTGTTTGCATCTCTCCAGTGTACATCTGCACACTTGTATCAGTGTCCATGTTAATATCTGTAAATATGCGCCTGAATTGCCTGTGAATGCTCAAAAGAGGCATGCTTTTGGGTATGTTTTGATACATTTTTGACGGGTAGGCACAAAAGCCGACATGATTAGTTGTGTTTCGGCAAAGGCAGGTGCTGCCACTCAATCTTTCATGTCACCCCACAATATATCACAACTTCCTGTAAATATGCTGGCAGGCGGATCCTCCTCGACTGTGTTGTGGCAGATGAAATATTTTGCTGCCAGCGTGTCAGTTTTAGCCAGAAAAAGAGCCCGTCTCTTCTTACCAAGCCGAGCTGTGATTGAATAACATTTCTGCAGAGGATATGAGTTTCTAGGCAATTGAATGAGAGTAATGTAAGTCACAGTGAACAGTGCCGGTTTGGTTCCAGGGCTATTACCAAGCTTTGCGTTATGTTAGATATCATTAGTAGGGATTGGTCGGGAGCAGAGAGGGTGTAGCAGCAGTGGTGGAGATTAAGACGTCCCACTGTAGATGATGATTGCTTTTGTCAGTCCTCCCTGTTCGAGCCCCCACACCCCCACACTGCCTCTTTGTGTTTTCATCTCTCATTTACTTGCACAAGGCTCTGTCACTCTTCCCCTCTCCTTCCCATCTCATTCGCCTTTCCCCTGTGTCACCATTCCTTCATTCTCTTCCTCTTTGCTCTCTCTTTTCTCACACTGTGAATTGTCAAGGAACAGCTCATCAGGCAGAGACATCCATCCAAACGGCTGACTTTGTGAAACCAAACCGAGACAAACATTCTCTGAGGACAAAGAGAAGCCGCAGCTTGAGCAGCAACACCTCTCTGATATTTTTCGGGCCTCTGGCTGCGCTGACAACAAAATAGGTGTTGTTTGTGCATGTGGAACATTTCACTGCTTTGCCCCTTTCTGCGCTGTTTTGGTCCATGCCAAGATACCAACAGGATACTCATGCCCCGTTGGCAGAAAAGAAACAGAGCATTTGCCAGTTCAATGAAGTTGCCAATTAACAAAGTCAAAGTAGCGCTGTGTGCTGAGTTTGTTCCAGTCCGCACCGTCTACAGTTTCAGATCAATCAAGCCAGCAGCCTGTAACCAGCGGAGCAACATTTGGAATATTCATTCCAGCTTGCATTCGGCTTTGACTGCTAATGATCGCCTCTGCCTTTGTGTGTGTGTGTGTGTGTGTGTTCACAGCTGCGAGCCCATGCGGTCGACATGAATGGCAACCAGGTGGAGAATCCAATTGACCTGTACATCTATGTGATTGACATGAACGACAACAGACCCGAGTTTCAGAATCAGGTGTACAACGGCTCTGTGGCTGAAGGCTCCAAACCAGGTAAGACTTTCCTCTAGGTAGACACAGCTTCTTTTTAACACTGGTGTGTGTGCAAAGTCATTTGAAAAGTGTTGTGTGATGTTCATTTTAATTTTACATGAGCTGGAAACTTAATGTGTGGTCCTGAAGATGATCATTCATAGTCAAAGCGACCTCAGTTGTAATATTTTCGGATTGTGATCATACATGAACAAACCTTTCAAATGTATTACATTGCATTTTGTTTCTGCAAAAACAAGGCAAATGATGTGTATTCAGTATGGATTTTAACATAACCATTTTAGGCCCCATGTTTCTGTTCTTTGAAATAATTTCCATTCACTGATGCAGCTGAGTGAATCAATAATAATTATTTTTAATCATGCTGTTCTAGTTGTGATTACAAAACTGTATATAAACATACATACTTATGAATAAGTATGTAGGTATATAAGTATTTTACAGTATACAAGAAAATGCTGACAATAATAATCCCCTGTGCTGATGTGTGAACAATTACACAGTACACAAGTACCTGACAAGTGTCAGCAAAAAGCATTTTTTCTTTTCTTAATCCACTTGTTAGTACAGAACATACAAAGTACATATATAAAAGCCTGTAATAAGCTGGTGTTTATGCCTACATTATGAAATCCATGCCCAGCCTAGTCAACGTCACAGCTCACATTATAACTGAAGAAGGCAGAACGCAATAAAAACCCTAAGCTGCACTTTTTGTTCAGATGTGATTATGAAAGCCATAAAGTATTCATTTAATGGGAACATTTGAAAAAATCAATGCTATTTAATGTAATAGTCCTTTTGAGACTGTGCTTTAAACTGATTTATTGGAATGGTTTAAAATAAGAAGGGAATGTTTTAAATGCCTCTAATACACCTCTTTTTTCATTATTTAAACATTATGTTTACATCCGAAACTTTTCAAAAAACACTGTTTTCTATCCTTAAGGCGCCCCTAAGAAAACCTTTAGGCTTCACTCCTGCTTACAGTATCCTAAAGTAAACCCGGACTGAGGTGTGAATTTGTCATGACTCCTGAAGTTTGCGGCTGGTTCAGTTGAGGGCAGGTTCATGAGATACTTGTGTTACAGTAGCTTGGCTGGATGCATCATTATCAGATTCTGCAGAGCATGGAGAGATGCAGACCTTCCCTCTGAATCAGGGACCAGAGTTGTGGTCAATGTGATGCCAGAGACGAAAGCAGAATGTGCAAGTAGCTTTCATGTCTCGACTGGAAGAACTCTTGTTCTAACAATCAGACCCTGAGGACCCATGTTTGTCTTCACAGCATTCAGATATTGTTCTGCTGCAAAGTTTCATCTCAAGGGGATTTGTAAACAATATAGGAGAGCATGTTGTGCGTCTGTACGTGTGTATGGATGAGCGGGTATTGGATTGACTGTGTGTGTGTATGTGTGCGCGTGTGTGTCTGAGGGTACTGGTTGCTCCTCAGTGGAGCATGGGTCGGTGTAGCGAGCACCTAATTAGCGAGGGCAGCCAGACATTCCAGAAGCTACTTTCTTCATTTTTTCACACTGATACTCTCGACTTAGTTTAAAATGAGAGCATGCAATGACAAAAGTCTTTGAATTAAATTTTGTTTTGAACAGAATGCATTGTGTGATACCAATTAACAAGACCAATGTACACACAATGTGCAGTGT
Source organism: Karalla daura (assembly GCA_029224185.1). Taxonomy (NCBI): domain Eukaryota; kingdom Metazoa; phylum Chordata; class Actinopteri; order Chaetodontiformes; family Leiognathidae; genus Karalla; species Karalla daura. The sequence continues at coordinate 20,688,108 of CM055188.1, forward strand.
AATTGCTCTGCTCTTCATTAAGCAACCACAAGAAGCATTTGTTTGTAGCATCAGGTGCTGGGAATTTAGTGTCAGAAAAGCATATTGTGTGTGGAGTGCAACACATTTTGTCTTCCTTTGCTCAGTCATTGGTCTCTGAATTGATGAATTTTAATTAGGAAAATTGGCCACAAAGCCACACTTGGACTAATTGCCTGTTTAGACGAGGAAAACAAGAATGACTGTGATTTTTCTGCAGTGCAGGTTCAAGAAGTTGTTTTACACTTTTCAGGACGATTTAAGCTTTTAATGTGACTTCCCCTGGTTAATTCTTTTACTCACTAATAGTGGACCCTGTTTGTGTGTCAAGTTAAAAACTACAAAGTTTTCCTGAAGTTGGGTTTCACCACACAGTGGTACACAGTCACCTACAAGATGAGGATATGAGATCGGAAACATATTTCATATAAACCTGCACCTTTCTTCACTTCAAAAGCAAAGAAACAAATAGAAACAGAACAGCTACTACGATGGTGCCGTAAAGGTTTGTGTGCAAGCTAAAGTAATAATGAATCTGAAGCACAAGTAATGATTATTTGTGGCAAGGGAAGTGCCTCATATTTCCCAGAGTTCTCACCTATTGTCTCTTTTCACCTTTTCCCACTCTGGAGAGCACTTATGTGTGTGACACTCATTCACCTCTCTGACCCAGTGCAGCTCTTCACCTGACTCCTTCTACTAACAAAAATATCTGCCACTAAATGTTCTAAACTAAAAGATGAGGCAACCAAGGTTGGACTTTGGTGTGATTAGCAAGAGCCACCAAACAATTAAAGAGCAGAAAGTGCTTGGCTGAGCTCTGTTGACTGAAGACTTTTCTCTGCTTTGCTCCAGAATTAACATGTGGTTCAGATGTCTCTGTGGAGTTAAAAAAAAAAAGAAAAGGCTGTCGAGATCCCTGCGGGCTTTCTTCTGGTGACACATTCTTCTTTCCCACCGTGGCAACAGGTGGCATGTTGAGACCTACTGCTGCAGGTGACAGGTGCTGCTCAGGGCAGGCTGTCCGCTCTGGCTGCTGGGATACCCACTGCCTACAGCGGGAATAAACTACAGTGACACATCAAAGAATATTCATACAAGTCATTACAGAGTGATTCACGCACAGTTAGTCTCTCTGTGTTGAGGTGTTAGCCGTCAGTTGCAGGAAGCTGTCAGAACTCATCAGCGAAATAATTACAGCAATAACAGATACATGTAGTAACGGACCATTGATAGATAGATCTTAAAAGCTTTGATAATAACTGGTTTCATGGGGTGAATTGGATTCGTAATTTTCTTTAAGCATTTTAAAAGGTTAAGCTATTTAATTCCATCATTTTGTCGGAAAGTGTGTCGAACAGTTCTTATTAATCCTGAACATGTAAAATATTGTTAATGTATTCATGTACAGATGGCTTGCAGCCAGTTCAATGCTCGTGCTCCCCATAGAAACCTAATTGAGGGAATGCAATATTTATCGGCACTGTGTCAGCAGAGAGATGAACTGTGGCTCAATAGAAGTGAGATAGTGATTGTATAGTTTCCTGGTACAAGATTAAACTGAATAAACGTGTATACAGAGCATCACAATCTTGTCCTCTCGTTTCCCACTTCCTGTTCTTGTCATCAGCTTCCTGCTTTCAGTCCTGTGTGTGATTTCTGACTTTGGTGTCTTACAGCTGCTTCTTGTCTGTGTCTAATCACCGGTGTTTATTGTCTATGTCTCGAGGCGAGTTTGTTCTGTCACAGTCGGGTCATGACAGGGAGGAGGAGACTCGGGAAGGAGGACCCAGCTCAGGTTTACAAAAGAGTTTATTAAATCTGGTACACAAGAGAACAGTCCACAAGGCAAAGGAAGTCCAAAAATCCAAGGTTGCCTTTACCCTGTGGCTCATTGCACCTCGCTTCCTTGTCTGTTTCCCTGGTCTGCGCGTCTCTTTTGTCACCTCCCTGCTCTGGTCCAGGCCTCAGAGAGCTGTGCTCCCCCTGCCCTGCCTTCAGCTTGCTCCCAGTCCTTCCTCATGTGGTCCGTCCGACCATCAGGTTTTAGTAGGAGGACGCCGCAGACCGATCTCCGTCCAGTCCCGGAGCAGCAGGGTCCTACAGTCCAGTACCTGGAGCTGCCGCCTTAGCTGCAGCCTTAGCGTCCAGAGCGGCAACCGCTGCTGGGTCTCTAGAGTCGAGGGCAGCCATTGCATCTTCTCCAGTGTCCTTATAGTCTGTATAGGCTGTTTGTCAGTGCCAAGTACACAGGTTTGCACTTCTGAACTGTGTGAAACTGGACTTGGCAAGTAAACTTAAAAGAACAAATTCCCAGAGGATGAGAAGAGAAGTTATAAAAAAAACATTCTCACATAAAGGAATATATATATATATATACACACACACACACACACACACACACACACACACAATATATATATATACACACACACACACACAATTGTGCGTCCTCTCTTCTGCCGTTGCAACCACAAAATGCATCCTCAAATACATACCTCCCAAAAGTCCACAGTCTGCATAGATGCATCCTCGATGAAATAGGCAGGGTAAGAAGGTATTTAAGCGTACTTGGCAAGATGCAAACTTTGAATTGGAACATTTCCTGGTCTGACCCTCATGACATTTTTCAAATCCATAAGATGTCTCATGATCCGTTAGTCTTGTCATTGTAGCAGACCTCTCTGTGCTGTTCCCTTATTTTCCCCACTTAATCATGTTCCTGTGTTTTTCTGCTAGTGCCTCTTGTGTTCGCTGTGTTGATCGTTTTGTTTTTTGGACTTTCTTTGCCCTGTGAACTGCCCATGTACTTAAACTCCTCCGCAAACGCGGGGTCGAGTCATGCATGTGGGTCCTCCTACCTGAGCCTCCTCATTACCCTCATCAATGACATAAAGGATTGTATGCATGCAGTGTGAAGCATATACAATGAATAATCCAGGTACACAGAAACATTCCAATTAATATTTTCAGTAGGCTCATAAATGTATAGAAAAGCAGAGCCATGCAAAAGGATGTGTGGGTGGGTGAGTCCAATCAAACCCGCAGCACGCTTTTCATTTTGAAATGGCTTCATTTGTTACTTCCTACTCAATGAACCTGTGACTAATAGAATTTAATTTGTGCAGGTAATCAAACGTAACAGTACATGACAACATGAGCTATCTGATCACATTCAGCTTTCGTTAATGAGAAATGAATGGAATTAAAACTGACACTGGGAGGATTATCCTGGGTAACCTGCTAAACCTGTGTGCAAATGGTGTCTTGCATGCTCTTCCTATTTAGTGTCAGGAAAAAAGAAATATGTATGCATATATGTAATTAAAAATTCATGATGTATATCAAAGGGCAGTGCAGTGATTAGTGCTGTTGCCTCACAGCAGGAGCTCGCTGGTTCATGCTCTTTGTATGTTTTTTCCATGTGTTTTTCTCTTTGTACCCTGGTTTCCCTCCATGGTCCAAAAGCATCGATTGGAGAATCAAAATTGCCCCTGTAGGTGTGAGTGTGAAAGGTGTGTGTGTTTGTGTGAAAGGTGGGTGTGTGTCTCTGTGTCCTGTGATGAATTAGCTCTGCCAGTCGTAAGCAGACCCACGTGACACCAGTCGGTGTAAAGTTGGTAAGATAACGGATGGATGGATGGATGGATGTGTATTAAAAAATAGAAGACGAACAAGAAGTGATCACAATTTATGTGAAATCTTCTGGACCACGGTGTGAAACTGTCCAGGCTAAGTGGCCTCAGACAAAATCAACGTGGCGTGACTTCTTCAGAGAAAGCCCTCTTGTACCAAGGCTGAAGTGTACTCAGAGCATCTGCCTTGTGATGTTCTGTCGTCTCCTTCCCTCCCCCTTCACCCTGACTCTGACAGCAAGTTGTTCCCTTTTATGGACCGTCTTCCTCAAAAAGGCCATCGGAAATACGAGTGCAAGATCAAAACCAGCAGCTGAGTGCCTTCTCTCACAGTCAATTTGCCCTCCCAGGGGAGGGACAGGGGGCTTTCTCTCTCTTTCTCCCCCCTCCTCTCGTTCTCTCCCTCTCTCTTTCTCACTTCTTAAGAGTTTGTGAACAGTTGCAGAGCGATTTAAGAGACTTTCTCACTCCGTCTTGCCTTGGGGGTGTAATTAGGTTCTGGCACAAAAAGGTAGAGATGTACTGATGGAGGCTAGCAGAGGTGGAAGAGCATCACAATGTTTCAATCAGCGCTGGAGGAAGACTCAGTGAGCAGGTGTTTCTCACTGCTCCTTCATGTTAGTCAAATACGTCAGGGCTGCAGAAGCAGCTATTATCATCACAGACGGTCAGTGGTTAAGGGCTGTTTTCATATCAGTTTGCATTTTTTTTTACCAGTTTGCTTGTAGACAAACAATTTGGAACAGAGGATCCAGTGGGTTTTCTCTTTCACTGTATTTTGTCATTCAGATGCTGACAAATCCTCTGTGGAGCAAACAATGAAATGATTTATTAATTTATCATGGTTGCAATTATGGGATTTGTCATTTAATCTACCCATTAGGTATATGGAGAGAGCTGAACAAAGATAAACTGCTTTCTGCCGGGGCTAAACTTTTTTCAAGTTATTATCAAAACTGAAATATTTATCCCCTTGTGTACTTTCATATTATTGCAGGTTAAGCATTATGACCACCAGTGTTTAGCTAGGCGAGAGATGTGTGTATAGCGCTTTTTAGGCAGTCGCCACAGACCAAGGTCTGTTTAGTAATGATTGCATGGCTCCTACATTTAATCAATGTTCACATCCATCTCCTGCTAGATGCTGGATCAATCAGGTTGTGCATGCACATAGAGGAGGGCACAGTGTTGGGATATGCAGTTACCCACAACCCCCTTTTCTGCAACAAACACAGATACAAAGGTCTATTTTCCATAAATCCAGCTCCCAACACAATACTGCTCTCCCTCTTTACATTCTTAGAGTTTGTCTTTTTACTTGCTACAAAAGGTATTTCAGTGAATTTATATCCTTTTTTTTACTCAATTGGAGATACAAAGAAAATGAATTATGAACTGCAGAAATCTTGACTCAAAACACCTGTATTGTCTGGTTTCCACATAGTGAGGAAAAGGACTTCTCAAGGATTTCAGGAGCCCAAATCCCAACATATAAAATCCCTCCTCTGGATCCCAGAAAGCACACAAAACAACCTGGTTCGATCCAGGTGTGGAGTCATGCTTCAAGAAGCTGTGACCTATTTAAAATCTCAAGTTAACACACTTCAGTTATTCTATAATGTCAGTTTTCCCTTCACAGTAGCAAGGGCTTCCCCTGTGTCACAGTACAGATCTGAGACAACAAATGATGGTAAAATGCACGTCTGAGTGGACCTTCCCACCGAGCTATGAACACCGCCTGTTTCTCGTCCACAGTGATCGTCTCTGAACGGTACCGACATCTTGATTATGTCCTCCTGTCCTTCGAGAGTGGCAGGCTCCCTCAGAGGCTCTTGTGCTGTGACTCTGTATCCCCTCCACCACTTCACCCTGAAATTCACCGGGTTTCAACTTTTTCTCACTGCCCTTTACCTCTAAACCTCTACACCTCCTTCTTGTTCTCCATCTTCTGTGACTCCTTTTCTCAGTTATTCAACCTCTATCTTCCCTGTGTTGATGAAAATTATTATTCATGTCCTTGCACATCCTGCTATCCCCTTACACTTTTGCTTTTACTGGACTTTGTACAGACTTCCACTCTTCTCTTCTCATCATTGCTTATATATATATATATATATATAATTTGCTCATCAATTTCCTTCATATCTTTGCTGCAATATCTGTCTTTGCATATCCATCATCTTTTTTTCCCCTCATCCTCTGTCTAATTGGAAGGCAGATGTTGACTCAGGCTCACTAATGTTTAGCCAGCAGATAGACCTCACCGGTGATCTCCGGTCACATAAGTAGAAGGGGCCAACAGTTTGTGGTCCCACCACCGGTGAAATTTTCAGCTCCAGCGAGTTCGGCGGAAAAGCAATTAGGATTTGGAATTAGCGTTCAAATTAAAGAGGAATTAAACAGGCTCAGAGATTAACCCTTTCAGGCATGGCCACCCTTCCTTGGAAGTGAAGACGCACCATCATTATATATCACTGAAGCCTCATTGAAATGAAAGGTAGCAGCACTGATGTGTGATTCAGCATCCAAGCCTCTCCCTCCCTATGGGAGCGGAGTGGTTGATTATAAATTGCCTCTGTTCTCAAAGGAATAGTGGGGATTGTTTTTCTTTTTCCTGTCTTCATGCAGTCTTTTCTTTCCCCTGCTGGACAAAGTGACAAATCCTGCTTTGAAACTTAATGACGTTTGAAATAGAATTCCAGGCTACAATTATCCTGTCCATGCAGGCTGTCACAGGAATGATGACGCCATCTAGACCCAATTACAGCGGTGTAGACACCTGGAGCTGCTCAGGCCCACAATCGGTGGCCGAGTCTGTGATTCCATCAGCTGTCCCACTTCCGATTAACTTTAATGATTTGGAAAATTTGGAAGGCAGAGGAGCAAAATCTATATCTCTTCCCTTTGCTCTAATAACTTTGATTGCTCAACATGTTTTAATTGATCAATGCATGCATGTTCTTGAGCTTGCCCAGTATGGCACAAAGTGCCCAAAGTGGTGGCCATTAGGGTGCAACAAGCAACTATTTGAATTTTTTATTCTTGTTATGTTCCTTTTGAGATCCGCGTTTTACAGAGGCAGAAAGACTTCAAAGATACAGTCATAGAGAGCTAAAGAAAGTAGTTATTGTGAATACAGTGATTCACCTGTTTGTGTGTGCGTGTCTGTGTGTGTGTGTGTACGCCATCAGAAATGTTTGCATGATTATTATTAAGTTCGCATAAAATGTAGGTGCTATAATTACCACTTCCATATATTCGTAAGCTCTGTGTGAGCTTCCGCTTACACAGTCTGCACTTGTAAACATCTTAGTGCTTAAGTCATTGCTTTTCCCTGCTGCGCCCTTCCTGCGAGTAGACACAGGAAGGGTTTTTTTTTTCTTTTTGCAGTGGCGGCTGCAGCAGCGGTAGCCAGTAAATGGCCACCTGATGGAAAGTGACATTTTCACAGAACCCTGTGAGAGAGGCGAGGTGATCTCTCGTCTTTCCTGCACAAAGTGCTCCTAATTGCCTGCTCGTATTTGTGAGCATCAGCTGACAAACTCGTGCAAATCGATTTTTCTGTTCAGGGAAGATGTGGGATCACAGGGACCTCTCGCCCGACACATGCCATGAGGACACACATGCATCGAGATGCGCATTGAATCTGTGTGCTGACATGCATGTGCCCTTTAACCATGCACTCCCCCCGCCTGGCCACCATAGGGCTGTCTGCCTTAAATGGCAGTGTTTATCCGTGATTCTAAGACAAATAGGGAGAGAGCATCGGAGCATTAAGGGCAGCCACGGTGCCACTGAAGGCTGAAATAATGGATGCTGGGAATGGCAAAAGACCCAGCACTGCTCATTATTAAATGGACTCTGCAGAGGTGGAGACTTTTCCCCTCTTGCTTGCGACATACAAAGCACAAGACAGCGCAGCGTAGAATGGTGCCTTATTAAACAGATTTGTTTATGTTTGCACTGTGCTCACTCCAAAAGTGGCTCGCCAAAGAACAGATAATGTCAGAGCAATTTGCAAGTCTGATTGACTTGTTTATTAATGGCTTTGTTATTGTCTGAGGCCTCTTTCTTTTGTTTGATATTTGCTACGAATTGTTCAACAGCAGTGGGTGAACAAGAGGCCTTCATTAGGCGATTTCTAAATGTATGAGAGTGAGGGACCGTGAAAAGCACATATTTGTATTTTAATGGCTGTTGTCTGCTTGTTTTTCCTGCTTGTCGCTTTTTTACCCAGCTTGAACTTATCCGGAGCTAAGCACAGTGATCTGTGTCTCACCTCTCTCTGAGTCTCCCCGGCTAACAAACTTTCCCTCCACAGGCTCCTCCGTGATGCAGGTGACAGCCACTGATTCGGATGACTCCACCACAGCAAACGGCATGGTGCGCTACCGGATCCTCTCGCAGACACCCCACAGCCCCATTCCCAATATGTTCACCATCAACAGCGAGACTGGAGACATTGTTACGGTGGCAGCCGGCCTGGACAGAGAGGTGAGTGTCAGAGAGACGTGCTTCTCTCATCATTTCATCATTTGTGCTCACCCAGCCACTAGATAACCTCAGTTCAGTGGCTTGACAGACAGGTAGCCTGCTTTTTATTCTTAACTTGGCCATCAGAGGCTGGCTGATGCATTGATGTGTTCAGATTTTTTCTCTTGTTTTTCCTTTTTCTTTTTTCTTTTTTTTGAAGGTCAGAACCAGTCAGACAAATAGTGATTGACACCTTACATGGCTGCTCACTATAATTCATTTTAAAAAGAAAAAAAGTTATATTTCTTATTTCTTATTCTTATTATCATTGTAGTTACTGCACTCGAGCAGGAAAAGAGCTCTTCCATTTATCTATTGAAATTTTCAACCATCATCATGAATGAAACGTTTCATCACAGCTCGCGTCTCCGTGGCTCAGAGCAACCGATCATATCCCAGTTAGCATAGGTTGGTTAAATTGGTAGATGTTTTCCAATTTGCCATCTAATTTTTTTTAATGTCTTTATCTGGCTTGTCCATCTTTTTACCCTGAACCATGTCATTGTAACTTAATTACAGTTCCCAAAATAAATCTGTAAATCCTCTAAATATTTGTTAAATAATGAGATGAAAATCCTATTGCTTGTCATAATTAGGACACTGTTAAAGCTTCAATTATTTTCCGCTGATCCTTAAAGCTGTGGGAGTCATTTGGCTGAGACTTTTGCTGCAATTGGACTTAAATTACAAAATTATTTCAGAATATCATTATTCAGGTGGTCTGAGTAAACCCCAGTTTCTCAGCTCTGTTTTCTTACCATCTAGCATGTAGTAAATGTAATTGGTGTCATTAAAGAGTTACGGGCGTCTTTTACAGAGAATGTTTTCCATTGACTGTTCTGCTAATAACAGATCATCAGATGGTGAGAAGTCAGACCTCCTCATTATCTGTAAATGCTGCGCCCCGCGGTGAAGCACGGGAAAGCGAAAGTCTGATTCATTGACAGAAAAAACGTCACCTTGTAAAACATCTGAGACTTCTGTTACCTTAAATACGAAATTTGGACACATCCTGTCTCCACACAGACAATGAGCCATGCTCATGCATTTAAACAGTTGGGGAATAACTTTTGAGGGAGATTATGCATTGTCCTTGTGTTTTGTGTGTGTGTGTGTGTGTGCGTGTGTGTGTGTGTGTGCGCGCGCATGTGTGTGTGTGTGTGTTTGCGTTCAGCCTTTCATCCCACCGTTACCTTGGACTGCGAAGGTCTGACTTTGAGTAGACATGTCATGAAGAGAGATTATGATATTAAAAGCTATGTATTTCAAAGTGCAGATTGTAGGGTTTCACAGTTTGATCCCTGGATCTAACTAACATCAGGACTCAGCAGCATTTACACTTTAAACAGTGTGAAATAAAGTGAAGCTGGCACAGAGTTAATTATTTCCTGTCAGTTGCCTGTTTTGTTTCTATAAATATGAATGACAGGCAAACATCTAAGGTTTGTCTGCAGATTGCAGATATAATGGCATTCCAACACATCTGTGCTGGCGAGGTTGCCTGCGCCTTCGCTTCATTGTCCTGTTTCGTCTCATCCACTGCTGCCGGGTGCATCTCTTGCTTGCTGTGGTTGTTTGCCAACCCACACACTGTCCCCGCTCCATCTTCCATTTTACGCGACTAATGAGGGAGGTCACACAGGGTCAACTTTTATTTATCCCAAGTTGCATCAGGTGACTGTGGGCAGTAGTGTTTCATGGCAGATCGTCCACCCCACAACCTGTCTGTCTCACTTTCATACACACACACACACACACACACACACACACACACACACACACACACACACACACACACACTCTCTTTCGTCTCTGTTGTGCAAATGTGGTGCAAAAGGGACAAAATGAGGGAAACATTCAATTCATGTGCCACCATCATGTTTAGAATCTTATTCTCACAACTGATTTTTACCACCACACATTTAGGCATTGCTGAGTGTGTGTCATGATGATGAGAAGTCCCGGTGAGTCCCGGTGGTCCCTTTAGCCACAAAAGTTGGGCTTTGGATATTAAAAGAGGATTTCACTAATGGCAAGACGAGCACAGGTGGGGAAAAAATATGGATAAACTCTCAAGAACACAATCGGGTTTTGATAGCGGAAGAAAACAATACATCAATGCCTACTCCATGTCCAAATTTTGTGCGGAGCTGGCATAGCATGATAGTGTGGTACATTTGCGGGACAATATAAATGAGTCTAGTGAAAGTGAGCCAGCTCTGTGTCCCTGTTTCCAGCTTGGCCTGGGCGGCAGCAGTAGCAGCTGATGTGAGTGAGGGAAAGCTCATTAATCTGGACACATCAAGCCCGGCTCAGTCCCACCTGCCTCTGATCCTCCCACTAAAACTGGGGCACACCTGGGAGTTCACCCACCTGCTGTCAAGGTCATCAACTCAAACACACAAGCAGGCTCAGATGCAGGGGTGCACGGTTGCACGCACCCAGTGTGGAAACAGCAAAGCTCTCACAGAAGGGAGAGAAGCGACAGAAATGTTGAATTTGATCCAAGGTGTCAACCTGGATCCCCGCAAGCAGAGTGGTGTATACACATGCTGCGACACATGAAAACATGCATATGCACACCACTGTATTGACTCTGAATACCCCATTAACACCTTTGAGGCACATACTTTATATTCTCCATCTCCTCTCCCGTCTCTTTCCTGCACACTTTGGCTAATCCTCATCCACCATGCTGGTGTCTAATTAGAATATTCATGTGCTAATTAAGGGGTGAAGCAGGTTCTCTTGTGTTGAGGAGACCGAGAGGTACATGGAGGTTAGCCTCATATCACTTACCCCTGACACTGCTGAATACCAATTATTCTCCCTCACCCAGTGCCCTCCACCCCTGTCCTCCTGTGACCTCACTTTCCTCCATGTGCTCCTGCCTACAGGCTTACAAGCTGAGCCAAGCATACACATGTGTTTGACGCCATACATCTGACATTTTCAGTGTAACAGGATTTGCATGTGCTGTGCACTTGAGGCTTGAGACAGGACTCAGCTTAGAACGAAGGTTGTATCAGAAAATGGTGTAAATTGCGGTGGTTAACATCATTTGTGTTTCAGTACATGCTGTAACAGAAATGTTCTCATCTGTCTGTGTGTGTGTGTGTGTGTGTGTGTTTGTGTCTGCTATGGACGAAACCCATTTCAGATGAAGTGAAGCTCTAGTGCATCAGGTAGCAGGGAGAGAGGGAGATGTCAGGGTGCCACAGCTGGCATGGGTGTTCTCCCTGTGTACTCTCACTCCATGGCGGCAGCTCCTCTGGCAGGCAGAGCTGTTGTCTTTCATTACCTCAGGCTGTCTCAATCTCCCAGGAGTCCTGGATTGGAGCGGTCTGGCATGGCACAGGGTGGTGTGGCTCCACGCCAGGCAGTCCACCAGGCAGACGCCAGCTCTATGCTGGACTGCCTTGACAGCGATTAGGACATCGCCAGGACTGCCTTGAGGACATGAGTGCCCACAGCCTTAAGCTCCATTAGGATCTGCGGAGCCTGGGGATACAGACTGAGAGCAGGCGAACTAAATGGGGCGGGGGCTTTATTGTCTCGGAGAAAAACGGAGTTGTGTTAACCGGCGGCGCAGCACCAGAGCTCTGGGAGCCAGACAACAAAGCCGTCGAGGATTGCAAGCAGGTTGCTGAATGAAAGATGCTGACAGCCTGTAGCCAACATTCAATCAAGAATATATTCACTCAATATCCACCTTATTATGTACACCTTGCTTGTATTGAATTGTACTCTGTTTTGTCTTTGGCAGACTTTTTGTACTCAGGCCCCTCTTGGCTTCAATCTATTTTCTGCCCTCTCTTGTAAATTATTCTCTCTTATTCTTTTCCGGTCATGTATTCACTTTCAGCAGCTTTCAGATAAATGTGTTTTTTACCAGAGCAACTTGTTTTCAGATATTTGCAAGTTCATTTTTTTTTTTAGCAGTTGGGGTTCCTGTTTTTCTCATGGAGGATAGGTGATAATTTTTTTGTTACCAGCCTATTACTTAAAGGCTTAAAGGATATTGCCCAAGCACACCTGCAAATGTTAAACCCCAGCAGCAACCTGAGAGAGGATGATTCATGAGAGAGCGATAGAGAGAGAGGATAGATGAGACTTAGCCCATGATATATTTTTATGCAAAATAACACAATTGTCATCTTGGCACCTTGCCATCTGCAGGCACTTACAGTGTTTTACCCATTAGCATCAGTTTATTTTGAAAAGTGGTGGGGACAACTGAGAGTGGGGGTGTCAGCAGGTGACATTTAACCCTTTTTAACCATTTGTCCCAATGTTATTTCCTCATTAACTAAGTTGGTTAACAGGTTGGTTAACAAGAGATGGAGACAGGTCCTCAGTGTATCTGACGCCTCTTGATGAATGCAAAACTTTTCTTGTAAACCAAAACACATAAGCGCTGGTCGGTCCATCCATGTTCACCCGACTGAAACACTTTGATTTTAACATCATTTTACAGAACTCAACATGACATTTTTCCAAACCAGCTGCTGGTGTAATGCAGGAGTTCTTTTGCTTTATCTCTCTGTTTCTACACATTCTGTCACAGTAGATTTGATTCTCAAACTGAAGTTCAGATTTTCTTAAATTGGAAAACAATGAACTCACACTGCAAGAATTATCTCTTTGTTCCCTTTGTAGCCACCAGCCATGTCTAGCAATTGCAGTGTCCTATTTTAATATAATGTCTCATTGCTTCTTGGATGATTGCCATGGAATATGGCAAATTCATTCATGTCTCTCTCAGGACAAATCATAGTCTAAAAGCCATGTCGTATTCCTGAGTTTTTATCCAACATAACCATTTTTAACTTTAAATATGCTTAAGTTTTTGAACAGATACATGGAAAAGTTGATATACCCATCTCTCCTTGCTGCACCTTGTGTTATTGGTACTGGAATATACAAAATGTTTGAAACCCTCCACAGGTATTTTGGTCTGTTGCAGCCGGATTTCACAGATCACACGCCCTCTTTTTTTGCTCTTTGATGAGAGATGAGAAACCTGACATGATCTGCTGCTGTGGAACAAGGAGCTTTTGCTTCTCTCTGGATGCAGTTGCAGCTTTTATCTGTTTGTGACACGATGGAGCCAGCAATTCTGACAAAAGCGTGTCAGACATCTTGCTCATCGCGCTTGCTTGGACAATCAGTTAGACTTCATGCTCATTCGTTTCAGAGGCTTTATTAAAGCAGCTTTATTCACATGTGACTCACAGCCTTTATTTATCCACTATGAGATTTTGAGCCATTTTGCGTAGATGTGGAGGCGTACCTAATAAAGTGAATTCTGAGTTTATATTTCAGATTGACTTACACGTGTGAGTTAGCGGCTCTCAGAAATGGGATTCAGAGAGAAGTTTCCAGAGAGCAGCGTTCTGCTTTCAATAAGAAATGATGACTGATTTGTGATCTCATTGAACCATTGATGAGCAGTTTATGTCCTGAAATCAAACTTAGAGGGATGGATCATGGAGACAAAGCATATTAATGTGTTTATATTTGGTACTGAGTAAAATATGTGTGAAAATACCCCAGCCCCCCACCCCGGACTGTAAGTACCTGACTGGTAATTATAGATAGCCCAGTTATTCATTGGCCACATGGATGTGTTACTGAGCCGAAATAAATTGGACAGATTTGAACCAAGCAAGAGTCGAATGAAGTGGAATCAAGTAGCATCGAATCAAATTGAGTAAATTTAATTAAAGAAATCTCAGTTGAGCTGCCCTGAAACTTTAGTGGGGGTCACTGCTACTGAGGATCAACTGAAGTCAAGAGAGTGGAATAGAAAGAAAGGAAGCAGACTGGTCCCCATAGCTCCCGCCAGGAGAGCCAGGACAGATTGTAAGTGACAAAGTAATGACCGCGGCCAGCCGCAGCCTGGCGGGCCGAGGCTCCATCCACTGACGACACAAGTACGAGCAAGTCTCCCCCTCCTCACAGTGCACCGGGTGAAAATGCACGCTCAGTCCAGGTATAATTAATTCACCACTGTACGTGTTTTGCCAGAAAACCACTCTTCTCCATTCTCGTGTTCGACATCGCCTTACATGCTCAGGCCATTATTTCCCCTGCTTTGTTCTTGCTAACAAAGTCTCACTGGAGCTCAAGTCCATTTGCTTACAAACCATGAGCAGCCAGGCTTTTTTTCCACCTGTCCTGCCGGCTGCTTGGCTCGACTTGTCGAGTAGCTAACATTGATAGCCTGCAGCCTTTTTCCTATTTCTTTCTCCAGTCTGCTGGATGGTAAACTACCTAATTTGATCTAGGTGAAAAAGGGATTGGGTTTTATTGTTGGCAGGGCGCTGTGTACAGGTGTTTCTGTGGCCTCTGATAGCTTTCAGCTTCAGCAGATTAAGTCCGTGAGGGCTCAAGGCCTGTGGGGCGACTCGAGGCTGTTGCTGTTGGTCATGAGACAAGGAACTGTATTTCCTGCCAGCTCTGGACTCTAATCTAACAGAGAGATTTTCTGTTCAGCACTTCTGTAGGACTCATTAGAGAGCCCTTTACTGGCTTGTCTGGGCGGCCATTTTTTGACAACAGAGTTTGCCTGGCATTCTCTCTTCCTCTCTCTGTCTCTGCCTCCCTGTGTGTGTGTGTGTGGGTGTGTGTGTGTGTGTGTTTTGCGTACAAGCAGGTGCTTCCTCTGTGTAAGAGTGTTAGTGGATATGTATGTGTGCACTGGAAGGGCCATAAACTCACAACGACCCTCAGATGAGTGATACAACCCTGCAGGATAGCAGGCATCAGCCACACCTCCAGTTGTGTGACAGCTCCACCTGGTGGCTCAGCTTCCATCATTTTCCTTCACCTGAGCCGAGGAAAAAAGTGTCCATCAAAGCTCGGGCCCATTAGCTTCCTACAGCCATCTGGTGCTATTTCTAGATTGATGCATGTGACCGGATCTAAATGAGTCTGCAGAGAGACACATTCATCGGAGGCTCTATTTACTGAAGCACTCTACGAAGGGAGATGGTATTGATATTTCATTATGAGTCTAATAAAGGGCAGCCAGTATTGAGTTTTCATTAATAGGCTTGGTTTGGTACAGATTAACATGTCTGTGCACTTCATAATGACTTGGGAGAGATGCTAAATGACTCCAGCTGGGTGTTTTAACCAGACCCAGCGGTTTGACTGATCAAACAATCAACTGCATCCTTCAGCAAATTGAAAAGAGTGGGAGTGAGAGAGGGGATATAGAGATACACAGAGATTAGCAGAAAGGAAAAAAGAGATAGAAAGATAGAGAACAGACAGGCAGAGAACACTGAGTGACAAAGATGTGATAGCAAGAGATCTTGATAGCAAGACATCAGAAGGAGCAGAATGTGTGAGTTAACAAATGAATAGATGAGAGGAGATAAAAAGCGCAAAAGACAGGACAGCAAATTAAAAAACAACCGTTGAAATAACAAACAATATTTCCCTATCTGCACCCAATAGATCTGTGTCTCCTTCGGGCCATCCCTGAAACCAGCCATTTGGAGGAGTAACCCTGGGGTGATGAAGGCAAAACTAGCCTTGCAACAGACAAACACTAGACCTTCAATAACATGCATTGTGGATGCCGAACAAACCACCAGGCCCTGTGCGCAGAAAGCTGGCCCGTCCTTGACATTCATTCTCCCTCACTCTCACTCTCTTTGCTCTGGCACAATGGAGGTTCGCGCCAAGTGGATTAATAGGAGGAGAAAGAGACCACAGAGCAGATAGGCTTATACACAGAGCGAGAGAGTCCTTTTTATAGTGGTGAGTCTGGGGACAGGCTGAACTTTCAGCACCACGGACAGCGTCACAATACTGTCACAATGCTGCTGTATGGATGCTCTGTCAGTCCATCGCTTGGTTTCACAGCTTTATTTGGATAATGCTGAGAGTGTCTGAGGGAGTTTCTTGTCACGTAACTGTGGTATTGCTGTGTGTGCTGCAGTGCACTCTGGGGCGACTCCCCCTCACTGTTACTGGACTAAGTAAAGCCTGTCTACTTTCAGGTATAATCTGCGGCGCTGTGGCGCATCTTAAAGTGGCGGTGCCTCCATTAAAATGAGTGATGATCCAGGTCTGTTCCCACAGCAGAGAGCTAAGACTTTAAGGCAATAATGGATGGGCCTTTTACCAACACACTGCTCTTCTGCTGCAACTGTGTGTATGCTCGTCTGTGTGTGTGAGGAGTTTACTATCTGTTATTTAGCAAATAAGGCGTTCTAATAGAATCAAGTGGTCCTGTCTCCTGTGGAAGAAGTGGAGACGTATGTATGCTAGGAGGCTTGGGGCAGGATTCTCATGCATTCACTTGTTTATCCTTTCACAGCATGGTCAGACGTATATCTATTTATTGATTGGTGGATTTAGGCACAAACTGTAGCTGTGTTTTACTGTTACAGCGCCTCATTGTATTTTTTTCTTCCTTTACAGAAAGTTTCTCAGTACACCATCATTGTCCAGGCCACTGACATGGAGGGCAACTTGAACTTTGGCTTGTCCAACACAGCCACGGCCTTGATCAGCATCACTGACATCAACGACAACCCCCCGGAGCTTACGGTCCGAACGGTGAGTCCTGATTTTCATTGAAAGATATTGAATGAAAATGACCACTTGGAGGGAGTTAATTTCACCATCTTGCTGAAGGGAGGACAACTTTTAGGGGTAATAAATTCTTCAATCTTGAAAAAACATAGTTGGATATCACAGATGATAAAAGTCATCCTTGACCATAGTGTAGCAGCCCTGCCTCTGCCTTAGACTACACTCCATACAGCTATGGAAACACTGCTCTCTGCTATTATTAAAAAATACATTATCTAGCTCCAGTCAAAGCCCACAGTCATGCAATAGTAGCTCACCAGAAATATGTTTCCATAGTTCATGGAAATGAAAGGAATATATATTACAACAGCAGACAAAGATGTAGGATAGGGACTGATCCAATCAGGACACTGACAGATAAAGAAACACTGCAACATATGGAGAGAGATAAAACAGACAGTATGACTGAGAGTGAGATCGAGATCAGTTATGGTGATGGGAGGTGCTCTCCTCCCTCCTCTCTCCTCTGTGTGTTCCCTGCCAGCTGTGTCTCTGGTGGCCATGGCTTGTCTGCAGGCATCTGGCCCTGTTCCCTGATACCTTCACACTGGTCTGACAGGAAGTCATGCTACAGCTACAGCCCACTTAACAATGGTGCTGTGTGTGTGTGCGTGTGTATGTGTGTGTGTGTGTGTGTGTGGGAGGGCTGTTTGTTCCTCTACGAACAGTTATTGATGAGGAAAAAGCAGCTGAAAGCAGGAGCTGTTTCATGCTGAGTGTGAATGTAATGCACGTGCGCATGGATGCCTTCAGGTCTCTCTCTCTCTCTCTCCCCCCATCTATACTGCACGGCTTATAAGCTCTATTCTCAGCCTGCTGAGAGAATAGGATAAAACGCTGACCACAGCTTGACAGACCTACAGGACTGCAGCCACTCCGTATGTGAGCGCTCGGATTTCTGAGATTCCAGAGAGAGACAGATGCTGTCTGCAGTCGAGCTCGGAGGCAGAGCAAAGCAGTGTGTTAGCGTCACACACTGTGATCCCTGTCTCCTCGGCGGGGCCGTCGGCAGCGTGCATGCCAGTACAGTTCCAGCCGCATGCTCTGATAAGAGTTCCCCAGCTGTCAGGGGTAGAGCTCACCCAACAAGGCTGCGGCTCCACTCACAACCGCTCTGTTCCACGTCTGCAAGTGCTGGTTCTGTCAGCGCTCTTCACTGGGGAGGATCTCTGGGCCAAAGTGGTCCATATATCCAGAGAAATGATGTGCCACGCTTCAACAGGCAGACAGAAACACATGTACGCTCCCCTGGACATTATATGGTACATAGTGACAGTGATGGTCAAAGTATTCACACCCTTTGCTTCACTATAAGTACTAATAGCAGTCTATGAAACACTTAGCTACTTTTCGTATCAAAAACTAGCTCTGAAAGTGAACCTTGTGCTTTTAGTTGTTTTTTGACTGATATTGCTGCTGAATTGATGTGCATGTTGTCTTTAACTGCTGTACATGTTTTAGCTTAAGCTTAATTAAACTTCAGTACCAGTTGTTGAGTAGTTAAACTCAGTTCTATTCAATTCAACTTTGTTGTGCCAATAATTTATCTCCAGACACTTTACATACAGAGCAGGTCTGCACAAACAAAACCCAGACAAATCCCACATAAGCAAGCACTTGGCAACAGCTGTGAGGAAAAACATCTCTGAATTTAATCTACAGTATGAGAGGCTTTTTAACCAGAAAAGAGCATACGAAATGCTCCTGTCAGACAAAGTGGAGTAAAACTGCAGTATGAAGTTGTATGAAGTTTAAATGCAGAATGTACATCCTTGCACAACACTGATACACAGTCAGGAGACATGCCCATATGTTCACACCATGTGATGAGTGTGAGTGTCATCTCCGGAGGAACTTACTGCTTTCCCTTCTTCCTGAGTAAGCGTCAATATATTTGCCCATATTTGTACAGGATCAATTGTCCCCATTTTAGTGTGAGTCAAAGCTGGTAATGGGTTCAAAAAGATGTTTTTTTTGTTTGTTTGTTTGTTTTTTGTATGTCCTTCACTTACACTCTAAGCAACCACGCGCTTGTGCATAAAATATCCATGACAAAGAAAATGTTCTTGAGGCCACCAGATGCCATTTCCACGGCTTTGTCAATCTCTACTTTTTGTTTTGCTTCCCACACGAGCAGCTAGACTCGGAGCAGTTCAGTAATTATTTGTGCGTGACAGACGCAAGAAGAATTCATTGCTCTCTACGGGAGGCATAGAGAAAACATAAGGACGCTAATTATGTAAAATTGCTTGTGGGGGTGTAAACCAAGTTGATATGTATAGCGTCTAATTTAAAAAAAAAAAAGGCAAATGTTTTATTTATATCTCTACGTGGGCATTGATGCACCATGTCAGTGTAATGTGCATTATAATGTGACAGACTGTGGTAGTTGCTGCAACCTGTCTTAGCAAGTGTATGGCACTTCCACTTAACCAGTGGTTTTGCCTTTGCTAAACTCTGATGAGTAGCACGGATGTTGCTAAAAAAGTTGTGTGTGGTTGAGAGCTTGAACTCTCAGACACAAAGGTTTTACAGATGTGAATGAGCGCTGAGCACAGTTTGTGAGTCATCTGTAACACCTGAAAGCTTCGTGTTGCCTTTTACCACAACTGCTTCCCACACTTCCACTTTGATTAGTATTAAAACAGAGCTGCTGGAGAAAAGAGCTGTGTGATGTGTCTGCATAACACGAAAAATGAGGGCGAGGGCAAATGCCCTCTGCCAGTACTTATCATAACAGCCGTCTTCAGTGGACTGATGTAAGTCTCACAGTAGGAGTCTGCTTTGGGACATTTATTCATATCTAATGCTGTTGCTACCAATCGGTGTTGTTTTCAGCACCCTATCATGGAAAGAACCTCATTTTAGTCATGTAGAGTCAGAGCTCTGTCCTCTAAGGTGGAATATTTTCATTTGATGAGTCAGAATTCAGCAAGAAGGTATTAGATTTCCCCTGCTATCCAGTGCACCTACATGCTGATTTATTTTCTAAAATGAAGCCTCAGCTATTTCTCCGGGTCGGAGCACAGCTCAGACATTGGAAATCTTTTTGAAACTCTGAAAAACAGTCATTAGATGTGGGCTGGCAGAAGTAGCTGTCAGCTGGGTTTTGTTGATGTTGACACTGGCCTTCATACAACTTTGACACTTAAAACAAGTCTCTGAAATAACCATTAGTGGTGTTCAAGTGCTTCAAATGAGGCTGGAAAGCTAATTTCCTCCCCAGCATCATCACACTGGCCCAAACACCTCACCTCTGCCTTGTATTTTTATCTCTAAAAGTTAAACTACACTATTCCCAGGTCCTTCGTGTTCCCAGGCCAACTGAGAGCTATAATCTCTCCAGCATGTAGTCCTGGGTTTGCCTGTGGGTCTCCTCCCAGATAGACATGCCTGGATCACCTCCCTAGGAGCGTGTCCGGGGGGCATCCTGGCCAGATGACCAGATGCTCTTCTCTAATGCATAGGAGCAGCGGTTCTACCTTGAGCCTCTCCCAGATGCATGCACTCATCACCCTTTTTCTAAGGCTGAGTCCTGCTGCGCTGCTGAGAAAACTCAATTCAGCTGCTTGTACTTTCGATCGTATCCTTCTCGGTCATTACCCACAGCTCATGACCACAGGTGAGGCTTGGAACATAGACAGAGCGGTGAATGGACAGCTTGGCCTTGTGTCTCATTTCTCTCTTTACCACCACAGAGCAGTAGAGTAACTACACCACCATTCTTCTCTCACTTGTGACCAAGACCCTGTGATACTTGAACTCCTCCACCTGAGGGAGGGATTCCTCTCCTCCCCAGAGTGGGCGCTCTGTCCCTTTTTTGCGTAGGACCATGGCTTCAGATTTAGAGGCACTGATTTTTCCTCACAGCCAATTCACACTCGGCTGCAAACTGGAGCTGGAGCTTGAGGTCATTGAAAACTGAAGTCATAAAACACTTGTGGCAGTGAATGTAAATTAATGCTAGATATTCCCATATAGCTGACATCCATGAGGCAGATAATTACCTTCACGACACCTATAGTTCTGATTTGTTAGGCACTGAAATTTGATATTTGGTGTGTTACTTCCTTGTTAAAAATACAGAGGCACAAATGATAGGCTACTGAGCCATTACCCTCATAAACAGGGCTTGTAAAGAAGCAGCCTAACTGATCTGAGGTTGAACTTCAGGTCAGTGGAACTGAAAAAGTGGGTTTATTTTGATCACCCATAACATTTTTTTTCATCTTTTACAGCCTGAACATGGTCACAATGAGTCACACTATCATAGATCTAATAAAGATTTTGATTTATGTTTAAAGAGACAGAGCATGGAAAGTAAGTAAATTAGGATCTCTAAAGCCAGAATCTATGATAGAGACAAACTCTGTGTTGTCAACAGCTCAAATTAAAAGTTTAATTTTTCTTTTTATGTTTGTTTCACTGACTTTTACAGTCGCTGACAGAGTGAGGTCCCATCAGGCAGTTACCTACAACTGAATCTTATTTGCAATGCTGCTCTTCCCATCCTCTTTGTAAATACAGAATCCTTCAGAAACTCAAAGTCTGTGTCTCTAGTGGCTTATCAATGGGTCCACATTGCATTTTAGAGAGCGGCCATTTTGGAATCGTCCTCCCCTACAGTCACTACCATTGTGTATGCCTCTGAGAGAGCAGATGCTATTTGGCCGTCTGACAGCGTGGTCCAAACAAGCTTGGGAGGTTTGTTGTGGTGTGTTTGTGCAAAAGCTTGGGGTGAAAATGAAATGGAGAAGCCCACACACCAGAGACGGAGAGTGCATATTTAATTCGCTTTGTGCTTATCTGCCTGGTCGTACTGCGGGGGATCTGAGGAGAAGGGGGGCAAGAAGGGACTATGGGAGGAAGGGCAAGAAAAGGAAAAGAGGAATCGAGCGGTTTGGATGCCGCTTCAATCCCACGATGATGAAGCCATTAAAGTGAACAGCAGCTGGCAGACACACACCATAAACAAGTTAACGCTTCACAAGAGGAAACGCGGATTACTGTCTGACAATGAGAGCTTTTAGTGTTAGTGTGTGTGTGTGTGTGTGTGTGTGTGTGTGTGTGTGTGTGTGTGTGTGTGTGTGTGTGTGTGTGTGTGTGTCAACCTCTGAGTACCCACCCCTCTGTAGCCAGATAAATCCCTACAGAGAAAGACATGCATCCCATCGCGTGGTAAATTCTTTGTGCTCTGCAGCTGTCACCAAGTTTTCTCCAGAGTTAGTTCATAGGGGAGTTGTTTCAGATTCCAATATAATGAAGATCATTAGCCAAAGATTATTCCTACCGCTGCCTTAATTACACTACTTATCTAATAGGTCTAATTAAGACCTGGATTTGGTGGATGCACAGAATCTAAATTAAATGTGTAAACACTTAATTGAACAACTCCATTAGTTCTAGTAATGAGTTTCATATGAGCAGACATGGAGTGGAATAAGGGACATCATTAACGTAATGGAAGATATGATTCTCTATTATCTATATTTACGCAAATACTTACCCTTCTGTCTTTTTCCCTCCTCCCAAATCTTTCCATTCTCTAACACTTTCAATTCATGTTTCAGTGTAATGAGCATTATTGGCAGGGCCCCGAAAGCAGTTTGTTTTCATAATGCCAGTTAGGGGAAAATGCTGAAAGATTGATGACGGCACAAGCAAATGTTTGGAATCTCAATAAATCAACTTATTAACATGCATTAGCCAACTGCTGGAACAACATCAGCATAATGGTTATCTCTCCTTCCCTCCCTCCCCCCGCTCTCCCTTCCCTCCCACCCACTCCCCACAGTTTTCCGGAGAGGTGCCGGAGAACAAGGTGAACGTGGTGGTGACCAACCTGACAGTGGTGGACAGGGATCAACCCCACAGTCCCAACTGGAACGCTGTGTACCGTATCGTGAGCGGCGACCCGTCTGGACACTTCACCATCCGCACCAACCCCATCACCAACGAGGGCATGCTGACAGTGGTCAAGGTATAAAAAAGTAACAAATAAAGGAGAATACAGGAGAAGTCGGCACAAATCGGCTATTTACTGTAGCACTTTCTAAACAACTGTTTACAGTTGTTCTCTATTATTATTCAGCACTGCTACTTTATAGTGCCAGATATTGATTCCTATGATTTCCATTATTATGGTCTCACTTGTGAAATTTGCCTTCTCTCAAATTTGAGCTTAGTGAGAATCAATCTTGCAATCAGGTGCACTCATCACCCGTTATCTCTCTGTCTCTCTGTCTGCTATCCCACCTCTTTTGGGCGGCCACAGCCAGTTGATTTTGAGATGAATCGCGCCTTCATGCTCACGGTAGTGGTGTCCAATCAGGCCCACCTGGCCAGCGGTATCCAGTCCTCGCTTCAGTCTACAGCAGGCGTCACCATTTCGGTTCAGGATGTGAACGAGCCGCCCGTTTTCCCCGCCAACCCCAAGACGATCCGCTTTGAGGAGGGTGTCCCGGCTGGGACCACGCTCACTGTGTTCGCTGCACAGGACCCAGACCACTTCACCCACCAGATTGTGAGGTAATTTCAAGGAAAACACAATATTGTTGTAACTCACTTCACCTACAATTCATTTAGGGGAGCATTTGCTGATCTGTCCATTTTTACTGGACATTTTTATGCCACCAAGTGACTGGAGACACTAGAAACAGATGCCCACATGAAAACTAGAGGAAGCACTGATTCAGTTTCTTATTTGTATTTGATTTAGCACTAGATTTACTCCTTTGAGCTCTGTTTTGAGCTCCTGCAATGACTGAGGAAGTATTTCACTCCTTAGAAGCATAATGTTTACCAGGTAGGTGGTAAATCTGTTAACCGTTTGTTGGATTATAGTGAGGTCATCGGAGTTTGTTTTGCTTGTAAACAGCTGCTTTCTTTGTCTGGAAATGAAGCTGTTGCCAGCACGCTGACTGACCAAAAACCACATTACAGCTGCAGTGGACTGCAGACTGTTGATAATTCTCCATGGTTTCAAGCACTAAGACCCCATCATTCGCATATAATTCTTTGCAATCACTGTTAACTTGAAAATATTGATTATTGCAGTGTTAAAGTGCTTCTAGAACCTCTTCGGTCCTTTTCACCCCAATTATATTATAACCTATGTAACATAATAATTTGTCAATATTTTACATTCTTGCTTTCTTTGTTCTCCTGCCTGTATCCTTAGCTGTATTTCATTGTTTGTCGGTATGAGAGGTTTGTGCTAAATATAAAATAAAAATAAATGAATTTGAATCAAAGCCACTTTAACAGGAGGAGAAAAGAAAAGTCTTAACATGCATGGAAGAAGATTGTGCTTGTTAAAAGTGTAAGTTTCAGTGAGTTCCTTGTTCATTTGATTATAAGTATTTAAGACATAATTTGACTTTGACACAGTCTGGCTTTGTGTAAGTAACCGCGATGGCTGTAGTCCCTGCTCAAGCAAACCACTCCTCCATCTGTTGTGACCTTCCTTCAAATAAAAGAAAAAGAAGATTTAGATTCATTCACACAGCTGTCATTAAGGTTTCACACTGGAGCAGTCTGCCGGCCAAAGTTTGCACGATAACTGGATCTGTTCTGTCTCCGACTGTGTCACCAGTGTTAAATCAGTAGTGAGCACCTTCACATGGTTTGTCCCTCTTCTGTGACATTCTCAACCGACCCCTCGCCCACATCTCGGGCTCCCGTTACCTCCCCGTTGCCAGGCGACTGGTGTGAAGAGGTCATCTTGTAATGAGTTGGACACTGTCTGTCTGCCCTCCTTAGATCCCTATCTCCTTCCTGTCTTCCTCCTCATTGATCCCTCTCTCCATCCCTTCCTAACTGGGATGACACACTGTTGGCATCGTGCCATCCACACATCGACCCTGTGTGATAGAAACTCCCACATGCTCACAGAGGTCCAGCGGCACCGTTCCACTCCATAGCCAGTCCCATGATTGATTTTTCTTAATGTCAGTGAGACGGCCTCTTCTCACCGAGGGACTCAGTGGAAATGTTACTCAATTGATAGCGGGGGAGGCAATGGGAGATGGAAGCATGCGCGTGTCAGTGTGTGTGTGTGTGTGTGCCTGAGCACGCACACCTATATATACTGTACAGAAGAGTGAGTATAATCCACATCTCAGGTTTCTTCTCCTGAAAAGACATGTCATGCAAACTAAGTGGACTGAGCTCTTCTTCCCTTTGAGAGAAGTAACTCCATTCTCACTCTCCTCTCTCTCATCCCTCCCATCCCTCTCACTCCCACTGACCCTGTCACTTTCTTCTCTGTCAGCCTGTGGGTGTGTTATTGATGGGACCTCAGAGATGCTGTCTTCTCCAAAGCAGCTTGCCAGCATACACTCGACTCATGCTCAGACAGCCTCATCTCTTCTGGTGCCGCAGCTACTGCTGCTGTATTTCCTTCTGATGACCTCGGCTGAACTGCAGCTAAAGCACAAAAGCACAAAAAAATACAGATATGCACAAACACGGACTCCAGAAACACATGCAAACATGCACATAGTGCCTGCTGTGGATGAGAGAAAGGCTTGTGTGTGAGAAGTGGATGGGAGGGGAGACATCTTTTGTTGCTTATTTTGTTTGTTTTTGTTTCCGGAGTCTTTTCTTTTGTTCTCTCTTAGACAGAATGATGTGAGGATGAGCCTTGTTGGTGGAGAAGTTTTAGATGTGATCTAAGAGGTAACCAGATTTTCTTTATATGCGTTTGTGTGTTGTGGGTAGGAACAAGCTATTAGCCCTGTTGAACTCTCTGTTAACACTCAGTGTTGATTCTCATGTGCATGAAGGTGTAGACAACACACAGATACCCAAACCAAAAGCCTAAATCAGCACCTCTTTACAGTCTATTGGTAAAAGGTTACAGGATTGTTATAGTATTGGGTATGAGAGGAGCAGCCGAAGTAGTTCACAAACAAGGACAACATGGTTCAACACGTCATCATACACGGCTGTATGAAGGATATTAACTTGGCTAGAATTACCTCTGTTTCTATTTTCACAGCAAATAGTACTCCAGTTTCCTCCCACAGTCCAGAGACATGCATTAAAGTTAATTGGAGACTCTAAATCACCCCAAAGAGTGATTTAGCGACTGAATGGTGTGTGTGCTCTGTGATGGACTGGCGATCTGTCCAGGGTGTATTCTCAACCTTCACTCTATGTGTCCATTGGAGATAGACTCAAGCAGATCCCTTAAACACCACTGGCATAAAGCAGGTATAAGATAATGGACAGATGGACGGTGCTGAATAAAAAATACCATCAACAACCAGCACCAATCACTTGTACAGAGAGCAGAAAATCTATTGCGTTTTGGTTTTACGACTTGACTCTCTCAGATGCTGAGTAGGATGAGCACATAACTTTCTCAAGCGGACTTGTGAAGCATGGCATTCAATCAAAACCATCTTTACGAGCACAGTCTTATCAGTGTAGGTAAGTAAAGAATCGGGCCGTTAAAGAGGGCTCCTAATTCAGCAGCGAGATTGAGGGATACTGTAGAGACATGTTGCTCTGCCAGCTGCAGATGAAGACAGTAGGAGGTGACATCTTGTTGGCACAGGAAGGAGGTGAGAGTGCCAAGCTTGACACGCATACACCGAAATCTTCTCCTGCAGGGCAAGATCAGATCCTGACTAATGCTGCATGACAAGCCGATTCCCTCGAAATTATCTCTATTTTTGTCAATTTATTTGATTCTCGCAGGAATGAAAAATTTAGAATTAAGAAAAAAAATGAAAAAGATGTGACGGTGTCTGTCCCCTTTTCTTGTGCTATTGTGTGTCTTCCCACTGAGAACTCGGTGTCTTTAGCTGGAGGTGGGATTATTTTCTAAGACAAAAAAAACATCTTGTTGTGGCTGTTTTATTGAAGCCCCGTTTCCAGCAGTTCTCATTTTCAACTATCATAATCATTCAACCCATCTATCTCAAGTTTCCCCCTCTGTTTGCATCTGACCCCAGCACGGTGTCACACTGACACACACTTACTTTCAAGACTCAACAATTAGGCCCTTCCTCTTCTCACTTTGCTGCGAAGACTCGTTACAGTCCTTAATGGGATGTATAGACTCAAACAGCAGCTGTCTCAATCCACTCAGCTGATCTGCGGCAGCGGCTACTGTGTGGGTACAAAGAGCAGTGAAGTCGTTAAGAGCGCTGCTCGGCTGCTCTGCATATGGGCTCAGGTTTTCATCGGTCTTCATGCTAATGAGCTGCTGCTATGATAAGCTCATGAACATATGCTCCGCTTTCCATGTCACCGTAATATTTCAAAGGTGCTTGGCTGGTATTGCTTATTATGGTAATCAACATCCAAGTTGATAATGGCCACTTTGAATGTACAAATAAAAGATTCGGAGCTGCTGGAATTCAAGTAGCATTTGGCTGCTCGTGTGCGCATGTTTATGTGTATTTATGTTTGGATTTAATGAAGTACTTTTTTTCTGAATGTGTGTGTGTGTGTGTGTGTGTGTGTGTGTGTGTGTGTGTGTGTGTGTGTGTGCGTGCAGGTACTCCAAGCTGTCAGACCCAGCTAACTGGCTGAAGATCAACAGGACCAACGGTCAGATCACCACCATGGCCCTGCTGGACAGAGAGTCCATGTATGTCAAAAACAATGTGTACGAGGCCACATTCCTAGCATTCGACAATGGTAAGTCTGGTAAGTCAGGATGACTGCGTGTGTCGTGTTTGTCCAATAAGCTGTGGTGCACATACAAGGACAATATAGGTATGTTTTAGCCATGGCTGCAGAGTTGTTCTGAGTGTTCAGACTGGAATATTTCTGCCACTGTTGTATGGATATATAAACGAACAAGCTATTGTGGTAGTCAATAGCCTTATTTAAACAAGGGACAGCCATTTCAGTTGTTACAGCAAATCACATAGTGACTTTGCCGCTGAATCGCTCTTGGTTCTTTGTATTCTCAGTGAAATCCTTGGATACTTTCTCTTCTCGCAACTTTTATTGTGCAACACAAACAAAAGAGCCTCAAGCACCATCATAGAAACAGGCAGGCAAGAGTTTATTCCCAGCCATTATGAATCGCTCTGAGAAACAGATATGGAGAGTGCAGAGAGAGAAAAGAGTACTGGCAGCTTGTGAGAAGTGTGGCATGCATGAACAAGTCATGTTAAACCAAAGAGTGATATGTAGAGGAGCTGGTGCTGTGTAACAGTGAGCGCCAGCCCACTTGGAGCATTGACTGCACCATATATAGTCTGCTGTATGTGCACTGACCTTGCCTCTGACAGAAAATAAGAATATCAGTGAGTGAAGGTCTGGAGTATCAGCCGCAGGTCCTGCAACAATGTACGAAGCTGAGGTATTAAAGCACAACAAATAGAGGTGCTTGCTCTGTGTGTAAGTAGGAGGGACCCAGGTGTTTTTTAGTCCAGTGAGAAATGAGGGATTGGTTGCCCTGAAGCACACCAACTTAAGCTCAAAGTGTTGACTGCCTATTGATTCTGGAGCCCAGTGTCAACAAGGGGATATATTCCACTTTGATTGAAATTCTCTTTACTTATTCTACTCAAGCGAAGCGTAAGAAGCAACAAAGCACCCAGCCAATCATAACCGACAAGACGGTCGATGGGCCTTGGGGCCTGGGGCAACAGACCTTTACATAGTTGATGCTGATAGGGGGGAAAATTTGAAACACAACACTGATGAGCTACTGGGGTAAACTCTATCTATGCTGCACTGCATCAGGAATTTTGTTCAGCGTGCTGACAGTCGATGTGCAGCGGGGTTGTCAACTGAATATCAAGGCTGAAATGCATCACCATAGTGTGCATGTTCATCAGAGCAGTGCACGCGGGTTCTTCATCTGCAGTTTGGGGCAGCAACGTTATGATCGAAAGTAGAGTCACCTCATTATGTTTTCTATCATAACTTGAAACAATTTGGATCTTAGATCTGCTCAAGTAAAAGTAGCACTACTGCGGTGTAATAATAAGTATGACGTTGAAGTACTGCATTGAAAAATACTTAGTTATCTAGTTATAGTATATGGAAGCATCAGCAGAAAACTGGAGCATGTATCAAAAGCCTCATTTTGCACTGCATACATAGAATAGATTAGAATAGAATATGCCTTTGTTTGTCACCAAAAATTCCTTACACTAGGAAGGTATGGATTTACTTTGTAGTGTAAAATTCAATCTACTACTAAAATTAGCTACTGTGATTCTTGGTTCTTGATTTGCATGTACAAAATATGTTTTTCGACATCTAGCTGAATATTTTATTTAATAATATATCATGTGTTTGATTTGCTGGATCCTAATTAGCACACAGTAATAAGTGACACAATCATCCCCCCCCTTCACCACCACCCACCATGAACCTGGCTGACACTGCCACATGTGCAAATTAACCAACATTGTTGAAGGTTTCGGAGTGACAGTTTTCAGGCCAGTGTTATCTATTTAGCCTCAGTCTAGAGTTCAGCGTTATTACAGATGTTTTCACGTTGTTGCAGCGAAACAGCCTTAAGTTCACTTGGCCTCTTTTAAAAAACAGCACACTTGGAAAAAAAAAGACATGCTCATACCCAGCATCAGGGACAACAGAGACACTTTGGCAGATTTCTCTGTCAGTTAAACTGCAGTTCAGTAATCAAAGCACATTAGAGAGTTTGCTGTTAATGCATAAAACATCAATGTGTCTTCCAACCTGAAGGTTCTGTTCTGGTCTGACACTCGTGAGAAAGCTTGAATAAGTTATGATGAGCTTGTGTTGCTGGATGTGGTGGAGGGTTAGCCTTTCCCAGCGGGCTTTGCAGAGTGTAGATAACAGCAATCTTTATGTGAATATGTCCCTTCCAATACGAGTCTTGCCTGAGCCTTTTTGAGAAAGCAAGCACATTCTGAACACAGAGACTAAAAAATGCTTGTGTCCTTTTATTTGTTCTGGCTGTTCTGTTTGGGTGCTCCACTACAAATGCACACTGTATTCCTGCTCCACTTTCAGCCCGTCAGTAAACAAAACCCTCTTCTCTCCATTTGTTTGCCTGACTGTACGCCTCATTTTTTCACTTCCGCACACAAATCAGCTGGAAAATGTAATTGAAATGGACAGATTGTTTTGCCTTCTTCTGTAGCTTTCACATCACACTGTCTCTCAACTCTGCTTTCCTGCCTCTTTGCTCCACTCATTTAATCTTTACTCCTCTGCCTTGCCGCTCTCTCAGGCGCCACGTTATTATCTCCCCGTCTCATCCTTTGATCCCTTTGCCGTCTCTTTTTCCTCCACCTCCCTTCAGGCTCCCCTCAAGCCAGTGGGACGGGAACCCTCCAGATCCACCTCATCGACGTGAACGACAATGCGCCCGTGCTCATCCCGCGTGAGGCCCAGGTGTGCGAGCGTGCCCGCCCCAACTCCAGGATTAACATGACGGCCTCGGATGCAGACGCCGACCCCAACGTGGGGCCCTTTGTCTTCGAGCTGCCCTCTGTTCCCACCGGAGTCCGCCGCAACTGGACGATTTCCAGACTTAACGGTAATTAAATGCTGCGCCATTTGCATTCATATTGCAAATACTTCACGTGCATTTATGATGTAACATGCAGGAGTTATGTGGGAATGATATATAACCGCTCCTCATCCCAGGCTGAATTAAACCATAAACTTAACAGATGGGATGCATAACTGGTGACATCAATCAGTAGAGCGGGGATTTCTCTAAGCTGTGAGAGAAGTCCAAGTTTAACAAAATGTCTCGCAAAGCTCACAGTGAGAGACGCGGGTGCCATCCAGTGTTGACGTACGATCTATCGTTTGTGACAAATGAGATCCATTCATCTCTCTGTCCCCCAAGCAACCGATCTGTCACCTAATCCACCCAGATGGATGTATCACAGCAGTTGTCTTGAGGACAAATCTGATCATATACCTAGATTCTTCTCCCACTGCGGCTCTTGCCTTAGCTTGACTGAGTGATCGATGCTGAAGGTTATACCTTCCACTGTATTGTTTTTTTTTTCTTACATATCTTGAGTGCCTCTTCACATGCACACACACGTCAGATTGATTTCTGTGTAGTTTGTTTGGTGCCGCAGTGAGTTTCACTCTTACCTACACATATGATGACAAATAATCCGCCAGTAAACAAAATGTAATCTCTCTGCAGAACACTGTATAATCTTATTTTCTTCCTCTCCTTCATGTCGATTTTCCCTCCCACTCACTCCCCTCTATCTCATAACGTTGCCCCACTTTCCACTGCTTTATGCCCATCATCATCTCCTCCCACTGTCCAGGTGACTATGCTCAGCTGAGGCTGAGGATTCCCTACCTGGAGGCCGGCGTGTATGAGATCCCCATCGTTGTGTCTGATTCTGGAAACCCTCCTCTGTCCAACCGCTCCATGATCAGGATCAAAGTTTGCCCCTGTGATGACAATGGCGACTGTAGCGCCACCGGGGCGGTGGCGGCGGCTGGCCTCGGCACCGGGGCCATCATCGCCATACTCATCTGCATCATCATATTGCTCAGTGAGTGCGGCACAGAGACACAGTTCAATGAAAGTAGATGAAATTGTACAAAATTGTATTGTAACAAATGAGTGCACCAGAACTGAAACAATGAATTGCAATTCAGCAGCTGGGACTAGTAGTGTGTATGAGTATAAAGGCATATAGAATTAGATTAGGAGCGCCATATCTCTAATGTTCATAACATTAGAGATATGGAGGTTTATATATAGCTTATGCAGTGGAGGTCAAAGCACTACCAAGTACTAATAGGAAAACATTACTCATAGAGTTAACAGCTGTATGTGTGATATGAATATGGTAAATTTACAACACTTCAGACACAATTATGAGGTAAATGGGTATTTTGACCTTATCCTCACTTCTATGCGTATTTACCAGCTCTAGGCTGTTCGGAGTAAATGAGTAAATGCTTCTTGGATTTAAACATTATTCGTGCGCACGTTATTTCGTTGCTACAAATAAGCAATTCATGCACATGTTATACTCATTTTGTGGCCACAAGTTAGTATTTTGTTGGAGCAAACTAGTGTTTTGTGCACACGGTATTTTCTTCCCACAATGTCTTGTCTGGGGCTCTGTACTGAACTGATCAACACCGTATATCAAAGACTCTATCACTACTGAGCTTCTTTACCTCCAGGCTCATAAATGGAAATGTCATGACTGGGTTGAGAAATATTTGACTTTCAAACATTTTATGGACAGATGAAATTAGCGTGACTCTTAATGGACTAGATGGATGGGCCTGTGGCTGGATCACTAAGGTGGCGGTAGGGTACTGGTATGATTTACTATTGTAAAGGTAGTTTTACTTTTTTGGGCTCTCAAACGTGTTGCCAGCTTTTAGAAGATGCTTTCTTTAGACAGCGGTACAGTAGCAGTGCATAATTCAAGAAGGCCATGGTTTTTATGCAGAACAATGCTCCACCACATGCATCCAGCCACTGCATGCCTCGTAGCCAACAAAGGTCTTTAGTAATCATACGGTCCCCTGGTGAGAACTTCTTAAGTCTTCTTCTCTTCTGTACTCCTGAGTCTTTTGTAAACATGACATTTACTAAGACGGATTCACCTCTTTGAATGGAGCCTGTGGTTGCTACATGGATATAAAGTTCACATTCTTGCTGTAATAGATAATAAAAAATGAAATCTTAACAAGTGAAATGTATATACTTCCAAATACTAATACTCCCCAAATAGCTGTGCATGCATAGACATCCCACTGTAAGAGACAAAACTCACATTTCCATTGTAAGGCTTATTAGCATTTTGGATTGGATGAGAGCACTGTATTTGATCAACAATTTACTTGATCCTCAGGAATACAACTTGCCTGATAGGTGTCCACTCCTGGCTGTAAGGTCTCTGTGTGCTTTTGCGCAGGCATGGTTCTGCTGTTTGTGGTGTGGATGAAGCGCAGGGAGAAGGAGCGTCAGGCGAAGCCCCTGCTGATCGACCCCGAGGATGATGTCAGAGACAACATCCTCAAGTACGATGAGGAGGGAGGAGGAGAGGAGGACCAGGTACTGTTACAAAGTCAAAAATACGATAAACATAAATATCAAAAGCTCATAACCACTTGTGTCATCTTTAAACTATTCCTCTTGATTTTTTTTATGTTTATCTTTGGCCATCCATGCACATTGACATGTAACCACAGAGCAGTCAAACTAAGTCTCATTTAGTCTCTTTTTTTTCCTAAATCCAAATTCCCCCATTGTGAATTTTCTTTCTACATTTATATGAGTGAGGCAATTAAGCTTGCAACTAATGATCACTGAAGTAATTAGTAGTGCTTAATGTAATTGACTTGTGTCCCATATATCCATGTTTTTTCATGGATCAGCTCAAATCCCCAAATGTTGTACATCCTGTCATATGGGAGAAGAAAAAGTATCAAAGCTGGGACCAATGCTTGTCAATTTGCTTGAAAAACAAGTTAAAAACCTGTTATGATGATACATCATTGCTCATTACCTGTACACAGACTCCACATTTAATACATGAAAGCTAAAAGTGATGTTCTGGCAAACAGCATCAAAATCACACTCAGTAAATATGAGATGAAACTCTGAAATGACTTTTTTAAGACTTAAAACTTATAGCGAAAGTATGACTTCATCATCTTTTTTCACCTTCATCCTTCCCTTTGGTCCTATCTAAAACACAGTGTCATGGAGAACAGAAAATTAATCCATGTTCCCCCATTGTGAAATTAATTACTACCAAACTGTAAATGTCACTGTGAAAGGCTTGCACTGCTGGAAGATCAGATCAGTCATCAAGAACACAATGTGCTTTTCTGAAAGTGAGGGAGACGTAGAATCGTAGACATGTCCTAGACTGTACGAGTCCTTCTTCTGCACAGAAATACTTATATAAGTTTTACACCCACTGCACACCACCTCCTCCTATCTAATTTTATTTTCCAAATAAATGAAAACCTTCAACAATGTTAAGCTCCAACAGTTTTGATTAATTCAGGAATGTATGATTAATTATGCTGTTTTTGATACTTGCTATTTTCCAACACCCACACACACTAGCTACTCGGTGCATAAACACATATTAGCAGTATACGCATGTGGTGTAAGGAGACATTTCTTCACTACTGAGCACCTGCATAAAGAATTCAGAGGAACCATTATTTTATCTGCCAGAGAGCATTAAAGAGAGCTCAACAGCTCCACGTACAAGACATGTAACAGCGGTTTACATCACGGATCCTTCATTAGTGTCCCGTTCAGTTTAGGATCACAGAAATCTGCAGAAAATATGAAGATCATCAGGAAGCAAAGGGTGCAATTAGAATAAGTGGCACAGGAATATCCATGTACCAAGAGTTGGCAAATACGAGAAAGCATAATGGTCAGTCCAAGACCTCACTGGCAGGGTCATGGTCTACTTTAAGTGCGTTGTGAAATAAAGAGGTTCATTGAACATTCATATTATGAATTTTAAAGTGACTTAAGAAGAGCATTATCAGTAATTCATTTTCATACTGGTAAGTCCCTGAAAGAAAGAAGCATTAAAATTAGATTCACAATAAGAACAAGATTGTGTTCACAACCTCGCAGTCTCGGGTCCACCTGGATAACTATTGCAATTGTTACTTGATACTGATGAATGCTTTTAGAAACCACTTCTTACCTTGGCGCATTGCATTTAGAAAAATGCAGCAATTCTGTGAAGAAGAGAGAGAAAAGACATGTAAAAGCACAGTAATAAAACAATTAAGAGTCTTTGGCCTCCACACAGGACTATGACCTGAGCCAGCTGCAGCAGCCTGAGTCCTTAGACCACATCATCAACAAGCCGGCAGGTGTGCGCAGAGTGGACGAGAGACCTGTGATTGCTGAGTCGCAGTATCCCATCAGGCCCAGCCTGCCCCACCCTGGAGACATAGGGGACTTCATTAATGATGTAAGTCTGAGCATGTCTTGTTTCCATAATTGTTTATTCTTTCCCTCTATGAGTTGTTGTTTCCAAGGCTGAAACGTTGTCCTTTTCACTGGAGGATTACGAAAGTGACAATTTATAAAGATTTTGTCTAGAATTGCCTTCCTGTCAGCAGGGATACAATGCAAGAAATATTTGGCCCCTGTTCACGGCTCAATGTCTGGCTCCGAAACAGCATTTAGACAATGATGGGTCACTGTAAGCCTAATGGCTGAGTGAGTCAGATGAGACGCACTCTATTTCAACTTTAACAGCCTGTGAAAAGCCATCGGCTCCTTGACTGGCACAGGTCCAGTTCGGCTTAAAGGCCGTGTCCCGGCACTGTTGGCTGCACCGGTCGAAGCATACAGAGTACGCTCTGTCATCTTAAGTCTCTCCATCTTTTCGTCTCCAGGGCCTGAGGGCAGCGGACAACGATCCCACGGCTCCTCCCTACGACTCCCTGCTGGTGTTTGACTACGAGGGCAGCGGCTCCACCGCAGGCTCCGTCAGCTCACTCAACTCCATCAGCTCAGGGGATCAGGACTACGACTACCTCAACGACTGGGGCCCTCGCTTCAAGAAGCTGGCTGACCTGTACGGAGGAGGGGACGATGACTGAGAGCGGACACAGGGGCTGGGTGGGGCTGCGACAGGGGTTAAGGGGTCGGGTGAGGCAGGGTCGGTCAGTTGGATGCTCCTAGAAACCAGAGGCAGGGGGCCAAGAAAACGACGCAGGCTCTGTGTGTAGACATGTGAGAAACAGACCCTCACGAGGGCTGCGTTAGTTTGCTCACAGCAACCGAGCCTGCAAACACGTATTCCGCTACAACGCAACTGTATTCTGGCTTTATATTTTTCAGTGGCGAGTTTGTAGTGTGGTGTTTTTGGGGTTTTTTTTTTTGTTTTGTTTTGTTTTTTTCTTCTCTCACCGTGCTGGACCCGGAGCTCTCTGGGGATGAATCAAGGCGGTCGTGAGAGAGGCACGCATAGTGAATTTGTGCTTTGATCGATTGTTAAAATGAAACCATCTCTTGCTTTAGTCTCACACTGAAGAGAATGTTTTTTTTGGGTTTATTTTTTGGCAAGATGCTCTCTGACTCTCTTTCACTCTGTCAACTTGAATTTCCTTAGAACAGAAGCACTGTCATTTTATAAAGTGCCTTTTGTGGTGTGTTTTTGTATCAGACTCCTGCTATCTCAGGATCGGTTGCCATACGTGCAGTACAGTGGAGGCGCGTTTCTCCTCTTCGTCGTCGCCCTCACCCCTCACCCCCCCCACCCCCACCCCCACCCCCTCCTGCGCTCCTCAGACCGGCCCTGCCTGTCATTCTCCTCTCCCCCTCACAGTTGTGCAGATGAACAACCCCAGCAGCCAGTCCCAGGAAGGAAGGACACAACCAGGACAGACTATCAGATACCATAACCCAGTGAATCACGGCCCAAAAGAAGCCACTAAGAGTTGTGGGGAAGACAACCGTCTTCTCCAAGGACCTGCTCAGTTTGACTTTCACAATCACCTGTCGACATGCTGACATTGTGTGAGACCATTTTTATACATGTGGGGGTTTTCTAATTTAGTGGAGAATGCCTGCCTTTCCTCTGTGGACTCATGAATCGAGGAGCCTTTATGTTGAGACGCTTGCCTGCCCTGTATGGTTTTGTGTTGCTTTCTCCACAGTGTAAAGCTTATGTAGGCATGATCTGATTAGTCAGGCAGTGTAAGAAAGCGGAATTTAAAACGACTTGGAGCAAAGGCATCTGAGAACAGTATCTTTTTTCCTTTGGTCGCCTTGAACATTCCCGTTTTTTATAGGCCAACAAAAATATTAAAAAGTGCATGAATTTTTTTTTTTTTTCCAAAATGTTTTACTTAAAGCACTTGTTACTATGTGGTGAGAATGTGAAAATAGTCAGCAGAAACTATATGAATATACTCTGTATAAAGACACTGAGAAAATAAAAATACTGTAAGATACCTATTTTTGAAGTATTGATGACATTAAAGTTGCTGCTCTTTCTCTAGCTCTTCGTTGGGCTTAGGGGATTTTTGGCCCGTTCATTTTTAATATGTGGATATTTTTTGTTTCTTTGTCTTCTGTTGAAGCATAATTCCATTTTAAGATGCCTGCTTATACATGTTTCGCTCTTTTTTTTTTCTTTTGAGATTGTTTTCTAAAAAGGCTTTGTTATACTCTTTTATATGTAAAAACACAGCTTTCCTTTTTCACTCTGTATTTGTCTCTGACAGATGTGTCCCTCCGGTTGGCCTCTGGTCACCAGACAGTGGAAGGTTCATTAGCCATGCCTGCTGATAGTTGTTCTATTATTCAGTGTCCTGCAATTCTTTTATCATTCATCTAGATACTGGATGTGTGCTTCAGAAAATAAACAACATGTTTTGAAAATGTGCCATCTCCTTTGAATACTCCTTGCATCAACTCTAGATTTATGTTACACTGTGTGGCACAGCCGGCATGGTTCAGTAGTAGTCGGTTACAAGATAATGTCACTGAATGCTTCAAATATAAATGGCCTCTGTCATCTTCAGAGTCATCATTTCTTACACCTCCGTCTCAAGTAGTCTAGATCTGAAGTGCAATGTGTTGGATTTAAACATGTCTGCACCCCCAAGTGATAGCGATAATGAAGATGTTGCAGCAAAGAGCAATGTATGCCTCTAGCCCCTACCCACACACATGAATCTACCAGGATGTAAAGACAATGAATGCGCTGAAAACAACACAGAGACTGCAGCAGTTTTCATCCAGCTTGCATTTCAAATATGTTAAAATCACACGAGAGGGCCACACGCAGTGGTTTTAAAATCTCTGCTCCTTCGCTTAATTTGTTTGCAAGTTTATAGGTTTGTATCTGCTCACTGGATGATTGCACCCTCTTTATTTTCTAAAATGTAATCATGTATTATAAGTGCTGGAAAGACACAACTGGAACCAAGTCCTTGCAATTATGCAGTTAATCTCTGAAACCATTGTGTGGACATGCCTCAGTTTTTTTTTCTTTTTTTTTTTTAATTAAACACTCGCTATTTATGCTCTTATTGCATCTGCAAAGAAGTGAGCATGGGAGCAGTGCATTGGGTCAGGAAGTATATTTGTGTCCATTCCTGTGATTTCAATTAGTCAGCTGAAGCGCCAAAAACCCCACTGGGGACTTAAAGGGATTTAATCCTCTCCGGCTGTGTGTCTATCAATTAGCCACACCATTAATCCCCACGGCGTAATCTCATTAGATAGAGCGCCTTTAATGAGACACCCAGAGAGAGAGCAGAGAGGCAGGCAGGAAGGGAGAGAGGGAGAGGAATGAGGCAGTGGCGGGATGCAGGTAGGCCGTGTGGAGAGGTGATTAGTAGGATAGGAGAGAAGGGTCAGCGGGGGTGGGGGGTGAAGGAAGTGAGATCCAAGCACAGCAGAAACAATGAATAACATTTAGAAAATGACTTTGGGGGGTGGGTGTGTTAAATATGTGTGATAAAGTGATACCTAATTGTGTGTTGTCCACCACAGTCAGAGATTAGAGGAGTGGGCAGTGGATGGGTACAGAACTGAAGGTATGTACTGAAGTATTTAATGAGAGCTTTGATACCTCATCCACATTATTGGAGTTTGCCAGTAATGAGAATATTCACTAATAAACCTAAATTAACCTTTACTGTAGCACAATAGTGGTTTTCTGTGGACCCAGCAGAATTGTGGAGCTATGTTAATAAGAGAGTCATCAGAGGCAAGCTCCGCTGCTCTGAAATAATAATCAAGTTGGTCAAAGGTCATCTTGGTCATAACCAGTTGGCAGATGAGGAGATAAACTTCAGGGAAGGTCTCTTTGATGGGCTTAGCTGAAGTTCACTTGCATTCCCAGTGGCAGAAAGGCAGAGCGAAAGAAGAAAGAAAACTCCAGTTAGCCCCTAGATAAATGGCGTATATAGACTGAAAGCTTTGCTGCTGGCTTGCTGCCAGTGCCTTGTGTGTTGTAAATAAAGTTCTCCTCTTCAAACATGTCTGAGCCTGGCTCTTTTCATTTCCTCTGCACACAGCTAGTGAGTCTCTCAGGCTGGGAACGGTCCAATCTGAAAAACAGCACCGGATGCTGGTTCTGACACCTGCTGCGTGATCAACTGTTTGCAGTTTAGTGTTGATGTTGCTGCTCAGCAGAGGTGCCACCCAGGATGGGCTGCCTCTGCTGGCTGCTTTTCTGCTGACACTGCTTTGAGCCTCCTGCTATTTCAGGACTCGGTCTAAAATGAGATCAAAGCGGCAGAATAAATTTGATGTTCCTGCTGCAAGTGGGGGAAAGAATATCTAGTGTTTAACAACCCGACATTTATGATATGGATGGCTGGACCAGTGGAGACACTCTGCTATTACCAAGACAGAGTGTTCATTTCAGTCAGGCCTGAAAGTGTCTGTGCACACTCACACTGCTCTTGTGTGCTATAATAGTGCATCAGTTAAAGATCCTTTACTACCCAAAGCAATTAATATGTGCTGTTACTTCATACACGACAACCCCACATTAAACTCATTTAAAATGTTGTATTTCCTTTTTTCTTAGTAGAAACATATCATTGATCATTATTGGTTTTAGTATATTAGCACTGCCTAGGAGCACTGGATAATCCTGACCTCCAGCATCACTATGTCACTTAGCTGCACATACACTCATCAAGTGGTCGCAGGCATTTACTAATAACATTATTGATCTAATCGTATCTCTCAGTAAGCCATGCTCATATTGCAGTGAGCCAGTGCACACATACCAGGACTTTCAAACTGTAGAGGCTAAATGGTCCATTACTCACTTTATTATGTACACTGGCCTGCAGTAATTGAAAATGTCTGTATTCTGTAAGTCCAGCACCATTACTGTCCAGTACTATTACTTAAAGGTGGGGTAGGTGATTTCTTTCTGGAACACTTTTCACTGATTAGAAATCCTCTAAACACCCCAATCGTGAATGACTAAAAAAAAAATAGACAAATAAGTTGTATGGCAAATGAATAATCCTGGAAAACACCGTCCAGTTGTGTCAAATGTCACGTTGTACAACTGGCTGATTCATCTGTTGATCAATCAGCCCCTCCATCCCTCCATGGACCCGTGCTGCCCTGCACTCACACTTGTCATCCTTTCAAAGGTGCAATAATTTAGCAATGTCATGATGGGAAATTTAATATCGAATTGGGGCCAAATACCTGTAAAACCACTGTCCTTCAACTCAGCCTCTGTAGGCAAACAGAGCAAACATGGTAACATAAACATGCTTTGCAGTGATTAGCATTAACTCAATTCACCAGGACATAACGGGGGAAAGAGTTATAAAGGCACATTGTTGTATTTCAGTTTGTTATTGTTCTAATGTGTGGATCAGTGCAACCATCACTTTATTTGATGGAGGTTTAGGTGCCCAAATGAACCTGGGAGCTACATTATGGGGAGCCATGAGCTCCTGGTCTCTCATGGCAAATGGGTGAGGGGTCTGACAAAGTGTGGTTCAAGACCCTATGCAAGACAGAGGAGGGAGGAGCATGGCCCAGCCTGGGAGAAG
This sequence comes from Karalla daura, assembly GCA_029224185.1. Lineage (NCBI taxonomy): Eukaryota > Metazoa > Chordata > Actinopteri > Chaetodontiformes > Leiognathidae > Karalla > Karalla daura. Next base: position 20,728,412 of record CM055188.1, read on the forward strand.
TAGGGCCAGGCTCAGGGGAAATCTCTGACTGATGTCTGTGCATTTGTACCATACAGTAATTCATTCAGCTCTTTTTGGAGATTCCTGTGGATCCTGGCCCCCGATCCCATCACATCACAGCTTTTTTTGTGGATGATGTGGTCCTGATGGCATCATCGGCCATAGGTCTACATTAACTCATGCCACTAAATTTGAGGCCATGGTTCTCAATAGGAAACCAATCCAGTGCCTACTCCAGGTGGGTAATGAGTCTTTGCCACAAGTGAGGGAGTTCAAGTATCTCAGGGTCATCTTTAGTGCTGTTACCTCATAACAGTAAGGACCTGGCATCCTTGTGAGACCAGCATTGCACTTTGCATCTTCATGTCTGTGTAGGTTTTCTCTGGATTGCTCCCATAGTCCAAATCATAGCCGTTTCTAGCTCATTTTGGGGGGTGGAGAAGTACCCCTTAATTGAATCCCAACACCCCTAAAATTTGAGTGTGAAAGTGAAACTTATCTTGTCTGGCTGGCAGCTCTCTGGGTGCTCAGGACCCCTAAACCTCTGATCGCCCCCGGTCCAAATACATGTTTGTGTTGGTGTTTTGATCAGTAGATGACTTTAAATTGCTATGAAGTGTGAGTGTAATGATGTTTGTGTGTGCTCTGCAATGGACTGGCAATTTGTCTGCGGTGTTTTTCCTGTCTCACCTATTAGGACGGTGCATGGTCCAGCCTGAGACCTGCGACCTGGCACCTGAAGCAGGTCAAGAAAATCGACGGGTGGATATCTCTTGCAATTCTTCCAGCTCTACAGAGGTGAAATGCTAAATCACTGGCATGTTCCTTTAGTACAGGACTTTTATTAACTTGTGCTTGTTACTCAGCATGTTGATTTTGTGATGCTGTTAATTTTACTTTAATACCAGTTTTAGAAATGAAAAGAATTCAAATGCATCAACTGTCATTTGCTGACACTGCCAACTCAGACATGAGCCCTGTGCTGCCGCTGCTGAGCCCCTGGGCAGCTCTGCGTGCACAGACTCCTTTGTGTGATTACATGCTAGAGTGCCGGTGGAAATTTGAGCTGCATGGAGAGCGGTTGCTCTAATCAACTGGATGTAATTCTTCACCTTAGCCACAGGTTAAGTGCCTTCCTGGGACACTGGCTACATCTCTAAATGGTAGAAGATGATTCCTGCACAGCTAAGTCAGTCTCTGGTGTCCTTTGGGGCACAATCAAGCTTCCATTCCCATTCGCCCCCCATTTCCCTCTGTCAGCATCGCTCCAGGAAGACAGACCAACACTTAACATGAATAATAGATGCATGGCACAATCATTAGTATAAATAAATAATTGACTACCTCACACGTGCATCAGAATCAGTCTTGTAAATGTAATAATGATATTACAGTAACACGATGGGGAGGAATGATTGTAACATAAGCTGATTAAATGCAGCTTGATGAGTGTTTTCTAAGGTGTTTTTTATGTATATAAACTAATTTTTTTCCATTGCAGGAGCAGAATTTAAAAAAATGTTTCATGGTGATTACCCTCTAAAGAGATGACACTTTTCATACATAATTCATTTTTGTCTTTCTGAATTGTAAACGGTGCTGCAAGGTGAGATGAATTTCTTGGCCTGAGAGTGGCTGAGTGTCATTTAAATTCAGGTCTGTAGTTTCACCTCGAAATTCTAAATTTGCAGATATTTTATTCAACGGAGCTTATTTTCTGCAGGATTTGACCTTTTTTGTTGCATCATTGAATCATTACGCTAGTCTGTTGATAAGGTCAGTCCCTCACTAGTTTACAAAAAATCTAAAACATGGAACGGATTGGCATGAAATTTTGAAGGGATATCGACTGTAACCCTTTGACTTTCCTACCTCTGCCACCACTGAGCTACATTTTTGGCTTATAATGTCATTTCTTCACAAATGTCTTCACTTTAAGAGAGGTATTATGTTACATCAGGAGTGATTATGATGATACAGACAAAAATGTTGGGTGGACCTCTGGAGGAGGTAACATCATTTTTTGCAGAAATCGTCAATTTATCTCCAAACACATTCCTTTCAACCCATTGCTAATGCAAGTTCATCATCGCTGTTTAGGAATTGTGCTTTGCTATTATGCACATGTTGCCTCACTAGGTTTAGCATTGACCATAAAACATTGAGTGAGTGTTCTGGCTTCCTCCCTGTCCCTGTCCAAAAAGATTGACTGGCACCTCCAGGTGTAAATGGGATATGAGGATGAATCCCAATATTAAGTAACCCATTTAACCACCTTGTATGTAATATGATGACAGTAAAGTAGATTGTATTGTGTTCAATCTGCTCAATCCTTTCTCTGGAGAAATGCAGTTCATTTGATCTGTTTGCTGTGAGGTCCCATGACTTGGTTCACACATGGCATGTTAGACAAATTATAGAATTTTGTGCGTGATAGTGAAAGCATGGTGAAAGCCAAGAAATGAATTGGAAAGACTACACTTATAAAACAGATAAAACAGAATTAAAATCCATTTCTAACAACCCTTTCCACCCCCAACAGCACACACCCACATTTACACATACAAATTGTCTCTTCCGGGCTACCACAGCCATGAGAAACTAAGAGATTTTTTTTGCCCAAAGCCCAACACCCTGCAGGTGTGGTTCCCTTTGGGGGAACCACACCTGCAGGGTGCACTGAAGGCCTTCTATTGAAACGATAATGTCAGCAGAGACGACAGGCGACATTTACCTGCTGCTGTTGTCCACCACCACGATCAGAGCTTGGATGGACAACATAAATGTAACAGAAAGGTACTGTTTCACATGCTAGTATGCATAGGAGACTTTATTTCACCCAATATCAATGATTGATTTCAGTCAAACAAGCTTACAGCGCTACCAGTAAAACATAAGGAAAAACATTGAAACAGCAATTTATTTCCACATAGATTTAACTAAAGTTGAATGAAAAATATATAATAATATATTGATTTGCTGAACTACGATTGTGACTGAAATGTTAATATGTTCAGACAATAACTGTGTAGTTCTTCCCTTTTGTCTTACTGAGTCATACATGTCAGTTTTGATTGGTAACCCAGCAAATTTTAATTACCGTGCTTAATGGTTTTTAAGACAACTCTGTTGATATATAGCATATAGACATCAGCAGATATCAAGATAGTTACTTTTTTATCCCCTTAGGGAAATTGAAGTCTGAAAATTGAAAATGAACTCAGAATGGACTATTAAATGTAATAAAAAGTGAAAATAGCACAGGCAAGAGGCAAAATTTATGTTTTGTATGTTTTATCAATTCAGTGAGATTTTTGATTTATTTTATTTTAGACTGTCAGGGACCTCAGTAGTGTGTGGGAGATCTACACAAAAACACAATACCTCTGTCACCAGCTTGGTCACATTTTGCAGAGTGATGGCATCCCAGTCCTCAAGCAGGACTTGATGAAAGTCAACCAGTGTTGTTGTGTCACCCTAGCATATACAGAACATCCAAGCTGATTTCACAGGTGTTCAACTGAGGTCTGGACTGGTGTCAGGTCACTCTACCCTCCATCCACCCACACCCAGATTCTGAAGGTACGCTGTGTTGATCCTGGCTCTGGAGAACAGCTTTGTTATCTTGGAGGATGGAGGAAAGTCCCAGACTCTGGTCAATAAAGTGCTAGTCATACATCTGTGACTGGCACTCGAAGTTCAGAACGACAATAAATATCAACAGAGGAAGATTGTTTGGGATGTTGGCGCATTTTTGGGTGCTACCTACATATGTGTCTGTGTTGCTCGCTCCACAAATAAACAATCCTCTGGTAATTATTACAAAGACGGAAATAATCACTCAGATTTTTTAGAGGATAAATGTATCATTACAGATTTATAATCATCTAAAGAGATGTGATTTGTGCATTCACAAATATAGCATGTGCACAACCTAAGCAACTAAAGCAAAGTTGCTAAAAGATGAAATACCCCAGTGTACGTGGTTTCCACTGCAGTGACTTGGCAAAGGGAGCAGAATGAATAGAGGTCTCTCTCTCACCCCGCTGGTCTGCAGAGCCTGGGTGAGATGGGATTCGAAAACCAGGTCTGAAGAAGAAGCCACACACGTCACCTCGACACAAAACACAAGACATCCTCCTTTGTGTTACTAAAGCCATGTTGAGATATTAGGTAAAAATTAAAACACGTTGATTTCTGGTTTAACTATGATGACTCAAGTAAATTTCACCGTAAGAGCCTTCATGACTCATTCATTTCATGCTGTGCTAAAAAAATACAACTGCTGAAGCATTACCGATGCAATTCAATAAAATATGAACATTTTGACTTTTTCATTCTGTAAAAGCTGTGTAACATCTAAATTGTTGTCACACACAATCTTGACTCAAAACGCCAAAACAGTAAAACTGTGTTTAAAAAATGTGTCTAAAATGGTTTGGACAAGATAAATAACATGAAATGGGTGCAATAAGAGGTTAAAAGTTGTGCAGGACACTGTAAGATCAAAATACAACAAAGATAGGTGGAAAGAGAATAAAGACTTTGATATCAAAGATTTTAAAATGCAGAAAGTTGTTTTGACTCTCTCATTGACCCATGCAATTTAAATCACTTATTTTTCCAGGTTTGTATGTGAGTTTCACACCTCTCCCTGTGAACCACAGGTGTGTACACTCAACACATTTCAGTGGCTGTCCTGCCTCATACAGGAGTTGACTTTGTAGTAAATGGAGATGTTCCTCTCCTGCGGGCTGACACTGCCTGCTGCTTGACCTGATTCAGCTCCATTAAAGAGGCCAACAGGCTATTAACCCCCACATCAATACCTCACAAGTTCAGGCGCTCTTACAAACCCATTTCAGCAGTGGTCATAAACACTGGTCTTATTATAGTATCTCCGGGCCAAGGCAGAGCGCCCCTGTCGGCAACGTAACAAAAGAGTCCCAAAGTCAGCATTAACCCGGGTGGAACAAGGGCAAGAGTGCACAGGAAATGGACTTGTGAGGAGGGGTGTAAACTAATGAACTGTGGTTCCACGTTATATTTCAGGGTCTGATTCCTCAGGACTTTCATTTCAGTGTAAAATTGGTTATAGGCTGCTGGATTTGCGCATCTAAATGAATGATAAAAACCAGTGACTGGATCACAGTTTGCCACATTACTTCATCCAAATCACATTCTCGTGTCTCTCCTTGGAGGGAGTTTTATTCATAAGCTCTAAACTTAATCAACAATATGCAAGGAGGTGTTAAAAAGGATAAAATTAATTAACAGATTTTTATAATAGCATTTGTCTCAGAGCACGAATATGGTGGAGGTGCCAAAAGAATTTGTTGGTTTGCAAAGTGTCAGCTTCAATCAAAAAAATGTATCATGACCTCCTTATGCATCTTGCTATAGGGTTTTACCCCTTAATAAAGATTTTTATAACCATCCATTTCATGCAAGTAATAGAGGCCGGGGGAAGCTTTCATCAGCCTCTAACCATCATTAAAACTGAGCCCCTCTGTGAGTGTAAACAAGTGAAAAAAAGATCGAAGACTTATCATAAAAATGCAAGAGGAACACCCTGCTGAGCAGCACTATCGGAGCAGTCAAATCTCATCTTGGAATCAGACGAAAGCACAGTCGCAGTCACAGGCACACACACACACACACACACACACACACACACACACACACACACACACACACAAATAAACTTGCTTTAGATATGGGTTATTGTATTGTCTCACCCAGGGGTGACAGCAAAAATGACAACACTGAAGGTAACAAATTAATAACAGGCCCCTTTAATAAATGTCATGGAAGGCAGCGGCGCTGCTACTTCTCTTCTTCTTCCCTCTGGCAGGCTCAGGGTGTTTACCCAACACCCTCAGGTGCAGTGACAGAGATGTCGCTAGGCAACCGCGCCATCCCTGTTGTTGCTCTGCCTCTGGCACTCAAGTGGGAGCTTATGTGGACTTAACTCTGAAAGAGCAGTAGTGTTGAAGAGTGGAAGGGGGATTACCAGGAAAAATATTGGATTGGGCTGAGGCACAAGGGGCGAGGCCTTACCTGAATCACCACCGCCACCAGACTGAATGAGGGACCGGCTTGCTCTCTGCTCGTGACTGAAGGTCTGGCTTTGATCCGGCTCTGCTTCATCACAGCAGCACAATGCTGTGAAGATAAATAATACAGATTTTTCCTTTTTCCTTTTTTTTCCCCTTTTTTCACATCCAAATATAATGCAAAACCGTGCCTGACTGGGGGGCTCGTTACAGTGTGATGATTGCGTGAAGAATGAAGTCAACCAAACGTTTTGACTATTTGGGTGGTATGAAATATAAAGAACATCGTGAAGCTGCAGTTTCAGTCCATGTGAGCCACAGGACACCCTGTTATTTGGCAAACTGAGCTATTGCCACCTAGTGGCTCCGTGATGTACTTTCATTATAGGACGTGAAATTGTGGCTCATCACTGCTGATAACTCCAAATACGCTCTTATTGTTCCTCTTTGGTCTGCACAGATACAAAAGCTGCTCCCAATCACTGCAACATCAGGCTACTGTCCCAGTGGCAGGATGGCCTAATTATTTCCAGCCCATGGTTGTGGTGAATGTTAGCAGCTGATGTTGCAGCTGTTGCCAATGCACCGTGTGTTGGTCTGATAATGGATGCAGACTCGAACAAGACGGCCCAACAAAGAGCAGCCCAGGCTGGTAGCAGACTGTGTGTGTGTGTGTTTCATTGTGTGTTCTGCTCATGGGATTTGCGCTCAATATACACAGACCCAGGGGACACACATCCTGTACTACATGTGGCTTTACAGATGTTAGAGGATTAAGTGGAATTAACTGTGTACAGGTAGAGTAAGAAGGAATTAAAGGCATTCAGCTCATTCATGTACAAAGCTTGAATACACTCACTGCCACATGCAACTCACACACAGACGTCTTGATAATGCACTGCTGCCCCCTAGTGCAAGGTATCGAAATAAAAACTACAAACAACAAAGCAGCTACTGCAAAACCATATTTATTTAATCTTTTCAGCAGAGAATGCATTTCTCACCGTTTTGCATTGGTAAACTTTCAGTTCTATATAAAACTGTAAAAGTAAAGGTGGATCATTAACGGAAACACAGAAAAAATAATACTCCACTTCATTAAACTACAGATTACTCTCAGTCACTATGAAAAGAGTACAAATGTTGGTTGGTGGGCAGCTACAAAAGTAAAGTCTCCAGTAGATATATTCTCGGTATAGCAGTACCGGATAATTGCCTTCAGAAAACAGTTGTTTTCAGAAGGCAATTAGGCAAAACATTCATCCATCCATTTTTTTTAACCTGCTGTAATTAGAGGAGTCAGCAGCCAGTGTGCATCAGTGCTATAACAATAATTAAAACAGAAGAGAAAGCTGAGCTTGTTTATCTCTGTACAAGGAAAAGTATACATTCAATAAAATGTCAAAATAAAATTACACATCCTACCCAACTAAGAGCTCAGTTTGTTTTGAATTTTAGCTACACAAACGATGTGTCACATGAAATTAAATAAATACACATAAATCATGATGTTAAAGGATTAATTTAGACTTAGGTTTAGTTAATAAATATGAGAAAATAAAATGAAACAAAGTAACGCGGATGACAAATACAGAGCGAGCTACTGCTTCAGCTTTACAGAAAGGTTAATCGCTTCAGAATGGCTATATGGCTTATTCTTAGTAAGAAGGCAACTCAATGGGTCACACAGTCTGGAGTTCACACTTAGTCACGTGACAAAACACAAATTCATCCATTATCTTGGCTGCTTTGTAAAATTATGGTTCAAGGATAATTGACAGGTTTTGGGGGCACACCCTCTACAGGCTGCCGGTCTGTCACAGGGCACATACACAGCCTATTCAGTGCCAAAATTAAAACAATAAAAACTATAAAATGAAATAATTAAGCCACAAGTAAGCTGATTTCCATTGCTCTTAAGCCTAGCACGAACACAAATAATCAGCAACGGTACTGCAAAAACTCAAACATTGATTCAAATTAATTCAGACTGAGTTATGAACGCTCTGAGAGACAACGTGTATTGATTGAAGAGAGAGGTAGAGGGACCACCCAACATGGCTACTACCGCATTTCACATTTATGTTCAGTATATCTGAAAAAGTCGCTGCTCTTCTCTCACTTACAAGAGTCTCTTTTGCCCTCTCCGTGTAACAGAACCTGCTCTCCTCTAACACTTCACTCCTCACCCCCGCCTCCACCCCCACACCTCCATCTCCTTGACATCAAGCCTATTTGAGAAAACCCTTGTAGAGGGTAAGGGAGTGCCTGGTAAATTTGTTGTTCTCCAAACAGAAGAGCAGGTCCCTCATATTGACACGCGTGATGGGCTGCTGTGTGGGCCTGCGGCTGGACGAACCAGCGCTGCAAGACAGAGGTGCACAGGATGCTGATTCCTGTAAGAAAACAGGGGGGAGGAGGAGGGGCTGCTTATAATCTGTGGGAATGAAAATGTAAACACCAACAATGTTTTCACTTACACTGAAATACCAAAACAGTATACAAAATGACTGTGCAAGTGTTGCAATCAAAACAGAAGTATTACAAGATAAACATACTTAGAGTACTCTTTTCTGCAATGTATTTTAAAGGACAAATTCTTCAAATAACTCAATATCAAAACCCAAAACAGGCTTTCTGGCTGAGTGACACTGAAGCAAGAGCAGAATAGTGAGCACTGGATGTTTAGTGTCAGTTGACTGTTGTTTATCCACCCCCTCCCCCACTGAATAGTAGATAAGTAGAACCAGCAGAGAGATAATGGGGCAGATTGGAACCACTAGTGCCATCTATATTCTTTGACAATCGAATGAACTGACGTGGAGGTAAGATCAAGCATAACTTGTTTGCAGCACAGTGAGAAAAGATTCTGCACATTGTCTCACTTGAATGAACGTGACAGGTGTCGTCTTTAAATGTGACCTATAATTAAAGGAGTCAGCAACCAGTGTGCATCAGTGCTGTACTGTATCACAACTAACAAGCTGCTTCATTGTATTACGCACTTTCCCAGAGTGTGTAAGTAGCAGAGATGATTGACAGCAGGTTCCCGTCATAGTACTATGAGCTGTCAGCAAACTAATTGTCTATGGATGACACAGTGACTACAGAGAAGAACTCACTACAGCTGTAATCAGTATTTTGTTCTCACAAAGACAGTAACTGTTGTCCAATGCCCTGTTTTCCAATACCATCACCGTTGGTATCTTTTGTGGAAATGTGAGTCACAGAGAAGGTACCCGAAAGACAAAGGTTTAGCAAAACAACATTATGTGGCAAATGCACTATTGGTGCTACCTCAGCTGAAGCAGAGTGGTGGGCATCAAAAGTCTTCCTCTTCCTTGGACCGATGGCTGCCAGAGCCGTCTGGTTGGCTTCACGCTGTCTTATCTCAGCCAGCTCTTGCTCCTGCATCTGGACACGCACATAAAATTGAAATCCAGCACAAAGGGCCTATACATACAGAGAGAGATGAGATGACTACCCTCTTCCTTTTATCCTACCTCCTTTGCCTTTTGTTTCAGAAGCAGCTGCTCCGGGTCCTCCGGCCGAGTGCGAGACTACAAGGCCAAAAGCGACACAAATTAATAACTGATGTTGACAGAAGACAGACCAAAGGGCAGCTCGTATAGGACAAATGCCCATACTACAATCACATTCTCCTATATCCACTACTTGCTTTGTCTGAGCCCTTGAATAGTACGGTGAGACCTCTCGTTCCGGAGGGGCTTTTTGTATTTCCCTTAAAAAACACTTGTATCAGTGTAAATATATGACTGTTTTAATAGTAATATTAAAATATACATTTTGACTGCTTATAAGTGTGAAAAGGACTGGGAAGATCACTATCGGGCGGCACTTTTTTTTCCTTAAAAAAAAAAAATTTCAATTTTTCAGATAATAGGGCGTTTGTAAGACGAGGTTCCACTATACCAGGGGTAGGAACCTGTTCCTCAAAGAGCCATGTGGCTGCAGGTTTTTGTTCCAACCAAGCAGCAGCACACCTGATTTGGCTCATTCAATCAACTGATCTGAGTCTTCAGACAGTTGACTGGTCAGTCTGTGTGCTCTGGATAGGTTGGAACAAAAACCTGCAGCCACATGGCTCTTTGTGGAAGAGGTTCCCTACCCCTGCACTATACTTTGTAATTAATACTAAAAAAAGGTTCTATTTTTTTAATTTGACATAGTTGTATAAAAAATAATAATAATCTGCGGATGGCTCAGGCAGAGCCTCTGCTCCAACATCTGGTCAGGATGGCCCCTGGACACCGTCCTAGGGAGGTGTTCCAGCCATGTCCATCTGGGAGGAAACCCGGAGGCAGACCCAGGACTACATGCTGGAGAGATCTTATCTCTCGGTTGTCTTGGGAACACCCGGGATCCCTCAGGAAGAGATGCTGTCAGTAGCTCGGAGAAGCAGTGTGTCTGGGCTTCACTGCTGAAAACTGCTGACCAATATCCAAATAAACATTTGACAACGAGATGAGACGATAAATAAAATCTAATTTCATTAATCATTTTGTTCTTAATGTCACAAACGTGATGGTGTTAAGCTCTGAATTCTAAATGTGTATGTTTGTATACGTTTTAGATTAGAAAGTACACTCGAGTCCAAAAAAAAAGTCCAGTGATGAAAAGTTTAATATTTGGGAGATAATATTACAGTAAATCACAGACACTATCAAACAGATCATTACTTTTCCACAAAGTCAACACGGTCCAACCTCTGACTTTTGTTCTGTCTAGTTTTGTCTACAGTGTTCCTGAAACAGGAAGCCATTACAATTTTATCAAAAGATGCTGCTTGAGATCAATCCTGGGAGCGCATCCTGGGAGTCAGACCCAAACAATTGCAGGGACAGTGTTTGGTAAATGTTTTTGTTTTTTTTAAGTAAAAAATACAACAGCATTTCATAATAAAAGGTTAGGTCTGAGTTAGATCTTACATGTGATACAATAAGAAAAAAAACAATAAGACAATATGGTTTGAGGAAAAAATACATTTTGTGGAGTTAACTGAGTCCTGGTATATCATTTAAAACGTTTTTTTTTTTAGCAAATACAAATGAAACTTCTTTAAATTATGAAATTTAAACATTATTTCATGAATAGCTTTAGGACATGTTATGTTGTGTCAGTGGTGCAGTACCTTAGCTGCCTTTAGGAGGATCTCTCTCTCCTGCTTCTGCCTCTTTTTTTTCTCCACCTGGTCCAGCTGCTCGAAAAACTTGAGCTGGGCCTGAACATCACTGTGCTGCTCGTAATGTTCATCCTTCTGCCAGGAGGCAGAAAAACAAAGGATAACATTACAAATATTAGAAGTGAAAACAAGTTTGTCTGCATTTTCTATGAAAACAATGGTATTTTGTATTTCATTGATAGGTATTTTCAGGACAATCAAATTCAACGCACAATTATAAGACTATAAAACACATCTAAGCAATTTAAAAACACATCTACAGCAAAAAAAAAAACCCACCAGGAATATTAAAGGAAATTAAAAGAGGATTAAACCAAACCTATTGCAGCAAGGAAGTCTGTTCAAAGAGGAGTGTTTTGAGCTCAGAGAGAAAATGTAAACCTGAGAGTGTGGGAGGGTGTGTGGAAAAAGTGGTGGTTGGGGAACAACTGAAGGACAGGATACCCGATGGCCTTGAAAATGAGGAGCAGGATGTTGAACATGAGGCGACAGAATCAGTGGAGCTGCTGCAGGACAGGTGTTATCGGACTAATGGAGGAGGAAGTGATAATGGACAGTTTTGGACCAGTTGTAGTGTATGGATGAACTTGTCAGGTAAACCAAACAGAAGGGAGTTGTAATAGTCCAGGTGGGATGTGATCAGAATAGCAGGACTGTTGGGGGAGAAGGAATGAACAGAGGCTGGGAATATGGTGCAGGTGGAAGAAAGCTGAGTGAGCGATGACACCTGACCTTTAACCTGGGGGGAGTGTTATGTAGTTGTACTGTATGTAGCAGTATTGTGCGTCAGAAAAATGATGTAAAAACTGCATCCAGGAGGGGAGATTTGTCCCAAGATAGATCTCTATAATTACGCAGCGAACAAACCTTGAAATTGCAATTTCTCTGCTGGGCAATGTGAGAAATACTTTCTAGAATGTTCTGGATCCAATTCTGAGTAGAATGGGACACGTAGTTTACTACCTCAGGATCAAGGTCTGTCACACCAAACCTCTCACCTGAAAAAAAAAACGGGTGTAAAACTTTGGTGCATTAGGTCATTAGGTAGAATACATGCTGCATTATCTGTAAAGATGGAGACGTCTCACCTATGTCCAGTATTCTTTTCTGCAGTGTGGAATCGGAGAGAAAAGACTCATCCTTACAGGAATGTGTCACTGTCCCCACTAGTTGGGAATTTGTTGCTAAAATATTTGCGCTTTCCTCTGAAAGGTTCACTCCTGCCATGGAGGTCACATCATTGATGTCTTCATACTCTCTGCAATGATACATGAATACATAAATCTACTTTTGATATAACTGCTGTATGAAATTAGCGAGCTCTCTCATCCAGGCTGTGTGCACGAGGTCATTCCGGAGGAAAATTCTCCCTGGCAGTACAAAGCAATGTGTAACCAAGCCACATAAAAAGGCTGTCAAATATCTTTGCAATTCTAAGAGTGGTTGTTATAAAATATGTAACTGAAATCCTGTAATTGCAGACTGTGTAACTGGTGACTGAAACCTACTTTCACTCTCCATTAACAGCATCTAAAAAGCAGACGTAATCTATGCAGAACAAATGTAGGCAACAAACGCCCAACTCAAATTAGCACTGTGACTGATTCTGATGTATTAACTGAATCCTCTTGTTGCACAGCGTATGACTTTGATGGAAATATATTTTCTTTCAACTGTTGTTTGTTTTGTAACGATACCCACCAGTGACTTCATTAAATAGAAACCAGTGAAACTTAACTTGGCTTTCACTCTGCAGGCGATGAGTTATTAATTCAGGAAACAATCGTTTTTGAAAAAGAGACAGAGATAAAGCAAATTTTGTTCACACATTTTGTTCATATATATATAATTTATGAATGATTGCAGAGTGCTGCAGAGTTTCTGAGCTTACTGCAGGAGATAAATCATATCTAGAACCCTTCAAGCAAGCCGTTTGGTTTACTGCAGGTCAGCTAGCATGTGTGGTTTCAAACAGATTTTTATATGTAGACTATAAGCTTAAAAAGTCCTATTAGACAGATTTGCAGGGATCCTGAAGTTTATTTCAATACCTTTTAAAAACAGCACTGTTTTTGTATTGTTTTAATAGTCATGGCGGAGGAAGATAAATACATTCATGCAACTAGAAAGGTTAGCACCAAGGAAATCTAATGGCTCATAAAATTGTGATTAAGACTTTTAAGGCACTTGATTTTCCCAAAATTGATTTACTAAATTACTAATACTTTTTAAGAGCCCATTGCCACCCAGTAACTGGCCACCTGTCCAGGATGTATTCCCTGCTTTGGCCCCATTTTCGCTTCCATGCACAGACCAACCTGCAGCCAGGACCAGCATAGAAGGTTGAAATCCTTCAACGTCTGCAGACCTCTTTGGTGCAGCTTTTACTAGTCTGCGGTGGTCAGTGCAGTTTTCTCTGGTGGGCGGAGCTGGGTCGAGGGAGTTCGCTCTAGACAGGAACTGATCAGGAGAGTGAGCTGGACTGCTCAGCAGGTGACCCCATCAGTGCAGGACAAGTCCTTCCTGCCAGTGCCAATCGTACTTTATAATATTGATTATCAATTCATCATAATTATTTACTTGCTATACTTAATTCATTTACTATCTGTAATTATTTACTATTAATTAAAATTATAGGTTACAAATTATTTATTCTTATTCCTTATCGACCACATTTGTTTTTACTTACTTTATCTTACAATTGCCCTTACTTACTTACTTACTAGTTATTTGACATTTTTAGCCAGGATCAATAATGTCACTTTGAGGAACAATGGAGTCATTACTTATGCAGTTGCAGAGAGATGCCTGGGAGCAGGTGCAGAGCATCATGGACTGTAGAGATCTTCTTTGTGTTGCATTGCCTGAAAACCAGCCTCAGGCAACACCTTCTCTCTTTATTGCTGTGTTTCCTGTCTTTTCTCATTGTTGCTGCTATTATTGCTATAATTGTTATTATTCACTTATAGTTACGTCTTGTCATGTTTACTTATTTTCCACCTGTTACATGTATAACTTATTGCTCACTGTTGTGCAATGTTGTGAATGTGATGTTCTTTTGTACAATTTTTGGCAGCCGTACAGAGTAACTTCACTTTTAGGATGAATGAAGTTCGACCTCATCTTATCTTAAACTGACTTGAATGGTTGCCTACTTGTAAGGGCCTCCTGGTCCTTTCGGCTTGTTCACTGGAGCCACACTCAAGGCTGCTGCGCTGACTTGATGTGAAACATGTGGTGCCTCTGGTTTCACAAAAGCTGGCAAAGACACAAAATCATATCGCAGAGACAGGATTCACATATATACGAACAGAGGGGATTATCAGATTGACAACCGTACTTGGCTTCAGCTCTATGACTTGGCCCCGCTGCTGAGCCAGCATGAAGTGGCTGGGGGTCTGGTTCCCGCCAGTCGTCTGTATGGTTCCCTGAGGTCTCAACATCGCTCTCTGCTGCCCAGACTGGAGAACCTGCAAGGGTTACATTTCAAACCTGGATTAATAAATGAACATCATTTTTGTTTCATGTTGGAACAGAATAAAATAGACTAGAATATTCCTTGACTATTATCCCACAACTAAGAAATGTCAAGTAGTAAAGTAGATCAAGAAGTCAGTTAAGTAAAATAAGTTACAATATATAAATATTAAAATGACATAAATAATAAACTAAACATGAAAAATCATCAGACAACAACAAGGTCTACCAAGGTGACAGGATTACAGAATTCTTCTTGTTTACCAGCGAGGAGGTCTGTCTTGGTTTGGTAAACGTGTGCTGGAGCTGGGGCCCAGTGGCTGCAGCAGTATTTTGGAGGACCACTGTGCTGCTGGTGGCTGAGGAGGAGTTAGGAGCTGAAGCCAGCTGGGGGAGCAGGCTCTGCTGGATGAAGGCTGTTACGTCTGGAGTGAGCTGTCTCAAGGCTGGGAGGCTTCGCTGCAGAGCACAAACAGGTGAAGGACGTTACAGAAAACCACTTAGTGTGTCCTGTTGGTAAGTTCTGTCTGACATTTAAAGTGAATTTTTTCTCTTTTTTTTTACCGATTCGTTCGGGAAAGCGAATCAACAAAAAAAGCAACAGAACGTTTTTTACCTTGATGAAAGGCACGAGGTAAGGTTGGGGTGAGGCCTTTAGTACTCCATACAAAGTGCTGGTGAAATCTTCACTTTCTATTCTGCCCTCCTGTCAGCATAAAGTTTGGAGAGTGAGAGCTGCTAGCTCAGCAGGTGCATACAATGCTTTATTCACTGTAAACCTCATTAACTGAGTTTTTTAGAGTTCCATTTTTCAAAACACTTGTTAAAAGTAAAACATGCCTTGGGTTTAGCAGCTTGACAAGAACGTAAAGGTGTATTTGGGATGATCATTAATAACCCCTGGCACAAAGTTTTTTTTGCCCTAAATGTGTGCACATCACTGTCACTACATTAACACTGTGCAGCGTTTTACGGCACTGCACTCCTTATGCTGCAAGAAACCCGCAAAATCAACAATACACAAAAAACTAAAAAGTTATCGCAGGAGCACAACTTCATGAAAATGCTTTTCTTTCAGAAATGATAAAGCTCCATCCCTCTGTCTCACCTTCTCTCCCTCTCACACACCCACGCACACGCACCCTGCCACTTTCAGCGATTCACATGCCTTACTCAGCTCTGAGACTCATTTAAATAAAGGTTGAATAAATACATACAAAATAAAAGGTAACAAGAAGATTAAGAAACTACTCGACATCTGCACAGTACAGTATTTAACATAAACCTAGCAGCAGAGCTGCTGGAACGTTTAAATCAAACTTATATTGATATGATTTATTTTAATGGATATAGTTTTTTGTACAATGAAAAATGATGCACTTCGGGTTTTATAGCAACAATTATGGCTGACAAAGCCAAAGTAAGGGATCCAAACATAATTTTTTGGGTTGACATGTATTCATTTAAGGTGGTTTAAACTATCTGGAGCTTTGCCTGACACCTTCACTACAGCTATCATCATTTGGATCAAAATGATCTTCTTTGTCTCCCTCATTCTGTCCCAATCTCCCTTGTTTTCTAAAGAGTTTGAGTGTAAACCAACACTAATGTAATTGATAGATGAATTGAATATCTCCCATTAACCAGCAAATCCTTGACCAGGCTTTTCACAACAGCTGCAGTCTCAGTTGATTGTCTCCCCGAGGATGCAAGCTTGATCAATGTAGACAAGAAGCTCTTGCACTTCTTCGCATTCTCAATTGTCTCCTGTCAAAAAACACAGAGCATCTAATGTACTTTTTGTGTATATTGTATATAATTTGTCATAATTTGGCACTTTCTAGACAACTCCAAAGTGCTTCACACATAGACACTCAAAGATAAATAATGAATAGACAAATAAGGCAGATATACACATAACAGTAACGACTAAATCAAATACCAAACTGAAGATTTGTATAAAGGTTCGCCAACATGACTGACTTTTAATTGCAAGCTGAATAAAACCACATGCGGTTCTCTCAGAAGCTGAGATGTGGAACAGAGGAAATCAGAAAACTAAGTGGTGGCAGACTCAGAGCCACATATGTAATCAACACCAGCAAGATGTCCTCAACTCTACAGTACTCTTGAAAAAACTCACTTTGCTCACTGTTACTGAGGTAACTGTGGTCCCAGCTGTTTGAGTAATGGTCCGAGAGCTTAATCTTGGTACTGGCGCCCTGATTGAGCTCTAAGATAACAAAGATCGCCATTATAAAATGTTATTCAAGCTTATGTAACACGGCAAACACTACTTTTCAATACATTACATCTACACCACGTTGTGACTTATCCTCCAGTGATTTTGGAACAACTTAACAGGCATTCTTAGCTCTAAATGATCATTAGCTGTTTTTGTCAGTTCCATCATAATCGGCTGTAAAAGGTTTCCAATATTAAAATGGCTGATTAATTAGTATGGTGAAAACACTTCAATTTATTGAATGTAACTTTAGCAGAAGTAAAAAAAAGAACCTGTGCAAAAGAATTGGTATGGTTTGTCTGAAATTAACCTTCATGTAAAGTTTGGTGTTGAAGTACAGTAAGAAGCAGATATATACCATGCTGAGTAAAATAACAAGAACTTCCTCCATCAAAGCCTTATGTGTCTCTAGAACGCCATCTTTCAGCTGTTTGCCACTTCTATCAAAATGCAATGGTTTATTTTTCTTACAGTAACAAGTGCATAAGTGTGTTTGTTTGTATCTCATGAGGCTTCTGGTGGTTAGCATTTCATCGCTCCACAAATAAGAAGAAAACCTTTAAGTTTCAACCCAACAACAGTAAATCAAGGAGACGTGCTTCAGGATTAACAGCAAACCCAAGCAAATGAAAAATATATATCCTTTTCAGAAGGATGAGAAAGAATGCATCCAGAAAAATCCTACTAGTGTCACTCAGGTGCCAAGCTATATCATGCTGACTCGTGTCAAACAGTGAATGAAGCACTTTACATTTCCATTCAGTCTGAGGCTTGTTGAAGCCACAAAAGACACATGAATATGATCAAAATGGATTTGACACAACATGTAGGGTTACCTCATACACAGGTCTATGAAGAGTGTGTGTCGCAGCCAGAGATGTGGAGGCTACACAGCCCTGATGTATGACACTGCTGGGAGCCACCGGTCTGCTGATAATGGTGTTTCCCGGTACCTAAGAGAGGGCACAAAGCATGAAAAGAAGAAGACTTCTGCTTGTGTCTAAGATAGTCATGTCTACTGGTTTGAAGAACCACTGTCCTGCAAGTGTTTCCACCTCCAACACATCTGATTGAAACGATCGGCCAATCCTCAAGCTCTGCTGAAGTATAGTGATGAGATGAGGCACTTATTGAAATCAGGTGTGTTGGAGCAGAAACCAGTTAAAACATGCAGGGCTCAGGTGCTCTGGACCGGGATTGAGAAAAACTGCTCCAGAGTAACAATTGCTTCCATGCAGCTACACAAGCTTCTACATTGTGATTCGTTAAACTCAGCTCCCACACTCACTCTTATGTAACCTCACCTGGCCAGCAGGCATAAATGTTGGTGTGGCAGTCTGAGATGCAATGGCCACCTGTGCCTGTGCCTGGGCCTGCATCTGGGCCAGAGCCTGCTGAGGAATCATCAACAGCTGTCCACTCTCACTGCGCACAAGCACCATCCCTGAACCAGGTCACAGAAGGGGCTGGGTTACAAGATGACCTTTAATCTGAAAGGTCTTAATGTTATACGGACATGTAACATTCAGTCAATCAATCAGTTGCTCAAGTAAATAAGCTGTTATTGGTTTATTGGCAACCATTTAATTCAGTAAAAGACATGGCATAAGAGAATGATTCACCGTTTAAACAGTGTGTGCACAAATTCCACCATTCATTTTGAAATGTAATTTATAAGTAATATTTTCATCCTTATATACATCATAGCAACAAGCTCAAAAATGTGACAACCAAATCAGCCACTGTCAAATTACTGCTACTAAAGTCGATCATTTGGCAACTGCATTTGGGATGAGCATCAACATGTCTTGATCCTAAGCTATATTAAAACAGCAGTGGCATTTACATGTTATACAAAGGAATGTCCATCCACTTTCTTACCTGCTTTGTACCCAACGGTATTGCGGGGTTCTCCAGTGCACATAGGGCAAAGGCAGGTAACACACCCTGGACAGGTCGCCAGTCCATCACAGAGCACACACACATACACCGATTGCGAGTTGCCAATTTGATGGTGATGCACATTTTTGGACCGCCATATATATTTTATAGATAGATAGATAGATAGATAGATAGATAGATAGATAGATAGATAGATAGATAGATAGATAGATAGATAGATAGATAGATAGATAGATAGATAGATAGATAGATAGATAGATAGATAGATAGATAGATAGATAGATAGATAGATAGATAGATAGATAGATAGATAGATAGATAGATAGATAGATAGATAGATAGATAGATAGATAGATAGATAGATAGATAGATAGATAGATAGATAGATAGATAGATGATAGACAGACAGACAGACAGGGTTATATCAGGGGTGGCTGCAGGTGTTTGTTCCAACCTGTCCATAGCACACAGATTGACCAATCAACTGTTTGAAGACTCAGATCAGTTGATTGCATAAGCCAAATCAGGTGTGCTGCTGCCTGATTGGAACAAACACCTGCAGCCACAGCGGCTCTTTGTGCAACAGGTTGCCTACCCTTGGGTTATATAAACCAAATGTTTCCCTCTGCATTCATCTTCACGTTTCCTTTTTATAAAACTTGTGGCACTGCAGGCATCCTGACATTTGGTATAATGTTCTGTTTGTTCTTTTATGTCCTTTGTGATTTTAGGTTCTATATGAAGGATAACTGATCTTTATGCCACACATAAAAACTTAATTCAGCCAGCAGACTGAGTGCACCTGCATTTTACTATGGTCCTGTGTATAAGAAACATTTATATTAAAACATTTAAGTTAAAAAGAAAAGAAAGAGAAGCCAGTTCGCTAGATACTTTCTTATCTCTTTTTTGTACTAGTCACTAATAAACAGATAAATATAAAACCAATCTGTATAAACAGGTCAAGTGTGCGCACACAGAGCAAAACATTTTGACTGGGCTCACCAGGCGGAAGCTGGATGTTGTGTAAACCTATACTAGGTGGTCCTGGGAAGGACTGGGGGGTCCAGGAAGGCAGCATCTGAGGAGTCAGGGCTCGGATCCCGCCAGGACAGGCAGCGCTGGGAATGAAGGCCGGCTGCAAAGCAGACTGTGTGATTGTGGTGAGAGGCTCAGCCTTGATTATGTGCGCCCCTGCGCTCACAGGCACCGTGCCGGACGCTTGGCTAATGTTTAGGAGCGGGCAGTGCGCAGCGACACCTGTCTGACCGGTGTTGATGGTGTTGTTCCCGTTCAAAGTTGCGGGGGGCTGTACCGGCGGCCGGACCAGAGTCACCGTGGGACCTGCCGCCACCTGACTGGCACGCTGAGCCGAAGAAACATCGGTCTGCGAGTTCATAAAATGCATCTGGATGACACTCTTGGAGGATGCGGGGATTACGGTACTCGCCGGCTCTGCGGAGGCGCCTCCACTTGTCGCCGTCCTCCGCGAGACACGCGCAGCTGCTCTCCCTGAACGTTTCATAGTCTGGCTCCTACTGAAAGTCTTCACTGAGTGGGGGCTCACTTTCCCTTGGTGACTAGACAGAGAAGTTACGACGCTGCTGCCTTCTCCTCCTTCTTCTCCTCCTCCCCCCCCTCCTCCTCCTCCTCCTCCACCAACACCAACAAGTGGTTTGCTGGGGTCGTCCCTCGATGCATCCATAGCTGAACCATGGGGGGACCCCGGTTATGATGAGACCCACCCCCACCTCTCCCTCCCTCCACTGCACTTCAACTTGTTCAGGAGGACCGCAGTCTTAATTGTGATGTGGGGGGCAAAACTCTTGCAACATGTGCTGTTTTTTCTCTGCCGGCTCTGGTGCTTGGTTTTCGTGTTTACTTGGAGAGACAGAGAGGAAAACAGCGTTAGCGTTAGTAGTTACCTGCTTCAGCGACCGTCTTGACCAATTCTCAGCTGGACATTAGCTCCGGGAATTACAGCAATGCAAATACCGCATATTTCGTGCCGAGCCCGGAGGCTGTGACACCGGGAGGACAACTGTGGCTCTACAGACTGTAAAAGATGACAATCTGTCCCTTTATTCACCTCTGTGTGTAACAACGTCTTGCCCACCGCGCCGCACACGTTCGCCATCTTCGCACTCCAGCGAGCTTGTGAGAAGTGAGGTACTTACCGACTGGCACGCGCCTGCGCACAACGGACAAACGTCTCCGTGCGGGGAATTCGCTGCGCAGTGATTGGCTGAGCGGCAGCCTAAAAGGCGGAACCAATGAATCCCGCTGTCAGTCTGAGGGACACACAGGAGAGAGTAACATCACATCAGAGTCAAAATGTTTACAGCTTGACGCCGCAGTGTGGTCACTATTGCCGTTCCGTTTTATAATCACACTGTCTGAATGTGTAGGGATGGATAACGGGTGTGCGACGGACCAACGAACTGGACATGACAGTTTTGTCACTCGGTGCGCTTGGCAAGATGGCTGCAGTATTTTGGCCGGCGAATTAAAGTTGCGGCTGGAAAGAGGCGTCTGAGGCGGCCCCACCCTCCTTTGGGGACGAAATATTGCACAGGGCTTTCGGTGGACATGGGATTTTCAGTGGTCAAATCCCGCCCTCCATCATTGCACTTTTTACTAACATAAACAAAGTGCAAGCACCAAATATGTTAAACGTATTCCATGAAATGTTCACACTGTTCAAAGTATACTTTCCAGTTTAAGGTGTTGCTTGAACCTCCTCTAGGGATCAATAAAGTTTCGACCTATCTGTCATACTGAGAATCTGAATACAGAAGAATCACACACTGAACAGTATAATGACACACTGACTGCTATCTTTGGACATATGCCATATGAAATTTTGCGCTCTGTAGTTTTTGCAAATTGCTCTCATAAATATTAGTACCTCTTTTGTAGATTACGTTTTGTACGTGCTCTCCAACAATTTAAACTTTTGTGAATATCCCGTCCCATCATCATCATCATCAAAAAAAGTGTATTTGTGGGCTACCTGGAATCTCAACTTCTCCAGGAGAACCTATCTATCCTGTCTAATGTCTATCTTTTATTTAAAAAAAAATAAAAAAAAACCTCTATAAAGCTTGGTTGGTGTAAAAAAAGAAGATACATAGAAGAACATAGAAGAACATATTTGTAAATAATGCTGGAGAATAAACAAAATGTACTGAACTACCTAACTTGTAGATACATGCAGAATGTTAATCTTGGTACATGAAAGGCTGATGATCAATTTTGTGAGATGACCATGTTCATTTGTCACATATTGGTTCCACAAACTGAAAATGCTTTCCCTTGTCTTCTTTGGCCTGAAATTAATACATGTCTGTTAATGTCTGTCCTTTCATTCTTTAAAATAATATAATTTCAACATTATTTTAAAGGGAATCAGATGAAAGTGATTTGATTTATAGTGAATCAAATCAGCACAGTCACTATGCAAAACATAGCAACACACACCAAAACAGTAACAATAAGAATACCCATTGTGCGTTGGACTGATAATTTTAGTACAATTTACTTAACAGTAAAAAGTGGCTAAGAGGTCAGTTTCAATCTCATATAATTAAATCATTGTAATTCGACAAAGAGCCACACACAAATAGTATTTCAATGTAGAGATGCAGAGACAGGTAATGAGGCAGCATGCAGTCCTTCATCCATCTGTTCTGTGGGTCAGAGAGCAGCATCTGCTCACTGCAGCACATGGCAGCCCACCACTGTCTGTCAGCTCTTTATCTATGTCCAATAATCAATGGGCACAAGAACGAGCAGCAACACAAGTTCAACACTGTCATTTGTCAATCATGATGTGGTTGACTCATTGAAACCCATTGAAATTGAATTCATAAAGACCTCTTGACCTGCTAAACAATGTTTTTTTTGTCTATGTATGTATCTATTTATGTCACCATTCTTGGTCCCTCAGGTTCTTACTATGATCAATTTGTCTGCCATGCAAATGATGTCATTCATTCATTGATGTCATAGTAGTGCAACTCCTCCTTACTGTTCACACCTTGTCACATGGTCCCGATGGCAAACGTCTTAACATGCAGCTTTCATGTTAAATGGAAGTCATAAAATTGACGCTGATGGATGGATGTCACAAGTTCTCACCACAAGGTGGCAATGAAGCCTTTCTATTGCCCAAATCTTCGACAGAGGACAGACCCAGACAGGACTGCTGGTTTTGAATGCTTGCCTTTTTGTTAATTCTGTACATACACTTCATTCATCCATTGATGTAGTCTCTTTGGAATGAAGCCAAAGCAAAAGAGCACAAAGTGAACATTTCTGCACCAATAAAATAGAAAGCCTGATTGTTTTTCAAACATTTTAATTTATTTCACAATGGGAACAAGTGTTCACAAAATAGAAATCAGTGTGGTGATGATAGTTTCCAGTGGAAGCATGTTAAACACTAGGTTTGTCAATACAATCAGCTGTAATTTTTTGGTAAATGATGCAATATGGGCTGTATAGAGCACACTCTGCTGACTCCATGTACCCTGCAGTCTTCTAGTACCCACAGGCCTCAAGTACCCTGCTGGTTTCCAGTAACTCACTGGCTGTCACGAACTCACTGGCTGTGCAACCCAGTTGGATTTCAAGACCGTGCAGGTTATTAGAAGCTAACTGTCAGGATTCAGTTGGCTGCCTGTTTCCCACTCAACTGGCAGAACAAGACAGCTCGGTCTGCGTACCTTTCTTGAGCTCGAGAGGTTCTGCTTACATTAGATGCTCGTCTGTTGTTTTTGGATGTACTGTACATATTGTTTATCGGGCCAACAAATCTCTTTCACTCAGGAGCAGGATCTCATAGCCTCTCAACCTTCTGAGTGCCATATGTGTATTTCTCTGGGGTTTGTTAATGACCTACAATGACCTTTTCATCTAAACATATAAATGTTTGTTGAGAGTGGATCCTTCCTAAAGGGCAGAGCACCAACTAGACCCCTCCTACAAATGAGTAGTGGGATGGTGCGAAGGCTTTTGTCTTTTTGTTTTGTTCTTTTTGTTTTGATCTTTTTTGTATTGATATTTTCAAAATAGGCTCAGCATACTTACTTTTCTGTTTAAGATATGGTATGCAAATTGTCCAAAACATTTTGGACAGAGCTATTGTTTAGTATACCAACTAAATGAATTGCAATTGAGTGGTTAAATCCCAAAAACCCAAAACATATATAGTATGTGGACTGAGAAGATTGGTGGAATTTACCAGATGGAAAAAAGACGCCAACAGTATACATTTATTAAAAGATGGAGCCATGCAGCCATCATACTATCCCCATGACTCTCATACACATCCTGCACACCCCTGTGCACATCCTGTGAATATATCAGTCTTTCTCTCACCATTTGCATACTCTTAACACTACCACATGCATACATGTATACACACACCTCAACTATCCCACCCCCTATATTGTTCATTTCTGTTTTTCCTTTCCTTTTTTCCCCTTTTTTCTTTTTCTTTCTTTCTTTCTTTCTTTCTTTCTTTCTTTCTTTATATTTATTGGCCTTCTTGTAGTTCAGAAAAGTTCAGGTCTGTGCATATTTTACTTTCTTCATGGATACTAGACATTCATACTGTAAACCTATTACTAAACCTACTATTACTGTGTAAGCTGCCATAACAAGTATGAAGATATAACCCAAGGTTTATTTTACTACAAACTCACTCTCACAATATTTGCAGACAGTTCAAAAACTGTTGTCACTGCTAAATAAGGTTACAGTGGGTTTTGTGCATGTAGTGGCTGGCAAATAGAAGCTAGTTCATTGAACTTGGGGCCTAAATTATTTACTGCTTTCTGGAAGGAACCGTGGTCAGAAATAGTGATACTATCCAGTGCTGAGACAGTGTCTGAATCACCGTCATCTACATAGACGTGAGGATCGTCCACATGATTGTCCTCTGTCGCCAATACAGAGAGCGTCTGCAGGGGTGGAAAATCAAAGTTAAGTATGGATGGTGCTTCTGCTGTAGACAAATTTGTATTTGCAGTGTGTAGGGTGGGCTTTGCTGTTGCTGTGAGTGTGCTGCCAACCTGATGAAGCTGGGCGTCCAGAGCCTCAAAAAAGTTGCTCCTGTGGAGGGAATTTATGGTTCTCATCTCCACCATCTGTACACAAGAATATTTGCATAAATATTTGGTTCCTTCAACCCCTGCCTCAAATACCACAAAGGTAAACAGACACTTCTTTACCTTGTGGGTGTTGTGATAGCCACTGGCTATTGAATAATTCCAGTTTGTCTGAGGTCAGAGGAAAAAATGTCACAAAGTAAAATATTGAAATGTAGAAATGTAACAGACATAATCAACCATTAGTGGATAGTACCTGGTTCCAGTTCTTGGTTAGGCTGAAGTTTTCACTCATGTGGCCACCATAGTGTGCATTGATAAAGTTTTGCATGTTCTGTTAACCAGAATGAAAGGAACAACATTGAAATTATGTCTAAACTCAATGTGTTTGTCATAACCTCATGAAAATATGTCAACAAACCTTTGTTGAAACCTGTCTGCCTTCCATGTCATAATACTGAAAATGCTGACTCTCCCAGTCAGCTGTATCATGTTTCTTATTATAGGCGAATGTTGTGTGAACGCTGTTTGATACCTTATGGAAAAAAAAACAAACAATCTGAGACTGAAAAGTCTGAAAATTGGATTGATCAAATGTTGCTTTTCAGTCACCTTGCAATCTGTTCCTGGTATCTCGAGGTTTGAGACAATGAGTGTCCCTTCAGAGATGTGTTCAACCTGCAGAGTTTTGAACTCATTTTTGCAGGATATGTAGATGGACAACAGCAGCAGAACTGTCAGCCAGGGAGTAAGAGAATGCACTTGCAATTGGTTATATACATTAACAGCTGTCAGGATACACCTTTCTGCATATTCACACAAACTACACGACTCTGTTGCTTACCCAGGAGCAAAAGCACTGAGACAAACACTACAGCAACGGCACCAGAAAAGTCTTTTGTGGCTGTCTGTCTCTTGCTATGGCACGTGAGCGTCACAGTGCAGTCGCACGCTCTCACGCTTATTTTGTAAATGCCAAACTCCCCCTGCATGTCAGAGATCTTCAGCTCAATTGTGTGTTCACCGGCATACACCGCAGACTCTTTCACAAGGCCAGCTGCAAATCCTTTGAAAAGTAATTGCAGCAATTAATTCGGTGCATTTAAAAAAAAATGTTTGTCTTAAAATTCATTTTGTACTGTGAGCATAGATATTCCTACCATACGATGGATTCAGTCTCCATTTTCCATCAACATCCCCCTGCAGTTCAAATTTGAAGGGCCCTCCGAAGGGATTTTCATCCAGGTCAAAGGCCGTGATGTTGGTGGTGGTGGGGCCGTCAGACAGACACACATCCACTGTGCCCACTGACAGCTGAGGCACGTTGTCATTCCGATCCTTCACATGGATGTTCAGTGTGGCCGTTCCTGTTTGAGGAGGTTCACCTGTCCAAGATTGGAATAAAACACAAGAGAAGAGAATATACACACACACACATATATATATATATATATATATATATATATATATATATATATACATATATATATACACACACATATATAGATATAGATATAGATATATAGATATATATATACATATATAGATATAAAAAGTACAATGCCAACTTCTCATCTTATCACTAACCTAGACACACTTGTGTGGTGACACAGTTGACAGACAAAATAAATAACAGTTTTTATCTGAAACTGCTAAACTGTTTTTTTTAATGGTTTATTATAATCATTTAAGTAGCATTAGATGAATTATCATCTAGGTTTTTTGTTTTTTGTTTGCTTAGTAACCAGGGCAAGAAGGTTGAGAGGATCCTACTGGAAATGTAGAAGTTATTCTTTTTACAGCATTTGTATTTAACATTTGGTTTTAGACTTGATCCTAACAATCAGAAATCTGTGATCTGTATCCATGCCAGCAACAACACTTTTACCATCATCCACCGCGTGCAGCACAACAGTGTAGATGCCGTCAGCAACATGAGGAGATTCTCTGTCAGGGCTTCTGACTGTTGTGATGTCTCCTGTGTGGGGATCCACCGTCACCCAGCCTGCAGGATCCTCTCCAACCTTGAACCTGTGCACAATCACAGCTTGCATTTCATGCTGCATTTCATTGCAGCGGTACCCTATCAAGAGCTCAAACTGAGTGCGACTACTTACACAAAATCTTTTGCATGGCTCGAGTCAGGATCGACAGCAGTCACTTTCTCTACCCAGGTTCCGATGGGCGCATTTTCCTCCAGCATGACGTCTGTGATAGTCACGCTGAACACCGGGGGGTCGTTGGCATCCTCAACTTCAATAAGTACTTGAACAGTTTGCGCCTCTCCAGCTCCAAGTTGACCACCTGAGCTGGTTTCAACAATCCAGAGACCTGAGGACGTCCTCTCCTTCACGGTACAGGTGAAATGTGGTGCTTCGTTGTTGACCGAAATCGACAGCTGTCTCTGCACTCCATCCTCAAAATCTAAAGGCTAGGATTGGGCATTAATTATATTAAAGTGTGGTGAGGTAAGATAAAATATGATACAATAAACCTTTATGAACATGCAAACTCCACACAGAAATGGCAAGGACAGTGAGGCATATGACACTAACCACTGCCTCACTCTTTGATCCAAAATCACAACATATCAGATTATATTACATTATTCAAATATACTTCAATGCAAAGCAGAAATATATTATAGTGTTGAATTATATTTCACAGGTGACATGTACTCCACCAATTCAAAGCCGAACTATACATTATTATTATATGTTTATTTTAGAGAGTTTCTCTGAAAGCTCAGAATTTCAACATCAACCTCAGGAATGAACAGATGTTCTGTTGTAAACAGGCATGTGATAATTACCTGTTAGACAGGTGGTGTCTGTAATGTAAAGTATGCAGCCAGACAACACTCACCTTGACTACAGTCAGGACTCCATCATTGGTTTCAGGGTCTGTTTCTATCATAAAGTGACCTCCCTCGTCACCTTGTATTGTGTATTTGGCTCTCCATGCTGGGCTGTTAGGGGTGTCGCTGTCCGTCACATGCAGCCGCAGAGGAGAGACCCCAGTCTCACCTTCTTTTACTTTGCCAGAGCCCTGTGAAACCAGAGTGAATAAGATGATGATGATGATGATGAACTTTGAATCTATTAAATATACAACTATTTAAAAAAGCTATATTCTACATTTCTGCACAATGTCTTTAAATGGGGTATATTTAATGCAAATGTGTATTATGTACATGTATTGGGGGTAAATGCGGGGAAAAAGAGCTCTTCTTTTTGTAGCAGGAAAAAGGAAAATAATGTAAATTTCCTCAATGTAGAGGAGGTATACTTCTTCTTTTGTAAAACTTCACTGAGAAAAATGTTGTATGGCAAATGACCATGTACCGTCCGTCCGCTGATCTCTGGGAGGTGGTTGTTGCGTTCCTGAACATGGAGGACAACAGTGGTTGAACTTGACAGTCTGACCACTTCACCTTCATCCTTGGCCTCCACCAACACTGTAAACTTCTTGGCCTTAATATGAACAAATGAAGAAAGTAGTTAGTGAGACCCTACCAGAGATTTGTGATTTGTCTCCTTGGTCATGTTTCAATGATTTAAGAGAGCTGTAATGTGTTGTGTAATTCATCTGCGTTTTAAACAGGCTTAAGATTAGCATAGTCATTCCTCTTGCCTCATTATCCAGACATCCTTTGAAATAGATTTTTCCAGATTCCTCAATGAAAAATTCAGCATTTGGAGAATCTGGAGACACAGACTTGATTTCATAGTGGAATGATGAGTTTCGTGTCCCTGGCTTGTCCCTGTCATGCGCAATGACGGTCAGGAGATGAGAACCTGTTAGAAAATGGAAAAAACAAAACTGAACTGTTGTTTACATGAAAAAAGCGAAACAAAGGACATAGTCTGCTGTGGAATTTACCTTGTGTGACCTCCTCAGGAATGTTGATCTCATATAGATCCATGGGAAAGAGTGGTGGGTTATCATTGATGTCCGATATCTGAATCTCAACGCCTAGTTTAGTGTCAAGTTCATTCGTGTGAGCCTCCTTTGCCTCAAATCTCAGCTGCAGAACAAAAGCTGTTGGTTAGCACATACATAACAAACATATACATACATACACATACACAATCAGTCTGAATGGCATGTGTTGAAAACATGTTACAAATAAATAATTTTCTTTTAATATGATTCTAATTCAATTGATTGAGGTGAAATCATCTGAAAATTATATGAACCTCTCAGAAATCTGGAAGTCTCCAGAAATGTTCAATGTGGGCATAAATCAAGTTTATGTTCTCAGGATCATTGTGTTTTTTAGATTACAGTGTAGAGTGTGTATTGTGCATCAGAGCTAACGCGGAGCTTTGACTTCTCCTCATAGTCCACAGCTTTGAGAACAGATATGATGCCAGTCTCTTTTTCAATAGAGAGGACACCCTTTGGCTCCACATCCACTCCTTCACCAATAAGATCAAAGTTTATACTGAAGTTCCGTTCAATATTTATCTGCAACAAATCAAACAAATATTTGCAGTCAGCTTCAGGGAAGACACATTTTCATGACAAATGTGTGATTCACAATTAAGTTTTAGGTCATAAAGACTGTCAAAAAAAGACTATAGCCATGTAAAACCAATAAACTAAAAGTTTATTCACACTTCCAAAGTTGACAGAGTTTGACAGTTGATCAATTGATGAATTTGTGTCCGATAATGAGCTCATAGCAGACCAGTTGTTTACTCTGAAGTTTTCTCACCTTGCCAAGCTCATATGGAAATGGCCCTGGATGACCCTCCTCAATTGTGAAGGAATCAATGATCCAAGCCCTCTTGTGACGGCTCAGCAGCTGTGGACATGTTAAACTTGGCAGATAATATACCTGGAAAACAGTCAGATAATACTGTGGAACTAGGTGCAAATTAGAATACAAAGACAAGAATTTCCCAGAGGGAATGAACTTCGCCAGAACGCACAGAGCTGCAGTTGTTGAACCAGTTCCTACGTGTACACAGACACTTCTAAAGAAAATGCATCGGGTGTTTTTGATATGTTGTGTGAATGCGCTCCAGATCATTTTTATACAGCCATTTGGCGATTTTCACTTCACTTATCACATATATCACAATTAAGTCTCCAATCATTGTTATTTGGAGTACAGAGGGAGATATATGTGGAAACATGCAAACTCTACAGAGTTTAGACCTTAGACATATGCAGCAGTCAAACCCCGGACCTTTTTTTACCCAGACAGAAGTGCTATCTATCAGTTTACTGTGCTTCCTTATGCCAAAAGAATACGCATACACACAGTCAAATTGAGTGAGCTGTGTGCTCCAAGGAAAAATTAAATTGAATGCATCTGTCAATTCTTATGTATAAAATATCTGTAAAATCAGGATAGGCAATTACATTAAATTACAGCAAATTCAGATATTACATACCAGAATGAAGAAGCAGAGCATGACGCCTGTTTAGTACAGTCAGCGTGTTGGAGTGAGACTGGCGCTTCTCACTGTTAAGTTAAGGACAAAAAGACCCTGCCCTCTCCACTCTACACACCCTCAAACAGGTATGTGGGAGAGCTGATTCCTGTCATATGACGTTTTATGGCCTCAGCCCTCTGTGGACATAGACAGTTTGAACGTTTTTAACAATTGCCATGCAGGATCTGGTTGTGGCGTCACCATGGTTTGCCTGGGGGATCGGGTTTTATTGCTGTCTGGAAGACAGCAATAAAAGTATTGTTTTACTCTCCTCAACACCTTTTCAGTAAGTCACAACTACTAGTTCACACATGAATTCTTCCTTTATTGAGACATATTAGTTTTTTTTTTAAGTACAGATAAACAGAATTGCATTGGCAAGACAATAAGTGGCTTCTGAGAAAAATATTAAAACTACTTTTACTCTTTAAACTTTAATATAGGTCAAACTTCATCTAACTATTCTCTACTTTGTGTTACTGCCCTGATTTAGTCATTGCTGTAAAAAACTCACCCATCAGCAGAAAGTCTTGTGAGGTCAGAGACATACTGTAATGATAATTTTTGTCTTGAAAAACATGCTACAACAAAAATGAAACCAGAAAGCAGGTCAAAATTACATGGAAATCTCTTCATCTACAGTTCATGGTCATGGTATTAGCTGAAGTGTCTCTGGGTGAAGATCTTTATCTTGGAACGTTGCTGACGTAGTTTCAGCCTCTCACTCTCTGGAGGTGAAGGTCTTCACTTGGTTGTGCTGGCATGCAAATCCTCTTCATCTGACCTGACCATGGGAGTTTCTTCACCATTCGCATTGATGCTCAGGCTGTCAGAAGGGGAGATTGAAGAGGTGGAATATCCACGGGATTTGGCATCAAGAGCCTCAAGGACATGGCGAAAGAGTCCATTATTGAGGATTTGCTCATCATTGTTGTTGTTCCCTGCATGTGAAAAGACATAATTTTAGATTATGGGGAAAAAAAAGGTTAATCAATTTCAATAAAATATTATACTAAAGAACAGAGAAGTTGCAGGGTTTATAGCTATTTATTGAAGCATCGATTTAATTTAGAAGTTCATAACCATGCGTTAGTACATAATATCATTGAGATCGTACTCTAGATTATTCTATATATAATATTTAGACCAGATAATGAGACCAAATAGTCCAATAATGACTATGCTACTGGTGTAACATGCGTCTCTCCAGTTACCCCAAATTACTTACTGATGTATTATTTTCATTTAAGAATTGTCTCTGGAAAATTAAATGTTTAATAGTGGTGATATGCATAATATGGTGTGCTAAACAGCCATGCCATATCTCTAGACGGCGCTTTATCTTCCCACAATTCATTATGATATCTTGTTTTTCTGACATCAACGATCAGGTTGTTCTGCAGGCAGAATGAAGAAAGTGTTGTGTGTCTCCAGTAGAGGGCAAACTTCTTTCATCTTTTAACTTGGGCATGTGGAGAGCTCTTTATAAAGGTGTCTGCAAAGGTGTGCTTTCTGTCTTTCAGTCTTCAATCTCAGCAAATGAGGAAGGGGAACGGGGCACCACCTTCATGTTGTTATGATTACAATAACAACAATAAAAGCGGCTTCTGGGGGTACAGTCTGTTTGCTAATGGTTGTATGTCAGGGGCTATCTACCTTCAGGATACTCTTAAAGAACCATGCTCAACCCTTTTGAGCATATCTCTTATCCTAGCACAATTGGCTTCTTTCACATAAATCCAGCGATCTCTGAGAGCTTCTCATGGTAAAGGAGTGGTTAGGAATGTGGCTGTATTGTGTGTTGTGTAATCTGGGAATAATTTCTAATGTGCATACCTGGCTGTGAGGAGCTCTGTAGTCCCTCATCCCCACCGACACTGGAGTAGCGATCCACAACCTCCTGGTCAGAGATGTCGCTCACCTCCATCTGGTCTAGAAGGTCCACATGCACCTCCATGGATGAGCTGCTGCCAACTGGAGCTGCAAGGACGGAGCAAAGTGCTGAAATGATCACATGAACATGACAGTGTGTATGCATGTGCATGGGGTCACAAATGTGCCACCAGTCAGACTTACGCCTTCCATAGTTAGGGATACAGAGATGTGCCGAGGACAGGTAGACACCCACGTCATGCTGGGAGATCTCCTCAAAGAAACACTGCCTCTCTCTCAGCTTGACCTGCTGAGCTGCATCCACATCTGGAAGCCTCTGGTTGCACTCAGCCTCCGCTGGCAGTCACAACAGTAAGAGTTATATGACAGCTCAGATACACTGTGAAGACACTTGGGTGACAATGTTCACGGCCAGAGGAAGGAGACATTTAATTGTGTCAGTGGATACGAAATTAGAGAATAAGACATATGACAGACAACATATGATTAAAAGGCTAATAAATTACAGTTAATACAAACTATTGTAGAAATTGAATATTTTAGCCTTTAATTCCTATTGACTGTATGATTCATACAGCTGATTGAGAATGGATGTGCCAGCCTCTGTACCGTAAGTGTGGCCACCAAGTTGGAGGCAAACATACCAAAAGATTTTCATATAGATACAAACATGTAAACAAAATTGAAGTTAAATGACAGTCACTATATAAGGAAAGACATTCCAGTCAATGACGACTGGGGCTAAGGGCCAACATCATTGCCTAAATATGCCAAAATATCATTAGTGAGGATAGTGATCCTCCAAAAAGAAATAGGGGACATTTCTGTGGTATCTTCTGGGATTGGAGGATTTTATAGTTCATGTCCATATAGATCCACATGAACAGGAATAAGAGCTGATTTGCAATTGAAGTAATTGAAAATTGGGGGGAAAAAAACCTTGATCATTAAAAGTAATTTGAAGACATTGGCTCCACAAAAGCCAAAACAAATACAATTTTCACAGTTGTTGCGTAATTTTATAACCAAACAACAATTCAATTAATAAAGAAAATAACCTACAGATTAATCAACTACAAAAATAATTTGTTGCAGCCCTACAACCAGCACTTTATGTACATTGCTGCCTCACACTTTATATCAAGAGCCATTTCTTGCACTGCCTTTTAGTGTTCTGTGCTTTGTGTTTTTCCTTCCTGCATGTAACAACTTGATCATTTTAATGTGGAAATGTAAGTCAGCATTTCCTCTGTGCTCTCCTCTGTTCATCTGTTTTAAGTCTCAGGTTTCTCCTTTGTATTTTAGATTGTGATCTGTCTCTGTTGTGAATTGTTGGGCCTACAGATGGAAATTAGTTAAAACTAAATTTGTTGCAACCATCCCATTTATTTAAAATGATTCCTGTTATTGCACACTGCTTTAATTTAACACCTGATAGATTAAATAAATGAAACTACATTACAAAAAAAGGAATGAATGGACTTCCATTGACTTATATAATGAACTCCAGTCTCAGGATGGAACTTTAAGCTATACAAACTATGCAGCTGTGGCCTAAAAGCTGTGAATTGTCATCTTAAGATTGCTGGATCAGCACAATCCTGCCCGTCCCGAGTGCATGTCGATGGTGACGGAGGAACATGCGCCTGCCATTGGAGCTCTGCTCTGCACTGTTTGACACGATTCCTCCTGGGTACAGGACCTGAGTGGCTCTGTGATGATAGAGGCAGACAGCCTTGCAGGAATGGGAATAAGAGGACAAAGCCAAGGCAGAACTGGGTGATAGCAGCGATGGCCAGGCAGTGTGTGTGTGCAGAAACAAGAGATACATCATAGATGGGATTTTCCAATGACTGAAAAGGCAGACAGCCAAAAGTGATAAATTACATTATCTGCCATAACATACGAATCACACTGGTAATCTTTGAGTTGATTTTATGGAAATGATATGACTATGACAAAGCAGTGAAACAATGGAAACATACTTAACTAGTTCCAGGCTCTGTGGAGTGGGGAGCAAAATAATTACACCAGAGACCACAGCTTTAAATATAAACACTTAAGTTATACCCCCATATCCTTTTTTTAAGCCGAGTTTACCATTTTTCTTCTCTTTTACACATTCACTATCAAATTGAAGTGAATCACAATCATCATGAAAGCATTTACACTGCTGCTCAAAGTTCGGTGCAGATCAGTTTGTCAAAAACAAAACTTCTGATGCCCCTACCCCTCTGGTAGTGAGTCACAAATCAAAAAACATGCCTTTTACCTCAGGATTCAAACAAATTGCTGCTCCCACTGCTTTTAAGCACTGATTGATCACACGATCGATTGTTTCTACTAAAAGGCCATGGTATTTGGGGAGGGGGTGGTAAAGGTTAACAGTAGATGTATATCCTCACATCGATTTTGCCTCCCTATCCAGTTCTTTTTTCCACTGAATCACCTTGATCGATGCATCTTCCCTGGCCATGGACAACCCCTGTGACCTCTGCTTAGTGCAAACCCTCACAAGGGAAAATCCTCTGTCAAAGGAACGCCCAGACTACAGCGTCCACATGAGATCACATGTCTGGCTGCTTGGCTACAGCCACGCCACAACACACAGTCTTTAGTTTCATACCACCAGACGCCTGGAGAGGGTCTGCGGCTGCTCACTAGAAAGACAGCAGTGAGGTAAACAACCTGCAGACTGGAGCCCGACTTGGTCTTTCGCTCTCTGGCTCTTTCAATTTCTCCGTCTTATTCAGACAGCCTTTTTCACTCTTCTCTCTGTTTACTACTTCGCCTTTTCTTCTCTCCATCTGTACACCTCCGCAGGGACTCGAGAAAGAAAAGGTCATAGATCAGGGCCCAAGACGAGCTGGACATACAGAATGACTGGAATAGACGGAACGATAGAGAGAGAGCAAGCAGACCAGACATGTGTGCATGTCACTCTGCCTTCCCACACCAAGACAAGCCCAGATCCTCCATTCTGGGTTCAGAGACAGACAAAAGCAGATATAAAAGTGAACAGGATGGTCCGGACTCCCAAGACATGATAGCAATTAATCAAAATCATTTTGGATGTTGAAGAGTGTTTGTTCACCTAAACTAAGCCTTACGTATTTTTTTTTTTAATCAAGTTACATCCTCTATTGAATATGAGGTGGTAAATTCCTCCTTTTCTAACCCTTTCTCTTTTTTCTTAAGTGAAATGTCAAAATGAGGCAGACTTCTCAGACTACCCAGTCACAGCTGCCTGTATCTTTCCCAGATGAGGTAAGCTACGATGAGCACATGAGGTATGAGCTTTCCTTGGTCTTCACTTTGACGATAACCATTTCAAAAGAGAACCCCTCCTCTAATGAAAGCCACAAAAGATTTAGATCACTGTCTCAATGTGTCTGATATCTGAATGTCTTGTGCCTCATTCCACTGTTCTTCCAATGTTTTCAACTCCAGAGCACTGACCGCGAGGCTCTACCAGACAAGGAACACTGACAACACATTGATTTAGAGGTTAAATGAAGGGATAGGAGGGTTTAGTGTCGCCTACGGGCTGCCATTAGCCCATCACTGTGCTAAATGAAAATGTGAGCTTGCTGGAGGATGCCCCTGTAGAGAGGAAAGGGAAGGTCAAGGCAGAGGAGAGAAGGGGAACTACCTCTCCAGACGATCCTGTTGTTTTTTCTGACTAAAAAAGACACTTTGGCCATAAGGGCCCAGTAAGAAGTGGTTAAACAATGGGGATCAGTGTTTGCTCCTTCAGAGTAAACTCTTGGATTAAGTGTATTTAACCAGAGAAGAAGCTTCCATGTACAAGTGGATGAGTTCACCCTTATCTAAACTGCTGTGGCAGTGCATCTATTGCTTCAGCCATTATACCATTAGACCAAAATAGTGCATCGACAATAGCAGAATTTAAGTCCTGACTTGATTGCTTTTCCCTGTGTCTGATTTTTTTTATGTCATTTCAGTGATTCATTTTAAAGTTTCAAACACTTTCTTCATAGAGATTGTGTCTGTGTAGAGTTTTACTGGTAATACTCCCGTTTCCACACAGTCCAGAAACAGTTAGACACCAGCAGATCCCTGAACACATGGATGGATGTGACAGGGACAAACCAGAAACTTTGAGGTAACACTTCCTTGGGCTAACACCACTGCAAATAGACTGACTGCCTTTTTTTATTAGAGGAGAAAGATTTTATTTCAAACAGCTTTCCAATCCTATGGGGTCAGGAGAGACTGTAAACACAGAGAAGCAGCAAGAAGAGTAAGGAAAGGAAGGTCAGGCAGGACAGGAGCACTTGCTGACAGGCTTAAAATGGAAAGAAGGATGAATCTGGAGAATCTGGAAGATAACGAGAGAGAGACAGAGAGAGAAAGAGAGACAGAGACAGAGAGAGCAAGAGAAAGAGACAAAGACAGGCAGAGAAAGGAGCCAAAATGATTCAACATAGTGATGTGGGCCGATGAAAAGGAAAGAAAAAGGGGATTCTGTTCAGCTTCACTGGTTAAAAAGGATTCCGTGCTGTTTTTAGCAAGAGCCTCTCGTGTGCTTTCCAGCCCAGCACTGACCTCAAAGCAGCGAACTGTAGGCAGCTAACAGTCTGCAGCTGGTCATTAGCACATCAGTCCCTTTGCTCAGGCTGTTACAGTAATTAATGGTGTCTCAGTGAAACAAAAGAGCAACCAATGGGCTACAAGTTGAAGATTTATGCTGCCCTAACAGCAGAGCTGCCACCACAAGTTGTGAGAGCTAATTCATTGCAATGTTAAAAATATTATGTCAAGTGCTCCAGCATATCCTGAGAGCTCCCTGTTAACCGCCTGCTGTCTTACTCTTTCTTTACTTTCTTCAAACACCCTTTAAAAGCCATCACTTTGCTGGTTTAACTGTTTCTCATTCCTGAAAATGGATAATAATTTGTCTTGAACTTAACAGACAGGTGGAAATGTTTGTAAACTGTAAACTATCTTAGGAGATGATGCCCGCTTTGTCTCACTCTTTTTCCCCTCTCACTCCCAATTTAGAGCCATTTACTGGGCTCTGGTTGCAAGCATAGTGAATTATTCATGCAAGCGGTTGATGTGTTTGTGTGTCTGTCAGTCTGTATTTCAGGGCGTGTGTGTGTGTGTCTATGTGTGCGTGTGTGTATGCTTCCATGTGTGTATTAGGTCTGGCTGTTTTCCCTGGGACAAAGCAGTGTCCAGCACCAGTGGCCCAGTCCAGCAAGAAAACAATGATATCGGTGTTGACCGTCTCCTTCAATCCTGCCTGGATTACACTAAGACTGACAATGGACCCCTTGTCTCATCCTGTCCTACTGGCCTCTGTAAGCCCAGAAACAGACATGTCATGGGTATGGTGAATGTGATGCAACCAGCCAATAACGCTGCAACCTATACAAACTACATCTAAAATCATTAATTCATCTGGAGCAGCTATCAACAGGCTGACAGGAGATGACAAGAGATACATTTAGAAAAACATCATCATCATCATCGCATTTTATTAGATACTTAAATCTGCAGCCACATAAGAAGATATAGAAGAGATTCCTTCAGCTGATAGAACTGGAGCAATATATGGTTAAACTCCAGATGGTTCCTGTTCCAACATGTCCGATTCAAATGAGTGCCTTATCATCGGGCTTCAGCAGAGTGAGATGACTGAAATGATCCGTCAATCATCAAGCTCTGCTGAAGCCCGATGATAAGGCACTCGTTTATATCAGATATGCTGCTGCAAGAAACATCTTGTGTGGGGCATGTGCTCCAAGGAACAGAAATGTCACAGCTGTGAAAAGTGTGCTATTAATCTGAACGAGTCCAGGACTTAAACAGCTGTTGAAGCTGAATTTTAACCATCAAGAATGAATTCTATCTTTGTATACTTTATGAAAAAGTTTTACTGGCTTATACAAGATGTCTGACTGATAGCGTTTAGTCAAGTTTAGGGAGGCATCTCCCCCAGCTCTTGCTGAGTGCAATGCCAACTTCACTTTTCAGACTGTCATCCCTCTCATAACGATCATCTGTTTGGTTGCATCATACACTCATTACATAACAAACTAGCCTATTCTTCTAGAAGGAGGTCAGTCACACTGTAGACATCTGAAAGATGTCATTTAAAGCAAAGATTTCTGTGACCCAGGTACTCTTCTGTGGAACCATCAGTCCGGGAGGCAGACTGCCCAGAGATGACATAAAATGGCTCATCATTAAATTAAATGAATGAAAACTGAAGTTGAGATCAGGCAAACTGTAAAATAATTGGCTCTCAGCTAAAACCAATTGCGGTCCTTGCAACAGCAGGGCCAGACACTACGCATAACTATTCGAGGAAAGTTAAAAGAATAAATAATAAAAAATCCTAGATTCTAGTTTAGCACAGTAATCAGGTTGACTGTGATAACTCCATTAAATGTGGTATTCACAAATGTCTCAGGATCAGCACTTTCATTAGATACTTTAATGGCTCTAGGCTCTGTACCTAGACCAGCCTTTAGTTATGCTGCTATAGGTCCAGACTCTCTCTCCTCACTGATTCTAGTCACAGAGCTGCCTAGGACTAACTACCAAGGAACATACCTCAAAACAATATGGATGCTGTGCTGGATTGAGCACTTTCTGCCAACAACTAATACTACTGCTGTCTTCATTACATCAAACACTGAGACATACTGTAATCATCTTCATGTTTGTCCTGCCCTCTATCAGAAGCCTCTCTCTCTCTCTCAACTGGTCGAGGTTTCTGAATGATTGAAGAAGTTTTTCCTTGCCACCTTTGCAGCAGTTTGCTCATAAACATGAGATTAAGTTGAATTGAAATTGAATCTATCTCTCAATAGCATTGCATTAACTCCGGTAAACTATCTGAAAACAACTTTTAGATAGTTTCACAACTGTGATGGTGGGAGTGACTGCTTTCCTCTTCTTGCAGTGAACTACACAGAGGAGTTCAAACAATCCATTTGTACATTCACTTTTATTGATTAATTTATTTATTGTTACAATTAGTATAGGGGCTTCAACCTGAGGCTTTTATTTTGATAGTCAGAGGTAAACAAACTGAACACATTCATTTGGTGACCAACAAAGATTAATCTGTGCAATAACATGAAGACATTTGTAAGTGTTCACATGATGAATTGCTGTGAACACGCACGCTCCATGTTTGTCTACACCCTGCAGTTTCAGCAGGACAGCGGGGAGATGGATTTGTTGGAGGACTAATGAGAGAAGCCACTCTGTGTCCTCAGGGCTGCATGGCCTACACTGTTGAACTGATGGGAAATGTATCCAGCCAGTAAAGCAGTCTGGCTCTTGTATTGACAGAAATAGACAGATAATGTCCTCATACCTTAATCCATGAGAACATACAACTATGATTCTTGATCAGTGTTAATATTACACAATATCAACTTTACCTAGTGTCCAAGCAGCTTGAAAATTCATATATCCTCCTGAGACCTGGTTCATTAATTTATGACCTTTATAATGGACATTTTGTTCACACGTCTTCCTTAAGTATTCGGAGTTACTCTATCAAGCCCTATAGTATTCTGTAGAGGACATCCTGGGCTTTCCAGTGATGTGTCATGTGACAGGTTTGCATGCTGGGAACTTTTTTTCTCTATCAAGATGGCCAGCATACCAACAAGCACACTGTTGAAAGAGGAGAGAACAGATTCACACCTGTGCTAACTGGGCTTCCTGCCAATCAAGATGACCCTTAAAATCAGTGAAAAAAGAAAATCAGTGAAAACTATGCTTCTTTGTTCTCATTTTCTAAATTGTGTTGTATTTTTACATGGAAATAGTCCTGTTGTCCTCTAAAGTGGACATGCTGTGATATTAAGACAAAAAACATATTAAAAAATTCAAATTGTAAGGCGTTTTTTAGGCCCAAATAAATAGGAAATCACACAAAAACAAATTTACAGCCATATCTGGGTCAGGTTTAAGGAAGAGGACAGTGTTCAAAACACAATAGAGATGATTTCCTACATGTCCAGGTCTCTCCTGCACTCTCAGCAGCTGGTTGGAGTGATTGGAGCGACTGAGTGGTCGCTCAGTCCAGGGAACAGGCGATGGGGACAGGGATCTCTTCTGGAGTCACAGCCCTGATTCATTTTAGCCCAATGAAATCACTCACTGATCTCACTTTGACCACTTCAATTCTAGGTCTCTATCTATCCTCCCATTCTCTCACTGTCCCATTCTCCCTCACTCACTGCGTTTGTGGGTGTGTGTGTGTGGATAACAAGCCACAGACCCAGCCGCAGTCAGCCGACTGATGAGCTCTGCAGGCTCATTCCCATTAGAAATAAGAGATCTTTGTCTGAAGGTCTGCAGTGGCCCCGATCCAACCTTGTGTCCCAGTGTGTGTGTGTGCATCGCTTTTCTTTTTGCAAAGAGAGTGTGACCTATTCACTTGGTATTAGGTTGCATTCGGGTTGTGAGCATTACTCAGGATGATGATTCAACGTCCATGCTGGATTTTCTGGCTGGCACAGGACTTGGCTCAGAGACTTCAGGCAATATCAAAACAACAGAAGCTTTTTAACACACTGGCTGAGCTGTCACACCAGGGCACAAACACACACACCACATGTACGCATACAACTTACTGCCTATGAATCACTTCCAGTAGTGAATGATAATGCTGAAACTGTATTTTACAAGAGAAAGTAGATCAAGTTGTACTAGAGATCAAATGTTCAGTCTGAGAGCCAGATTCGACATCCTGCTCCTGCTGTGTCCATGGAAGTTGACAGAGTTGAAGTTGTGATAAATTATCTAAAGGGGATGGGCTTTTTTTTTTTTTTCTGAGGGATCACTTAAGGGCTCTGGGCTGCTTTGGCAACCCAGACAAGTGGTTCTCAGCTGTGCCAAATGTCAATTAGCTGCTAAGTATGTGTAGAAGTTGGGTATTTGCTTGAAAAATGTGGCAGTAGCTAATAAATATTTAATCAATATTCCCAAAAATAGCTAATAATTTAACGGTGTTACAAATTAGACTTCACAGAAACAACTGTTCAAATGCTTCATTTACCCCGGGTCATAATATGGCAGCTGAGTAGTTGCTTTTTAGTGACACTTTGTAGGATATCATTAAATTGGCTTGACAACTCAGCAGGAAAAGCTTCAGATGTTAATGTCTGCTCACAATCGGTAAAGTTATTGCATCTTATCTATCCGTCCTCAGACTCCTTAGCCTGTGTCGCACAAAATCAGCGCATTGAGGTAACAAAATGAGGTAACAGCTAACTCGCATACCCAGAGTTTTACCGTGATCCTATCGAATTATCGCACCATAGTTTCAACTTCGAAATAACACACAGCGGTGTACTGTGTGCAAGATCTAAACTTTAGCATGTGTGATTGCTAATTTGCCATTGTTCTCACGCGGGTACCTGCTGCCTCAAAACGTCGAATGACACTAAGAGCCATAAAGAGTGAACATAACGTGTGGAAAATTGCAAATAGGGACTCACAGGGAAGGTGTTTCTTGTTCAGATTGGCTGGTGAGGAGCTCTTGCTGGTCATGTTGCTGCTTCTGGAGAGGCACGCGAGGAAACGAGGAGCCGTGAGCGTGCGATGCACACCTGGTGAGACCTGTGAGAGAAGAGCAGAGAGGCAGACGGTGATCTTCTCCTCCCTCCTCAGTTTCAAATGGTGGACGCTAACTGTGATTCTCCAATAGTATCACTGTGCAACAAGGCTGGTCTGAAAGGAGGGACAGAGAGAGAGGACCAATTAAATCACGAGAAGGCAGAGGTCTCGCGTACAACGGGAAATGCAGTCAGTAGCATCTGTATGAATGGAAGCTGAATCATGATGCATGAATTGTAATATCATATTTATTTTAAGTATTGATAATTGCACGCTAAATCATTTTTAACATGCTATCAATCATCAAATCTGCCTACTCTTTTTCTTTTCTCCACGTTTGTGTGACAAGGTATATTTGAATAGAGAAAATGTCGCAAATTCTTTTGGATTACTTCAAAACAAAACACTGAAATGTTTGACTAAAAAGAGCCACAACATATTGAATTTCATAAGCAGGTATGTATTTGGAGTTAATGTCCCTCAGCTTGCAGATGTGAAGCACCGCCATGAAATAGAATAGTCTTTATTGTCATTGTTCTATGGAGTACAAGGTACAACAAAACTGGGGATTCCTGAGTCATAGGAGAAACTTACTCCAAGGCACAGGTGAAGCCCAGATGCTGACTTGCAACTTCTCACATAGTGTATTGTTATCTGCGATACTCTGTGATCTTTTCAGCTTTCATGTTTTTACTATGAAAAGCACATGTGAGCAACAGGTGGGCGTCTCTTACACACAGGGCCACACAGGACTGTATGAAGGGTTTTATGTGTGGCGTAAAGATCAA
The DNA here is from genome assembly GCA_029224185.1 of Karalla daura. Taxonomy (NCBI): domain Eukaryota; kingdom Metazoa; phylum Chordata; class Actinopteri; order Chaetodontiformes; family Leiognathidae; genus Karalla; species Karalla daura. Next base: position 20,771,148 of record CM055188.1, read on the forward strand.
TTATCCCCCATGTGGAACCTAAAATCACAGAGGACATAAAAGAACCAATAGACCATTATATCAAATGGGATGGAGATCCTGGGAGATGCTGAGATCCTGGTCAGAAAATGGCTTTACAGGACATTAGAGCACTGACTGTTTCAATGTGGCTACAGAAACACTCTGAGCAATCGTTTTGTCTTTTTGTACAAAAAACAAAAACGACAATAGTTTACAAGCTGTTGTTTGAGAGAATTGAATGTTCTTGGAACTCCAAATGTTATGGCCCTATCTTCTTTTAGTACAACATATCAATGTCTCATTTTGAAGTTATCCAAAAGTTTTTTATTATTATTATTCTAGTGGTTGTTTGTATTCACTGATTGACTATATTTCAGAGAAATCTGCTCCATTTTAATCCAGTACATGTCTTATCCAAAACTCAGCAAGAATTTGTTTTTACAAATTATAACTGAAGGGTATCCATAGTTTGGTTTACATTTAGACATTTTTTGGCGAAAGTCATGATTTCTTGTGGACTTACTGTGTTTTTTAGATTATTGTAAATTGTATACATTTAACTTTAAAGCTTTTTAAGTCAAGAATATTTTCAGTTTTCATGCTGAAAAATGAAAGATTCAGTTTTGTTTTGTTTTACTTTGACTATGTACAATACATTCGACAGATCTGGTGCATGTGACTGAAACAATATGCATCTCTCTCCTCGCTTTTCTTGTCTTTGAAAACTTTCTGTTATGGGATTTTTATGAGAATCTCTGGGAGTGCTGTCATGGGAAACCCCTATGTGTTGAGGTTGACACCGCATCCTTGTGTGTCGGACTCCATCTAGTGGACAAATGCTGATACATCCGCTCCATTTAAGCGGGAGTTGCTGATAACACGGTTTTTGCATGCAGATCGACATTACCTCACCACCATTTCTTTTCTCCCAAACACTCCCTCTACATTTGAGAGGCAGGTTTGCAGAAGTTCTCACCACACCTTAGGGCAGGACAGCTTGCTGTTTTGAGTCACTGGCAAATTCAATTTGGAAGAAAAAACAAAAAGGGCGCACAAAATGTTTATTTGACATCTAAAAGAAAACAAGTTCATATTGAACTTTTATCATCAGGTTATCGATTAAATAACTATTGCTGTTGTTCAATAATGCATAGGCTTCTGCTTATGCAACTTGAACTGAAGTGAAACTTCAAATACAGGATGTCAAAGGGAATTTTTCACAACTTGACGTCCCACATTGGCACACGTGGGTCAAGTCAGGACTCGTGTGGCTAGAGCTCAGGGTTATTATGACAGTAAAACACAAGATTGTGTATCCTTGAGACAGCAGACACAGATAACTGCATCACTCAGAGAGAACGAGAAGTGCTCTAGTAATATTGTTATTGCCTCCAGTGTCAGAGAGTTCTTTTTGCATGAACACTGCAGACAAAACTATTGTCAAAGGTTAGCGAATGTTAACCCTGTGTTGAGCTGTCCAGAGTTTGTGTTCTACTATCAGACTATCCTGGAGCATGTGACAGAATTGAGGGAAGGTTCACTTCACAGCACAAGCTGGTTATTCATTTAATTCTCCTCGGCCATTATTAACATTTTCACCATAAGAAGGCTTGGACTCCAGTGTTCTTTCTCCTCTGCTGAATAGGCTCCATAAAATCTACAACAGGCTGTAATTTAGCAGTTGGGAAGTGGTGGGAGGGACCAGTGTTTTCTATCAATAAAAACACGCTCTTTGTAAATGTCAGTGGTTGTGGTGGTTGAGCCTGAATCTACTGCTGGTGGCAAAGCCTGCAGTGCAACGTCTTGCCATGTTATGAACTCTCTCCAGCATCTGAGGACACAGAAAGAGAGAGAGAGAGAGAAAGAGAGAGAGAGAGAGTGGGCAGAGGAAGCGTGGTGTGACTCAAAGTGAGAAATCCTCTTCACCTCATACTAAATTCTGCGTGGGCTTTCTCATGACTGGGGGTTCACCTGCTGAGGCCGTGCAAAATCAATAGCTGAGACCTGGGCTGCCTGGCTGCTGAGGCAGCCAGGAAGCATAGGCCAAGTCTTCTTTCTTGTGTTTTAAAATGAGATGTAAGGGGTAGGCTAGAAAGCAAGCACAAAGAAAGTGAGTACAGAGCACGCAGGCAGTATGCTTTGGGTGAAGGTGTGGGGCTATTGCTTGTTTTGTCTGCACAGCCATGCCATGAACCTTTGAACACTTGGCTCAGAAGCAATTATCGGACATCTCCAAGTATTCGGACAGGTTGGCATCTCCCTTATGGAAAGTGAAACATTATGAGTCTGCATCTTCCCATTGAGGTGAGAACCGCTAGATGTGAGAAATTGCAGGAAGAATAAACAACAAGCGAGTGCTGTCTGCTATTAGATTGCAGATGTGATAGCAGGCAAACTATTTTTGCCTGTGCGTTCAGGCTGGTCAAAAGCAACAGTTTCCCGCCCTCACTACACCAGGCAAAGCGCCAAAGCCATCAGGCAGTCATACGCCTACCATCAGCTGAGGAGTTGCACAGCAGTCTCATTTCTAATTATACACCCAACAACAGAGCGCTACACGGAGGGAGAAAGAGAGTGGAATATGTAGAGAGAAAGAGGAGTGTGATTACAAATGGAGGAGAGGCTGAGAGTGCTACTCAGCAGCAAACACAGGGTGAACAAGTTCAGATGTGAGAGAGAGAGAGAAAGAAAGTAAGAGAGGGTGAGGGAGAGACATCAAATATGTCTGAGAAAGGTTAACAGGACTGACTGACTAAGTAGAGTGGGAGTGTAAAATGTTAAAGCGAGTAGGAGGGAAGAGAGAGAGGAAGAGGAGAAGAGAAAAGGAGGAGAGTGTGTCTGATAGACAGTCTGTTGAGCTTGTCTGGATGCTTCTGATCACTCTGCTCCACTCTGCCTTCACACCTGCAGCCTCGGAGGACGACACAAAGCCAGACAGGTGTGTGCATGTGTGTGTGTGTGTGGGTGCGTGTGTGCATATGTGGATGCGTGTGTGGAGCGTCTGTAACCGTGGACAGATGAGCTTTGTGAAGATGGGAGCACAGAGAGACGAGCGGACAGATGGATGGAAGAAAATGTAAGTCTGTAGTATGATGCCTCTCTGAAAAGGATCTTTGATTTTTGCTGCCTGCTTCTGTCTTTTACTTCTTTGTGAGAGACAGTTTCAATTCAGTCATCAGTCTAGCACTACATGCAGGGTTTATGAACTCTGTGCAGTCTGGGATTCAGCACCATAGGTTAAATTTGGTTGTGTTGCACTGCAGTCATACCATAGATAGACACATCATAACTGTGTCAATATTGCTACTACTGATATGCAAATGACACTTGGAGCAGATTATCTTTATCATGATGAGGTCAAACACACTAAACAGTGCTGTGTATTTACATTTCCGTGCATATGAGACCTGTAGTGAAGTGATCACCTCATAAGGTTATTGAGACTGGTTATATTATAGCTCAGGCCTGTTTGGGTCATGATCTGCTTGTACCTGTGTGTCAGTCACTGTGAGTAAAGAGCCCACACATCTGAGTCATTTGAATGAATTTACATTTACACTGCAGGCTTTTAGCTGACAAATACTTATCTATTTGTGTCTTGTGGTATAATGCTCAGTGCTCACACAGGAGTGCCAGTGTGAGGGTCTGATCCCACACTCACACATACACGTAACAGAGAAACAGCTCATATCAGAAACGTGGATGTCAGTCTATCTGACAGAGGTCTTTACAGCAGCGGAGCAGGGCTATGACGGTGACATAATGCAGGACGCTGAGAAGAGCTTTGCACTGACGGGTTGTAAAAGTCTCGCGCTGATCTCTGCCACCTTACATCGTTTGGTGTTTAAAAAATCCACATTTCTACGGATAAGGTAAGAAACTGCTGATTGTGTTTAGCTAAAACAGTAAGCTTCATGCACAGTAGGAGGATGGGGTTTCAGTAGTTTGTGGTGGAAGAGGTGGAAGAGGTCACTTCAATTCTACGATAAAGATGCTGGCTGGAGGTGTAAGTTTAGCATTCTGCATTGGAGCACACACTCATTCTTGTGCCTCTAGATGGAGGTGGGAGCAATAGAGCTTGACTGACAGATTATAATGTTCCTTGTGGTACAATCTAACCTCTAATGTGTCTGATACCCCAAACCTGTTACTTTGCATCCATCTCCGCACACCACTCTATACAGTACTTTGTTACCATAGTAACTTTTTTAACAATGGAGTTGGTATATGTCCATCAAACTGAGTACTGCCAGCAGAGCAACTGGAGTTTTAAAAGCCCTCATTTGAGGCTAGTGGCATAGCAAACGTCATGTCAGGGCGATATTTACAGGCAATGATCTCACCAGGTGGCACACTCAAAGTGCAAGAAAAAAACAGCGCAATTTAAGAATAAATCTTTGAAAGGAGAGAAAGTGGCCGTGAGAGAAAGGCAAAGCTTTAGTTAATTTTCTCGCCTTGTTGGCTGGGATGTACAACACCCTTATATTTGCTTTTTCTATCTTTCAGATTGTGATGACCTTGGACCAAACTATCTGCTGTGCTTGCCAAGACGCCAAGACGAGACAACAGTCTGTGCCACATGATCACAACACTTTCTCAGCTCCTGCACAAGGTCATGCAGTGCCAGTTTGAGTGACAGCCAACAGGAGCCAATGAGCTTCACACCGAACCCCACTTTTGTCCCAGACAGGGACAACCTGCCCCTCAAAAAGAGGGACCAAAGACACAGTTCAGCGCCACCACCTCCACAGCAGCAGCAGCAGCAGCAGTGTGATGCTGTGACATTCAAGGCGCCGTATCCCCACAAAAGCCACAGTGACTTTAGGGCAAAACACATAAGCCCTTTCCAGCCAGTGCCGAAACGGGTTCCTGCTCTGTACCAGCCCTGGATGCAGACCGCCACCAAACCTCGGGTCCACTCTGCATTCAGGGAGCACCATGGCTGGGCAGACTGGAGAGAGTTCAACCCCCTGCAACTCAGATGGGACTTTTCTCACCACTATCAACAGCACAACCACCCGTCTGCCACACCTGCCTTTCACCTGGGCCACCCACACCACACCCCCACCTCTGTCGGCCCGGTCAGTGAGGGGTTTCAGAGGGTGGGTGGAGGGTACAGCTGGGAACAGCTCAAGACATTAAGGGACAAGAGTTTGAGCACGGAGCATCTGAGCAACGGGCGGAGTAAAGGGCCATATGTGAGGAGGAGAGACAGAAAGATGGAGTTTGTCCCAGGGATTGAAAAAGCAGCTCCTCTTTCCTCGTACACACACCTACCTCACCACCCACACAGGGACGTTACACCGCAGCCGCATAAGCCCTCAAAGGTGGCTGAGCATCCCGTTTCTGGACACTCTTTTCTGAGGGTTTCCTCTGACACGTACACCTCCATGAAAGAGGGCGCTCCAACACTGTCTCCATCTACTTCCTCTGCCAACCATTTCCCATGGCTACTGCCTCACTTTGTGGCAGGCTCCCTGATCGAGCTCAGAGATGGGCAGCTGAGGAAGGTGGAGCACCTGCGGACGGAGGACTTCATGCTGGGCTCGTTGGCCTGTCCAGACCTGCGCCTCAGCTGCTGCACAGTGCAGAGCATTTCCCCATCTGCCTCGTCCACCGCCATCTCCCGTCTTCTCATCCTGCTTCATGACCAACAGAGCCAGGTAATGGAAAACCACTGTGGTGTTCACTAGTCACAGCAGACCATTTAGAAGCAGCTGGCATGTGCTCATCTCATATGAAATGCAATTTAATCTTGCCAGCATATAGTCATATGGGACAACAAGACCAGAAAGCGAATATAAAAAAAAATAAAGATAGAAATGTGAATTCAAGCTCTTTTAAGTGTTAAAGTATTGTCCCTGATAAATCTTATTTCGAGTTGTTGTCCAAAAAGGTAAGTAAACACAAACTACCCTCACTTACTTACATTACTTGCTCCTTTGTTCTAATGAATCGACTTCCCTGATGTTCAAAAAGGTTCAACTGATGTTTCTTCATATGAACATATCACCAACATTATACAAATCTTGAAAAAACAGCGGTGTTTGCAAACACCCTTTTAACAGATTAATATTAAATGAACATGTCAGGGCAAACCACACATCAGATTATCTATGTTTAAAAACTAGTTTCTTTTTTTTTTATTAACGTGTAGAACAACACCACCTCTTAGCAAACCAGTGTGCTGCTGCAATTCTGGTTCTAATCTCTCACAGCGTGTGTCACATCCTCCTCCAGGAGTTGGTGGATGTCTACATGGAGTACCCATTCTTTGTGCGTGGCCGGGGCTGGTCCTCCTGCAGCCCTCAGAGGACGGCCCGTCTCTGTGGACTGCAGTGCCGCCAGCTCACTGTGGGGGACGTCTGCCTGGCTCTCACCCCTGTCTCTGCCTCCCGGCCTCCACCTTCAGCCGTCACGGAGCCAAAAGCCTTCCCCGGGAAGCCAGAGGGAGGTTGTGAATCCATAAAGGCACAACACACCCAGGTTACGCCAGAGCCAGAGCAGTCAGCAGGGGGGCAGGGGACGAGGGCAGAGGCGGTCCGGAGGAGACACCACTCGGCCCCTGAGCTGGGAGGCCAAAGGACTGACTGCATGGAGTGAGGAGGGTCATTGTTTTGTGGACGGGAAGCACCTCAATCTCTTTTAAGCTCTGCTATATTCAGCCTATATCTACCCCCTTCTCTACCTCCTAAATCAATTTACTGCAATTGACTGTCATTTTTTTAATCATGTCATTAAAAAATTAATCTAAGGAAAAATAAATAAAAAAACAAACAAAAAAAAAACCTCTCAGGATCCCAAAGAGGAAATCTGCTTTAGCATACTTGTTGAGGTGAGTGAGGGGCCAATCGTCACACTGAATCATAACTGAATTCTGACCATGTCTATGAAATCAAGTAATTTAACATACTCTCGGAAGAATGTGTTCATCATTATTGCTGTGAGGAACTGTATTTGTGACAGATCTTTTAAGTTCAAGGTATAGTTCTAGTTTCAAAGATAAGAATCTTTCATCTAGTAGCTCTGACACATAGTCGACAACATAGTTGACCTATGTGTCCTGAAAAACGCAGAAATAACTCCCTCAGGTTTTTCACTCATGCTCATTTCACTCATGGTTTATCTCTGTTCTGCCCTAATATATAAAAATCATTTTCAATCATAAACAACTGATTTCATCCCAAATTGCTGCACATACTCGATGCCAGCAGCTCTTCTGATAACCTATCCCTTGCTTGAGAGTACATTTTCAGACTGACAATCAACACTACGTTTTGTCAGTAGGTTTTAGTTCTATGCTTCTACCTCTATTTTCTATTTAAAGTGACAGATGTATTGTTTTGTTTACCTGTGTGCCCTGTGTTGTAGTGTGCCATGTTGGAAGCTGTCGACTTCTCAGTGAGTGTTAGTGCATATGCCATTTTTTGCCCGATTGTTACAGTATTCGCTGGCTTTGCTTTTGTACTAATGCTGTTCCTTCATTACAGTGGAGTAGAAATGCTTGTGTGATTTAGCAGTACTTTAAAGTCACAATCTGTGACGAGTGTACATCACCACATGTGGGCTCTGCAATGTGATTTCCTATTGAGTGAACACAATGCTCACTTGATACCATGAGGACCCAGTGCCAAAGTTGGGTACACAAAGATTGGCTCTTAATTCTGTGAAATAGATTTCTCACTGTTTAATAAATATGTAATGTGTAAATGCCATTCAAAGTCTGTCTCCAAAAACCCATAATTCACTCACAAAACATTAATCTACAAGCAGAGGTGCTTCAAATGCCACTGCGAGGAACATCACCAGGGTCAAATGAGGTGAAACACACACACGCACACATATGCTTTTTATTTGATAGTTTTCATTTATTCGACTACTTTGACCTGACAAAATAAAATTACAGCTTCCCTTTGCCCACCTGCAGCTCTGGTCCGACACCAGAAAGCAGCTGCAGTTCGGGGATTGGTGCACACCCTGATGTCTGCCTCATGAAGATGAATCACTGACATCTTGCAGACTGTATGCCTGTCACAGCTTCGGTGATATATATCTGCACCAGGAAACTAGGCCCAACAGGCAAGGCTCTCAGTCCCGCACGCTGTTATTAACAGTCTCGGCTGTCATTCTTCACTGAGCTCCAATGCATGCACGAACAGCCAGATGTCTAACCTGACCGAGTCCAAACAGCCTCCTGAACAACCAGTACAGCACCAAAAAGTCAAAGTGAGATTATTTTCCCCCTCTCATCAGTTCTGCCAGCTGTTCCAAAATACAAGACATAGTGGTTCAACAGGGAGATGGAAGATTTTAAGTTTTATAAGCTGTGAAATCAGTTACCAAATGCACATTTCCACCCAGGCAGTGTTTCATATTCTGCTGCCTGATGGTCACAAAAGGAATCAAAAGCAGATAGATGTGTGTTGCAAATTAGGGAAAACAATGTTAACTTGCTGTTTGTTGCACTGAGACTTTGAAGAAACTCCACAGTGCCGAGGCCTCTTTTAGTGCACTTCTTTAGGTCACACTTGGATGAAAACAAAAGAACCCTTTTGTTCAAGCCTTTTTATCTGTGACTGATAGTTCTAATATGTCTGTGGTAGTGGTTAATACTGCATAGGATGCTCCGCTGCTGGTAACAAAAATAGCGCACCAGATTTCTCCCTGTGGCAGTGTCTCTTGTCTCTGGTTCCTTCCTGAAGCATCCCTCTGGGTCAGCAGAGCTCAAAGGAGGGTGTACAGGCGGTCAGTGGCAGCCACAGGCTCTGACCACCATGTTGCGGTACTTCTTGAGGATGACGTTCGAGCTGTCATCAAAGTAAAGAACTGAGATGCCGTGGAGCTGTGTTGGTGCGCAGCAGGGCTTGGGCACCGTCTCCGGGTTGATAAAGTGCACCTGTAGTTGGGGGAGGCATAAATCAATCACCATGCAGAAGTGGAGGAGGTTGTGAAAGTCCCTGAAAGTCCCATTAGGGACAGGCTGTCTGTCTGTGTCTTACCAGAGTTTGCACAATGGCATGATTGGTGGCATTCATGTAGGAGTTGAGAGGGAAGGCACATTCACCCTCGCAGTAGTATGCCGCATAACCCTCAGGGGCAATGATCCAGTCCTGAGTAGAGTGAAACCACAGTCAGGGGTCACTTACTGATATTGAAAATATCTGAGTGTGACAGAGAAAAAGTTTCTGAGTCATACCTGCCACCCCAAGTCTCTGAAACTGACGTACAGCTCATGCTTCTTACACCCCTCTTTGGAGATGCCAAGATTATCTGAAATTGATAAGAAGCAGATATGAGTGTGCGTGGGAGTTGAGTTACGTTATTACAACCATAAACAGTCTAAGATGGTGAGATCTGATGTATTTGGGCACCTGTTGCGGCCTCAACTGCCTTTAGCGCGTCTTGCACCGTCCTCTGAGGTTTGGAACGGCTCGACTGGCGCCCCCTGTTGCCGTGGGCAGAGCGGACACTGCGGAACCGCACCTCATTAGCTCTGAAGAAGGCGACCATGAAGGGCTGCTTTTCCTGAGGGCCACCGCCTGTCACCAGCCCTGCCAGCCGGGGGTTCCTCCTCTGGCCTACAGAGGGAGACACAGGGGGGAAACTAATAAGAGTCTGAAAATGGCAGCAGCACATATCTGAGTCTGCACTAGACAATCATTTGTTCATCCTAATGCAACCACAATAGCCACAATCATAGCTTGAACTCTGTGAGAACCCCTTTCACAGATGTACTAAATATGTGGTGGTCCTTTTTAAAGGAAGATCCAAAGAGCACTAAATCTTAAATCCAGACAAAGGCTGTATTCTTGCTGTTGTGTTAGTTTGTGTGTGTGATGGGGACTGACCGCGGCTGTCCTCCAGGACCAGGTGCAGGCCCAGGTTCTGCTCGGGGCTGACCAGCCACAGGTTACTGGTGAGGGTCAGGTCAAAGGTCAGCCAGCCCTCCTCTGAAGCCCACACCTCTCGCTGCTCCAGTAGTAAGAGCTCCACATTGCTGAGGAGAGGACAGAGTAGCGTTGAAGTCAATGTATCTCAAGGCTAAAAGCTCTGCGTTCCAAAACAGCAAGTATTCTTTGTTTGGCTGCAGAGTGAAATATTTCCAATGTTCCTTGGATGCAACATCAAAGACTTTCACCAGTCACTACTTGCAAATATATTTCCACAAAATGAAAACATAAATTTGATAAAATGCTACAGTGTGATTTGTTACCCATTTCTTGCTTTTAAATCTCTGAAAATTGATCTTCATTCCTGAAATAAATGGAAAGCAACAGCGATCCAGAGTGCATGAAAACAATCCTAGAGCATGTGGTCTGCTTAGGAAAATGGCTGAGTGCCATGCAAATGGCATAAAATGAGTATGTACTGGGCTTGAAAATGCAATGCAATACAGCGACTACAATCTAATTACAATGTAATAGGACAAGAAGTTGTACATTGTTTAGTCTATGCACACGAGCATGTTGTTTCTGAAATAGAACAATGACACTGAGGTTAACAAGCTTACTTTTTGGTTTGTATTTACAGGTGTTCACCTCCTTACTCATAACCCTTTTTATACATATTCCCTGAATTTTAAAACAACAGAGCAGGAAAATGGCCAAACACTGGAATGTTGTAAACACCTGACCTCAGTCTAACTGTGTGTTTTTATTTGCTCAAGACTGGACTGGAAGCACAAAACCAGCAAAACAATTAATATGGCTGCACAATCTCTGAAGCTGCACAGATTAAAACATGACAGCTTTTCTTCATTTTCTAAACACATAATTAATGTATTTAGTCCACTTTGTACATGAAATACATAAGAAAGTCCTTAGCACTATCACATATAACTGGTCAGTTAGTGTGGATACAGACAACATCATGTAAAAGCCAAGACATTTAACCTCATTGGCTGTTGGTGCTGCAGTGATATGGGGCTATGATTATATCTGATAGCACTGCAAAAACCATAAAACGGGCTAAATACATTTGTATATCATCATAATAAAAGAGCTAATTCATAACGGTACAACCTCCATAAATACAACCTGCTTCACATATAAAAACTTTTTGAGGAACTCCCTCGATGATAAAACCAGCCACAACAAACAGCTACTATCAAAGGGGTACTTTCTAAACATGCTGGTAGAAAAGTGCTGATAGGTGCCGTCTTAAGGGGAGATTTCCAAGACAATAGCTTTGTTTACAGATAGGGTTAAAGACCCCCAGGCAGGCGTCTGTCTTCTGTCCTCCGCCTGCCCGTCTCTGCGCCATGGCCTTTGTGTGTCTGTGAATGACAATGGTGTTGCCCTTAACACCATCGTCAGCCCCGCTGTCACCGATGAAAGCCTTAAATCTCCTGCATGCACACGATTCTTCCTGCTCACTTACATCTCCCCGGTAGGCAGAGTCAAGCAAGGTAATGGGCTCGACGCACTTTTTACAACGTGGGTGGCAGAGCTTTGATTTGTGAGGAAGAGAGGAGGTGTGCAGAGCCTCATTATCTAAATGGGGTTTGAAGCACGGTAACACCGCAAGTGTAGTGCATAAGCTGGCAGACCGACAGTCACACAGTCAGAGACGCAGTGGAGTAACCCACCTGGGAGTGCGAGTAGAAAGAGTAACGTGATGGCTCGAGGGATGAGAGTTGTTTTTTTTTTAAGTTGGAGCTGAGTGTGTTATAAATGCATGTCCTGGGGGACTGTCCTGATCTGACTGAGAGTAAACCTGCTCTACAGAGAAACATGTTTCTGAAATTGACACTAATGTCTGCATAAACACATCCCCCTGATGCCTGTGTGACACCAAGAACAGCGGAAATGACTTGTGGGGTAAATGCAGACAGACACGACCCAACAGCAGGAGCTGTTTGTCTTAACTCAGCCACTTGAGTCAAAGTGTCTCCCTGTCCCTGTCCAACTGTGTCATCACTAAATGAATAACCGAGAGATTTAAGAAACTTTCAGTTTAACAAGCAGCAACACAGGCTTTCTGGCCATGCAGATAAGTGTAAAGGTTTTATCTGTTCATTGTTATTACATTACTGCATTATTTAAATGTCCTCATCGCGGCTCAGGTTGCTAATTGCACTGTAAACAATGCCTAGCGCTCAGAAGAGTCTTGGCTCAGATATCTGTTATCTGGATAAACCATTGGAAGGACAAAAACACTGGGTGATCCCTAACTTTTCCTCAAGGGCCATCAACAAGTAAAAGCTATTCTTAACTGTTGAAATATTTCAATACTGATTGATTAGCATGAAAACATCAATTGTTCATGTTTTTGTCCTTACTGTGACATGGTTGTAACTATATACAGGAACTACAGGTTCATATATATAGAAACTTGTAAAGGATTTAGCTTACAAATAAATCTGAAACTCTTGTGAGGAGTTAGCATTGATATGTATGGTGATGGACAAAACAAATCAAGGACCAGCTGTGGGAGAAGCAAACAGGGAATCTGCAGAATCTCTGAAGAGGAAACACCCGTACCTGCCCGGAGGCTCCCGCAGGACCTGGTAGACACTGACTCTGAATGTCTCGTTCTCAGAGCGCCCGTGGACGAAACCTTTATAAATCCTAAACTCAGCTGCTGTGACCACCTCTCCCTCTGGAATGCGGGAAAGGTCGAATCGAAATTCCCTTCTCTGCTGCTGGTCCAGCAGATCCTGATCCTGTTCAACTGTCAGAAAGAAACAGAGAGAGAAGGACAGAGGTGAGACGGTGAATATCACTTATGTGATTTATCATATTCCACCAGAGTATAAATGAACTATGATGAATAAAATACAAACATCCACGCCATAAACTGTTTATTACCAGTGACGACAGCAAAATGTCTTATTGATCAATCGAGTTTAATAAACATGTTTTACCACTGTGATATATGGTTTACTGTCTGTCTCACATACACTCACATACAGACACTGAAATACTCCTGGCCCTCAGAGAGAAAGTTTGTACATCTGCAGCCGAGGCAAACCGCTGCAAGCACAGTCAGATGGTCATTGCATATCTGTCAAAACTGTTGCTGAATCAAACGGTCCTCTGATGTGTGTCACTCTGGCCACATCTCGGAAGCCCAGTGACAGAAATGGGGAAAATTCTGCTTCCACAAGAGAAATGATTGATCTAAACATCACTTGCACCGAGTATGCCATACGTGCCAATGTGGGGGAGTGAAAAAACACACTCGGGGCTCAGTTTGGCTCCCTGTTTAAATTGCGCACATGTGCTGACCACAAGAAAAGGCCTGTTAAGGCACTGCCCGGAAAACCGCAGCAGCCAGTGTGCTTTTATAAACACACTCACATAAAGTATAGAGAGACACGTAGATTCATGAGGCTTAACTGCCGGAGTCTGTGCCACCCACACCTCCCTGATAATTTTGTCATGTATCAACGTCCAGTCATGACATTCCCATTAGGAGACGGGAATAAAAGCAACAGACGCTGCAGACGGACGGCGCAGCAGGATTTCCAACCCCCGCCTGCACCATCGGATGCTCTGCAGGACTCAGACTTTCCAGGGGCACAGTGGTCGGAGAGACCCCAAAGCTGCCTGAAGTTTTCCACTGTCCTGTTTTCACAGCGTTACTCAATGTGTTTGTCCTTGGAAAGAGCAGTGGAGGTCTCTGGTGGAGGTGTGCAGAGTGGAGCAGCGATTAGCCACCTTAAACACATCCTGTCCACTGGCATATGCCATGACATCATAATGACATCACCTTTGGTCCTGTCTGATGGGCCACTATTGTTTCAGCACGCAAACATCTACCAGCAATCGTACCCCAATGGTGGAAACAGACCATTTCTTCTCATGAAGGAACACACACTCATATGTACACACACACACACACACACACACCACTCACAGTCTTCTAAAAACATTTGTAACGACACAAAAACACACACAAGCCGTTCGTCGTTAAGAGCGGTGCATTCTGAGCCCTGCTAGTCATTTGTTTGACCGCAATTAAATGCTGGAAGGGAACGAGGGGTGTTTTTATGAAAGCAATAATTGCTTGTAAGGACTCTGTGTGTTTACGTTAGGGACCATTAGCTGCAGAGATCAGACCTCAGATATGCAAACTTCCCTCTGGGAGGCATTTCAACACTTCAGACTAGTCCTCACAGCGCAGGGCCACAGTCACGCAGCTATCATTAACCCACTGCAATCTTATAGTCTTTTTTTTTTATGTCAACATGGGTGGTTTGAAGATCTGTCACAATGTCTAGTTGTGAATAATTGTCTCTGCTTAAATGTGATTTATGTCATTCTGTGCTGTTCTTTGCTCCTGTCTACTCTGTGCACGGGGGCCTCTCCTCTGTGGCTCCTCATAAAGTTTCCTCCTTCTTTATGCCAAGTTGAACCCTTTTATCATGAGTTTGGGGTAGGCAGAGACTATTATTGACCTCTACAGATTGTAAAGCCATTTGAGGAGAAATAAAATAACACTCATGTAATTCAATCCAAACTCAGACCTTAAATTTCAGGTGATTTTTGTTGTAAATATTACACAAGTTATCCTGGAACCTGCATGTGTTGACAAGTTCAGCAACACTGCTAGAACGATGCCTTGCAAAATCTTTACCAACCATCACCACCATGATTTTGTCAGACAGTTTGCTCCTATACAAAAATCTGCTTCAGAATATGGCAATTTGTCTGTTAATTGTTGACAAAGTGAGCTGAGAGGTAAATATAAAGACAAACTTGAAACATGAATTGTCCTGCCGGGGCACACGATGCACATTACATCGTAAGCTTAAGACTGCACAGGAAGCAATTATTTTGCACATGAATCTATAAATAATGAGATGGCTAATGAGATTTTTCTGGTGGAGCAAAACAAATTCTCAGCATGATCTCCTTATGCTTCCTTCAGATCAGCTTAGCAGGACAAACACATTTCTTCCTGCTTGTTCTCAAAAACACAATGCGCCTTCTGTTCCTCAGTGACACGGTCACCCCTCCAACTGCTCTGAGAACATTTTGCACTCTTTCTCCTATAATGAAAGCCAGAAACATTATTGGTCATTGAGTCTTTTCCCGTGCTTTGCAGGTGTGTTGTGATTCCACGTTCAGTGCATGTGGACCTAGACCTTGATGGTTTACACATTACAGGTGTAAACCATCAAGCCAAAACATGAAAGGAGAACAGCTACAACCAAGGGTGAATGATACATCCACTGTTTTTGCTATACTCAGTCTATGTCTTTAAGACTTTTTAACATAAAAAAAACAAGTCTGATCAGCATCAACACACTTATCCACAGATGCATGACAGAAAAGCCTCCTGCTGTTGATTCTGAAGTACGACCTGTGGTTTGGTGCACTGACACAAGTCAATATTGGCAGCCGAGTGCAGGTATCAGCATGTGTGCAAGAATGTAAGATATGGTGTGTGTGTGTGTCTATGTGTGTTCAGCTTTAAACAATACAGTATGAGATCTCAAATGCTGTTAAATGAAATTTTTCTAAAAGATTAAAGAAGTTGATTCATGCAGAACAACAGTGTAATATTACACTACAGCCTGTTAACCTGCAGGATATACCTGTGTGCACTGGGAGACAGGACTGGGCAGCTCCAATCTAGCCTCAGCTCTCACTGGAAGCTGTGGTCTATGGAGAGGAAATTCTCTAATATGGTTCAGACTTGAAGCGATCATCCTGGGACCACCAAGACAGAGTCAACTCCAGCACAGTGTGAGAGCCCTGACTAAAATCTGCCAATCATCAGCGCAGTAAGCCACAGTGGGCCTGAGAGGGAAATGATACACACTCATTGTGCCCTTTTTTCCCTCCCTCTCCTTCCTCTTTATAATCAAACTCTTTAGATGTGGAAACAAATAAATCTGCTCTGAGTTTTCAGAAACGATCTCATTAGCTAAAGACTGTCGGTTTAAAGTTCACGACTACAGACGTAAAATGTTATGTTTCAGGGTTTTTTTCTTTTACAGTCTCCAAATGTTTTGTATAAACTACATGTTTATGATCTGATTGAAACAAAACTTCTAATGGCTCCTCATTTTGAAGTTTCAGTTCAACCTCAATTACAAACACAGCCAGAAAAGATTCTTGGAGATGTATCCTGAATGAGCAAAATCCAGTTCCTCACACTGACCTATAAGCCCCAGGACAGGAGAGGGGCATGAAGAACACAAGGGTTGGTTTTGGATGTAACCGCATCCGGATAAGAGCCACAGGCACCATGCCGTCTGCTATTTCACCATAGTGATATCAGAGCCGCTGTAGGATATCCAAGGGAAACACAGCCAGGATTTACCTTTTATAAATTCAATAATGTCTCAGTGAGTCCAAACTCCCACCTGTGACCCATGTGATTTTATGCCCCACCAAACAAACACACAAACAGACACATAAACCCAGGAATGCTCTACACACACACACATACACTTATAAACACCTGCTCTAGCACAGATTATTACAACAGTAGCATGTTTAGGCTCAGTTTGAATCTAGATCTTAGTCGACTTGTTCCTCTCTCCCTGGGGGTTTAGAAATGGCCCGTTCAATACCTAGTCATGTGAAACAAAGCCACGCTAAAGCCTCGACCCCAGAGCTTTGAAGGGATTCTGGTGTAATCGGATACAGGCTGGTTGTCATAACATTTACAGCTCGGGAATGCATAATGCTGGATTTCAAGTGAAGAAAGTGACCTATAAGCCCCAATGTCAGGCAGGGACTCCATATTTACACTCTTAAATAATACACCCTTGATTCCTTTGTGTTTGAAATCATACAATTGCTTGAATATATTTTATTACTGTTATTTCTTATGCTTGAGTGCTAACACACATAAGCATAGATGAAGCTCTAGCTAAGCCTAATGGTCACTGTGAATCTCTCTGGCTTTCCTTACGACAGCAGGTATCTTACGATGTGCTAGGTATCTTGATGATGATTCTGATTGCATGGAGACAGTAGACAAAACCGTAGTAGAAGGTTGGATATTGTTGACCCTGTGGAAAAGTACTGAGCTGTATAGCAGTACATGTTTGGCTTAAGACTATCCCTCAAACAGAGTGGAAGGAAGCATCATGTCAGAGCACATGTCGGCTGTTTCTTCAGTTCTCCTTGGCAGAGTATTAATAAACCTCTTTAACATGAGACATGGTGGCCATGACACGGTGTGCTTATTATATATAGGGTCCAAATTTAAAACCCACAAGATGCATCATCCTTTTTATTTGTCTCACGGATTGAATGTTACTGTACAATTGCTGTGCAAAAAAAAGTAATAGGTAAGTAAACGCCACCACCAATAGAATAGGACAGGAATATATAGGCTTTTTCGGTTCATCAAGAACGGATATTAAACTGAGCATATGATTAAGTAGCAGTGACAGTTAAAGGATGCGTTTTGTGATAAAGAAATAGCAGAGTCTCAGGCATTTACCTCTCTACTGAAAGTCATTCAAGTAAATTATCCTTACACAAAGTGTTGCAGTGGAATTAACATCCAGAGTACAATGTATCCGCCACAATATTTATCAGGTGATTTATCCAAAATAAAATACACAGGAAGAAAATTCAGTGTAACGATTAAAAACGGGACTAAATATTCAGACAGCCCGGGAATGAGATAGCAGGAGTGTGGTACTAGTACACGGTGTAGGACAGGGAGAGCAAACTCACCGAGATTGACAAAGCTCATCACCGTGTCTGCGTCATCCAGGAAGCGGCTGTCCTGCGGGCTCACCACGGGGGAAACCCGGTTGGGTAAAACGGGGCTGTAGTAGCTCTGTGCGGGCGGCTCCGGGTCGGTGGAGATGATGTTGTACAGGTCCAGCATAAACATCGGGGCTGCGTTTTGTTTGGTGTGGAGGTGCGGGCGCGGCCGGTGAGGAAGCCCCAGGATGGAGAGGATCTCGCGCTGCATCTCCCTGCGCTCCTGATTCCGCAGCCGGCGCGCGATGAAGCTCGAGCGCACCTCGGATTCCGAGGAGAAGTTGGAAAAGGAGACCTGCGTGGCCAGGGCACAGCTGCACACCCACCACAACAGGACCCCGATCGGCACTGGCATCATCTTTTTATAACTAATCAAAGGATACACGCAAAGAAAGGTCCTATGCCTAAAACACGATTCCCTGATATCAACTCAGATGCATCATCTGTGGCTGCGTCTGTGTGCGCTCCTCTCTGTGGCAATGATTTTGTTGCTGTGCCGCTGAAGGGGGAAGGAAGGGTTCAGGATAGGGATAAACCAAGACTGGAAGGAGTGGGAAAGTGTGCAGGGGTTAGTCAGTGACAAGTGGTCCTATCATGTGTGCGCCTCTCTATCATGGTAATAAGATCGGTGGGGTGTGGACCTTTTTCAGGCAAAGTGCCCCATTACTCTGCCCTTTGTTTGGACATGTTTGTTTGATTAAAGTGGGCTCTGATTGTAAATACCTGATTAGCACATCTTTTTTCCCCCTTTTCATTTTCTTTTGTACAGTGGCACAGTCTCGTTTTGTTTATGCCTTGATTTCCCATTCTTCCTCTGATTGTTCGTTTTCCAATCTCAACTGTTCTGTTTACAACAGATCTGGATTTAACAGTTTAAATGTGGCCTATGGGCACCCAGTGCACATGGAGACAGTCCAACACTTCTAAAAGATCAATCTAATGGCGAGGAGGGAAAATCCCCTAATCCCTCCTTCAGTGCAGACACCTTTGAACTGAAACAATAAAGTCAGGCCCACCCAAATTGTTGGAGGGGTTTGAGTGATCAGCAGCAGTCAAACAGGCGCATGCATAGACATGCCAGTAGCTCTAATGAATCACTACAACAATGTGCAAAGCACTCCAATGTGACGTCTTTAATGAGAGCATAAATGCTGTCGGGTGATCGATTACGAAGCCAGGAAGCAACGCTCAGTGTACACATGAACAGCACAGAAAGCCAAAGGAAGGAAATGTGTCATTGCCACAAACTGAAATGACATTTAATCAACCTGTTGTTTTTCCTAACTTGTGTTCTTTCAATATGTAAAGGGAAAATCAGAGCAACAAAAGTTGCTTTCATGACAGCAGAAGTTGCTTCACGTTGCACAGCCCTTAAAATGTTATCCCTAAACATTTGTGAATACTGCTTCAAACCTATAACACTTTAAGCATGTAAAAAAGAACACATCTCCACATCATCACCTTTTTTCCTCACTTTTTATCTCAATATGACTAACTCAATAAGACAGAATCACTAAAGGCAGGATCTCATGGTTTAACTTATGCACCACACTCTTCATCTGTTCATTGTAAACTCATTCAGCGCAATAATCAGGATCAGAATCACATGTATGTGCCAGAGTATAGAGCATTTAGTCGTCCTGGATTACTACCTGTCCAGTGACAGTTGAGTGTGTTTGTGTGTGTGCGTGTTTGTGCGCATTTGAATGAGTGGGGGTAGGTGTGGGGCAGTGTGTCTGTGTGTGCGAATGAATGAGGGGGTGGGGGAGGTGTGAGCATCAACATCATTACATCTCATCCTGAAGTTACACAATCATAGCATTGGTAAAATATCTGACTGTGTGCAGCAGACTAATAACAAGCATGTAAGTATGGTCTGTAATACTGTGAGGAATTCATATTAATCACACCACACATCCATCCTCATCTTACACCTGTAATGGTTAATAGACACCTGTAAGTTCTGTGTCCTAACTCCCACCACAAGTGGCCCTCAGTTCTAACCAGGTTTGCATTTTGCACTCATATTGGGGCAGATGTAGAGTTTTTGATGGTCAGTGTCAAACAATTAAGAAAAATTCAACTACAACTACAAAAATTCAATACATGTTGACTGGAGACTCTAAATTGACTCTAAATTGTGGGACTGGAGGTGTGTGTATGCCCCACAACACACTATTACCTGCCTTCACAATATGCACAATGATGTAGGCTCCCACAAACCCTTGTGACACCATTAATTGGTCATATATTGACAAGGGGATGAGGGACGAGGTTGGCCATTAGGTAATCATGAAACTCCAGCAAAGATACTAGGAGGCCTCCTGATCACATTGTTATGGCCTCCTGTTTCAGAGAAGCCAGACCAAACAAAAGTAGACCAAAATGTAGGAAGAGGTGGATTTTTTTTTTCCAACAGAGCACCTGTTGGTTATTCTTTCAATTATCCCTGGCCAAGTATTTCATCCATTCATTCATTATCTTTCCCACTTTGTACCTGGTTCACAGTGTTGTGGGAGTCTGCTGGAGCCACCCCATGTAAGACAAACGAAGCCAGGGACAGCACCTGGAGCAAGTTGCCAGCCCATTTCAGGGCTGACCAAGAACTAATGAACCATCTTATCAGGAGACATGTTGGACTGTGTACTTCTTCATTTGATGAATGGGCTTCAGCTTTAGAATCTACAACAGATCAACAATGTTACATACTTTATACCAATGCATCAACTGGCACCTGTTTGTTGTTATTTTACTGTTAAAAGATTTCACTGTCAGTCTGAACCATATTGGGAATTCTTTGAAATGCTGAAAATTGACTTCTCAGATTAAGATGCATTAGTTACAGAAATGTGTCTGGGGGTGATGTGACTCTACTTACCTCCTACCCAGAAAGGCAGTATTAAATGTTGTGTGCATTGTGAGACAGGAGTTTAAAGCTTGGTTAAAGCTTGGTTAAAGCAGGAGGTTAAAGCTGCTGTTCAAAGCTAACATGCTGTAAATAGTACACTTGTTATTTTATCTCGATGCCAACTGCCTGCCTCTCTGCATTCAATCAAAGATCAGGACTTATCTGTATGATCTGTTCTGTGTTTGTCTTTTTATTCTCTTCCAAAAAAAGAAATTGCAACCTGTAAGGCAGGATTGTAACACAGATCCATGCTACTCGGAGGTGTTCTCTAGTTCACTGACTTCTGGATATCTTTGAAATACGTTCTCTCTGGTCTTTATGAGCAGAAAAGAAAAAGAAAACAACATGCATGCAGTAAAACTGAGAATCTTTTGATGAAGTAACACTGCTTCCTGTTTGTTGTTCTCATTTGTTATCTCACATCTTCTAAGCCACACTCCCTCAACATCACAGCTGTATCTCTGAAAAGGCCTACACACAATAGTGGCACAACTGATACGTAAAATGCTAACTTGAAGAAACATAGAAATTCAGAGATGTTGGACGAATGCCATTTTTAATCTTGTCTGGTATGTCTTCTGGCCTATAAGAAACATTTTGGATTCCACTCGGCTTGTTCAAAGCAATAAAATGAGTTCCTTCATGATAGGGATATGATAACACTACGTTTCCATAGGTCAACGTCACCACATTCAGAGGGTCCCATAACTGCAACACTGCACCCTGAATAATTCAGTGTCCCCTGTGTGATAAACATTGATGTTACCTCACAAGCATTTTTATGGCACCACTGTAAATGTTCTCATATTACAGAAATGTGAACAATTCCTCACTTTATGTTGACGGCAAAAATCACATGTCCACATAAAGAAACAAACACTGACTGACACATCATTGCTTCTGTTACCACAGGGAGTGTGCTATGGGCAGGAGAGGCAGGAGACAGGAGAGGTAAACCAGAGACATACCCACACACAAACTAATGATCTCAGGGAGGGAGTGAAGCAAAGCATCCTGGGGTGTCGGTGTTAAATTGAATTTCTTGAGGAATTTTGAGGATAAATATGATATGAACTCTTTATGTTTACTGTCTTGCATAAGAGTCTCTTTCTCACTGAATTAAATATTTCAGTGAGACTTTGCTCTTTCTTGCAGATGTTCATCTCCTTTGTCTTTTTTCCTTAATGCTAAAAATAAAAATGAAACAAACCCCCCACACACACAGCCATGACTTAAACGTCCCCCTATTGCTTGTGATATCTCCACTGCATCTGTCACAAGCTCTCTCTCCTCACGTCTCTCCAGCTCTAGAAGTCACTCCTTGCATACAGTTCAGCTACTGCAAGAACTCACCCTGATCACTGATGGTGGTCATCAGTGATCAGGGTGACTTCTGATTTCGACCGACTTCTGATTTCTCCTCTGGGACTTTGGAGTCAAAATTGACATGGCTGTATGCCCTTAGAAAAGGACACTTTTATGTTGGGGAATGAATGCTGTAGGTGAACAAAACAGTCAAAACCAAGAATACAGTCGTACAAGTTATTCGATAACTTGTGTGACAGAATAATTTGCTTTTGTTGAGGTATGATTGCGTTGATTCTTTTGAGAGCCATGTTCTGGTTTATGACACATTTTTTTTACTTTTTTATTAATTATACTTAACGTGTGTATGTATATGTGATTTAATGTTAATAATAATTATCATTAAATACACACATACAGAAAACATGCTGTTGCGTAAAATGGACACTGGGTGGCAGCACTAAACAGCAACGTCACAGGGGGCTCTTCATAGAGCAGGGCTGGAGGAACTTCAGTTGTTCTGCGTCGTCACATATGAGTGACTTTCATTCCATTTATGTCTCTATCAGAATCAGAATAGGTCAACATCTATCTATCTATCTATCTATCTATCCATCTATCTATCTATCTATCTATCTATCTATCTATCTATCTATCTATCTATCTATCTATCTATCTATCTATCTATCTATCTATCTATCTATCTATCTATCTATCACAACACAACCTCACGTGCACGCCTGACCTGGATGACCCCCCCCTGCTGGACCCTTAGCTGCCCACAGTGCCTCATGCAGTGCATCACCTCTACTCTATAATTCACATTACACACCATTATAATTACAAATAGCATAAACCAATTAAATGAAGAAATAACAGTGAAATAGGAAACAACAAAACAGATGATAATAAATGAAGAAAAGGGGGTCCCTGTGTCTGATTGACACGTCGGTCCCACAGTAGTCAATGGTGTAGTCTGGGTGGATCAGCTGTACTTATTATTTCATTTGATATGTGTCAAAGAAGAAATGGCACGTGTCAGGCCAGCATGGCACCAGGATGAAAAGCTGCTTGTCATAGCTGGTGGTATCCGGCTCTCCTCGGGAACAATCAGGCCAGGTCTCGCCATCCTGAGCCACAGTTACACAACAATCTTCTGACAAAAGGAGTAAACTTTGGACCGTTTGCTTGAGAGGACTGTTAAATCTTTGTACTTCTCTATTCCTCTCCTCACCCTCTCCATAATCTTAAATACACCACTTTACTGGATCCAGGAACATTTTCATGAACTTTCCCAAAATCTACTACAACTAGAGATTTCCTCATTACAGATTTCAGCCCTTCCTAAGCTCAATGGTTCTAACCAAGGTTTTTGGCTCTGAAAAGCAGTTTTTTTCACTTTTTTGTGTCATTTGTACAGCCCTAGTAAGCATTTTGCAAATTATATGATTTAAGTAAGAATAAAATGTTTTAATAATGTTGCCTTCAGGTATTGCTGCTACATGTAAACAAATGGTTTGTTCTTTTCTTCCTAACCCCAGCCAATTCCTGACTGATCCAAGCATTGATTGTATATCTCCAATATACACAAATTTCATATAGGGGTTGGAACAGACAGACTGTAGGCACTTGTATTGTTTATATTTACAATCTATAAGAAACAATGCTTTGAATGAAATGCAACAGCACAATAAAAACACTTTGGGACTTGGGATGGAACACAAGTCAGATTTGAGATACTTAGTGATGTCTATTCATTCCCCGATAGATAACAAGGTTCCTGATCATGCAGCCAGAGTAGGACAACCTCTTACTTTAAACACAACGATCCAGAAATATAGCCCATGATATCCTCATCCAGAAAACAAATCAAGAAAAGGGTTACGTTTGTATCCTCACCTCCTATTTTATTTATTTTCTTGAGGATATTCGCTTGAGGATTCTGGGAGGTATTTCTTTTTCCACACTGCTCTTTCATACAATGCGCTCTAAAAACTGAGCCACTTACGTAATTACGACAAGCCTCTGGCCTGGATAATCCATTTCCCTTCCCGTTCTCTTACGAGGGTGTTTATTGCTTAGGTGCTCTTTCATTCATCATATCCAGTATGATATCACCATAGGGTGACCAGACATCCCTGATTTCTGGAGACAGCCCTCAGATTCGGCCACTCTGTCCCTGGTCAAGGACTGTCTTCAAAAATGTCCCCAATTTGATCTGGACAGAGAGACAGAGAGAGAGATGGTAAGAGAAAGAGGGAGAGAGGAAGAGAAAGAGAGCAAGCAAGCAGTGGAAGGAACGTCTCCAGTAGAGAGAGAAGTTCACTGGCCTTTGGGCCTACTGGGTACTGGAGCCAGCACTCCAACCAGGGGAGCAGATCCCTGCTGCTCAGTGCTGATCGGTCCTTAGTCTCTGGCTTCCTCAGCGCATGTCCACGCCTCCACCCTAAAGAATTCTGTGATCAATGGGCAAAACCTGTAAGTTGACAACCTTGAAAGCTTATCCATCGATAGTCTGACAATGTCGTGACCTATACAGCCAGCCCTATTATTGGAGCTTTGATGATGTCACAATTGCCATGTACCTACCTTGAACAGTCCTATAAATAGGAGCTGTGATGATGCCAGCAATGATGTCCCAGCTGATGGGTTTTCAGATGGGTTTCGTTTACCAATTTGAACTTCTTAAGTTTGTCATGAAACACACAGCTTCCTATATTATTCTTTCTATAAATCTCCACTTTTCTGCAAGGCCCAGCTCTCCAGCTCCTTAAACTTTCTCCTCCAGAGCCTTGTACTTGTCAGTGCTCTGGTCCAGCTCCGCTTGTTTGAGGCTGGATGAAATGTTCTTCTTTCTGAGCTATGATTTCACCTCTCAGGGTCCTAATCACTTCCTCTGGCTCAGCAATCTGGTCTTGCAGCTGGCCTACCTGCAGTTTCTTTTGCTCTGCTGGCCCTTGAACGTGGATGTGAGCAGTTTCATTTGTTTTTCAAATTTTGTCTGCATAGAAGGAGTTATAGTGATGTCCAGTTCTTTAAGAGCGTGACACCACGTGCACTACTTGAGCCAGACTCAGAAACACAAGATCTGTGCAAGAGCGGGTGTGTCTAGTTGAAGATATGACACGAGTTGGGAGATGTTTGAAGCAGGAGCAATTTCTTTAATCTTGAGTGATGCTGAGGCTATGACTGTCTGAATTATACTTTGGTATATTTGTCTTTTTATATAAAGTCTATGGTTTGTCACCAAAATAGGTCAACATCTTGCCATGCTTGTAGCACAGAGAGTTTTGGAGTGCAAGGATTACATGCACCATGTCGAGCATAAAGCCTCCTCTATCACAGTTATCACTATTATTTATATACTGTTATTTCCCTGTGCACAATTTATTGCAAAACACTTATTTAATCTGCGAAAGGTAATGTGAATAAAATGATTTCTCTTCTTCTTAAATTGTAAAATATAATAATAATTAAATAGAAAAGAATTACATTTTGATGGAATTTCTGTTCTCTTGTTTTGAGTGTTTTGAGAATTATTTGTCTGAAGGAATTGATATTACATGTAATCTTCTATCTTTATTTTCAGGGTTTTTGGAATAACAACTGAGGATTGGGCACCACAAGTTCCTCCAAACAGCTACAACTATAGTAGGAACAAAGTCTGATAGCTCTGAGTTTTTACTCAACCTTTGTTTATTTCTGTTTTTTTTTTTTTTTTGTATTTTGTAAACTACCGGTGGATACTTCTGTGCAGTGGGGATGCTTCTTTCATTGAAAGTAAAGCAAATCTGTAGGATGCCAGCCTATTCCAGCATTCACCCTTGCACTCCATACTGGTACAAGGCTTGGAAGTGGAGATAATGTCAACTCTGCCAAGCAAGAGTGATGAGCAGGAGAAACAGGTGAAGACTCACAATGTATGTATTTTTCATATAATAACAATACTTTTGTACTTCACACCCAAGGCACCTTCCATTGATAAGACCACTAACCTGACTGATGTAACAGTCGGCTGGATGTTGGTTACGTTCATGAACTGTTTCTGTGTATGTTTCCCACCTGCGGATCACTGTCTCGTATTGCCGCCCACAGACAGACATTTTTGTATCTTTATGTGTCTATGAGGCCGCCAGCCGCTCACTCCTGAAACGTACGTGCTCCGTGACGTCATATGCCTGCGACTGACGCTAACGCTAAAGAGCCACATTTCTGCGGCGGCTAATCGTGCTGATTCCAAGGCTACGATTGCTCACACCGCCTAGCAGGTTCAGGTACATACATCTGTGTGTATCTGGGTTGTTTTTACACCGTAGTGATTTAAACTGTAGGGCAGGAAAGTGTATGTACGTAGTCAGTTATTTTATGTGGCGGCTACAGCACCGGAACATATAAAACGAGCTAACATTAGCCGCAATTAACACTCGTTTTGAGTACTTGGTCATTAATATAAATGCGGAATTGCGAGTACTTAAGTAGGTATGTGGTATAGTGTTAGTGTAACCGATAAGCATTATAGCTGTAGCTGCCCAAACTCAAGTGTCGGTAGTTAGCAATTATATTAGCCGCCCGGATACGCACTTCACTTGGTCCAGTTTGTTGCATTAAAATCCCGCAGATTCGCGTGTCCACAGTGGTAACGTGACTAAATGTATGTTGTCTTACAAGTATGTGAGAAATGTAATCAACGCGTGGTTGTGCTGCACACAGTTAGCTGCATAGCGTCATCTCTTGGTCCAGCTTTGGCGCTGTGGAGTGCATGCCTCATCCAGTGACCCCGTCTCTCTCCATCTTCATAGTGTGTCCACGATGAGTTTGTTCGGTGCCAACACGGGGTTTGGGGCAGGAGGAACCGGCGTGTTTGGAAACGCAGCGACAGACAGTCACAATCCCATGAAGGTGAGGCAGCAGCATCACCCACGAGATCAAAGAACTCAATGTCTTTTTTTTCAGAGATTCTTATGATCCCTGAACTGTACCATCAAGTATGTTCTTTCCCTCAAAATTATATTATGGGGTGGCTTGGTGAACGTCACAGTGAATGCCACCTCACCCCGTGTCTGGGGCATTCAATATTGAGTGTCCATGTCCTTCGGGTAACTGTACAGGTTTTCTTTGGTGTTTTTCAGGCCCTAATTGACTTAAAATTGTCCCCAAGGTGTGTGTGTAAGTGTGTGTGTAACAGACGGAGTGTGAAAATGAATGGTATCCTTTTATCCATTATCTTTTGTACTTTTTTACTCAACTGAGAAACTCCAGCAGTGTGACAAGGTTCCTATCTCCAGCTCACATAGGGTGAAAGATGGGAATACATCTTGGACATGGTGTCCAGTCCTTAACAGAGTACACAAAACTTTCACGCAGTCATACGAAGAGGCATTTAGAGTCTCCAACTGTCAGTAGTGTATGTTTCAGACTGTGAGAGGCCTACCCAGAGAACCCTAAACACACACAGGAGAACATGTAAACAACATGCAAAATACGCAGACATGGCCAGGAACTTGTGTTTTGCCTTGAGGCCAGAACACTAACCACTGTGCCACAGTGTGGGCTGATTTACTTTTTCCTGGGTTACTTTATCTGACAATGCACTCTGTGTATGTTGAAACAAGTTACACATGGTAATGGTTCATTCATTTCTATAGCATTTTATAGAAATAACATTCAAAAGGTTCTTCTCACATACAATACAAAAAGAAATAAAATGTTAAATATTGAACAGATTAAAGCACAAATGATAAACAAGAGGTAAGGAAAAGCTACAACATTCAAACAAAAATACACAATGGACCACAAAGGAATACTCCAAGACAGAGGC
This sequence comes from Karalla daura, assembly GCA_029224185.1. Lineage (NCBI taxonomy): Eukaryota > Metazoa > Chordata > Actinopteri > Chaetodontiformes > Leiognathidae > Karalla > Karalla daura. The sequence goes on from CM055188.1 coordinate 20,798,860, forward strand.
TCTGATCATCTTAAGGTGAGTAAAAAGCAAGTTTTAAAACATGTTTTTATTTAGGCTTGCATATTCTTCTGTGGAGACTACAGACCATGTGTTCAGTTGCAGAGAGTTCTTAAGATTTGGAACCACCAAGGCTGTGTCCAAAACCACCCCCTAACCTCTTACACCTACATAGTGTATATGTACACTATATACACATAGTGTATAGTGTGCCTACATTAAGTGCCTTACTCTCATTCACTAGACATTCGGACAATACTTAAAATGGCGTCCACCTGATTAAGGGCCCTATATAGGGGCCCAAGTCAAAGGCAATTTAGTGGGATAAACAATAGGCCCTGGCAAAGACTCGAAAGACTGCTTTCAGTTGCCTGGTCATGTGGTGCTCTGTATGTAATGGTGAGTGTTTTGAATTGGATCCTCAACTAAATTGTAGTCCTGCTGGATTTGGCAGCCTGGCAGTAGCACTCTCGACTATTTCTTGGCTGTGCAGAGAGGCTCCGCTTAGATAGGTGAAAAGATAATTGCAGTAGTCAGGCATGAAGGCAAAAGCACTGAATAATATTTGGAAGGTAAGGTTAGATTTATATGGTTATGACAGGTGTCACTTCAGTTTACATTTAGTTCCACATCTCCACTTTCCCACACAGTGGACTTGCAAACACCTGTGAGATACAATTAGCCTAGAATAAAACTGAATCGCTTATAAAATTACTTGAAGGTACAACTTTATTCCTTTAACAAATTGTGTTTTAGAAATGTTTTTAACGGGAAGTTCTACATTTTTAATTATAGAGATTTTTTTTCTCTTCCAGGTCATTGTTATCCAAGGAGTTAGAGATTCTTGCAGACAGATGAAAGGCCATCCTTGGATACATTTTTAGTCATTTAGCAGACACTTAAATCCAGAGTAACTGGTGTGGAAGATGACTGGTGACCCAACATCACAGATCGTTGGGGGCTCCCTATCTTGCACAAGGGACAGTTCAGCTTCTATGCTGCACCAGTCACCATAGTTTTGCGGTTCAATGACAAATTATCAGCAAACATTGTGCACACTACACAGAAAAGTTTTTCCCTGTATGTGTTTCTGTTTGTGCTACAGGATGTTGAAGTGACCTCACCTCCAGATGACAGTATCAGCTGTTTGGCTTTTAGCCCCCTGACTATGCCGGGAAACTTCCTTATCGGGGGATCCTGGGCCAACGATGTGAGATATTTATTCAGTACTTCAACCTTGATGTACACCTTAAAATGAGTTACTGAAGAATATGGATGACACACTAAGTATTGGCTTCTAGTGCAGATAAAGAATGATCATCAATATGCTTTAACTCAGTAAATGACAGCATGTTTTCAGCTGACTGAATGTGGATCTTCTGAACCCAGGTCAGGTGCTGGGAGGTGCAAGACAATGGACAGACTGTGCCCAAAGCCCAACAGATGCACACAGGGCCAGTGTTGGATGTGTGCTGGAGCGATGTAGGTTTTGTCATATAAAGTGATATACAGCCTGTAAAAGATGCTGTCTGCCGGGCCACAAAATGAGTTGTGCTCTGTTATTCTACTTAATTAGGATGGAAGCAAGGTCTTCACTGCCTCTTGTGACAAAACAGCCAAGATGTGGGATCTGAACAGCAATCAAGCAATGCAGATTGCGCAGGTTGGATAATAGTCCCCAGATCACCTATATGCTCATAGATGTGAAGCAGCATGATTTACCCCCTGCCATTTCTCTCTACAGCATGATGGCCCCATCAAAGCAATCCACTGGATAAAAGCCCCAAACTACAACTGTATCATGACTGGCAGCTGGGACAAAACACTGAAGGTGCAATGAGCATTTCTACAAAGTTGCAAAAATATCTGAAAAAATAAGCACAATGAGACTATGAAATATAACCCCGAAAATACAGTTTGAATAAGCCAGTGAGTGGCTTGTGGCCATCAGGTGAACAGTTGAACTTGCTGAGTTCAACACTTTATTGTCTTTACAAGGTTTTTTTTCCTTGCTTGTACAGAAATCCAATTTAACTCAGGGTGTTTGTCTAGACTCTGAAATGTAGATTACAGATTACCTAGTTGATGCCCTGAGAGATATGAAAGTGCTAACAACTTATAAACTGAATAACATTTGTGAATACAGGCACAGTGACACACAACATATAAAAAAAGGAACAAAATTTACATTGTAACTCATTTTGTCACTTGAATTGAACTTGGAAAAAAGCAGATACAAGTGTTATGAGACGCTAGTGTTTCTATGTAGCATTGAAAAAGCATTGTCTTTTTCTCTTCAGTTCTGGGACACCCGATCTCCCAATCCCATGATGTCTCTGCAGATGCCTGAGAGATGCTACTGTGCAGATGTTGTAAGTGAATTCTCGGGTCCTTGACAGGAATATCAATGCTTTCTAAGCAAACGTTGATCTCATGGACTCTGCATTTATTGTTATCATGTCAATATTCCATGTAGGTGTACCCCATGGCAGTTGTTGCTACTGCTGAGAGGGGTCTGATAGTCTACCAGCTGGAGAACCAGCCCTCTGAGTTCCGCAGAATTGATTCACCCCTAAAGCACCAGGTGAATCTTCGCAGTACATAAGCTATTGTTTCTCTCTTTATGTGTGGTAAAAGGTTAGATTTAAGAATATTTATGTCCACCATTTGATTCAATATACCTTTCTGTCCTCCTCCTGTAGCACCGTTGTGTTGCCATATTTAAGGACAAGCAGAACAAACCTACAGGGTTTGCACTGGGAAGCATTGAGGGACGAGTGGCCATCCACTACATCAACCCTCCCAACCCGTGAGTGTCTCAAACAATCTCTTCTCATACAAGCAAGATCATTCTTTTCTTCTTTGTTTGTCTAGTTTCATTTTTCTCAAATCCATTAACAGGGTTTCCCTCAGAAATTTTTCTTAACCTGGTAGTAGACCTGGTTGAGGCCCCCTGTCCATTTGGAAAAATAACAGTTTGTCCCAATCTGTACTTGAAAATCTTCCATAATCACTCAGATTATGAAGTTTCCAATCGAACATGAATGCACCGCACACGACAGTGGCAACTTCAGATCCAAACAGACCTGCTCTCTCTCCCCAACAACATGATTTGAATTTGTTCCCTGATGCATTTCAGAGCCAAAGACAACTTCACCTTTAAGTGCCACCGCTCCAATGGAACCAACACAACGACTCCACAGGATATCTATGCTGTAAGTGCTTCTGAATTTCTAAAACAATCACTTCAAGTGATGAAGTGTTATGAAGTGTTGATACTATATTTTTGTCAAAGTTTCTATGCAGTGTTGAAACGGACATGTCACATCAATCAGATTGAGATAAGAAAAATTCAAAAGGGATAAGCCATAAAACTGTCCGTGTTTCACTTTAAGCCCCTCCAATGTCTTCCTCACATATTTCACAAACATGCCTGATTCTTACAGTATGAGTATGTGACATCCAGGTGTTAAGATTACTGGTGTGACGAGATGAATCGTCACTGTAACAGCCATTGAAACATTTATGTTGGCCTTTGCACTCACCTACCCTCTTTCTCCCATAGCTGTTTAAACAGCCCTTGTACCAATCATTTAGCCTACAATGCATTTAGTGTAAACTAAAATATTGCAATTAATTTTTAGGTATGTCATCCCGCCCTAAGTTAAGGTAATAACATGACAACTTGATTATTGGAACTGGCAAATCCATAGCAAGAAGGAATTTAATTAAATAAAGATTAAAGATCTGTGCATTTCGCGTAACAAATAACATTTGCAGCAAAGCATGAATGGAGTGCAATTATGACAGTTTTTAATATTGAGTATTAATGTGAATGTACCACTAATGTTTGCATTTCATGTGCACCCCCTAGAATGTCATAGTATCCTTGATATCATTGTCTTCTGTTGTTTTTCACTGATGGAGTCGTCTCCATATCTGCAGATTTGAAACAGTTGCCTGTTATTACACCCTCTGTCTGAGGACCTATCCTGCCGAGTTATGGGCTTACCATGTGCGACTTCTTGATTATTTCCTTCCATTAGGTGAATGCCATATCCTTCCACCCTGTTCATGGCACATTGGCCACTGTGGGCTCAGATGGACGCTTCAGCTTCTGGGACAAAGATGCTCGTACCAAGTTGAAGACTTCCGAGCAGCTGGACCAGCCCATCACAGCTTGCTGCTTTAACAACAATGGCAACATATTTGCTTATGCTTCTAGTTACGACTGGTCGAAGGTAGAAAAGAGAGAGCATTATTTCACTACACTCATTTCAGACTATCACATCACATTGTTTTTGCTCATATTTTGAAATACTTTGTTCTTCTCTCTTTTCCTTAGGGCCATGAGTACTACAACCCCCAGAAGAAGAACTACATTTTCCTGAGGAATGCTGCAGAGGAGCTGAAGCCTCGGAACAAGAAATGGTAAGACGACAGCCTCCACCGTGTGTTACCTGAAGTCTGTGCTCATTAGATGGGGGTTGTACTACTACTTCCTCAAAGCCACTGTGACTAAATCTTAGGCTATACTGCACTGTAGCCTTTCTGCTATAGGTTTGCATTCATACTTGAGCATGGTGCCAGAACACTAGGGGCAGTATAAGTTTCTGTTCTGTAAAGTTTTATATGTTAACAAAATATTGCTACTTGCTACATGCACAAAATATTGATATTGATATTTTATGTGTTTTGTTCAATATATTGATATAATGTTGAACAAAAGAAAGAAACAAGTTTGTTGTGATAAGCTGTGACTGACCCGCTCCCTTATTTCTTTAGATTCGCTGTGCCAAGTCACATCTCCTGTGAGAAAATGCGGAAGACCTGCTGCATTATTTTGTGTATGTGCTCAAGACAGACTTCTTCCTTTTGGCAAACACCTGGACCAATGCTGTGACGCTGCATACTGTGCATGGACCAATCAGAGGGGCCTATCAACCTGGCATTGCTGACAACTGTCACAATTGGTCTTAGAGGTTGTTTTAGAAGGGGAGAGTCTTTGTCATTCATCTTAATGTTTTTTTATTTTAGGTCTTCTTCTTGTCTTTAACATTGTGTTCTTTTTATTTTCCAAAGACGTTTTGTGCTTTTATGACTATGGCCATGTCCTGTGTTGAGGCTTCTGATATTTTATAATAAAAGATGGGGATCATGTCGATTCCACAAGTCGCTATAACTGCTGTATAAATTTGTGGGATATACAGAATCATTGTGCATGGAAGAATTGTGAAGTTCAACCTCCTCCCCATACTCAGCTGGAAATCTCTTCATTACTGAAAACCTCATAAAGTTAAACTGATAAACCATGGACAACAGTGTCTCCTCTACTTGTTTTAATGCAAATCATCCAGCAGGTGGAGCATATTCCCCTTAAGTGTGTGGAGTCCTGTGGTTACCTGAGGAGAGGTCAGAGCACTTAAGAGGCCAAGTGAGATCAAAGCAGGGCAGTGGGTTAAGGCCTGACAGGAATACACAGCTGGAAATGAGGGAGGGTGGAGGGGTGTCTACCAAGAGGAAACGAACAGGGACCATAGGCAGCTACAAAGGCCATGTGTGAAAAGTGAACCAGTTCATAGAGGAGAAGGTGTGAATTAAATGCCTCTTTATTGAGGTCATTAGAGTATCACCTCACTGTTAAACCAGACCTTTGATACTTAGCAGGGGCACTCCAAGACACCAAGGGCGGGAAGATGCGCTGTTGCCTCAACTCTTCGGCTCCTTTTTATTTTCATGGGGTGACACTGGTACCACTACTCGAGACCAGCACCTCCTGTGCTACTCAGCCTGGCCGGACAAGTCCCTTTCAACCACACAGACATAGAGGCATCCAGATTAACTGCACCCAGCAAGTGAATTAAGTTGACTCGCAGGCTTCTGTAAGCTCCAGGAGCACGATAATTATTATGGGAGAAAACAATAGACCTTTTGCCGAGGACTGTTAAACTGTGCTAACTCGTACAAAGGTTATCTGTTTTCTGGGGAGTATAAAGAGGCCGGTGGAAAGGCTTGAAGCATAGGCACACACTTAACATTTGCTGCAATATGTCTTTGGAACGTACAAATCATTTGCTTATATGATGCGGCCGTGGGAAATTACTAGTTGAGGCTCATTGATGTATTTTTACTTGCCCTTTACAATAAATGGCAAGGACAATCATGTTGGCTCTTACAGGATGTTCCATTTTTTAAAAAAAGGTTTTTTATCCAGCAGCTTTAACTAAAAGGTAATCCATGTTCCAGTTCTTTCTTTATATTTTTCTATTCTTCATGACTGCTAAAAGCACTTTTGCAGATATTCATCTGTTCATGCACTGTTGTTAGAGGTTGCCCTATGTGGTCTGTATCCTAAACCAGTAGCTTTAACTAATAGCACACTGATGTCACAGCATCAGGGACAGTTTGTGGTTCAGTATCTTGCCAAGAATACTTCAACATGTAGGCTGCAAAGGGCTGGGAAGGAGCCACCAACTTTCTGATTCAAGGATGACCGCTCTGCCCCTGAGCCACAGTCACACTCCTGCAATGTTGCTTTAGTGTGAAATTATTGTTACATTAAACAAGACATCTTTATCCAGTGACTTAGGACAAAAACATTCAAGATACAAATGAGACCATAGTGTAATAATAAATCCCACTCCACATTCTGCGAACCACCAAGACATGACAGAGCAATTGCTTCAGTAGTTGAGACACTTGTCGAGTGGAAATAGCAGCAAGAGAAGGAAGAAAAAGACACCACCATAACACAGTTTAGTGCAAAAGAGCCTCTGGAGTACATTCAACATGAAAAATCACGTGACACTGTAAGTTATGTGATTTCTCTGTGGATGATATGATGGATGAAACTTGTGAACTGAGCCCACAGTTTGTGTTTTTCACTCCACTTGTTCCAAGTGCACTGCAACCTTATCAAAGTAGAACTTACGTGTCGTCTTTCTGCTTTAGCAGTATGTGCTATGTCATGATTATAGGGGAAATACTCCTACTCAACTGTTCTGTTAAGACGATGGGCCATAAGCCAAGGCAGTCCTTCCTCAGATACACAAACAGACCACACACTCTTCTCAGTTTTTTCTCCTTACAGTTACACTTTCCTATAGAAAGTGTATTGATCCTTTGGATATTAGGGTTGGAAAAGAACAATGTTGCAGATCATTAGGACGGAATATCTAGGAGGGAGACAGGGCAGCATGTGGTCGACCGACAGGACAGTTTTTCTTTGTGCTGTAAAGGACAAAAGCAGGTGCAGCGCGGGGCCGGGAGAGGCGGACCAATGGGAGGAGCCGCCTCGCAAGTTGGCATGAAACAGCGCCTGTGATTGGTCAACAGTTGGGTAAGGGGGCGTGGCCTCAGATGTATAAAATGCCGTGGTACGTTTCTCCGGCGTGGCTACAGGAGCAAGCAGGAGAGGAGTAGAGCGGCAACCCCACGGCAGGGCGACTCACAGGTGGGATCACAGGCTGTGAAAACTTAAAGAGAAGCAGGGAAACCACCCTATTAGAACCAAGACAGCTGAGTTTTAGTTTCAATTTCCCGATGCTGGGACACTGCTAAGCTCTCAGGAAGTCCTCTCCTCATCTTCCACCACCTCATCCTCCGGTCCTCTCCTCTCCTCTCCTCCCCGGCTGACCAATGCTTCTGCATCAGTTCATGAACGGAGCCCTGGACGTCATGCATCCCACATCTCTTCAGAAAGACACCACCTTCACCAAAATCTTCGTGGGGGGGCTGCCATACCACACGACCGATGCCTCGCTGAGAAAATACTTCGAGGTGTTCGGGGACATTGACGAGGCTGTGGTCATCACAGACAGGCAGACCGGCAAGTCCAGAGGATATGGCTTTGTGAGTATACACTCCATACACATTATCCTGACGTGAACTTTTTCCACTTATATGTGATTTACTGATGTTTCCACGCTCACGAAACCTGGTACTGCAAACACATCCATTGCATCCTGGTTACTGTCAGTGTTGTTTTATTCTCATTGTATTTTAACAGTGCGCAGAGCGCCTTGACATGGACACATGAACTTCTTTGATACTCAACACAGCTCTCATTCACAGTTTATAACGCCGACCATGTTACACATTACTTCTCTGCTACCATGTGGCTTAGTTCCATGATGACAACAGGCTCCTCTCCAGTATCTGCCCTTATAGCGCCTTATGTCTCTTCCCTGTACCCTGATGTGAGAAGTTACCTCTGACTATGCATTCTAATTATTATGTCAAGTATATGTAGTCATTCAGATTTATGTCAAAGATAATCCTGCACTCAGGCTTACATGCATATCTGCACCGCATCTCTGTTTTTTCGCCTGACTGGCTGTTATTCTAGCTTAATGAGGATGAAGGATCACACAAGTTGATTTGTAACTAAGACGATTATATTTCAACATATGTCTGTAACCCCCCACCCCCAGTGAAGTCCACCCCGAGTCACCCAGAGGAGCCCCAGCTTATGGCCTTGCATGTGTGTGTGTGTGTGTGTGTGTGTGTGTGTGAGAGAGAGAGAGAGAGAGAGAGAGAGAGAGAGAGAGAGAGAGAGAGAAACTGCACTCTGTGCTTGCTTTATATGGTTATTTTGGAGCAGTGGGGAGGTTGACCTTGCACACCCTGCCCTCCATTGTCATGGACCAGAGCAGTCGGTTGTAGCACATGATTTACATCACATTTTGGCTCTAACACCCAAACTGTAACACCCAGAAATTGGCTCTCTCACATTTTACAAATTTATGTTAAAAACCCCATTGAACTCATGTGGAAATTACTTTGAAGTTTAAAAAAAAGCTGAACTTGCTCCAAGTCTGGTCTGACATAAAACCTCAGCTCAGGATGTAACATGGGAAAAGATCTATTCACAGGATGTAAATCAAAACTTGATCCTTGGTCAGAATTGAGTCGAGTCAAGTTAATGAAAAATGTTAAAGGACCCGTGTGATGTCTAATTCATATCAGCACTAATAGGTGACTTATCTGAATCCTGGCAGAACAGGTCATCATTATCTCTCTATGACACAAAGAACAGAAGCAGCACCAGAAATGCAAATATTTACCAGAACCTTGGAAAGACACATCAGCACTAATGCACTGTCGGGCCAAAGAAGGAATGGAAAACTGCTATGTGAGCACACTCACCTCCAAAGGCAGCGTTGTAAGACAATTGCCCTCAGTGTTTACACATCAGCTTCCTAACTCTGCGGAAAGCTGCCCTGAGAATCAAACCGGTATCCAACGGCAGTGTGCTGGAGCCGGTGTTTCAGGTTAAACAGGCTCGGGACAGCGTGGGTGCTGCCAGGGACAAGGCACATGGTTTTGTGTGGCATGAGGCAACCTGCTAATTCTGTTTTCTGACTGTTCCGGCTAGAGAGGTAGCTGGCAGCGTTAGTGGAGGGAGGCGCCCCAAAGCTGAGCTCACCTTTTTCTCTAAACACACTTCAGAGGTGGATTAGTAGAAACCCCCCACCCCACCCCACAGCGAGGCTCTTCACAGTGTAAACACAGCCTCGCTCCTTCCTGTGTGTTCACAACACAGGCCCTGGAGTGGGCTTTGTTCCGGATCCTTCCACTATGAAGAGGCACACTGCTTTAAAAACAAAACAAAACAAAACAAAAAAAAGTCCTCAGCCCAAGCTATGGCCTACATTTACTGCACAGTCCACAAACTGAGGTGACTGAACCCTCTGAGTTGGCAGAATGTGGCAATCAAAACAGAAGGGCTCGTCTAATGCCAGGAGGGAGAGAGGAGGGGTGGACTAATACCAATCTCCTTAATATTTTGTCCCTAATTGGATAAGCTCCTTGTTGCTCTTCCCAGATCCATATTTCAGCAGGTCTGCCCATGGCTGAGTGGCCGTCCACTGGCTGGCTACCACTGCTGTGGGCAGTTTCTAAAGCTTAGCATTGTGCTTTGTTTGTAGTTTTTCCTCCTGCCACAGAGAAACAGAACAGTAGCAGTAGAAAGCCTGCAGGGAAGATTTACTGACATGACAGTTAAAATCAACTTTTTTTCTGACTCATCCAACTGCCATATTTGCTCAAAAAGCTTAGTTGTCGACAACTTGGGTGTCATTCTTCTCTTTGATTTTTATTAATTCAGTTATTTGGTATAATAAACGTCTTGTGAGGTCTTGTTGAGGAGAGTGTGTGTCTGTCGTCGTCAGGTGACAATGACAGACAGAGGGGCGGCAGAGCGGGCCTGCAAGGATCCCAACCCCATAATTGATGGCAGGAAAGCCAACGTCAACCTGGCCTACCTGGGTGCCAAACCCCGCAGCATACAAACAGGTGAGACGCACGCGTTGGCACGAGTCGAACATCAGCTGTGAACTTTTGGAATCAAAAGTTGTTTTAGGCAGTTCGCAGTAATATCTAATGGTAAGCAATCTAATGTGAGATACGCCATGTGAATATCATTAATGTTAATCTGTACAGACAGCATATAACAAGAGTAGAAATATTCCTACCCTTGTTTTTTGCAGTTGGATCTGCAGTTCTTCGGAAAAAAAGTTTTTTTATTTTAAACTGACAAGAAAAACATGAATTCAAACTGCGCAATAAACAAAAGGGCAAGAAAACCTAATGGATAGTGCTCCCACTGTTTCAATCTCCAGCTTTGACTTCCAGCTGTACGCAGCTTTAACTACTATTCAGCTGCTCTCTGTGGAGAATCTATTGCTGAGCATCACCTTTGACTTTCTTCAAGAGAAAGACAGGCTGTTAAATTAGCAACATAAATTGACTAAAATTGGCCACAAAATGTCAGTCGTAATATCCTTTCCCGAGTGGCAAAAGCGAGCTGCCATTCACTCTTTGTGTCTTAGACAGGTGCTTTTAATTCTTTCAGACCTTCCACTGCGGTCACATGCAGTGGATAATTTTTTTAATTTTTTTTCTACGTGCAAAATATATTCAGTTTCATCGCAAAGCATGCATGTTTTTGAAATTGTGCTGCCACTGGTGGTGGGCTTGAAACAGGCAGTGCCTCTGTCTCTCCGTGCCTTCTGTGTATTGTTCTCTGGACCTCCTCTGTAAATGCAAATGTGTGTGTCTGACAGCCATCCTCCTATCTTCCAGGCATATCCATCGGAGTGCAGCCCATTCACCCAGCGCTCATCCAGAGGCAGTATGGGTAAGTGAGCAGGAGTGGGCGCTTGCTGTATTTGCCTATATTCCCCTCTGCGGGACACCTCCAGGCTACTATTTCTTTGACAAAAATGGCCTCTAGAAAGTACATGTCAGTTTCTGTGTCCACATGCAATTCAAGAGTTCGTCCATTAGCATATTTGAGTTTTGTTGGCCCGAGAGGGCTGAGAGATAGTTCACATATATGTGGTAATAGAAAAGCATTCCAGAGGTGAATGTGTGACTGGCTGCTTGGCTTCTGTCAGGAGCCTCTTGACTTGGGCATCTGCCTGAGTGCACAGTGTCACTGAGAAGGTTTTCTAGAAGTAACTGTGTTGCAGTAACAGCGTCTCGGAGCTATGGTCTGTTGAGTGGCTAATGAGAATTTCACCTCAGCGAAGGACCCTGCTCACCCCCCGCAGCGTCCACAATCCCTCCCTCACCACTGAGTTTTACACACAGCCTAAAGTCTGCCTGGAAGAGGGGGAAATGTACAGAGGTCAACCGTCTGTGCAGGTTTACATCCTCCAACCCACAGAGAAAAAACAAAAACAAAACATCAACTCATATCAGTCACACTATTGAATTGTATGTGTCAGTATTAGATGGTTTAAGGTGCTTTTAAAATGGCTGTTTTCACATTGAAATGAATGTAAATCAAATGTTTTTTTTGTTTTTATTAATCAAATTCCAAAACCAGTCCAAAACATGTTGTGGGGGTAAAGCTGAATTAAATTAGCACATACATTTCTCTGTCTCTGAAAAGGAAATGCTTGATTGTAGCTTGATGAATTCAGCAAGTTTGGTCTGAAAACTGTGCTGGACAACATCTAATGACGTTTAATCATAAGCATGATTAGTAGATCAATAGCCAATCATGTGATTAGTAGCTGCAGCGTTGAACACCATGACCTCACCGTGTGTGAGTATTGAAGAGCTTCATGGAAATCCCAGAACTGTCCCCGGGGACGCTGACACAATAACAAACATTCAGTGGTTTTGGAGGTCAGAGGAAGTGTAGATCAAACACACCCCCTGCCCTCACCAACATGCGCCATTGTGTTTGGAGACGTACGGACAGAAAGTTCTGCCACCGTGGTGCCACGGGTGCCACAGAAACCCCTGCGAGTGTGAGATGTAGGATGCCGCACTGAGGCTTGTGCCTGACAGGTGCTGGCTTGAATTACAGCCCTTTACACCCCTCTAATCTCCCGTGACCACCGCCTCAGAGGCGCAGAGGGGCGCACGGAGCACCTGTCCGCTGCTTCTCATGTTGCTCTGCGTGGCGAGAGACAGACGCGGACCTCCCTAAGATGCAGAGCGCACAAGTGGCTTTTCTCTCAGTCCTCCCCTCCCCAAACCCCTCTACGACATATGGTGTGAGGATGTGGTATGAAGTAGGATTTTGAGTTGTGCTGGAGCGTAGCACGTAGCTTTGGTGTGCTGTTGTGGATTTGCCGGCCTGTATGTGTATATGTGAGTATATAGCTGTGGTCAGCAGATGCCGTGGACTGCGAGGGCCAGTGGGGGTCACTGAGGGCAGGGACATTGTTTTGATGGCGAGGGGAGGAGTTGTCCATGTGCCTACAGTTTCATCTTCTCTCATGCATCACCTCCTCCACTCTGTCTGCTTCATGGCACTTTCCCATGTCATGTGTATCCCCCTCTCTTTTTTTTTTTTTTACTCCTTTACCACTGGTTTTTAGTTCTCCAATTTAAGTGCAACCAGTGTGTCAGTCGCAGGCACTGAAAACTGACACCTCTGTGTCAGGAGGGGGGTTGGGGTGGAGAGGAGACTGAGGGGGAGGGTATCTGGGGGTGTATTCTGGGCCTAATGCTTAATGAGGCTGTGTGCTCCTGAGGAGACTCACCTCTACAGGTGCCAAACAAAACACCCCTTTCTCCCCCTCATTGCATTCAAAGAATATTCAGTGCTCAAACAAAGAGGGAGGGAAAGAAGGAATATCAAGTCCTCTGCAAGTATTGTAAGGTGTTGTTTGATTCTCTCACCTGGCCCCGGCCCGTCTGCATTCGCACCCTCTGGTGCAGTGAGTCACGAGCTGAAGGTCATTTGTGTTATCGTGTAGAGATATTTGTCTGCTGGGTGTGATATCAGCCAGGCGTTTCACATTGACTCATTAAGTGGCCCCGGTGAAGACAATGATGACTTCAGCCCACACTTGTTGTATTTATGGCAATCAAATATTTTCTGGTGAGCATGTCTAAGCAGAGTGGCACTATGTGAAACACGCACCGACTGGCCGTCAGCACAAAACCAGCTGACCAAGGGTCTTCTGGCCGTCATCCTCATTCCCCTGCCATTGTTCCAGAATCCACTTGGCATCTGGCATCTCTGTGGCCCCTGGGAGCTCGCTACTGTCCCAAGCTCAACCCGCTCCCTGTGCCTCTCCGCTCTTTAAGCAAAAACTAAAATCACATTTACCCCACCAAAGATGGACTGCAGCAGTGCTTTATATTTCATTGATTTGCTTTAGCCTCTAATACTTCATATTAATTTTTTTTTCCCATTGCTTTTTTACCTACACAAGGTCACTTGATTTTTGAGCCCAGATGAGGATAAACAGCCTTTGGCGACACACTGCCAAGTCCACCGAGAAGTCAGGCTCATTATACATGACGCGAGTGAAAGCACATATGCCCCAAGGCCTTAATGTATGGTCATGTTTGGAAGCTGTGTGCGAGAGTGAATGCCTCTTTGTAAGGCAGCTCAATAGCACTGGGAGCACAAAGTGTAGATAGCACTGCTGGGTGGGGGTTACATTCATTTGGTTATGATTACACGCTGCTCGCCACTGTAGTCTGGCTCTACCTCTATCACTCTATTCCCCAGATGGCAAACTCAACGGGCCTCTGTAACTTCTCACACTGTTTGAAGTATTCTCCTCCGCGTGTGGAGAAACACTGTCCTGTAATGTTGCTCCACAGGGCTAGATTTACATTTATTTAACAGACACTTTTATCCAAAGCGACCCACATTGAAGAAACAGTATTCAAGCTTCATTGCAACAGAGACCATTACCTACAATTAATACCTTTTCAGAGCACCAAAGCATGGTAATGCGGTAGTTGTAAGAGTTTGGGGGATTTTGTGAGATTACACATTTTTTTTCACCCTACCTCTGCTCCTCTAAACTGAACGATGCAACAGGACCCAACTGTTACTGCTGACAATAATCACTGCCCTCCTCCTATTATTCAACCTTGTGCCACGGTTGCTCTCTGCTGCCAGCTGACCAGTGTACCAGCAAAGGATGAGAAGAGGCCCACAGTGCAGGACTTGTCCCGAGAAGGGGTGTGACAGAAAATGTCTGCCCACCCCCCCCTACTCCATCCCCTCGTCCCTCCACCCTCAGCCAGCCTCTCTCCAAGGTGCCAGTGATGGCTTGAGAGTGCAGTGCAGTGCCGTGCGGTGTGCTGTGATGGATTGGAGTGGCTTTTTATCTTTCTCCCTTTTGTGTGATATGAACTGAAGAGGTTTTGCTGATTGCGGTGTGACTCTTCCCCTATTATGGCATGGTTTGGGGTTTGCAGTGGTAATTTGTGTGTGTGTGTGTGTGTTGGGGTGGGGGGGTGGATTGTGGCAGGGTGGGGGAAGACATTCCCATCTATGCATGCTTCCATCTTTTCTTACTCTGTGGCTGCCTCTCACTCCTGATTCTTTTCTTTTCTTGATAAAATGTTTTAGTTTTCTTTTTTTTTTCGGGTGGGGAGTTAAATATAATCCATGAAAGGGGGATTTTCATCAGTACTGAGATGCAGCTGAAGAGCATACGTCAGAGTGATGTTTGTTATGACCGGCTTGTCTCTGTCTGGAAGTTTTCCCCCGAAAGCGTAGTGTCAGGGGAAATGTCTATCATAAAAAAACCCTCAGTTACATCACCCCTTAAATGGGCAGGGGGGGGGGGTTCTTCTTCTTCCTGCCACCACCATCCCTCTCTGTAGACAACAAACCCAGGAGAGATACTTAACTCTTGACCAAAAAAAGACTCCTGAAGCCCTGTCCTCCTCCTCCTCCTCCCCCTCCCTCTCCTGCATGGATGAAGTAGCAAAGCAGGGATCGACAGAGACGCAGAAATGGTTCAGTCCCCAGACCCCAAAGCTCTAATCAGCTTCATCTGAGTGACGGCCCATGTGGCTCAGCCAGAGCTAGGCACCCAACCCTGATGAGCTCCCCCGCCACCACCTCCAACTGCTAGCATCATCCCCTGTGAGCAACTGCATGAGATTTACACAGAGTGAGAACAAGCAGAACTGCAACTTCTGCACAGCCTTCGAGCACTTCCCTTTTCTGTGTGTGTGTGTGTGTGTGTGTGTGTGTGTGTGTGTGTGTGTGTTTGACTGTGTTCAGTGAGTGAGGAGCAGCAGCTGTTAAAACACTTCGTTGATGCTTGTGCTTGAAAACCTGCCAGTAACGGCTGACTCTATCATAACCCCCCCCTCTTCCCTGTCTACCTCAGGAGGCCCCACCTACCCCAACAGGTTTGGTAGGTTTTACTAACTGACACAGACAGAGCATAAACTCACTTTTGCTTCCTATCTTCTGCTGCATCTCATCCATTTAGTCTTTTAACAATGGGTTTCTTAAGTCAGGACGCTGCCATAACCCCAACACATTAGCCCCCCTCCGCCCCCCCAGGCAGCAATCTAGCCAAGCAGTGGGTGTTTCTCTACTCTGTTGGCTGCTGTGCTCTGTCTTTTAACCCTGTTTGGTCATTGTGTCTGTGTGCAGGTTGGCCCAACCATACATCTACCCACAAGCCTTTGTGCAGCCCAGCCTGGTGCTACCAACTCAAGTGTCCAACTCTGTCAGCACCAGCCCCTACTTGGATTACAGCGCAGCCTACAGCCAGTACGCCCAGGCCGCCTTTGAGCAGCAGTACCCGTACGCCGCCTCACCGGCGGGCTTCCTGGGCTACAGCTACGCCACCAGCCCCTCGGCCACCGCCGGCCCGGCCTCAGCCACCACCGCTCCAGCCACGGTGCACCCAACCCTCCCCTCCGCCACCGGGCCGTCCCCGGCCTTCCTGCATTACGCCGCACAGCAGCACATCCAGCCAGACCGCATGCAGTGAGCAGGTGATGGAAGAGGAGAGCAGATAGTGGTACAGGTGGAGGAGGAAGAGGTGGAGGAGGTGAAGGAGTGGCTGCAGACCTCTGGACATAGGATGGCAAACACCCCCACCCCCCCACCCCCCCTCCCCAAGGGGTGGCCCAGCTCAACAGGAGCTTTCAGGAAAAGGGGTGGGACTATTGCACTATACGATCAGGACGAGTTGTTAGCTCATTGGTATAAAGGGGTGGGTGTGTCGGAGGACTTTTGTGGTTCAAGTTGGGAAGCCAAACAGCATAAAGTATGTGGTCGCTTCCAGAAGCTGACACTTTTTTTTAATTATAATAATAATTATTATTATTATCATTCTTTATTGTTGTATTAATTGTATTGTTAATGTTTATTTGTATGCCACCATTATCAATGTTGTCATGTTTTTATCTCAATCAGTGGAAGTTGTGTGTGTGTGTGTCCATGGTACATATTGATGCCTGCTTGAGAGTGTGCAGGACATGTAACACCTCGCTCCACCACACTCCACACACCTCCAGGGTGGAGGTGAAGGCCCCTGCTGCTGTAGGACCCCGGGGGTCAGTCAGACATGGGGTGCAGAGTGAAGACAGGGTGGTGATCTGCGGAGGCTTCCAACCAGGTGGACCGCTGCCTCACGAACAAACCGCCTCTGCGTCACATGGGAGGACGAGAGATTTCACCTCAAGTTTCAGTATATATATAGGAGGCTGGCACCATTGCTTTGAGACTGATGTCAAGACTATACACTTTTTGGAAATCCTTTTTAGTTAAAGAGGCCTTAATAATGAAAAAGAACTCCTTCGTTTTTAACTACTTAATTTTTGTATTTTCTCTTCCCCAAGTGCTCCCCCACCATAGAACCCATTGGCCTTTCAGCGGTTGCTGACAATAATCTGGCTCACTTGGGTCTCAACTCCAAATGGATGTAGATAATCACATGCAGTATGTGGCTGATGGGGAACAGCAGCGCTGTGTATCAATGTTGAAAGGTAGCTGACACTGAGCTCAAGCACCAGTGTATTTTTGTTTTCTCCTTTTGTCACTGAGATTGTCAAACTGTTGCTCTCCAAAGGACATCCGTGTACAGCATTTTAAAATGTTTTTAGTCATCAAGTTCATTTACAATATTTATATGTAGGTATTTATACAAGGTACTAAGTTAAAATAGCGTCTTTTTTTTTGTACTATGACTATAGTCGTGGCACTGATGTTTAACTTGCAGGGGCTGTCCTGCAGATCCACAGGTGTCGTATTCATTCATATTTTTATTTTATTTTATTTTTCTCATTTTCTTTCCTTTTCTTGTCACCGTGTCAGTTGATTTGCCTAAGTGCACAGCAACTACAGTAGATGCTTCTTTGTAGGTCCTTCACTGGTTACATTAGAAACTCTCTAGATCTTTTTTTTTTTTTTCCAAGAGAAAAATGTCTCTTACGTTCACTTCAAAGGAGCCATAACAAAAAATAAAAATAAAGAATTTGTACATTAAAAGGTCTCCTGATGTCCTTTTATTGTTAAAATGAAGTCAAAATGTGAGTCTTAATTCTGTTGCTCAGAGATTTCAGACTATGTGCGTGCATATGTGTTTACAGTGTGCGTGTTATTGCAGCATCACTATTCACAAAAATAAAACTGAAAGGTGGATCCTGCTGTGATGATACTCTGGAAACCCTGTGAGGCGAGAGGGTTCAGTCATGTGTGTGTGCTTGTTATCTCCACTGTATGTGCTGTTAAATCCTGTACAGAGGGAGAGCAGAGAGGGGGGCACGGAGGCCCAGACTTTTATCAAGCCACAACACCACCACCTGCCAGGGGTGCGGGTGTTCCCTCCAGCCAGCACTTGCATTCGTTCTTTCCCACAAAGTTTTTTTTTTTTTTTCATCAGAAAGTGGTTTGAAGTCCTATTATCCAGAGCTACAAGTAACAGTTTTTTTTCCTTCTTCTCCTCTCTTGCTGTTAAACAAGCTCAGCTAGTTCTGTTTCCCAGCAGCGTCTCTACATGTTTGCGCTTACATCAGCTGCTTCAGATGTGTCACTTCTAAACCCCACTTAGGCCTGGGGAACAAAACAGCAGCGAGGCTTCTAGAAACAAAAACAGAGCCATTATCTTTCTATCCTTAACCAGTACATAATTAATCCATTCTTTTATAGATTTGTTCATGGGCTGCTTTGTTTACGTTATAATCCATCAGGGGTTTATTTACTAAGGAAATTGTATATGTAATTACACCCTTCTCTCCTACATGTCATGTCTGTCAGCTTCGGTTCACATGATTGACTGTTCCCTAATCCCTCATTGCTAGATTTTCTTTCAAGGTTTGCCGAAGGGTTCTCCCTGCAAGTTATTGTCATACTTCTTTTGGGTTTAGGGCATGCAGAGACAAAAAAAAAAGACACTGTCAATATTTTTTCTACCAACTGTCTTACCTTTAGGACAAAATTCTCACGTGGAGGAGGTTTATGCTCACCAAAACACAGACAAGAAGGTTGATGTTGTAAATATTATCGTGTTCACAGCTTGTGAACATTCAACTCAAAATAAGACGGTTATTCTAATTACAGTGTTACCTTAACCCAGGGTGTAACTTCTCTAAGACTGTACCACTCAATTTAAACTCAACACCTCCAGTTTGTTTTGTGTGCTCTCTTTTGGAAACAGTCTCCACTAGACCATTTGTGTTAATTTTCAGACATTAAAGGTCCTCCAGACACAAAACAGCTGAGCGCTTCTTTAAAACATCCAGTGAAAAGTTGTGTGAGGGGGCAAAACAAGTTTGATAGAAGCCATGCCAGGGTATCAGGACACGCAGAGGAAGATTAAAACAGTGAGGACAAGTTGCAGATTTTATTGTTGACTCCTGTCACACATCTTTAAACACTCTTTCGTTCAGCAGAATTGATGTCTCTGCTGTTGCTGTGTTTGCTGGTTGTTGGTGTTGCGGGGCAGCTCTGGCTCCCCTCTTGTCTCTTCGCGATGTCACTGTTTATCTCTCACTATCTCGCCTCCCTGTTCTTCGTTTGCCATCTCACTCACACATGTATTTACTCAACTTTTCTGCTTGTCGCGTGTGTTTTTTTTCCTTCCCCCAACGTCTCCTCTCGTCTTCCCACTCGTGGTCCTGTTTCTCCTCACACGCCAGTGTTTCTCTCTTCCTCTTTTGCCTCCCCCTCCTTCGCCTTCCCTCCTCTCTCTATCTCTTTCTCCTTCTTGTGTTCTCCTTGTGAATCACACCAGAGAGGAGCAGAAACACGGCCGAGTGTCAGCTTGATGAACGAGGTCATCCAGGCCCAGCAGAACTTGTTGTGCTGAGTCACCATAAGGCCTCTCTCCCTCTCTACCCCCTCATCTCGCTTTCACATGTACACACAAAGTAGGCTCAGTCAAATCTCACTCTCTGCACGCTTCTCACTCTGTCGTGCAACTCTGACGTCAAGGGATTCCTCAGAACTGTCATAAAACCAGTCCCACCTTATCAGACTGACGCTTGACTTTAATCGTTAACAGGCAAAGACACTTTTAAGTTTTTCTACTTTCAGTGCCGTGTGGGTTAGACTTCAGCTGTGTTACCCACAAAAATATGGCCTCGTAACTGACACGTTGGATTATATCATATAAATTTGAAGTTTATGCCATATTTATGTCTCAATCCAAAGCATGCAGAGTGTACATTTCATACATTGTTTCTCACTTCAGTTTAATAGGACTGAAAATATTTCAGTCTCAATAGCGGCTTCCGTATGTGAAAGGGGTGATTAATTCAATTACAAGATCACTTTTTGCCATGGAAGAAATCATTTTTACCACTGTATGAACATGTGTAGGTGTCATCACAGACAAACAGAATTTACAGTTATCCACACTCATCATCATCACCTGAGTCCAAGATGATTATGTCAGGATTCAAAGAGCATTGGTAATTCATTTGATAGGGAACTAACACATTTGTCTGGTTAATTTTCCAGACTATAATAATGAATACATGCTCATGGTTTTCATTGTGAGTTCCTGTTAATTGCTTGTAATCATGCAACATGCATGATTAATGGCATATGAACAATATGGAGTCGTACTGTTTCATTTTAACCACATAAATTTGAAATGATAGTGATGATCTCTTGGAGAGCCCTGCTTGTTTAATCTCTGTTTAAGTATAATGCTTCATCGAGAGCCTTAAATAGCACACTAATGAACAGATATTGTTATGAATTAAGATGATTCATTGTTGCAATCTCTCACAAACGCACCCTTTTTAAATGACCCATTAAAGCCGACTAATTGTGTCTCCAGATGCTCCTGCATCTGGTAGAACCTCACATGCAACCTACATTTACCCAATGTCTTAGAAGAATGACCAGATGCCCCAAAAAACTTTACATCTTATACTTGCCAATTATGACATAGTGTGGTCTGGAGAGACTTGGTAGAGACCAATGTTGCTGTTAGGACAGAGAGAGCATAGTGGCACAATAAGAATAAACAGTAAAGACAATCACTAGTTATTAAGCTTAGCTGGAGCAGGACAATAGCTGCTGCCTAGTGATTAATTTTCACTTGGTAAATTTAAGACTCAAAGACAGCTGCAAAGAACAATAGCAAATGAGATCAACTTCAGCATGTGGAACTGGAGCTCTGAAGCACAGTACCTGACAGACCAACAGCCAGTGAACCTGAGCAGCGCTGTGATTAACCATCCCCTCAGCCGGTGACAGCGCGAGGAATGGCGCCATCAAAGGTATTATTTACCTCCACGATTTACTCAGATTACAATAAGTTAGGAAGTTAGGAGGAGGCCAAACACATGCGTGGAAGAAAAACTATGTTTTGACCTACTTCTTTACTATTATCTTACTATTTACTCTTTATTAGCTCACTGTTTATACACTTATCACACATTTTCTAATGCATGTATCATATATATTTACTATCTCAATGATCCTATTGTTTCATATTGTTCTGTTGTGCTACTAAATGCTACTGGAAATGTAAATTAAAAAAGGGATGAATAAAAGAAAAGTCTAAGTCTACAGTCTACAGTCTAAAAACACTTAGGATGAAGAGAAATGAGGAAATAACAAACAAAAGTAGTTCGACTGGGTGAGGAGTTGGCAATAGGCACTAACAAGCTTGGCAAGCTCAGCATTCAAATGAGCACCAAGGAATTCAGCTTGTTCAGCCAGTAAAACATGGTATAGTCTTGTATCCCTCTCCAATGTCTACGTCGGTCTTGTGTCTTATCACAGTGATTTTCTTGTTTGAATAGTAAATGTGTCACAGATACAGCAGAGCTTCTGGTGAGAAGGTCAATGAAGCATGTCAAAAACATTTAGAATTAAGCTATGTAAAATCTGCTCAACTGTGTGTGGCCAGAGTTATATGTTAACTGTTAGTTAAAGCTAAACGCATAAGTAACGAGAATAATTGTGACTCATATACTATCATTACTCTGAGCGATGGGTCATACCAAAGGTAAGACTGTAAGGTTAAAACCCCTGAGTGTGCTGTGCAAGGTTGCATTTTCGTTCCTATGAGCTCGTCTTCCCATTAGGGGGATAATAAACGAGTATGTATTCTCTCCAGAGTTACGTAGTGTTCAGGCCATCAGAAGAATGCATTTGCACTTGCACCACCTCTCTCTCTTCACTTCATGTTATGAGAAAGCAAAGCACCTTTGGAATTTGAAATGGAAACAAACACCGATTGGAAACTGTAATAACCACCAATAATGCATATGACGTTCATCAATATTTATTATATGCACTGAGTAATTTTCTCTGCTATGCTTTCTTGGCCTCAACCCGCAGGGTCCAGACATTTTATGGAACTCTGTGAACTTAATAAAAGCGTTTCTGGAAAGAGACAAAAATGAACTACCAGGACTGTAGAGTCTGGGCATGATACAGATTGAGATAGTCCTGGATCACTGTGAGTTTTCAGGGCTCTGGCAGAAACAAGTGTTTATTCAATAAGTAGGCCTGTATCCTATCAGCTTCTCTAATGGCCCTGCATGTCACTCTCACACCTCCTGCTCCCTCTGGCACTTCCACTTCATACCAGAGGCAACGGTGAGATGAGCCAGAGGAGATTGCCCCGTAACAACTGATATTTGTGCCAGAGTTTGTCAAAGTTGATAATTCTGAAGAGGGCTAAATTAGTCCCTGATGCAGAAAGAGACAAGGGGAGCTAGAACAGGATCCAGATAGACTGAGGTGATGCCCTGAACTGTGTAGAGAACTGAAGTGAGACACTGAGTGTCTGTGTTTACGTAGAAGCACGATTTTGTGTGAATGTTTGTGAACTTAGAAATGTATCTTCCATTAATGGCAGAAGCTGCCTCGACTCTCCGTCTTCCCTCTGAGTCCCCAGCCTTGTAATTTGATCTGACTTTGTCTCCCTGTATTCACCAGCCCCTGACAACCCCCACCTCCCCTCTCACCATCAGCCTCTGTCCCACCCTCACATCCCCCAACACCTCCAGCCTCACATCCTCTCCCTCATGTCCATCTCACACCACACAGCACACCAGTCTGAAAGTGTCGGCGCAGAAATTCTCTCCCACAAAAACCTTGAGCAAGCTTTCCACAGAAAGGGTGTTTAATCTGTGTCATCTTGGACAGGAGTAGCAAATGCAGAATGGGTAACACCCTGCATAGTGAGACTACGCAGTGACAATAGTGCAATAGAAAAAAAAGTGCTAAATTCAGGGGTGACCCCAGGTCAGAGTTTATAATATTGATGCTGCATGCCACGGGATAAATGCACTGACCTTTAGGTACTACATTTTTGTGTGTGTGTGTGTGTGTGTGTGTGTGTGTGTGTGTGCGCGTGTGTATTGGTAACATCAGACCCAGGGGGAGTTTGCTGGTCCTGTGCCACATTTTCTTATCTCTACCCGACATGCTTGTACAAACGAGCGCCTCCACCTCAACCTTAAACTCAGACAGCCTCTGTTGGGGGGCAGAAAAGAGGAGGAAGGGCGAAAACCAAAGGGAGGGAGGTTAAACTACAACAGGATCAGCAAAAAGAGGAGAGGGAGAGGGAGAGGCGCGGCGTCTGACATCTACTGACAGCTGAGCTTCCTCTCTCAGTTGGGCTTTCACGACCACAAACTGACACAGTCAAACACACACACACGAATGCACAGACACACACACACACACACACACCCACACTCACACACACACTCACAGATCGATCCACTTCAGCTGCACACATAGCTACTGAGTGGTCATGCAAGAATTATACCCACTTTCTCTCTCTCATGCAGGGTTTGACATTGACTCTGTCAGACTGCGCTGTGGAGTTTGTCTGTGTGGAAAAGGAGCTCTTATGTAACAAGTGCTGATGTTCAGTGTGCGAGTCTGCGTGTGTGATGTTATTCTGCTTTCCTTTGCTAGCCTTTGGTGCAGTCTCAGCTTGGGCAGCCACAGTAAAACAGCTTTGCGTGTGATAATGTGAATGTGAATGGATGGAGGAGAGTGGGGGGGCAATAAACACACACCACAGGGGACAGTAAGCAACAGGTGTAAAAGGGGATTTTAAAACACACAGTGAGCCATTTTTTACCCTGTCTGACTTCTGAACCTTTGCTGTCATCACTGGCATACGAGGACAGCTGTGAAAATGACCCCTTGTTTACTTCACGCTGAGCATGTACTGCGTCTGTGTGCCTGAATCTGTGCCTCCTGCTGAAAAACATCTATCTGTGACCAGAGTTAACCAGCACTTGACCAGCACGCAACCTTTGTTGTTATTTAACGGCAGAAAGCAGCTGCCAATGTCACAGACCTCAACAGGATAAATAGAGCAGGCTGTCAGTGATAACTGCACCTCAGACAGATAGCAACAGTGTGTAGGATATGGCCGTAAATCAAACTTCCACTGATGACGCAGCTGTTGGATTTGTTCATTTGTCACAAGCAGGAAGTCTGTAGTAAGAGGTCACCTTTATATATTTCTGACTGCAGTCGGCCATTCACTCTTTTCTCTTTTTCTGTGGACATTCAAGTCTATTCATCAGGATGAATAAAAGGCCTTGATGAAGTGGATGGAGTAATCTGACTTTTTGTCCTGATTGTTCAGGAAATAAAACACGGCCAAACAGCCAGTCGGACTGTCCCTTTCAAGTAATAAAACCCTCCAAAATTAATTGATCATATATTACTGATGTTTGTTTAATACTGGCATACTCTTATGAATGGTTTTCGCACTACACCATGTCTTGGCTGGGAGTAGTGACCTTGTGTAGTCTGGTCATCCCAGCAGTAATACCAGAATGGGGAGAACAGAAAAGCTTCCTGTTGTTGGAACTGGAGAGCATTCCTGCATTATTACAAGAGGGTTACTGATTACCCTCATTGGTGGTTGAATAGTCACATTATTCAAACCGCCTAAATTAGCTGCTTTTGTTGTGTTATTTACAATGATTTGCGAAGAGCTGAGAGCAAAACGGTGAGAAGCTGCTGAGTTTAGTTTGTGTGTGTAAAACTAGACTACATGCAATTGACAGTGATGGAAGCTTTGCCTAATATGTAAAAGAAACTTCAGAACTTTTTTTCTTTTCTTACCAAAAGACACCAGAGTTGTCAGAGGTGACAAAAGTCAGAATCACATCTCGCAGGTCAACACTGTGTCAAAGACAGAAGAGCGGGTGACGGAGAAGGAAAAAACAAACTGAAAATGAGTTGCAGGTGGGAGAGCTCCGGTGAGGAGAATGGGGAGGTAGCTGATTGGATGGGGAAACACTGGAGCACAGGGCGGGGCAGATGCAGGGCAGGTGTGGAGGGAAGGGAGGCCAGGGGAAAGAATAGGCATAGAAGAACAAAAACCAGAGAGGACTGACACAAGAGTCTTTCAGAAAAGCTAAAACTAGTCCTTTAAGACAGAGCCAAGTTTAGAAGACTGATCTCCATAAACATTATAACTACATGTGTAACAGGATTAGAAATGTGAAAGAGCCAAAAAAGGGGATTTTTTTTAAACAGGTGCCTGTGTTGATATAAATTTAAATGTATAATCTATCCTTAGAGATATTTTTAGCCATTAAATCATCTGTATCTTCTTTCCTAATCTCTTTCACCTCCCCCATCACTCATCACTCACTTCTCTCATCATCTCTTTTTTGGACTTTCCTCAAACGTCTCCTATTTTAGTATGTTCCACCAAATATGATTTGCTCTCATGTGTAAAGAAAAAAATTCACTAATCCCCCTGTCCTCTCTCTCTCTCTTTCTCTCTCTCTCTCTCTCTCTGTTTTTCTCTCTGTCTCTCTCATAAAACAGCACGGCCCTCTGTGTCTGTGTGCACAAGTGTGTGTTTCCATGCACCAACAGTTATGTTCCCGGTCCTGGAGGGAGCGATCAGCTCTCGACACAGAGAGGGAGATAGCCCACCCGGATTCACTAACAGCTCTTTATAAGGACAAGGGAAAAAAGGCATTGCTGACTCTATATTTAGATAGACTTTATTGGGCCTCTTGTCTTCGTCCCCCCCCTTCGCTTGTGCTGCCGCTGTTAGAAATCTCTCACCAAAGCCATGTGGGCGGGAGGCCCTCCTCTCTATCGCAGCGAGGGGAGAGTGAGCCTGATAATGATCTAGGTGATAATAACAGAGCTGAAGAAATGAAAGAGAGAAATGGGAAGCAGGAGGATGACAGAGAGGAGGTGGGTGGCGAGGGAAGTGTTTTACATTGTATCTCTTTTTGCTCCTCATTGACTTTCTCTGGGTGATGGCATCTGCCCACCATCTCACCGTTCAGAGGGAGTCCTGGGAAAGGGGCACGATATCCATCACGCCCCATGGGGATGAGACTGTCAGTTCATTGATATCCCACAACTACTGGAAGGGGTCTCCTCAAGTCCATTGACTCATAGTTTTCCAGGTCTATGTGAAAACATGCATATACATATGTGTGTGTGTATATATATATATACACACACACATATGGATATATATGCATAGCCTAAATGCTCCATATCTCCACAGAAGCATATTTCTCAAGAGCTTTGACCTCTGCTATCCAAATTTACTGACAATGACATGGCACAGTCTTATCCACTTACCTCTCTCCTTATCTTGCCTGGTTATTTCTAACAAAGTCTAGTCACACACAAATGGCAATGAGTCAACCCTCACAAGGCTCTGCTACTGAACCAGAGGTGGAGAAGACAAAGAAATGCTTTGGCTGAGGCCTTTGTGCGTGGACTTGGCATGACTTGAGCCTTTAAATAAAGACTTCAGGCTCATTAAAACTTTAGCAAACAAAAGCAGAGAATGGCCCCTATGAGTAGGCACAACACGTGTTTTTGGCTTTGAGTGCAAACCCTGTGTTTCACCTTCACCAGATGTTATCAGGTTTGTTTCAATATTGCTTACCATAATAAATGCCAGTATACCAGTCTACAGCCAAGTAAGCAGCTGATGTAACTTCATCACTTAGAGTTAAATATTTTACCACATCAATTTATTTACTCAAGAAATCAACTTTTTTGGTTTTTAGTCTGAACAAATACACTCATTAAGACATTCACATCATCCAGTGTCACTTTTTCTCTTTCTCTATTGAAGTTTATCAGACTATACTGTTCTCTGAATATGATGCTTAATGCCTGACACCATGACATGCTAAACAACTATGAATAGTAGGCATGTGGGAACAGGGTTGCCTCCGGGGACCATGAATGCCTATACATATAATTTCAAGAACTGATTTCATTCGGTCTGGACAAAAACAGTGAGCTTTGTCATCCATCAAAGCCACTGGGCACAGCAGATTGTGTCTGTAGATCTCAGCACTTGCACTTCTCTGCGCTGCACTTGTTGAACTGGATTTGTTGCTTTCAGTTTGGCGTTTGCATTTTTGTGCTTTTTAAAATACTTTGGCTGAAATAAAGGCCTGAAAAATCTTTATGTTTACCTCACCAGTGAGCAATGCCCAGACAGGTGGAGCTGAGTGAGGTGAAAAGATTTGCATGCGAGCTGAGCCAAATTCAGGAGTCACACATGAAAGCATCAACTGCCATGCAAATGAGAAGCAAATGAGATTCAAACCAGACCAAGTTAAAGGAGGGGTCAAAAAGGTGAGAGCACAGGAGAGCAGTGTGTGTGTGTGTGTGATACCTGTGACTGCCTCACCTTGCTACCATGCAGTTCTCTGTGCTCTGACTCGGAGGCTAAAAGGTCTGTCAAGTTTTACCACAACAGCAACAGCAGTCCTCCGGGAAAGGACAAACCATGACATCAGAATGGTGGAAGCAGCACTCAAGACAATAGCTCTCTGTGCGTGAGCAGTACCGAGGCGTGGCCTGGCAGGACAGAGGGTCTTCTCAGCGGCCCAGCCGTCCTCAGCAGCTGTCTCAACCTCTGTCTGCGTCTCTGTCACACACGCAATTCCAGTTCAGCATGAAAGCTTACATAGCATTAGGACAAAGGACAGACAGACTTATGTTAAATCCCTCCACCCATATGTGTCTGACTGTGTGTGTGTGCATGTCTGTTAACATGAGTGTTTGTTTGTGTGCGTGTCTGTGTGAGTGTGTGTGTGTGTGTGCCCATCCTTAGGAACGCAGAGTTGGAGGTGGAGTAGGAGGAGAGCCCCAGAGAAAGAAACACAGTTCATACAAACTGGTAAAACAAAGAGCCAATGGACAGCAAGAAGATCAGGAGTGATAGTAGCATAGATGGGTGTTTGTGTGTGTGTGTGTGTGTGTGTGTGTGTGTGTGTGTGTCTGCGTGCGTGTGTGCGCATACACGCTCATGTAGTATAACACACAACACACAGCCTGCCCACATGATAGCTCTGTATTCACACTCTATTGCCTGAGGAGACATGGAGAGGCCTTCCAGACATGCATATCTTGTGCCAGAAAACCGAAGTCCAAGTTATTTCCATGGACCATCCAATGGAGAGTCATCTCCTTAAACGGCTGTAAAGGTTTACAGGCCATAACAGTGAGGAGTGAAGAAGCTCACCATGTGGCTGAATTTCACACGGGGACAGGAGAGAGAGAGAGAGAGAGAGAGAGAGACCAAGTGGAGTTGAGGTTGAAGGTAGAGCTTAGCACGTCTATGGGGGACGCAGCAGCTGGGTTGTCAAAAGACGCCTGCCTTCTACAAAGCTCAGCTCTATGTGCAAACAGTGGATGAGCATCATTGAACGTGTATGAGCAGAGCATCAACAAAACCCACCTGCCCTTCAGTATAGGTCTAATGACAACAAATGCAACAAAAGCTGTGTGCAATACGCCCAGCCTGGAGGGGTTGCCACAACTATCCATTCAGCCTCATTCACCTATGAGGAGGATTCAATAGGTCTGCATGTTATTAAAAGCCTTTATTCTCACGGGCTGATGCCAGTATGAATTTGCATAGAGGACACCGGCACAGACTGAGGGGGTCTCGATGATTGGGCCACTGCTGGAGCTTGTTGCTCTGAGGTCTGCTCTAGCAGACAAACCAGCAGCCTTTCCTTTTCTTCTTCTACTGTTTTTCTCTTCCTGTGGAGACTTTTTTTTAGCTGCATCATATAATGGATTCAGTTTCAGTCCAGGGGTCTTGCCACTGCCTTCTCTGTATACTGTAAACATCTGCATAAACACAAGCAAGATGTCACAGCAGGTCTGTTGGGCTAAAAGCAAGGTAATTGTGAAGGTTAGAGACATCATATTATTCAGTATTTATATGTATTTTCTGTGTGCATTATCTGCAACTTTAGCATTTTATCTTCATGAACAATGACAACAAAAGCTTTTCTCCTTGCCTTTCTCTCCGTTATATTTTACTGACAGCACGCTTGACAAAGTGACAAAGTTTTGGAGTAAAGTTGTGAAGGCCATGATGACAAGCAGGTTAAAATAAAGATACTGAATAAATACTTTATTTAAACAAATGGGAACCTCTGAGCTCAGGAGATCATCGGTCAGCCTGTGCGTACCTGTGTTTTATGAACTGCTACGAGTCACCCATGACCTTGTGACCTTGTGATCACTCAGGATATTTTCAGGTGAAGCGTGGACATACACATCTAGCAACACACATGTTGTGTGTGGTTGTTTATGATCCACAGGCCTTTTGCCATGAAAATTGTGCAGGCCCTCTCAGACACAAAGGGTGACTGACATCTAGTGGTCACAAAACAAATGTAAAGTTGGGGTAAAGGAGCAATGAGGCAATTCTTAAAGGCTAAAACACACTCTTCAATCCATACTGGAAGACAGTGGAAGATATTCTCTTCCAAATGGTAAACCAAACGAGACTGTACTTAGGATAAACTAGTAGACTAGACTCGTAAAGCAATGATGGATAACAAAACAGATCATTTTGAGAAAGAAATATATCAAAAATATGTTAAGACACATCCAACAAAAGTGCAGTGAAACACTTTGCACAACTCAGTAGTAGCAGTAGTTGTCCTCAGCTTGTTCTTTATCCTTAATGGTATAATATTAATGTGACATTGATACACATTATTGTTATGGGAGAAGCTGCATCCTCATAGCAACCATTATTATCCAAACAATGATGAATATGTTATGGAGCTCCAGTCTATCAACCAACCAACATGAATTGCACAGTTATAAGGCTAGACAAACTAGCAGAGCTAAGAAGCTTGAAAAAATGTTTTTGTTTTGTGTGACTGCAGGCTTGTTTGAGCATGAATGTGTTCGACCTTTTCCTCAGTTACAAAAAAAAAGATCAATTTGTGGCAAGCAGTGATGTGAAAAAGAAAAAGTGTCATTACTGACATTAATGCAACATACCAAAACTGGAGAGAATAATCAGGATGTGTTTGAGAAACAGAATCACAGCGTCCGTAATAGATGACATCCGTCCATTATTTTGCCTGCTGTGGTGGAAATTCTGTCAAAAGTGGACAGAGTCAAGATTTGTTTTTATGGGGTAAGTTTAATTCAGTCTTCACCATTGTGATACTGTGGCTGGCGCCAACATTGATGATTTATACGGTACACTGTGCAGACATTGAAGTACATTGCATATTTCACAAGAAGAGAGCATGTTTGGACGTCAAGGCTTTAGGCCGATATGAAATTTTGCTTATACACTTGTTGCCAGGGGTCGGTACAGTGCATATATAACAAAGACAGGGAATAGAAAATGAGCAGGGTGCAAGTGCATCACAGCACACGCAACTAGAGGCAATTTAAAATCTCCAGTCAACCTAAACACGAGTGTTTTTGGGCTGCTGGAGGAACCTGGAGTATTTGGAGAAATCCCACACAAACACAGGGAAAACATAAGGGTCGGCTCTCGACCTGCAACCCAAGATCTTAGGTTTGAATCCCACCACAGCTGGGCAGCTTAAACACCCAAATTTAAAGTATCCATTATTATGAACATGCAAACTCGGCCCTCGTACTGTCTATGCATTGTGGACATGGAAGAAAATGGTAAACAATTAACACAGGAACACCACTGAACCCTGCTGAATCAGCAGCAGCATTGTGCACACACAAGTACACACGATTTCTCCACTGAACTGCAATTCCACACAAAACAAAGTACAACTCCATTTTAAAAATTGAACTTTAAAACTGTGAATTTATTCAAACATCTACATGAATTGTTCCATGGCATCACAATGGCACATAATAGGGGTCCCCAAGCACCATGCTGCAGACCGGTACCAGGCCATGGGCCTCCTGGTACCGGGTCACACAGACAGAATTAAAATGTACACGATTATCATTGTGAAAACATTTCTAATTTTTAAAATGTTTTACTTCAAAAATTACCTGATCGCAAGTAGACAACCAACTGCAACTCGTGCAACAGGATATGACCAGATAGTCAGATATGAATCCGGTCTGTGAGGCTAGGAAAAAGGTTGGGGACCACTGGTACATAAAATAAAAAAGCATCAGACAAATTTGCGAAATAAAAATATTCTACAAAATGCAACAGTCTCTAATGTGAACTAATGAATTCCTCAGTGAACTAAATAACCCTACAATGGAAGACATAAAACTTTAACATAAAAATGTTTCAACTGGAAGCAGTTGAGTGGAGCATGCACCATCACAGATACAGCTGTTCAGTGACAGCTTTACGGATGTTTCCAAGTCCATTAGTCATCTTTCTTTTCTTTTTCTGGACAAAATCCGGACACAATCTCCTCCTTAACCATCCAATAGCTTGAGGATGCTTTCCCTCTCCTTCAATGCTTTCCAGGCCTGATCTTTCTCTTTCTTGGTCGGAGTGCGCTTCTTCTGCCTGGCTGCCATGATTCGCCGAAATCCCTCCATCACCTCATTGTCAGACATCCTGACCCTCTGCCTCAGCTCTTGCTTACGCATCTCCTCTTTTGCCAACCTGTGAAGCAGTGTGTGATAAAAAGCAGTAGATCAGGTTATAGTTGATGTATGATTTGTGTCATGGGAAGTATCTCCACATTTGGCCCATGTCCTCACCGCAACAGCTCCTGCTTCCGGGCTCGGTTATGAGCACTGAGGGCTTTGAGCTCTGCTTGTCTCTTCTGTAGCTCTGCTAGCACTTCGTCCTCAGAGTCTCCTCCTGGTCCAGGTCTCTCCTCAGAGTCCAGCAGCCCCTGAATCACCAGCTCCTCTTTGATCCGGGCCTCAAGAGACCGTGTGTGAGGCACACTGGGTGGATACAGGATACTTTGTGAAATTTAGTGAAACTATATTATAGAGCCAATTGGAGCCATATCAGTGGAATGCCTGAGATGTTACTAAGTTTTAATGTCTCAGATGAACTCATTTTGTTTAGGATTTGGAAAAGAAAAACAGTTTACATCAATAGTCAGGGCAGGGTTGTGTACTGCAGTACAATTACACGTTCTGATAAAAAGTTGTACAGCTTCGCACGTGTACAAATAAATGACACATCTGCAAATTGTACAAAATCTCAAACAGACCAGCAATATTACCTGAGAGGGCGTGTGTGCCTCCGTACTGACCAACCTGACTGTCACACTCAAGTGACACTGAGGCACACCTTCAATGGTAATACTAATACAATTATTACAAACAAAATAAAATGTATGATCAAATTATATCCATGCTTATGGACAATTTGTTCTCAGAATGAAAAGGCTATTGCGAGTGTGCTTCCCGTTTCTATGGAAACACATGGAGTCTAATAACTGAAACACAATCGGTCACGTCAGCAGACTCCTATGTGTAAAGAAACCTAGTTTACCATGACAGCAAGTAATCTGACTCTTAGTAACAACCTAGCAACAGAAAGGATTTTCTAGTCCCTGATGAGTGAACTCTGGGCTGACCTTAATGTTTTAGCGTGGTCTAGGAATTTCCCAAACTAAATCAGTACTCCAAAAATAAAGATGCCTACTTTTATTCACCCAAATTAAAACAAAGATGCAGATTTTTTTTTTCCTCTCATGGATGTAGCTTCTACAACCACAAACTCTGCATGTATTTGAAGTTTAGGTACACAGATGGAGAAAGATGAAGATGTTATTGCAGATGTTATTCCAGATTATTAAGATTGTTGTTAGATCATTATTATTATTTAAAGGTCCAGAAAAGAGACAAAAAAACCTATAGGTAATCTCGTCCATTTTATCCAATGAAATATTAGGCTCCAAGCCATAATGTTGAAAAACATTTTGACCATAGTCACAATGGTGTCACCCATACAGGAGGTAGACCTGATGGGGCTATTGTAAAAATCAACTTGCATACTGACATTAAAATCACAGATGTAGAAGTAGCTGTTCACAAAGTCCACGTGCAACCCCTGAGTTCAGCAGGTGATGTTTTCGAGTTCGAGAGGCTCGACTTTCAAAGGTCTCACGTTTACCCAGCCAGTACACAGCAGGTTGAGCCACGGTTTTCTGATATCCAGACAAGGAGCCCACACCTGTGTCAACTGACTCTCATCATTCGTCAGCCTTCCAGAGAGGGATACAACACTGCCACAGACTTGGCAGTAATATTTTCAGTGATAAATCAGGCATGCTGTTATTCTGCTTTAAGCACATTCTAAGTTTCTTGTTGACCAATCAGACTGCTTGGTCAGAACTATTTTCTGTATAATATGAAATTTAATAGAACAAATAGAAATTTGGGGACTTTACTTGTGCGTTACCTTGGTATAGTTGTTCATCTACTTGTTCCGTGTCTGACATAAATCAATTTATGCACCATTTCCACTACGTATTACCTGCTCGAGTCTAATTGACTCAGCCTTTTGTGTGTTTCCATTACCTGGAATGTGTACCCCGGTACTATTTTTCTAGTACCTGCCCGCCTGCCAGGCCAAGTCAGGCCTGGATGATGATGCAATGACGCAGTGACAACCAGGCAGTGGAAACGCGGCATAAGCTTGGCCCCACCCCTTTGGGTGACCAGGGCCTTGCATTGATGACCATTGTGTCAATGCAAGGCCCTCTGCCATTTAAAAAAAACTGCCTCTTCTTTATTTTTCAACAGTTTTTCACGCGTTTTGGAAATAATGACGACCCGCAAAGCAACACCTTGTTCGGTAGAGGAAGTGCAAACATTTCTGTCCTTAATCACTGACAAGACGATACAACGAGAGCTTGACAGGGCAACACACATGAGCCTGTCTACCTGCAGCTCTGGGAGGCGGTACTATTCTGTAATCGAAACAAACCTGAGCTGAGTCAAGTCGAGTAGAGTAGAGTCGACCGGCATTTGACTGCGGACAATAACTTTGTAAGTTATAAAAACTGATAATTTATGAGAATGAATTAAATTGATCATTTTTGTAGAGGTATTTCTCCTTGAAAGCAACATTTTAACAGTGTAATAACAGGCGTAAACCTGTCTGAATGGCATCAAGACAGACCCCACCGTGTGAAATTGTGCCTTAACCTTAGTTTAACTAAACTAAACTTGTTTGTTTATGACTGTGACTGATGAATTGTAAAGGTGATTCTGCGAGGGAGAGGTATGACGAGCAGTTTTACTCGTACACGAGAATTTGAGACTGTCGCTCTAGGCAAACCAGAGCAGCCAAATACCTCATGGCAGAACAATCCCTTATGGGCAGTCCAAAAATTTGAGAGGAGCATGTAAGCTATGTGGAAGGATCCACCTTAGGGGCTTACGTCAAAGGCACAAATGTAATAGGGAAGAATAAACCACGCTTTAGACTATACATATTACGTACAAGTGCATACACTCACAAATGCTACACAGATACCTGAAAGCTTTTCCTTGGCTACGAGGAGAAGTCCCAGCACCATCATTAGCATCCTTCCCTGAAATGTCAGGTATGGGAGAATCCTCCATGGGGGATATAATGTTCTCCTGCACAAGAACACATGCAAATGTGGCAAATGTCAGTTCAATGCTTTTATTCCTGTAAAATGTGAACATTTCAAATAATATTTCTCTGTTTTCAAAAGCCAGCAGAGAGAAGCAGTGGTTACTAGTGTTCATACAGACTGACCTCTACAAGGGCCTGGAGCAGACGCTGCGTTAGAGGACCAAAGGGACATCCATCTTCTGGGGATTCATGCTGGGATTCAGCCTTCTTTAACAAGGAGTCCACATCTGCAGTAATTGAAAATAGAGATGGAGTGTAAATGCATGATAGGTGCATGCCTCTGCAGTCATTTCAGTATGGCATGGCAATGCTGTGGGGAGAAGTGCTCACGGGTACTCACACATGACACAGTATACAGCCAACGCTCACCTTTTGCATCCAGCTCAGACAGCGGACCCCCTATCAGATTCTTCTTCTTGTCGTTGGCTCGTGCCCCCTCCCTCTGCTCCTCCAGCAGATCTTCCTGAGCCCATCGCTGAGAGTAATGTTTCCCTAGAGCTGGAGTCTAAAGGTAACACAGATACTCTCAAAGTTCAACACGCATTTAAAAAAGATGCAAATACCCAATTTGAGTATCCTTTGCCTGGAATACAACAGGAGGGGCGCATATTTTTTAAGTCGTACCTTGTAATACTCTGCTTCATCCTCTGGAGGTTTCAGAAGCTCCTCCAGCAAACGGATCTCTTCATTCGTGATGTCAGCACAATATGGCTCAACTAATGCCCAAAATCTAACAAAAAAATATACAGTACACATATATATGTATGTATATGATAATCAAAAGCTGGATTGCAGACAGAGGCTCACCAATAGAATGGAACAGTGATTGTGACCTGTTGCTGACCTGTTTGGTGCATCATTTTTAGGTGTGCGGGGAATGTCTTGCGGATCATCTGTGAACTCATACTCTTGCACTTTTGGCTGCAGATTTTTAGATTTGGGTCTGCCAGGACCTGGACCAGGACCATGGCCACCTTTACCGTCCAACTTCTGTTTCTTTGGTTTGTGGCGAGAAGTGGCAGCAGGGTCTGGGTCTTTTCCAATCTTCAAGAAGCGCTTATCTCCTTTCTTATCCTGCCAGTCTGTCAGGATCTGACACAAGGACCAAAGACAGGAAGTCACATTTAAAAAGGCAGAATAACTATCAGAATATTCAATGTCATGTAGCCATTTCATGTGAACATCTGCAAAACTGCAGTAAAGACAATTTGGCGTTTGCATGGCAATGATTATTTACAATATGCAACAAGACTATTGCTTAACAGTCACAATCTCTCTAGTCCTAGGTCTGCACCAAGGTCTCCTCCTTGCACATGGTTTTATGTATATTTCATGTAATTATTACTTAATAAGCAGGTTGCTGCAGTCCATCAGGACCAAAACCTTGCACCACAAAGTGGTAAGCTAGACAATTTACAAGATGTAACCTGGATTTTGAAAGAGGTGGAGGTGGATCTATCTATCTATCTATCTATCTATCTATCTATCTATCTATCTATCTATCTATCTATCTATCTATCTATCTATCTATCTATCTATCTATCTATCTATTAAGCATGAGTAAGTCTGAGTAGTCCTATGACTATTAAAGCATATTTGCATCTTAGATGAGAATATTA
Organism: Karalla daura; assembly: GCA_029224185.1. Lineage (NCBI taxonomy): Eukaryota > Metazoa > Chordata > Actinopteri > Chaetodontiformes > Leiognathidae > Karalla > Karalla daura. The sequence goes on from CM055188.1 coordinate 20,835,005, forward strand.
CATACATTCTTACATATATGTGCACATTTGCACATAGATAGGACTACAATGCATCTTCAGTTCTTGATACAACTGCTGTAATTTTTACATTTTTTGTAAGTTTTTGCACTCTCCTTGCTACCTCTTTTTGCATCTCTACAAATAGATCCTACATATTCTTTATTTGCACTCCTGCATCGTAAATTTAACCTGCAAATTATACATGTTTATATCTGTTATCTGTGAGAGGTTCCCGGCTGTGGCCTACCTGTCTCTGCTCCTCCAGGGCTCTAAGCCTACGGCTGGCAGACGAGAGTAGTGTTTCTAACTCCAGCTGTAGGGTATCCAATTCCTCGATGCCGATACCATCATCCTCTGAGCGGCCGAGCACCGCGGTGTAGCGGGGGCATACCTTCACATGCTCCACGGGTTTAAAATCATAGTATTTGAGCGGAGGACAGTCCTTTAGCTCACTCATATTGCTGTGTGGTGCAGGGTTAAGTCTGTGTAAGGGAAAGACCACCTGAAAAGAAATAGGGTCAGTCGCAGTGATCCGCAGCTTACGTTCATTCATAAACTGGATGTGTATGGGCGAGTACGCGCGCGTGCGTGTCTGCCTCACACACATACACACACACACACACATGCAGTTCAGCCTGCCGCGGGCCCAAACGGCCCAAACGGCTTTTAAACGCCGGTACCGGTCAACCTGGAGACAGTTTCACACGCACATGATTTAATCTTAGGGACGTGTGAGATTACAGGAGTATTTAACGCCATATAGGAGCAGATTTTAATATTTCTGGTTGTTACAGAGCAGCGATATTTACCTTCAGTGAATGGTTTCCATGGTGGAATAATCCACTGCCATTAGAGGGGGTGGTGGTATTCGTGTTAGATGGCGTCATAGTGTAGTTTCCTATCTACATTTTCGAAAACGAAAATATTGCTACATCTTGTGAAATTAAGTGAAGTACTTTGACTTAAAATGATACCATATATGTCAAAGTATTTGAGAAAAGAGTTTGGATTATGTTAGCTTCGGGCTAGAATGGTATCATCGGAGTAAACCAAATTCTACAAGGATACATATTGAATGGTTACTACGAATGCATTGGTGATTAAAAAATGATATGTAAGTATATAATTTCAATCCTAATTTCGAAATATATAATCTCTTACGGGCTACAAAATATCGACAATGCTCTCAGACTGGTTTGCCAACGAGCGACATGCCTCCTTCACTGAGAAGAATGGATGCGTCCAAGGGTGCGTTCGTTTTGTGTTTATATACCCTGCTCGGCCGGGGTAACAAGCACCGAACAACGGCTGATCTGTTGGGGAAAGAGACCCGCTTACTAAGAATCTAACGAACCCTTTCTGTGCTCGACTATGCAGAATTTACGGAAGAGGAGTCCCAGGCGTGGCTGAGGAACTTCCGTCTTTGACAGCAGGAAAAATGGTAAGTCTCCTGCAACCCATGCATCTTTATAGTTTATTATTTGGTATATTGCCTATTTTACCTGTGGCTATATTCGAGGTGAGCGTGGCTAGATGGTTCCGTCTTTCAGACATGGACGAGGTTTTCCTCCAATTTGCCGTGTAAAAAGAGGACGGGCATCCTGGATGCAGGAACTAAAGTGTCTGATCAGCTCAGTCTTCTCCTCCCGGCCTCTTTTCTCCATCGTTACATTTGTGATCCCTCTCCTCTCACCGCCTATAGATCTCAGAGAAACGATTTACATATTGAATTGATTGATGATCGATCACTTGATTGCATCCCTTTACGAACCGAGAAGAGTCGTGCAGGTATTATGAAGGATTCCCTCATCTGTGCTCAGACAACTTGCATTGAATGGATGCTTCCTTTCCTAAAAAAATAGTAATTTTATGTATTGTATATATTGTTTATAAGATGATGAACTGTGTTCATATCAGCTCTTCTAAGTCCCACAGCTTGCCCTCCCTTATGTTGATATCAGAAATCATAATCTTGTCCCCTACCCACCCTGACAATGTTCTCATCCAATTTCTCTTCTAGACTGCGACTCTTCGCCCCTACCTAAATGCTGTGAGGGCCACCCTGCAGGCAGCCCTGTGTTTGGAGAACTTCTCCTCTCAGGTGGTGGAGCGCCACAACAAGCCAGAGGTGGAAGTCAGGTATGTGTCAAAGCTGTGTTTTTGGAGGTAGCTGTGTCGCATGTTGCCACCACTGCATTGCCAGGTAATCTTTCTCCAGCCCTGAAACAGTTAGTGGTGCACCATAGCTGTCACAAGAGTGAGGACTTGTGCAAACGTGCACAGGAAAATGCAGGGGCTGGGGGGCGGGGGTCACACAAGCAGGGGCAAAGCTTTGCAGTTCGCTGGCAGGGACTTGCTGCAGCCTGTTGTGCGTTGTAGTCCTTTGGTGCTGCTCTCTGGTAACATCTCTGTTTCACCTCAGGTGATCAACCTTTAAATTTTCTGCGGGAAAATGAATTCATGCTAGTAAACATCAGTGTGTGCGTGATCGAAAGACAGAACCCTGTTGTCTTAGTCCCTCAGTGGAGGGAGGCATTTGATCAAAGTGATTGTGTTTATTTTCAGTTGTCATCTCTGTTAGTTGGTTGTGATCTGCAGGGACATTACCTGATGAGAGAAAGAGAGGCCAAACTACAAGAAGTAGCACAGCACAGTTTTTCAACCAGAGTTGCAAGCACACAGTGTTTACTTTTAGCATTTCTCACTATAGTGGTGTAGAACTGAGCACTCTTTCTTTATTTGTGATGGATGAATCGTGTCTTGGTTACAGGAGCAGTAAGGAGCTGCTGCTTCAGCCTGTGGTGATCAGCCGTAACGAAAAGGAGAAGGTTCTCATTGAAGGATCCATCAACTCTGTGAGAGTCAGCATCGCTGTCAAACAGGTGCTGGAAAAAAATCCTGGACTTAAAGTGATTTTAGTCATAAGTTATACACATACTTCTGTTTTAATACATCATTAATAATTTCTTGCAGGCTGATGAGATTGAGAAGATCCTTTGCCACAAGTTCATGCGCTTCATGATGATGAGAGCAGAGAACTTCTTCATCTTGAGGAGGAAACCAGTAGAGGTGACACAAGTTATAAAACAGAATTTAAGCAATACGAGAGTAACAAATGAAAAAATACAATGACAGAATAATTTTTAGAACGTTAATAGATCCATACATGGATGAATGATACACAGTAATACCTGTACAAAATTAATTCATTCCAGAGGGGCTTTCATATCTTTGAATTTTCATATTATGAGAAAAATAAATGGCATAATTCATTCCAGCAGGCCCCCATATGAAACAGTTGTATAACGAGTAAATATATGACTGTTTTAATATAATATTAAAATATACAGCTGTTTATAAGGCCCGCTGGGAAGACTGCTGTTGGGTGGCAATCTCAATTTCGTTATTGTATTTTGAATATCTTTTCCTTAAAATGGGATGGAAATTTCTTGGAAGCCCAATTCGAATTCTGAATTTTTCTGTAATAAGGTTTTCGTAAGGCGAGGTTCGACTGTATATTTCCTTGCATACAAATTAATTATTTTTTTTGGCATACATATGACTTAAATGTTTCTTACTCTGTGCTTTCAGGGTTACGATATCAGCTTCTTGATCACCAACTTCCACACGGAGCAGATGTACAAACACAAGCTGGTGGACTTTGTTATCCATTTCATGGAGGAGATCGACAAGGAGATCAGCGAGATGAAACTTTCTGTCAACGCCAGGGCTCGTATCGTGGCAGAGGAATTCCTCAAGAACGTAAGAAACGCACTCTGTTGCCTAATTCTGTAAATTGACTTGTTTCACTTTTCTCACAGCCCTTCAAGAAATCTTTCTTGTAAAAGAAAAGAAAGGTAATTTGGCTTTTCCTGTCCACAGTTCTGATGACGGCGCTGTCCAAAGTCCCAACCAAGGTGGGAAAACACTTCCAGGGCCAATCAGCTCATGAGTGGAGAATGAAAGGATTAGTCAGCCAATCAGTGAGGAGAAGGGAGGGAAACATGACCAATGTGGCAATGATACCCTTTTCACCAGTCTCGAGTTTTTCCCTGTGTTCATGGATATCAATGACTGTATATAATGAAATATTTACCAGTTTCATTTTCAGCCACTTAGAACAAATCCCCAAACAAAGGCGGGTCCTTAAAGTATTGATCAAGTTGATAGCCATGAATACAGGGGCACTAAGACTGTGTGAGAATCAAATGGCCAGGTTTTTTTTTTTGTATTTCATGGATGTGCGTATGTTTTTTTTCTGTCACTGTTGTTTCAAATTAGTCTTCAAAATTTCTTTGTTCAGGAAACCCTGTTTTAGCAAAGTGGTCTGTGTGGCATCAAATCATTGATACAGAGCGAGAGCTGCCAATAAAGAAGCCACCAAAGCCCATGTATGAAAATAATGAACTATAATAAAACTCTTTTGTTTATACCTGTGGTGTTCATTCCACATCACTCACTGTGAGCGTTTTCTGCAGTGGTGCTGCCTATAAAAGGATTTGTTCTTTTGAGGAAATTGCTTCTAGTCAGCACTTTGGCCTCGCTATGCAGTTACTGTTACGTCAGCTTTGAGGAAATGGAAGCAATGGTTTTGAGCAGTAGAGAGCAGAGAGTGGGTTTACTGTTTTTGCAGCGCGCTTTGGTCCAAACAGTGTAATTACTTATCAATGTCTGCAGATTAAATCCTCTTTTCTTTCCTCAGGTGAATTCAGTGCACATGCTATACTTCCCTGTTGTTTCTCACCTGTTACACATGTGGCAGTATTATTGGGTTCAGCTGTCTTTACAACACAATGTGTGTAATAATACAATTGTCAACACTGTTCACCTATTTGACCTGTCCCTGAGTTTGAGAAAAGGTGTGGCTTAGCTCTCTCCATTCGTCCGTCATCATCTGCCACCTTTCTCATAAAATACCTTAAATAGTTAGTGGCGGATGTTCACATTCTGCAAAGAGGAACACGTCAGTTTCAGATGCCTTTGTATATCTATAGTGCAAGAAGACGTGTACATTCATGAGTCAGTAGAACAAATCGGAGCTGCTGTCATTCAGAAAACCCACAGCAAACACTTCAGAGTAACCACATGCACTGTCTTTTGTATAGACATTTACAGATACATGAACAGATTGACTTGTTTTCAGATGTTCTCTATGCTTAAGGTTGTTTAAAGATCCAAACCTGTATGTTATGCGTCATTGTTCATGATAACATTTTTTAACTTCCATTTTTTTCTTATCACTTTATTATATCAGACATTGGATACATGGAAGCAGCCCTAAAGTGGAAATGTATCACTAAATCATGACAGACTGAAATCTGAGTAGCACAGTGAGGGTTTTGTGCAGCTGATGAATGCCACACTTTATTTGTGCACCCCAGTGGGACCTTTGCATATGAATGAATGGAGAAATGTTAGTCTTCTCAATGTGCACAGCAAAGAACACATAAAGGCCATGCACTGAGCATCTCATTTGTGGAAAATAGGAAAGAGAAGTAAGTGGGCAGCCTCCTCAAATACATTAGTATGAATGAGAAACAAGCAGATATCGTAATGGTCACCTTAAAAGTCAAGTTTAAAAACCAGGAAACCGATAGAAAACAGCATTTATCTCCAAAATGCTAAAATGGACAGCATGGGTGTGGTAAGCATACATGGCATGGCTGAGTAGCATTTATTAAGAAACACTGGACAAAAATACCCTCTTAATTCTCACCAACGATAGTCATAAACAATGTCTTATACGATCTTTATTTGACAATGCTCAACAAGAATCAAGGGACAAAACTGTACAAACAGCATATGCTTCAGGGTCATATCTTTTTTGTTTTTCCTGTCTGCCAGTTTTGTAGCTTCTGCATCCGGAATAAACCTCTTGAATCTTTAATCTTCGTTCACGCACATAGTGAACAGCTAAAGACTACACATCTCCTGACGGGTGCATCCTTAAGGATAATAAGAAAATAAGAAACAGTGACCTCCATTAATAATGACACTTATGATGCCATAACAAGCCAGACGTGAAAGTCATCGAGGTCTCGATGGTGTGTTTGGAAACAGTTATGTCCCATGTCGTCCCTGCAGCATCACCTTCTAATGTTTCTCCAGCCCTGCAGCTATTAGTGGAGCAGCACAGCTGTCACACAAGTAAGGACTTGTGCAAACATGCACTGAAAAATGCACAAGGCAAAGAAGGGCTACACAAGCAGGGGCAAAGCTGTACAATTTGCCTGTGTGGACTTGAGGCAGTTGACTTGAATAGAGAAAACCTATTAGTTTAATTTAGATCATTCACCAATGCAGAAGAGTGCATGATAAGATATGTGGAGTCATCACCCACTGGTGTATTACATAATCACATTATGATTAGATTCTAAACAGATTTCAGATAAAAAATGATATTTTAAACCTTCTCCTTGGTAAAGTATTTATTTTATATTTATATTTATGTATGTATGTATGTATGTATGTATGTATGTATGTATGTATGTATGTATGTATGTATGTATGTATGTATGTATGTATGTATGTATGTATGTATGTATGTATGTATTTATATCTATATATATATTTTGAGGTCACAACAAGAGATGATGGAGAGATGACTACAACCAGGGGTGAGTTGGAGGCTTATTGTTTACATTTAATATGCTGCTCAGATTTTGGAGCACATTGGAAGAAAGAGCACAAGTTTCCCTGCAATACTGGAAACAGAATTTATCGACTGTGTAATCTGTGGGTTGAAAAAAACCACATGGTCTTTGAGAAGTCATGGATGAAAAACTATACAACATATTACATACAACATAAGTTTTTACTAAATTTAAATTAAGTTTCTATATCAAAACATGGCAATGCAGACAATAGCTGTTTGAGGGTGAAGAATACATTTTATTTAGATTTTCTTTCCCTTGTTTTTTTTTTTTTTTTTTTCTGTCATGTAAAGACAAGTTAAATAATAGGTTTATCCATGAGCGGAAATTGTTGCAACCAGTGGCTGCTAAGGCACATGAAAAACACAGGCAGGTGATTTGTGGAATGACAAAAAAGTCTGTCTATCTCCTCCAGTCCAGCTGGGGTCAGTATCGGTCCCCTGAGCTTGTTAACCCTCAGTCCAAGTTGTGGCGGTCTGACTGAGACTCCAAATGAGAGTGTGCAGCAGGTAAAAATCGTTATGACTGTTCTGGATGCTATTACTCAGATTAAAACCAAAATGATCTCTGGATGTAAAAAGTCACCATGGAGGGATGCCAGTCAGTTGAAAGCTCAAAAACCAGAATATAGACAGGCTGAAGGCAGAAAACAAAAAGCCAAACTCCAGGCTCATGATGACGTTCATAAAGAGTCTTCACATCGAAAACCGAGAACTGAAAAAGGCAAGGCAGTCGTTTTTTTTCTCTGAGATTATCAAAAATAACACCAAAAACGCCCACACCTCAGTCACTGTGATCGACAGACTGACAAACCCTTCAGTATCTGGTTCTCCTGATCAGTCATGCAATCACTTTGCTCCGTCACCACCTTCTGGCCAACTGTGGTACTGCAGCCATCAACACTGTGACATCAACATGACCCTTGTGTGACATCAAAGCCACAAAAGGCAGCAGTGATGATGTCATCAGTAAGCTTGACATGAGGACAGTGGTGATGTCACACATTCCCTATGCCTACCTTATACAGCTCAATGAATAGGAGATGATGACAATGATGATGTCAGCAATCACCCCTGAACAGAGTTTGTAAGTAGGCGCTGGGAGGCCACTGTCCTTATGTTCTGGAAGTGCTCGCAGACGCAGACAGACAACTCTTCTCCTCCATGGACGCACGTGGGCCCAGTGGGCTCCAAGCATGAGCAGACCCAGGAGAGTGGTCCCAAGCAGACGCTGAGCCACTGTCACAACTGCACCTTACACCACGTATTGGTGCAAGGTTGGAAGGTGGTGGGTTGGAACTAGAAAACAAACAAAAACAAAAGACAAAACAAACAAAAAACATTCACAATAATACAAGGCTGGATATGTGGCCTCCCCATAGCTATGTCATCAAGTGGCTGTCTTGCCTGTGTTCCAAATACTGACCTTATACTCAATGACACAATAGATTACATTCAACTTAATTAATCATTTATGAATTATAAGTTACACAATGTGTGTCAGTAGTTTTAAACCTGCTCTGACAAGTGTACATAGCCTGACTCCTTCATTCATTCAGAAACCACATGTAAAAAGCTCTTTCAATGGGCAATCTTGACTCCTCCTTTCAACTTTTCCATCAACACTGTGACATCAACATGACCCTTGTGTGACATCAAAGCCACAATAGGCAGCAGTGATGATGTCATCAGTGAGGAACTTGAAATGAGGACAATCATGATGTCACACATTCCCTATGCCTACCTTATACAGCTCATTGAATAGGAGATGATGACGATGATGATGTCAGCAATCACCCCAGAACAGAGTTTGTAAGTAGGGGCTGGGAGGCCACTGTCCTTATGTTCTGGCAGTGCTCGCAGACGCAGACAGACCACTCTTCTCCTCCGTGGACGCACGTCGGCCCAGTGGGCTCCAAGCATGAGCAGACCCAGGAGAGTGGTCCCAAGCAGACGCTGAGCCACTGTCACAACTGCACCTTACACCACGTATTGGTGTAAGGTTGGAGGGTGGTGGGTTGGAAAAAGACAAAAAACAAAAACAAAAGACAAAGCAAGCAAAAAACATTCACAATAATACACGGCTGGATATGTGGCCTCCCCATAGCTATGTCATCAAGTGGCTGTCTTGCCTGTGTTCCAAATACTGACCTTATCCTCACTTACACAATGAATTACATTTAACTCAATTAATCATTTATGAATTATAAGTTACACAATGTGTGTCAGTAGTTTTAAACCTACACAGACAAGTGTACATAGCCTGACTCCTTCATTCATTCAGAAACCACATGTAAAAAGCTCTTTCAAGGGGCAATCTTGACTCCTCCTTTCAACTTTTCCATCAACACTGTGACATCAACATGACCCTTGTGTGACATCAAAGCCACAAAAGGCAGCAGTGATGATGTCATCAGTAAGGAGCTTGACATGAGGACAGTGGTGATGTCACACATGCCCTATGCCTACCTTATACAGCTCATTGAATAGGAGATGATGACAATGATGATGTCAGCAATCACCCCAGAACAGAGTTTGTAAGTAGGGGCTGGGAGGCCACTGTCCTTATGTTCTGTCAGTGCTCGCAGACGCAGACAGACCACTCTTCTCCTCCGCGGACGCACGTGGGGCCAGTGGGCTCCAATCACGAGCAGACCCAGGAGAGTGGTCCCAAAACAGATGCTGAGCAACTGTCACAACTGCACCTTTCACCACGTATTGGTGTAAGATTGGAGGGTGGTGGGTTGGAACTAGAAAACAAACAAAAACAAAAGACAAAACAAACAAAAGACATTCACAATAATACAAGGCTGGATGTGTGGCCTTCCCATAGCTATGTCATCAAGTGGCTGTCTTGCCTGTGTTCCAAATACTGACCTAATCCTCACTTACACAATAAATTACATTTAACTCAATTAATCATTTATGAATTATAAGTTACACAATGTGTGTCAGTAGTTTTAAACCTGCTCAGACAAGTGTACATAGCCTGACCCCTTCATTTATTCAGAAACCATATGTAAAAAGCTATTTCAAGGGGCAATCTTGACTCCTCCTTTCAACTTTTCCATCAACACTGTGGCATCAACATGACCCTTGTGTGACATCAAAGCCACAAAAGGCAGCAGTGATGATGTCATCAGTGAGGAGCTTGACATGAGGACAGTGGTGATGTCACACATGCCCTATGCCTACCTTATACAGCTCATTGAATAGGAGATGATGACAATGATGATGTCAGCAATCACCCCAGAACAGAGTTTGTAAGTAGGGGCTGGGAGGCCACTGTCCTTATGTTCTGGCAATGCTCGTAGACGCAGACAGACAACTCTTCTCCTCCGCGGACGCACGTGGGCCCAGTGGGCTCCAAGCATGAGCAGACCCAGGAGATTGGTCCCAAGCAGACGCTGAGCCACTGTCTGAACTGCACCTTATACCACGTATTGGTGAAAGGTTGGAGGGTGGTGGGTTGGAACTAGAAAACAAACAAAAACAAAAGACAAAACAAACAAAAAACATTCACAATAATACAAGGCTGGATATGTGGCCTCCCCATAACTATGTCATCAAGTGGCTGTCTTGCTTGTGTTCCAAATACTGACCTTATACTCACTTACACAATGAATTACATTTAAATCAATTAATCATTTATGAATTATAAGTTACACAATGTGTGTCAGTAGTTTTCAACCTGCACAGACATGTGTACATAGCCTGACTCCTTCATTCATTCAGAAACCACATGTAAAAAGCTCTTTCAATGGGCAGGCTTGACTCCTCCTTTCAACTTTTCCATCAACACTGTGACATCAACATGACCCTTGTGTGACATCAAAGCCACAAAAGGCAGCAGTGATGATGTCATCAGTGAGGAGCTTGACATGAGGACAGTGGTGATGTCACACATGCCCTATGCCTACCTTATACAGCTCATTGAATAGGAGATGATGACAATGATGATGTCAGCAATCACCCCAGAACAGAGTTTGTAAGTAGGGGCTGGGAGGCCACTGTCCTTATGTTCTGGCAGTGCTTGCAGACGCAGACAGACCACTCTTCTCCTCCGCCGACGCACGTGGGCCCAGTGGGCTCCAAGCATGTGCAGACCCAGGAGAGTGGTCCCAAGCAGACGCTGAGCCACTGTCTGAACTGCACCTTACACCACGTATTGGTGTAAGGTTGGAGGGTGGTGGGTTGGAAGTAGAAAACAAACAAAAGCAAAAGACAAAACAAAGAAAAGACATTCACAATAATACAAGGCTGGATATGTGGCCTTCCCATAGCTATGTCATCAAGTGGCTGTCTTGCCTGTGTTCCAAATACTGACCTAATCCTCACTTACACAATAAATTACATTTAACTCAATTAATCATTTATGAATTATAAGTTACACAATGTGTGTCAGTAGTTTTAAACCTGCTCAGACAAGTGTACATAGCCTGACCCCTTCATTTATTCAGAAACCATATGTAAAAAGCTATTTCAAGGGGCAATCTTGACTCCTCCTTTCAACTTTTCCATCAACACTGTGGCATCAACATGACCCTTGTGTGACATCAAAGCCACAAAAGGCAGCAGTGATGATGTCATCAGTGAGGAGCTTGACATGAGGACAGTGGTGATGTCACACATGCCCTATGCCTACCTTATACAGCTCATTGAATAGGAGATGATGACAATGATGATGTCAGCAATCACCCCAGAACAGAGTTTGCAAGTAGGGGCTGGGAGGCCACTGTCCTTATGTTCTGGCAATGCTCGTAGACGCAGACAGACAACTCTTCTCCTCCGCGGACGCACGTGGGCCCAGTGGGCTCCAAGCATGAGCAGACCCAGGAGATTGGTCCCAAGCAGACGCTGAGCCACTGTCTGAACTGCACCTTATACCACGTATTGGTGAAAGGTTGGAGGGTGGTGGGTTGGAACTAGAAAACAAACAAAAACAAAAGACAAAACAAACAAAAAACATTCACAATAATACAAGGCTGGATATGTGGCCTCCCCATAACTATGTCATCAAGTGGCTGTCTTGCTTGTGTTCCAAATACTGACCTTATACTCACTTACACAATGAATTACATTTAAATCAATTAATCATTTATGAATTATAAGTTACACAATGTGTGTCAGTAGTTTTCAACCTGCACAGACATGTGTACATAGCCTGACTCCTTCATTCATTCAGAAACCACATGTAAAAAGCTCTTTCAATGGGCAGGCTTGACTCCTCCTTTCAACTTTTCCATCAACACTGTGACATCAACATGACCCTTGTGTGACATCAAAGCCACAAAAGGCAGCAGTGATGATGTCATCAGTGAGGAGCTTGACATGAGGACAGTGGTGATGTCACACATGCCCTATGCCTACCTTATACAGCTCATTGAATAGGAGATGATGACAATGATGATGTCAGCAATCACCCCAGAACAGAGTTTGTAAGTAGGGGCTGGGAGGCCACTGTCCTTATGTTCTGGCAGTGCTTGCAGACGCAGACAGACCACTCTTCTCCTCCGCCGACGCACGTGGGCCCAGTGGGCTCCAAGCATGTGCAGACCCAGGAGAGTGGTCCCAAGCAGACGCTGAGCCACTGTCTGAACTGCACCTTACACCACGTATTGGTGTAAGGTTGGAGGGTGGTGGGTTGGAAGTAGAAAACAAACAAAAGCAAAAGACAAAACAAAGAAAAGACATTCACAATAATACAAGGCTGGATATGTGGCCTCCCCATAGCTATGTCATCAAGTGGCTGTCTTGCCTGTGTTCCAAATACTGACCTTATCCTCGCTTACACAATGAATTACATTTAACTCAATTAATCATTTAAGAATTATAAGTTACACAATGTGTGTCAGTAGTTTTAAACCTGCACAGACAATTGTACATAGCCTGACTCCTTCATTCATTCAGAAACCACATGTAAAAAGCTCTTTCAATGGGCAATCTTGACTCCTCCTTTCAACTTTTCCATCAACACTGTGACATCAACATGACCCTTGTGTGACATCAAAGCCACAAAAGGCAGCAGTGATGATGTCATCAGTGAGGAGCTTGACATGAGGACAGTGGTGATGTCACACATGCCCTATGCCTACCTTATACAGCTCATTGAATAGGAGATGATGACGATGATGATGTCAGCAATCACCCCAGAACAGAGTTTGTAAGTAGGGGCTGGGAGGCCACTGTCTTTATGTTCTGGCAGTGCTTGCAGACGCAGACAGACCACTCTTCTCCTCCGCCGACGCACGTGGGCCCAGTGGGCTCCAAGCATGAGCAGACCCAGGAGAGTGGTCCCAAACAGACGCTGAGCCACTGTCTGAACTGCACCTTACACCACGTATTGGTGTAAGGTTGGAGGGTGGTGGGTTGGAACTAGAAAACAAACAAAAACAAAAGACAAAACAAACAACATTCACGATAATACAAGGCTGGATATGTGGCCTTCCCATAGCTATGTCATCAAGTGGCTGTCTTGCCTGTGTTCCAAATACTGACCTAATCCTCACTTACACAATAAATTACATTTAACTCAATTAATCATTTATGAATTATAAGTTACACAATGTGTGTCAGTAGTTTTAAACCTGCTCAGACAAGTGTACATAGCCTGACCCCTTCATTTATTCAGAAACCATATGTAAAAAGCTATTTCAAGGGGCAATCTTGACTCCTCCTTTCAACTTTTCCATCAACACTGTGACATCAACATGACCCTTGTGTGACATCAAAGCCACAAAAGGCAGAAGTGATGATGTCATCAGTGAGGAGCTTGACATGAGGACAGTGGTGATGTCACACATGCCCTATGCCTACCTTATACAGCTCATTGAATAGGAGATGATGACAATGATGATGTCAGCAATCACCCCAGAACAGAGTTTGTAAGTAGGGGCTGGGAGGCCAGTGTCCTTATGTTCTGGCAGTGCTCGCAGACGCAGACAGACAACTCTTCTACTCTGCAGACGCACGTGGGCCCAGTGGCCTCCAAGCATGAGCAGACCCAGGAGAGTGGTCCCAAGCAGACGCTGAGCCACTGTCTGAACTGCACCTTACACCATGTATTGGTGTAAGGTTGGAGGGTGGTGGGTTGGAACTAGAAAACAAACAAAAACAAAAGACAAAACAAACAAAAAACATTCACAATAATACAAGGCTGGATATGTGGCCTCCCCATATCTATGTCATCAAGGTGCTGTCTTGCCTGTGTTCCAAATGCTGACCTTATCCTCACTTGCACTATGAATTACATATAACTCAATTAATCATTTATGAATTATAAGTTACACAATGTGTGTCAGTAGTTTTAAACCTGCACAGACAAGTGTACATAGCCTGACTCCATCATTCATTCAGAAACCACATGTAAAAAGCTCTTTCAATGGGCAATCTTGACTCCTCCTTTCAACTTTTCCATCAACACTGTGACATCAACATGACCCTTGTGTGACATCAAAGCCACAAAAGGCAGCAGTGATGATGTCATCAGTGAGGAGCTTGACATGAGGACAGTGGTGATGTCACACATGCCCTATGCCTACCTTATACAGCTCAATGAATAGGAGATGATGACGATGATGATGTCAGCAATCACCCCAGAACAGAGTTTGTAAGTAGGGGCTGGGAGGCCACTGTCCTTATGTTCTGGCAGTGCTCGCAGACGCAGACAGACAACTCTTCTACTCTGCAGACGCACGTGGGCCCAGTGGGCTCCAAGCATGAGCAGACCCAGGAGAGTGGTCCCAAGCAGACGTTGAGCCACTGTCTGAACTGCACCTTTCACCACGTATTGGTGTAAGATTGGAGGGTGGTGGGTTGGAAGTAGAAAACAAACAAAAACAAAAGACAAAACAAACAAAAGACATTCACAATAATACAAGGCTGGATATGTGGCCTCCCCATCGCTAAGTCATCAAGTGGCTGTCTTGCCTGTGTTCCAAATACTGACCTTATCCTCGCTTACACAATGAATTACATTTAACCCAATTAATCATTTAAGAATAATAAGTTACACAATGTGTGTCAGTAGTTTTAAACCTGCACAGACAAGTGTACATAGCCTGACTCCTTCATTCATTCAGAAACAACATGTAAAAAGCTCTTTCAATGGGCAATCTTGACTCCTCCTTTCAACTTTTCCATCAACACTGTGACATCAACATGACCCTTGTGTGACATCAAAGCCACAAAAGGCAGCAGTGATGATGTCATCAGTGAGGAGCATGACATGAGGACAGTGGTGATGTCACACATGCCCTATGCCTACCTTATACAGCTCATTGAATAGGAGATGATGACAATGATGATGTCAGCAATCACCCCAGAACAGAGTTTGTAAGTAGGGGCTGGGAGGCCACTGTCCTTATGTTCTGGCAGTGCTCGCAGACGCAGACAGACCACTCTTCTCCTCCGCCGACGCACGTGGGCCCAGTGGGCTCCAAGCATGAGCAGACCCAGGAGAGTGGTCCCAAGCAGACGCTGAGCCACTGTCTGAACTGCACCTTACACCACGTATTGGTGTAAGGTTGGAGGGTGGTGGGTTGGAACTAGAAAACAAACAAAAACAAAAGACAAAACAAACAAAAGACATTCACAATAATACAAGGCTGGATATGTGGCCTCCCCATCGCTAAGTCATCAAGTGGCTGTCTTGCCTGTGTTCCAAATACTGACCTTATCCTCACTTACACTATGATTTACATTTAACTCAATTAATCATTTATGAATTATAAGTTACACAATGTGTGTCAGTAGTTTTAAACCTGCACAGACAAGTGTACATAGCCTGACTCCATCATTCATTCAGAAACCACATGTAAAAAGCTCTTTCAATGGGCAATCTTGACTCCTCCTTTCAACTTTTCCATCAACACTGTGACATCAACATGACCCTTGTGTGACATCAAAGCCACAAAAGGCAGCAGTGATGATGTCATCAGTGAGGAGCTTGACATGAGGACAGTGGTGATGTCACACATGCCCTATGCCTACCTTATACAGCTCAATGAATAGGAGATGATGACGATGATGATGTCAGCAATCACCCCAGAACAGAGTTTGTAAGTAGGGGCTGGGAGGCCACTGTCCTTATGTTCTGGCAGTGCTCGCAGACGCAGACAGACAACTCTTCTACTCTGCAGACGCACGTGGGCCCAGTGGGCTCCAAGCATGAGCAGACCCAGGAGAGTGGTCCCAAGCAGACGTTGAGCCACTGTCTGAACTGCACCTTTCACCACGTATTGGTGTAAGATTGGAGGGTGGTGGGTTGGAACTAGAAAACAAACAAAAACAAAAGACAAAACAAACAAAAGACATTCACAATAATACAAGGCTGGATATGTGGCCTCCCCATCGCTAAGTCATCAAGTGGCTGTCTTGCCTGTGTTCCAAACACTGACTTTATCCTCGCTTACACAATGAATTACATTTAACTCAATTAATCATTTAAGAATTATAAGTTACACAATGTGTGTCAGTAGTTTTAAACCTGCACAGACAAGTGTACATAGCCTGACTCCATCATTCATTCAGAAACCACATGTAAAAAGCTCTTTCAATGGGCAATCTTGACTCCTCCTTTCAACTTTTCCATCAACACTGTGACATCAACATGACCCTTGTGTGACATCAAAGCCACAAAAGGCAGCAGTGATGATGTCATCAGTGAGGAGCTTGACATGAGGACAGTGGTGATGTCACACATGCCCTATGCCTACCTTATACAGCTCAATGAATAGGAGATGATGACGATGATGATGTCAGCAATCACCCCAGAACAGAGTTTGTAAGTAGGGGCTGGGAGGCCACTGTCCTTATGTTCTGGCAGTGCTCGAAGACGCAGACAGACCACTCTTCTCCTCCGTGGACGCACGTGGGCCCAGTGGGCTCCAAGCATGAGCAGACCCAGGAGAGTGGTCCCAAGCAGACGCTGAGCCACTGTCTGAACTGCACCTTACACCACGTATTGGTGTAAGGTTGGAGGGTGGTGGGTTGGAACTAGTAAACAAACAAAAACAAAAGACAAAACAAACAAAAAACATTCACAATAATACAAGGCTGGATATGTGGCCTCCCCATATCTATGTCATCAAGTGGCTGTCTTGCCTGTGTTCCAAATGCTGACCTTATCCTCACTTGCACTATGAATTACATATAACTCTATTAATCATTTATGAATTATAAGTTACACAATGTGTGTCAGTAGTTTTAAACCTGCTCAGACAAGTGTACATAGCCTGACCCCTTCATTTATTCAGAAACCATATGTAAAAAGCTATTTCAAGGGGCAATCTTGACTCCTCCTTTCAACTTTTCCATCAACACTGTGACATCAACATGACCCTTGTGTGACATCAAAGCCACAAAAGGCAGAAGTGATGATGTCATCAGTGAGGAGCTTGACATGAGGACAGTGGTGATGTCACACATGCCCTATGCCTACCCTATACAGCTCATTGAATAGGAGATGATGACAATGATGATGTCAGCAATCACCCCAGAACAGAGTTTGTAAGTAGGGGCTGGGAGGCCACTGTCCTTATGTTCTGGCAATGCTCGTAGACGCAGACAGACCACTCTTCTCCTCGGCGGACGCACGTGGGCCCAGTGGGCTCCAAGCATGAGCAGACCCAGGAGAGTGGTCCCAAGCAGACGCTGAGCCACTGTCACAACTGCACCTTACACCACGTATTGGTGTAAGGTTCGAGGGTGGGGGGTTGGAACTAGAAAACAAACAAAAACAAAAAACAAAACAAACAAAAAACATTCACGATAATACAAGGCTGGATATGTGGCCTCCCCATAGCTATGTCATCAAGTGTCTGCCTTGCCTGTGTTCCAAATACTGACCTTATCCTCACTTACACAATGAATTACATTTAACTCAATTAATCATTTATGAATTATAAGTTACACAATGTGTGTCAGTAGTTGTAAACCTGCTCAGACATGTGTACATAGCCTGACTCCTTCATTCATTCAGAAACCACATGTAAAAAGCTCTTTCAATGGGCAATCTTGACTCCTCCTTTCAACTTTTCCATCAACACTGTGACATCAACATGACCCTTGTGTGACATCAAAGCCACAAAAGGCAGCAGTGATGATGTCATCAGTGAGGAGCTTGACATGAGGACAGTGGTGATGTCACACATGCCTTATGCATACCTTATACAGCTCATTGAATAGGAGATGATGACAATGATGATGTCAGCAATCACCCCAGAACAGAGTTTGTAAGTAGGGGCTGGGAGGCCACTGTCCTTATGTTCTGTCAGTGCTCGCAGACGCAGACAGACCACTCTTCTCCTCCGCGGACGCACGTGGGGCCAGTGGGCTCCAATCACGAGCAGACCCAGGAGAGTGGTCCCAAAATAGATGCTGAGCCACTGTCACAACTGCACCTTTCACCACGTATTGGTGTAAGATTGGAGGGTGGTGGGTTGGAACTAGAAAACAAACAAAAACAAAAGACAAAACAAACAAAAGACATTCACAATAATACAAGGCTGGATATGTGGCCTCCCCATCGCTAAGTCATCAAGTGGCTGTCTTGCCTGTGTTCCAAATACTGACCTTATCCTCGCTTACACAATGAATTACATTTAACTCAATTAATCATTTAAGAATTATAAGTTACACAATGTGTGTCAGTAGTTTTAAACCTGCACAGACAAGTGTACATAGCCTGACTCCTTCATTCATTCAGAAACCACATGTAAAAAGCTCTTTCAATGGGCAATCTTGACTCCTCCTTTCAACTTTTCCATCAACACTGTGACATCAACATGACCCTTGTGTGACATCAAAGCCACAAAAGGCAGCAGTGATGATGTCATCAGTAAGGAGCTTGACATGAGGACAGTGGTGATGTCACACATTCCCTATGCCTACCTTATACAGCTCATTGAATAGTAGATGATGACAATGATGATGTCAGCAATCACCCCAGAACAGAGTTTGTAAGTAGGGGCTGGGAGGCCACTGTCCTTATGTTCTGGCAGTGCTCGCAGACGCAGACAGACAACTCTTCTCCTCCGCGGACGCACGTGGGGCCAGTGGGCTCCAATCACGAGCAGACCCAGGAGAGTGGTCCCAAAACAGATGCTGAGCAACTGTCACAACTGCACCTTACACCACTTATTGGTTTAAGGTTGGAGGGTGGTGGGTTGGAACTAGAAAACAAACAAAAACAAAAGACAAAACAAACAACATTCACGATAATACAAGGCTGGATATGTGGCCTTCCCATAGCTATGTCATCAAGTGGCTGTCTTGCCTGTGTTCCAAATACTGACCTAATCCTCACTTACACAATAAATTACATTTAACTCAATTAATCATTTATGAATTATAAGTTACACAATGTGTGTCAGTAGTTTTAAACCTGCTCAGACAAGTGTACATAGCCTGACCCCTTCATTTATTCAGAAACCATATGTAAAAAGCTATTTCAAGGGGCAATCTTGACTCCTCCTTTCAACTTTTCCATCAACACTGTGACATCAACATGACCCTTGTGTGACATCAAAGCCACAAAAGGCAGAAGTGATGATGTCATCAGTGAGGAGCTTGACATGAGGACAGTGGTGATGTCACACATGCCCTATGCCTACCTTATACAGCTCATTGAATAGGAGATGATGACAATGATGATGTCAGCAATCACCCCAGAACAGAGTTTGTAAGTAGGGGCTGGGAGGCCACTGTCCTTATGTTCTGGCAATGCTCGTAGACGCAGACAGACAACTCTTCTCCTCCGCGGACGCACGTGGGCCCAGTGGGCTCCAAGCATGAGCAGACCCAGGAGAGTGGTCCCAAGCAGACGCTGAGCCACTGTCTGAACTGCACCTTATACCACGTATTGGTGAAAGGTTGGAGGGTGGTGGGTTGGAACTAGAAAACAAACAAAAACAAAAGACAAAACAAACAAAAGACATTCACAATAATACAAGGCTGGATATGTGGCCTCCCCATCGCTAAGTCATCAAGTGGCTGTCTTGCCTGTGTTCCAAATACTGACCTGATCCTCGCTTACACAATGAATTACATTTAACTCAATTAATCATTTAAGAATTATAAGTTACACAATGTGTGTCAGTAGTTTTAAACCTGCACAGACAATTGTACATAGCCTGACTCCTTCATTCATTCAGAAACAACATGTAAAAAGCTCTTTCAATGGGCAATCTTGACTCCTCCTTTCAACTTTTCCATCAACACTGTGACATCAACATGACCCTTGTGTGACATCAAAGCCACAAAAGGCAGCAGTGATGATGTCATCAGTGAGGAGCTTGACATGAGGACAGTGGTGATGTCACACATGCCCTATGCCTACCTTATACAGCTCATTGAATAGGAGATGATGACGATGATGATGTCAGCAATCACCCCAGAACAGAGTTTGTAAGTAGGGGCTGGGAGGCCACTGTCTTTATGTTCTGGCAGTGCTTGCAGACGCAGACAGACCACTCTTCTCCTCCGCCGACGCACGTGGGCCCAGTGGGCTCCAAGCATGAGCAGACCCAGGAGAGTGGTCCCAAGCAGACGCTGAGCCACTGTCTGAACTGCACCTTACACCACGTATTGGTGTAAGGTTGGAGGGTGGTGGGTTGGAAGTAGAAAACAAACAAAAACAAAAGACAAAACAAACAAAAGACATTCACAATAATACAAGGCTGGATATGTGGCCTCCCCATCGCTAAGTCATCAAGTGGCTGTCTTGCCTGTGTTCCAAATACTGACCTTATCCTCGCTTACACAATGAATTACATTTAACCCAATTAATCATTTAAGAATAATAAGTTACACAATGTGTGTCAGTAGTTTTAAACCTGCACAGACAAGTGTACATAGCCTGACTCCTTCATTCATTCAGAAACAACATGTAAAAAGCTCTTTCAATGGGCAATCTTGACTCCTCCTTTCAACTTTTCCATCAACACTGTGACATCAACATGACCCTTGTGTGACATCAAAGCCACAAAAGGCAGCAGTGATGATGTCATCAGTAAGGAGCTTGACATGAGGACAGTGGTGATGTCACACATGCCCTATGCCTACCTTATACAGCTCATTGAATAGGAGATGATGACGATGATGATGTCAGCAATCACCCCAGAACAGAGTTTGTAAGTAGGGGCTGGGAGGCCAGTGTCCTTATGTTCTGGCAGTGCTCGCAGACGCAGACAGACCACTCTTCTCTCCACGGACACACGTGGGCCCAGTGGGCTCCAAGCATGAGCAGACCCAGGAGAGTGGTCCCAAGCAGACGCTGAGCCACTGTCTGAACTGCACCTTACACCACGCATTGGTGGAAGGTTGGAGGGTGGTGGGTTGGAAGTAGAAAACAAACAAAAACAAAAGACAAAACAAAGAAAAGACATTCACAATAATACAAGGCTGGATATGTGGCCTCCCCATAGCTATGTCATCAAGTGGCTGTCTTGCCTGTGTTCCAAATACTGACCTTATCCTCACTTACACAATGAATTACATTTAACTCAATTAATCATTTATGAATTATAAGTTGCACAATGTGTGTCAGTAGTTTTAAACCTGCTCAGACAAGTGTACATAGCCTAACTCCTTCATTCATTCAGAAACCACATGTAAAAAGCTCTTTCAATGGGCAATCTTGACTCCTCCTTTCAACTTTTCCATCAACACTGTAACATCAACATGACCCTGGTGTGACATCAAAGCCACAAAAGGCAGCAGTGATGATGTCATCAGTAAGGAGCTTGACATGAGGACAGTGGTGATGTCACACATGCCCTATGCCTACCTTATACAGCTCATTGAATAGGAGATGATGACAATGATGATGTCAGCAATCACCCCAGAACAGAGTTTGTAAGTAGGGGCTGGGAGGCCACTGTCCTTATGTTCTGGCAGTGCTCGCAGACGCAGACAGACAACTCTTCACTCTGCGGACGCACGTGGGCCCAGTGGGCTCCAAGCATGAGCACACCCAGGAGAGTGGTCCCAAGCAGACGCTGAGCCACTGTCTGAACTGCACCTTACACCATGTATTGGTGTAAGGTTGGAGGGTGGTGGGTTGGAACTAGTAAACAAACAAAAACAAAAGACAAAACAAACAAAAGACATTCACAATAATACAAGGCTGGATATGTGGCCTCCCCATCGCTAAGTCATCAAGTGGCTGTCTTGCCTGTGTTCCAAACACTGACCTTATCCTCGCTTACACAATGAATTGCATTTAACTCAATTAATCATTTAAGAATTATAAGCTACACAATGTGTGTCAGCAGTTTTAAACCTGCTCAGACAAGTGTACATAGCCTGACTCCATCATTCATTCAGAAACCACATGTAAAAAGCTCTTTCAATGGGCAATCTTGACTCCTCCTTTCAACTTTTCCATCAACACTGTGACATCAACATGACCCTTGTGTGACATCAAAGCCACAAAAGGCAGCAGTGATGATGTCATCAGTGAGGAGCTTGACATGAGGACAGTGGTGATGTCACACATGCCCTATGCATACCTTATACAGCTCATTGAATAGGAGATGATGACAATGATGATGTCAGCAATCACCCCAGAACAGAGTTTGTAAGTAGGGGCTGGGAGGCCACTGTCCTTATGTTCTGGCAGTGCTCGCAGACGCAGACAGACCACTCTTCTCCTCCGCGGATGCACGTGGGCCCAGTGGGCTCCAAGCATGAGCAGACCCAGGAGAGTGGTCCCAAGCAGACGTTGAGCCACTGTCTTAACTGCACCTTTCACCACGTATTGGTGTAAGATTGGAGGGTGGTGGGTTGGAACTAGAAAACAAACAAAAACAAAAGACAAAACAAACAAAAGACATTCACAATAACACAAGGCTGGATATGTGGCCTCCCCATATCTATGTCATCAAGTGGCTGTCTTGCCTGTGTTCCAAACACTGACCTTATCCTCACTTACACAATGAATTACATTTAACTCAATTAATCATTTATGAATTATAAGTTGCACAATGTGTGTCAGTAGTTTTAAACCTGCTCAGACAAGTGTACATAGCCTAACTCCTTCATTCATTCAGAAACCACATGTAAAAAGCTCTTTCAATGGGCAATCTTGACTCCTCCTTTCAACTTTTCCATCAACACTGTAACATCAACATGACCCTTGTGTGACATCAAAGCCACAAAAGGCAGCAGTGATGATGTCATCAGTAAGGAGCTTGACATGAGGACAGTGGTGATGTCACACATGCCCTATGCCTACCTTATACAGCTCATTGAATAGGAGATGATGACAATGATGATGTCAGCAATCACCCCAGAACAGAGTTTGTAAGTAGGGGCTGGGAGGCCACTGTCCTTATGTTCTGGCAGTGCTCGCAGACGCAGACAGACCACTCTTCTCCTCCGTGGACGCACGTGGGCCCAGTGGGCTCCAAGCATGAGCAGACCCAGGAGAGTGGTCCCAAGCAGACGCTGAGCCACTGTCTGAACTGCACCTGACACCACGTATTGGTGTAAGGTTGGAGGGTGGTGGGTTGGAACTAGAAAACAAACAAAAACAAAAGACAAAACAAACAAAAGACATTCACAATAATACAAGGCTGGATATGTGGCCTCCCCATCGCTAAGTCATCAAGTGGCTGTCTTGCCTGTGTTCCAAATACTGACCTTATCCTCACTTACACTATGATTTACATTTAACTCAATTAATCATTTATGAATTATAAGTTACACAATGTGTGTCAGTAGTTTTAAACCTGCACAGACAATTGTACAAAGCCTGACTCCTTCATTCATTCAGAAACCACATGTAAAAAGCTCTTTCAAGGGGCAATCTTGACTCCTCCTTTCAACTTTTCCATCAACACTGTGACATCAACATGACCCTTGTGTGACATCAAAGCCACAAAAGGCAGCAGTGATGATGTCATCAGTAAGGAGCTTGACATGAGGACAGTGGTGATGTCACACATGCCCTATGCCTACCTTATACAGCTCATTGAATAGGAGATGATGACGATGATGATGTCAGCAATCACCCCAGAACAGAGTTTGTAAGTAGGGGCTGGGAGGCCAGTGTCCTTATGTTCTGGCAGTGCTCGCAGACGCAGACAGACAACTCTTCTACTCTGCAGACGCACGTGGGCCCAGTGGCCTCCAAGCATGAGCAGACCCAGGAGAGTGGTCCCAAGCAGACGCTGAGCCACTGTCTGAACTGCACCTTTCACCATGTATTGGTGTAAGGTTGGAGGGTGGTGGGTTGGAACTAGAAAACAAACAAAAACAAAAGACAAAACAAACAAAAAACATTCACAATAATACAAGGCTGGATATGTGGCCTCCCCATATCTATGTCATCAAGTGGCTGTCTTGCCTGTGTTCCAAATGCTGACCTTATCCTCACTTGCACTATGAATTACATATAACTCAATTAATCATTTATGAATTATAAGTTACACAATGTGTGTCAGTAGTTTTAAACCTGCACAGACAAGTGTACATAGCCTGACTCCATCATTCATTCAGAAACCACATGTAAAAAGCTCTTTCAATGGGCAATCTTGACTCCTCCTTTCAACTTTTCCATCAACACTGTGACATCAACATGACCCTTGTGTGACATCAAAGCCACAAAAGGCAGCAGTGATGATGTCATCAGTGAGGAGCTTGACATGAGGACAGTGGTGATGTCACACATGCCCTATGCCTACCTTATACAGCTCAATGAATAGGAGATGATGACGATGATGATGTCAGCAATCACCCCAGAACAGAGTTTGTAAGTAGGGGCTGGGAGGCCACTGTCCTTATGTTCTGGCAGTGCTCGCAGACGCAGACAGACAACTCTTCTACTCTGCAGACGCACGTGGGCCCAGTGGGCTCCAAGCATGAGCAGACCCAGGAGAGTGGTCCCAAGCAGACGTTGAGCCACTGTCTGAACTGCACCTTTCACCACGTATTGGTGTAAGATTGGAGGGTGGTGGGTTGGAACTAGAAAACAAACAAAAACAAAAGACAAAACAAACAAAAGACATTCACAATAATACAAGGCTGGATATGTGGCCTCCCCATCGTTAAGTCATCAAGTGGCTGTCTTGCCTGTGTTCCAAACACTGACTTTATCCTCGCTTACACAATGAATTACATTTAACTCAATTAATCATTTAAGAATTATAAGCTACACAATGTGTGTCAGTAGTTTTAAACCTGCTCAGACAAGTGTACATAGCCTGACTCCATCATTCATTCAGAAACCACATGTAAAAAGCTCTTTCAATGGGCAATCTTGACTCCTCCTTTCAACTTTTCCATCAACACTGTGACATCAACATGACCCTTGTGTGACATCAAAGCCACAAAAGGCAGCAGTGATGATGTCATCAGTGAGGAGCTTGACATGAGGACAGTGGTGATGTCACACATGCCCTATGCATACCTTATACAGCTCATTAAATAGGAGATGATGACAATGATGATGTCAGCAATCACCCCAGAACAGAGTTTGTAAGTAGGGGCTGGGAGGCCACTGTCCTTATGTTCTGGCAGTGCTTGCAGACGCAGACAGACCACTCTTCTCCTCCGCCGACGCACGTGGGCCCAGTGGGCTCCAAGCATGTGCAGACCCAGGAGAGTGGTCCCTAGCAGACGCTGAGCCACTGTCTGAACTGCACCTTACACCACGTATTGGTGTAAGGTTGGAGGGTGGTGGGTTGGAAGTAGAAAACAAACAAAAGCAAAAGACAAAACAAAGAAAATACATTCACAATAATACAAGGCTGGATATGTGACCTCCCCATAGCTATGTCATCAAGTGGCTGTCTTGCCTGTGTTCCAAATACTGACCTTATCCTCGCTTACACAATGAATTGCATTTAACTCAATTAATCATTTAAGAATTATAAGTTACACAATGTGTGTCAGTAGTTTTAAACCTGCTCAGACAAGTGTACATAGCCTGACTCCATCATTCATTCAGAAACCACATGCAAAAAGCTCTTTCAATGGGCAATCTTGACTCCTCCTTTCAACTTTTCCATCAACACTGTGACATCAACATGACCCTTGTGTGACATCAAAGCCACAAAAGGCAGCAGTGATGATGTCATCAGTGAGGAGCTTGACATGAGGACAGTGGTGATGTCACACATGCCCTATGCATACCTTATACAGCTCATTGAATAGGAGATGATGACAATGATGATGTCAGCAATCACCCCAGAACAGAGTTTGTAAGTAGGGGCTGGGAGGCCACTGTCCTTATGTTCTGGCAGTGCTTGCAGACGCAGACAGACCACTCTTCTCCTCCGCCGACGCACGTGGGCCCAGTGGGCTCCAAGCATGTGCAGACCCAGGAGAGTGGTCCCTAGCAGACGCTGAGCCACTGTCTGAACTGCACCTTACACCACGTATTGGTGTAAGGTTGGAGGGTGGTGGGTTGGAAGTAGAAAACAAACAAAAGCAAAAGACAAAACAAAGAAAATACATTCACAATAATACAAGGCTGGATATGTGACCTCCCCATAGCTATGTCATCAAGTGGCTGTCTTGCCTGTGTTCCAAATACTGACCTTATCCTCGCTTACACAATGAATTGCATTTAACTCAATTAATCATTTAAGAATTATAAGTTACACAATGTGTGTCAGTAGTTTTAAACCTGCTCAGACAAGTGTACATAGCCTGACTCCATCATTCATTCAGAAACCACATGCAAAAAGCTCTTTCAATGGGCAATCTTGACTCCTCCTTTCAACTTTTCCATCAACACTGTGACATCAACATGACCCTTGTGTGACATCAAAGCCACAAAAGGCAGCAGTGATGATGTCATCAGTAAGGAGCTTGACATGAGGACAGTGGTGATGTCACACATGCCCTATGCCTACCTTATACAGCTCAATGAATAGGAGATGATGACGATGATGATGTCAGCAATCACCCCAGAACAGAGTTTGTAAGTAGGGACTGGGAGGCCACTGTCCTTATGTTCTGGCAGTGCTCGCAGACGCAGACAGACAACTCTTCTACTCTGCAGACGCACGTGGGCCCAGTGGGCTCCAAGCATGAGCAGACCCAGGTGAGTGGTCCCAAGCAGACGTTGAGCCACTGTCTGAACTGCACCTTTCACCACGTATTGGTGTAAGATTGGAGGGTGGTGGGTTGGAACTAGAAAACAAACAAAAACAAAAGACAAAACAAACAACATTCACGATAATACAAGGCTGGATATGTGGCCTTCCCATAGCTATGTCATCAAGTGGCTGTCTTGCCTGTGTTCCAAATACTGACCTAATCATCACTTACACAATAAATTACATTTAACTCAATTAATCATTTATGAATTATAAGTTACACAATGTGTGTCAGTAGTTTTAAACCTGCTCAGACAAGTGTACATAGCCTGACTCCTTCATTCATTCAGAAACCACATGTAAAAAGCTCTTTCAATGGGCAATCTTGACTCCTCCTTTCAACTTTTCCATCAACACTGTGACATCAACATGACCCTTGTGTGACATCAAAGCCACAAAAGGCAGCAGTGATGATGTCATCAGTGAGGAGCTTGACATGAGGACAGTGGTGATGTCACACATGCCCTATGCCTACCTTATACAGCTCATTGAATAGGAGATGATGACGATGATGATGTCAGCAATCACCCCAGAACAGAGTTTGTAAGTAGGGGCTGGGAGGCCACTGTCCTTATGTTCTGGCAGTGCTCGCAGACGCAGACAGACAACTCTTCTACTCTGCAGACGCACGTGGGCCCAGTGGGCTCCAAGCATGAGCAGACCCAGGAGAGTGGTCCCAAGCAGACGTTGAGCCACTGTCTGAACTGCACCTTTCACCACGTATTGGTGTAAGATTGGAGGGTGGTGGGTTGGAACTAGAAAACAAACAAAAACAAAAGACAAAACAAACAAAAGACATTCACAATAACACAAGGCTGGATATGTGGCCTCCCCATCGCTAAGTCATCAAGTGGCTGTCTTGCCTGTGTTCCAAATACTGACCTTATCCTCGCTTACACAATGAATTACATTTAACTCAATTAATCATTTAAGAATTATAAGTTACACAATGTGTGTCAGTAGTTTTAAACCTGCACAGACAATTGTACATAGCCTGACTCCTTCATTCATTCAGAAACAACATGTAAAAAGCTCTTTCAATGGGCAATCTTGACTCCTCCTTTCAACTTTTCCATCAACACTGTGACATCAACATGACCCTTGTGTGACATCAAAGCCACAAAAGGCAGCAGTGATGATGTCATCAGTGAGGAGCTTGACATGAGGACAGTGGTGATGTCACACATGCCCTATGCCTACCTTATGCAGCTCATTGAATAGGAGATGATGACGATGATGATGTCAGCAATCACCCCAGAACAGAGTTTGCAAGTAGGGGCTGGGAGGCCACTGTCTTTATGTTCTGGCAGTGCTTGCAGACGCAGACAGACCACTCTTCTCCTCCGCCGACGCACGTGGGCCCAGTGGGCTCCAAGCATGAGCAGACCCAGGAGAGTGGTCCCAAGCAGACGCTGAGCCACTGTCTGAACTGCACCTTACACCATGTATTGGTGTAAGGTTGGAGGGTGGTGGGTTGGAACTAGAAAACAAACAAAAACAAAAGACAAAACAAACAAAAAACATTCACAATAATACAAGGCTGGATATGTGGCCTCCCCATATCTATGTCATCAAGTGGCTGTCTTGCCTGTGTTCCAAACACTGACTTTATCCTCGCTTACACAATGAATTACATTTAACTCAATTAATCATTTAAGAATTATAAACTACACAATGTGTGTCAGTAGTTTTAAACCTGCTCAGACAAGTGTACATAGCCTAACTCCTTCATTCATTCAGAAACCACATGTAAAAAGCTCTTTCAATGGGCAATCTTGACTCCTCCTTTCAACTTTTCCATCAACACTGTGACATCAACATGACCCTTGTGTGACATCAAAGCCACAAAAGGCAGCAGTGATGATGTCATCAGTAAGGAGCTTGACATGAGGACAGTGGTGATGTCACACATGCCCTATGCCTACCTTATACAGCTCATTGAATAGGAGATGATGACAATGATGATGTCAGCAATCACCCCAGAACAGAGTTTGTAAGTAGGGGCTGGGAGGCCACTGTCCTTATGTTCTGGCAGTGCTCGTAGACGCAGACAGACCACTCTTCTCCTCCGTGGACGCACGTGGGCCCAGTGGGCTCCAAGCATGAGCAGACCCAGGAGAGTGGTCCCAAGCAGACGCTGAGCCACTGTCTGAACTGCACCTGACACCACGTATTGGTGTAAGGTTGGAGGGTGGTGGGTTGGAACTAGAAAACAAACAAAAACAAAAGACAAAACAAACAAAAGACATTCACAATAATACAAGGCTGGATATGTGGCCTCCCCATCGCTAAGTCATCAAGTGGCTGTCTTGCCTGTGTTCCAAATACTGACCTTATCCTCACTTACACTATGATTTACATTTAACTCAATTAATCATTTATGAATTATAAGTTACACAATGTGTGTCAGTAGTTTTAAACCTGCACAGACAATTGTACAAAGCCTGACTCCTTCATTCATTCAGAAACCACATGTAAAAAGCTCTTTCAAGGGGCAATCTTGACTCCTCCTTTCAACTTTTCCATCAACACTGTGACATCAACATGACCCTTGTGTGACATCAAAGCCACAAAAGGCAGCAGTGATGATGTCATCAGTAAGGAGCTTGACATGAGGACAGTGGTGATGTCACACATGCCCTATGCCTACCTTATACAGCTCATTGAATAGGAGATGATGACGATGATGATGTCAGCAATCACCCCAGAACAGAGTTTGTAAGTAGGGACTGGGAGGCCACTGTCCTTATGTTCTGGCAGTGCTCGCAGACGCAGACAGACAACTCTTCTACTCTGCAGACGCACGTGGGCCCAGTGGGCTCCAAGCATGAGCAGACCCAGGTGAGTGGTCCCAAGCAGACGTTGAGCCACTGTCTGAACTGCACCTTTCACCACGTATTGGTGTAAGATTGGAGGGTGGTGGGTTGGAACTAGAAAACAAACAAAAACAAAAGACAAAACAAACAACATTCACGATAATACAAGGCTGGATATGTGGCCTTCCCATAGCTATGTCATCAAGTGGCTGTCTTGCCTGTGTTCCAAATACTGACCTAATCCTCACTTACACAATAAATTACATTTAACTCAATTAATCATTTATGAATTATAAGTTACACAATGTGTGTCAGTAGTTTTAAACCTGCTCAGACAAGTGTACATAGCCTGACTCCTTCATTCATTCAGAAACCACATGTAAAAAGCTCTTTCAATGGGCAATCTTGACTCCTCCTTTCAACTTTTCCATCAACACTGTGACATCAACATGACCCTTGTGTGACATCAAAGCCACAAAAGGCAGCAGTGATGATGTCATCAGTGAGGAGCTTGACATGAGGACAGTGGTGATGTCACACATGCCCTATGCCTACCTTATACAGCTCATTGAATAGGAGATGATGACGATGATGATGTCAGCAATCACCCCAGAACAGAGTTTGTAAGTAGGGGCTGGGAGGCCACTGTCCTTATGTTCTGGCAGTGCTCGCAGACGCAGACAGACAACTCTTCTACTCTGCAGACGCACGTGGGCCCAGTGGGCTCCAAGCATGAGCAGACCCAGGAGAGTGGTCCCAAGCAGACGTTGAGCCACTGTCTGAACTGCACCTTTCACCACGTATTGGTGTAAGATTGGAGGGTGGTGGGTTGGAACTAGAAAACAAACAAAAACAAAAGACAAAACAAACAAAAGACATTCACAATAACACAAGGCTGGATATGTGGCCTCCCCATCGCTAAGTCATCAAGTGGCTGTCTTGCCTGTGTTCCAAATACTGACCTTATCCTCGCTTACACAATGAATTACATTTAACTCAATTAATCATTTAAGAATTATAAGTTACACAATGTGTGTCAGTAGTTTTAAACCTGCACAGACAATTGTACATAGCCTGACTCCTTCATTCATTCAGAAACAACATGTAAAAAGCTCTTTCAATGGGCAATCTTGACTCCTCCTTTCAACTTTTCCATCAACACTGTGACATCAACATGACCCTGTGTGACATCAAAGCCACAAAAGGCAGCAGTGATGATGTCATCAGTGAGGAGCTTGACATGAGGACAGTGGTGATGTCACACATGCCCTATGCCTACCTTATGCAGCTCATTGAATAGGAGATGATGACGATGATGATGTCAGCAATCACCCCAGAACAGAGTTTGTAAGTAGGGGCTGGGAGGCCACTGTCTTTATGTTCTGGCAGTGCTTGCAGACGCAGACAGACCACTCTTCTCCTCCGCCGACGCACGTGGGCCCAGTGGGCTCCAAGCATGAGCAGACCCAGGAGAGTGGTCCCAAGCAGACGCTGAGCCACTGTCTGAACTGCACCTTACACCATGTATTGGTGTAAGGTTGGAGGGTGGTGGGTTGGAACTAGAAAACAAACAAAAACAAAAGACAAAACAAACAAAAAACATTCACAATAATACAAGGCTGGATATGTGGCCTCCCCATATCTATGTCATCAAGTGGCTGTCTTGCCTGTGTTCCAAACACTGACTTTATCCTCGCTTACACAATGAATTACATTTAACTCAATTAATCATTTAAGAATTATAAACTACACAATGTGTGTCAGTAGTTTTAAACCTGCTCAGACAAGTGTACATAGCCTAACTCCTTCATTCATTCAGAAACCACATGTAAAAAGCTCTTTCAATGGGCAATCTTGACTCCTCCTTTCAACTTTTCCATCAACACTGTGACATCAACATGACCCTTGTGTGACATCAAAGCCACAAAAGGCAGCAGTGATGATGTCATCAGTAAGGAGCTTGACATGAGGACAGTGGTGATGTCACACATGCCCTATGCCTACCTTATACAGCTCATTGAATAGGAGATGATGACAATGATGATGTCAGCAATCACCCCAGAACAGAGTTTGTAAGTAGGGGCTGGGAGGCCACTGTCCTTATGTTCTGGCAGTGCTCGTAGACGCAGACAGACCACTCTTCTCCTCCGTGGACGCACGTGGGCCCAGTGGGCTCCAAGCATGAGCAGACCCAGGAGAGTGGTCCCAAGCAGACGCTGAGCCACTGTCTGAACTGCACCTGACACCACGTATTGGTGTAAGGTTGGAGGGTGGTGGGTTGGAACTAGAAAACAAACAAAAACAAAAGACAAAACAAACAAAAGACATTCACAATAATACAAGGCTGGATATGTGGCCTCCCCATCGCTAAGTCATCAAGTGGCTGTCTTGCCTGTGTTCCAAATACTGACCTTATCCTCACTTACACTATGATTTACATTTAACTCAATTAATCATTTATGAATTATAAGTTACACAATGTGTGTCAGTAGTTTTAAACCTGCACAGACAATTGTACAAAGCCTGACTCCTTCATTCATTCAGAAACCACATGTAAAAAGCTCTTTCAAGGGGCAATCTTGACTCCTCCTTTCAACTTTTCCATCAACACTGTGACATCAACATGACCCTTGTGTGACATCAAAGCCACAAAAGACAGCAGTGATGATGTCATCAGTAAGGAGCTTGACATGAGGACAGTGGTGATGTCACACATGCCCTATGCCTACCTTATACAGCTCATTGAATAGGAGATGATGACGATGATGATGTCAGCAATCACCCCAGAACAGAGTTTGTAAGTAGGGGCTGGGAGGCCAGTGTCCTTATGTTCTGGCAGTGCTCGCAGACGCAGACAGACAACTCTTCTACTCTGCAGACGCACGTGGGCCCAGTGGCCTCCAAGCATGAGCAGACCCAGGAGAGTGGTCCCAAGCAGACGCTGAGCCACTGTCTGAACTGCACCTTACACCATGTATTGGTGTAAGGTTGGAGGGTGGTGGGTTGGAACTAGAAAACAAACAAAAACAAAAGACAAAACAAACAAAAAACATTCACAATAATACAAGGCTGGATATGTGGCCTCCCCATATCTATGTCATCAAGTGGCTGTCTTGCCTGTGTTCCAAATGCTGACCTTATCCTCACTTGCACTATGAATTACATATAACTCAATTAATCATTTATGAATTATAAGTTACACAATGTGTGTCAGTAGTTTTAAACCTGCACAGACAAGTGTACATAGCCTGACTCCATCATTCATTCAGAAACCACATGTAAAAAGCTCTTTCAATGGGCAATCTTGACTCCTCCTTTCAACTTTTCCATCAACACTGTGACATCAACATGACCCTTGTGTGACATCAAAGCCACAAAAGGCAGCAGTGATGATGTCATCAGTGAGGAGCTTGACATGAGGACAGTGGTGATGTCACACATGCCCTATGCCTACCTTATACAGCTCAATGAATAGGAGATGATGACGATGATGATGTCAGCAATCACCCCAGAACAGAGTTTGTAAGTAGGGGCTGGGAGGCCACTGTCCTTATGTTCTGGCAGTGCTCGCAGACGCAGACAGACAACTCTTCTACTCTGCAGACGCACGTGGGCCCAGTGGGCTCCAAGCATGAGCAGACCCAGGAGAGTGGTCCCAAGCAGACGTTGAGCCACTGTCTGAACTGCACCTTTCACCACGTATTGGTGTAAGATTGGAGGGTGGTGGGTTGGAACTAGAAAACAAACAAAAACAAAAGACAAAACAAACAAAAGACATTCACAATAATACAAGGCTGGATATGTGGCCTCCCCATCGCTAAGTCATCAAGTGGCTGTCTTGCCTGTGTTCCAAACACTGACTTTATCCTCGCTTACACAATGAATTACATTTAACTCAATTAATCATTTAAGAATTATAAGCTACACAATGTGTGTCAGTAGTTTTAAACCTGCTCAGACAAGTGTACATAGCCTGACTCCTTCATTCATTCAGAAACAACATGTAAAAAGCTCTTTCAATGGGCAATCTTGACTCCTCCTTTCAACTTTTCCATCAACACTGTGACATCAACATGACCCTTGTGTGACATCAAAGCCACAAAAGGCAGCAGTGATGATGTCATCAGTAAGGAGCTTGACATGAGGACAGTAGTGATGTCACACATGCCCTATGCCTACCTTATACAGCTCATTGAATAGGAGATGATGACGATGATGATGTCAGCAATCACCCCAGAACAGAGTTTGTAAGTAGGGGCTGGGAGGCCACTGTCCTTATGTTCTGGCAGCGCTCGCAGACGCAGACAGACCACTCTTCTCTCCACGGACGCACGTGGGCCCAGTGGGCTCCAAGCATGAGCAGACCCAGGAGAGTGGTCCCAAGCAGACGCTGAGCCACTGTCTGAACTGCACCTTACACCACGTATTGGTGTAAGGTTGGAGGGTGGTGGGTTGGAAGTAGAAAACAAACAAAAACAAAAGACAAAACAAACAAAAGACATTCACAATAATACAAGGCTGGATATGTGGCCTCCCCATCGCTAAGTCATCAAGTGG
Source organism: Karalla daura (assembly GCA_029224185.1). Classification (NCBI taxonomy): domain Eukaryota; kingdom Metazoa; phylum Chordata; class Actinopteri; order Chaetodontiformes; family Leiognathidae; genus Karalla; species Karalla daura. The sequence goes on from CM055188.1 coordinate 20,869,138, forward strand.
CTGTCTTGCCTGTGTTCCAAATACTGACCTTATCCTCACTTACACAATGAATTACATTTAACCCAATTAATCATTTAAGAATAATAAGTTACACAATGTGTGTCAGTAGTTTTAAACCTGCACAGACAAGTGTACATAGCCTGACTCCTTCATTCATTCAGAAACAACATGTAAAAAGCTCTTTCAATGGGCAATCTTGACTCCTCCTTTCAACTTTTCCATCAACACTGTGACATCAACATGACCCTTGTGTGACATCAAAGCCACAAAAGGCAGCAGTGATGATGTCATCAGTAAGGAGCTTGACATGAGGACAGTGGTGATGTCACACATGCCCTATGCCTACCTTATACAGCTCATTGAATAGGAGATGATGACGATGATGATGTCAGCAAACACCCCAGAACAGAGTTTGTAAGTAGGGGCTGGGAGGCCACTGTCCTTATGTTCTGGCAGTGCTCGCAGACGCAGACAGACCACTCTTCTCTCCACGGACGCACGTGGGCCCAGTGGGCTCCAAGCATGAGCAGACCCAGGAGAGTGGTCCCAAGCAGACGCTGAGCCACTGTCTGAACTGCACCTTACACCACGCATTGGTGGAAGGTTGGAGGGTGGTGGGTTGGAAGTAGAAAACAAACAAAAACAAAAGACAAAACAAAGAAAAGACATTCACAATAATACAAGGCTGGATATGTGGCCTCCCCATAGCTATGTCATCAAGTGGCTGTCTTGCCTGTGTTCCAAATACTGACCTTATCCTCACTTACACAATGAATTACATTTAACTCAATTAATCATTTATGAATTATAAGTTGCACAATGTGTGTCAGTAGTTTTAAACCTGCTCAGACAAGTGTACATAGCCTAACTCCTTCATTCATTCAGAAACCACATGTAAAAAGCTCTTTCAATGGGCAATCTTGACTCCTCCTTTCAACTTTTCCATCAACACTGTAACATCAACATGACCCTTGTGTGACATCAAAGCCACAAAAGGCAGCAGTGATGATGTCATCAGTGAGGAGCTTGACATGAGGACAGTGGTGATGTCACACATGCCCTATGCCTACCTTATACAGCTCATTGAATAGGAGATGATGACAATGATGATGTCAGCAATCACCCCAGAACAGAGTTTGTAAGTAGGGGCTGGGAGGCCACTGTCCTTATGTTCTGGCAGTGCTCGCAGACGCAGACAGACCACTCTTCTCCTCCGTGGACGCACGTGGGCCCAGTGGGCTCCAAGCATGAGCAGACCCAGGAGAGTGGTCCCAAGCAGACGCTGAGCCACTGTCTGAACTGCACCTTACACCACGTATTGGTGTAAGGTTGGAGGGTGGTGGGTTGGAACTAGAAAACAAACAAAAACAAAAGACAAAACAAACAAAAGACATTCACAATAATACAAGGCTGGATATGTGGCCTCCCCATCGCTAAGTCATCAAGTGGCTGTCTTGCCTGTGTTCCAAATACTGACCTTATCCTCACTTACACTATGATTTACATTTAACTCAATTAATCATTTATGAATTATAAGTTACACAATGTGTGTCAGTAGTTTTAAACCTGCACAGACAAATGTACAAAGCCTGACTCCTTCATTCATTCAGAAACCACATGTAAAAAGCTCTTTCAAGGGGCAATCTTGACTCCTCCTTTCAACTTTTCCATCAACACTGTGACATCAACATGACCCTTGTGTGACATCAAAGCCACAAAAGGCAGCAGTGATGATGTCATCAGTAAGGAGCTTGACATGAGGACAGTGGTGATGTCACACATGCCCTATGCCTACCTTATACAGCTCATTGAATAGGAGATGATGACGATGATGATGTCAGCAATCACCCCAGAACAGAGTTTGTAAGTAGGGACTGGGAGGCCACTGTCCTTATGTTCTGGCAGTGCTCGCAGACGCAGACAGACCACTCTTCTCTCCACGGACGCACGTGGGCCCAGTGGGCTCCAAGCATGAGCAGACCCAGGAGAGTGGTCCCAAGCAGACGCTGAGCCACTGTCTGAACTGCACCTTACACCACGCATTGGTGGAAGGTTGGAGGGTGGTGGGTTGGAAGTAGAAAACAAACAAAAACAAAAGACAAAACAAACAAAAGACATTCACAATAATACAAGGCTGGATATGTGGCCTCCCCATAGCTATGTCATCAAGTGGCTGTCTTGCCTGTGTTCCAAATACTGACCTTATCCTCACTTACACAATGAATTACATTTAACTCAATTAATCATTTATGAATTATAAGTTGCACAATGTGTGTCAGTAGTTTTAAACCTACACAGACAAGTGTACATAGCCTGACTCCTTCATTCATTCAGAAACCACATGTAAAAAGCTCTTTCAATGGGCAATCTTGACTCCTCCTTTCAACTTTTCCATCAACACTGTGACATCAACATGACCCTTGTGTGACATCAAAGCCACAAAAGGCAGCAGTGATGCTGTCATCAGTGAGGAGCTTGACATGAGGACAGTGGTGATGTCACACATGCCCTATGCCTACCTTATACAGCTCATTGAATAGGAGATGATGACGATGATGATGTCAGCAATCACCCCAGAACAGAGTTTGTAAGTAGGGGCTGGGAGGCCACTGTCCTTATGTTCTGGCAGTGCTCGCAGACGCAGACAGACCACTCTTCAACTCCGCAGACGCACGTGGGCCCAGTGGGCTCCAAGCATGAGCAGACCCAGGAGAGTGGTCCCAAGCAGACGTTGAGCCACTGTCTGAACTGCACCTTTCACCACGTATTGGTGTAAGATTGGAGGGTGGTGGGTTGGAAGTAGAAAACAAACAAAAACAAAAGACAAAACAAACAAAAGACATTCACAATAATACAAGGCTGGATATGTGGCCTCCCCATCGCTAAGTCATCAAGTGGCTGTCTTGCCTGTGTTCCAAATACTGACCTTATCTTCGCTTACACAATGAATTACATTTAACTCAATTAATCATTTAAGAATTATAAGTTACACAATGTGTGTCAGTAGTTTTAAACCTGCACAGACAATTGTACATAGCCTGACTCCTTCATTCATTCAGAAACCACATGTAAAAAGCTCTTTCAATGGGCAATCTTGACTCCTCCTTTCAACTTTTCCATCAACACTGTGACATCAACATGACCCTTGTGTGACATCAAAGCCACAAAAGGCAGCAGTGATGATGTCATCAGTGAGGAGCTTGACATGAGGACAGTGGTGATGTCACACATGCCCTATGCCTACCTTATACAGCTCATTGAATAGGAGATGATGACGATGATGATGCCAGCAATCACCCCAGAACAGAGTTTGTAAGTAGGGGCTGGGAGGCCACTGTCTTTATGTTCTGGCAGTGCTTGCAGACGCAGACAGACCACTCTTCTCCTCCGCCGACGCACGTGGGCCCAGTGGGCTCCAAGCATGAGCAGACCCAGGAGAGTGGTCCCAAACAGACGCTGAGCCACTGTCTGAACTGCACCTTACACCACGTATTGGTGTAAGGTTGGAGGGTGGTGGGTTGGAACTAGAAAACAAACAAAAACAATAGACAAAACAAACAACATTCACGATAATACAAGGCTGGATATGTGGCCTTCCCATAGCTATGTCATCAAGTGGCTGTCTTTCCTGTGTTCCAAATACTGACCTAATCCTCACTTACACAATAAATTACATTTAACTCAATTAATCATTTATGAATTATAAGTTACACAATGTGTGTCAGTAGTTTTAAACCTGCTCAGACAAGTGTACATAGCCTGACCCCTTCATTTATTCAGAAACCATATGTAAAAAGCTATTTCAAGGGGCAATCTTGACTCCTCCTTTCAACTTTTCCATCAACACTGTGACATCAACATGACCCTTGTGTGACATCAAAGCCACAAAAGGCAGAAGTGATGATGTCATCAGTGAGGAGCTTGACATGAGGACAGTGGTGATGTCACACATGCCCTATGCCTACCTTATACAGCTCATTGAATAGGAGATGATGACAATGATGATGTCAGCAATCACCCCAGAACAGAGTTTGTAAGTAGGGGCTGGGAGGCCAGTGTCCTTATGTTCTGGCAGTGCTCGCAGACGCAGACAGACAACTCTTCTACTCTGCAGACGCACGTGGGCCCAGTGGCCTCCAAGCATGAGCAGACCCAGGAGAGTGGTCCCAAGCAGACGCTGAGCCACTGTCTGAACTGCACCTTACACCATGTATTGGTGTAAGGTTGGAGGGTGGTGGGTTGGAACTAGAAAACAAACAAAAACAAAAGACAAAACAAACAAAAAACATTCACAATAATACAAGGCTGGATATGTGGCCTCCCCATATCTATGTCATCAAGTGGCTGTCTTGCCTGTGTTCCAAATGCTGACCTTATCCTCACTTGCACTATGAATTACATATAACTCAATTAATCATTTATGAATTATAAGTTACACAATGTGTGTCAGTAGTTTTAAACCTGCACAGACAAGTGTACATAGCCTGACTCCATCATTCATTCAGAAACCACATGTAAAAAGCTCTTTCAATGGGCAATCTTGACTCCTCCTTTCAACTTTTCCATCAACACTGTGACATCAACATGACCCTTGTGTGACATCAAAGCCACAAAAGGCAGCAGTGATGATGTCATCAGTGAGGAGCTTGACATGAGGACAGTGGTGATGTCACACATGCCCTATGCCTACCTTATACAGCTCAATGAATAGGAGATGATGACGATGATGATGTCAGCAATCACCCCAGAACAGAGTTTGTAAGTAGGGGCTGGGAGGCCACTGTCCTTATGTTCTGGCAGTGCTCGCAGACGCAGACAGACCACTCTTCTCCTCCGTGGACGCACGTGGGCCCAGTGGGCTCCAAGCATGAGCAGACCCAGGAGAGTGGTCCCAAGCAGACGCTGAGCCACTGTCTGAACTGCACCTTACACCACGTATTGGTGTAAGGTTGGAGGGTGGTGGGTTGGAACTAGAAAACAAACAAAAACAAAAGACAAAACAAACAAAAGACATTCACAATAATACAAGGCTGGATATGTGGCCTCCCCATCGCTAAGTCATCAAGTGGCTGTCTTGCCTGTGTTCCAAATACTGACCTTATCCTCACTTACACTATGATTTACATTTAACTCAATTAATCATTTATGAATTATAAGTTACACAATGTGTGTCAGTAGTTTTAAACCTGCACAGACAATTGTACAAAGCCTGACTCCTTCATTCATTCAGAAACCACATGTAAAAAGCTCTTTCAAGGGGCAATCTTGACTCCTCCTTTCAACTTTTCCATCAACACTGTGACATCAACATGACCCTTGTGTGACATCAAAGCCACAAAAGGCAGCAGTGATGATGTCATCAGTGAGGAGCTTGACATGAGGACAGTGGTGATGTCACACATGCCCTATGCCTACCTTATACAGCTCATTGAATAGGAGATGATGACGATGATGATGTCAGCAATCACCCCAGAACAGAGTTTGTAAGTAGGGGCTGGGAGGCCAGTGTCCTTATGTTCTGGCAGTGCTCGCAGACGCAGACAGACAACTCTTCTACTCTGCAGACGCACGTGGGCCCAGTGGCCTCCAAGCATGAGCAGACCCAGGAGAGTGGTCCCAAGCAGACGCTGAGCCACTGTCTGAACTGCACCTTACATCATGTATTGGTGTAAGGTTGGAGGGTGGTGGGTTGGAACTAGAAAACAAACAAAAACAAAAGACAAAACAAACAAAAAACATTCACAATAATACAAGGCTGGATATGTGGCCTCCCCATATCTATGTCATCAAGTGGCTGTCTTGCCTGTGTTCCAAATGCTGACCTTATCCTCACTTGCACTATGAATTACATATAACTCAATTAATCATTTATGAATTTTAAGTTACACAATGTGTGTCAGTAGTTTTAAACCTGCACAGACAAGTGTACATAGCCTGACTCCATCATTCATTCAGAAACCACATGTAAAAAGCTCTTTCAATGGGCAATCTTGACTCCTCCTTTCAACTTTTCCATCAACACTGACATCAACATGACCCTTGTGTGACATCAAAGCCACAAAAGGCAGCAGTGATGATGTCATCAGTGAGGAGCTTGACATGAGGACAGTGGTGATGTCACACATGCCCTATGCCTACCTTATACAGCTCAATGAATAGGAGATGATGACGATGATGATGTCAGCAATCACCCCAGAACAGAGTTTGTAAGTAGGGGCTGGGAGGCCACTGTCCTTATGTTCTGGCAGTGCTCGCAGACGCAGACAGACAACTCTTCTACTCTGCAGACGCACGTGGGCCCAGTGGGCTCCAAGCATGAGCAGACCCAGGAGAGTGGTCCCAAGCAGACGTTGAGCCACTGTCTGAACTGCACCTTTCACCACGTATTGGTGTAAGATTGGAGGGTGGTGGGTTGGAACTAGAAAACAAACAAAAACAAAAGACAAAACAAACAAAAGACATTCACAATAATACAAGGCTGGATATGTGGCCTCCCCATCGCTAAGTCATCAAGTGGCTGTCTTGCCTGTGTTCCAAACACTGACTTTATCCTCGCTTACACAATGAATTACATTTAACTCAATTAATCATTTAAGAATTATAAGCTACACAATGTGTGTCAGTAGTTTTAAACCTGCTCAGACAAGTGTACATAGCCTGACTCCTTCATTCATTCAGAAACAACATGTAAAAAGCTCTTTCAATGGGCAATCTTGACTCCTCCTTTCAACTTTTCCATCAACACTGTGACATCAACATGACCCTTGTGTGACATCAAAGCCACAAAAGGCAGCAGTGATGATGTCATCAGTAAGGAGCTTGACATGAGGACAGTAGTGATGTCACACATGCCCTATGCCTACCTTATACAGCTCATTGAATAGGAGATGATGACGATGATGATGTCAGCAATCACCCCAGAACAGAGTTTGTAAGTAGGGGCTGGGAGGCCACTGTCCTTATGTTCTGGCAGCGCTCGCAGACGCAGACAGACCACTCTTCTCTCCACGGACGCACGTGGGCCCAGTGGGCTCCAAGCATGAGCAGACCCAGGAGAGTGGTCCCAAGCAGACGTTGAGCCACTGTCTGAACTGCACCTTTCACCACGTATTGGTGTAAGATTGGAGGGTGGTGGGTTGGAACTAGAAAACAAACAAAAACAAAAGACAAAACAAACAAAAGACATTCACAATAATACAAGGCTGGATATGTGGCCTCCCCATCGCTAAGTCATCAAGTGGCTGTCTTGCCTGTGTTCCAAACACTGACTTTATCCTCGCTTACACAATGAATTACATTTAACTCAATTAATCATTTAAGAATTATAAGCTACACAATGTGTGTCAGTAGTTTTAAACCTGCTCAGACAAGTGTACATAGCCTGACTCCTTCATTCATTCAGAAACAACATGTAAAAAGCTCTTTCAATGGGCAATCTTGACTCCTCCTTTCAACTTTTCCATCAACACTGTGACATCAACATGACCCTTGTGTGACATCAAAGCCACAAAAGGCAGCAGTGATGATGTCATCAGTAAGGAGCTTGACATGAGGACAGTAGTGATGTCACACATGCCCTATGCCTACCTTATACAGCTCATTGAATAGGAGATGATGACGATGATGATGTCAGCAATCACCCCAGAACAGAGTTTGTAAGTAGGGGCTGGGAGGCCACTGTCCTTATGTTCTGGCAGCGCTCGCAGACGCAGACAGACCACTCTTCTCCTCCGTGGACGCACGTGGGCCCAGTGGGCTCCAAGCATGAGCAGACCCAGGAGAGTGGTCCCAAGCAGACGCTGAGCCACTGTCTGAACTGCACCTTACACCACGTATTGGTGTAAGGTTGGAGGGTGGTGGGTTGGAAGTAGAAAACAAACAAAAACAAAAGACAAAACAAACAAAAGACATTCACAATAATACAAGGCTGGATATGTGGCCTCCCCATCGCTAAGTCATCAAGTGGCTGTCTTGCCTGTGTTCCAAATACTGACCTTATCCTCGCTTACACAATGAATTACATTTAACCCAATTAATCATTTAAGAATAATAAGTTACACAATGTGTGTCAGTAGTTTTAAACCTGCACAGACAAGTGTACATAGCCTGACTCCTTCATTCATTCAGAAACAACATGTAAAAAGCTCTTTCAATGGGCAATCTTGACTCCTCCTTTCAACTTTTCCATCAACACTGTGACATCAACATGACCCTTGTGTGACATCAAAGCCACAAAAGGCAGCAGTGATGATGTCATCAGTAAGGAGCTTGACATGAGGACAGTGGTGATGTCACACATGCCCTATGCCTACCTTATACAGCTCATTGAATAGGAGATGATGACGATGATGATGTCAGCAATCACCCCAGAACAGAGTTTGTAAGTAGGGGCTGGGAGGCCACTGTCCTTATGTTCTGGCAGTGCTCGCAGACGCAGACAGACCACTCTTCTCTCCACGGACGCACGTGGGCCCAGTGGGCTCCAAGCATGAGCAGACCCAGGAGAGTGGTCCCAAGCAGACGCTGAGCAACTGTCTGAACTGCACCTTACACCACGCATTGGTGGAAGGTTGGAGGGTGGTGGGTTGGAAGTAGAAAACAAACAAAAACAAAAGACAAAACAAAGAAAAGACATTCACAATAATACAAGGCTGGATATGTGGCCTCCCCATAGCTATGTCATCAAGTGGCTGTCTTGCCTGTGTTCCAAATACTGACCTTATCCTCACTTACACAATGAATTACATTTAACTCAATTAATCATTTATGAATTATAAGTTGCACAATGTGTGTCAGTAGTTTTAAACCTGCTCAGACAAGTGTACATAGCCTAACTCCTTCATTCATTCAGAAACCACATGTAAAAAGCTCTTTCAATGGGCAATCTTGACTCCTCCTTTCAACTTTTCCATCAACACTGTAACATCAACATGACCCTTGTGTGACATCAAAGCCACAAAAGGCAGCAGTGATGATGTCATCAGTAAGGAGCTTGACATGAGGACAGTGGTGATGTCACACATGCCCTATGCCTACCTTATACAGCTCATTGAATAGGAGATGATGACAATGATGATGTCAGCAATCACCCCAGAACAGAGTTTGTAAGTAGGGGCTGGGAGGCCACTGTCCTTATGTTCTGGCAGTGCTCGCAGACGCAGACAGACCACTCTTCTCCTCCGTGGACGCACGTGGGCCCAGTGGGCTCCAAGCATGAGCAGACCCAGGAGAGTGGTCCCAAGCAGACGCTGAGCCACTGTCTGAACTGCACCTTACACCACGTATTGGTGTAAGGTTGGAGGGTGGTGGGTTGGAACTAGAAAACAAACAAAAACAAAAGACAAAACAAACAAAAGACATTCACAATAATACAAGGCTGGATATGTGGCCTCCCCATCGCTAAGTCATCAAGTGGCTGTCTTGCCTGTGTTCCAAATACTGACCTTATCCTCACTTACACTATGATTTACATTTAACTCAATTAATCATTTATGAATTATAAGTTACACAATGTGTGTCAGTAGTTTTAAACCTGCACAGACAATTGTACAAAGCCTGACTCCTTCATTCATTCAGAAACCACATGTAAAAAGCTCTTTCAAGGGGCAATCTTGACTCCTCCTTTCAACTTTTCCATCAACACTGTGACATCAACATGACCCTTGTGTGACATCAAAGCCACAAAAGGCAGCAGTGATGATGTCATCAGTAAGGAGCTTGACATGAGGACAGTGGTGATGTCACACATGCCCTATGCCTACCTTATACAGCTCATTGAAAAGGAGATGATGACGATGATGATGTCAGCAATCACCCCAGAACAGAGTTTGTAAGTAGGGACTGGGAGGCCACTGTCCTTATGTTCTGGCAGTGCTCGCAGACGCAGACAGACAACTCTTCTCTCCACGGACGCACGTGGGCCCAGTGGGCTCCAAGCATGAGCAGACCCAGGAGAGTGGTCCCAAGCAGACGCTGAGCCACTGTCTGAACTGCACCTTACACCACGCATTGGTGGAAGGTTGGAGGGTGGTGGGTTGGAAGTAGAAAACAAACAAAAACAAAAGACAAAACAAACAAAAGACATTCACAATAATACAAGGCTGGATATGTGGCCTCCCCATAGCTATGTCATCAAGTGGCTGTCTTGCCTGTGTTCCAAATACTGACCTTATCCTCACTTACACAATGAATTACATTTAACTCAATTAATCATTTATGAATTATAAGTTGCACAATGTGTGTCAGTAGTTTTAAACCTGCTCAGACAAGTGTACATAGCCTGACTCCTTCATTCATTCAGAAACCACATGTAAAAAGCTCTTTCAATGGGCAATCTTGACTCCTCCTTTCAACTTTTCCATCAACACTGTGACATCAACATGACCCTTGTGTGACATCAAAGCCACAAAAGGCAGCAGTGATGATGTCATCAGTAAGGAGCTTGACATGAGGACAGTGGTGATGTCACACATGCCCTATGCCTACCTTATACAGCTCAATGAATAGGAGATGATGACGATGATGATGTCAGCAATCACCCCAGAACAGAGTTTGTAAGTAGGGGCTGGGAGGCCACTGTAATTATGTTCTGGCAGTGCTCGCAGACGCAGACAGACAACTCTTCTACTCTGCAGACGCACGTGGGCCCAGTGGCCTCCAAGCATGAGCAGACCCAGGAGAGTGGTCCCAAGCAGACGCTGAGCCACTGTCTGAACTGCACCTTACACCACGTATTGGTGTAAGGTTGGAGGGTGGTGGGTTGGAAGTAGAAAACAAACAAAAACAAAAGACAAAACAAACAAAAGACATTCACAATAATACAAGGCTGGATATGTGGCCTCCCCATAGCTATGTCATCAAGTGGCTGTCTTGCCTGTGTTCCAAATACTGACCTTATCCTCACTTACACAATGAATTACATTTAACTCAATTAATCATTTATGAATTATAAGTTGCACAATGTGTGTCAGTAGTTTTAAACCTGCTCAGACAAGTGTACATAGCCTAACTCCTTCATTCATTCAGAAACCACATGTAAAAAGCTCTTTCAATGGGCAATCTTGACTCCTCCTTTCAACTTTTCCATCAACACTGTAACATCAACATGACCCTTGTGTGACATCAAAGCCACAAAAGGCAGCAGTGATGATGTCATCAGTGAGGAGCTTGACATGAGGACAGTGGTGATGTCACACATGCCCTATGCCTACCTTATACAGCTCATTGAATAGGAGATGATGACAATGATGATGTCAGCAATCACCCCTGAACAGAGTTTGTAAGTAGGGGCTGGGAGGCCACTGTCCTTATGTTCTGGCAGTGCTCGCAGACGCAGACAGACCACTCTTCTCCTCTGTGGACGCACGTGGGCCCAGTGGGCTCCAAGCATGAGCAGACCCAGGAGAGTGGTCCCAAGCAGACGCTGAGCCACTGTCTGAACTGCACCTTACACCACGTATTGGTGTAAGGTTGGAGGGTGGTGGGTTGGAACTAGAAAACAAACAAAAACAAAAGACAAAACAAACAAAAGACATTCACAATAATACAAGGCTGGATATGTGGCCTCCCCATCGCTAAGTCATCAAGTGGCTGTCTTGCCTGTGTTCCAAATACTGACCTTATCCTCACTTACACTATGATTTACATTTAACTCAATTAATCATTTATGAATTATAAGTTACACAATGTGTGTCAGTAGTTTTAAACCTGCACAGACAATTGTACAAAGCCTGACTCCTTCATTCATTCAGAAACCACATGTAAAAAGCTCTTTCAAGGGGCAATCTTGACTCCTCCTTTCAACTTTTCCATCAACACTGTGACATCAACATGACCCTTGTGTGACATCAAAGCCACAAAAGGCAGCAGTGATGATGTCATCAGTAAGGAGCTTGACATGAGGACAGTGGTGATGTCACACATGCCCTATGCCTACCTTATACAGCTCATTGAAAAGGAGATGATGACGATGATGATGTCAGCAATCACCCCAGAACAGAGTTTGTAAGTAGGGACTGGGAGGCCACTGTCCTTATGTTCTGGCAGTGCTCGCAGACGCAGACAGACCACTCTTCTCTCCACGGACGCACGTGGGCCCAGTGGGCTCCAAGCATGAGCAGACCCAGGAGAGTGGTCCCAAGCAGACGCTGAGCCACTGTCTGAACTGCACCTTACACCACGCATTGGTGGAAGGTTGGAGGGTGGTGGGTTGGAAGTAGAAAACAAACAAAAACAAAAGACAAAACAAACAAAAGACATTCACAATAATACAAGGCTGGATATGTGGCCTCCCCATAGCTATGTCATCAAGTGGCTGTCTTGCCTGTGTTCCAAATACTGACCTTATCCTCACTTACACAATGAATAACATTTAACTCAATTAATCATTTATGAATTATAAGTTGCACAATGTGTGTCAGTAGTTTTAAACCTGCTCAGACAAGTGTACATAGCCTGACTCCTTCATTCATTCAGAAACCACATGTAAAAAGCTCTTTCAATGGGCAATCTTGACTCCTCCTTTCAACTTTTCCATCAACACTGTGACATCAACATGACCCTTGTGTGACATCAAAGCCACAAAAGGCAGCAGTGATGATGTCATCAGTAAGGAGCTTGACATGAGGACAGTGGTGATGTCACACATGCCCTATGCCTACCTTATACAGCTCAATGAATAGGAGATGATGACGATGATGATGTCAGCAATCACCCCAGAACAGAGTTTGTAAGTAGGGGCTGGGAGGCCACTGTAATTATGTTCTGGCAGTGCTCGCAGACGCAGACAGACAACTCTTCTACTCTGCAGACGCACGGGGGCCCAGTGGCCTCCAAGCATGAGCAGACCCAGGAGAGTGGTCCCAAGCAGACGCTGAGCCACTGTCTGAACTGCACCTTACACCACGTATTGGTGGAAGGTTGGAGGGTGGTGGGTTGGAACTAGAAAACAAACAAAAACAAAAGACAAAACAAACAAAAGACATTCACAATAATACAAGGCTGGATATGTGGCCTCCCCATCGCTAAGTCATCAAGTGGCTGTCTTGCCTGTGTTCCAAATACTGACCTTATCCTCACTTACACAATGAATTACATTTAACTCAATTAATCATTTAAGAATTATAAGCTACACAATGTGTGTCAGTAGTTTTAAACCTGCTCAGACAAGTGTACATAGCCTGACTCCATCATTCATTCAGAAACCACATGTAAAAAGCTCTTTCAATGGGCAATCTTGACTCCTCCTTTCAACTTTTCCATCAACACTGTGACATCAACATGACCCTTGTGTGACATCAAAGCCACAAAAGGCAGCAGTGATGATGTCATCAGTAAGGAGCTTGACATGAGGACAGTGGTGATGTCACACATGCCCTATGCCTACCTTATACAGCTCATTGAATAGGAGATGATGACAATGATGATGTCAGCAATCACCCCTGAACAGAGTTTGTAAGTAGGGGCTGGGAGGCCACTGTCCTTATGTTCTGGCAGCGCTCGCAGACGCAGACAGACCACTCTTCTCTCCACGGACGCACGTGGGCCCAGTGGGCTCCAAGCATGAGCAGACCCAGGAGAGTGGTCCCAAGCAGACGTTGAGCCACTGTCTGAACTGCACCTTTCACCACGTATTGGTGTAAGATTGGAGGGTGGTGGGTTGGAACTAGAAAACAAACAAAAACAAAAGACAAAACAAACAAAAGACATTCACAATAATACAAGGCTGGATATGTGGCCTCCCCATCGCTAAGTCATCAAGTGGCTGTCTTGCCTGTGTTCCAAACACTGACTTTATCCTCGCTTACACAATGAATTACATTTAACTCAATTAATCATTTAAGAATTATAAGCTACACAATGTGTGTCAGTAGTTTTAAACCTGCTCAGACAAGTGTACATAGCCTGACTCCTTCATTCATTCAGAAACAACATGTAAAAAGCTCTTTCAATGGGCAATCTTGACTCCTCCTTTCAACTTTTCCATCAACACTGTGACATCAACATGACCCTTGTGTGACATCAAAGCCACAAAAGGCAGCAGTGATGATGTCATCAGTAAGGAGCTTGACATGAGGACAGTAGTGATGTCACACATGCCCTATGCCTACCTTATACAGCTCATTGAATAGGAGATGATGACGATGATGATGTCAGCAATCACCCCAGAACAGAGTTTGTAAGTAGGGGCTGGGAGGCCACTGTCCTTATGTTCTGGCAGCGCTCGCAGACGCAGACAGACCACTCTTCTCCTCCGTGGACGCACGTGGGCCCAGTGGGCTCCAAGCATGAGCAGACCCAGGAGAGTGGTCCCAAGCAGACGCTGAGCCACTGTCTGAACTGCACCTTACACCACGTATTGGTGTAAGGTTGGAGGGTGGTGGGTTGGAAGTAGAAAACAAACAAAAACAAAAGACAAAACAAACAAAAGACATTCACAATAATACAAGGCTGGATATGTGGCCTCCCCATCGCTAAGTCATCAAGTGGCTGTCTTGCCTGTGTTCCAAATACTGACCTTATCCTCGCTTACACAATGAATTACATTTAACCCAATTAATCATTTAAGAATAATAAGTTACACAATGTGTGTCAGTAGTTTTAAACCTGCACAGACAAGTGTACATAGCCTGACTCCTTCATTCATTCAGAAACAACATGTAAAAAGCTCTTTCAATGGGCAATCTTGACTCCTCCTTTCAACTTTTCCATCAACACTGTGACATCAACATGACCCTTGTGTGACATCAAAGCCACAAAAGGCAGCAGTGATGATGTCATCAGTAAGGAGCTTGACATGAGGACAGTGGTGATGTCACACATGCCCTATGCCTACCTTATACAGCTCATTGAATAGGAGATGATGACGATGATGATGTCAGCAATCACCCCAGAACAGAGTTTGTAAGTAGGGGCTGGGAGGCCACTGTCCTTATGTTCTGGCAGTGCTCGCAGACGCAGACAGACCACTCTTCTCTCCACGGACGCACGTGGGCCCAGTGGGCTCCAAGCATGAGCAGACCCAGGAGAGTGGTCCCAAGCAGACGCTGAGCAACTGTCTGAACTGCACCTTACACCACGCATTGGTGGAAGGTTGGAGGGTGGTGGGTTGGAAGTAGAAAACAAACAAAAACAAAAGACAAAACAAAGAAAAGACATTCACAATAATACAAGGCTGGATATGTGGCCTCCCCATAGCTATGTCATCAAGTGGCTGTCTTGCCTGTGTTCCAAATACTGACCTTATCCTCACTTACACAATGAATTACATTTAACTCAATTAATCATTTATGAATTATAAGTTGCACAATGTGTGTCAGTAGTTTTAAACCTGCTCAGACAAGTGTACATAGCCTAACTCCTTCATTCATTCAGAAACCACATGTAAAAAGCTCTTTCAATGGGCAATCTTGACTCCTCCTTTCAACTTTTCCATCAACACTGTAACATCAACATGACCCTTGTGTGACATCAAAGCCACAAAAGGCAGCAGTGATGATGTCATCAGTAAGGAGCTTGACATGAGGACAGTGGTGATGTCACACATGCCCTATGCCTACCTTATACAGCTCATTGAATAGGAGATGATGACAATGATGATGTCAGCAATCACCCCAGAACAGAGTTTGTAAGTAGGGGCTGGGAGGCCACTGTCCTTATGTTCTGGCAGTGCTCGCAGACGCAGACAGACCACTCTTCTCCTCCGTGGACGCACGTGGGCCCAGTGGGCTCCAAGCATGAGCAGACCCAGGAGAGTGGTCCCAAGCAGACGCTGAGCCACTGTCTGAACTGCACCTTACACCACGTATTGGTGTAAGGTTGGAGGGTGGTGGGTTGGAACTAGAAAACAAACAAAAACAAAAGACAAAACAAACAAAAGACATTCACAATAATACAAGGCTGGATATGTGGCCTCCCCATCGCTAAGTCATCAAGTGGCTGTCTTGCCTGTGTTCCAAATACTGACCTTATCCTCACTTACACTATGATTTACATTTAACTCAATTAATCATTTATGAATTATAAGTTACACAATGTGTGTCAGTAGTTTTAAACCTGCACAGACAATTGTACAAAGCCTGACTCCTTCATTCATTCAGAAACCACATGTAAAAAGCTCTTTCAAGGGGCAATCTTGACTCCTCCTTTCAACTTTTCCATCAACACTGTGACATCAACATGACCCTTGTGTGACATCAAAGCCACAAAAGGCAGCAGTGATGATGTCATCAGTAAGGAGCTTGACATGAGGACAGTGGTGATGTCACACATGCCCTATGCCTACCTTATACAGCTCATTGAAAAGGAGATGATGACGATGATGATGTCAGCAATCACCCCAGAACAGAGTTTGTAAGTAGGGACTGGGAGGCCACTGTCCTTATGTTCTGGCAGTGCTCGCAGACGCAGACAGACAACTCTTCTCTCCACGGACGCACGTGGGCCCAGTGGGCTCCAAGCATGAGCAGACCCAGGAGAGTGGTCCCAAGCAGACGCTGAGCCACTGTCTGAACTGCACCTTACACCACGCATTGGTGGAAGGTTGGAGGGTGGTGGGTTGGAAGTAGAAAACAAACAAAAACAAAAGACAAAACAAACAAAAGACATTCACAATAATACAAGGCTGGATATGTGGCCTCCCCATAGCTATGTCATCAAGTGGCTGTCTTGCCTGTGTTCCAAATACTGACCTTATCCTCACTTACACAATGAATTACATTTAACTCAATTAATCATTTATGAATTATAAGTTGCACAATGTGTGTCAGTAGTTTTAAACCTGCTCAGACAAGTGTACATAGCCTGACTCCTTCATTCATTCAGAAACCACATGTAAAAAGCTCTTTCAATGGGCAATCTTGACTCCTCCTTTCAACTTTTCCATCAACACTGTGACATCAACATGACCCTTGTGTGACATCAAAGCCACAAAAGGCAGCAGTGATGATGTCATCAGTAAGGAGCTTGACATGAGGACAGTGGTGATGTCACACATGCCCTATGCCTACCTTATACAGCTCAATGAATAGGAGATGATGACGATGATGATGTCAGCAATCACCCCAGAACAGAGTTTGTAAGTAGGGGCTGGGAGGCCACTGTAATTATGTTCTGGCAGTGCTCGCAGACGCAGACAGACCACTCTTCTCTCCACGGACGCACGTGGGCCCAGTGGGCTCCAAGCATGAGCAGACCCAGGAGAGTGGTCCCAAGCAGACGCTGAGCCACTGTCTGAACTGCACCTTACACCACGTATTGGTGTAAGGTTGGAGGGTGGTGGGTTGGAAGTAGAAAACAAACAAAAACAAAAGACAAAACAAACAAAAGACATTCACAATAATACAAGGCTGGATATGTGGCCTCCCCATAGCTATGTCATCAAGTGGCTGTCTTGCCTGTGTTCCAAATACTGACCTTATCCTCACTTACACAATGAATTACATTTAACTCAATTAATCATTTATGAATTATAAGTTGCACAATGTGTGTCAGTAGTTTTAAACCTGCTCAGACAAGTGTACATAGCCTAACTCCTTCATTCATTCAGAAACCACATGTAAAAAGCTCTTTCAATGGGCAATCTTGACTCCTCCTTTCAACTTTTCCATCAACACTGTAACATCAACATGACCCTTGTGTGACATCAAAGCCACAAAAGGCAGCAGTGATGATGTCATCAGTGAGGAGCTTGACATGAGGACAGTGGTGATGTCACACATGCCCTATGCCTACCTTATACAGCTCATTGAATAGGAGATGATGACAATGATGATGTCAGCAATCACCCCTGAACAGAGTTTGTAAGTAGGGGCTGGGAGGCCACTGTCCTTATGTTCTGGCAGTGCTCGCAGACGCAGACAGACCACTCTTCTCCTCTGTGGACGCACGTGGGCCCAGTGGGCTCCAAGCATGAGCAGACCCAGGAGAGTGGTCCCAAGCAGACGCTGAGCCACTGTCTGAACTGCACCTTACACCACGTATTGGTGTAAGGTTGGAGGGTGGTGGGTTGGAACTAGAAAACAAACAAAAACAAAAGACAAAACAAACAAAAGACATTCACAATAATACAAGGCTGGATATGTGGCCTCCCCATCGCTAAGTCATCAAGTGGCTGTCTTGCCTGTGTTCCAAATACTGACCTTATCCTCACTTACACTATGATTTACATTTAACTCAATTAATCATTTATGAATTATAAGTTACACAATGTGTGTCAGTAGTTTTAAACCTGCACAGACAATTGTACAAAGCCTGACTCCTTCATTCATTCAGAAACCACATGTAAAAAGCTCTTTCAAGGGGCAATCTTGACTCCTCCTTTCAACTTTTCCATCAACACTGTGACATCAACATGACCCTTGTGTGACATCAAAGCCACAAAAGGCAGCAGTGATGATGTCATCAGTAAGGAGCTTGACATGAGGACAGTGGTGATGTCACACATGCCCTATGCCTACCTTATACAGCTCATTGAAAAGGAGATGATGACGATGATGATGTCAGCAATCACCCCAGAACAGAGTTTGTAAGTAGGGACTGGGAGGCCACTGTCCTTATGTTCTGGCAGTGCTCGCAGACGCAGACAGACCACTCTTCTCTCCACGGACGCACGTGGGCCCAGTGGGCTCCAAGCATGAGCAGACCCAGGAGAGTGGTCCCAAGCAGACGCTGAGCCACTGTCTGAACTGCACCTTACACCACGCATTGGTGGAAGGTTGGAGGGTGGTGGGTTGGAAGTAGAAAACAAACAAAAACAAAAGACAAAACAAACAAAAGACATTCACAATAATACAAGGCTGGATATGTGGCCTCCCCATAGCTATGTCATCAAGTGGCTGTCTTGCCTGTGTTCCAAATACTGACCTTATCCTCACTTACACAATGAATAACATTTAACTCAATTAATCATTTATGAATTATAAGTTGCACAATGTGTGTCAGTAGTTTTAAACCTGCTCAGACAAGTGTACATAGCCTGACTCCTTCATTCATTCAGAAACCACATGTAAAAAGCTCTTTCAATGGGCAATCTTGACTCCTCCTTTCAACTTTTCCATCAACACTGTGACATCAACATGACCCTTGTGTGACATCAAAGCCACAAAAGGCAGCAGTGATGATGTCATCAGTAAGGAGCTTGACATGAGGACAGTGGTGATGTCACACATGCCCTATGCCTACCTTATACAGCTCAATGAATAGGAGATGATGACGATGATGATGTCAGCAATCACCCCAGAACAGAGTTTGTAAGTAGGGGCTGGGAGGCCACTGTAATTATGTTCTGGCAGTGCTCGCAGACGCAGACAGACAACTCTTCTACTCTGCAGACGCACGGGGGCCCAGTGGCCTCCAAGCATGAGCAGACCCAGGAGAGTGGTCCCAAGCAGACGCTGAGCCACTGTCTGAACTGCACCTTACACCACGTATTGGTGGAAGGTTGGAGGGTGGTGGGTTGGAACTAGAAAACAAACAAAAACAAAAGACAAAACAAACAAAAGACATTCACAATAATACAAGGCTGGATATGTGGCCTCCCCATCGCTAAGTCATCAAGTGGCTGTCTTGCCTGTGTTCCAAATACTGACCTTATCCTCACTTACACAATGAATTACATTTAACTCAATTAATCATTTAAGAATTATAAGTTACACAATGTGTGTCAGTAGTTTTAAACCTGCTCAGACAAGTGTACATAGCCTGACTCCATCATTCATTCAGAAACCACATGTAAAAAGCTCTTTCAATGGGCAATCTTGACTCCTCCTTTCAACTTTTCCATCAACACTGTGACATCAACATGACCCTTGTGTGACATCAAAGCCACAAAAGGCAGCAGTGATGATGTCATCAGTAAGGAGCTTGACATGAGGACAGTGGTGATGTCACACATGCCCTATGCCTACCTTATACAGCTCATTGAATAGGAGATGATGACAATGATGATGTCAGCAATCACCCCTGAACAGAGTTTGTAAGTAGGGGCTGGGAGGCCACTGTCCTTATGTTCTGGCAGTGCTCGCAGACGCAGACAGACCACTCTTCAACTCCGCAGACGCACGTGGGCCCAGTGGCCTCCAAGCATGAGCAGACCCAGGAGAGTGGTCCCAAGCAGACGCTGAGCCACTGTCTGAACTGCACCTTACACCACGTATTGGTGTAAGGTTGGAGGGTGGTGGGTTGGAACTAGAAAACAAACAAAAACAAAAGACAAAACAAACAGAAAACATTCACAATAATACAAGGCTGGATATTTGGCCTCCCCAAAGCTATGTCATCAAGTGGCTGTCTTGCCTGTG
The DNA here is from genome assembly GCA_029224185.1 of Karalla daura. Classification (NCBI taxonomy): domain Eukaryota; kingdom Metazoa; phylum Chordata; class Actinopteri; order Chaetodontiformes; family Leiognathidae; genus Karalla; species Karalla daura. The sequence goes on from CM055188.1 coordinate 20,889,435, forward strand.
TTCCAAATACTGACCTTATCCTTACTTACACAATGAATTACATTAAACTCAATTAATCATTTATGAATTATAAGCTACACAATGTGTGTCAGTAGTTTTAAACCTGCTCAGACAAGTGTACATAGCCTGACTCCTTCATTCATTCAGAAACCACATGTAAAAAGCTCTTTCAATGGGCAATCTTGACTCCTCCTTTCAACTTTTCCATCAACACTGTGACATCAACATGACCCTTGTGTGACATCAAAGCCACAAAAGGCAGCAGTGATGATGTCATCAGTGAGGAGCTTGACATGAGGACAGTGGTGATGTCACACATGCCCTATGCCTACCTTATACAGCTCATTGAATAGGAGATGATGACAATGATGATGTCAGCAATCACCCCAGAACAGAGTTTGTAAGTAGGGGCTGGGAGGCCACTGTCCTTATGTTCTGTCAGTGCTCGCAGACGCAGACAGACCACTCTTCTCCTCCGTGGACGCACGTGGGCCCAGTGGGCTCCAAGCATGAGCAGACCCAGGAGAGTGGTCCCAAGCAGACGCTGAGCCACTGTCACAACTGCACCTTACACCACGTATTGGTGTAAGGTTGGAGGGTGGTGGGTTGGAACTAGAAAACATAAAAAAACAAAAGATAAAACAAACAAAAACATTCACAATAATACAAGGCTGGATATGTGGCCTCCCCATAGCTATGTCATCAAGTGGCTGTCTTGCCTGTGTTCCAAATACTGACCATGTTCTCACTTACACAATGAATTACATTGAACTCAATTAATCATTTAAGAATTATAAGTTACACAATGTGTGTCAGTAGTTTTAAACCTGCTGAGACAAGTGTACATAGCCTGACTCCATCATTCATTCAGAAACCACATGTAAAAAGCTCTTTCAATGGGCAATCTTGACTCCTCCTTTCAACTTTTCCATCAACACTGTGACATCAACATGACCCTTGTGTGACATCAAAGCCACAAAAGGCAGCAGTGATGATGTCATCAGTGAGGAGCTTGACATGAGGACAGTGGTGATGTCACACATGCCCTATGCCTACCTTATACAGCTCATTGAATAGGAGATGATGACAATGATGATGTCAGCAATCACCCCTGAACAGAGTTTGTAAGTAGGGGCTGGGAGGCCACTGTCCTTATGTTCTGGCAATGCTCGCAGACGCAGACAGACCACTCTTCTCCTCCTCGGACGCACGTGGGCCCAGTGGGCTCCAAGCATGAGCAGGCCCAGGAGAGTGGTCCCAAGCAGATGTTGACCCACTGTCTGAACTGCACCTTACACCACGTATTGGTGTAAGGTTGGAGGGTGGGGGGTTGGAACTAGAAAACAAACAAAAACAAAAGACAAAACAAACAGAAAACATTCACAATAATACAAGGCTGGGTATTTGGCCTCCCCACAGCTATGTCATCAAGTGGCTGTCTTGCCTGTGTTCCAAATACTGACCTTATCCTTACTTACACAATGAATTACATTAAACTCAATTAATCATTTATGAATTATAAGTTACACAATGTGTGTCAGTAGTTTTAAACCTGCTCAGACATGTGTACATAGCCTGACTCCTTCATTCATTCAGAAACCACATGTAAAAAGCTCTTTCAATGGGCAATCTTGACTCCTCCTTTCAACAATCCATCAACACTGTGACATCAACATGACCCTTGTGTGACATCAAAGCCACAAAAGGCAGCAGTGATGATGTCATCAGTGAGGAGCTTGACATGAGGACAGTGGTGATGTCACACATGCCCTATGCCTACCTTATACAGCTCATTGAATAGGAGATGATGACAATGATGATGTCAGCAATCACCCCAGAACAGAGTTTGTAAGTAGGGGCTGGGAGGCCACTGTCCTTATGTTCTGGCAGTGCTCGCAGACGCAGACAGACCACTCTTCTCCTCCGTGGACGCACGTGGGCCCAGTGGGCTCCAAGCATGAGCAGACCCAGGAGAGTGGTCCCAAGCAGACGCTGAGCCACTGTCACAACTGCACCTTACACCACGTATTGGTGTAAGGTTGGAGGGTGGTGGGTTGGAACTAGAAAACATAAAAAAACAAAAGATAAAACAAACAAAAACATTCACAATAATACAAGGCTGGATATGTGGCCTCCCCATAGCTATGTCATCAAGTGGCTGTCTTGCCTGTGTTCCAAATACTGACCATGTTCTCACTTACACAATGAATTACATTGAACTCAATTAATCATTTAAGAATTATAAGTTACACAATGTGTGTCAGTAGTTTTAAACCTGCTGAGACAAGTGTACATAGCCTGACTCCATCATTCATTCAGAAACCACATGTAAAAAGCTCTTTCCATGGGCAATCTTGACTCCTCCTTTCAACTTTTCCATCAACACTGTGACATCAACATGACCCTTGTGTGACATCAAAGCCACAAAAGGCAGCAGTGATGATGTCATCAGTGAGGAGCTTGACATGAGGACAGTGGTGATGTCACACATGCCCTATGCCTACCTTATACAGCTCATTGAATAGGAGATGATGACAATGATGATGTCAGCAATCACCCCTGAACAGAGTTTGTAAGTAGGGGCTGGGAGGCCACTGTCCTTATGTTCTGGCAGTGCTCGCAGACGCAGACAGACCACTCTTCTCCTCCGTGGACGCACGTGGGCCCAGTGGGCTCCAAGCATGAGCAGACCCAGGAGAGTGGTCCCAAGCAGACGCTGAGCCACTGTCACAACTGCACCTTACACCACGTATTGGTGGAAGGTTGGAGGGTGGTGGGTTGGAACTAGAAAACATAAAAAAACAAAAGATAAAACAAACAAAAACATTCACAATAATACAAGGCTGGATATGTGGCCTCCCCATAGCTATGTCATCAAGTGGCTGTCTTGCCTGTGTTCCAAATACTGACCATGTTCTCACTTACACAATGAATTACATTGAACTCAATTAATCATTTAAGAATTATAAGTTACACAATGTGTGTCAGTAGTTTTAAACCTGCTGAGACAAGTGTACATAGCCTGACTCCATCATTCATTCAGAAACCACATGTAAAAAGCTCTTTCCATGGGCAATCTTGACTCCTCCTTTCAACTTTTCCATCAACACTGTGACATCAACATGACCCTTGTGTGACATCAAAGCCACAAAAGGCAGCAGTGATGATGTCATCAGTGAGGAGCTTGACATGAGGACAGTGGTGATGTCACACATGCCCTATGCCTACCTTATACAGCTCATTGAATAGGAGATGATGACAATGATGATGTCAGCAATCACCCCTGAACAGAGTTTGTAAGTAGGGGCTGGGAGGCCACTGTCCTTATGTTCTGGCAGTGCTCGCAGACGCAGACAGACCACTCTTCTCCTCCGTGGACGCACGTGGGCCCAGTGGGCTCCAAGCATGAGCAGACCCAGGAGAGTGGTCCCAAGCAGACGCTGAGCCACTGTCACAACTGCACCTTACACCACGTATTGGTGGAAGGTTGGAGGGTGGTGGGTTGGAACTAGAAAACATAAAAAAACAAAAGATAAAACAAACAAAAACATTCACAATAATACAAGGCTGGATATGTGGCCTCCCCATAGCTATGTCATCAAGTGGCTGTCTTGCCTGTGTTCCAAATACTGACCATGTTCTCACTTACACAATGAATTACATTGAACTCAATTAATCATTTAAGAATTATAAGTTACACAATGTGTGTCAGTAGTTTTAAACCTGCTGAGACAAGTGTACATAGCCTGACTCCATCATTCATTCAGAAACCACATGTAAAAAGCTCTTTCAATGGGCAATCTTGACTCCTCCTTTCAACTTTTCCATCAACACTGTGACATCAACATGACCCTTGTGTGACATCAAAGCCACAAAAGGCAGCAGTGATGATGTCATCAGTGAGGAGCTTGACATGAGGACAGTGGTGATGTCACACATGCCCTATGCCTACCTTATACAGCTCATTGAATAGGAGATGATGACAATGATGATGTCAGCAATCACCCCTGAACAGAGTTTGTAAGTAGGGGCTGGGAGGCCACTGTCCTTATGTTCTGGCAATGCTCGCAGACGCAGACAGACCACTCTTCTCCTCCTCGGACGCACGTGGGCCCAGTGGGCTCCAAGCATGAGCAGGCCCAGGAGAGTGGTCCCAAGCAGATGTTGACCCACTGTCTGAACTGCACCTTACACCACGTATTGGTGTAAGGTTGGAGGGTGGTGGGTTGGAACTAGAAAACAAACAAAAACAAAAGACAAAACAAACAGAAAACATTCACAATAATACAAGGCTGGGTATTTGGCCTCCCCACAGCTATGTCATCAAGTGGCTGTCTTGCCTGTGTTCCAAATACTGACCTTATCCTTACTTACACAATGAATTACATTAAACTCAATTAATCATTTATGAATTATAAGTTACACAATGTGTGTCAGTAGTTTTAAACCTGCTCAGACATGTGTACATAGCCTGACTCCTTCATTCATTCAGAAACCACATGTAAAAAGCTCTTTCAATGGGCAATCTTGACTCCTCCTTTCAACAATCCATCAACACTGTGACATCAACATGACCCTTGTGTGACATCAAAGCCACAAAAGGCAGCAGTGATGATGTCATCAGTGAGGAGCTTGACATGAGGACAGTGGTGATGTCACACATGCCCTATGCCTACCTTATACAGCTCATTGAATAGGAGATGATGACAATGATGATGTCAGCAATCACCCCAGAACAGAGTTTGTAAGTAGGGGCTGGGAGGCCACTGTCCTTATGTTCTGTCAGTGCTCGCAGACGCAGACAGACCACTCTTCTCCTCCGTGGACGCACGTGGGCCCAGTGGGCTCCAAGCATGAGCAGACCCAGGAGAGTGGTCCCAAGCAGACGCTGAGCCACTGTCACAACTGCACCTTACACCACGTATTGGTGTAAGGTTGGAGGGTGGTGGGTTGGAACTAGAAAACATAAAAAAACAAAAGATAAAACAAACAAAAACATTCACAATAATACAAGGCTGGATATGTGGCCTCCCCATAGCTATGTCATCAAGTGGCTGTCTTGCCTGTGTTCCAAATACTGACCATGTTCTCACTTACACAATGAATTACATTGAACTCAATTAATCATTTAAGAATTATAAGTTACACAATGTGTGTCAGTAGTTTTAAACCTGCTGAGACAAGTGTACATAGCCTGACTCCATCATTCATTCAGAAACCACATGTAAAAAGCTCTTTCCATGGGCAATCTTGACTCCTCCTTTCAACTTTTCCATCAACACTGTGACATCAACATGACCCTTGTGTGACATCAAAGCCACAAAAGGCAGCAGTGATGATGTCATCAGTGAGGAGCTTGACATGAGGACAGTGGTGATGTCACACATGCCCTATGCCTACCTTATACAGCTCATTGAATAGGAGATGATGACAATGATGATGTCAGCAATCACCCCTGAACAGAGTTTGTAAGTAGGGGCTGGGAGGCCACTGTCCTTATGTTCTGGCAGTGCTCGCAGACGCAGACAGACCACTCTTCTCCTCCGTGGACGCACGTGGGCCCAGTGGGCTCCAAGCATGAGCAGACCCAGGAGAGTGGTCCCAAGCAGACGCTGAGCCACTGTCACAACTGCACCTTACACCACGTATTGGTGGAAGGTTGGAGGGTGGTGGGTTGGAACTAGAAAACATAAAAAAACAAAAGATAAAACAAACAAAAACATTCACAATAATACAAGGCTGGATATGTGGCCTCCCCATAGCTATGTCATCAAGTGGCTGTCTTGCCTGTGTTCCAAATACTGACCATGTTCTCACTTACACAATGAATTACATTGAACTCAATTAATCATTTAAGAATTATAAGTTACACAATGTGTGTCAGTAGTTTTAAACCTGCTGAGACAAGTGTACATAGCCTGACTCCATCATTCATTCAGAAACCACATGTAAAAAGCTCTTTCAATGGGCAATCTTGACTCCTCCTTTCAACAATCCATCAACACTGTGACATCAACATGACCCTTGTGTGACATCAAAGCCACAAAAGGCAGCAGTGATGATGTCATCAGTGAGGAGCTTGACATGAGGACAGTGGTGATGTCACACATGCCCTATGCCTACCTTATACAGCTCATTGAATAGGAGATGATGACAATGATGATGTCAGCAATCACCCCAGAACAGAGTTTGTAAGTAGGGGCTGGGAGGCCACTGTCCTTATGTTCTGGCAATGCTCGCAGACGCAGACAGACCACTCTTCTCCTCCTCGGACGCACGTGGGCCCAGTGGGCTCCAAGCATGAGCAGGCCCAGGAGAGTGGTCCCAAGCAGATGTTGACCCACTGTCTGAACTGCACCTTACACCACGTATTGGTGTAAGGTTGGAGGGTGGTGGGTTGGAACTAGAAAACAAACAAAAACAAAAGACAAAACAAACAAACAACATTCACGATAATACAAGGCTGGATATGTGCCCTCCCCATAGCTATGTCATCAAGTGGCTGTCTTGCCTGTGTTCCAAATACTGACCATGTTCTCACTTACACAATGAATTACATTTAACTCAATTAATCATTTATGAATTATAAGTTACACAATGTGTGTCAGTAGTTTTAAACCTGCACAGACATGTGTACATAGCCTGACTCCTTCATTCATTCAGAAACCACATGTAAAAAGCTATTTCAAGGGGCAATCTTGACTCCTCCTTTCAACTTTTCCATCAACACTGTGACATCAACATGACCCTTGTGTGACATCAAAGCCACAAAAGGCAGCAGTGATGATGTCATCAGTGAGGCACTTGACATGAGGACAGTGGTGATGTCACACATGCCCTATGCCTACCTTGTACAGCTCATTGAATAGGAGATGATGACAATGATGATGTCAGCAATCACCCCAGAACAGAGTTTGTAAGTAGGGGCTGGGAGGCCACTGTCCTTTTGTTCTGGCAGTGCTTGCAGACGCAGACAGACCACTCTTCTCCTCCGCCGACGCACGTGGGCCCAGTGGGCTCCAAGCATGAGCAGACCCAGGAGAGTGGTCCCAAGCAGACGCTGAGCCACTGTCTGAACTGCACCTTACACCACGTATTGGTGTAAGGTTGGAGGGTGGTGGGTTGGAACTAGAAAACATAAAAAAACAAAAGACAAAACAAACAGAAAACATTCACAATAATACAAGGCTGGATATGTGGCCTCCCCATAGCTATGTCATCAAGTGGCTGTCTTGCCTGTGTTCCAAATACTGACCATGTTCTCACTTACACAATGAATTACATTGAACTCAATTAATCATTTAAGAATTATAAGTTACACAATGTGTGTCAGTAGTTTTAAACCTGCTGAGACAAGTGTACATAGCCTGACTCCATCATTCATTCAGAAACCACATGTAAAAAGCTCTTTCAATGGGCAATCTTGACTCCTCCTTTCAACTTTTCCATCAACACTGTGACATCAACATGACCCTTGTGTGACATCAAAGCCACAAAAGGCAGCAGTGATGATGTCATCAGTGAGGAGCTTGACATGAGGACAGTGGTGATGTCACACATGCCCTATGCCTACCTTATACAGCTTATTGAATAGGAGATGATGACAATGATGATGTCAGCAATCACCCCTGAACAGAGTTTGTAAGTAGGGGCTGGGAGGCCACTGTCCTTATGTTCTGGCAATGCTCGCAGACGCAGACAGACCACTCTTCTCCTCCTCGGACGCACGTGGGCCCAGTGGGCTCCAAGCATGAGCAGGCCCAGGAGAGTGGTCCCAAGCAGATGTTGACCCACTGTCTGAACTGCACCTTACACCACGTATTGGTGTAAGGTTGGAGGGTGGTGGGTTGGAACTAGAAAACAAACAAAAACAAAAGACAAAACAAACAGAAAACATTCACAATAATACAAGGCTGGGTATTTGGCCTCCCCACAGCTATGTCATCAAGTGGCTGTCTTGCCTGTGTTCCAAATACTGACCTTATCCTTACTTACACAATGAATTACATTAAACTCAATTAATCATTTATGAATTATAAGTTACACAATGTGTGTCAGTAGTTTTAAACCTGCTCAGACATGTGTACATAGCCTGACTCCTTCATTCATTCAGAAACCACATGTAAAAAGCTCTTTCAATGGGCAATCTTGACTCCTCCTTTCAACTTTTCCATCAACACTGTGACATCAACATGACCCTTGTGTGACATCAAAGCCACAAAAGGCAGCAGTGATGATGTCATCAGTGAGGAGCTTGACATGAGGACAGTGGTGATGTCACACATGCCCTATGCCTACCTTATACAGCTCATTGAATAGGAGATGATGACAATGATGATGTCAGCAATCACCCCAGAACAGAGTTTGTAAGTAGGGGCTGGGAGGCCACTGTCCTTATGTTCTGGCAGTGCTCGCAGACGCAGACAGACCACTCTTCTCCTCCGTGGACGCACGTGGGCCCAGTGGGCTCCAAGCATGAGCAGACCCAGGAGAGTGGTCCCAAGCAGACGCTGAGCCACTGTCTGAACTGCACCTTACACCACGTATTGGTGTAAGGTTGGAGGGTGGTGGGTTGGAACTAGAAAACAAACAAAAACAAAAGACAAAACAAACAGAAAACATTCACAATAATACAAGGCTGGATATTTGGCCTCCCCACAGCTATGTCATCAAGTGGCTGTCTTGCCTGTGTTCCAAATACTGACCTTATCCTTACTTACACAATGAATTACATTAAACTCAATTAATCATTTATGAATTATAAGTTACACAATGTGTGTCAGTAGTTTTAAACCTGCTCAGACAAGTGTACATAGCCTGACTCCTTCATTCATTCAGAAACCACATGTAAAAAGCTATTTCAATGGGCAATCTTGACTCCTCCTTTCAACAATCCATTAACACTGTGACATCAACATGACCCTTGTGTGACATCAAAGCCACAAAAGGCAGCAGTGATGATGTCATCAGTGAGGAGCTTGACATGAGGACAGTGGTGATGTCACACATGCCCTATGCCTACCTTATACAGCTCATTGAATAGGAGATGATGACAATGATGATGTCAGCAATCACCCCTGAACAGAGTTTGTAAGTAGGGGCTGGGAGGCCACTGTCCTTATGTTCAGGCAGCGCTCGCAGACGCAGACAGACCACTCTTCTCCTCCGTGGACGCACGTGGGCCCAGTGGGCTCCAAGCATGAGCAGACCCAGGAGAGTGGTCCCAAGCAGACGCTGAGCCACTGTCACAACTGCACCTTACACCACGTATTGGTGTAAGGTTGGAGGGTGGTGGGTTGGAACTAGAAAACATAAAAAAACAAAAGATAAAACAAACAAAAACATTCACAATAATACAAGGCTGGATATGTGGCCTCCCCATAGCTATGTCATCAAGTGGCTGTCTTGCCTGTGTTCCAAATACTGACCATGTTCTCACTTACACAATGAATTACATTGAACTCAATTAATCATTTAAGAATTATAAGTTACACAATGTGTGTCAGTAGTTTTAAACCTGCTGAGACAAGTGTACATAGCCTGACTCCATCATTCATTCAGAAACCACATGTAAAAAGCTCTTTCAATGGGCAATCTTGACTCCTCCTTTCAACTTTTCCATCAACACTGTGACATCAACATGACCCTTGTGTGACATCAAAGCCACAAAAGGCAGCAGTGATGATGTCATCAGTGAGGAGCTTGACATGAGGACAGTGGTGATGTCACACATGCCCTATGCCTACCTTATACAGCTCATTGAATAGGAGATGATGACAATGATGATGTCAGCAATCACCCCAGAACAGAGTTTGTAAGTAGGGGCTGGGAGGCCACTGTCCTTATGTTCTGGCAGTGCTCGCAGACGCAGACAGACCACTCTTCTCCTCCGTGGACGCACGTGGGCCCAGTGGGCTCCAAGCATGAGCAGACCCAGGAGAGTGGTCCCAAGCAGACGCTGAGCCACTGTCTGAACTGCACCTTACACCACGTATTGGTGTAAGGTTGGAGGGTGGTGGGTTGGAACTAGAAAACAAACAAAAACAAAAGACAAAACAAACAAACAACATTCACGATAATAAAAGGCTGGATATGTGGCCTCCCCATAGCTATGTCATCAAGTGGCTGTCTTGCCTGTGTTCCAAATACTGACCATGTTCTCACTTACACAATGAATTACATTTAACTCAATTAATCATTTATGAATTATAAGTTACACAATGTGTGTCAGTAGTTTTAAACCTGCACAGACATGTGTACATAGCCTGACTCCTTCATTCATTCAGAAACCACATGTAAAAAGCTATTTCAAGGGGCAATCTTGACTCCTCCTTTCAACTTTTCCATCAACACTGTGACATCAACATGACCCTTGTGTGACATCAAAGCCACAAAAGGCAGCAGTGATGATGTCATCAGTGAGGCACTTGACATGAGGACAGTGGTGATGTCAACATGCCCTATGCCTACCTTGTACAGCTCATTGAATAGGAGATGATGACAATGATGATGTCAGCAATCACCCCAGAACAGAGTTTGTAAGTAGGGGCTGGGAGGCCACTGTCCTTTTGTTCTGGCAGTGCTTGCAGACGCAGACAGACCACTCTTCTCCTCCGCCGACGCACGTGGGCCCAGTGGGCTCCAAGCATGAGCAGACCCAGGAGAGTGGTCCCAAGCAGACGCTGAGCCACTGTCTGAACTGCACCTTACACCACGTATTGGTGTAAGGTTGGAGGGTGGTGGGTTGGAAGTAGAAAACAAACAAAAACAAAAGACAAAACAAACAAAAGACATTCACAATAATACAAGGCTGGATATGTGGCCTCCCCATCGCTAAGTCATCAAGTGGCTGTCTTGCCTGTGTTCCAAATACTGACCTTATCCTCGCTTACACAATGAATTACATTTAACTCAATTAATCATTTATGAATTATAAGTTACACAATGTGTGTCAGTAGTCTTAAACCTGCACAGACAATTGTACAAAGCCTGACTCCTTCATTCATTCAGAAACCACATGTAAAAAGCTATTTCAAGGGGCAATCTTGACTCCTCCTTTCAACTTTTCCATCAACACTGTGACATCAACATGACCCTTGTGTGACATCAAAGTCACAAAAGGCAGCAGTGATGATGTCATCAGTGAGGAGCTTGACATGAGGACAGTGGTGATGTCACACATGCCCTATGCCTACCTTATACAGCTCATTGAATAGGAGATGATGACAATGATGATGTCAGCAATCACCCCAGAACAGAGTTTGTAAGTAGGGGCTGGGAGGCCACTGTCCTTATGTTCTGGCAGTGCTCGCAGACGCAGACAGACCACTCTTCTCCTCCGCGGACGCACGTGGGCCCAGTGGCCTCCAAGCATGAGCAGGCCCAGGAGAGTGGTCCCAAGCAGATGTTGACCCACTGTCTGAACTGCACCTTACACCACGTATTGGTGTAAGGTTGGAGGGTGGTGGGTTGGAACTAGAAAACAAACAAAAACAAAAGACAAAACAAACAGAAAACATTCACAATAATACAAGGCTGGATATTTGGCCTCCCCACAGCTATGTCATCAAGTGGCTGTCTTGCCTGTGTTCCAAATACTGACCTTATCCTTACTTACACAATGAATTACATTAAACTCAATTAATCATTTATGAATTACAAGTTACACGTGTGTCAGTAGTTTTAAACCTGCTCAGACAAGTGTACATAGCCTGACTCCTTCATTCATTCAGAAACCACATGTAAAAAGCTCTTTCAATGGGCAATCTTGACTCCTCCTTTCGACAATCCATCAACACTGTGACATCAGCATGACCCTTGTGTGACATCAAAGCCACAAAAGGCAGCAGTGATGATGTCATCAGTGAGGAGCTTGACATGAGGACAGTGGTGATGTCACACATGCCCTATGCCTACCTTATACAGCTCATTGAATAGGAGATGATGACAATGATGATGTCAGCAATCACCCCAGAACAGAGTTTGTAAGTAGGGGCTGGGAGGCCACTGTCCTTATGTTCTGGCAATGCTCGTAGACGCAGACAGACCACTCTTCTCCTCCGCGGACGCACGTGGGCCCAGTGGGCTCCAAGCATGAGCAGACCCAGGAGAGTGGTCCCAAGCAGACGCTGAGCCACTGTCACAACTGCACCTTACACCACGTATTGGTGTAAGGTTGGAGGGTGGTGGGTTGGAACTAGAAAACAAACAAAAACAAAAAACAAAACAAACAAAAAACATTCACGATAATACAAGGCTGGATATGTGGCCTCCCCATAGCTATGTCATCAAGTGTCTGCCTTGCCTGTGTTCCAAATACTGACCTTATCCTCGCTTACACAATGAATTGCATTTAACTCAATTAATCATTTAAGAATTATAAGTTACACAATGTGTGTCAGTAGTTTTCAACCTGCACAGACAAGTGTACATAGCCTGACTCCTTCATTCATTCAGAAACCACATGTAAAAAGCTCTTTCAATGGGCAGGCTTGACTCCTCCTTTCAACTTTTCCATCAACACTGTGACATCAACATGACCCTTGTGTGACATCAAAGCCACAAAAGGCAGCAGTGATGATGTCATCAGTGAGGAGCTTGACATGAGGACAGTGGTGATGTCACACATGCCCTATGCATACCTTATACAGCTCATTGAATAGGAGATGATGACAATGATGATGTCAGCAATCACCCCAGAACAGAGTTTGTAAGTAGGGGCAGGGAGGCCACTGTCCTTATGTTCTGGCAGTGCTTGCAGACGCAGACAGACCACTCTTCTCCTCCGCCGACGCACGTGGGCCCAGTGGGCTCCAAGCATGTGCAGACCCAGGAGAGTGGTCCCTAGCAGACGCTGAGCCACTGTCTGAACTGCACCTTACACCACGTATTGGTGTAAGGTTGGAGGGTGGTGGGTTGGAAGTAGAAAACAAACAAAAGCAAAAGACAAAACAAAGAAAAGACATTCACAATAATACAAGGCTGGATATGTGGCCTCCCCATAGCTATGTCATCAAGTGGCTGTCTTGCCTGTGTTCCAAATACTGACCTTATCCTCGCTTACACAATGAATTGCATTTAACTCAATTAATCATTTAAGAATTATAAGTTACACAATGTGTGTCAGTAGTTTTAAACCTGCTCAGACAAGTGTACATAGCCTGACTCCATCATTCATTCAGAAACCACATGCAAAAAGCTCTTTCAATGGGCAATCTTGACTCCTCCTTTCAACTTTTCCATCAACACTGTGACATCAACATGACCCTTGTGTGACATCAAAGCCACAAAAGGCAGCAGTGATGATGTCATCAGTAAGGAGCTTGACATGAGGACAGTGGTGATGTCACACATGCCCTATGCCTACCTTATACAGCTCAATGAATAGGAGATGATGACGATGATGATGTCAGCAATCACCCCAGAACAGAGTTTGTAAGTAGGGACTGGGAGGCCACTGTCCTTATGTTCTGGCAGTGCTCGCAGACGCAGACAGACAACTCTTCTACTCTGCAGACGCACGTGGGCCCAGTGGGCTCCAAGCATGAGCAGACCCAGGAGAGTGGTCCCAAGCAGACGTTGAGCCACTGTCTGAACTGCACCTTTCACCACGTATTGGTGTAAGATTGGAGGGTGGTGGGTTGGAACTAGAAAACAAACAAAAACAAAAGACAAAACAAACAAAAGACATTCACAATAATACAAGGCTGGATATGTGGCCTCCCCATCGCTAAGTCATCATGTGGCTGTCTTGCCTGTGTTCCAAATACTGACCTTATCCTCGCTTACACAATGAATTACATTTAACTCAATTAATCATTTAAGAATTATAAGTTACACAATGTGTGTCAGTAGTTTTAAACCTGCACAGACAATTGTACATAGCCTGACTCCTTCATTCATTCAGAAACCACATGTAAAAAGCTCTTTCAATGGGCAATCTTGACTCCTCCTTTCAACTTTTCCATCAACACTGTGACATCAACATGACCCTTGTGTGACATCAAAGCCACAAAAGGCAGCAGTGATGATGTCATCAGTGAGGAGCTTGACATGAGGACAGTGGTGATGTCACACATGCCCTATGCCTACCTTATACAGCTCATTGAATAGGAGATGATGACGATGATGATGTCAGCAATCACCCCAGAACAGAGTTTGTAAGTTGGGGCTGGGAGGACACTGTCTTTATGTTCTGGCAGTGCTTGCAGACGCAGACAGACAACTCTTCTCCTCCGCCGACGCACGTGGGCCCAGTGGGCTCCAAGCATGAGCAGACCCAGGAGAGTGGTCCCAAACAGACGCTGAGCCACTGTCTGAACTGCACCTTACACCACGTATTGGTGTAAGGTTGGAGGGTGGTGGGTTGGAACTAGAAAACAAACAAAAACAAAAGACAAAACAAACAACATTCACGATAATACAAGGCTGGATATGTGGCCTTCCCATAGCTATGTCATCAAGTGGCTGTCTTGCCTGTGTTCCAAATACTGACCTAATCCTCACTTACACAATAAATTACATTTAACTCAATTAATCATTTATGAATTATAAGTTACACAATGTGTGTCAGTAGTTTTAAACCTGCTCAGACAAGTGTACATAGCCTGACCCCTTCATTTATTCAGAAACCATATGTAAAAAGCTATTTCAAGGGGCAATCTTGACTCCTCCTTTCAACTTTTCCATCAACACTGTGACATCAACATGACCCTTGTGTGACATCAAAGCCACAAAAGGCAGAAGTGATGATGTCATCAGTGAGGAGCTTGACATGAGGACAGTGGTGATGTCACACATGCCCTATGCCTACCTTATACAGCTCAATGAATAGGAGATGATGACGATGATGATGTCAGCAATCACCCCAGAACAGAGTTTGTAAGTAGGGGCTGGGAGGCCACTCTCCTTATGTTCTGGCAGTGCTCGCTGACGCAGACAGAAAACTCTTCTCTCCACGGACGCACGTGGGCCCAGTGGGCTCCAAGCATGAGCAGACCCAGGAGAGTGGTCCCAAGCAGACGCTGAGCCACTGTCACAACTGCACCTTACACCACGTATTGGTGTAAGGTTGGAGGTTGGTGGGTTGGAACTAGAAAACAAACAAAAACAAAAGACCAAACAAACAAAAAACATTCACAATAATACAAGGCCGGATATGTGGCCTCCCCATAGCTATGTCATCAAGTGGCTGTCTTGCCTGTGTTCCAAATACTGACCTTATCCTCACTTACACAATGAATTACATTTAACTCAATTAATCATTTATGAATTATAAGTTACACAATGTGTGTCAGTAGTTTTCAACCTGCTCAGACAAGTGTACATAGCCTGACTCCTTCATTCATTCAGAAACCACATGTAAAAAGCTCTTTCAATGGGCAATCGTGACTCCTCCTTTCAACTTTTCCATCAACACTGTGACATCAACATGACCCTTGTGTGACATCAAAGCCACGAAAGGAAGCAGTGATGATGTCATCAGTGAGGAGCTTGACATGAGGACAGTGGTGATGTCACACATGCCCTATGCCTACCTTATACAGCTCATTGAATAGGAGATGATGACAATGATGATGTCAGCAATCACCCCAGAACAGAGTTTGTAAGTAGGGGCTGGGAGGCCACTGTCCTTATGTTCTGGCAGTGCTCGCAGACGCAGACAGACAACTCTTCGACTCCGTGGACGCACGTGGGCCCAGTGGGCTCCAAGCATGAGCAGACCCAGGAGAGTGGTCCCAAGCAGACGCTGAGCCACTGTCACAACTGCACCTTACACCACGTATTGGTGTAAGGTTGGAGGGTGGTGGGTTGGAACTAGAAAACAAACAAAAACAAAAGACCAAACAAACAAAAAACATTCACAATAATACAAGGCTGGATATGTGGCCTCCCCATAGCTATGTCATCAAGTGGCTGTCTTGCCTGTGTTACAAATACTGACCTTATCCTCACTTACACAATGAATTACATTTAACTCAATTAATCATTTATGAATTATGAGTGACAAAATGTGTGTCAGTAATTTTAAACCTGCACAGACAAGTGTACATAGCCTGACTCCTTCATTCATTCAGAAACCACATGTAAAAAGCGATTTCAATTGACAATCTGGACTCCTCCTTTCAACTTTTCCATCAACACTGTGACATCAACATGACCCTTGTGTGACATCAAAGCCACAAAAGGCAGCAGTGATGATGTCATCAGTGAGGAGCTTGACATGAGGACAGTGGTGATGTCACACATGCCCTATGCCTACCTTATACAGCTCATTGAATAGGAGATGATGACAATGATGATGTCAGCAATCACCCCAGAACAGAGTTTGAAAGTAGGGGCTGGGAGGCCACTGTCCTTATGTTCTGGCAGTGCTCGCAGACGCAGACAGACCACTCTTCTCCTCCGTGGACGCACGTGGGCCCAGTGGGCTCCAAGCATGAGCAGACCCAGGAGAGTGGTCCCAAGCAGACGCTGAGCCACTGTCTGAACAGCACCTTACACCACGTATTGGTGCAAGGTTGGGGGATGGTGGCTTGGAACTAGAAAACAAACAAAAACAAAAAACAAAACAAACAAAAAACATTCACGAAAATACAAGGCTGGATAAGTCGCCTCCCCATAGCTATGTCATCAAGTGGCTGTCTTGCCTGTGTTCCAAATACTGACCTTATCCTCACTTACACTATGAATTACATTTAACTCAATTAATCATTTATGAATTATAAGTTACACAATGTGTGTCAGTAGTTTTCAACATGCTCAGACAAGTGTACATAGCCTGACTCCTTCATTCATTCAGAAATCACATGGAAAAAGCTCTTTCAATGGGAAATCTTGACTCCTCCTTTCAACTTTTCCATCAACACTGTGACATCAACATGGCCCTTGTGTGACATCAAAGCCACAAAAGGCAGCAGTGATGATGTCATCAGTGAGGAGCTTGACATGAGGACAGTGGTGATGTCACACATGCCCTATGCCTACCTTATACAGCTCATTGAATAGGAGATGATGACAATGATGATGTCAGCAATCACCCCAGAACAGAGTTTGTAAGTAGGGGCTGGGAGGCCACTGTCCTTATGTTCTGGCAGTGCTCGTAGACGCAGACATACCACTCTTCTCTCCACGGACGCACGTGGGCCCAGTGGGCTCCAAGCATGAGCAGACCCAGGAGAGTGGTCCCAAGCAGATGCTGAGCCACTGTCACAACTGCACCTTACACCACGTATTGATGTAAGGTTGGAAGGTGGTGGGTTGGAACTAGAAAACAAACAAAAACAAAAGACAAAACAAACAAAAAACATTCACAGTAATACAAGGCTGGATTTGTGGCCTCCCCAAAGCCACGTCATCAAGTGGCTGTCTTGCCTGTGTTCCAAATACTGACCTTATCCTCACTTACACAATGAATTACATTTAACTCAATTAATCATTTATGAATTATAAGTTACACAATATGTGTCAGTAGTTTTCAACCTGCACAGACAAGTGTACATAGCCTGACTCCTTCATTCATTCAGAAACTACATGTAAAAAGCTCTTTCAAGGGGCAATCTTGACTCCTCCTTTCAACTTTTCCATCAACACTGTGACATCAACATGACCCTTGTGTGACATCAAAGCCACAAAAGGCAGCAATGATGATGTCATCAGTAAGGAGCTTGACATGAGGACAGTGGTGATGTCACACATCATCTATGCCTACCTTATACAGGTCATTGAATAGGAGATGATGACAATGATGTTGTCAGCAATCACCCCAGAACAGAGTTTGTAAGTAGGGGCTGGGAGGCCACTGTCCTTATGTTCTGGCAGTGCTCGCAGACGCAGACAGACCACTCTTCTCCTCCGCAAACGCACGTGGGCACAGTGGGCTCCAAGCTTGAGCAGACCCAGGAGAGTGGTCCCAAGCAGACGCTGAGCCACTGTCACAACTGCACCTTTCACCACGTATTGGTGTAAGGTTGGAGGGTGGTGGGTTGGAACAAGAAAACAAACAAAAACAAAAGACAAAACAAACAAAGAACATTCACAATTATACAAGGCTGGATATGTGGCCTCCCCATAGCTATGTCATCAAGTGGCCTTCTTGCCTGTGTTCCGAATACTGACCTTATCCTCACTTACACAATGAATTACATTTAACTCAATTAATCATTTATGAATTATAAGTTACACAATGTGTGTCAGTAGTTTTAAACCTGCACAGACAAGTGTACATAGCCTGACTCCTTCATTCATTCAGAAACCACATGTAGAAAGCTCTTTCAATGGGCAATCTTGACTCCTACTTTCAACTTTTCCATCAACACTGTGACATCAACATGACACTTGTATGACATCAAAGCCACAAAAGGCAGCAGTGATGATGTCATCAGTGAGGAGCTTGACATGAGGACAGTGGTGATGTCACACATGCCCTATGCCTACCTTATACAGCTCATTGAATAGGAGATGATGACAATGATGATGTCAGCAATCACCCCAGAACAGAGTTTGTAAGTAGGGGCTGGGAGGCCACTGTCCTTATGTTCTGGCAGTGCTCGCAGACGCAGACGCAGACGCAGACGCAGACAGACCACTCTTCTCTCCGCGGAGGCACGTGGGCACAGTGGGCTCCAAGCATGAGCAGACCCAGGAGAGTGGTCCCAAGCAGACGCTGAGCCACTGTCACAACTGCACCTTACACCACGTATTGGTGTAAGGTTGGAGGGTGGTGGGTTGGAACTAGAAAACAAACAAAAACAAAAGACACAACAAACAGAAAACATTCATAATAATACAAGGCTGGATATGTGGCCTCCCCATAGCTATGTCATCAAGTGGCTGTCTTGCCTGTGTTCCAAATACTGACCATATACTCACTTACACAATGAATTACATTTAACTCAATTAATCATTTATGAATTTTAAGTTACACAATGTGTGTCAGTAGTTTGAAACCTGCACAGACAAGTGTACATAGCCTGACTCCTTCATTCATTCAGAAACCACATGTAAAAAGCTCTTTCAATGGGCAATCTTGACTCCTCCTTTCAACTTTTTCATCAACACTGTGACATCAACATGACCCTTGTGTGACATCAAAGCCACAAAAGGCAGCAGTGATGATGTCATCAGTGAGGAGCTTGACATGAGGACAGTGGTGATGTCACACATGCCCTATGCCTACCTTATACAGCTCATTGAATAGGAGATGATGACAATGATGATGTCATCAATCACCCCAGAACAGAGTTTGTAAGTAGGGGCTGGGAGGCCACTGTCCTTATGTTCTGGCAGTGCTCGCAGACGCAGACAGACCACTCTTCTCCTCCGCATACGCACGTGGGCACAGTGGGCTCCAAGCTTGAGCAGACCCAGGAGAGTGGTCCCAAGCAGACGCTGAGCCACTGTCACAACTGCACCTTTCACCACGTATTGGTGTAAGGTTG
This sequence comes from Karalla daura, assembly GCA_029224185.1. NCBI lineage: Eukaryota > Metazoa > Chordata > Actinopteri > Chaetodontiformes > Leiognathidae > Karalla > Karalla daura. The sequence goes on from CM055188.1 coordinate 20,908,874, forward strand.
GAGGGTGGTGGGTTGGAACAAGAAAACAAACAAAAACAAAAGACAAAACAAACAAAGAACATTCACAATTATACAAGGCTGGATATGTGGCCTCCCCATAGCTATGTCATCAAGTGGCCTTCTTGCCTGTGTTCCGAATACTGACCTTATCCTCACTTACACAATGAATTACATTTAACTCAATTAATCATTTATGAATTATAAGTTACACAATGTGTGTCAGTAGTTTTAAACCTGCACAGACAAGTGTACATAGCCTGACTCCTTCATTCATTCAGAAACCACATGTAGAAAGCTCTTTCAATGGGCAATCTTGACTCCTACTTTCAACTTTTCCATCAACACTGTGACATCAACATGACACTTGTATGACATCAAAGCCACAAAAGGCAGCAGTGATGATGTCATCAGTGAGGAGCTTGACATGAGGACAGTGGTGATGTCACACATGCCCTATGCCTACCTTATACAGCTCATTGAATAGGAGATGATGACAATGATGATGTCAGCAATCACCCCAGAACAGAGTTTGTAAGTAGGGGCTGGGAGGCCACTGTCCTTATGTTCTGGCAGTGCTCGCAGACGCAGACGCAGACGCAGACGCAGACAGACCACTCTTCTCTCCGCGGAGGCACGTGGGCACAGTGGGCTCCAAGCATGAGCAGACCCAGGAGAGTGGTCCCAAGCAGACGTTGAGCCACTGTCACAACTGCACCTTACACCACGTATTGGTGTAAGGTTGGAGGGTGGTGGGTTGGAACTAGAAAACAAACAAAAACAAAAGACACAACAAACAGAAAACATTCATAATAATACAAGGCTGGATATGTGGCCTCCCCATAGCTATGTCATCAAGTGGCTGTCTTGCCTGTGTTCCAAATACTGACCATATACTCACTTACACAATGAATTACATTTAACTCAATTAATCATTTATGAATTTTAAGTTACACAATGTGTGTCAGTAGTTTGAAACCTGCACAGACAAGTGTACATAGCCTGACTCCTTCATTCATTCAGAAACCACATGTAAAAAGCTCTTTCAATGGGCAATCTTGACTCCTCCTTTCAACTTTTTCATCAACACTGTGACATCAACATGACCCTTGTGTGACATCAAAGCCACAAAAGGCAGCAGTGATGATGTCATCAGTGAGGAGCTTGACATGAGGACAGTGGTGATGTCACACATGCCCTATGCCTACCTTATACAGCTCATTGAATAGGAGATGATGACAATGATGATGTCATCAATCACCCCAGAACAGAGTTTGTAAGTAGGGGCTGGGAGGCCACTGTCCTTATATTCTGGCAGTGCTCGCAGACGCAGACAGACCACTCTTCTCCTCCGCAAACGCACGTGGGCACAGTGGGCTCCAAGCTTGAGCAGACCCAGGAGAGTGGTCCCAAGCAGACGCTGAGCCACTGTCACAACTGCACCTTTCACCACGTATTGGTGTAAGGTTGGAGGGTGGTGGGTTGGAACAAGAAAACAAACAAAAACAAAAGACAAAACAAACAAAGAACATTCGCAATTATAGAAGGCTGGATATGTGGCCTCCCCATAGCTATGTCATCAAGTGGCCTTCTTGCCTGTGTTCCGAATACTGACCTTATCCTCACTTACACAATGAATTACATTTAACTCAATTAATCATTTATGAATTATAAGTTACACAATGTGTGTCAGTAGTTTTAAACCTGCACAGACAAGTGTACATAGCCTGACTCCTTCATTCATTCAGAAACCACATGTAGAAAGCTCTTTCAATGGGCAATCTTGACTCCTACATTCAACTTTTCCATCAACACTGTGACATCAACATGACACTTGTATGACATCAAAGCCACAAAAGGCAGCAGTGATGATGTCATCAGTGAGGAGCTTGACATGAGGACAGTGGTGATGTCACACATGCCCTATGCCTACCTTATACAGCTCATTGAATAGGAGATGATGACAATGATGATGTCAGCAATCACCCCAGAACAGAGTTTGTAAGTAGGGGCTGGGAGGCCACTGTCCTTATGTTCTGGCAGTGCTCGCAGACGCAGACAGACCACTCTTCACCTCCGCGGACTCCCGTGGGCCCAGTGGGCTCCAAGCATGAGCAGACCCAGGAGAGTGGTCCCAAGCAGACACTGAGCCACTGTCACAACTGCACCTTACACCACGTATTGGTGTAAGGTTGGAGGGTGGTGGCTTGGAACTAGAAAACAAACAAAAACAAAAGACAAAACAAACAAAAAACGTTCACAATAATACAAGTCTGGAAATGTGGCCTCCCCATAGCTATGTCATCAAGTGGCTGTTTTGCCTGTGTTCCAAATACTGACCTAATCCTCACTTACACAATGAAATACATTTAACTCAATTAATCATTTATGAATTATGAGTGACAAAATGTATGTCAGTTATTTTAAACCTGCACAGACAAGTGTACATAGCCTGACTTCTTCATTCATTCAGAAACCGCATGTAAAAGGCGATTTCAATTGGCAATCTGGACTCCTCCTTTCAACTTTTCTATCAACACTGTGACATCAACATGACCCTTGTGTGACATCAAAGCCTCAAAAGGCAGCAGTGATGATGTCATCAGTGAGGAGCTTGACATGAGGACAGTGGTGATGTCACACATGCCCTATGCCTACCTTATACAGCTCATTGAAAAGGAGATGATGACAATGCTGATGTCAGCAATCACCCCAGAACAGAGTTTGTAAGTAGGGGCTGGGAGGCCACTGTCCTTATGTTCTGGCAGTGCTCGCAGACGCAGACAGACAACTCTTCGACTCCGTGGACGCACGTGGGCCCAGTGGGCTCCAAGCATGAGCAGACCCAGGAGAGTGGTCCCAAGCAGACGCTGAGCCACTGTCTGAACTGCACCTTACACCACGTATTGGTGTAAGGTTGGAGGGTGGTGGGTTGGAACTAGAAAACAAACAAAAACAAAAGACAAAACAAACAAAAGACATTCACAATAATACAAGGCTGGATATGTGGCCTCCCCATCGCTAAGTCATCAAGTGGCTGTCTTGCCTGTGTTCCAAATACTGACCTTATCCTCACTTACACAATGAATTACATTTAACTCAATTAATCATTTAAGAATTATAAGTTACACAATGTGTGTCAGTAGTTTTAAACCTGCTGAGACAAGTGTACATAGCCTGACTCCATCATTCATTCAGAAACCACATGCAAAAAGCTCTTTCAATGGGCAATCTTGACTCCTCCTTTCAACTTTTCCATCAACACTGTGACATCAACATGACCCTTGTGTGACATCAAAGCCACAAAAGGCAGCAGTGATGATGTCATCAGTGAGGAGCTTGACATGAGGACAGTGGTGATGTCACTTATGCCCTATGCCTACCTTATACAGCTCAATGAATAGGAGATGATGACGATGATGATGTCAGCAATCACCCCAGAACAGAGTTTGTAAGTAGGGGCTGGGAGGCCACTGTCCTTATGTTCTGGCAGTGCTTGCAGACGCAGACTGACCACTCTTCTCCTCCGCCGACGCACGTGGGCCCAGAGGCCTCCAAGCATGAGCAGACCCAGGAGAGTGGTCCCAAACAGACGCTGAGCCACTGTCTGAACTGCACCTTACACCACGTATTGGTGTAAGGTTGGAGGGTGGTGGGTTGGAACTAGAAAACAAACAAAAACAAAAGACAAAACAAACAGAAAACATTCACGATAATACAAGGCTGGATATGTGGCCTCCCCATAGCTATGTCATCAAGTGGCTGTCTTGCCTGTGTTCCAAATACTGACCATGTTCTCACTTACACAATGAATTACATTTAACTCAATTAATCATTTATGAATTATAAGTTACACAATGTGTGTCAGTAGTTTTAAACCTGCTCAGACATGTGTACATAGCCTGACTCCTTCATTCATTCAGAAACCACATGTAAAAAGCTCTTTCAATGGGCAATCTTGACTCCTCCTTTCAACAATCCATCAACACTGTGACATCAACATGACCCTTGTGTGACATCAAAGCCACAAAAGGCAGCAGTGATGATGTCATCAGTGAGGAGCTTGACATGAGGACAGTGGTGATGTCACACATGCCCTATGCCTACCTTATACAGCTCATTGAATAGGAGATGATGACAATGATGATGTCAGCAATCACCCCTGAACAGAGTTTGTAAGTAGGGGCTGGGAGGCCACTGTCCTTATGTTCTGGCAGCGCTCGCAGACGCAGACAGACCACTCTTCTCCTCCGTGGACGCACGTGGGCCAAGTGGGCTCCAAGCATGAGCAGACCCAGGAGAGTGGTCCCAAGCAGACGCTGAGCCACTGTCACAACTGCACCTTACACCACGTATTGGTGTAAGGTTGGAGGGTGGTGGGTTGGAACTAGAAAACAAACAAAAACAAAAGACAAAACAAACAGAAACATTCACAATAATACAAGGCTGGATATGTGGCCTCCCCATAGCTATGTCAACAAGTAGCTGTCTTGCCTGTGTTCCAAATACTGACCTTATCCTCACTTACACAATGAATTACATTTCACTCAATTAATCATTTATGAATTATAAGTTACACAATGTGTGTCAGTAGTTTTCAACCTGGTCAGACAAGTGTATATAGCCTGACTCCTTCATTCATTCAGAAACCACATGCAAAAAGCTCTTTCAATCGGCAATCTTGACTCCTCCTTTCAACCTTTCCATCAACACTGTGACATCAACATGACCCTTGTGTGACATCAAAGCCACAAAAGGCAGCAGTGATGATGTCATCAGTGAGGAGCTTGACATGAGGACAGTGGTGATGTCACACATGCCCTATGCCTACCTTGTACAGCTCATTGAATAGGAGATGATGACAATGATGATGTCAGCAATCACCCCAGAACAGAGTTTGTAAGTAGGGGCTGGGAGGCCACTGTCCTTATGTTCTGGCAGTGCTCGCAGACGCAGACAGACCACTCATCTCCTCCGCCGTCTCACGTGGGCCCAGTGGGCTCCAAGCATGAGCAGACCCAGGAGAGTGGTCCCAAGCAGACGCTGAGCCACTGTCACAACTGCACCTTACACCACGTATTGGTGAAAGGTTGGAGGGTGGTGGGTTGGAACTAGAAAACAAACAAAAACAAAAGACAAATCAAACAAAAACATTCACAATAATACAAGGCCGGATATGTGGCCTCCCCATAGCTATGTCATCAAGTAGCTGTTTTGCCTGTGTTCCAAATACTGACCTTATCCTCACTTACACGATGAATTACATTTAACTCAATTAATCATTTATGAATTATAACGTACACAATGTGTGTCAGTGGTTTTAGACCTGCACAGACAAGTGTACATAGCCTGAGTCCATCATTCATTCAGAAACCACATTCAAAAAGCTCTTTCAATCGGCAATCTTGACTCCTCCTTTCAACCTTTCCATCAACACTGTGACATCAACATGACCCTTGTGTGACATCAAAGCCACAAAAGGCAGCAGTGATGATGTCATCAGTGAGGAGCTTGACATGAGGACAGTGGTGATGTCACACATGCCCTATGCCTATCTTGTACAGCTCATTGAATAGGAGATGATGACAATGATGATGTCAGCAATCACCCCAGAACAGAGTTTGTAAGTAGGGGCTGGGAGGCCACTGTCCTTATGTTCTGGCAGTGCTCGCAGACGCAGACAGACCACTCGTCTCCTCCGCCGACTCACGTGGGCCCAGTGGGCTCCAAGCATGAGTAGACCCAGGAGAGTGGTCCCAAGCAGACGCTGAGCCACTGTCACAACTGCACCTTACACCACGTATTGGTGTAAGGTTGGAGGGTGGTGGGTTGGAACTAGAAAACAAACAAAAACAAAAGACAAATCAAACAAAAACATTCACAATAATACAAGGCTGGATATGTGGCCTCCCCATAGCTATGTCATCAAGTGGCTGTCTTGCCTGTGTTCCAAATACTGACCTTATCCTCACTTACACAATGAATTACATTTAACTCAATTAATCATTTATGAATTATAAGTTACACAATGTGTGTCAGTAGTTTTCAACCTGCTCAGACAAGTGTATATAGCCTGACTCCTTCATTCATTCAGAAACCACATGCAAAAAGCTCTTTCAATCGGCAATCTTGACTCCTCCTTTCAACCTTTCCATCAACACTGTGACATCAACATGACCCTTGTGTGACATCAAAGCCACAAAAGGCAGCAGTGATGATGTCATCAGTGAGGAGCTTGACATGAGGACAGTGGTGATGTCACACATGCCCTATGCCTACCTTATACAGCTCATTGAATAGGAGATGATGACAATGATGATGTCAGCAATCACCCCAGAACAGAGTTTGTAAGTAGGGGCTGGGAGGCCACTGTCCTTATGTTCTGGCAGTGCTCGCAGACGCAGACAGACCACTCTTCTCCTCCGTGGACGCACGTGGGCCAGTGGGCTCCAAGCATGAGCAGACCCAGGAGAGTGGTCCCAAACAGACGCTGAGCCACTGTCTGAACTGCACCTTACACCACGTATTGGTGTAAGGTTGGAGGGTGGTGGGCTGGAACTAGAAAACAAACAAAAACAAAAGACAAAACAAACAGAAAACATTCACAAGAATACAAGGCTGGATATGTGGCCTCCCCATAGCTATGTCATCAAGTGGCTGTCTTGCCTGTGTTCCAAATACTGACCATATACTCACTTACACAATGAATTACATTTAACTCAATTAATCATTTATGAATTATAAGTTAAACAATGTGTGTCAGTAGTTTTAAACCTGCACAGACAAGTGTACATAGCCTGACTCCTTCATTCATTCAGAAACCACATGTAAAAAGCTCTTTCAATGGGCAATCTTGACTCCTCCTTTCAACTTTTCCATCAACACTGTGACATCAACATGACCCTTGTGTGACATCAAAGCCTCAAAAGGCAGCAGTGATGATGTCATCAGTGAGGAGCTTGACATGAGGACAGTGGTGATGTCACACATGCCCTATGCCTACCTTATAAAGCTTATTGAATAGGAGATGATGACGATGATGATGTCAGCAATCACCCCAGAACAGAGTTTGTAAGTAGGGGCTGGGAGGCCACTGTCCTTATGTTCTGGCAGTGCTCGCAGAGGCAGACAGACCACTCTTCTCCTCCGTGGACGCACGTGGGCCAGTGGGCTCCAAGCATGAGCAGACCCAGGAGAGTGGTCCCAAACAGACGCTGAGCCACTGTCTGAACTGCACCTTACACCACGTATTGGTGTAAGGTTGGAGGGTGGTGGGCTGGAACTAGAAAACAAACAAAAACAAAAGACAAAACAAACCAAAAACATTCACAAGAAGACAAGGCTGGATATGTGGCCTCCCCATAGCGATGTCATCAAGTGGCTGTCTTGCCTGTGTTCCAAATACTGACCTTTTCCTTACTTGCACGATGAATTACAATAAACTCAATTAATCATTTATGAATTATAAGTTACACAATGTGTGTCAGTAGTTTTCAACCTGCACAGACAAGTGTACATAGCCTGACTCCTTCATTCATTCAGAAACCACATGTCAAAAGCTCTTTCAATGGGCAATCTTGACTCCTCCTTTCAACTTTTCCAGCAGCACTGTGACATCAACATGACCCTTGTGTGACATCAAAGCCACAAAAGGCAGCAGTGATGATGTCATCAGTGAGGAGCTTGACATGAGGACAGTGGTGATGTCACACATGCCCTATGCCTACCTTATACAGCTCATTGAATAGGAGATGATGACAATGATGATGTCAGCAATCACCCCAGAACAGAGTTTGTAAGTAGGGGCTGGGAGGCCACTGTCCATATGTTCTGGCAGTGCTCGCAGACGCAGACAGACCACTCTTCTCCTCCGCCGACTCACGTGGGCCCAGTGGGCTCCAAGCATGAGCAGACCCAGGAGAGTGGTCCCAAGCAGACGCTGAGCCACTGTCACAACTGCACCTTACACCACGTATTGGTGTAAGGTTGGAGGGTGGTGGGTTGGAACTAGAAAACAAACAAAAACAAAAGACACAACAAACAGAAAACATTCACAATAATACAAGGCTGGATATGTGGCCTCCCCATAGCTATGTCATCAAGTGGCTGTCTTGCCTGTGTTCCAAATACTGACCATATACTCACTTACACAATGAATTACATTTAACTCAATTAATCATTTATGAATTATAAGTTACACAATGTGTGTCAGTAGTTTTAAACCTGCACAGACAAGTGTACATAGCCTGACTCCTTCATTCATTCAGAAACCACATGTCAAAAGCTCTTTCAATGGGCAATCTTGACTCCTCCTTTAAACTTTTCCATCAGCACTGTGACATCAACATGACCCTTGTGTGACATCAAAGCCACAAAAGGCAGCAGTGATGATGTCATCAGTGAGGAGCTTGACATGAGGACAGTGGTGATGTCACACATGCCCTATGCCTACCTTATACAGCTCATTGAATAGGAGATGATGACAATGATGATGTCAGCAATCACCCCAGAACAGAGTTTGTAAGTAGGGGCTGGAAGGCCACTGTCCTTATGTTCTGGCAGTGCTCGCAGACGCAGACAGACCACTCTTCTCCTCCGTGGACGCACGTGGGGCCAGTGGGCTCCAAGCATGAGCAGACCCAGGAGAGTGGTCCCAAGCAGACGCTGAGCCACTGTCTGAACTGCACCTTACACCACGTATTGGTGTAAGGTTGGAGGGTGGTGGGTTGGAACTAGAAAACAAACAAAAAGAAAAGACAAAACAAACAAAAAACATTCACAATAATACAAGGCTGGATATGTGGCCTCCCCATAGCTATGTCATCATGTGTCTGTCTTACCTGTGTTCGAAATACTGACCATGTCCTCACTTACACAATGAATTACAATAAACTCAATTAATCATTTATGAATTATAAGTTACACAATGTGTGTCAGTAGTTTTCAACCTGCACAGACAAGTGTACATAGCCTGACTCCTTCATTCATTCAGAAACCACATGTCAAAAGCTCTTTCAATGGGCAATCTTGACTCCTCCTTTCAACTTTTCCAGCAGCACTGTGACATCAACATGACCCTTGTGTGACATCAAAGCCACAAAAGGCAGCAGTGATGATGTCATCAGTGAGGAGCTTGACATGAGGACAGTGGTGATGTCACACATGCCCTATGCCTACCTTATACAGCTCATTGAATAGGAGATGATGACAATGATGATGTCAGCAATCACCTCAGAACAGAGTTTGTAAGTAGGGGCTGGGAGGCCACTGTCCATATGTTCTGGCAGTGCTCGCAGACGCAGACAGACCACTCTTCTCCTCCGCCGACTCACGTGGGCCCAGTGGGCTCCAAGCATGAGCAGACCCAGGAGAGTGGTCCCAAGCAGACGCTGAGCCACTGTCACAACTGCACCTTACACCACGTATTGGTGTAAGGTTGGAGGGTGGTGGGTTGGAACTAGAAAACAAACAAAAACAAAAGACACAACAAACAGAAAACATTCACAATAATACAAGGCTGGATATGTGGCCTCCCCATAGCTATGTCATCAAGTGGCTGTCTTGCCTGTGTTCCAAATACTGACCATATACTCACTTACACAATGAATTACATTTAACTCAATTAATCATTTATGAATTATAAGTTACACAATGTGTGTCAGTAGTTTTAAACCTGCACAGACAAGTGTACATAGCCTGACTCCTTCATTCATTCAGAAACCACATGTCAAAAGCTCTTTCAATGGGCAATCTTGACTCCTCCTTTCAACTTTTCCATCAGCACTGTGACATCAACATGACCCTTGTGTGACATCAAAGCCACAAAAGGCAGCAGTGATGATGTCATCAGTGAGGAGCTTGACATGAGGACAGTGGTGATGTCACACATGCCCTATGCCTACCTTATACAGCTCATTGAATAGGAGATGATGACAATGATGATGTCAGCAATCACCCCAGAACAGAGTTTGTAAGTAGGGGCTGGGAGGCCACTGTCCTTATGTTCTGGCAGTGCTCGCAGACGCAGACAGACCACTCTTCTCCTCCGTGGACGCACGTGGGGCCAGTGGGCTCCAAGCATGAGCAGACCCAGGAGAGTGGTCCCAAGCAGACGCTGAGCCACTGTCTGAACTGCACCTTACACCACGTATTGGTGTAAGGTTGGAGGGTGGTGGGTTGGAACTAGAAAACAAACAAAAACAAAAGACAAAACAAACCAAAAGCATTCACAAGAAGACAAGGCTGGATATGTGGCCTCCCCATAGCTATGTCATCAAGTGGCTGTCTTGCCTGTGTTCCAAATACTGACCTTTTCCTTACTTGCACGATGAATTACAATAAACTCAATTAATCATTTATGAATTATAAGTGACACAATGTGTGTCAGTATTTTAAAACCTGCACAGACAAGTGTACATAGCCTGACTCCTTCATTCATTCAGAAACCACATGTCAAAAGCTCTTTCAATGGGCAATCTTGACTCCTCCTTTCAACTTTTCCATCAACACTGTGACATCAACATGACCCTTGTGTGACATCAAAGCCACAGAAGGCAGCAGTGATGATGTCATCAGTGAGGAGCTTGACATGAGGACAGTGGTGATGTCACACATGCCCTATGCCTACCTTGTACAGCTCATTGAATAGGACATGATGACAATGATGATGTCAGCAATCACCTCAGAACAGAGTTTGTAAGTAGGGGCTGGGAGGCCACTGTCCTTATGTTCTGGCAGTGCTCGCAGACGCAGACAGACCACTCTTCTCTCCGCGGACGCACGTGGGCCCAGTGGGCTCCAAGCATGAGCAGACCCAGGAGAGTGGTCCCAAGCAGATGCTGAGCCACTGTCACAACTGCACCTTACACCACGTATTGGTGTAAGGTTGGAGGGTGGTGGGTTGGAACTAGAAAACAAACAAAAACAAAAGACAAAACAAACAAAAAACATTCACTATAATACAAGGCTGGATATGTGGCCTCCCCATAGCTGTGTCATCAAGTGGCTGTCTTGCCTGTGTTCCAAAAACTGACCTTTTCCTTACTTGCACGATGAATTACATTTAACTCAATTAATCATTTATGAATTATAAGTTACACAATGTGTGTCAGTAGTTTTAAACCTGCACAGACAAGTGTACATAGCCTGACTCCTTCATTCATTCAGAAACCACATGTAAAAAGCTCTTTCAATGGGCAATCTTGACTCCTCCTTTCAACTTTTTCATCAACACTGTGACATCAACATGACCCTTGTGTGACATCAAAGCCACAAAAGGCAGCAGTGATGATGTCATCAGTGAGGAGCTTGACATGAGGACAGTGGTGATGTCACACATGCCCTATGCCTACCTTATACAGCTCAATGAATAGGAGATGATGACGATGATGATGTCAGCAATCACCCCAGAACAGAGTTTGTAAGTAGGGGCTGGGAGGCCACTCTCCTTATGTTCTGGCAGTGCTCGCTGACGCAGACAGAAAACTCTTCTCTCCACGGACGCACGTGGGCCCAGTGGGCTCCAAGCATGAGCAGACCCAGGAGAGTGGTCCCAAGCAGACGCTGAGCCACTGTCACAACTGCACCTTACACCACGTATTGGTGCAAGGTTGGAAGGTGGTGGGTTGGAACTAGAAAACAAACAAAAACAAAAGACAAAACAAACAAAAAACATTCACAATAATACAAGGCTGGATATGTGGCCTCCCCATAGCTATGTCATCAAGTGGCTGTCTTGCCTGTGTTCCAAATACTGACCTTATACTCAATGACACAATAGATTACATTCAACTTAATTAATCATTTATGAATTATAAGTTACACAATGTGTGTCAGTAATTTTAAACCTGCACAGACAAGTGTACATAGCCTGACTCCTTCATTCATTCAGAAACCACATGTAAAAAGCTCTTTCAATGGGCAATCGTGACTCCTCCTTTCAACTTTTCCATCAACACTGTGACATCAACATGACCCTTGTGTGACATCAAAGCCACGAAAGGAAGCAGTGATGATGTCATCAGTGAGGAGCTTGACATGAGGACAGTGGTGATGTCACACATGCCCTATGCCTACCTTATACAGCTCATTGAATAGGAGATGATGACAATGATGATGTCAGCAATCACCCCAGAACAGAGTTTGTAAGTAGGGGCTGGGAGGCCACTGTCCTTATGTTCTGGCAGTGCTCGCAGACGCAGACAGACAACTCTTCTCCTCCGTGGACGCACGTGGGCCCAGTGGGCTCCAAGCATGAGCAGACCCAGGAGAGTGGTCCCAAGCAGACGCTGAACCACTGTCTGAACTGCACCTTACACCACGTATTGGTGTAAGGTTGGAGGGTGGTGGGTTGGAACTAGAAAACAAACAAAAACAAAAGAAAAAACAAACAAAAAACATTCACAAGAATACAAGGCTGCATATGTGGCCTCCCCATAGCTATGTCATCAAGTGGCTGTCTTGCCTGTGTTCCAAATACTGACCTTGTCCTCACTTACACAATGAATTACATTTAACTCAATTAATCATTTATGAATTATAAGTTACACAATGTGTGTCAGTAGTTTTAAACCTGCACAGACAAGTGTACATAGCCTGACTCCTTCATTCATTCAGAAACCACATGTCAAAAGCTCTTTCAATGGGCAATCTTGACTCCTCCTTTCAACTTTTCCATCAACACTGTGACATCAACATGACCCTTGTGTGACATCAAAGCCACAAAAGGCAGCAGTGATGATGTCATCAGTGAGGAGCTTGACATGAGGACAGTGGTGATGTCACACATGCCCTATGCCTACCTTATACAGCTCAATGAATAGGAGATGATGACGATGATGATGTCAGCAATCACCCCAGAACAGAGTTTGTAAGTAGGGGCTGGGAGGCCACTCTCCTTATGTTCTGGCAGTGCTCGCTGACGCAGACAGAAAACTCTTCTCTCCACGGACGCACGTGGGCCCAGTGGGCTCCAAGCATGAGCAGACCCAGGAGAGTGGTCCCAAGCAGACGCTGAGCCACTGTCACAACTGCACCTTACACCACGTATTGGTGTAAGGTTGGAGGTTGGTGGGTTGGAACTAGAAAACAAACAAAAACAAAAGACCAAACAAACAAAAAACATTCACAATAATACAAGGCCGGATATGTGGCCTCCCCATAGCTATGTCATCAAGTGGCTGTCTTGCCTGTGTTCCAAATACTGACCTTATCCTCACTTACACAATGAATTACATTTAACTCAATTAATCATTTATGAATTATGAGTGACAAAATGTGTGTCAGTAATTTTAAACCTGCACAGACAAGTGTACATAGCCTGACTCCTTCATTCATTCAGAAACCACATGTAAAAAGCTCTTTCAATGGGCAATCGTGACTCCTCCTTTCAACTTTTCCATCAACACTGTGACATCAACATGACCCTTGTGTGACATCAAAGCCACGAAAGGAAGCAGTGATGATGTCATCAGTGAGGAGCTTGACATGAGGACAGTGGTGATGTCACACATGCCCTATGCCTACCTTATACAGCTCATTGAATAGGAGATGATGACAATGATGATGTCAGCAATCACCCCAGAACAGAGTTTGTAAGTAGGGGCTGGGAGGCCACTGTCCTTATGTTCTGGCAGTGCTCGCAGACGCAGACAGACCACTCTTCTCCTCCGTGGACGCACGTGGGCCCAGTGGGCTCCAAGCATGAGCAGACCCAGGAGAGTGGTCCCAAGCAGACGCTGAACCACTGTCTGAACAGCACCTTACACCACGTATTGGTGTAAGGTTGGAGGGTGGTGGGTTGGAACTAGAAAACAAACAAAAACAAAAGAAAAAACAAACAAAAAACATTCACAAGAATACAAGGCTGCATATGTGGCCTCCCCATAGCTATGTCATCAAGTGGCTGTCTTGCCTGTGTTCCAAATACTGACCTTGTCCTCACTTACACAATGAATTACATTTAACTCAATTAATCATTTATGAATTATAAGTTACACAATGTGTGTCAGTAGTTTTAAACCTGCACAGACAAGTGTACATAGCCTGACTCCTTCATTCATTCAGAAACCACATGTCAAAAGCTCTTTCAATGGGCAATCTTGACTCCTCCTTTCAACTTTTCCATCAACACTGTGACATCAACATGACCCTTGTGTGACATCAAAGCCACAAAAGGCAGCAGTGATGATGTCATCAGTGAGGAGCTTGACATGAGGACAGTGGTGATGTCACACATGCCCTATGCCTACCTTATACAGCTCAATGAATAGGAGATGATGACGATGATGATGTCAGCAATCACCCCAGAACAGAGTTTGTAAGTAGGGGCTGGGAGGCCACTCTCCTTATGTTCTGGCAGTGCTCGCTGACGCAGACAGAAAACTCTTCTCTCCACGGACGCACGTGGGCCCAGTGGGCTCCAAGCATGAGCAGACCCAGGAGAGTGGTCCCAAGCAGACGCTGAGCCACTGTCACAACTGCACCTTACACCACGTATTGGTGTAAGGTTGGAGGTTGGTGGGTTGGAACTAGAAAACAAACAAAAACAAAAGACCAAACAAACAAAAAACATTCACAATAATACAAGGCCGGATATGTGGCCTCCCCATAGCTATGTCATCAAGTGGCTGTCTTGCCTGTGTTCCAAATACTGACCTTATCCTCACTTACACAATGAATTACATTTAACTCAATTAATCATTTATGAATTATGAGTGACAAAATGTGTGTCAGTAATTTTAAACCTGCACAGACAAGTGTACATAGCCTGACTCCTTCATTCATTCAGAAACCACATGTAAAAAGCTCTTTCAATGGGCAATCGTGACTCCTCCTTTCAACTTTTCCATCAACACTGTGACATCAACATGACCCTTGTGTGACATCAAAGCCACGAAAGGAAGCAGTGATGATGTCATCAGTGAGGAGCTTGACATGAGGACAGTGGTGATGTCACACATGCCCTATGCCTACCTTATACAGCTCATTGAATAGGAGATGATGACAATGATGATGTCAGCAATCACCCCAGAACAGAGTTTGTAAGTAGGGGCTGGGAGGCCACTGTCCTTATGTTCTGGCAGTGCTCGCAGACGCAGACAGACCAGTCTTCTCCTCCGTGGACGCACGTGGGCCCAGTGGGCTCCAAGCATGAGCAGACCCAGGAGAGTGGTCCCAAGCAGACGCTGAGCCACTGTCTGAACAGCACCTTACACCACGTATTGGTGCAAGGTTGGGGGGTGGTGGCTTGGAACTAGAAAACAAACAAAAACAAAAAACAAAACAAACAAAAAACATTCACGAAAATACAAGGCTGGATAAGTCGCCTCCCCATAGCTATGTCATCAAGTGGCTGTCTTGCCTGTGTTCCAAATACTGACCTTATCCTCACTTACACTATGAATTACATTTAACTCAATTAATCATTTATGAATTATAAGTTACACAATGTGTGTCAGTAGTTTTCAACATGCTCAGACAAGTGTACATAGCCTGACTCCTTCATTCATTCAGAAACCACATGTAAAAAGCTCTTTCAATCGGCAATCTTGACTCCTCCTTTCAACTTTTCCATCAACACTGTGACATCAACATGGCCCTTGTGTGACATCAAAGCCACAAAAGGCAGCAGTGATGATGTCATCAGTGAGGAGCTTGACATGAGGACAGTGGTGATGTCACACATGCCCTATGCCTACCTTATACAGCTCATTGAATAGGAGATGATGACAATGATGATGTCAGCAATCACCCCAGAACAGAGATTGTAAGTAGGGGCTGGGAGGCCACTGTCCTTATGTTCTGGCAGTGCTTGCAGACGCAGACAGACCACTCTTCTCCTCCGTGGACGCACGTGGGCCCAGTGGGCTCCAAGCATGAGCAGACCCAGGAGAGTGGTCCCAAGCAGACGCTGAGCCACTGTCTGAACAGCACCTTACACCACGTATTGGTGTAAGGTTGGAGGGTGGTGGGTTGGAACTAGAAAACATAAAAAAACAAAAGATAAAACAAACAAAAACATTCACAATAATACAAGGCTGGATATGTGGCCTCCCCATAGCTATGTCATCAAGTGGCTGTCTTGCCTGTGTTCCAAATACTGACCATGTTCTCACTTACACAATGAATTACATTGAACTCAATTAATCATTTAAGAATTATAAGTTACACAATGTGTGTCAGTAGTTTTAAACCTGCACAGACAAGTGTACATAGCCTGACTCCTTCATTCATTCAGAAACCACATGTAGAAAGCTCTTTCAATGGGCAATCTTGACTCCTACTTTCAACTTTTCCATCAACACTGTGACATCAACATGACACTTGTGTGACATCAAAGCCACAAAAGGCAGCAGTGATGATGTCATCAGTGAGGAGCTTGACATGAGGACAGTGGTGATGTCACACATGCCCTATGCCTACCTTATACAGCTCATTGAATAGGAGATGATGACAATGATGATGTCAGCAATCACCCCAGAACAGAGTTTGTAAGTAGGGGCTGGGAGGCCACTGTCCTTATGTTCTGGCAGCGCTCGCAGACGCAGACATACCACTCTTCTCTCCACGGACGCACGTGGGCCCAGTGGGCTCCAAGCATGAGCAGACCCAGGAGAGTGGTCCCAAGCAGACGCTGAGCCACTGTCTGAACTGCACCTTACACCACGTATTGGTGTAAGGTTGGAGGGTGGTGGGTTGGAACTAGAAAACAAACAAAAAAAAAAGAAAAAACAAACAACATTCACGATAATACAAGGCTGGATATGTGGCCTTCCCATAGCTATGTCATCAAGTGGCTGTCTTGCCTGTGTTCCAAATATTGACCTTATCCTCGCTTACACAATGAATTGCATTTAACTCAATTAATCATTTAAGAATTATAAGTTACACAATGTGTGTCAGTAGTTTTAAACCTGCTCAGACAAGTGTACATAGCCTGACTCCATCATTCATTCAGAAACCACATGCAAAAAGCTCTTTCAATGGGCAATCTTGACTCCTCCTTTCAACTTTTCCATCAACACTGTGACATCAACATGACCCTTGTGTGACATCAAAGCCACAAAAGGCAGCAGGGATGATGTCATCAGTAAGGAGCTTGACATGAGGACAGTGGTGATGTCACACATGCCCTATGCCTACCTTATACAGCTCAATGAATAGGAGATGATGACGATGATGATGTCAGCAATCACCCCAGAACAGAGTTTGTAAGTAGGGGCTGGGAGGCCACTGTCCTTATGTTCTGGCAGTGCTCGCAGACGCAGACAGACAACTCTTCTACTCTGCAGACGCACGTGGGCCCAGTGGCCTCCAAGCATGAGCAGACCCAGGAGAGTGGTCCCAAGCAGACGCTGAGCCACTGTCTGAACTGCACCTTACACCATGTATTGGTGTAAGGTTGGAGGGTGGTGGGTTGGAAGTAGTAAACAAACAAAAACAAAAGACAAAACAAACAAAAAACATTCACAATAATACAAGGCTGGATATGTGGCCTCCCCATATCTATGTCATCAAGTGGCTGTCTTGCCTGTGTTCCAAATGCTGACCTTATCCTCACTTGCACTATGAATTACATATAACTCAATTAATCATTTATGAATTATAAGTTACACAATGTGTGTCAGTAGTTTTAAACCTGCACAGACAAGTGTACATAGCCTGACTCCATCATTCATTCAGAAACCACATGTAAAAAGCTCTTTCAATGGGCAATCTTGACTCCTCCTTTCAACTTTTCCATCAACACTGTGACATCAACATGACCCTTGTGTGACATCAAAGCCACAAAAGGCAGCAGTGATGATGTCATCAGTGAGGAGCTTGACATGAGGACAGTGGTGATGTCACACATGCCCTATGCCTACCTTATACAGCTCAATGAATAGAGGATGATGACGATGATGATGTCAGCAATCACCCCAGAACAGAGTTTGTAAGTAGGGACTGGGAGGCCACTGTCCTTATGTTCTGGCAGTGCTCGCAGACGCAGACAGACAACTCTTCTACTCTGCAGACGCACGTGGGCCCAGTGGCCTCCAAGCATGAGCAGACCCAGGAGAGTGGTCCCAAGCAGACGCTGAGCCACTGTCTGAACTGCACCTTACACCACGTATTGGTGGAAGGTTGGAGGGTGGTGGGTTGGAACTTGAAAACAAACAAAAACAAAAAACAAAACAAACAAAAAACATTCACGATAATACAAGGCTGGATATGTGGCCTCCCCATAGCTATGTCATCAAGTGGCTGTCTTGCCTGTGTTCCAAATACTGACCTTATCCTCACTTACACTATGATTTACATTTAACTCAATTAATCATTTATGAATTATAAGTTACACAATGTGTGTCAGTAGTTTTAAACCTGCACAGACAATTGTACAAAGCCTGACTCCTTCATTCATTCAGAAACCACATGTAAAAAGCTCTTTCAAGGGGCAATCTTGACTCCTCCTTTCAACTTTTCCATCAACACTGTGACATAAACATGACCCTTGTGTGACATCAAAGCCACAAAAGGCAGCAGTGATGATGTCATCAGTAAGGAGCTTGACATGAGGACAGTGGTGATGTCACACATGCCCTATGCCTACCTTATACAGCTCAATGAATAGGAGATGATGACGATGATGATGTCAGCAATCACCCCAGAACAGAGTTTGTAAGTAGGGGCTGGGAGGCCACTGTAATTATGTTCTGGCAGTGCTCGCAGACGCAGACAGACAACTCTTCTACTCTGCAGACGCACGTGGGCCCAGTGGCCTCCAAGCATGAGCAGACCCAGGAGAGTGGTCCCAAGCAGACGCTGAGCCACTGTCTGAACTGCACCTTACACCACGTATTGGTGTAAGGTTGGAGGGTGGTGGGTTGGAACTAGAAAACAAACAAAAACAAAAGACAAAACAAACAGAAAACATTCACAATAATACAAGGCTGGATATTTGGCCTCCCCAAAGCTATGTCATCAAGTGGCTGTCTTGCCTGTGTTCCAAATACTGACCTTATCCTCACTTACACAATGAATTACATTAAACTCAATTAATCATTTAGGAATAATAAGTTACACAATGTGTGTCAGTAGTTTTAAACCTGCACAGACAAGTATACATAGCCTGACTCCTTCATTCATTCAGAAACCACATGTAAAAAGCTCTTTCAATGGGCAATCTTGACTCCTCCTTTCAACTTTTCCATCAACACTGTGACATCAACATGACCCTTGTGTGACATCAAAGCCACAAAAGGCAGCAGTGATGATGTCATCAGTGAGGAGCTTGACATGAGGACAGTGGTGATGTCACACATGCCCTATGCCTACCTTATACAGCTCATTGAATAGGAGATGATGACAATGATGATGTCAGCAATCACCCCTGAACAGAGTTTGTAAGTAGGGGCTGGGAGGCCACTGTCCTTATGTTCTGTCAGTGCTCGCAGACGCAGACAGACCACTCTTCTCCTCCGTGGACGCACGTGGGCCCAGTGGGCTCCAAGCATGAGCAGACCCAGGAGAGTGGTCCCAAGCAGACGCTGAGCCAATGTCACAACTGCACCTTACACCACGTATTGGTGTAAGGTTGGAGGGTGGTGGGTTGGAACTAGAAAACATAAAAAAACAAAAGATAAAACAAACAAAAACATTCACAATAATACAAGGCTGGATATGTGGCCTCCCCATAGCTATGTCATCAAGTGGCTGTCTTGCCTGTGTTCCAAATACTGACCATGTTCTCACTTACACAATGAATTACATTGAACTCAATTAATCATTTAAGAATTATAAGTTACACAATGTGTGTCAGTAGTTTTAAACCTGCTGAGACAAGTGTACATAGCCTGACTCCATCATTCATTCAGAAACCACATGTAAAAAGCTCTTTCAATGGGCAATCTTGACTCCTCCTTTCAACTTTTCCATCAACACTGTGACATCAACATGACCCTTGTGTGACATCAAAGCCACAAAAGGCAGCAGTGATGATGTCATCAGTGAGGAGCTTGACATGAGGACAGTGGTGATGTCACACATGCCCTATGCCTACCTTATACAGCTCATTGAATAGGAGATGATGACAATGATGATGTCAGCAATCACCCCTGAACAGAGTTTGTAAGTAGGGGCTGGGAGGCCACTGTCCTTATGTTCTGGCAATGCTCGCAGACGCAGACAGACCACTCTTCTCCTCCTCGGACGCACGTGGGCCCAGTGGGCTCCAAGCATGAGCAGGCCCAGGAGAGTGGTCCCAAGCAGATGTTGACCCACTGTCTGAACTGCACCTTACACCACGTATTGGTGTAAGGTTGGAGGGTGGTGGGTTGGAACTAGAAAACAAACAAAAACAAAAGACAAAACAAACAGAAAACATTCACAATAATACAAGGCTGGGTATTTGGCCTCCCCACAGCTATGTCATCAAGTGGCTGTCTTGCCTGTGTTCCAAATACTGACCTTTTCCTTACTTACACAATGAATTACATTAAACTCAATTAATCATTTATGAATTATAAGTTACACAATGTGTGTCAGTAGTTTTAAACCTGCTCAGACATGTGTACATAGCCTGACTCCTTCATTCATTCAGAAACCACATGTAAAAAGCTCTTTCAATGGGCAATCTTGACTCCTCCTTTCAACTTTTCCATCAACACTGTGACATCAACATGACCCTTGTGTGACATCAAAGCCACAAAAGGCAGCAGTGATGATGTCATCAGTGAGGAGCTTGACATGAGGACAGTGGTGATGTCACACGTGCCCTATGCCTACCTTATACAGCTCATTGAATAGGAGATGATGACGATGATGATGTCAGCAATCACCCCAGAACAGAGTTTGTAAGTAGGGGCTGGGAGGCCACTGTCCTTATGTTCTGGCAGCGCTCGCAGACGCAGACAGACCACTCTTCTCTCCACGGACGCACGTGGGCCCAGTGGGCTCCAAGCATGAGCAGACCCAGGAGAGTGGTCCCAAGCAGACGCTGAGCCACTGTCACAACTGCATCTTACACCACGTATTGGTGTAAGGTTGGAGGGTGGTGGGTTGGAACTAGAAAACAAACAAAAACAAAAGACAAAACAAACAACATTCACGATAATACAAGGCTGGATATGTGGCCTTCCCATAGCTATGTCATCAAGTGGCTGTCTTGCCTGTGTTCCAAATACTGACCTAATCCTCACTTACACAATAAATTACATTTAACTCAATTAATCATTTATGAATTATAAGTTACACAATGTGTGTCAGTAGTTTTAAACCTGCTCAGACAAGTGTACATAGCCTGACCCCTTCATTTATTCAGAAACCATATGTAAAAAGCTATTTCAAGGGGCAATCTTGACTCCTCCTTTCAACTTTTCCATCAACACTGTGACATCAACATGACCCTTGTGTGACATCAAAGCCACAAAAGGCAGAAGTGATGATGTCATCAGTGAGGAGCTTGACATGAGGACAGTGGTGATGTCACACATGCCCTATGCCTACCTTATACAGCTCATTGAATAGGAGATGATGACAATGATGATGTCAGCAATCACCCCAGAACAGAGTTTGTAAGTAGGGGCTGGGAGGCCACTGTCCTTATGTTCTGGCAGTGCTCGTAGACGCAGACAGACCACTCTTCTCCTCCGCGGACACACGTGGGCCCAGTGGGCTCCAAGCATGAGCAGACCCAGGAGAGTGGTCCCAAGCAGACGCTGAGCCACTGTCTGAACTGCACGTTATACCACGTATTGGTGAAAGGTTGGAGGGTGGTGGGTTGGAACTAGAAAACAAACAAAAACAAAAGACAAAACAAACAAAAAACATTCACAATAATACAAGGCTGGATATGTGGCCTCCCCATAACTATGTCATCAAGTGGCTGTCTTGCTTGTGTTCCAAATACTGACCTTATACTCACTTACACAATGAATTACATTTAAATCAATTAATCATTTATGAATTATAAGTTACACAATGTGTGTCAGTAGTTTTCAACCTGCACAGACAAGTGTACATAGCCTGACTCCTTCATTCATTCAGAAACCACATGTAAAAAGCTCTTTCAATGGGCAATCTTGACTCCTCCTTTCAACTTTTCCATCAACACTGTGACATCAACATGACCCTTGTGTGACATCAAAGCCACAAAAGGCAGCAGTGATGATGTCATCAGTGAGGAGCTTGACATGAGGACAGTGGTGATGTCACACATGCCCTATGCCTACCTTATACAGCTCATTGAATAGGAGATGATGACGATGATGATGTCAGCAATCACCCCAGAACAGAGTTTGTAAGTAGGGGCTGGGAGGCCACTGTCCTTATGTTCTGGCAATGCTCGTAGACACAGACAGACCACTCTTCTCCTCCGCGGACGCACGTGGGCCCAGTGGGCTCCAAGCATGAGCAGACCCAGGAGAGTGGTCCCAAGCAGACGCTGAGCCACTGTCTGAACTGCACCTTACACCATGTATTGGTGTAAGGTTGGAGGGTGGTGGGTTGGAACTAGAAAACAAACAAAAACAAAAAACAAAACAAACAACATTCACGATAATACAAGGCTGGATATGTGGCCTTCCCATAGCTATGTCATCAAGTGGCTGTCTTGCCTGTGTTCCAAATACTGACCTTATCCTCACTTACACAATAAATTACATTTAACTCAATTAATCATTTATGAATTATAAGTTACACAATGTGTGTCAGTAGTTTTAAACCTGCTCAGACAAGTGTACATAGCCTGACCCCTTCATTTATTCAGAAACCATATGTAAAAAGCTATTTCAAGGGGCAATCTTGACTCCTCCTTTCAACTTTTCCATCAACACTGTGACATCAACATGACCCTTGTGTGACATCAAAGCCACAAAAGGCAGAAGTGATGATGTCATCAGTGAGGAGCTTGACATGAGGACAGTGGTGATGTCACACATGCCCTATGCCTACCTTATACAGCTCATTGAATAGGAGATGATGACAATGATGATGTCAGCAATCACCCCAGAACAGAGTTTGTAAGTAGGGGCTGGGAGGCCACTGTCCTTATGTTCTGGCAGTGCTCGTAGACGCAGACAGACCACTCTTCTCCTCCGCGGACACACGTGGGCCCAGTGGGCTCCAAGCATGAGCAGACCCAGGAGAGTGGTCCCAAGCAGACGCTGAGCCACTGTCTGAACTGCACGTTATACCACGTATTGGTGAAGGGTTGGAGGGTGGTGGGTTGGAACTAGAAAACAAACAAAAACAAAAGACAAAACAAACAAAAAACATTCACAATAATACAAGGCTGGATATGTGGCCTCCCCATAACTATGTCATCAAGTGGCTGTCTTGCTTGTGTTCCAAATACTGACCTTATACTCACTTACACAATGAATTACATTTAAATCAATTAATCATTTATGAATTATAAGTTACACAATGTGTGTCAGTAGTTTTCAACCTGCACAGACAAGTGTACATAGCCTGACTCCTTCATTCATTCAGAAACCACATGTAAAAAGCTCTTTCAATGGGCAATCTTGACTCCTCCTTTCAACTTTTCCATCAACACTGTGACATCAACATGACCCTTGTGTGACATCAAAGCCACAAAAGGCAGCAGTGATGATGTCATCAGTGAGGAGCTTGACATGAAGACAGTGGTGATGTCACACATGCCCTATGCCTACCTTATACAGCTCATTGAATAGGAGATGATGACGATGATGATGTCAGCAATCACCCCAGAACAGAGTTTGTAAGTAGGGGCTGGGAGGCCACTGTCCTTATGTTCTGGCAGTGCTCGTAGACACAGACAGACCACTCTTCTCCTCCGCGGACGCACGTGGGCCCAGTGGGCTCCAAGCATGAGCAGACCCAGGAGAGTGGTCCCAAGCAGACGCTGAGCCACTGTCTGAACTGCACCTTACACCATGTATTGGTGTAAGGTTGGAGGGTGGTGGGTTGGAACTAGAAAACAAACAAAAACAAAAAACAAAACAAACAACATTCACGATAATACAAGGCTGGATATGTGGCCTTCCCATAGCTATGTCATCAAGTGGCTGTCTTGCCTGTGTTCCAAATACTGACCTAATCCTCACTTGCACAATAAATTACATTTAACTCAATTAATCATTTATGAATTATAAGTTACACAATGTGTGTCAGTAGTTTTAAACCTGCTCAGACAAGTGTACATAGCCTGACCCCTTCATTTATTCAGAAACCATATGTAAAAAGCTATTTCAAGGGGCAATCTTGACTCCTCCTTTCAACTTTTCCATCAACACTGTGAAATCAACATGACCCTTGTGTGACATCAAAGCCACAAAAGGCAGAAGTGATGATGTCATCAGTGAGGAGCTTGACATGAGGACAGTGGTGATGTCACACATGCCCTATGCCTACCTTATACAGCTCATTGAATAGGAGATGATGACAATGATGATGTCAGCAATCACCCCAGAACAGAGTTTGTAAGTAGGGGCTGGGAGGCCACTGTCCTTATGTTCTGGCAATGCTCGTAGACGCAGACAGACCACTCTTCTCCTCCGCGGACGCACGTGGGCCCAGTGGGCTCCAAGCATGAGCAGACCCAGGAGAGTGGTCCCAAGCAGACGCTGAGCCACTGTCTGAACTGCACCTTACACCACGTATTGGTGTAAGGTTGGAGGGTGGTGGGTTGGAACTAGAAAACAAACAAAAACAAAAAACAAAACAAACAAAAAACATTCACGATAATACAAGGCTGGATATGTGGCCTCCCCATAGCTATGTCATCAAGTGTCTGCCTTGCCTGTGTTCCAAATACTGACCTTATCCTCACTTACACAATGAATTACATTTAACTCAATTAATCATTTATGAATTATAAGTTACACAATGTGTGTCAGTAGTTTTAAACCTGCTCAGACAAGTGTACATAGCCTGACTCCATCATTCATTCAGAAACCACATGTAAAAAGCTCTTTCAATGGGCAATCTTGACTCCTCCTTTCAACTTTTCCATCAACACTGTGACATCAACATGACCCTTGTGTGACATCAAAGCCACAAAAGGCAGCAGTGATGATGTCATCAGTGAGGAGCTTGACATGAGGACAGTGGTGATGTCACACATGCCCTATGCATACCTTATACAGCTCATTGAATAGGAGATGATGACAATGATGATGTCAGCAATCACCCCAGAACAGAGTTTGTAAGTAGGGGCTGGGAGGCCACTGTCCTTATGTTCTGGCAGTGCTTGCAGACGCAGACAGACCACTCTTCTCCTCCGCCGACGCACGTGGGCCCAGTGGGCTCCAAGCATGAGCAGACCCAGGAGAGTGGTCCCTAGCAGACGCTGAGCCACTGTCTGAACTGCACCTTACACCACGTATTGGTGTAAGGTTGGAGGGTGGTGGGTTGGAACTAGAAAACAAACAAAAGCAAAAGACAAAACAAACAAAAGACATTCACAATAATACAAGGCTGGATATGTGGCCTCCCCATCGCTAAGTCATCAAGTGGCTGTCTTGCCTGTGTTCCAAATACTGACCTTATCCTCGCTTACACAATGAATTACATTGAACTCAATTAATCATTTAAGAATTATAAGTTACACAATGTGTGTCAGTAGTTTTAAACCTGCTCAGACAAGTGTACATAGCCTGACTCCATCATTCATTCAGAAACCACATGGAAAAAGCTCTTTCAATGGGCAATCTTGACTCCTCCTTTCAACTTTTCCATCAACACTGTGACATCAACATGACCCTTGTGTGACATCAAAGCCACAAAAGGCAGCAGTGATGATGTCATCAGTAAGGAGCTTGACATGAGGACAGTGGTGATGTCACACATGCCCTATGCCTACCTTATACAGCTCAATGAATAGGAGATGATGACGATGATGATGTCAGCAATCACCCCAGAACAGAGTTTGTAAGTAGGGGCTGGGAGGCCACTGTAATTATGTTCTGGCAGTGCTCGCAGACGCAGACAGACAACTCTTCTACTCTGCAGACGCACGTGGGCCCAGTGGGCTCCAAGCATGAGCAGACCCAGGAGAGTGGTCCCAAGCAGACGCTGAGCCACTGTCACAACTGCACCTTACACCATGTATTGGTGTAAGGTTGGAGGGTGGTGGGTTGGAAGTAGAAAACAAACAAAAGCAAAAGACAAAACAAAGAAAAGACATTCACAATAATACAAGGCTGGATATGTGGCCTCCCCATAGCTATGTCATCAAGTGGCTGTCTTGCCTGTGTTCCAAATACTGACCTTATCCTCGCTTACACAATGAATTGCATTTAACTCAATTAATCATTTAAGAATTATAAGTTACACAATGTGTGTCAGTAGTTTTAAACCTGCTCAGATAAGTGTACATAGCCTGACTCCATCATTCATTCAGAAACCACATGCAAAAAGCTCTTTCAATGGGCAATCTTGACTCCTCCTTTCAACTTTTCCATCAACACTGTGACATCAACATGACCCTTGTGTGACATCAAAGCCACAAAAGGCAGCAGTGATGATGTCATCAGTAAGGAGCTTGACATGAGGACAGTGGTGATGTCACACATGCCCTATGCCTACCTTATACAGCTCAATGAATAGGAGATGATGACGATGATGATGTCAGCAATCACCCCAGAACAGAGTTTGTAAGTAGGGGCTGGGAGGCCACTGTCCTTATGTTCTGGCAGTGCTTGCAGACGCAGACAGACAACTCTTCTACTCTGCAGACGCACGTGGGCCCAGTGGCCTCCAAGCATGAGCAGACCCAGGAGAGTGGTCCCAAGCAGACGCTGAGCCACTGTCTGAACTGCACCTTACACCATGTATTGGTGTAAGGTTGGAGGGTGGTGGGTTGGAACTAGAAAACAAACAAAAACAAAAGACAAAACAAACAACATTCACGATAATACAAGGCTGGATATGTGGTCTCCCCATCGCTAAGTCATCAAGTGGCTGTCTTGCCTGTGTTCCAAATACTGACCTTATCCTCGCTTACACAATGAATTACATTTAACTCAATTAATCATTTAAGAATTATAAGTTACACAATGTGTGTCAGCATTTTTAAACCTGCACAGACAATTGTACATAGCCTGACTCCTTCATTCATTCAGAAACAACATGTAAAAAGCTCTTTCAATGGGCAATCTTGACTCCTACTTTCAACTTTTCCATCAACACTGTGACATCAACATGACACTTGTATGACATCAAAGCCACAAAAGGCAGCAGTGATGATGTCATCAGTGAGGAGCTTGACATGAGGACAGTGGTGATGTCACACATGCCCTATGCCTACCTTATACAGCTCATTGAATAGGAGATGATGACAATGATGATGTCAGCAATCACCCCAGAACAGAGTTTGTAAGTAGGGGCTGGGAGGCCACTGTCCTTATGTTCTGGCAGTGCTCGCAGACGCAGACGCAGACGCAGACGCAGACGCAGACGCAGACGCAGACAGACCACTCTTCTCTCCGCGGAGGCACGTGGGCACAGTGGGCTCCAAGCATGAGCAGACCCAGGAGAGTGGTCCCAAGCAGACGCTGAGCCACTGTCACAACTGCACCTTACACCACGTATTGGTGTAAGGTTGGAGGGTGGTGGGTTGGAACAAGAAAACAAACAAAAACAAAAGACACAACAAACAGAAAACATTCACAATAATACAAGGCTGGATATGTGGCCTCCCCATAGCTATGTCATCAAGTGGCTGTCTTGCCTGTGTTCCAAATACTGACCATATACTCACTTACACAATGAATTACATTTAACTCAATTAATCATTTATGAATTTTAAGTTACACAATGTGTGTCAGTAGTTTGAAACCTGCACAGACAAGTGTACATAGCCTGACTCCTTCATTCATTCAGAAACCACATGTAAAAAGCTCTTTCAATGGGCAATCTTGACTCCTCCTTTCAACTTTTTCATCAACACTGTGACATCAACATGACCCTTGTGTGACATCAAAGCCACAAAAGGCAGCAGTGATGATGTCATCAGTGAGGAGCTTGACATGAGGACAGTGGTGATGTCACACATGCCCTATGCCTACCTTATACAGCTCATTGAATAGGAGATGATGACAATGATGATGTCATCAATCACCCCAGAACAGAGTTTGTAAGTAGGGGCTGGGAGGCCACTGTCCTTATGTTCTGGCAGTGCTCGCAGACGCAGACAGACCACTCTTCACCTCCGCGGACTCCCGTGGGCCCAGTGGGCTCCAAGCATGAGCAGACCCAGGAGAGTGGTCCCAAGCAGACACTGAGCCACTGTCACAACTGCACCTTACACCACGTATTGGTGTAAGGTTGGAGGGTGGTGGCTTGGAACTAGAAAACAAACAAAAACAAAAGACAAAACAAACAAAAAACGTTCACAATAATACAAGTCTGGAAATGTGGCCTCCCCATAGCTATGTCATCAAGTGGCTGTTTTGCCTGTGTTCCAAATACTGACCTTATCCTCACTTACACAATGAAATACATTTAACTCAATTAATCATTTATGAATTATAAGTGACAAAATGTATGTCAGTTATTTTAAACCTGCACAGACAAGTGTACATAGCCTGACTCCTTCATTCATTCAGAAACCATATGTAAAAAGCTATTTCAAGGGGCAATCTTGACTCCTCCTTTCGACTTTTCCACCAACACTGTGACATCAACATGACCCTTGTGTGACATCAAAGCCACAAAAGGCAGCAGTGATGATGTCATCAGTGAGGAGCTTGACATGAGGACAGTGGTGATGTCACACATGCCCTATGCCTACCTTATACAGCTCATTGAAAAGGAGATGATGACAATGCTGATGTCAGCAATCACCCCAGAACAGAGTTTGTAAATAGGGGCTGGGAGGCCACTGTCCTTATGTTCTGGCAGTGCTCGCAGACGCAGACAGACCACTCTTCTCCTCCGCAAACGCACGTGGGCCCAGTGGGCTCCAAGCATGAGCAGACCCAGGAGAGTGGTCCCAAGCAGACGCTGAGCCACTGTCTGAACTGCACCTTACACCACGTATTGGTGTAAGGTTGGAGGGTGGTGGGTTGGAACTAGAAAACAAACAAAAACAAAAGACAAAACAAACAAAAGACATTCACAATAATACAAGGCTGGATATGTGGCCTCCCCATCGCTAAGTCATCAAGTGGCTGTCTTGCCTGTGTTCCAAATACTGACCTTATCCTCACTTACACAATGAATTACATTTAACTCAATTAATCATTTAAGAATTATAAGTTACACAATGTGTGTCAGTAGTTTTAAACCTGCTCAGACAAGTGTACATAGCCTGACTCCATCATTCATTCAGAAACCACATGGAAAAAGCTCTTTCAATGGGCAATCTTGACTCCTCCTTTCAACTTTTCCATCAACACTGTGACATCAACATGACCCTTGTGTGACATCAAAGCCACAAAAGGCAGCAGTGATGATGTCATCAGTAAGGAGCTTGACATGAGGACAGTGGTGATGTCACACATGCCCTATGCCTACCTTATACAGCTCAATGAATAGGAGAGGATGACGATGATGATGTCAGCAATCACCCCAGAACAGAGTTTGTAAGTAGGGGCTGGGAGGCCACTGTAATTATGTTCTGGCAGTGCTCGCAGACGCAGACAGACAACTCTTCTACTCTGCAGACGCACGTGGGCCCAGTGGGCTCCAAGCATGAGCAGACCCAGGAGAGTGGTCCCAAGCAGACGCTGAGCCACTGTCTGAACTGCACCTTACACCACGTATTGGTGGAAGGTTGGAGGGTGGTGGGTTGGAACTTAAAAACAAACAAAAACAAAAAACAAAACAAACAAAAAACATTCACGATAATACAAGGCTGGATATGTGGCCTCCCCATAGCTATGTCATCAAGTGGCTGTCTTGCCTGTGTTCCAAATACTGACCTTATCCTCACTTACACTATGATTTACATTTAACTCAATTAATCATTTATGAATTATAAGTTACACAATGTGTGTCAGTAGTTTTAAACCTGCACAGACAATTGTACAAAGCCTGACTCCTTCATTCATTCAGAAACCACATGTAAAAAGCTCTTTCAAGGGGCAATCTTGACTCCTCCTTTCAACTTTTCCATCAACACTGTGACATCAACATGACCCTTGTGTGACATCAAAGCCACAAAAGGCAGCAGTGATGATGTCATCAGTAAGGAGCTTGACATTAGGACAGTGGTGATGTCACACATGCCCTATGCCTACCTTATACAGCTCATTGAATAGGAGATGATGACGATGATGATGTCAGCAATCACCCCAGAACAGAGTTTCTAAGTAGGGGCTGGGAGGCCACTGTCCTTATGTTCTGGCAGTGCTCGCAGACGCAGACAGACCACTCTTCTCTCCACGGACGCACGTGGGCCCAGTGGGCTCCAAGCATGAGCAGACCCAGGAGAGTGGTCCCAAGCAGACGCTGAGCCACTGTCTGAACTGCACCTTACACCACGCATTGGTGGAAGGTTGGAGGGTGGTGGGTTGGAAGTAGAAAACAAACAAAAACAAAAGACAAAACAAACAAAAGACATTCACAATAATACAAGGCTGGATATGTGGCCTCCCCATAGCTATGTCATCAAGTGGCTGTCTTGCCTGTGTTCCAAATACTGACCTTATCCTCACTTACACAATGAATTACATTTAACTCAATTAATCATTTATGAATTATAAGTTGCACAATGTGTGTCAGTAGTTTTAAACCTGCTCAGACAAGTGTACATAGCCTAACTCCTTCATTCATTCAGAAACCACATGTAAAAAGCTCTTTCAATGGGCAATCTTGACTCCTCCTTTCAACTTTTCCATCAACACTGTGACATCAACATGACCCTTGTGTGACATCAAAGCCACAAAAGGCAGCAGTGATGATGTCATCAGTAAGGAGCTTGACATGAGGACAGTGGTGATGTCACACATGCCCTATGCCTACCTTATACAGCTCATTGAATAGGAGATGATGACAATGATGATGTCAGCAATCACCCCAGAACAGAGTTTGTAAGTAGGGGCTGGGAGGCCACTGTAATTATGTTCTGGCAGTGCTCGCAGACGCAGACAGACAACTCTTCTACTCTGCAGACGCACGTGGGCCCAGTGGGCTCCAAGCATGAGCAGACCCAGGAGAGTGGTCCCAAGCAGACGCTGAGCCACTGTCTGAACTGCACCTTACACCACGTATTGGTGGAAGGTTGGAGGGTGGTGGGTTGGAACTTGAAAACAAACAAAAACAAAAAACAAAACAAACAAAAAACATTCACGATAATACAAGGCTGGATATGTGGCCTCCCCATAGCTATGTCATCAAGTGGCTGTCTTGCCTGTGTTCCAAATACTGACCTTATCCTCACTTACACTATGATTTACATTTAACTCAATTAATCATTTATGAATTATAAGTTACACAATGTGTGTCAGTAGTTTTAAACCTGCACAGACAAGTGTACATAGCCTGACTCCTTCATTCATTCAGAAACCACATGTAAAAAGCTCTTTCAAGGGGCAATCTTGACTCCTCCTTTCAAATTTTCCATCAACACTGTGACATCAACATGACCCTTGTGTGACATCAAAGCCACAAAAGGCAGCAGTGATGATGTCATCAGTGAGGAGCTTGACATGAGGACAGTGGTGATGTCACACATGCCCTATGCCTACCTTATACAGCTCATTGAATAGGAGATGATGACAATGATGATGTCAGCAATCACCCCAGAACAGAGTTTGTAAGTAGGGGCTGGGAGGCCACTGTCCTTATGTTCTGGCAGTGCTCGCAGACGCAGACGCAGACGCAGACGCAGACAGACCACTCTTCTCCTCCGTGGACTCACGTGGGCCCAGTGGGCTCCAAGCATGAGCAGACCCAGGAGAGTGGTCCCTAGCAGACGCTGAGCCACTGTCACAACTGCACCTTACACCACGTATTGGTGTAAGGTTGGAGGGTGGTGGGTTGGAACTAGAAAACAAACAAAAACAAAAGATAAAACAAACAGAAAACATTCACAATAATACAAGGCTGGATATTTGGCCTCCCCACAGCTATGTCATCAAGTGGCTGTCTTGCCTGTGTTCCAAATACTGACCTTATCCTTACTTACACAATGAATTACATTAAACTCAATTAATCATTTATGAATTATAAGTTACACAATGTGTGTCAGTAGTTTTAAACCTGCTCAGACAAGTGTACATAGCCTGACTCCTTCATTCATTCAGAAACCACATGTAAAAAGCTCTTTCAATGGGCAATCTTGACTCCTCCTTTCAACAATCCATCAACACTGTGACATCAACATGACCCTTGTGTGACATCAAAGCCACAAAAGGCAGCAGTGATGATGTCATCAGTGAGGAGCTTGACATGAGGACAGTGGTGATGTCACACATGCCCTATGCCTACCTTATACAGCTCATTGAATAGGAGATGATGACAATGATGATGTCAGCAATCACCCCAGAACAGAGTTTGTAAGTAGGGGCTGGGAGGCCACTGTCCTTATGTTCTGGCAGTGCTCGCAGACGCAGACAGACAACTCTTCTACTCTGCAGACGCACGTGGGCCCAGTGGGCTCCAAGCATGAGCAGACCCAGGAGAGTGGTCCCAAGCAGACGCTGAGCCACTGTCACAACTGCACCTTACACCACGTATTGGTGTAAGGTTGGAGGGTGGTGGGTTGGAACTAGAAAACATAAAAAAACAAAAGATAAAACAAACAAAAACATTCACAATAATACAAGGCTGGATATGTGGCCTCCCCATAGCTATGTCATCAAGTGGCTGTCTTGCCTGTGTTCCAAATACTGACCATGTTCTCACTTACACAATGAATTACATTAAACTCAATTAATCATTTATGAATTATAAGTTACACAATGTGTGTCAGTAGTTTTAAACCTGCACAGACAAGTGTACATAGCCTGACTCCTTCATTCATTCAGAAACCACATGTAAAAAGCTCTTTCAAGGGGCAATCTTGACTCCTCCTTTCAACTTTTCCATCAACACTGTGACATCAACATGACCCTTGTGTGACATCAAAGCCACAAAAGGCAGCAGTGATGATGTCATCAGTGAGGAGCTTGACATGAGGACAGTGGTGATGTCACACATGCCCTATGCCTACCTTATACAGCTCATTGAATAGGAGATGATGACAATGATGATGTCAGCAATCACCCCTGAACAGAGTTTGTAAGTAGGGGCTGGGAGGCCACTGTCCTTATGTTCTGGCAGTGCTCGTAGACACAGACAGACCACTCTTCTCCTCCTCGGACGCACGTGGGCCCAGTGGGCTCCAAGCATGAGCAGACCCAGGAGAGTGGTCCCAAGCAGACGCTGAGCCACTGTCTGAACTGCACCTTACACCACGTATTGGTGTAAGGTTGGAGGGTGGTGGGTTGGAACTAGAAAACAAACAAAAACAAAAGACAAAACAAACAGAAAACATTCACAATAATACAAGGCTGGATATTTGGCCTCCCCACAGCTATGTCATCAAGTGGCTGTCTTGCCTGTGTTCCAAATACTGACCATGTTCTCACTTACACAATGAATTACATTTAACTCAATTAATCATTTATGAATTATAAGTTACACAATGTGTGTCAGTAGTTTTAAACCTGCACAGACAAGTGTGCATAGCCTGACTCCTTCATTCATTCAGAAACAACATGTAAAAACTCTTTAAATGTGCAATCTTGACTCCTCCTTTCAACTTTTCCATCAACACTGTGACATCAACATGACCCTTGTGTGACATCAAAGCCACAAAAGGCAGCAGTGATGATGTCATCAGTGAGGAGCTTGACATGAGGACAGTGGTGATGTCACACATGCCCTATGCATACCTCATACAGCTCATTGAATAGGAGATGATGACAATGATGATGTCAGCAATCACCCCAGAACAGAGTTTGTAAGTAGGGGCTGGGAGGCCACTGTCCTTTTGTTCTGGCAGTGCTTGCAGACGCAGACAGACCACTCTTCTCCTCCGCCGACGCACGTGGGCCCAGTGGGCTCCAAGCATGAGCAGACCCAGGAGAGTGGTCCCAAGCAGACGCTGAGCCACTGTCTGAACTGCACCTTACACCACGTATTGGTGTAAGGTTGGAGGGTGGTGGGTTGGAACTAGAAAACAAACAAAAACAAAAGACAAAACAAACAAAAGACATTCACAATAATACACGGCTGGATATGTGGCCTCCCCATCGCTATGTCATCAAGTGGCTGTCTTGCTTGTGTTCCAAATACTGACCTTATCCTCGCTTACACAATGAATTACATTTAACTCAATTAATCATTTATGAATTATAAGTTACACAATGTGTGTCAGTAGTCTTAAACCTGCACAGATAATTGTACAAAGCCTGACTCCTTCATTCATTCAGAAACCACATGTAAAAAGCTATTTCAAGGGGCAATCTTGACTCCTCCTTTCAACTTTTCCATCAACACTGTGACATCAACATGACCCTTGTGTGACATCAAAGTCACAAAAGGCAGCAGTGATGATGTCATCAGTGAGGAGCTTGACATGAGGACAGTGGTGATGTCACACATGCCCTATGCCTACCTTATACAGCTCATTGAATAGGAGATGATGACAATGATGATGTCAGCAATCACCCCAGAACAGAGTTTGTAAGTAGGGGTTGGGAGGACACTGTCCTTATGTTCTGGCAATGCTCGCAGACGCAGACAGACCACTCTTCTCCTCCGCGGACGCACGTGGTCCCAGTGGCCTCCAAGCATGAGCAGGCCCAGGAGAGTGGTCCCAAGCAGATGTTGACCCACTGTCTGAACTGCACCTTACACCACGTATTGGTGTAAGGTTGGAGGGTGGTGGGTTGGAACTAGAAAACAAACAAAAACAAAAGACAAAACAAACAGAAAACATTCACAATAATACAAGGCTGGATATTTGGCCTCCCCACAGCTATGTCATCAAGTGGCTGTCTTGCCTGTGTTCCAAATACTGACCTTATCCTTACTTACACAATGAATTACATTAAACTCAATTAATCATTTATGAATTACAAGTTACACGTGTGTCAGTAGTTTTAAACCTGCTCAGACAAGTGTACATAGCCTGACTCCTTCATTCATTCAGAAACCACATGTAAAAAGCTCTTTCAATGGGCAATCTTGACTC
Organism: Karalla daura; assembly: GCA_029224185.1. Taxonomy (NCBI): domain Eukaryota; kingdom Metazoa; phylum Chordata; class Actinopteri; order Chaetodontiformes; family Leiognathidae; genus Karalla; species Karalla daura. Next base: position 20,944,023 of record CM055188.1, read on the forward strand.
CTCCTTTCGACAATCCATCAACACTGTGACATCAGCATGACCCTTGTGTGACATCAAAGCCACAAAAGGCAGCAGTGATGATGTCATCAGTGAGGAGCTTGACATGAGGACAGTGGTGATGTCACACATGCCCTATGCCTACCTTATACAGCTCATTGAATAGGAGATGATGACAATGATGATGTCAGCAATCACCCCAGAACAGAGTTTGTAAGTAGGGGCTGGGAGGCCACTGTCCTTATGTTCTGGCAGTGTTCGCAGACGCAGACAGACCACTCTTCTCCTCCGCGGACGCACGTGGGCCCAGTGGGCTCCAAGCATGAGCAGACCCAGGAGAGTGGTCCCAAGCAGACGCTGAGCCACTGTCTGAACTGCACCTTACACCACGTATTGGTGTAAGGTTGGAGGGTGGTGGGTTGGAACTAGAAAACAAACAAAAACAAAAGACAAAACAAACAAAAAACGTTCACAATAATACATGGCTGGATATGTGGCCTCCCCATAGCTATGTCATCAAGTGGCTATCTTGCCTGTGTTCCAAATACTGACCTTATCCTCAATTACACAAAAAATTACATTTAACTCAATTAATCATTTATGAATTATAAGTTACACAATGTGTGTCAGTAGTTTTAAACCTGCACAGACAAGTGTACATAGCCTGACTCCTTCATTCATTCAGAAACCATATGTACAAAGCTCTTTCCTTTGGCAAACTTGACTCATTCTTTTCAACTTTTCCATCAACACTGTGACATCAACATGACCCTTGTGTGACATCAAAGCTTCAGAAGGCAGCAGTGATGATGTCATCAGTGAGGCACTTGACATGAAGACAGTGTTGATGTCACACATGCCCTATGCCTACCTAATACAGCTCATTGAATAGGAGATGATGACAATGATGATGTCAGCAATCACCCCAGAACAGAGTTTGTAAGTAGGGGCTGGGAAGCCACTGTCCTTATGTTCTGGCAGTGCTCGCAGACGCAGACAGACCACTCTTCTCCTCCGCGGACGCACGTGGGCCCAGTGGGCTCCAAGCATGAGCAGACCCAGGAGACTGGTCCCAAGCAGATGCTGAGCCACTGTCACAACTGCACCTTACACCACGTATTGGTGTAAGGTTGGAGGGTGGTGGGATAGGAGATAGATAATAGGAGGATAATTGGAGATGATGATGACGATGATGATCAGTAGTTTTCAACCTGCTCAGAAAAGTGTACATAGCCTGACTCCTTCATTCATTCAGAAACCATACAGTGTATAATAGATATAACTCTATGTTAAATGACTTTATTAATCATGCAGCCTCCAACTGCACCTGTCTCTCCCCCCTGCCTTCATCAGCTGACACCTGCAGTAACTGACTTCCTGAACATAAAATGAAATGTTTATGGTTTTACTTACAATCAACAGGCACTTTGATAGTTTCTATGTAGTAGTATGCAGAAACATCCAAACATCTGCCATGTAAAACGTTGGTGTACTAAGTCAACCAGTGGCGTGCGGTGAGGTCCATGGCTGGTGAGTCACTGACGTCATCACTGTGAGATTTTCCAACATATGAACCCTACAAACTCGCTTATTCGCCATTTGATTGACTCTTTAAAGTCTCATATCAGCATTATTCATACATACAAACCGTATCACTGCCTTACCTTTACTTATAAATCACGGTAGGAGGTTAGGAGTAAATCACGGACGGCTGCATTTGAAATCACTTGCTCTGCAGCCAAGCCGAGAAGAATCCCGGGATCGCTAGCGCCCCCTACCATGAGGCAGGAGAACTGCGTGCCTCACCCTGTGCCTCTTCACACTTATCTGGCAACTCGCAAATATTACAAACACCAGCCAAACTGTGGGAAGTCAGGAGGGCGTCTATTAAAAGTGTTGGAAACATTTGATTGGCAACATACAGAAAGAGACAGTGACACGTTGCCATTGCATGGCAGAGCACAGTTTGTGAGGGATTGTGCAAATCGAGGTGAGGTTTGTTGTGGTAGTTTGCTGCCTCACCCTGCGTCTCTTCCAAGCGTTTTAACGGTAATGTGAAAATTTTGCGATTTGTAATTTAAAAAACAGTCAAATTGATCAAGTTGATAAATATAACTATTTCATTTATGTGTTTATTATATATTTTATTTTTTCCATGATGATGCCTCTCCTGACCGCACGTCACTTAAGTAAACACACAAGAGCTATTTTTTCTTATTTTTGATGATGAGGGTACTGCTATTATGTTTATCATGAAATTCATCAGATTATTCCTAAGTGACAAGCAAGTGACAATAGGTTGCTTTATAAAAATAAGACGTCTTTATTATTGCAGGGTTGGGACGTACACTGTGAATTCAAAGCTTCATTTTCACATTTCGTGCAGGCCCACTGTGTGTTCATGTTCTTCACATACCAGTATTAAAGAGTGAGTTTCATTTCAGTGAAGATCAGAGTGTATAATCATCAATATAAAGTGACTGTTTTCATTTAAATCTACTGATTATTTCCCAAGTCCATCCATTCTTTTGTTCTTTGAAATACCACAGTCAAAATCCTTTGTTTGTAGTATTTTTCAAGTAGGTCTGCAAACCCTCAAATTGCACATTATCACTGAAGACACCTTCACATTAAACAGTGATGAAACAGCACAATGCACTAACATGTTGACACATGTAGGAGAAAGTCACATGATCATTGGATGACACCACATGGTTAATACTTAAAAATATAGAGTACATACACATACTGTGTCACTTTCATAAATGAACACTGAGGCGAAAAAACGTACAAACACAAAGTGTTCATGTTGAGCTCTTTAAATCCCTTGCAAAAGACAAGTGTGTGTTTGTGTGTGTGTATCTGTGTGTGTGTGTGTGTGCAAGAGAGAGAGAGAAACAGGCTGAAGGAGAAAGAGGCACATCAGTCGGACGGTCCACACTGCACAGACTGTGCAGGCCAGAAGAGGGAAACAACCACAGAGTTCCATCAACACGAGAGAGCGAGAGAGACAGAGAGGGAGAGAGAGGGAGGACAAGTGCAGCCCGGTCAGGCAAGTGCAGGTAGTCAGAGGTGAGGAGGGACGGTCTGCAGGGCATCTTCAGGCGTACGATGGATGTTCACATTCTGTAAAAAGGAACGCATCAGTGTCAGATGCCTTCTGAGTACGGTGCACATAGAAACATGTACAGGGAGTCAAAACAACAAATCCGAGCTGCTGCCATTCAGTGAAGACACACGCAATGGAAAAATGTTTCTGCAGTGGTTGTGAGGTGAGATCCAACATTTTAGAAACAAAGTTTTTACTAATGCATTTATTTGAACCTCTTCTAAGCATTGGTCGAGGTTTTTCACATATTATCTGACAAATTTATCAGAGCTTTTATAACAAAAAATCTGACTACTGACACATTTTCCAATTGCTTAATTTCATCAGGCATCAGGTACGCAGACGTGCACATTTATCACCAGATCTAGACCGACTGAATCTGAGTAACACACAGCGGTGGTTTTGTGCAGCTGGTAAACAAAACACTCTATGTATACACCCCGGTAGGACCTTTGCATCTGAATGAAAAGGATGAAAATCTCAGTCTTTTCAATGCAGGAACAGCACCTGATCTGTTGGCAGTATGAGCAGCAGCAAGAAACTAGAAAAATCCTGTGCAGAAATCTTGATATGTTGCATGCTCCTTGTTCCTTGTTCGTCGGCTGTCAAACTGTGCAGCTGATAAAACACTCAAACGGAACCTCCCCACTTTCTCTCCACTTAAAGAGTGCTTTCTGTTTGTGTGTGTATGCATAAACAGACATGGTAATTATAGAAGTTGCCATGGTGATTTGTGTGTGTCCAGGTGTTATAAATAGCAGTTGCTCTGACACAGACTGGGAAAGACGTTCATTCCTGTGGACTCACTCACAGAATCACCTCTTACACTCACCAGGTGTTAAAGATCGTGAAAGCTGATATTGTGTGAGGGGAGAGTGTGGGTTGAGGTGATGTAAGATTGTTTGCGCAGTAGGTGACGACTGCTGTGCGTCCAGACAGGCTGAGAATGAGGAGAAAAGAAGGAAAACCTAAATCCTTGCAGGGGCCACTGTGGCACGTTTTGGTATGAGAATCATGTCATTAACAAAAGATTTGTTAGCGACTTCATAAAATTGTCCTCTGGTCTAACGAGTGCATCATCAGATCTTGTGGATGTCTGTGTAATACACACTCACTGTAAATGCAAAAGAGGGTGCAAATTTCACAAAACTGTCAAAACGTTTACAGAGACTGAAACTTAATTTTCACACGAGTAAAGTTGCTGAAAAGAGCGCTGGTTTATAATCACCTCTCGACCATTTCCCAACAAGAACATTTTCAGTTTTTCATAATTTTTGTTGCTATGGTAACACCAAACTCTACCAGTGACCCACTACAACCAGGGTTGTCATACTTATGCATGCATCATAACAAATAAACTATTACTTTCAAAGTCAAACATATGGTCCATGACCTGATCATAAAAACAGATTTTATGTGAAAACTTCTAAAATGAAGGACAAGAGTGTCGTAAGCGTACATGGCATGGTTGAGTGGAGTTTATTTACAAACATTAAACAGAAATATCTTCTTGATTTAGACCAGTGATATGAAAATATCTGAAATACCCTTTACATTTTTAGTAAGAAACAAAACAGCGTGTCTGCACGGGTAGGATCTTCATTAAACAGTGTTAGACAAGAATCATAAGACAAAACTATCAGAAAGGTACACGGTGCAGGGTTTTGAGACTGATTTCTGTGCTGCCATTTTATTCTTTTTTTTTATGCCATGCATGCCATGATTAGTTGGAGGCTACGCATCCACTGAAGGTTGCTTCATGAAAAATGTTCTGAACACAGCAAAATAAGAAAATTAAGGCAGTGGGTAAGGTCCCCATTAATAATGACACTTTAAGTGGAATAGACTACGTTGTATTTGGAAAAGCCTGCATCGCATACCTTTAGTAGAAAGATAAACACAGTCAATTGATTTTATGTGCAAAATATATCCTAAAAAAAGCACATACTTGTTTCTTTTGTGCAATGGTGTAAAATAAAGATTAGAGTGTCTGAATTCTGCTAAAGTAGATTCAACTAGTGAGACACTGATAAATGTTGATAAATAAGATAAATCAGTTAATGAGATAATAAACAACACGTCATCACCGTGCTGGAGCTTCACCGCTTCACAGTTCCAAGTGGAGAAGAAAAAAAACCTTCATTGTCTTTTCATTTATTCTCCAAAAATAGGAGCTTGTGCAAAAGATTGATTATTAAAAAGGAATTAAATTGGTTTCTAGTTGATCACCACCATCTGGTCTTAGAAAGGGTGTCAGAAAAAAACAAAAACACAGGAAATGAGCTGTGGGGACTGGGAGGGTAGAGAGGAACGACTAGAGGTTGTTGCGTTGTTACGTTTGGCCAGGGGCGTTGTGCGTCTGACGGGTAGTGTGTGCATAAACTGGGGCAAAGGAGGATGGGGCTTGGGGGGGTGGGGTGAGGGGCACTGCCTCACTGGTGAGCTGGCACAGTTAGCAAAGCCTCCTCTGACATCCGTGACACGTCTACGTTCTGTTTGATGAAAAGAAATAAATGCAATAAACACACACACAGAGGGGGAGCAATCAAGTAACATATGAGGTCAACAGCACTACTACGCACACACACACACTGGGCGGAGACTCGAGGGGGAGGGGGTTGTGGTTTTTGTTTCTGTTTTTGTGAAGATGTTAAATTACAGCATGCTGTTCACTGTCATAGTACTTGGGTGTTTCTCAGAAGTGTACCATCATGCTCTGAAATCTAAGGGGTGTGAGTCGGTGAGGATTAGTCATTGTTTATGTTCTGTTCAGATGATAATTAATCCAACACAAAACCTGCTCTGAGCTCATTACTGTCTCATACCAGTGCTTCTAAAACATGGCTGCTGCCTGCAGGCAGACAAACCCGCTCTGTGTTTGTAGGTGATGCTGTAACACCAACTTGCCTGTAAACCTTTCTACTTCGGAGAGAAGGAGTGGGTTAGTCGTACAGTCTAGTGGCTGAGTGTGGCTGTGTCTGATCAAACCCACCTCTGGTCTTTCTCTGTGTGTGTTGACTGCGTCCACATTCAGGCTGATGGACTCCACTTTACAACCTGAGAAGACACAAGTTCAGTGTTACTAGTTTGAGACAGGAGACCAGTGGTTTTGTTGCACTTCAGTAGAAACAGATGGGTGTGTGCAACTTCATGCTGAAAGCAGACCAGTCCTACCATAGGCCACTGGTGTCAGCTTCAGCACAGTGTGCAGCGGGCACTTCAGGTACGGCAGCTCCTCTGTTTGAAGACAAACACACAAAACACACAGTTCACAGAGATGAAAGAAGGAACTGTACACCAAGAGCTCGGTTTACGTGTGTTACAAGAAACCCTGGGAGAAATATATATTAATATTTAGAATACTTGAATTTCCCAATTTTTTCTACCACACATTTTTGGATTTACTAAACATAATTTATGTGGGATGTCTCTGTTTGCTGTGGTGCCTTAGTAAGGTCATCTACCTAAGGTTTGGCTGAAGGACTGACCTGCCGTCTTGTCCAGGAAATAGGCCAATAAGCAGCGCATGACAGCCTGGTGACAGATTACCAGCACGTTCTCCTGTCGCTCCAGCTCCATGATGACCGGCTCCAGTCGCTGCACCAGGTCTTCATAAGACTGAGTCAGAACAGACACAAAGATGTTAAATGCGAAGAGGAAAAAGACAGAAGATTGCACTGCTATTAGCAGATTTCATTTCTGACAGAAGGCAATTCAACATGAGTCACCACAAACGACTAATCTACTTAAAAAAAAGACAGTGGATGAAAATAAGATCTCAGGATAAAGACTAGGTGCAGAAATCCAGATCAGCTGTGTTCTCCTACAAGGCTCAAAGTCTTCTACCCGCAGTCAACTAATGCTGATATTCATCTTCCTGTGCTTCACTAATGGAGGGGTAATGAGATGGAATTAAGGGGAGGACAGACCTGCAGGCATCTCACAGTTTTGGTACACACACACACACACACAAACACACAAAGAAAAACTAATGTGTCTTTGTTAACCATCATCTGGTGTTTAGCCAATTCTGTCTCATTAGCAGAGAGTGAGTGGACAGTAGCCATCTGGATGCTGATTAATAGTGTCTCTAGTTCTGTGTGTGTGTGTGTGTGTGTGTGAAATTCCTAACTTCAAAACAGAAGCACTGTGTCCAGCAGCACGCTATCTCAACGTTAACATACAAAAACAGTGTTGCGTAACCTCGTTGCATCATCAGACCTGCCCACTGACCTCTCCCTTGGGGTAGCGATAGCGATACTTGTCCTGATCCCTCAGAGCAAACTCCAGAGGATAGTGGTCTTGGATCTCCTCGTACATCATCTCCTCACACACACCCTGCAACGACATCACACACAGGTCCAGCGCCACTGAAACAGCACACACACGTCAGTAGACAGCAGCGGGTGCAGCACTCACCGCATCTATCTCGTTCAGGACCTTCCACTGCTCGTAGGGAACGCTGAGAGCTTCGGCCGTCTGGATGGTTCTCTTCATCTGGCTGGTCCACACCTTCAGGTCACTGATGTCCTGGGACTTGATGAACTGGCTCAGCTTCTTTGCAAACTGCAGGGAGAAGAAAGACCTGATTTTTTTTTTTGCTCGCTCCTCCAGCAAGGCTCTGCAGACAGATCAGTCATTGAATAGCCTCACAGACCTCTTTGCCTCTGGGTGTGAGGCCCGAGTCTCCTCCAATTCGCCCCTTGACGTTGAGCTCGCTCTCCCCGTGGCGGCACAGGTAGATGGAGCGAGGCGTGATGTGAATATTCATGAGGTAGTAGACGATCCGGCTCTGGATGTGGTCCAACACCCTGTTGACTAAGTACCGCTGACCCACGTCCATGATTTTGATGTAGGAGAGATCCCTGTGGAAAGACCACCTGTTTAACACTGCGTGATGTGACCAAACAGCAGGATACAAACCTGAGAAACAGGTTTGAATTGTATGGTTATTTCCTAAATCCTTCTTATAACTCTTCCAAGTTATGTGAAAACAGTTTTTATGTGAGGGATAGAGAGAAACATTTTTTAATTCCTGAACTGTGAGAGCTGTCAATGAGCTCTGAAACAGACGGTACTACAAATATTTCAATAGATATGATCAACTAACGGCTGTGATAACATCAAAACATCAAGATACTTCTCTATTTCAGAGTACATGAAGCAGATAATCTGAGCTGAAGCCGAGTCAAGTTAGATAACCATCTAAATGTAGTTGTTTTTCCCAGATGAGGACATCATTCCCAGTGAGTTTCTTCTCACCTGTCCAGGACTTCATCGAGCGTCTCATAGGAGTTTTCATAGCACTTGATCCTCTTCATGAAATCTTCCACTGCCTCTTCTGTGTTACAGTTAGTGTAATCAGGGCTCCCGAGCTTCACTTGCTGAACAGATAAAACAAGCAGCACGAGACTGAGTACATGTTCGTCTTCGCTTCAATTATACAGAAAACATCCAGACACTCACCACTATGTTCTCCTGGATGACATCTGGGTCTTCACACACAGACTCCACAAAGAACACCTGTGAGAGGAAAAGATGTAAAGTAAAATGAGGAAATGTCAGCTACGTAAATACAACACACCAAAATTGCCTCCCAACGAGTTACCTTAAAGCCACTCTGCTCTGCAAACTGGATGATGGTTTCCCGTCTTTCTCTGGTCGTGTTTGTGGCATCAAAAACCTGACGAAAACAGACAAACATAACAGATGAGCAACAGGATGTATTACACAGCGAAGGTGTATTTTTGTGCATTTCTATCACCACAGGTTTAATGCAAGACAATCTCTATAAAGTGTTTAGGGAGTTTGGGAGCAGTATTTACTATGATAATATTTTTACAGGATCCTGACTCCTAATGTGTTCATAACAACTCTGTAAACAAAACAAAGGTCAGAGGTGTGTGTGTGTGTGTGTGTGTGTGTGTGTGTGTGTGTGTGTGTGTGTGTGTGTGTGTGTGTGACTTTGAGACTATAACTGCAGAACTGAGAGAAGCATCACTACCAAAAGACAACAAAGGGCGTTGTTTTACAATCTATTCTCCTTGGCCAATTATTGATAAAACTTTTCACTGTGAAACATTTAGCTCCAGCCCACGCTCACCACAACTCTGAAAGTGCTAACACAGCAAAGCCTAAGATCTTTTTTTTCCAGTAGCACAAGAGAGTTTATGATTGAAATGATGCAATAAATGTCAGTATTTCACCAGCCTGAGGCATCTGACCTACCGCGACTTGGCCTCCGTCTTCTGTGAGATACTGCCGTACATCGTTCAACGCTGCTGAGGCACACTGTCTGTAACCATCACAAAGACATAAAATGTCACATGGCTGGTGAGTGAAAAAAGTCCCTAGCAGTCCCAAGCAAGACGTCACCCTTACCGTCTAATCTTCAACCCCTCCTCATTGTCTGGACGGAAGAACTCAAAGGACTTGTAGATCTTCACACACTCTCTCCTGTACTGCCCAACATTGAACTCTGAAGACCAAAGACATGGACAAGTGCAATTAGCTATTAGACCTTTACCTTAGAGAATTGATATGTAGAATAGACACCACTGACTGAAGCATAAAGGTGCAGAGAAGTCATACCTCTGGTGGGCACGCCGATCCAGTTCAGATAGCGGGTCAGCTTCTTGGAGATGTAGGTCTTCCCTCGGGCAGGAAGGCCCACAGTCACAATAAGGGTGGGACAGTTGGTCATACATACTGTAATGAAATAGGGAGAGGGGACAGAGGCATGGTCAACATCCAAGAGTCCTTGTTGTCACTGTGCTAAGACATACAAAGTAAATTTTTAGCACAAACAGGACCTGCTCCATAAAACAGACTTACAAGAATAAAAAGAAAAAGTAAAACTACACAGAGAAAACAGCCATATATTCAACCAGACAGTCTTGCAACATGTGCTTTAATGAGTTTCTCCATGAATACAAAACCATTAGGTGCCCATGGTGTTTTACTAGGTTATCAAATCTTATTGCAGTGTCGGGGGCAGAGTTCAGTCCAGTTTTGGCTTTCATAGCCGCTGTCACAAATCTTCACAAATCACACACTTATGGTGGCTTTTATGTTATACAATGCAATAAAAAAAGATTTAGGATTAACACTGATCTGTCCTTAAGAGCATGTTTTATCCAATCCTGCTGTCATCTAGAAGTCACATCACACACACACGACCCGCTTTGGTGTTGTCACCGAGGAGCAGACATGTCCCAGATGTTGCGAAATCCTGCAGACATCTGGAGAGGACTCCAGCCATTTTCAACACTTGGGAAAGAAAAAAAAAAGCTGCAGACTGTGTGCAACACACAGCCCCCACTTGTTGCATGTTCACAGAGACACTGAGCTGGTACAAAGCTGGTTATTTCTTTCCTCTAGACTCGCCTCACATATGCCTACAGAGATCATTCCTGGTTTGATCATGTTCTTCAGACCAGCAGCATTTCCAGACTTTTTTCATTTGCAGTCATGTATATCCCTATCCACCTTCAAAAGGCTCTTGAAGATCATCTCCTCTCCTAACTTTCACTGACTGAACATGCATTCTTCGACACATGTCTACTCTTCACTATAATGCTTGAGCTCTGAACTTGTACTAATACTTGGACAACTACACTCTCATCCCACGAAAGCATTAAAATGCAGAGTAGTACTTATTGTTACACTACGTCTCTTTTGCACCTTAATGTTTGAATGTGTGTTTTGTTTCCCCTATGTAAGTCAGATAAAAGTCTCTGGTTAGTGACTACATGTACATACTACATGCAGAGCAACTTGCCTGATAATGAGAAGCTTACTTTATATTCTATCATCGTGTGGTTAATGCTGTCAGCTCACAGCAAGAGGGGACACTGGCTTGTATCCCAGCTGGACATTCTTCCACAGTCCAAAAACAAGCATGATTGGACTGGGAGAGACCCTCAAATGTGAGAGTGAATGGTACATGTCTGCACAGACACCACCACTATCTGAAGAACAGGTGAGAAACTGAACTGATTGAGGAAAGACAAGATAAAGATGTCTGCTAAATGACTACATTTAAGTGTAACATAGTCCAGTCCCTTTCACAACTAACTTCCTGCTAAGTGGACCTCATAATTAGCTTTTACTTCTTTTTTTTTTTTCAAAACAAAGGAGGACACACATCAGAGTTCATATGATGGCAGCACATCACTCACATGACCACACAGGGACACAATCCTTGTTTACCAACAGCTGGTGCTTGACTTGGCAACACAGCACAACAATGGGATCGACATCCCTGGATCCCTGGTGCGAGTCATTTCTCCTCGATGCGAGCAGCCTTCATCTGAGTGAGGGAATATTGGTTGTGCGTATCCTTAACTTACATAACAAAGAAGCAGATGGCTGCAGCACCAGCTCCAGCAGCAGAACCAAGACCTCTGAACTCACTGAACTGCAGCTTTACACCCACAGAGCAGCGTTAGCAGGCACGCAAACCACCACCGATCTGACGTTAGCACACACTCCGATGTTATTTCAGCTCCATCCATCCGCTGGTAGACATTAAAACATACAAAAAAATCAATCGGCAGATACTGCAGGGTGGTCGTTTTCGCCACGTTTCCATACGCACCCTTCCTCTGAGAGATGTGTTTCTCAGGAAGGCCATTTTTACACGGCATCCAGATCTTCTTGAGCGGGTTCTGGGTCAGTTCCCGCGGGTTTGACGGGTTTTTGTCCTCCATGCCTGCGGGCGGAGGGGCGGTGGCAGCGTCGGGGCAAACGCGGGGCCTTTCCCCGTGATGCTGCTGTGAAGGTGACCGGCGTTTCATCTCATGGGCTGAGGGGATGGAGGCTCCCGTTGACCGGCAGAGGAGGGAGCGCGAGGGAGGGAGAGAGAGAGAGCGCCGCGTCTCGCGGTGCCGGAGTCACGTGACGCGGACAGGCAACAGTCAGCCGTAATGACCGCAATACGCACGCGACACGTGCACTTTACCGTAAAATGAGGGGAGTGCGCAATTACATTTCTAGATGGGTCATAATAGGTGTTATAATAACAATAACAATTTTTATTGATCACAAAAGGACAATTCATTTGTCTGTCTACAAGCAGTTTCGCATAAACCCACAGACTCAACAAACTGATCCGAAAGGTGATGCCATGAGGTTGCTGTTTGACCCCTAGACGTGGTGTCAGAGAGAAGGATGCTCACAAAGTTAGGCAGCATAAAAAAGCTAAAACAACTCTCATCCACTCCATGATGTGCCTGTCAGACACCATGAGCACCTTCAGCTATCAATTGCTGTCAAGACTAGCAGCCTAAAGTATATTTAAAATGACAATAAAAAAGATTCAAACTGCGCAGACAAGTTATATATTTGACTTACACAATGTGAGGAGATGGTGTTTTTAAACTTTTTTTCAAACTGGTTATTGAAAAACAATACAAAGGCACCAAGATGACCGTAAACGTAACTAACTAATAACAAACGTTGCTTCACGACCTCACACGCCATGGTTCACCCCATGGCCACACACACACACACACACGCGCACACACACACACACATGCACAAAATAAATAAGTGTGACTGTGGAGTTTCTCAACATTGCGTAAGGATTGCATTGTGTTTGGTTTTAACACAGTGGTTGCTTAAGACCTGACATGGGTCTGAGTTTGACTATTTCACAGTGCTATGCTTACAAAATGCAACGCTAACCCACATTGTAACTCTTGACGATGGCACACAAAGTTCAAGGAGCTGTTTAAAGTATAATATTAACATAAATGAATCTTCCATCCAAACTGGTTCTTCCATCCATCCATTGTTTTTCTCTATTATTTACATAATCTCATTATTTTATCTTTCCAATACCAATCAAAGGAGAAATAAACACAATTTAAGATTTCCTGACAGTAACCTGAAAAATAATCAGAAAAATATGCAGATTGTGATATGATATTTAAGTAACAGTTTATTCTTTTGCAATAGAAAACCCATTGAAATAGAAACCATCCACCTATAGAAACCATCCACCTATCCGATATCTTTTCAACTTCGTACCAAACAGTGCGATTGCTGTATGCCCATCAACTGTACACACATGGGTGAAGGCAAGGAAAACAGTATGGAGAGCAGTCCATCACAGGGCACACACACCAGTCACACCTGAGCGTATATGTTCATTTGGACTGTCGGAGGAAACCCTCACGGACACAGTAGGAACGTGAAAACAACAAACGTCCACTCAGGTAGACTGGGATTTGAACCTGGGCCCTTTTTGCTGTTTGGCACTATTCATTATATCTAATGCTGTTCTGGTTTTCACGAGCGCTCAAAATGCTTTGCAGATACAACTTCTCCCCATTCCACATTGGTGGCAGAGGCTTCCCTACACAGTCTGGCTGCTGAGCAAGTAGCTTTAACCATTTACTCACTGATGATAGAGCATCAGGAGCAGTTTATGGTGTAGTACAGGGGTAGGCAACCTGTTCCACAAAGAGCCGCTTTGGCTGCACGTGTTTGTTCCAACCTGCCCATAGCACACAGATTGACCAATCAACTGTTGAAGACTCAGATCAGTTGATTGAATAAGCCAAATCAGGTGTGCTGCTGCCTGGTTGGAACAAACACCTACAGCCACAGCGGCTCTTTGTGGAACCTGGTGTAGTAGGACACTTTGACAGGCCTAAGGGATCTGGGACCTGTGACGCCGCGCCACACTTCCACTGTGGCTCTGCAAGTTTCACTCGACGAAAACAGAAAACACTTGTTTCCCAAATGGACACTTTTTGTGTGTCAGTATTAATTAACACCACACAGATTATCTGACGTTTAAGACTTGACAGTCTGGCACAGTCTGACAGTCTCCATGAGATGGCAGCATTGCTCTCCCTCTCTCCCTCTCTTTCTCTCTGTGAGACTGAGGAGACTGAGGCTTTTTAACTGCAACAACCACCTGTCATCTCATCCACCTCAAGAGTCAAACACAACATTTCCAACATATTCAACAAGTAAAATGCTTAGCTTTCATGAGAGTCGAGGTATCAAGGAAGTGTTTCTAAACACTTCTGGTCATCTAAACACCTTCACCCTCGCCATCACAACAGCCTGAGAAATTACCATAGAGACAAATCCACATCGCTTCAACAAAGTGTCAACACTACAAACTTCACAAAGAGTTTGCACATGATTGAATTACACTGCACAGGTGTGCCAAAACCACTCTGTGTGTGTTCAAGTGAGTCGGCCTATCTGTTCATCTGTTTATGTGTTGGTTACATACTCATGATGCGGTGACTGTATGAAGTCTTGCAGTCAGTCTGGGTGGTGTAGAAGGAGACAGGGCCTGTGACCTAAATATGCTGAGATGGAGGCTCTCTAATTAAATAGCTCCTTCTCTCTCTAATTCCCTGACTGCTGCTCGACTATATGTCAGGTTCATCAGGTCTACAAATAAATGGCACACTAAATCATGTAAGGGATGTATTTATAGCATTTATATATTTTTTTCCTTCTTTCCTTTTCTAGCAGGTGTGTACTACAAACATCATATTGTGCTGAGTTTAAGACACACACACACACACACAAACAAAACAACTGTGGCTTTAAAAGTTGGTAAGGCAGCATGTGGTATTTGAGGAGCTATTTAAAGTAGCTTATCTTATCTGACTACAGCTTCGGGAGCCTGTTTAGGAGCAGCGGCAACACTTAGTTTCTGTGCATATGCATTGTATGAAACACCAGAGGAGTCCTATGCTACACACAGGGACACAGGCAGGAAGCTGCAGATCAACAGTACTACGTGCCCCTCCTCCTCCTCCTCCTCCTCCTTCTCCTGGCAGCTGCTGCCAGGCTCTGATTGCAGCGACCAGCCTTTTAGGCTGTAACACAGCGGACAAGTCATTCCCCAATATAGTAGCTTAACATTAGTCTGGGCAGCTCGGCAGCTCCACAGCCTGCGCTCCGTGTTTCTGAGACTGACACAGCCGATGCATCGCACTGAATGGCTTTGCATCGCTGCAGCATAAGCACAACAAACATCCACATGCGAATAACGGATTATTCAAATACAATCAGACACACAATAATAAGACAGGGAACAAAACACAGCAACAAGCAGCTACATTGAGCGATTTCCTCATTATTATGATTATCGCAGCCCTGGATGTTCATCCTCTGTGTGAGAGCTGTGGACACGGAGGAAGCTGGATCCCGCACAGAAAACACAGCTCTCAGTTGTAATGTAGGGGAAAGGTCTCAGTGACTCTTGTTTACGTCTAGCTGCTGCTCTACGTGCAGTGCGGCGTCTCTTACCCGCTCTGCCCTGGTCCTGCGTCGGCTTGGCTCGGCTGGAGCAACCCCTCATCATGGGCGTCCTGTGATGGAGCGCGGCGCCTGAGTGTGTGTGTGTGTGTGTATGTGCGTGTGTGTGTCTCACTATGTGTGTATGGGGGTGTGTGTGTGTACGTGCCTCCCGCAGCAGCTGATGCTCCTTGAGCACACACCCACTTGTGCGCTTGCGGGACCTCAGGTCGGAGAAGAAGGTTTTATCCAGGGCTGGATGGAGGGAGGTAGCAGCCTACCTACCTACCCCCCCACCCCCACCCCCCCCAACACACACACTTACCCCCTTGCATACACCACACCCACCTGGCCACTTGCTTTCTGACAGCTGGGACCGATGTTGACCTTACATTTTACTTTTATGAAACACCATCATGCAGGTGTATCTGCGCAGGACAGCTCTGTTGTCTTAGCATAATTCACCAAAAGTATACCAAGTCTACATAGGCATATTTTATATTTACTTACCTCGAAGGGTACTTCTTACTCCGTTCTCATAGGCTCTTATTGTCCCCTTATAGTTCTTGTACAGTGCAGGACTACCATATGCTGCGCATGTAAAAGCACATGTAGAGAATAAAATATGAAGTGTTTCAACATTTTCCAGGAACAGACAGGGTTACAGAACTTGTTTCTCTGCACGTACAGACTTAGACCACGTCACCTTTGACTATTGTTAACCATTCGTCAACTTATAGTAACCACCGATTAGACAGAGGCTTTTAAATAGCAAACTGATAGCAAACCAACAATTGGCCCTGAAAGAATGGATTTTAATTTGAAGTGGGCCTGGCACACCCACTGTGCGCTCCTTGAGGCTGTTTCGCGGACAGTAATCACTGACGTGTAATCAAGGTGTGACAATGAAACAGTCATATCTGGGAAATGTACAAACAAATGCACAAATCCTTGATTGGGTGCCAGGACACATACTAAGCTGATGAATATTCAGTTACCATAAGAGTTACATTTAAAAAAAAGAAAAGAAAAGAAAAAATCACAGGCACAGGCACAATCTAAATGAGCCAAGAGGCCCCACTGATGGACACTTGTGCGACAATGAGCTCAGTGGCTATCATTGTGATACCTGTGTTATTGTGTTATTATCAGAGCAGCATATTGTTCTGGTTTTGGCGGTCAGTTTATCAGTGTCAGAATGAACCAGTGTCAGAATGATCCAGTCTCATTACTTATAACCATAACCATAAGTCATGGGTTGATAAAAGATGTCTGTTCTAAATACATTTTTACCTTAATTTTTCAAACGATAATGGCTGTTTGTGACAATAATGACACCACTTGTTCTCTACAACTGTTAACTACACATCTGGGGATCACACAGGGAGAAAAGAAAGTCATCACACACATCATTATCCCCCATTAACACACACGGACTGGGACCCAGTGGATGTCCTGGAGGTTCAGACAGCGTGGACAGTGTGTGACAGAGAGGAGAAGAAACAGTTGAAGGTCAGATGGCTCTCAGCTGACCCTAAACACATTCCTCCCTAAAGGCCAAAGTGATTTCCGAACACCCACCCACCCACCCAACCTATGCTCCCCCTGCACGTCTAACACCCAACCCTCGAGCAGCACGTCTTGCCTTATCACACCAGTCAAACCTGTCAGACGTCATTGTCTCCGATCACAGACTGGAGATCACATGGTGTGAAAAGTCTTATGCAGCAAAAAAAAAACAAAACTCTCAGGTAGCAGCCAAAATGAAACATGAATTTGAGATTCGGGGATAATTCGGGGATGTTTTTTTGTTCATGGTAAGTATCAGGATAGGATATCAGGTGTAATCAATACTTAACAGGCTGGGCCGTGCAAATGAAAGAGCAGCACAGTTTCATAAAGCTGTCTAATTCACAAAAAAAAGAGTAAAAATAAAAATTAAAAAGTGCATAATAGCCAGATATACTTGAAACACTTTCCTTTGTCCTGTGAAGAAAAAACATTCACCCCTCAGCCTGATAAGTACTTATTATATGCTGTCTTTGTGTCTCTGGTCTCTCCTGGTGCCTGGAGGATTGTGATCCATGACTCCTGTGGAATAATACAAGGAGGAAGTGCACCAGACACTGTTGTGTCAACATATTCATGTAAGTGATCACTGACATGCTGTAATCATGACAGCCCTTGCCTTCAAAGGAAACATACTCACCAGTGCCACCCAATGAGGTAATATGTTATTTACAAATTCCACCCACAAAGACTCGCTAGTCAAATTTTTGCTCTGAGGACTTTTCTCTTTCTTTGTTCACACATATGGAGCATCAGACAACAGCTGAGGGGTCAGGCTCTATTTGGGCCACATCTAAGAATGGATGACATCCCATATTTACAGCCAGCGTGCCAAGTATTTCTTATGATCAGCTTCCCTAAACCAATCCCCTAAATACTGCTGGGGTACCTTGTGATCCAAGTGGGGGAAAGGTACAAAGCATATAATCTAAACATAATGATGTTGACCTTTCTCGGTCAAACACGTAGTCAGGTGGTGATGGCGTCCCAAATAACAACTCTGCTGCTATTCATAGCATCCACACAAAGCCTGAAAGACATGATCCAAAAAAAAAAGTAAAACTTCCAAGATGGAAGACAGAAAACAGCATTTAGCAAATGAAAACATCTCTTTATTAAGTTTTATTTACAACTGTATGGGCAAATACAGTAACTAATTTGGTTGTAGATGGACTTTGAGAGGTTTGCATTGTCCTGCTCATGTTTTCATGTAAAGTAAAACTGCAGCCGCTATTTACTGGAAGCCTTTTTACCTAACCCCTATAAACACACACACACACACACACACACAAGTGCACGTGCATGCACACACACTCATACACACAAGAATTTTCTCAAGAAAAGTGTCATAACTAATCCATGTAGCACAACCATCTATTTCCCCACTTCTGTTTTTTGGCCTTGCGCTGACAGGAAGCAGCACGGCCGCTCTACGCTCCATTAGAAGAATAAAATGTTGTGACACTGAGTTAAACTTACAGCTCTGTCGTGCCCGTCAGGCTCTCTCACAAAAAGAAAATAAAAAAACCTCTCTTGGATTGAAGTGTAAGTCACTGTGGAGGCTTGATTTTAGAGACAAGACACTCAAGAGCCGGACTTTGATAACTGTTTTAATTTCTAAAAGAAAACGACAGACAACATTAAGACAACACAGGTAAACAGCGAGTGCTCTTGTTTCACAGCTTGTCCACTGTCGGTTTGTCTGTCTGCTTGTGTGTGTGATTAAAACACTAGTGCATGTTAAAAAGGAGACCTCAAATAGGCAACCAAGCATTCAAACACAGAAAACATCATCACTACAAATACTTCATGTCTGCACACCGAGGTGTTAAAAAAAAACAACAAACAAACAGAGGTCTGAACATTACAAACATACAGAAAAATAAAATATAATCAAAAACAGACGAGGCCCAGAATGAGCAGGGCTGCTGATTTCTACAACTGACATGAGAAAAAAAAAGATGCCGTGTCTTATCATCGCTCCACTCTGACTATTCAGAGGAAGTTTTCTTGACACCCAGTCTCTCAGGAGTCCCGAGCACGTCTCTACATGATGGGGTTTTTATTTCATCATTGGCATTTTCTTTTTTTTTTTTTCTCGAGGATTTCCACCGGCACACCTCTGCACTTCACTGACTTTGGCAGACCGTGGAGCCACTCTTGGCCCTTGCGGCGACCTTCTTGCGTCTCTTGTTGAGCAGCGGGTTGCTGGACGTGTCGAGATCTTTGATCTTCACCTGGTCGTAGTCCACACGCATGGTCGCCAAAGCGCTGGTCATCTCCTCCTATGAGAGATGAGGCAGGTGGAGCAGAGGGTTTTGGTTCAGTGACGATGACTACAAAAATACAACGCTACACTACACAGAGCAGGAAGACCACTAGACTAAGCACATGTACAAGTATGTTTGTATTGAGTCTTAGTCTAAATAAGGTAACCAGCAGTCTGTCTTAAATTCAACACAGACAATAGAGCAGCAATGCTTTTACTCTCAGCAAGAAAACAGTCTGGTTCAGCCCTTTTCTAATTTTTGCAATTCCCCACTTAAGTCATTTACTGAGTACTTTGTAATGAGGGAAATGAGAATAAAATAAACAATGAAAGAGTGAATGAGAGAATGAAAGAAGAGAACATTTTTTGACATGTGACAAGCTGTAAGAGTCATGAGTCTAAATGTAGGACCAAGTGAAAACCCTGGAAAGTGTCCATCTTTTGCTGTTGGTGGTTTGAGGCCACTGGTAAGTCAAGATGGCTGCCCTCTGCAGAAAGGTGCCAGCATGCTGTTTTTAAAAAAGCACACATCCAGGACTGCAATGTGTGAGACACGTATTCATTGCGGCATTGCCTGTTGCAGAACTAGACTGTGGTGCATTGTGTGAGTATCACGTTGGAGAAAATATTCCTTTTCCGTCTTATCATTTCCAGCTTTCTCATTCAAAGCTGCTGTGAAGGAATGTGTCACTCTATTCAGGGTTTTTGCTCACAGTTTCAAACCACTAGAAAAATCCGCAATTGCAAAACTGAGACATGATTCATGTTTCTGGGGAATAAACTCCACAGTGACTTGATAAGAGCAAGCTGTAGCTTTCTTGTTTAAACACAATTCATTGCGTAAATCACAGAAAAAGAGTTGGTAGAAGAGTCACAGGGCTATGTGTTTTGTTATGTGTTGAACTGACTCTGAGTACAGACTCGATTGTGAGCTCTACTCCCACCTGGTGGCTAGCAGGGGAACAACTAAAGGGTCCAAATGGAGTTGTGTCAGAAAGTCTTGCAAAGTATAAGGGAAAAAGACACTGCTACTCAGCATGACACGCAGAGAAAACAGCCCTTTTTGGAGCTTTGCTCCCACTAGAGACGAAAAGTCAGGTTGCTTCTCCCTGGAGTTTCAGATCAGTTTCTATATGTCATGGATGTACAGTATTCCCCTGGGCAGGTCAGGAGATGAGCAGGTGGCAAAATATAAGATGTTCGATCCCTGACTGGAGGCTGAAAGATGTTTATGTCCAGTTTGTATGTTTTCCCTGCATCTGTGAAGGCTGTCTCCAGGTCCAGGTCCTAACACAAGAATTGTTTGGTATTTATGGACTCTATATAATGCCCCTAGTAGTGAGAATGAGAGTGACGGCTGGATGGAAAACCCTCCCAGACTGTGCAAACAAGGCTAAGGCACTAAGGCTGTAGACACAGATATGTTCAAAGACTCAACTGCTGGTGTCCCTCCCCACAGAACCAAAGCAAACCTAAAGCTTTGAGAGCCCAACGGGGACAGGTTGTAATGCAGATACATGACCAGACGGGGGCAGTGTTGTTGTGCTTCTGACCTTCACATCCTCCCACATCTCTCTATCCTCAGTCAGAACCCGGGTGGTGTGGAGCGGAGTGGAGGGAACCACCATGGATCGCTGCAGAGCGCACACACACACAGACACACACACACACACACACACACACACACACAGACACACACACACACACAGTGAGAGAGAGATGGAAATATGAGCGTAGACGCAAACAGGAAGCACTGCAGTGTTTTTCTACTTGACACACTTGATACATACATTAATCCAAGGGTGATTCATGAATTGAGTTATGGTCATTCTCTCATTAGGGTCTGTCTTCAGAAGCTGATGGATCAGGTCCTTTGCTGGAAGCACAGGGAAAATGCAAATATAATCATGTATCTTTATTTACAGACAGGAGGCCTAGTTGCAAAGAAAATGGAATTAAATTAGAGAGAGGAGAGTAAAACCAGAAAAAAAAGAAAACTATCAGAGCTATGCACTGGTAGCAGTTATAAGTTGTTCTATAAAAACTGTAAAAAAAAAAAAAAACTCCACTAAAACACCAGGGAATACATGTCAGCG
Organism: Karalla daura; assembly: GCA_029224185.1. NCBI lineage: Eukaryota > Metazoa > Chordata > Actinopteri > Chaetodontiformes > Leiognathidae > Karalla > Karalla daura. Next base: position 20,965,336 of record CM055188.1, read on the forward strand.
TGTGTGTACATGGGAGTTGAACAAATTGCATTCAGGGCAGCTCTATATTTACAATGAAGGCAAACAAGACCATAGCTGAACCTGAACCACAGTTTGATGTTTGTTGGCAGAGCCTACATGCGAACGTTAAACAGTTTCCTACATGAGAAGGCTGTGACTCTTCTTTGACAGCTTCCTTTTTTTTTGACCGTGGTGTGTTTCTAAATCATTTGATCCCTGGTCATGTTTTCCTCTCAGATGGTAAACTGTAAAACTGTGCATCGCTGCCGTTGTCTGGTAAATACAGACAATATCAACTTTGCTTCTGTAACACTGGAATTTCCCACTGTGGACTAATGAAGAATTAACTACGTGTCTTAAGATATCTTTCTTAAGAACTAAGCAACACTGAGATGACATCTGACATATGGCAAAGTGAAGACACCTCATACATTTTGACCTTGATGTATTTTTTCTGTTGTTTGAGCATAACATAGTGAATAAAGGAAGAATGGAGAATGGAGAAATAATTCTTGTTTTCTGGGTTGAACACAAAAACGGTGGAATACTGGTTTAATCATAAATGCCTCAGATGCTATTTCACCTTTTAAAATCCTACTCTTTGGGTGTGTGGATATTTCGGTCCATTTCTGCACGCATCTGCTGCCCTTTCATGTTTATCTGATTGGCTGTCGTCCCACCCACTCCCACTTTACTTTACAACACAGTTGTTTAGCAAGGAATGGGGGGGAAAAAACATGAAAAAAAATATGGTAACTGGAGCATTACAGCTTTTCAGCACATTTGAGACAGCATTACAGGAAGAATCATGGTGAGAAATACTAAGGAATATATTGAGGCATGTAAGAACTAGGCACATATACTGTTATTTCAACTGCTGCTTTACAGTTGTGCGCCTCACTTCATTTGCATACCTGAACAAGGGCAATATGGTTTGTGTCATACTCATTTATGTCACATTCTTTCTCTGGTCAGATTCAACCATTTTTCCATGACAATATCCGCGATACGTCTGTATGAATCTTACATCATGGTCAGGGCTTGTGTGGAGGGTTTTCTCACCTTCCTGTGACACCTCAGACCACTCTGGGTTGGGGAATTCATACTGGCCCATCCTGATTCTCTTCTTCATCCCTGGGGAAATAGCCTGGCCCGTGTTGGAGTAAAACGGAGGGAAGCCGCACAAACTGTTGACGGGACAGACGGAGCAACTGTGAAACTTTGTCTGAGGTTCTCTAGAAACAGAACACATCATACTTGAAACGTCTGTGGTGACGTTGACCCGTCTCCACATGCTGTACTCACAGGATGTACATGATGACACCCAGAGACCACATGTCACACGACTTGTCATATTTCTCTGGACCCAAAACCTCAGGAGCTTATCAGCAGCAAAACACAAACACACCCAAACTCATCAGCAAGAAATTGAGATCAGCAGTCAATTTGTGTCTGAAGGCAGTTCATCTGTCAGGAAAATAACCCAGAGCAAACTCACCCACATAGTAGGGTGTGTAACAGGGCGTCTGCAGAGGGTTGTGGAGAGTCGTCTCCTTCGCAAAGCCAAAGTCTGTTAACTTGAGGACCCCGTTTCTTTCTTTGGTGGTGTACAGCAGATTCTCTGGCTAGTGCGGAGGGTAAAAGAAAAAAGTATTTAGAAAATTCCCCCTGGGAACCGGAAACGATTGTATTGTTATTCGTCTTCCTGCACCTTGATGTCTCGGTGGGCGATGTTGATGTTGTGGAGAAAGTCGATGGCCGTGCCGATGTCCCTCATGATCTCAGAAGCCTCTGGGAGGGAAAGAAGAACATCACACTCTCTCAAACCAGAATAAAGTCTAGTGTCAAAGAAAAATAAAAAAGAGCACGTAAAAGAAAAATGGAGGGGACCACTGTTTGTGTAGGTTTCTGTCTATTGTTCGCCATCAGTCCTCACCTCTCTCTGTGAAGGCCTGGTCTCCTCTGTCCTGGATTCGATTGAACAGTTCTCCTCCCTCCATACTGGAAATACAAACACACACACACATCTTACAAAGTGACACCAAAGTGGACAACATCACCTGTCTATGGCATTAAAAATAAAAAAAATGTGAATGAAACTTGGGGTTGGAAAAAGAGGTGGAACATTTCTGGTACATTTCTGGAAAGTTTTCTGAAATTGTCATTGTTGTTGACATGAGCCTGGGAATTTTTGTTGTGGTAAACTAAAAATGTAAGCGAGTAAAAAGTAGGTAGCCTTGAGAATCAGTGGCTCAGCAGTTTTTAAGAGGACCCGCTGGGACGAAGAATCAGCATGACTCAGCATGAGGCGACTTGATGTACAAGTACACCCCCTGGTCATGACGTTATTCTGAGTGAAAGAACATATTTTATCCACACACACACAAAGTTTATCATAGTACAAAGCAATGTCAGCATCAACCATTTTGTACGTTTTTGGTACATATGACTTGATTGAACATGTAGCCCTCAATGTCCCCCACTCATCCGCCAGTATAAAAGACAACTTAATCATAAATAATAAACTTATATGTACTTTGTGGGAAACAAATACAATTCCAAATCTTGATCTTTTTTAAAGCAACATGACCCCTGTATGTAACAGTGTAAACGTAACAGGAAGTAGTAGTCCGAGCAGCCTTTTGGCATTGGGCTCCATGGATGGAACCAAATGCCCAATGCCCAATTGGTGGATTACAAGTTTTAGGGTCCAGAAGTGGGGAGTCCAAATGTCAGCTGCTGGACTGATGGGCAAAATCATATAGCAGGACTGCCAGTCAAAGCTATTCATGACTTTGAAGTATTTGTGATATTTGTGATTTATTGAGCAGTGTGTGAGCAAGTGTCAATACACCAAATGTAAAATTTTCAGCTGAAGGAGTTGAGTTGTGAGTTTGAGTCTGTGCAGAATCTGTGCAGAAGGGGGTACAGATCAGTTTGGTTAGGTTTTGTGAAATCTGAGCCGTTAAATCAAGAGAATAGACAACAAGTGGGCAAAGAAGTATGATGAATCCCAATCGTATGGCTTTTAAATTTGAAATGGATCGATCAATCAAAATTCCAATAGATAATATGTATGTAATACATATTATTATTCTTTGTGTTAATTTTGGTGGCGAGTGGGTGTTTGACTTCCAATTTCTCGCAAAACTGCAGCAAAAATAAATACTTTCGGAGCTGAAGGCTCAGAAGTACATACACTGCCTGATTTTAATGGGAAAACAACAATAAAAAAGACACAAACAAACCAACCAGCAGTCGCCAAGAGTCGCTTGCTGTATTTGCTGTCCGGCTACAAGGTGGGCTAAATTGAAACCTCTCAGTTTCTTAGCCAAAAGGGAACTGTAAGTGAAACTGAAATTCTAAAATAACTGTACGGGTGTATGTGTGTGTGTGTGTGTGTGTGTGTGTGTGTGTGTGTGTGTGTGTGTGTGTGTGTGTGTGTGTGCTCTCAGTAGTTTCCTCACACAGTCCAAAAACACGTGATAAGGTCTGTTTGAGTCTAAAATGTCTCTAGGTGTGATGAGGAGGATGGTGTGTGTGTGTGTGTGTGTGTGTGTGTGTGTGTGTGTGTGTGTGTGTGTGTGTGTGTGTGTGTGTGTGTGTGTGTGTGTGTGTCCTGTAATGGGCTGGTCACATGTCCAGGGTGTCTTCCATCCCTTTGCCCTAGGAAAGCTGGAGAAAGACATCAGCCAGACTCTTGAGACTCCAGTCTGTATGAAGTAGGTGAGACTGGGTGGATGGATGGACTTAACACTTGAGACCTTTGACCTAATGCCTTAAATATTCAGACATTCTTTCCCATTGTCTCTCACTCTCTCACACACACACACACACACCGACCGGAAAACAAACACATGCATGCGCTAACACATGCGCACGCACACGTACACGCACGCACACGCATGCACGCATGCATGCACGCACACACAGGGTCAGCAGCTAAAAGCACTGTACAAACAACTGCTGTGTCAATAAGTGTGGTCATGAGAACCAGTCTGTACCTGTGTGAAATTCCCTTGAACTGACAATCACCCGCCGCGGTTTCTTCTTTATATTTGCCTTTGTCTTAGTGTCGTCCCTCTAAATCAAGGCGAGCTTTCCTTTCAACCCCAGATAAATCATTTCCCGCGAGTGGAAACAAAAAGATCATAAAAGTGTACATTGCACCGCAAATAGATACAGACACAAACACAGTTTTATGATTACTGTTTTGTGTTGTGACAGTGGAAGGTCGCTATCAGTGAAGACATCTTATGGGCGACCTTTAGCACATGCTCACTCTGCAACTCTGCAGAATGACCTGAGATGCATATTATTGTTCGGTTACTCTGTTGCCTTTGTCACATAGTGAGAAAAAACATAACAATCTGTAAGGGGGTAAACTATTTGTGTAAAGACATGTTTGAGCCAAGGCGACGGCTTTATCCGCACATTACGACTGTGCTGATTAACGGATATGACGCTACTCTCAATGAATCATTTGTTGTTACAAGTCATTTTTCAGTGCAGAGCGTGTGTTCTTTATTTAACACAGCTAAATGGGAAAATTCCAGTGGAAATCTGTGGAAACTGAGCTGAGTGGCTGTAACTTCCCATTTTCTGCCCAGATGCCGTGGCACTGGTTCATAGAGTTTGTCAGCTTCTTGAGAACTGAAACTCGCAACCTCATGCTGTACAAAGGCTTGAAGCCACTTCTGTGACCAGGTCTGCGGTGGCATTTGTTTTGTTAAAATTCATTGTCCTTATGTTTTACTTATTCTGTGCAACCACTGTACAATCTGTGCATTTATATTGCACACTTCAGAAACATAAAGATCTCTACGCACATGATAAGAAGGCATGTATCTTGCACCCCAAGCCATTCTTAGGCCGTAACCTTTTTCCCCTACCTTGTTGTTATCTGTGGATAACAACAAGTCAGTGTGTGTACTCAGTGTTCCTCCAGTGTGTGTTCGTGTTCATTCACTCATCTCATGTGCTGAATCCAATCTCAGATGCTTGTTGTAACTTGTATTAGATTAGCTCAGTGTGTGTTCTGATTCTCACTTCCAACATGGCGCTATAACTGTAACCTGAACATCCTGATCTATTACATTAATCCCTGGAAAGACAGATTTGACTTTATTGTTTGTTTGGCAGAATTCCCAACGCACCTTGTTGGTATTTCCAGGAGAATTTCAGTTATCTAATAACTAACTTACACTGAAAGTCACCAGAGACATGTCAACAAAAAGAAAAAAACACAAGGTTGTCAGGTATAATAATGTCCTACCACTCCATGATGATTAGCAGGCACTTCTTCCCATGGTGCATGTTCTCATACAGGCTGATGATGCGAACGATGTATGGTCCCCCTGAGACCCGCCAGTGCAGCTCCACCTCCCGCCTCGCTTTGGGGCTGTCGTAGAGTATCTGAGAGAAAGTACACACACACACACTGCATGATTAGGATACATTTTTGGCATGTTTTTTTAGGATTCTCATGCCTTTATTTCTGATACAAAATCGGGAAAGTTGACAGGAGTGAGGAAAGAAGTAGGGGGAAATGACACAGCTCTGTGTTTCCTGTTCAGCCCTGATGGACTGAATAACAGGATTTTCAAGATTTTCAACCTCCATTGTGAGGCCAAAGGGAGACTTATCTTCTGATGATCAAGGGTTTTCATCATTAGTCAGGTTGTTTATTGTGGTTCCAGTCTCTAAAAACTGAGGATTTTCCACCCGTGTGTCTGTTTTATGCCATTGTAAACCCAGTATCTTTGGCTCTGACTGTTGTTTACACAGGATTTAGATGTGAGGATGCCACATTTCGATGTTTTTATTGTTCTGTAGTATTATATTGAACACATTAAGTTACTAAACAATGAGGAGAGATGCTATAATAATCAATTAAAGACAGAACGGTCCAAATAATAAAAGCCATCTATTGATTATGGCAGGTGAGTCACTTTGATATATTACAGCTACTGAAACCTCAAAAGTCTATATCATTTTCCTAATTTGAAGCTGCCAAATGAAAAGTGGCGTCTTCTGTTCATCCAGAGGGTGAAATCTAAAAGTAATAGTAATTTTAAAAAAACATTCTGTGGTCTACTTCATAAACTCAGGACACGCAAACAGCCCACAAGACAGCCAGGTCACATGACAGGATGTGTCTTACACAGACAAGTGCACGCTCACACACAGCAGGTGGCAGACCTTCGCATAGCGCACATCTTCAGTCAGGGAGTATTTTTGGATATGACAGTGATGTAGTGACCGCCTGCTGCTGGTCTGATCACACACCAAAGAGCACACACACACACGCTCGCCCTCCACCCCCCACCTCCACCTCCACCCCTACCCTCACCCACACACACTCACACACACACACACACAGGCTGACTCACTGATGTGTGACAGACACACACTTCCTACAGTACGCAACCTCATTAAAACTGTGTTTTCTAACAGGTGAACCTGATCTTTTTTTTTTTTTCCTTTTGGAAAACTTCAAGTTTCAATTCCATGAGTGAAAACGAACTGGTTTCACATTTCTTGGAAACTCCAAATGTCAGAGCGGCTCACAACGCTGTGTGTGTGAGTTTACTAATGTCAAAGAGGAAGTGCGGGCTGAGAATTTCCAGCAACAGGGTGTTGAAAGTAGAAGTCAAGCATTTCCTGTGTCTTATTTGTCTTGTCGTTCATCACACGTCCTAGTTTCTAAAGAAGAGCAGTGGGCAGCTTTCTCTCTCTGCCGCACCATTTATAGCTTCAGGACTTTAATTGAAGTAGACAACATGTGAGCTCGGTTCCTTTAATTTCCTGCAATGAAGCCGCCCCGGTGATGATAAAAGCATTAAATAAACAAATAAAACACAGAGGTGGAGATGTAGCGATGACTGAGAGAACGAGTTAATCGTCTGATGGACTCTTATCTTATGAGAGGCGACCTGGCGAAGACTCAACGCCCACTTGTCCCTGATCCTGTTCTAAGCCAATCAAAGGCATCCACAAGGCCTCTACACCAATCTCTGCCCGCAGAGACACTAACACACTCTGACACACACCCATCTCCATCTAGAAAATGTGCACTGGGTTTTATAGCACTCGCATGCATATTCCTCTAATGTGTTTACCCGCGGTATACACTCAAATATTAGTCTGTTACACAGCCTGGCTGTGTGCGTGTGTTAATAAAACGTAGTTTACTTCATTTTAATTTATACCGATAAAGCACACAAGGCTCATAAAGCACAGTTTATCAAAAAGTGTTAACGTTCCTGTCTACATCTGATTTATTAGTTATTAGTGTTTCCAAAGAGGCAATGATGTACAGCCGAGGCTGATCACATGACAAAGGATCTGACTGTAACTTCATCTGGACCAAAACACAGACTGAAGAATTTATGACCAGGACCGAACAGTGCAAGTAAAACATAAAATGATAATAAACTCTGCAGTTATTTTTCTGCTATAGTACATCGACCTGAACTAAACACTGAATAACACTGCCGCACACACACCTAACTCTTGTATACTATTGAGGATGTGACATTTCTGAGTCATAACACAGCAGTCTGCTTTACAGCATACAATAAAAATCTGAACAACCTGTATTTTTAAGTAGGATGATTAGAGGATTTTTATAATACCACAAAGGTTCTGAGCCCCACAGGAGTCACTCGGAGGAGATAATGAGCTTCAATTGCCCAACAAAGAGGCAGACAGACCGACTGACCTAAGAGTCCCTGCTGTCTGGTGTGAGCATGCATCAGAGCTGAGAGCAGGCTGTGTCTGACCAAAACCACTGAGGATTTTGTAAACCTGGTTTGTCCTGGTTTGTCCTTCACAGGAAACCCAGATGTGTCATCAGCATGAAAGAGGGGGGTGGGGGCTGATCACAGAGGTAAACACACAAGAAGATTGTAAGTGTTGCAAACAGACCTGCAGCTCCAGCTTTCCATGCCCTAACCTGGGAGACACACCAGGCACTTAAATCTGCCACATCTGCTGGCCACATACAAACACTTCCATGCAAACTACCCAGGTCCCTCTCCTCCCAGGAGTCACACAAAATTAAAACAAATTAAAACAATCCCACTGACTGTAACTGAATTGCATTAAAAGCATGGCTCCCCTCCAGCTGCAGCTGCAAAGTGGATTAAACATATCCCGTCCATTATGTTTAGCTCTCCTGGCAACACTTAATTAAAAAGCGAGCCAGCAGGTCAATCCTCCACATCAAACACTCTACTACTCTCCTAATACCCTTTATCTACGTCAAGATTAAAACAACACAGGAAAAGTCATAAATGAGCACAAATGGTAGTAAAATAGGATATCAGGTATGTTCAAACAGCGTCCACCATGCCTCGGGCCAAGTTAGGCGCCACATGAGAGCTACGAGACATCCGGGGATGCCATGAGCGTTTCCCCATGTCGCTTCTGGAGCCATTTACCACAATCTGCAGAGACCAGTCGGTGGCTGGTCTGCGAGCACAGCGGGTCTGTGGTCCAGGGGTCGTCCTGACCTGCTGAAAGCTGGAGTCTGTCGGGCGCTAAGTGATGCTGCGGAGGTTACTGTCACTCAGGACAAAGATGTTCCCATTTCAACACAGCAGACTCTCCAGCATCTTGAGCCTTGGATCTGAGTAAACAGCCTGGTGTTTACTCACAGACTGCGCCGAAAAATCATCTCTCATATAAATGACACAGTTTTATATACCTCAAGCAGCTCCCTTTTTTGCTATTCGAATGCTGCCTTTCACGTACATGCAAGTACCTGTGTATACCACATGCATGTATATCATTTGTAAATTTTGCGTATCAGTGTTATTTGTACAATCCACCTTGATGTTTACAGGAGCCATAGTAGTTATAGTAGCCAAATAACAATTCTATAGAACTACTTTCCAATAGATTCTGCTAATTTCTTTCTTCCTACCCCATAATGCTAACACACCAATTAACTCTCTTGGCCTTTCTTTTGTCTTTGTTTTCTTATTTTCTACCACAGTTCATCTCTTCTTCTTCTTCTCTCCCTCTCTCTTTTACTCTCACTCACTCTCTCCCTCCCCTGAGGCCAGGTTTACGGCTCTGCTTGTGACACTGCTGCTGCCTGCTTTGGCAGCTCAGATGGATTACTGTAAGACAATAAATCTCTGCGAGCGTGCAGCCCAGTGGTGACAGGTGACGACCCGTGCGTCTATACGTGTATGAGAGTGTGTGCAAAGTTTCCACTGCTGCCCAGAATAAGGTGTCCCCGTTGAAACCCATATGTCTCTATGAGGCAGCGTAATGTGCACAGCGTAGGGTGCTGGGTGGCCGCACACCCCACCTGACCCATCTCAGTTTCCACGAACCGCAGCTCCACACCTTCAGCTTGGCCTCGTGTGGAGCATGTGAGCTCAGTGAACAACATTACGGGAGATATATATATATATATATATATATGTATATATATATATATATATATATATATATATATATATATATATATATCTGTAGTTGCAACTGTTGCAGTTGCACACATGGCTGAACTCAGAAGCTGACAATAGGGCTGCAACAAATTATTATTTTTGTTGATTAAGCTCTGATTAGTTGTTTGGGTAATAAAATGACACAAAAACGCACGAAACGGTAAAAAAAATTCAATTTTCTGTCATGAAAGACTGAAGAAAAAGGGAAATATTTACATTTTTGAAGATGAGATCAGCGAATATTTAGTTATATTTAATTTGTTAAATAATTTTCAATGTTTTTCAAATGCTTAAATCAATTAATCAATTATCAAAGTAGTTTATTAGTTGATTAATCAATTAGTGGTTGCAGCTCTAGTTGACAAACAGCTGCCGAAGATTTTAAGGCATGAGCCTCCACTCCTCGTCTTTGGCTGTGACTGTAAACTTTGGTGTTAGATAAAACTGTAAATAAGTCATGTTATGGATTGGGTATTTTTCATTCAACTATTATATCAAAATGACACTGAACTACGAGGCTGTGTCCTAACATCAGAAGAAGTCCTCATTATGCACCTTTGTTTATTTGTTTACATCTCTTCTTGATTGAAGAGGTTCAATGCCTTTGCGTACGCATGAGAAAAAAGGTATGTATCTATTCTTTAGAGTAATTTGGGTGATTGCAGTTCTCAATGGAGTAGAATAGAATAGAATAGAATAGAATAGAATAGAATAGAATAGAATAGGCACACACACACACACACACACACACACACACACACAGAAAGACAGTTTTGGGGATTGATCAACACTGTAATTCTGCCGAAAAGCACAGCTTAGCCAGTTGTAGTTTCTAACTTACAAGTGTCAGAGTGAATCATGGTTCCTGACAGAAATCTGAACTGGACAAAGGTCAGCTTTTTTTTTTTATCTTGGCTATGATGATATATACAAGTGACATTCTTACAGAGTACAGATCTTGAACACAGACCACCAGGTTTTCATGTCAAGATGGCATAATGGCATTAACAAGACAATCACACTTTCCAACTCACACAGACACACACACACACACACACATGCACGTCAAAGGGATACACACACTCACTCACTCATGTGTGTTGATTGACAACATGTCTGTAAATAAAAGTTCTGGATGGGCTCTTCAATCATAATTTACAGGTCATAACACCTAACTCACCGCTCACAAGCAAGTATAATTCATGATTATGTGACTCAGTATGTGAGTCAAGACTATCTGTAACTGTAAGGCTGTGTGTTAGAAAGAGAGGTCTATAAAAGGTGTTTATCTCACGTATTAGATCACACAAGGGTAATTGCTGGATTACAACCAATGTCTGTTATGGTTCTCACTTGTTCAGGTCATTGTAGGTGCTAAACATTAGGGCATGGAAAGGGCTTCCTCATATATGATTTAGGTGTGGGAGTCCCCTTTGATGGCACCTTGGTTTAATGACTCCAAGGTGCCAGGGGCTTAAAAACCAGAGGATTGCCACATAACAAGCGGAACTGAAGTAGCCTTTTGGATGAGAGGCAAAGGCCTTTTGAAATAATCACCCAAAGACCAACCATAACGTGGATGACTGAGAATCTTCACAAACACTGTTTATAATCCAACTAATACAACTACTGTGATCAAATCTGGTTCAGGGTTTGCCAATCTAGCCCTCTAACAATCAGTGACAGACTAGACACCGTTTACTTTTGCGTCTCTCACACTCTCTTCTAACCCGATCTTTCAGCTATAAAATGTGTAAAATCTGTCAGATCTGGACACTAGAAGGTCTTAAAATCTTAAAAAAATGTACCATTAACCAACTTGAGGGACAGTACCTTCAGTGCGCACTTCTCTCCAGTCTTCTTGTTGAAGCACTGAAGCACTTTTCCATTGATCCCCAAGCCCAGGACCTGAGAGGAGATCTTATAATCGTCCGTCACCGCGTTGCGCTTTATCTCCAGTTTGGGGTAGACGGGCAGTGGGAAGTGTGTGGACCCGCTGTCCGCCCCGGGGGCTGCGGGCTGTGGCTCTGGGGGGCTCGGCCTGTCGTCGCTGGGGGGGGAGTCCGGGTCCGGCTCAGCTCTGGGAGCTGGTTGCAGAGGTTTCTCCTTGTCGTTTCCATTCTGCAGCATTGTTGAACACGCGCGGGGCTCGAGCCTCCAGAGGAGCGGAGAGAGGCGAAAGAAAGGCGTCAGCCGGGTTCAGGAAAGTGAAGGCAGAGAGGAGTCCTGACGAGCTGTCAGGTAATCCTCACTGTGTCTGCAGCCAGCCCAGGGCTTGGGAAACCACTGACATTACGCTACAAGTACTGTCTGTCTCCCTCTTTCACACACACACAAACACACACAACTTCAACACTTTAAATAACTACTATCTCTGTCTCAGATGTAAATCCAGATGTTTTAAACAGCCCGATTGTCTCCGGTTCAGTCAGGACAGTGGTCAGACACTCCGCTGGGCTTTCTGCTGGTCTCAGTTTCCCGGTGCCGCCGAGTCCTCTCCGGCCAAGCTCACATGGACAGTCACTGCCACTGTTTGCTCAGGCACCACCCTCCTACACCCTCCTACAGTTAAGTCATGTTTCTCAATGTGGACGGCTCCTTAAAGGAGCAGCACGTCTAATCAGCCCAGTGTTCAGCAGCCCTTGAGAGTCTTGTGTCTGTACCAGACAGAAAGAGGAGAGGAGATTTGCTGCAAAACCACAGGAGCTGGAGGTCAGGTTCTTATATTGTTGCATAATGATATTACACTGATGGGATATTGTGAATCATGTTTATTACACAGACTGTTTTCTTTTTTTTTAATGCATAGAGAAAGTGTGTCACACAAGTGCAACCATCATCAAACAAATGTTTTTTTTGTGCATGTCTGTGTTCAGTAGTCAAGTGCACAGATGAGGGCGACACCCTGTTTTATCCAGTGCCCCTGGCTTCGATCTGTGGGCAGCTCCACCGCGATCACGTAGTTGGTGGAATGACCGGTAGTCGATAGAGTCCCTGCAAGAACATGCAATAGTGTTTCAGTGACATGGAGACATTTCTTTGAGATTTTTCCATCATGGTGGGGTGCCATGAACCTGCCTGAATCTAGCACACCAACAGTAGGTGTTGGCTGTGCACTGTGGTTGGAAAATACAGAGCTGCACTTTCAGACGTGTCGTGAAACAGGACACTAACTGGGATCTATTTTGGGTGAGTAATAAAACCACAGAAAGCAGATGCACACAAACACACTAGGGAGCTGCCCAACACACCATCATGCTGATGAACAGGGTTCATACACAAAGCAGACGTGTCACTTAATCTAGTTCCTTGACTGGAAAGGAAATTCATAAATCTCCAAATGTCAGTCTAACTTAACAAATATAATATAAGCTGTCATACAGAGAAATCCAGCCACTGAGGGCACTGACCAGCACGTGTGAGGGTCTTGTAGATGGGGCAAATGTAGACTCCAGAGGTCCGGGGCTTGCGGTCGGCTATGGGAATCAGCCGGATGACGGCCATCTCTGTATACAGTTCCTTAGGCCTGGACTCTGTGAGCTGACCTGCCTCGTTATCCCAGCGAGCCCCCTCCAGGAATAGACCATGGATGTAGCAGCCGGCATTTGGTTTCTCTGTTATCTCTGACACTGACTTCACTATTACCTGCGGTGGTTTAGAGAAAAAGAGATTGAAGAAACAGTCAAATTAAATCCTAAAATATATATCAGAGCAACCCAAACAACTGTGATATGACAGTCATGTGGAGGTCATTTGGGAAGGCAAATATGGCATTCTATGTATGTGACAAAAATAAATCTGCGTTTTCAAAACAGACGGTCAGCCTCACTGTCTGACCTCAAAGTCAAATCCAATTGTGTCGATCGAGGTGCCAGAGCGCCGAGCATAATTCTGGAGGGTTCCGGTGAGGAAAGCCTGAGGGAAAAAGAAGCCGCTGATCCAAAAGACAGCTGGAATGCCATCGTTGATCCATCTCTGCAGAAAACTGATCCTCTGGAGCAGGTCTGATACCCAGGAGGCTAGAGGCTTCAGGGACGGGTAGGCCTGGACAGAGAGCCACGTACAGGGGGTTAGAAGAGTTATGTGTTCTTAGAGAGCAGAGTCTGGAATTAGTAGCACAGCAGATATATGTCTGATGTCCTGATCACCCTCAAACATCTCATAGCCTATTAAAAACAGTCACGCATGGGATGGATGTCACAATTCAGTGCTGAACAATTCAATTTCTAAGTAATTTTTAGTCTTCAAACTTATGATGTGTGTAGGCCGAAAATAACACCAAGAATGTAAATTGGCAAAATTGGCCTCTGTACAACCTTCTTGTGCCTCAGCACAACCTTGTGACATACTACACGTTCAGGCCTGATAGCACACCATGTCTCCAGCTAAACATGTGACCTTTCACTGGGTACCAACAGAGGGCCGAAAAACGACAACACCATACGTCCATCTGGGAATCTCACAACAATAGTGGTGCCATTAACGGTACCCCATCCAGCTGCCTCTAATCAGCAGCACTTGGCTTCGCTCACAATACTCATAAAACAGCACACACACACACACACACACATACACACACACACACACACTGTTTTGTCCCATTTACATCGACACACTCATTGTCCCAACCCACATAGAAGACATCCTTAGAGGTTCCTCAGAGGTTCTTCCATAAAATGTGAGTCCTTCTCTGACTCTGGCTCAAACATTTAAGGATGGATGTTTACGTGCTCCACAGCTGTGCTCACTCCAGTTGCCACTTTGTTCAGAAAAAAGTTGCAAAGTTCTGTTGTTTAGAAAGAGACTGTAGGTCACGTGGTCATCCATATGAGTGGCAGGCAAGCCAGCCAGTCATTATAAAGCTAATGCAGAAAAGGACCGTAATATTACCACACCAAAAACATTTTTTTAAGGTAGAACTTCTATGCTGGAGCCAGAGAAGAAGGACAAATTCTTTCAATCACTCAAGGTCACCTTTAAAATGATCGAAAGGGAATGTATTGTGTATGTGTTGCGTTAGTTGTGTAAATATATGGTGTTGTGTAATCTGTATCAATCACTTTCTCAAACCATCTCATTGGTCACTGGTTTACAGAATGTGAGTTATGGGGAAGAACTATTTTATGCATCTTGCCTTGGCTTTCCACATATCAGGCACTGTATTATTGAACAGACTGTGGGCCATAAGCTCCAGCTCTGATGACATCACCACTAAACCCTTTAGAGCTTTCACGATATCGCCAAGACTCTGAGAGATGACCTCCAGCAGCTTGTTATATCTGAAAACAAGAGATACAAGTAAAGAATGAAGTCATTTATGTTGCATTCAGTAAAATCAAACTGTAAAAATCACATGTAAAACACTGATGAGTAATTAAATTCTAAGTTTCTAATGTAACATGTAACAGATGTCAACAAAAACAAAGTTAGTGTCATAGCTTCTTTAACTCTCTCTGAACAAGGTGCTGACATTACAAGCCACACATAGCAGTTCACACAAGCAAATAATTAAGTTATTATTACAGTATGAGTACAAGACCATATAATAAAGGTTGCTAGCTGTGACTTTTGAAAGGTACAATTTCCACCACAGCTCTCAAGTACAAATATTATGTTAGTGACTCCACATTTAATCTGTTTTTCTTTATGTTTTTACCTCAAAGTTTAGGTGAGCTAAATATTCTTAAAAATATCTTCACAGTTTCTTTCTTTGAATTCACAGATCCTAAGATACCATCACCATTTGCTCTCACTGATGTGAAACACTGGTGTGAAGAGACGTGAATAGTTGTGAGTCTTGCAAGTGACGTATGATGTTATATTTGGGAGACGTTTGGCGTGTGGGTTATGATGTCATTTGACGAAGTCTGCAAGATTACCTGATGACCTCTTGGATGAGCACTGTGTTCATGGACTCCTCATAGAGCACGGGATACTTTTCCATCACCTCTTGGACACTGAAAGCTGGAGGAATCTTTTCAACGATGCCTGCCACTATCTCCTCCACTATCTAGGGTGCAGGAGGATGTAATGAAGTGTTATACGACTCAGACCAGGTTTCCAGGTTTTCACACTCAAAAAACATTTCCTGACAAGATATTCAGAATCAGTCAGCTGGAAACATTGAAATTAATTGGCTGAAATGCTGTCTCACACTGTGCATTTTGGATTTTATTATTAGACTAAACTGTAATGGGCTGCAATCAAAACTAAAAAAGGAGAAAAAAAGACAATGAAAAGATAGTTGTACCTCCTCAAGACTTTTGCCACCAGCAGATGCAGCGCGAGGCTGGAGACGAACCACAGCTCCCAAAAGAGCGAAGGTCTCGTTCAGAGCAAAGCTGATGTTAGCGTTGTCATGGAGACCGAAGATCTCAGGTGTATCGTTAATGGGCAAACCACGAATATATGCCAAGTAACCCTAGGGTCAGAGTTGCCATGACAACAGTTAAGTCAGTGACACCAATTACCATCAGTTAGTTCAGAAGTTGAGGTGTTTTGATTTATGTGCAACAGTGGAAAACAAATTATACTCTTCACTTATCTAAGAGATATTAAGTGTGGTCTAGCACATTGAAGTCAGACTTTGCATGAACCAACTACAGAGAATAAGCTGATTAAACCTCTTTGTTTGTGACCTTTTCAGCATCTCCAGAAATTTTGATTCAACAAATGCAGTTTTCACACCTGTCAACCTGCACAGTGTCATGTGATGTTGTGCAGTCCTCTGGCGGCAGCATTGAAATCAGTATTATGACATTTTAACACTGATATTTATTTGTGAATTGAGGCAATTGTTGGGGGGGTTCGGGTTGGAAATAGACAAATGTTGCTTCCTTCATCCCCATTTCAAACTGTGGTTGTCATTTTGTCTGTTGTGTTGTTTATTTGGAAAGTTGTTTGATGGTATTTGTGTGGGCTTTGAATAAACATTAAAACTTTAACTATATAAGCCTTTGAGGTGTGTGATGCATGAATAATCAGGTACCTTTTTCACAGATGACTCATGCACAATGTGTCATTTCTTGCAGACTTACTATTGACAACACTGAGATATTACATAACACTTAAAAATGCTGGATTGTGCCAACTGATGTACACGGAGGTCATTTCTACTGCACAACTCTTATCCCTGTTTTTTAAATGTTCCTGCGTAGTCTTACCTTGACATCCAGATTTCTGTCTATCTGCCGGTAGACTCCAGACGAAGAGTAGACATGGTCATCAATAAGCACTGCAGGGCAGTAGAAATCCTCCAGCACACTGAGCAGACATCGTCTGTCCCAATCATCAGTCACTCGGCCGCCATAATTTATCTCCCCAGCAGTGTATTTAAGCACCTGGACAGGTGGAGGACAAAAAGGGGAGACAGACAGATGAGCAGGCACAAACAGTCAAACACATTCTCTAGCTGGGAGAATAGCTGTTTCTTATTACTAGGCTTGTGTTTCTGTGAGCTTGTTCTTCAGATATCCTCAGTAATAAGATAATAATATTAATTTCACTGTAATTAAGTGGAAACCATGTCAGACAAAGAGACAAACAACGAGACACAATGCATAATGAAATGCACTGGGCAGGTAGTTAATACATAGTGAAATACAGAAAAAAAAGATGTTTTCTCTCACCCACCTTGTATGGTGTGTCCTGGTACTCATCCAGGAACATTTTAAGTTGACTGATACAGATGTTCAGGTCTCCATCAGTGAACTCATAGGGAATATTAAAGCCCAGTGGGCCAAACTTCCTTCTCTCTAGAGCAATTCCATGGAAGAGGCACAAGGAGAGGAGCAAAGACTTGAAGTGTGTTATCTGAGGGGGTGAGAGGAATAAGGTAATAATAATGAGGTGGGGATAACACAAATATTTTGCAGAAACAAAACTGATCCTGAAAGACAGGTTTACTATAACATTTCAGAGATGGCAATGATAATCAGTCTGACCTTGGTAGAAGAGGAGATAAAATCATTGGTGAGCCTCAGGTAGGTTTTCTGTAGATTGGCCTTGATTCCCCTTGGAGGCTCAATGGTCATCTTTGAACCATTTTGGAGAATAGACACTGGGAACTTGTTACTGGGGAGACTTGTGAGCCACAGACGGAAGTCTTTGTGAACCTGTTTGAGATTTGTGGGACATTTGTTACCAGAGGACGTTAAAGAAAGTCATTAACAGCATCACTACTTTTGTAAGCGTGTCCTGACTTTCACAGGGTCAATGTTCTCGATTAGCCTCTCCAGGGCAGGCATCCAGCTGGGCGCCAGGTGACAATTTTGGAAGAAGACCCAGTGGCCACGTTCCATGGCACTGTGCATCATAGTCTCAGCCCAGGGGCCCTGAATGGCACAAACATATAGAGAACATGAACAGATTTTTCCTGGATGTTTGAGCACATGGACTCATCAGCAGAAATAGTTTAACTGTAGGATACAGCACTTCTGCCCAAAGCCAGTTTGATATTGCAGGAGTCTTTTAGAAAGCCTTTAGACACCTCAGCTCAATACAGACAATAATTGAGGAGAGGCTGATGCAACAGCCTGGCGTGAGGCAGGATTCTAGCTCACATAATTGCCAGTAATGTGATAAAGACACGCTAACACCTATTGAACAGCCACAGGGACAGTGTGTTGCTGGGAAAAAAGCTTTGCCAGCCACTAGGCTTCTGGTGAGTCTGCATTTATCATAAAACCTTCACATAATGTTAATCTGTTGTTTCCTGTGTGCACTTATGTGTCGTGTCTGGAATCTAGCATCTGTCACAGTCGTCCTGGCCTGTAGTCAGAAATCGAGAAAACAATTAGCACCAAGGTGGCCATTAATAAGACAAATGACAAAGGACTGGTTATGTTTGAAAGTCAGTGAATCTAAATCACTGTCATTTTCCTTTGATTCACACAAAGACTGACAGATTTCCCATGCTTCCCTGACCTGGCCTTGGCCCAAAGAGATGGCACTCATTTTCTTGGAGAATTGCATAACATCAGCAAACTTGTAGAGGTCAGCAGCAGGATCAGTGCCAGGGGACAAGACAAAGATGAGTGGGGTGGAGGGGGACGACTCCTTGAAGACCACAGACAGATCTGACGTCTAGGGAAGTGGTGGAGAAGGAGAATGCTGTCATTACCTCAGTTACATATCACAAAACACCAAACATTAAACAATGTTTGTATTCCCACAGAAGCAGCCAAAATAAAGTGAGGAATGATTGTAATGTGAATGCTAGCAAGTTTCTAAAAGAATAACTGTTTCACAATAGGTAGTGGTTTTAGGGAGCAG
The DNA here is from genome assembly GCA_029224185.1 of Karalla daura. Taxonomy (NCBI): domain Eukaryota; kingdom Metazoa; phylum Chordata; class Actinopteri; order Chaetodontiformes; family Leiognathidae; genus Karalla; species Karalla daura. The sequence continues at coordinate 20,984,073 of CM055188.1, forward strand.
ACCTGAGGTTCAATGAAACGCTGTCCCAGCTGAGCTGCAACAAAGTCCTGCAGGCCTTGAATAAGGCAATCGGCCCTCAGACATCGCAGGATGAGGAGCTTCTGGAATGAGTCCAGCTCTGTGTCCCATACTCCTGGGAGGGGCTCCCTGTAGGGGAAACATAGTCATTCTCACCTTTTTGGAGCTTGGCAGCTTCTGTGCTGTGCAAATAAAGGAATCGAGTGTGCAGATGTTAACGCAGTGGCGATATATACATGCCTGTGAGGCTGGTTGCTGTCAAAAATTCTCTTAAATGCCTGCAGATGTTGCCCGAAGCTCTGTGCCAGGTTAGAGAAGTTGGCCAGAGTGCTAAGGCCCAGAATGTCCTGCCAGGCACGATCAGACAACCAGCTCACCGCTGGATTCACCAGCTCTTGCAAAGGCATCCCTCCAGAAAGCAGGTAGCGCCACTCAGTCTGCCACACAGAGACAATGCAAATTTCATCAAACCAACAGTGATTTGAATTACTACAGGAGGTTAAAGAAGTTCGAAGGCAAACTCCTGCATTGCTCACCATATCAATTTTGTTCTCATTCATCATGATGCGTACACACACAAGGAAGGCAAACATGAGTTTGTGCTTTTCAAACAAGCTGCGGCACACATTGCTGTACAGGCTGAAGGTGAAATACTCATTGATGTTGGAGATTCTCTTTTCCACAGTGTCTGCAAGATTCAATAGAAGAAAAAATAACTTAAGTCAAATAGTTTTTTATTTCACAAATCAGATATCAAACCACATACTATTATATTTCCATTTGCACCAGTATTAAACTGTGTATCAACTTGCAACCACAGAGTGTGAGTCCTCCAGAAATGCCTCTCCCACCTGCTGTCTCAGAGTTGGAAATTCCAGCCATGAAGATGCTAAGGAACCACTCCAGTGAATACTGGTACATGGGATCCACATTGGACAAGTCCGACACACAGAAGAAGAGGATCTGTGTGCGCACAGCCACTGGCACATACTCCAGACGGGTGGCATCAATATCCTGCTCTGTCTGCTCTGCTGCCATCACTTTGGCCTGCCAGTAATATCAGCATGCGTCAGTAGGAAATTCAATAATGGACCAATGTGTGTGGCTTACAATGGCTACAATAACATGAATGACTCACTTGTTTGAAAAAATTGTGATTACTTCAGGCCTGTCAATATATGATATTAGAGAAAGGATCTCTTCTGCAACTGACCTTAATCTCTCCAGCTTTGATTTTGGAAGCCTCCAACACTTGGATGAGCTCCTCATTGTCCACAGGGTTTCCCTCTGTGGAGCTCAGTCTGGATAGAATCTCATCCTCTATTTCTTTTAGCTCCTGTTTCATCTTGGCGTTGCTGACAATCAGCTGATTCTTAGCCTCTTCCAGGTCTGGACGTTCCTCAGCCACCACCTGGCCTAGCAACTGGTCCTCCAGACCACTTAGAACACACAAACACAGATGATGAGAGCAAAGACACAATAATAATAGTAAGAAAAATATTAGATAATAACTAAATAATAATAATTGTTATAATGTTAATAATAATAATAATAATAATAAGAAGAAGAATAATAACAATAATAATAATAAGAATAATAAGAATAAGAATAATAAGAATAATAAGAATAACTGCAGCTGTTTATCAGTCCAGCCATTTCACCCTCAGATGTGTCTGAAAATTATCTAGTACAGACTCAACACCAGTTTTATCAGTTTAAAACATAATACCTGGGTGATAGTGTGAAGTTTATGAGTGTGACATTGGTGGAGAGCTCAGGAGAGTAGTGAGGGTTAGGCAGCTTGGTGGTGATGTACATTTTAAAGCTCTCATGGTACGGGATCACTGAATCACCAAGCTTCAGCACTGCGCTGCCTTGCTGCTTAAATGTCTGTCAGACAAAAAGAGAGTTAACTAAGCACTTCACTGCATGGCAGATTTGTGAAAAACACTACTATACAGCAGTGTTATTCCGTGTTCACCTGCTGCAGCAAGACAGGCTCCAGGGCAGGATCCAGCTCCTCTCCGACATTCTCTAATAGGCATGGTTTACCAAAACGAATGGCATTCTCAAGGCTACGGAGGAAGTCCCGGTCACTTAGCTTCATAACCTCCAATCCACTCTCCCTCTCCTAAGAGACACAACAACAAAGTATCTATTTTATACATAGTGAACGTTGGTACCTGTTATCTTGGCCCAGTTCAGCAATATATGTTAACCTTGATACCGGTAGTTTGACACTGGCAAATAAAGTGTTGTACTTTGTGCTTTGTATGTGATATGATGAGACTACTTTTCCGTCCTCAGCATCCTCAGTAGGAGGTAGGAATGGCACACAGAGACACGCTCTCACCATGTTTTTGATCCATGTGTTGGCTTGTCCCTGAGGGTCAATGAAGAGAGGCCAGCGCAGTGAGAACTGAGCAATTACGCCGTTCTCCACAGAGAGGTTATCTTTGGGCAAACCTGCGATCTGGGAACAGCAATTATGAAATCTGATGAGAATTAAGGTACTTAAGTCTAAAACCACTGAAAAACACTTGTAATGTTATGGCTATTTAAAACTTGTCTAAAAAGGTTATGACTCAGAGGTACAAACTGAGGACAAGTTTGTTTCAGACCTGCCAAGAACGAATCTTGACAGGGTCGCCTAAGGTGCTGATCAGGTTGGGTTCATCAGTATGTGGAACACTTAGATCTTTGAAGCAGCAGAGCCACTCCTCTGCCATGGCCGCCCGGTACTCTCCCTAATACAAACCAAACAATGCATCATCAACATCACAGTATGCCAAATGTTAAAAATGCAGTTAATTGTGATGAGTGTAATGTATCTTTATGTATTATATTATGGAAAGTGGAGCGTACAGTGAAGGGTCCTAGGTATGCCACATATGCTGCAGAGAGAAGCACATCGCCCGCCACATTATTGACCATGTAATCCAGGTGCTGCACTGTCTCCTTCCAACGCACCTTCTCATCTGCCAGTCCACCTATAAGCTGCAGAAGATTGATAGAAAACAGAGTGAAATTACATGAAAAAAGCCTTTTTCTCAAATTTACAATGCTTTTAGATTTTTTCACTTTGTTTCAAATCACTATTAACACATGATTATAATCATAATGCATGTAAATGTTATGTTTGCTTTTGTTTTTCATAAACATGACTTTTGTGAACACTTGCTGTGTATAGAGGGCTAAGTGACAATGTTTTTTTCAGTTTTGTATGGGTTTGTTTTGAATCCTGTCTGGCCACGATTCTCTGGTGATGCTGCAATACTAAAATTTCCCCCATGGATCAATGAAGTGTTGTCTTATCTTATCCTCCTTCTGACCTTGTCTGCTCGAACAAGGCGGGCTTCACACAGTTGATATTTGTTGTCAAGTTCCTCTTTTTTAGCCAAACAGGCCTCATACTTGGCTTGCAGAGTGGCAATGCCATCCTCCACTGCCTCCAGCTGTTTTTTGGCATCATCCAGGATGCGCTGCGTCTCTGCTAAATCATCCTGGGCTTTCTGGAGACATTGCTGTAGGAATTAGAGGATACCGAGTGTTACTGTCAATCAAAAAAATAAATATGTCCAGTTATGTCTTATGCAATTAACCAAGACAATGTTTGTCTTTACCCTTTTAGGTTCCACAGCCTTGGCCACAAAATGATAAATGTGCATAGCTCGCACCCACTGGCAAATGGAGGTACAGGCCTTGGAGACTTTGGCAATGGAGGTTGGCTGAAATTCCTCATTATCTATGTAGGGCTGGACTGAGGTGATGACGCTATCGGGGATGTTGTCCTGCAGAAATAATCAGCGCAGAAAGATTTTCTTTTGTATACAGCATCATATATCTCAAATAGCAAACAACTTTATTGGCATCAAACGCTAAAATGTTGAAGCTTAAGATAAAATTAAGACATGATAAAAATCACAAAGCGATGGTGGTATCCACACTGAGCATTAAATGACACAGAAATAAATCTGCTTCATAATGTTAGTTAGTCTGTTTAGTTATGATCTACCTTATCATACTTGAAGAGGCTGTCCAGAAATTTTCCAGGGTCTTGAAGCAGACCCTTGCCAGGTTCCCAGTAGTCGTCAACCTTGGTGCCAGGCTTCTCTCCAGGTACCTTTTTGGGTTTGATGCCTTTCATAATGCACACTGCCTCAATGACCAGTTTTACCCCGTGGGGGGGTCGCTGCATGCCTCTAACCTATAGAGGAATAGTTGACACCGTCAATGACAGTGCAGCAATGATTGAGGCATATATGGTCCAAGCATGATGAAAAAACATCTGACCTCAGTGACATCATTCTTGTTAAGTGACTTTAGGCTAGCGAGGGCAGCATCCAGCGCAGGCAGAGCCTCATCTAGGTCTCTCTGTGCATCAGCAGCAATGTCAGCTGCAAACTGGGCTTTTTCGGAAGCTTTAGCCTCCTCTGCCTGCACAGACTTCCGGGTCTCCTCTGCGACTACTGTGTCTTTCTGGTAAGTAAGTTAGTTGCATGAACAATTTAAGGCTTTTTCAACAACTCAGGCACAGACACTATACGGAAAAAATACTGTGTGGAAAAGAACTTCGCCCCCATAATTACTGATTTTCTGTATAATGATGAGAAAATCATGATCAGATTTCTGCTTGTAAGAAAAGACTGCAAAAATGCAACTCATAAGTATCTAGTGACTTCAAACACAAACACTGAAACTATTATACAAGTCAATCCTACCCATGTTTATCTTTTCTTACTTTGATGGTTTCCATTGTGACTTCAGTATCCTTTGCAGCCTCCTCTAGAAGAGGCCTCATTGTCTCCAGCTCTTCCTGCATCTTACTCACATCCTCAGCTGTGCTAAGAAGCTACAGGAGGATACAACAGCTGGTAGTCATATAAGGGTGCCAGTGAAGGAAATATACAAATGGAATTTCCATTCTTAGCCATCCAGCTCAACACCTTGTCCAGTCCGGTCTTCATGCGCTGACGAGCACCACTCAGCTCTTGTTTCTTGCGACCAGTGAGATTTGAGAAGATCTTCAGCAGTTCCAGGTAGCTCTTGGGTGTTACGCAGTTGTGGCGAGAAAGCTCAGCCAGGTATTGTTGACACTTCCTGGCAACCACCTGGTGGATCTTCACACACATTAGTGTCTGGAAAGTCAAAAATCCTGTGCTCAGTGAAGCTTCTTTCATATTTTAGATTAAATGTGTGTATCTAAGACTTTCAAATTACTCTCAGTATTATGTATAAATGGATTTCCAGATTTCCAGTTTTCCACCATGAACTGTTCGACACACATTACTTCACAATTCACACAAATTGATTTCTCTTAAAAAATGTGCTCTCTTGTTGGTTTTAAGCCACGATCATAGCATCAATACTCTACACTCGCATCCTCACCAGTCCTCTCATGGCTGTGGGACTGGCCTCAAGCTCAGGCAGCTCATTTAGAAATGATGTGGCCACAGCCTGCAGAGCCTCCTCAGGCCAGGCGTTAAACCAATCTATGGTGCAACATGTCACCAGCGAAGGAAACTGTCTGAGCCGTGCACGAAACACCTCACCAATGGGGCTGTAGGAGAGTGAATGAAAAGCATAGGTGTGAGTTAGGCAGGTAGAAAACAAGTATCTAAGTATCAGTATCTAACACCGCTGACCTCATGCAGAGCACAGTGTGGATGTTGCTGCGGACCCGCCTGACGTAGGCAGCCATGAGGTTGGCCTTTGTCGGCTGCTGGCCAAGGTCTAGGACCACTGGCTTCATAGCTATGAGGATGCGCTCCTGCTCATCACTTGCATAAAGGTTGGGAACATCACCAGAATTCAAAATGCTGTTGATATCCTCCAGGAATGACTCACACTTTATCTGTGGGGTCAATACGATGGCACCGGTGAGTTCAAAACGTCCTTGTCTTTTGGAGAAATGTACTACTTTACAGATGTAAATGTTGTAGCTTCCAAAGAGTCATCATTGCAACAGTAATTTTGCAATGCTGAGTTGATCAATTTGTGGCTGGTGATAAGAAACTGCTGGTGTTTACCTGCGTGTCAACAAAGAGGAAGGTGACCTGCTCGTTCTGAAGTCCAGCCTTCAGCATGATGCTTTTCACATCCTCTCGCCACTCTGCTTGGCCATAATTCTTCGCCAGTTCAATCTGGAAACACTCATATTCTGACCTGCATATTAACAAATACAATGTAAGGATACATCTTCTTTTACAATAGTTCCTGTTTATACTCAAATTAGAATCCATCAACAAAGGTAACTGAATATTGAATGTTACATATTTCTTTGTGCACTGTAACTATACTATGCCATGAGTAAGCCAATATAAGTCAATCTGAATTTGTCATCCAAAACAAGGTGCATGTGCAACAGATATCAATCCAAAAATGTGTCAGGGATAAAATGTCTCATCACTCATATAATAACTGAGAAAACAAGCAAAACCTTCAGAAATATATGTGGAGTAAAATATCGTCTAGCTTCTTACATATATGAGGCCAGCTTAGTGAGGGACTGTCTCCCACTCCCACCCACTCCAAGCAGCAGGGCGTTGCCCAGTGGCTGACGCAGGATACGACTGATTCGACAGACATGCTCAATGGCATCCATGAAGAGCACCAGCTTCATTTTAGTGGTGCTGTTCTCGTTGTAATCATCCATGTATTCCTCCATCACTTTCACCAGCTGGGTGACACATGTAGGTGTAAAAACAAAAAACAGTGCAAGTGTTATGGGATAATTAAGCATCGCCATGAGTTACCATATAATCGCCCATACGCCAATAGAAAAAACACAACTTAATATTTTGTTGGACAAACTTGCCTTTTCTTTGTCTTGTATAAGTGTGTAGACTTTGTGGTCAGCTCCAGGGATCATGAAATCTCCATATAAAACAGGCTGAGAAGGCACAACCTCTTCAAATCTGCAATCAAACTCCTGAATGCAGTCCTTTAGAAGGCTGTTGAACCAGTCCCTGTCCTCTGCACACACCAAGCGGTCTTGGAAAATTCGACAGTTTTCATGGTACCATAGCTGCAGCAGCTGCACTTTGTCCTAGAATCATTGAAATAAGATGAAGACTTAGTTTTGAAACATACTTTAAGTTATCCTGTAGTTTGAGCTTATTTATAGATCATTACTACCCTAAAATGTCTGTTAATATTAGAGGAATCAGGAAACTATTTAATTATATATATATTAGTGTAATTCAACTGGATCTGCGTACCTCGATCATTCCGGCCTCAGCCATGAGGATACCCTGGAAGACTTTAGACAGGTCTCTGAGGTTGAAGGTGTAATGGGACTTGGCTGGAGTTGGAAGGAGCTGTGAGGTAATGGTAGAGAAGACCCTGATGGTAGCATCTACAAGGGGTTCATTCAGTGGCTGGATCGCTGGCACTGGTCCTGATGGAAAACAACAGAAAGGAACAAAGCAGTGGTGACTTTATTTTCAGATAAATGCTTTCTTAGAAATTAAGTTCACCAGGTTTGTTTCAAAGTACACTCCACAAGTTTACTACAAATAACTTTCCTGACATCCACAACTTTTGAGATGTGTAGTGCACTTACATCATATGAACTATAATAACTTTTACTGATATTTTGTTTTCTTTGCTATATATGAGGGCTGATCTATGTCCCTGACTTACTGCCTGGCTCCCTTTTACTCATATTTCCATCTGAAAGAGAACAAAGATCTGGTTAAAAAAAGGCTTTATTCCTCTATCAGCTAATGTTTGTTTTATTTACCCTGCAAGATGTTGTAGTACTTAATTTACACACATGATCTGGTTTGACTTACCCATCCAACTACCCAAAATGGTGGAGAAAATTGTTTTCTTGCTAGCATCCTCCATTTCAGTGAAGGACAAGAAGTTGAAGTGCCGTGTGAAGCGCTGGGTGACAGGATTGCGGCCTCCACCAGGGGGTCCCATGGCACAGGCCAAATTGATGTCCACTATGTGTTTAAATGTCCCTTTGGAGAAAAAAACAAAGGAGCCAAACATAAAAAAACATTGTATTTAGTAGTCTGAGTAACAAAACAGAAATAAACAATAAACCACTTCTATGAAAACTATTGTTTGATATATTTAACTCTGTTTTTTAAAGTTAATGTTAATGGTACAGTATTCATACCTATTTGTTTCCTATCATACCAGCCTCCATGATCCATCCACTGTCTCAGCAGTTCAATCGGTGGCTGAGCACCATATGTCTCCAACATGGGCATGTTGAGATCATCAATGAAGAAGATAAAGTGCTTTCCGACTGGAGCTCCAAACACACCTTTCCGCCTAACACACAGACACATACATCATTTAAATACTTACTAAGTACATTTTACTTCATAAATATTGTAGTAAAAAAAATAGTGGGAGAGCAGGCAAACCTTTTGTCTAGTTTACTGTCAATGTAATCTTGAGTTTGGTTGGCTGAGGTTTGGGCAGAGAACATGAGGAAGTGTGTGATGAATTCAACAGGCATATTTTTCAGCAGTTTGTCTGAGATGGTAAGGGTCTTTCCTGTACCAGTTGGTCCAATACAGAGCACCTGGATCACACATAAAATGATCAATCTCATTTTATGGTAACATTTCAAGGGGACCGATATTGCATGTGTGCTTGTTTCTAAAACAGGGTTAAGGTTAGATAGATCATGTTGCTGTTTGAGCTGATTTGGACTGTTGTGAGTTTTAATTTTGTCTCACTTGTTGACCAACATATCAAAGTACTCACTGGTTTTTTATTGGTCAGAAGCATATCCATGAGGAAAGACATCCTCACTGTGTCAGCAGTGGGAATGATGATGTCAGCATAATTTGTCTCAGGAGTGATTACAACATGTTTTGCAAAAGTCATCCAGCTAACCCACTGGACCTTGGAACACAAACACAAGGATGATTGAGTGTAAAGAAATAATATGTCTGATTGCCTTGGTTGCATATGGACAAATATTAACTATTTACTTCTCTTTCCTCTTCTTCGTTGTCATTCTCAAAGTTACTAATCCCTGCATCATCAAGCCTGTAGTCATATACTAGGGCATCCTCTGGAAAACAGAGCTGAATCTGAAGGATAAATGCATTTGTATTAATTATAATGTGTGACTATAATGCAACTATCAATAGAAATTATAATCAAAACAATCTGATGGGATAACAAAGCCGAGCTACTGATATGACCTTTTCCGCTGCCATCTTGTTCTTGAGCCAGGAACTGAAGCGTTTGCAGCTGGCTGCATCTCCTGTGCTTCCTACACTCCACACCAGGGAGAAGAAGAACCAGGGCTCAATCAGCTCCTTGAGACGGTTCAGTTTCTTTTGAGGTGGAGACCTTTGACCCTATGTGACAATAAAGGATTAGTGAGAGGACTACAATCAAGAAAAATCACCATAACAAGGCAGTAATGTATACTCATCTCTCATACCTCTAATATGCATGTCTGTTGTGCCTGCCATGCAGTGAAAATGTCCCTAATAATGAGTCATTACACATCATTATCTTTAATAACAATAATATTGAAGGCACTGAATTTTAAGGGAAAACCTGTGTTTTGAATTAGCATACAGCTTTAATTATACACCATACAAGGCTTAAGATGTTATAACTACACTAGGGGCAATAAATAAACTTTAAGAATACAAGAATACATCAAAAAAATACAATATAATTAAATACAATACAATAAAATTAAAATTAGACATTATTAGTTAAAGCTCTGTATAGGCAAAATTGCATTTCATGTAACTATACAAATGTCATGTGTCTTTTACACAACCTTGTGACTTACTGTATGTCCCAGCCTGATGTCTACTGCTAAACTTGTGAACTTTTGACATTGTACTAAGACAGGGCTTGAACAAAGCAACTTTCAATACACCACCACTGACCCGATTCCAATGTCTCTAATCGGGGCCACTGCACCTCTCTCATGACACTCATGTAACACACATACGCACTCATTTGTCCAAAATCTCACTCCTTATGCACCTGACATTTCGCCATCCAAACTCATGTCCCAACCCATGTAAAAGACAGGGCATTCCTCTGTTCTGGGCTCTTTGCTCAGCTCATCCCACTGATTGTGCAGATGAGCCATTCAGCTGAACACTGAATTAAACTTGCCCAGAAATATAATTCTTTGACTTTGTAACTTTTTCCAGTAGAATTTCCACCACAGTAAAAATAAGCTGTCACACCTCTTTGATGATGAAGGGATTGAAGAAACAGTCCATGAGTTTAAGCAGGCTACAAGTAAGGTTGCTGTCCAGGGATGTAATGACCTCCTTTACAGATGTACGGACAAACATGATGGAGTCCTGACGTGAAAAAAAAAATCAATCATGAACTATCAGGCAAAATCTCCTTCAAACAATTTATTCGCATATTATGCTCTCACCTGCAAGAACCTGGAAAACAAGGACTCAAGCTGTTCTGTATATGGTGTGATTGCTGTAGGGACCTGTTTCAGCCAGCACTCTGTGAAAGGGATGAGACCTAGAATACTGGGCTCAAGGTAGACCATACCACAGCGAGACACTGTGGCTGGAGATGCCACCGCCAAGTCTTGCACCTCAAACATCATAGTCATGACCTGCAGGAGACAGACACAAGTGAATGAACATTAACTTGAGAGTGACAGCGGGACAAAACTAAAATCTGTAAAAACTGAACCTTACATCAGAGAGCTTCATGATTTCCCCAGAGCTAAGACACAGTTTTTTGTTGTCATCCAGCACAGTGTTCATGTTCTCAATCCACACAGCATCTACTGGCCCATCAAACATATACCATTTCATTTCTTTGTCCATGGCTACTGCACCTCCACGAATAAGAGATGAGAGGATACCATCTGTCCTAGAGAGTTAGGGAAACAGACAGTGTGTGTATAAAGTGTAACTGACATTTTTTGGTAGTTCTATGATTTTCATAGAGGAGAGCATGACTTACCACTCATGAGTGAGCAAATCATACTCCCCATAGAGCTGGCCCATGGTGATAGACTTGGGATTGAGGACAAATATCTGAACCGCCTCATACACACCACCACTCACAGAGGGTTGGCCTTTCAGAGCTGTTATTGCTGCACCTAATATCTCATAACACTGTACACGCAAACACACACACACACACACACACACACACACACACACAAACTGTACCCTCTTGCATAAATAAATGGCATCAATATAACTGTAAATAATATGTTAACAAGTGAAGACTTACCTTGGTTTTACCTGACCCAGAGGGTCCAACCAACATCAGGCCATGTCTCACCACTGTGGTCTCGTACAGCTGAATACACTTATTAATATACCCTGAAATAGCCATAATTATGTCAATGACTCACTCAAACATAAAGATAATATCTGAAAAAAAGGTTCCTTGCTTCCAGCAACAGTTACCATCCACATCTTTGAGGTTCTTCTTGGCACAGATGTTACGTATAGATTCTTCAAGTGCACCGTAGTTGATTGGCTCCTGTTTTGTCTTAGGGAAAAGATCAGACACAATGCCGTTGAAGAGCTTCAGATCATCCTGCAAAAACTTTGGCACGTTGACATCTTGAATGGCTCGCAGACAAATCAACTCCTAGAAAACGGAGATTGATTTTAATTAGACAGGTTAGAACTGATTCAGACCCTCCTCATAGCTGTTGCGATGATTTCTTCGATAACAAAAAGGAAAATCTGACCTCATTCATGTCAGGATTTTCTCTCTTTAGGTTTCCAGCAGCAGAGATCACAGTCTTCACAGCTCTCATACCAAAATCATAATGATCCTTAATTGAAAAAGAGCAAATGTCAAAGCAAACATATATTTTGCTTACAAAATCACATTTACAGTGTGTACATCTCAGGAATTTCTCAACTATGCAATATTGTCTCAAAAGAAGTTAAAAGAATAAAAAGGAATGTTCATTCTGGAATCATCTGAAGATTTTACCTGAGAACTGAGCTGTTCAGAGGACAGCTTGAAGGTGGTAGTGATCTTCTTAGAGAGGACTTTGGCATCACTGAAGCCAAATGAGTACAAGGAGATCTCAGCTATCATAGCGTAGTCTGGTACCATCATAGCAACAGGACGAAATAGGGCCTGCGGAGGATATAATCTAATTTGCCGTACCCGTCTGTGTATCCTCATTTGTACAGTTACTTTAAATTCAGTTATCATCCCAAACCTTAAGGTTGTCAGGCAGCTCAGTGCGTCCAGCATAACCAGGATTCATAGTGATGAATACAGCACAAGAAGGAACAAGAGGGATCTCTGAGCCCTCAAACACAAAACGGTCCACCTAAAGACATGAAACACACACACACAATTATATATATGTTAGTGGCAACAATAATTTCTTTGAGATTAGACAGTTTATTTTACATTTCATTTTTTTAAATCATATAACTTGAACTTTAGCATAAATGATCACATATGAGATATATCCACCATTTCATAGCCACATAACTACATGTTTGATTCAGGTAAACCCATCACACTCACTTATTGTTACATTTGTTGATGCAAATTTGCAGAGCAATATAAAGCTACAGGACATTTGCTCAACTCAAACATATCAAACATCAGATAAACAAACATTTTAAACTCTCATTATGCTCTCACCCTTTGTTGTTGTGCCTTCTGTATAGTGGTGATTTGTTGTGCTACCACAGACAGCACTTCCACATCAATCCGATTGAACTCATCAAAGCATGCCCAGGCTCCAGAACTGCAAAATAGAGGACAAGACAAAAATACAATACAAATATGTATTCTGAAATTCCAGTGCAAAGCACTCATCCTGTGCTGCATATCACCTTGCCAGTCCTTTGAGAAACTTCCCCATGGCAATAAAGTCCAGCTGATCAGAGCAGTTAAAGACAACTGTCTGGATAGCTAGAGCCTTCCCCAGATCTTTAGTGGTCTCTGTCTTTCCTGTCCCTGCTGGACCTGCAGGAGCCCCTCCAAACTTCAGGTGTAGGGCTCCTGTAAGGGTCAAGTAGCATCTAGAAGGGGAAGAAATTGATGTATTCAAAATAGAATGTCACGTCCAGGATAACAGCAGTGTCTACAACATTAGATTAAAAAATCACCTGTCAGTGAGCGGGGTGATGACCAGACGCCCAGAGTTACCAAGGTACTCATATCCATACAAAAACTCTGCATTTACTGCACGGATGTATAAGTCTTCTTGTGCCCAGTAATATCTACAGACAGCATCTGATCAGTATCACACTCACTCATTGAATTTCACAACATTAGATAAGATAAGACAGCAACAGCTAAAAATAACAAGACCCAACAGGTAACCTGAGTTGGCTGATCCACTCAAAGTCATTGATGCTTGACACCTCCTGCTCCACCAGTTTGGCCACAACATCTTTGGCATGCACCTCTATCACAATGAGGGCGGACAGCACAGCTCGTTGCATCTTTGACAGACCTCCTCTGACCAGCTGCACCAGGTCCCCCAGCTTCAAAGAAACAAAAAGGGAAATGATGAGAATGCAGATATAAAATGCTATGTTCTAAGTGAGTAATAAATGATATAATTTGTATGTTTTTTCCACACAAAGGATGTAGGTTTCTTTTTGGCTTTTTGGTTTGATAATAAGCACATACCTGTGTCTGTAACTGGGGATAAAGGCGTTTGGCAAGGTCTCCCTGCTCCAAGGCCTCAGACACCTCAGTAGTCCAGAACACCTGACAGCCAGCTATCACCACTTGACCTGGCCATGATAACACCCACTCTGCACGTGGTTGCTGAGGGGTCAGAAGAGCACACTGAGATCACAAGTCTCACAAAACCTGGACAACAGGAATGTCCCTTCAGATTGTACAAACAAGACATACAAGAACGGAAAGCAAAATAAAAACTAGTCAGAGTCAAGGTGGCCAACCTCAGGATACACTTTGAGAGACTGGTCAATATTGTCTCTCAGTGTGGTCTTCATAGATTTCTCGACATCCCTTAGCCAGTCCTCCACATTTCCTGTGGGCCATACTGGCAGAGAGAGTTTCACCTCCTCCCCCTCTCCAGAGTACATATGAGTGATCTGTAGGTCTGACTGAAACTGAAGCTGAGAGCCAACACAAATCTCAGTCTGTGCATTTATGGCATGCATACTGAAGACTACATTTCAAGAAAGAACCACCAAAAACTAACCTGTGCGATGTTCTCAAAGCATTTACGCAAGTGTGGTTGTACAGCTGTAGGATCTTTAGTCTGAGAGAGAATCTCCAGGAGCTCATCATCTGACAGGAAGTAAAACCTAAAAAATAAATATTGACTTTACATTGTATGATCAATACCTGTCTGAATATAGAGCACAGTCTCATTCCTGTTCTATGTAAAGGGAGTGGTATATGGAATTAAAGATTTTTATTTATTTGCTTTCTTATTTAGGAAATTAAGAATGGCAGGAGTTTCAGGACATTCTCACTGTGGCTTACCTGGGGAAGGATGCTCGTTTTGTCTCTAGGTACTCACTGAGACCTTTCTGCACCTGTTCCAAGAGTGTGTTGCACTCTTTCAGTTTGCCTAGTAGTCGACTATCTGAGCACAGCTCAATAACCTGTTGCAGAAACGGACAGATAAAAATCAAAATGAGCATACACTGATATTTATGTAAAACACAATCTGTCTTGTAACACAGAGTTGTTGACACTGACCTTTCGATTATTAAAGGCACTTTTCATGACTCTCCTCCATGTCTGCTCCATTTGCTGGTATCGTTTTCCTTCAACAGGGAGCTGTTGGTTGATGTCATCAGAGCTGAAGATGGGTTCCAGGTAAAGCCATGAACGCTGACATGTCAGCCACTCTTCGAGTACATCCTGAAAGCACCAGCAGAGGGCAGCAACATAGTGTCACATGCAAAAGAATGACACAAAACCATAAAAAAGTAAATGCATGTGTCTGTGTGAATAAGCACTTGAGTCACTCTGAGCTTGCTTTCCCATGAGTTGATGCGTCCCTCAAAGATTTTTTTAAAAGGGGAGAAAGACATGCTCTGAGTCATAACAATGTGGTCGTCCAGTAACTGAGATGCTTCATCTGGGCTCTTCAAGATATAAGTGCCTGTCTCTTTGTAGGGCATGACTTCAAAGTTGACTGTCGACCACTCTTGCTCCATCTTTTCTAGGGCCTAGGAGTAAAGTTGTGGAAACAATAACAGTAGTATAAGCTATAAATTTTACATCACACATCTCTAAACCAAAGCAAAACAAATCCCAGAGCCACTGTTTCACCATAATTTTTTTTATTTATCACTCACAAAATATCCATTAGGAAAATTTCATTTTGACTTAAATTCTTTGTTAAAGTGTTCCAGTCCTTACTTGCATTTCAGGTGACACAGGATACACACCTAACACTTCATAAAATAGGAGTAGTGTTCTACTATTTTACTCTAATATAGTACTCTTGTCCAAACATACCTGTTCAATGGTAAACTCTTTCCCAGCCACCTCAGCTACATGGGCTATAACGTCCACATAGTTCTGCAGGCCAAGCTCCAAGCAGCGGGTGAGGGTCAGGTTAGCTTTGGGTGTGACTGTCATTTGAATACGTTCAGAGAGCATCGCCCAGTGTCGGTGCCTCATCCCAGGGTTCCTCAGGCCCTGAATCAGGGGGATGTAGGGATGGAAGCTCTCAATCTTGTTGAGGATTAGACTAGCCACCATCTGACAGTCTAATGTGAGTGCAAGACAAAGAAAGCAGGAAAAAACAAAAAAATGTCAGAAACATCATGCTTCACTTTGTCAGGTTTATATGGTGATAAACGTGTGTACCCTACCAGGTATCTCTTTTAGCTGTTTAAAACATTTGTGCATAGTTTTTTGGGCATCTGTGACTTTGCGCTCAAGCTGCTCAGGGTCTATAGAAGACAGTGGGTCATTGAGCCAACTTTCATGCCAGCGGTACCAATCAGAGGTGGTAGTCCACAGGTCTTTAAATGGTTGAAAGTCCTTAACTATCTTCTGCAGAAAATCATACTGTAACACACATTTACAGTTTGATAAAAAATAAATTATGTTTTGTTAAACCCGTTGGAAAAATAGGGCATATGAGATGTTGAATGACAAACTACATTCAGATATAAGCTGATCTCACTTACATTGGTGACAGGAAGCCCAAGCAGACGTTCTCTTGTGTTGTAGGTTTGAGCCATTGTTTGGTACTCTTTAATTTGCTTGCCTACACGAATCATCTCATTGGCCAGTTCATGGGGGCGATCTAGGTCTATCTGGTTTGCAGATTCAGCAACCAACAGCTGTAAGTTGAGAACAAAGTAACATCAACTAATTTTGCTTGATATGATAAATAAAAGGTATGAACGGAAGCTAGTACTATGTAGGGAATTCCAATGAAAAAACATATATCATGAAAATTTGACTCCTCTAAATGAGGCAAACTTAGCTTGGTTAGTATGTCTCTGTTTTAAATGTTTTGTCGCTTCAGTTGTAGCTGGCTTGCAGTGTAATATTAGGAGCAGTGTAGGAGTAGAATCCTACCATACTACCATTGAACCAGGGAGGTAACACCAACTGAATTTGGGCATAGTGTACCTCTATCTCTTGAGGGGTTCATTTGGACAATTAAGGACATATTCAATTCTATTCAGCTTACTGAAAGACCTAATCATAGTGGGTTTGTATGCTGGCAAATCCATCAGAAGATCAACTAAACTTATCAGGTAGGTTGCATTTCAATAAAAAATCATGGCATGGCTAGTTCAGCTGACCTGAAGGGCGGTCAGATTCTCAGCAAAGTTGGTGTGGTTGACCAGATGGATCTTACGGAAGCGTTCCTCATCCTCCAAATGTTGCTCAGCTACAGCTTCCATCTGGTTGACTATATTGTAAGGCCATCCAATTGCTGTCCACCTGCACAGAGGAAGGAACTGCAGCAATGACTACATACAGTTATCTACATGATTACGTACCACCATGATAATTTCCCACTTACTTTTGATTTACATCCTCATCTGGAGGACAGCAAAAACATTCGTCTAACAGCTCATAGTCTGACAGAGCATTAGACAAAGTTTCCTGCAGTGGAGATATTGACAAGATTTTTTAACCAAAGTAACACTTTCTATGACACAGGACAGAAACAGCCAGATCATTAATATTATGTGCACCTTGAGAGTTTTAATCTGTTGTGGAATTTGCTTCATCCAGTCCCTCTTTTCAGTCAGCTCCTCGACGCTGTTTGGCTTCTCACGTAACTTTCTATTTATTGTATTAAACTCATCACATAACTACACACACACACACACACACACACACACACACACACACACACACAAGGCAACAGATTGTAATGATACCTGACAAAGAGGTGAAAGGTTAATGAAACTGAAATAGATCTAGGTTTACAGGTAAATAGGTAAAAAAATATATATAAACTACACCTATGCATTTGGCACCAAATGCAATGGATATATCCTTGAACGCCCTGAGGCACGGCCGAACAATCTGTGTTGCTTCATTTGCATCAAATTTGACATAAATGGGCCTAATAGTTCTGGAGATATAAGCACAAATGCTGTCCAGCTGCTTGTGACCAACATACAATCGAAATGCGTGAAAATCAAACCATTTCTTCCCCTCTGAGTGATGAATCTGTCTGCCAAATATCAGAATTCAAATCCAAATGGTGTTGGAGTTATAAGTACAAATGTAATTATTTAATCATAGTGCTGCCCCTTGTAGCCAAACGAACAATCTGAAATGCATGAAAATCAAACCATTTCTTCCCCTCTGAGTGATGAATCTGTCTGCCAAATATCAAAATTCTAATCCAAATGGTGTTCAAGTTATCGCATTAACATGGAAAACATGCGGCGGCAGCAATCGGGCCAAAACCATAATATCCCTGACACTTCGCGTCCGGGGGCTTAAATATATAAAATATATATACATAATACATATCAGTACAGCATACAGTATAATACAACATTTCAGATTGTTCGTTTGGCCACAAGGGGCAGCACTATCATTGAAAAATGACATTTGTGCTTAAATCTGAAGGCCCATTGATGTCAAACTTGATGCAAATGAAGCAACACAGATTGTTCAATTGTGCCTCGGGGTGTTCGGGATATATCCATTTCATTCGGTGCCGAATGCATAGATCTATTTAAGGACAATTTTTTTTTAATTCTAAAAACACAACTTACCCCAAGAACCTGTGTGTGCAGCTTTTGAATAATGATATCCAGTATTGCACGAGCTAAGGCCTCTCTTTTGTTAGAGAGTTCCATGCGAACGGCTTCCACACGAACAAGAAATGGACCAATGGCAATAGATGATGGCAAGGAAAGGTCGAGCTTTTTCTTTTCCTTGAGATGTTGGCCCACCTCCCTCTTCAATTCTTTGGATGTCTGTTCAGCATATGAATGAGATCTGGAAGAAAACAATATCAATAACTCAATTTAATGAAGAGATCACACTAAATGTGAACAGATCAGAAAAGCTTGTCATTAGAAATTTACTTACTGGACATAGCTGTCAATGTTTGTGTTGTGTAGCTCCAAGTGTTTCTCATATTCAGCAGCATAAGCCTTGAGAGGAATGACTGCTTGAGTCAGAGCTTTGTGGACTTTCTCTTTCAGTTCTCTCACTTGTGGCTCCATCAGTTTCACTGAATCAAGCATCAGACTGTCACCAAAGAGCAAGTTCTGCATCACTAACTGGCATAGACAAGAGGGGAACAGGTAAATATTATTGAAGTATTTAAGCATGAGAAAATATTACATGCTTTACTTTTTCATTTCTAATCTAGATATACATCTACAACTCTAAATCTATATTGTACTAGTATAAAGTGAGATTATTTTACCTTCTCAATTTGTGGTATGTTGTGTGTGACTAAAATGGTCTTATCAATTAGGTCACTGACAGATTTGTCAAATTTCTCAAGAGGAGTGCTGTAATGAACCCCAGTGTGGTCCAGAACCAAGTCCACCATGAACAGTGGATTCTTCTTTGGTCTAGTGATTGAAAAGCATATACACAATAAAACTATTTAGCACAGAACCAGGTTAGCTCACACTCACTGAGGACACTCTGTAGAACAAGATAACAAGAATAAAAAAAGACCAGATTACATGAAAACTTTACCATGTGCATGTATATTGAATGTTTGAACTGCAAGTGAAAATGCATGCATTCCTACTTGTAGGGGCTTGTGATGAGGTTGTTCCCCCAGACCAGGTCCTGTGGACATGTGAGCACACTGTGGCAGGCATCCAGGAACACCTGAGATAGGGTGACAAGTGAATTCTGCACAAGGAAACGTAGTGAGTCCTGCTGGCAGAACCGCACTACACCCATCAGAGGATACATCTTGGAATTCTTGTACATCTGCCAGCAAGATTCATCTATGTTGTAGGCGCCCTTGCCAATACCCCCCAGATTGAACCGGAAGATTTCAGCCAGTTTAGCTGACCATGTGTCCTTTAGAAACACGTTTATCTGCAGAAGAAGAAACAGATTTGCTCATATGACATTGTAGACTAACCAGCTGGACTGGGTCAGTGCAATTGACACATAATTTTGCTGAGATTAAAACAAAACAGGGCATGCTATCTTGTCAAGACATTGGAAATTTAGAACAAAATAAATATTTCCTCAAGGAGAGCATTACTTAGAAAAGTTGAATTTCATATGTACAGTTTCAACAAGATGCCACTTTGAAGTGATAGCAAGACATTGAAGAACAAAAATTACCTTCATGTAGTTTTGAAACTGCAGGGATTCGAACTCATCCAGTCGTACTGGCTTGATATGGACCATGAACAGTGTCAGGGTTTCTACTTCATGGCACTCAGACAACATTTCTGATAATGCATAGATTGCCTCACGCTTTGTTAGCAGAGAACGGAGGACAAATGCAGTTCTGCTCTGCCTAAAGTCAAAGTGGGGAACTGCAAAGCATCCTGTAAAATATATAAAACAAAAAAATGTTTAGAGAAGAAGAGTTTACCCCACTGTTTTTTTCCACAGCTTAATGTCTTACCTTTTTGTGGTACACACTCAGGATCCTTCTGTGGCACAGTGATGTGTGAAAAGTGTTCTGGATGGCTCATCACTATTTTGTCAAAACTCAAGCGGTTCATGGTTCGGTCATATTCCAGTTTGAACTCCTTCTCCAAGTTCTCGAAACATTTCTCTGAACTGAACACATAATATCTATTTCATTCACCCTGTTAGTAATTTATGATTTCAGTTTATAAAAAATGTATTATAAGTAGCAGAAAATGACAGCAGTTTCATGGCACTGATGATACTCACAATTTCAGTGTAAGCCCAGAGGCTGAAAGGGTCTGTCTTCTGATACGCTGAAGGCTGTGGCTATCGAGAGTCGGTGCTCCCCTCCAAACAGGCATACAGTCAACAGACAAGTGATAGAGAAGCAGTGCCTCTGTTTTCTCCCTCCATTTCAAGGCAAACTGGATCCTTTCGCTAAAGACACAGGGGTCCTCAGCACCAAATAACAGTCTGATCCTTGGCACCCAATACTCCTTTCCTGCTAGCAAAGCATGTACTCCTGTGAAGCAGAGAGACTCGTGTCCATGGTCATAAAAAATAGAGAAGAGGAGACATTCCAGAGTAAGGACATAAAACACCAACCATGAGACTTGCCCTTTCTGTGTTCATCTGTCAGCAGGGTGTCTTGGTGGACCTTCTGTACCAGGTACTGGCGCTTCTCCTTACTATAGTCAAGAACCCCAACTAAATGCCAGCTGTATTGCACTGGATCTGAGTTTTGGGGGTGTTCTTAAAAGCCAACAGAAAAGAGCTATCATGAAGGACAGAAATTATAGCTATCTAATGTTCATGTGCAACAGTTCATTGGATACTTTACCAATAGCAGTCACATCATCTGTAGGGAGCAAAGCTTTTGCAGGAATAGGTTTTCGATCAGATGATTGTTCATCATATCCCAAGGCAAGCCAGTCATCTGGTGTCCGGCAATCATATTCCTCATCGTCAAACATCTAAGGAGGAAACAGAAGAAAGATGACTGTGGGGTGGTGCCATGCAGTGCCACAATTTGGAATATATTACTAACTGGGATCCCAGATCCAAATACACTGACAGGCACAAACTCACCTCCAGGGGGAGGTAGTGTGACACGGGAGGTGAAGCCACATGCTCATCACTGCTGCTCTGATGTTTTGGCACTATGACATCAGGATATATGCCTTTTTCTGCCAGGAGCTGTTCAAAGTCTATCCCTAAATATTTCCTTCGACGTCTATAAGAAGACAATGCAAATTAGCTTGACAACAGACAATTGAAAATAATCAAACCACAGACCCAAATTATACAAGATCACAAAACAGTTTCTGTCATAAATAAGTTGTGCTCACCTCTCTATCTCCAGTTTACGAGGGATCTGGCCAGGCACAGTTTTATAGGGTTTCTGGACTTTCGGTTTGTCTGCAACCTTGCTGAAGTAAGGGGACTGTGAGAGCCATGAGGCTGACAAATGGTTTTCCTTCTGAAAAGGTGTGCAATGACCAGATGAGACCATGAAGCTTGTGCCTGTAGGGAAAACAGTGCAAAAAGGACAAAGATTTCAGATACAGCAGGTAAATGATTGTTTATTAGAGGACCACACGCACCTCTTCCTAAGCAATAGTGGTACTGATTAAAAATGCCTATACATTAAACATGTCTTGGAGTGCAGAATCTCACCTTTTGTTATGTTGACTTCACAGACCTGGGGAAGTGATTGGCTTGATGCTGCTGCTGCTGATACATTGGCATCTGAGAAGTTATCACTATGTTGACCAGGTGAGTATTTTCTGATTGGAGGGAGTCTGCCCCCATGACTCCTAGATAAATGCCTTGGATCTGGAGGCTTGCTGGGAGGGTGAGGCACCAGTATACCAAAACCAGGCAAATTGTTCCTCTTCATCTTCAAGCAGAATGATAGAAATTATCTGGAAGACAAGATTTAAACCTGTTTATAAAAAAAACCTATGTAATTCTCAAGAAGTTCTTCCTTTGAAGTATAAGTGTTATTCTGATAACATTTGTGGGGTTTAAGTTAAATTAACTATTTCAAAGTATGATACAGTAGTTTGCATAAAAGTTTATTTGTTGTTGTTGTTAAAACTCAACACATAACAAATGTTTGGCATTCGGACAAAGATAAACTTTTTTTGGGAATTGCACGAACATCAATACTTCAAAATATTAATCAATTATTTTAACTGTGGATGAACAGCACCTTCATAGGTGTCACATAGGTGGACCCCTTTATTCTTTTGACTTAGTAAATCAATATAGTTTGGCTTTAATGTCAGACAATTTTGATTTAACATTGTAACTTCTTATTTCAATCTTATTTTAACATTAACATTTTAATATGGTATCTTATCTTGATTTTGACTCACTATCGCATCATTTTTGCCTTGAAAATCGTTATTTGTACTTAGGATCTCTTAATTATTATTTATTTTATTATAGGACCTCTTCATGACTTGATATCACATTATTTTTGACTTGGCGTCTTCTTAAAATGACTTGCAGGATTCTTTGGGGAGGGTGCAGAGACGGGCCTCCATGTCACATGTCTTCTCACCAAAGAAATAAGAATCAAAGGGAGTAGTGAAGTTACATTTACACGGTCTTAAATCATGCTAATGTGGTCGTGTAAATGGGAAAACTCTAAGACCAAACACACTCGAAACACACTTAAATAAGCGTTGGCTGTTGGCGCTGAGCCAAGCCTCAAACTCGGTAGAATCGCACATCTGAAAGAGTGCTGAGCCTTTTTGCCACAGGAATTTTCGACTTACCTTATTTAAATCTCATCGCAGTTGGTTTGGTTCTTTATAGAAAAATAACCGGGGAGTTGATCTTCTGAAATCTCAGCGTCCCAGTGAAAGTTACCTGCCGGACTGTGACGGTTGGACGCGGTAACGGTTGTCATGGAGACGACGGTGTATGGCCCCGCCCCCAGTGACCAGCTCCGCTCACTGAAGGAGAGAGAGAGAGAGAGAGAGAGAGAGAGAGAGAGAGAGAGAGAGAGAGAGAGAGAGAGAGAGAGCTTTGAAACACGTTTCATTTCGGGCAAAAGGAAACAACGTGCAAAAGGAGTTCTCTGTTTACAGTACGTTGCAATGGCAGAATGTATAATCAATAGGATATTTTGCAGCAATGTAGCACAAAGTACTTTAAGTAATTTAAGCAAACAAACCAACCCAAGCAAAACCCAACACAAGCAAAGCCAAACACAACACACACACACACACACACACACACACACACACACACACACACACACACACACAGAGAGAGAGAGAGAGAGAGAGAGAGAGAGAGAGAGAGTGGCTACTGGTGTTGTTACCTCACAGCAAAAAGGTTGCTGGTGCATATTCAAGGTCTGCCATTTCTGAACCGAGTTTGCATGTTCAGTCCTAGTGTGGGTGTGTTTTTTATCCAAGTACTCCAGTTTCTTCTCCACAGTCTAAAAACGTGTGTTTAGGTACATTGGAGACCTCCTGTGAAAGTGATCTGGCAATCTCTACCCGATGTGCACTGGAGGTAGGCACCAGCAGACCTCGGACACCTTTGAGTGCAGCATTAAGTAAGAGGATGGATGGATGGATGGATGGATGTTTCATGGTTGTGAAAAAAATTAGTCTTGTCTCAGAGCTGTCAAATACATTATAAGCAGACTGATTTGTGTAGTCTTCTGGCAACTCTACTGTGCATATTCCATTTTCCTTGAATTCCTTTTTTTTCCATCTTTAATCATCCATGGCACTTTTGTTCTTTCGCAGCTTAAAATGCTGTTGTTCTGACTTAGAAAATAAATCCTTTTGATGAATAAAGAAAGCCATAGTCCATCCATCCTTATTAGCGACCCTGCTTTGTATCATAACAGTCAGGGGGTCTGCTGGACACAGTCGGTCCCAGTGCACATAGGAACAACTAGGAAATCACAACTAGGGAAAATTTAGGGTCTCCATTCAACCTAAACATGCATGTTTTGGAATTATGGGAAGAAACCAGAGTGTTAAGAGAAAACACACACAGATATGCCCTCAGTTTGACCAGGAGTTGAACCTTCTTGCACTGGTGTTAGAGTGCTAACCACTCACTTACCATGTACCTAAGTAACAATCAGTCATTTTTTGAAGAAACACTCATTGTGTGACCCTCTATTTCAGGGTGAATTTCAGTAAATGCTTCATTGGTTTATATTACAGCTGCTTTTGCTTTTTCTTTTACTATAGAGCATATGTTTTACTTTTTGCTATTAAGTATATTTATATACTTGCTATTACATTAACCACATACTAAAAAAGTTAGTCAAACTCAGTCAAAATACTCACAGGAGCAAATGCCCTTTTTGCTCTTTCTAAAACAAATTAGTAGACAAAAAACTGTTTTAAATAAGATTAGAGTCCGGCAGCACTGATAGAAGAAGATTGTTTATTTATGTTTACACACACATGCTCACACATGCACAGACACACAGAGACGCACACACACACACACACACACACACACACACACACACACACACACATTATTATACACACTTTTCTTCTGAAGATTCATGGGAGAGTGGATTTACATAATCTAATTTTCCTCAGCACTGTTCTCCACAAGTAAGCACCAGAACATTCACATCTCCAGCTGTTCCTGGTGCAGATGGTGATGGTAATGGTAGTAATGATAAACAAATGGAATTTGATCGGAATGTACACTTTGCAGTGCAAAAACTGTCCTCCATCACTTCTGTACACCCCCGACAAGACAGCATGACTGCTTGAATGTGTCCTTAAGGGGGAAAACCCCATTGACCCGTGCGATCCCCACACTCCTGGGTCACGGGGGCATCATAACCTCGTCCGTTTCCCATGGCAGAGCACAGGCATCATGCTCTGCGGCCCCTGCTCCTTCCCCTGGCCTCTTCAGTTGAAACCCATCAGAGCAGCCTGAGATTGGGAAGCCAAGCACAAACGAATGGTGTCATGTGTCTGAACCCTCACGTGTCACTTCCAAAGGACATGCTGCCCCGCAGATAGGGATACATTAAGGTTGAGAGGGGACTGGTGAGTAGCTGAAGAGGTGTAGTCTGTGTGAAAAGCAGGCTGTGGCTGGGAACATGAGGACAGGGGGCTTAGGGGTGATAGTGCATCGCTGTACTCAGCTCTGTGAGAAGGTCAAGAAACACAAAGGCAACCACACAGTGACTTGATATTCCTGCTTACAGATACGCCAGTTCTGTGCAATGGTTGTTACTTGTTGAAATGTTTCAAATGTGGCCGTCTGCCTCTTTGGCTTCTTCTCAATGGAGCTCAGTCTCAAAGCAATGATCTCACTCAATGAGGGAGCTGAAACCAAATGAAAGACTTCCCCAAGGGTCTAAATAACCCACATCTAATAACAGCATTATCATATCAGAGTGGCCTCAGCACTCAAAGCATCCCGACCACAGCAGTCTAATAATCATTAGCACATGTCTAATGGTATTGATTAAAATGAGTGAGGAGATCAGGGACAAGGAGATTTCAGAAGAAACCAATGAGAACCACAAGTCTCAGATGAGGTGGTCCTCCTCAAATAACAATGTTGGGTTGGTTGCTAGAGCCATCTCTGGAGCTGGGAGCCCACCATGGTGAGAGGACTTGATTGGACAGATGTGGCCGGCATATTTGGGTGAGTGGAACTGATTAAGCCGTAACAAGCTTTGTTACAGCTTTGATGCACCCTTCACTCATCTACTCTCCACTCCAACAGTCCAGCAGAAGATTAATGCTGACAAGAAAGATCTGGCTCCACATCAACTATTGGCACTCATCACTATTAGTCACTGAGTGACACTTACATAATCACACATGTATTTTCCATCTTCATTCTTAAATCCTCATATTATTCATCCTCTCTCTGGTCTTCTTTCCGTCCATTTTAGGATGTTGTGAGGGTCGTGCCTTTGTGAAAACAACTCCTATTTTACGCTAATGACATCAGTATGTGCTGCTAAGTTTAGCTTTTCCTGAGGGCCAGATGTGAGCTGAAAGGATCAAACACTGGCTATACCCCTCTTACTGTCACATTGTTGGGCAAACCAAGAGTGCTTAGCCGTCACACATATCCACACATACCTTTTTTTCTCCTGCAGAAACCCACAATCCAGCCACAAATTGGGGCACACCCTAGAGCTGCAGTGTGATTTTTATTTTTGCATTTACACACAGGAATGGAAGCATACAAAAGCAGTCTGTGGTTTCCAGTAAACTCTCATTAAGTTTTCTTGAAAATGGACTATAATTTTGCTTCGTTATGTTAAGTGTGAAACACATGCAGAAATTATTTTCCACAAGGATATTAAGTAATTCTCCTGATTTTCACACAATACAGAGGAAGGAGAAAATGCTAGAAGCATCTAGTGCTGTGCACAACAGTGTGCAGTTATGAATTTTCTAATATGTAATTTTCATCCAGAATTGATTGCCTAACACCTTTTACTACACTCCATTCACCATGAGGGCAGCAAATATCATGGTAATATCTCAGGTCAATCGGGCAGAGCTTTTAACCACAGGAAAGCAGGTAAAAGCAATGCACATTAAAGGTTGCCTTGATACAGGTTTGATTTTTGTCTTTGTCTGGTCAAATGGAGTACAGTTGTTCGACAGTTTAAGTTGTTGTCAGAGCTTGGGTGACTCACAGGTGGACTCCTGGCATGCCAGTAAAGGCCTTTTTAATGAGTTGAAGAAGGACCTCAAAGCAACAAAGTAGTCCAACATAAGAGAAAGACTAGAACCCCAAACCTGTGGCCCAGGACCTCCAACAGCTGTATTTGATTCTTTTTTCCCTCTCATTTGCTCCATTTCTGTGTGTGACTTTTAGGACACGAATCAAAGTCAGACAGCAGTGGTCATAAAATTGCTCAATGTAGTGTGGAGAATGTCAGCAAGAGTGAACTAAATCTGTTTGTGTTTATGTTAGTATAAATATTATGGTTGTGGCACGCTGCATCTGACTGACCTGTTGACTGAACTGAACAGTTATTTCCCAGTATATAATCCCAGCCTTGGTATACTGACCTCTGGCACACTTGATGCAAGTTAAGTTTGCTGCTAATTTACCATGTTTTGTGTCACTTTTTTTAAGTGCAAAGCTATTTTACTCGAAGCCAAGTTTGCCCTGTCAACTGAGCATGTTTTACCTAGGTGGGCGGGTTGATATGAGCTGGGAAAATGAGAGCGCTGTGAATAGAATCTGCAACACATGTCTTTAAGTGTTTTTGTGGTAGAAAACCAGTGTGCACTGGCATTCCATTTTGTTTATGTGCGTGGGCAATGGAAAGTCAAGAAAGAGTTATCAAGAAGACAGAAGTGACAACATGTTTATGTGTGCGAGTTGGTGACGTACAAAAGTAAATCTTGAGCTTGTTAACTGATGACATCATAAACAAATGGAGAAGTCAGGCAGGGACAGATTTAAGTGGCCAGTGATAAATGTATGAGTCTGTGTATGTAGGCAAGGGGTTGTTTTACTGTCAGTTTAACCCATGAGTAATTCACAGCTGTTACATTTGAGACATTTCCCCTGGTCATTAGAGAATTATTAAAGGATTAATGGTTACAACTCCAACAAGCCACGAAACAAACATCCACAAATCCAAAGTCTCTCTGACACACACACACACACACACATACACACTCCGAGATGCATTATTGCTCTGGCAAACTGCCCATGTGGTTCACAGAGGCCTTGATGACTCGATCATCATACTTCATCTGGCCACTATCAGGTTCTGCTCTGACAGTTTAATCTCTGTCATTCATCCGAACACATCAAAGAGACAGCATGCAATCTCAAGATATCGTGCTACCACATATGCACACTCACATACAACATCTGCATGTGCACCTAGCACATGCAGATGTTAACAGATTACAGCTTTTTAGTGGTTAAAGCCACACCATGGCATGAGGAGCTGAGCAAACTTCAGCAGAGAAAATTTGTTTTGGAAGCTGTCCTCAATTGTTATCATGCTCACGGTGATAATAAATCCAACAGATGGACCAAGTCAACATACCCTGAAAAAATGCAGCCCTCTTGGTTTCACTGATCTTGAACTAAAGGCCTTTGCAACTGACCAATCACCTTGACCATTTGACCTCAAACTATGTCTCTGACAAGCTTGAGGGGGAAGGATTTTGAGTCTAACCATCCCTCTTGGATCTTCATATGAAACATTAGTACTGCACACTTTTCATTGCAAAAATTGAAGATTTGATTGGATCATTAACTCTGACCCTATGCATTGCAAAATTTATTGTTATTATTGCTATCATGCTGAACTGTCTTAGCTCTATCTCTCAATTTCTCAATTACAGGTGACCTCAGTATTTGACTCAAACACACACTGTTAACCAGTGAACATTGTCAAACAATAGTCGACTGTGTGTCACTGTAGTGATCTAACAATAACAAACAAAATCAGAGAAAAACTGGACTGGGACAAGTCCAATATTTCTAGTAGTTCTTGGAGAACCAAACTGGGGCCTGATTAGCCTGGCCTGTGAGGCACTGGTGCAGTAAAGTCATGTAAGGAAACGGCTTAATCCTCTTCATCCTCAGAGGAATATATGAGCTGACATATAGAGTGCAAAGACAGAATGGAGACATAATGGAAGAGAGAAAAAGCAACGTGGGGAGTGACACCATGTTCTCGGCACATACATGAAGTAGAGGCCTGGATAAACACTGAGGATTATGAGCGGGTAGGGGGTGAGGGGAGTCCCTATTTGTCCTGATCCAAGCACCCTACCCCCCCAGCCCCCATTAAGCCCTATAAATGAGAGAAAGAGGAGCAATTAGAGAGGCAGTCATGGGGCAGGTAGGAGATCCCTATGACCTTCCCTGGCTGGTATTTGACCTCTCACAGCTGGGGGCTGTGATGAAGATACTTGGTGAACGTTGAGAGAATGTACTTGCTGAAAAGAACCATACAGAACGAAAAGAAAGGGACTTTTTTCCTGAGTGTAACACGTGTTAGGAGCCGACGCATGGATTCTGCTGTTAAACCCTCTGGAAATACTCACACCCCAAACAAGCACTTTATTGGATGTGGCCAGCTCTGCATTCCTGTGTCACCAGAAATTGCCCTTAATTGCAATATAGTCAATTAAGAATTCAACATGTTTTGCATTTTAAAGTCAAATTGAGCAACCAAATATAGTTAACTTGCACTTGCACTGACTGCTCTTTAAATCCCTTTATGGCTCTGTTGCAAACTGTGACCTCAAACCTGAGATGAGCGACTTACATTTACTGAAACTGCATTTTTGCTGCCTTTGAAGGACTCAGATGTCAGTCACATACAGCTTCAACTTATTCGGTGAACATCCTGGTTTTGTTCATGGAAGTAAAAGCTAGTGTCAGACCACACTGAAGAATCTATGTTTTATCAATTACCCCTTCCCCTTAAACAGCACACTGGTCCTCCCATCCTGAAAAGATGGGAATCTCATTTCCATGTGTCCCACAGCACCAGAACTGACTCTAAATCTGTCAAAAGCAGCTAGAAACTATGTCTATATACCACCATCACCCGATTCATGCTAATCCCCCATAAATGGCATTGCCCTAATCTACTATAAAGCTATTCATAGCATATACTGCAGCACTGGAGTGAGACGAAAAGAAGAACCGTGAGATGAGAGAAGATAGAGAGCCTGCAGGGTTTTATTGTGTGGCAGCCTGCCAGATACTATAGCTAGTGTTAGAGAGGAGAGCAGAAGCAGGAAGGCAGAGAGATGAAAAGAACGATTGAGGGATATCTGAAGACAAATGTACAGCAGAGAGAATGATGAAGAGGTATTGGTTGAGAGACTGTGGAAAAGGAAATGAAAATTTTAGCGATGAGGAAAATCAATCCAGATGGGCAAAATGTCACTTTAATAGGGATTGATGACTGGGAAAAAATGATGTGACTCATTCCTGGCTGCTTCTTATACAATATAATGTCATGCATTCTGTCAGTGCAAACAAATAACACACGTCATTATCACTGGCCCATGTGTCTTTCTTTGAAGATCCTGTTTTTGTTCCTCGCTGTGGGGTGAGCAGGCAGGCGGGCCTGTAAACAATTTGTAGGCATTTAAAGACATTTATGGAAACTAATCCAATTCTGTGCGTCTATTCCAATTATCTGAGCCTCCTGTATTTGAAGTTGGGCCATAAAACTGAGGAGACATGGTGTTTATTCTTCTAGCTCGATCCTCAGCAAAGGATCTAACGTGTGTGGTTTCAAAGAATTGGAAAAAAAAAAAGAAGGATACTGTCATCAGCCCATGTGTTTATTATCCAGTGCTACAATGAAGAATGGCAGAGGCGTCTATCTAGTCAGGCAGACAGATGGGAGAAAGGCTTTTTTCATTTCCACATCATTTGCATGAAACTCCAAGCTGTCAGACTCTTTTGGTGGCATAATGCACCATCGAGCTGCAAATGACTGCATCTGAGGACTATTTTTGTCCCCTTTCTCAGGTTTCCTCCTGCTGGACTTCAAAGAGACCTGTAACCTGGAATTACTGCAGCTGAAAACAGGAGGGCAAAAGCAGATAAACTAATTTCCTCGCCCTATTACGAGGCCCTGGTTAGTGGAGGGATCTGGTTTAGCTGGTATGCACTCTGCGCCTGGATCACATTAGCTGTGGTGCAAGTCGCACGCCTGTCCTCAGCTGTGCACTGCCTCTTTATTTATTTATTTATTTTACTTTTTTCCACCTCAGAATTCCAATGGATGGAAGTTAAGAAAACATTCACCTTACCGAAGCAAAGCTAAATAGTTTAGTGTTGTCTGTGCCGTACTTTATCTCCGCACTGGGAGTGTATGTGTGTGTGTGTGTGCTTGCGCTCGTGCGTGTGTGTGCGCGCGCGTAGGCCTGTGCTAGTGGGCGGGGAGGGCCATGCATAAATAGAGCGCTCAATGCGCTCCTGTGCGTAAACGCGCGGAGCGCTGGACCCGAGAGTATGACACAGAGGCATCGGGTTGGCTTTGAATTAATGATTAATGGAATTATCTATATGAAATAACATTTCTTTTCATTTTTGCATTCTTCGCCTCAGCAGACTCAGACACGCGCTCTCTGTTGCGCAAAGTGAATGAAGACCAGCATCCATCCAGTGGAGATCAGTGATATGTTGTGGTGTTCATTCCTGCGCTGAGCACTGGTCCACAGGGAGATGACGTAGCTGTCCGTAAGGATGCTTTGAACTTTAGCAGGTTTTGTTTCTTGCTGTCGGGATCGAGACTGGAAAACAGCTCCGGGCTCATCTGGCTTCTTGGCGCATTGCGTGATTCAGCAGGAAGATGCTTGTCGGTCAGATGGGCTCCACACAATGTTGAGACTAATCTGCGCTGGAAGGCGTCTGTCGCAGCGTGCATGTTGTGAACACAGAGGAAACGAGGATGAGAAAGTTTAACATGTGGGCAAAGGGTCGACACCTGATGCTGGCCCTGTGTTGGCTGCTTTGGGCTGTGACGAGGAGCGGAGCAGGTGAGACTTACCACCATCAGCATCTTCTTGTTCACTATCATCTGTAACGGATGAAGCTGTTGCGACGACGCTTAACTTGGCAGACTGTGATGATAATTAAACTATTTTTTTAAACAGCTTTTTCTGTCTGAACCAGACATAAAATCTGCGTATAGATTCAGTGGGAAGAGCTGCAGTGTGTCTTGTCATCACGAGTTTGTGTTGTCCAGGAGAGAAACATTTCTGGATTCTGTGTCACAAGCACATTCAATATTCATGTCAAACACACTGAAGTTGACTATCCATGATGTCAGCTTTGGAGAGGGATTGTTATATTTCAACAACTTTGATGAATGCTGTGAGAACACGGATGTGAATATAACACTGCGCAAGTATGTAATCTCATGTGGTAAGACTGTAACTCACCATCATTCTTTCTGTCAGTTTCCAGATGTGTGGACCAAGCCTGTAGCCCACCCATAGGAAACCTGGCGACTGGCAGGACCCTCCTCACCCTCTCAAGTTGCTGTGGGAAAAGGTCCCTCCACCACAGCCTTTGCCCCCACCCTTCTGTGCCGCCACACCTTTGCCGTGAGGACCCGCACCCACCTGCTCACATGGCCGACAACCCCTTCTTGCATCCAGACACTTGGTGGGCATCAGGTGCAGGCACCGGGATGCCAGACCAGCAGGATGAGATCCTCCTGGACCTGGAAACACAGTTCTGTTTGTCCCATGTGGTTCTGGTGTTCAGGTCACCTCGGCCCGCTGCCATGGCTATTGAGCGGTCAGTTGACTTTGGAAAGACCTGGGAAGCTCTAAAGCTCTTTGCACACAATTGCAGCTCAGAATTTGGTTTGCCTGATGATTTTACACAGCCAGGCTCTTTGTGTACATCCCGCTACACCAGTGCAATGCCCTGTAATGGTGGTGAGGTAGGAGAATACAAAAACATATGCCTTGAATTTTTTTTTGAAGAAGATGCATAATGTTGTATTCAGTGCTCATAACAGCTGTTTCACCCCTCAGGTCATCTTACGAACTCTAGACCCCAGCAGTGCTCAAACACGGGATGCTTACAGCCCAGAGGCCATCGCCCGGCTCACTCTCACCAACCTCCGCATCAGGCTGCTGAGAGCTCAAGCCTGCCCGGCACCTCCGAACACCCCTGCAGATGAGACAAGACCTGCAGCCTCAGCTCTGACCTCCACATCCATTACAGAGGGTCCTGCCTCAGCACCTTACTCTATTTACACTCTCCAGGCCAGGGGCACCTGTCTGTGCCATGGACATGCCGAGCATTGTGTACCACACAACAACAGCCAAGACACGAGACAGGACAGTGACGTGGTGAGTGGAGGAAAAATGTGTTGGCCAAGATCTGTTTTTTCTGCACAACACGTGTGTCAGGATGTTAAGTTCCAGATGTGAAATATTCTCACTGGTGGAAAATCATCCTTAAGAGGGCTTTAAATAGCTTAGTTTTACTCTTTAAACAACCTCCTCTGTTCTATTTTAGTTTAATGGATGTAGACAGCAGGTGTTGGTGATGTCTGCTGTAGGTGAGGTCACTGAGTGGCCCCAGATGTGTCTTCCAGGTGTCTGGCAGGTGTCTCTGCACTCACCACACGGCAGGGGAGCACTGTGAGAGGTGTGCCCCGCTCTACAATGACCGACCCTGGAGGCCTGCCAACAGCAGCAGCGGGGAGTCGAACCCGTGCCAGAGTAAGTGACCACCTACACAGTGCGTTTGCTGAGGTGTCCTTCAAATAGTTGAAAACGCTCGCATTTGACATAACTGGATTGTTTTTATGTTTTATTTTATTTCTAGCTTTCTAAATAATTTTTTCAAGACTCCAATGTGAATCAATTATGACAAAATATTTTTAAATTCTTTTAGTTTTAACAAATGATTGCACAGATCTGTACATACACGCATGGACCCTCTGACATTTTCTGTTTATCTAATTTGAATTGTGCTCCCAACACAAATACACATCCCTATATCACTAATTCTGATCACAAATCTTTAAAGCAACCTTGGTAGTTTTTGATAGGTCTTGTTTTAGGTAACTTATGTCCTTATGGCTCTCCATCTCCTCGGCATACCTGACGTCCTGGCTCCATCCTCCCTCTCCTCTCTCTTCAGAGTGCCAGTGCCATGGTCACGCAGACAGCTGTCACTTCTCTCCGCGGGCGTGGCTTTCATCTGGCGGCACCAGCGGGGGTATCTGCAACGACTGCAGACACAACACCGTCGGGCGCAGGTGCCAGCGCTGTCGCCACGGCTACCATCGCCACCCGTCCCTGCCCCTTACCTCCCCCTACGCCTGCACACGTGAGAGACACAGAGCAGTGGAGGGTGTGGGATTAGTTTGGTATTTTCAACTGGTCAAATGAGCAAAATGAAGGCCTTCATGACCATTTTGGTCTCACTTAAATCGATTCAGAATGAAGGCTGTGGATAGAGGTAAGCATTGCTTACAATTGTTGACATTATTTTGTCATTGTTCACCTTGATATGAGTCGTTAACGCTATGGCCTCACAAGAAGAAGGCCGACCAGCTACCAAGGTCCTTTCTCAGTGAAGTTTGCCTGTTCTCCCCATGTCTGTGTGGGTTTTCTCCACGCACTCTGGTTTCTTCCAACAGTCCCAAGAACATGCATGCTTAGGATAATTTCCCCTTGGTGTAAGTGTGAGAGTGAAAGGTGTCTTGGTGTGTCCTGAACTGCCCTGGCTTCATCCTATGTGTGCCTGACACAATAAACAGGGACTATAGGGCAGTAATTTACAGCTTTCTCTAAGTAAATATAAGACATCCATCCATCCATTATCTTATTTGATTTGTACCCAACGGTGTCTTGCTGTAACGCATCTCCACCACAGGTCACCAGTCCGTCAAAAGACACACAACACCATTCCCTCTCTTCGACCGAAGGGCAATTTTACAGTCTCCAATTGACCTAAGCATGTATGTTTTTTGGTTGTGAAAAGCCACATAAGTGTGGATAAGTGGAGAACATGCAAACTCATCACAGAAAGGCACTGACAGGGATATGAAGAAGCAAATAGAAGCAACACCACTAACCAGTGAGCCACCATGTGGCCCGTAATATAATAGCATAGATATTTTCTAAATAATGCAGGGTAGGATTGCAAGTAAATCTTCATTTTGACATATGATTGTAAAATATCATAACAAGGCAAATTATTTAAGCAGCATAAAAATCTATGCTATGTGTCTCTGTTTCTCTCAGGCTGCTGGTGTGACCTACAGGGGGCTCTGCCCCCTCGCCCTGGAGAGGAGGGACCCTGGTGCCACCCGAGAACTGGGCAGTGCTACTGCAAACCTGGGGTCGGAGGCACAGGCTGCAGCCACTGTCTGCCTGGCTATTGGGGTTTTGGAGAAGAAGGATGCAAACCATGCACATGTCCTCACAGCTGTGATGCGATCACTGGGCAGTGTTTGGACAGGTTAGCCGTCTGCTTCCTTACAATTCCTCCCACACCAACACAAGCCAAAATTAATCTACCTGCTGCTAAATGCTGACAGTAAACCTCAACCTGATAGTTGAATTGGGTTGATTCAAAAAATGTTAAATAATATCAGATGCTGCTAAACCAAGTTAAATTCCTATGTACATCGTACATTTGGCCAATAAAGAGACTCTGATTCTTATGAAGATTTCTTCTTTTATTTAGAAAATGGGAATGTTGTTGTTTCAACACCTTGATTTTTCTTGTTTTTATCCATTTATGTTTTCAATCTGCTTTTGAGATTTTATTACAAATGAAGAGTGTTCTATAAATGAAATAAATTATTATTTTACAGTTACTCAAATAATCAGGTGTTCAATGTGCCCATTGGTGGAAAAATCCCTGATCTGGATCACATGTTCACGATTGAAGAGGAGCCGCAGTGGTCCAAGGAGCTTGCAGTATCTGCTCTGCATTACACAGGTAGATGCTGCAACAACTTAGCACTCTGTGACCCAATAACTGTTACCTTCACTGACTTAAAACTGTAAGACTGCAGAACACTATCTATCTATCTATCTATCTATCTATCTATCTATCTATCTAAACCAACGCTTGTTTGAACTCCCATATGAATCACATCCCAGAGGTTGGAAGTGAAAATGATTATACTTTGTCATCAGGTTAGTTAGAATACATTATGGACCAGCAAGGTCATATTAATAAAACATAGTGTGCCTTTGAATAAATAACCTTACATAACTGCTGATGAAACTGCAGCTACCTTGACCCTGTTTAATTTTGTCCTCAAAGTTTTGCAGATTTGCACTGATGATTCTCTCACAATTTCCTATCTATCTATCTATCTATCTATCTATCTATCTATCTATCTATCTATCTATCTATCTATCTATCTATCTATCTATCTATCTATCTATCTATCTATCTATCTATCTATCTATCTATCTATCTATCTATAGGAAAGTGTAGCTGTAAAGAGAAAAAACTGAGAAGCGTATCTGATCTCTGTAGGACCAAACATGATTACGGTAAGAAAATAAAATGCACATTTCACTTCATTTTTGAGATTTTCTATTAAAGTAAAGACTACCTCTCAGTCGTCTTTTTTTGTGTTGCCCATGTTAGTGATCAAAGCCAGTGTGCTGTCTGCCCACGACAAAGGCAGCCACGCAGAAGTACAGGTCAAAGTTCGCAAGGTTCTTCAATCTGGGCAGGTTGCACTCTACTTAGGGACCATCAGCATCTATCCCCTGTCCTGGACCAGCCGTGGCTGCACGTGTCCTATTCTGAACCCAGGTAAGACAAGTTCCAAATGTTATCTCTGATATACACACGTCTAGTAGCAGGTTTCCTAGATAATATGCACACATTTAGGATGAAATACAATTACAGACTTTTGAGGGCTATTTTATCTCCATCCACATATATTCAAGATGGTTCTAAAGAGACACAAATATGTAGTCAGAACTGAACTGACCTACAGTGTCTTATACGTTTCTGCAGGGATGGATTACCTGCTAGCAGGCCCAGAGGAGGCAGGGACAGGCCGTCTGCTGGTCACCATGCAGAGTGTGGTGGTCCCCTGGACACCCAGGTTAGGTCTGCTTGTATCAGAGGGCCTGAGGAATGGATGTCCATGATAATAACAGGCAGGACGCACACCAGAGGACTTTGCAAGACAATTCAACAGTCAGTGGAAGATTCAGATAAGGGACTGAAAACCACTGGACACCAGGTTGTTTCCATGCCGTTTCATCGGGGGGAAGTTATCCAAGAATCACAAGCTAAGATGAGTCAAGGCACACCCAGTGCTTGAGAGTGCGAGGCAAAATAAAAACTGGCATGAGTGATTGTGTTGCTCTATGTAATTAATTGTACCTGACAATAAAGCTTTATCCAGATACAGGCATTGATTTTCTACCACAATTAAAGCTTGTTCCTTTTTCCATTTCAGATCCATTCTCATGCTTTACTTAGTCTGCTAAGGTCAAACAACTCAATCGGTATTCAGAGATTTGACAAGAGAACAATGTACAGAAAGACTGCAGTCGTCATGTACCCAAATAGAAAGCTTGTAAGAATAAGGGACAGAACCAAACCTTCAGTCATGGTTCTTCAAAGATCATTTTAATCTGGACATCGTTAGACACTGCTTTGAGAAACACATATCCATCAAGTCTTTTAAGGCCTGAATGACTCTGAATGGTGAACACAGCATCAAACCAGGGACAGTGTTAAGACAACATTTCTGTAGCGATAGTTAAACATGACACTCCACTTTGGCCTCAGATACAAAGTCACAGAACTAAAATGACAGCCATTGTTCATACGGCAGCAGATGTCAACCCCGTGCTTTCTGCAAGATGTCAACAAAACAGTGAAAACATCTGTGCTGACCATCAATTGTTATGTTCACTGCACAGTCACTGTAAACAGCAGCTTTGTTTTTGTTTTGTTTTGTTTTTTTTTGGACCAGTGGTCTGTGTTTTGGTCTTTCAAGAGATGGAAAGCAAAAATTATTGTACTGTAAGAGAAGAGCTGAGAAGTAGGTTGAGGTAAGTTTCCAAGATCAATCAAATGTTAACATAAGTGGTGAATCAGTGCTATGTGATATTCCTGACCGGCTGACATGAAAAGGACGACGCACACATTTGTCAACAGACAGTTTTCCTGTTTAACATTGTTACATGAAAATTAAATTAGATTTCTATTGCATATAATATTTCATCTAATGTCCCTGCAGCAAACAGCTCAGCCTGCTATCATTAAATAATATTCTTCAATGATTTTTCTTTTTTTTTTTTTTTTTAATTCTCAGCAAACAAAGCAGCCTACACTTTGGAACTAAATTTCTCTGCATTGACAAAGTCTTTGCCCATGAAGTTCAGGAAACCATCTATGTGGGCTTAAAAAGTAGAGGAGATCAAGACGAGGTCCTCACAGAGAGTCACTGATGTTGGGCAGTGCTTGCATTCAGAACAAGACCCTGGGTAACAAATGATGGAGCTTAGCTGGCAGCCTGGTCGTCTGTAGGTGCCACGCTGTCAGAGGAGACAGTGGGCGGTGAAGTGGTTGGAGCAGAGTCAGTTTCAGGAGATAAGGCAGAGCCCTCAGACGGCGCTGTGGCAGAATCAGGTCCCGCTTGGGAGGAGCTCTCTTTTTCTTCCTCCTGAGGATAAAGCTCAGGATACTTCTGCATGCACTCCTGCATGCCACGGAAGTGGTCAATGCACTCTGACCCCTTCACCTCTTCTTTACTGTAGTGGAAACAGGAAAAGGCCTCTTTGAACTGAGAACCACATGGTCCGCTAGCCATGCCACCTAGGCAGGGGCAGTTCCAGTTGATGTCTCCATTTGGCAGGATCAGACCTAAACACACAAGAACCCAGACAGAGGCATGTTAACAGTGCATTGTTAAGAGGTGTGGAGTGTCACCTTTCTCACTCTATTCAAATGTAATCCTTCCTGTGAGAAACACAATATGCCAAAATAAACACATTCCCATTTGTGAAGCAAAACTATGAGGTGCCTTATTTTTTCCATGACTGATGCTGGAACAACTCTGAAGGAGCCGATCCAAAAAACAGGTGCTTTGAAATATTTTATAAGAAATCAGATACGGGGGCATCTGGTTACGAAAAACAGCTACAGGGCTTATCAGTTCTCAGTGGGTGAAGTAAATGAGCTATACTAGGGAAAAACACATACTCTTTTTAAACATTTTACTAATAAAAACACCAGTTACATGTATGGTAATGGCACTTAGAGTGGGCCGTTGCTCCTTATAACACAGTAGTATGGACCATATCAGAATCAGATTTCATGCCATGTAGTTTTTCTACTTTGTTACAAACTTACCGGGAATTTCCTTTGGAGACTGGTACAAAAAACAGGCACGGTGAATGACAAGTTTGCAGGGGAAAACAGCATTACATAGTAGATATGCAGAGTTTCAGGTCGGAGCATCAAAGACAGCGATGTTATATGAAATTTCGAAACATTAAAGCTGCGATCTACATTACTGCACATAATAGGAATGAATGTCAAGAGTCATGTAAAAGACACACCGATTCCGATTCAGGGCACAAGTTACTCAACCTTTGCTTCATTTTTGTGATGTTTTTGTTGTATTTTGTAAGGAGGATGTTGTGCTGCTACAGCTGAAATGTAGAGTTGTTTGTGCAAAGGGTAAGGCATGATAGTGGAGATGGGTAAACCCTTTCTGCTGTCAGTCATCATAGGAAATGTCCACTCTCTGGCCTACAAGAGCAACAACCTGGACATATAACAATACTTGCATATACATTCACTCAAGGAAAACTTACATGTTAAGTTCTCAATGAAGTTGTTTCCAGGAAACAGACTAACATCCTGAGGTTCTTTTGATAATATCAGAAGACTTCAGTCATGTTTTCCTGATAGATTCACGTGGATGTGGTGGTGGAGTGATGCATTGAGAATGGTAGAAAACAATCTGAAACATCCAGTTCACCAACACATTGATGGACCAATAATGGCGGTAGCGGATGCCCGATCTCTCTTTGATGCAGGACAGAGAGAAATAGAAGATCCTCTGTACCTTCAGGCATTGGCATTTAATTCTTCTGCAAACCCATAGATGGATCAATTAATTAATTCCTTTTCTTATCAACGGCTACTAACTACATTATTGCACAATAGTCATGTAACTTAGCTAATGGTGACCTCAAATTGAATTCCCATTAAGGCCATGTAGCTAATTAGAAAAAGAAAGCAATCAGGATATGTATTTCATCAGGGGTACAATCTGAGAAAATCAGATTCAATGCATTTTGGGCTGTTTGTCATAAAAAAGGAAAACAGTTATAAATATATAGCTATAATAAAAAGGAAGAAATATCATAGGTGGGCCACGACAGGGAAAATAAAACATTTAATTTGGGCCACTTTGGTTCTGGACTGTAAACATAAAGGAAGACACTAAAAGTTTTTTTTTTGTTTTTTTTTTTTTACACGCAAGCCTTCAGTCTCACTCTTAGTTTGCACTACACACTACATCACTTTTGTGTATAATGTGTCATTGCTTACCACTACTAGATTTAACACAAGTACACAGACTTTCTGATATTGCAATGCAGTAAACATACACTGAAATCACTTTAATAAAGCTCCTGGTCAAACATCATGAACAAGATCCGTTCCTCGCTTTCCTACCCACCTGTACCCTCAGGTCTTCTTCATCCATCTCATCCCTCCACACCTCCCATTGACCAAGGACATAAGAAACTCATATTCTCGCACCACCTTCAAATC
Source organism: Karalla daura (assembly GCA_029224185.1). Classification (NCBI taxonomy): domain Eukaryota; kingdom Metazoa; phylum Chordata; class Actinopteri; order Chaetodontiformes; family Leiognathidae; genus Karalla; species Karalla daura. Next base: position 21,024,405 of record CM055188.1, read on the forward strand.
TCTTTGAAATCATACTCACCTTACATGGTCTCGGTTTTTTGATACTGTATATACATTTTTTTATGTTCAACAATGACCTTGAGTGTCCTATAAGGCACATACAAAATAAAAACTATTATTTTTACTATTACTAATGACTGACCCTGTTCTTCATAAGGATCATTGGGGTCCTCTGCGATGAGCTCAGCGTTGCTAGGAATCTCGTGGTCTTCCTTAGTGACGAAGATGATCCGGTCTTTACCTGTAATGACAAAGAACGACAGGGATTATAGCTCTCTCAACGCAGGTGTTGTGGTCCTACATGGTGTGCATAATTCCAAACCTCCCTTTTTTTCTGGTACAACGGGAGATTATGGATACTTATTTATTTATTTACTTGTGTTAAGAGTCGTTCACTAAGCCTGCTGCTGTGCAGTGTGCTAGCACAGCAGAGCTGCGTCAAACAACGTCGAAATAACACAAATGTCTCGCTGTAAAGTCATCACAACGCCACGATCATTACAACGCTGGAAAACAGTCATACAGACTATTGATCCAGGCAGGAGGGAGGTTGGTAGGCAGGTAGTTAACCCTCTACTTCTGCTGGACAGTTAGCCTAGCATGTAGGCTGACTCGGTGACATTGCGCCGTCAAAGAATTAAAATAATAAATAAATGAATGAAATAGAGCAGAGTTGTAGATTACCCTCTTGCCTGCAGTACGACATGTCTGCGGGGCTGGCCGAAACTCCTTCTCCGTGGGAAACGATGACCAAAGTGGGAGAAACTATAGGACGACGACTGGGAGACTCATCTGACAGACTACACCCGGCGTCCAGCTTGCCCCCCCCTCTCCCCCTCCGCTTCACCCCGGTGACCTGCGCACATGTGGTCGCATGGTGATGACGTCACGCGCTTCAAATCACACCATAGAGGAAACGTAGAAAGGAAACCACGAAGCAGACGAAACATTCTAAACACTGTAAGAAATAAAAGGCTTTTATTCAAACTTTCTTATGCATTAGATCAACCACAACGAATTCCACACAATAAAACAGAAGTTTATTCTTGATATGTTTCTATATCACCCACATTCTGACTTTATCATGATAGATTGATAGATAGATAGATAGATAGATAGATAGATAGATAGATAGATAGATAGATAGATAGATAGATAGATAGATAGATAGATAGATTGATTGATTGATTGATTGATAGATAGATAGCAATCCCTTAGAGAAGTTCTCTCAGGTTCCAGAGTACAGCACCATAAGTTAAGAAATACTAATTTTACAGAGGTAGCAAGTATGTCCAAAACTATGACAGCCAGAGAATATGTTACATAGTATCTATGTATTGGTGCTAGACAGCTGAAGACAATCGGCATAAAGAGGTAGCCTCAGTTTTCATAAATTGTGAGAGAATTATCTGTGCAAATCTGCAAAACTTTCTAGGATCTATGTGTCAATGTATAATTGAACATGGTCTTGATAGCTGCTGCTTCATCAATGGTTGTGTAAGAGTATTTATTTAAAGGCACGTCGTTTCATTCATTTAACCTTGCTAGTCCATAATGTGTTCCAGATAACTTTATGACAAAGTATGATCATTTTCACTTCCAACCTTTCACTTCCTCGATTCATGAGTTCAGACAAACCTTGGTTTGAAAGCTATATACAAGCTGAAAAAGTACATTTGTGAAAGTTAACTACAAATACACAACAAATAAATAAAAATAGTAAATAGTATACCCATTTGATAGGTGTTAATGTATCTTATACTAATCTCAGACCTTATGAGTGCATGTCTACACTGAAATACATTCATCTGACCAAATTATTATTGTAGTAAAATAGTAAAAGTTGAATTTTTCCATTAGCAATTAAAATGGTCTGTAATGTGAGGAAGCTGCTGGCAGTCATGGCATACAGTGTGAACAGCAAATATCCCCTTTAGATTTGTATTTCATCAGCAAGGGTGACAAAACATACTGGAAATCTTGGAGAGACCTCTAGTGGAAGCAAAATGATGAAGCCAATTGTTTACAACCACCCTATTAAATAAATAAGAAAAGTACACACTTCTTATTGCAAATTTGTTTTAGACATTTTGTGTATTGCTAGACATTTTTCTCCATTACTAGACCCTTTACCCTGTATCTGTCAGAAAAGCACCAGGAAACAATAAGAATCAAAGAACAAGTGTGTTGGAAAAAAAATCCTGTTTTTTTTAATAACACAATTATGTTTGTTACATTAAGAAAAAAACAAACTGGAACCCCTTTTTGTCCCTATCAAACCCATACCCCCCCATCCCGACTATCTCGGCAGTATTGTGCAGTGATTCAGTCTGGGAATTAAAGAGCATGATGACATGAACAGTTTCATTTGTAGACCAGTCAGAGTACATACACTGAGACCTACATAAGACCAGAGTGAATATAAACATAGTCCATCATTTTAAAACATCAAAATAAAAACGATGGGCTATCCGAGGCTCACCAAAACCTTATCAGAAGTACAAGCATATACAATTTATACTCAACACATCCTACTTATAGGCCCCTACAAACCTCAGGCATGATTGCTACCTGTAATGAACCTGACATGGCTTCCTCCCAAATTATCCAGACGGTGCCTTCAGCTTGATTCAGCACCAACATACTGTTGCCGTCTTTGTGTTCACTGAACATGATGCACCTCACACTTGTGTGCTTGTAGGCATTATTCAGCTGGTAAGACAGTCACTGGGAACGTAGGCAGCCAGCAGAAAGTAATAGCTATAAGGGTAAAGGGATTGAAGAGACACAATACAAGGTGCAACCCTGGGAGAAACCGGAGCAGTTTTCTCATCATTAACATGCTGAAGATGAAAATGATGGAAAACAAAAATAAGGAAACACAATGATGGGGGGTGGATATCTGTGTCTGATGTGTTGGTGTTTTGTTTTTGTTTTTTTTTAGAAGAGCAGTGCTCCCATGCTGCCCACTTCACTCTGCTCTTTCACGAAGATTTCAAAGTACTGGTAAATGATGGTCACAGCCAAGAGGATTCCTGTTCCCGAACCAATGGCACCCAGGAAGTCGGCCATGACAGACAGCCCTCCTATACAAAGGCCACCAAAGGCAGCAGCTGTGGGAATGTACCTGCAAACATCAAATCAGTTAGAAATGCACAGAAAATCTTGAGGATAATCTAAATGAAAACTGAGATTATACTGCATTGTACCTGTTCAGCTCATGCACCATAGAGGTCTCTCTGTGTCCCCTCATCACCATCTGCTGCTCCTTCAGCTGTTTTGCCACCTAAGACAAATACAGTGGCACATGAGAGTTACTTTCATGACTTTCATGTGGCAAGCAGGAGGTTAAGTGTTACTCAAAACACAGGCTTACATCTTTGGCAGAGGATCCAGACACCTCAATCCAGGTCTTGGAGAAGAAGGCGCAGGAGCCAAGCATGAAGACAATATAGATAACAGCATGAACAGGATCATCCAGAACTGAACCAAATGACTCTGGAGGGGAAAGGTAGTAGCAGAGACCGCCCACTGGGTAGGCACGAGCTGGTCCACCACTTGTGGTGTCCTTGACAAAAAAAAGAAAGAAAGAAAAAGGATGAGTTAGCGAAAATGTGACTTCCATAACAACCTGACAGTTTTTGTCATGTTATACCCTGTTCTTACAAGTGTCAAAGATCGTGAAACGGAGATGATAGAGGTGAAGCACCCATCTAATACTTACAGACCAGGTTCCCAAGAGGTTGACAAGGAAGTTGCCGCTGAAACGTGTCGAGAGCATCTGAGAGATGACGTAGAGGTTGGAGACCAGAGCAGACTGCAGGATGATGGGGATGTTGGAGGTGTAGAACAGTTTGATGGGGTAGGTGTTGTATTGACCACGGTAGCGTGCAGACTTGATGGGCAGGTCCACTCTGAAGCCCTGTGGAGGTGAAAAAGTTATGTAAACAATACAGGTAGGTAGGTAGAAACATCCCTGATCCCTTAAGGAATTAGGAAGATGCACATATTACACAGAGGTGGCAAAAAATATTCACAATCAGTGCGAGGTCATTCAGTAAGTTAGTGTTAAAGCATAGGGCAGCTGAGATACCAAACCATATTTCAGTGATGCCATCTTACCTGGAAGTATATGACTACAGCAAACACAAAGACGGTGGCGATGAGATTCATGAGGTTGGGCAGGTTCTGCCTGTAGAAGGCCTCTCTCAGGGCACGGACCTTGTCTGTGCGTGTGGCCAGGAGGTGGAACAGAGCAATGATGGCTCCCTCAAACTCAGTACCTGTGTTAATAACAGATACAAAACAGATGAAGATTCATCTCCTGAATCATCATATCAGCTTTATAACATGCTTGTGTGCGTAGACACACACCTCTGCCAGTGTTGACTGTAGTGGGGCTGAAGGCCTTCCAGACGATTGTCTCACAGATGTTGGTCGCAATAAAGAGGGAGATACCCGAACCAAGACCATAGCCCTTCTGCAGCAGCTCATCCAGCAGCAAAACAATCAGACCTGCAACAAACAGCTGAAGAAACAGGCAGCAGGTTTGTATTGAGGAAATTAATGAATGAGACAATTCAAGAAAATTCAATGAATGAAGTGCCTTTCTGAGTTCATGGTCTTATCAGTTTATTCATTTTTTCATCATTTTAACAGTCTATTTGTCATGTCATACAAGAGGCTGTATGATATCTTTCCAATCTGTCCTTCATACAATATGACAAATGACACATGACAAATCACTAAAAGAACACTAAAATAACCATAAAGATGTGGGTTGAATGTTTTGTCTGGTAAGTAACTAAAAGCAAGCTTTAGCAGGTAAGAAACTGTCTCCAAATGCACACATCCACATGATTTATTCATTAGAGAAGCAGAGGGAGTTTTTATTTACCTGGATGATGATGAGCAAGCATATCCCAGCACCCATCTCTGAAGGGTCTCCATACATCCCAGTCATTACATACACAATGGCCTGTCCAATAGTGATGATCATTCCAAACACTGCGAACATCAACAAAGAACAATTAACGATACTGAAACAGTAACACTCAAAGAGTGTCTGAGTCTATCATCTTCAAGGCACATAAAAACATTGTTGCAGCTTCAAAGACATGTGACATGGTCTAAATTTAGCAAATGCACTGAGCTGTAGACCTACATTTCTGTGCTCCATTGAATAGGGCTCTGTCCTTGGGAGTATCTCCCACCTCGATGATCTTGGCACCAGCCAGCAGCTGCATGATAAGGCCTGAGGTCACGATGGGTGAGATGCCCAGCTCCATCAGAGTACCTGCAGGCATAAAGGCACCAGGACTGGTGAGAATGACTCAATACAACAACAACAATAGCACCAGCAACACCAACTGAAACAACACATATGCCGATTGACCTTTGACTTATCACTGGAGATAATGAGATCATGTCAGGCCCGATAACAACCCAAGATTATTTACGAAACTGTGTGCAAGACTATTCATCAAGTACAATCAAGCACCTCTGTTGGAAGCCAGGATTACTCTCATCCAGTAGAAGGGATCTGCTGAATCTGATGACATGATGCCAAAGAGAGGAATCTGAATTAAAGAAAAATAAAGAAAATGTTAGAAAGAAAAAACAGCTTCACACACTACAATGTCCAAAAAGCTGAAGTTGCAGCAGTGTTTGAGGTTTCATTAGCAGATACTAACCTGACAACACACCAGGAAGATGAATAGTGTGATGGCCGTCCATAGTACTTTTTCTCTAAATTGAATCTGTGTGAATTCAAAAGGAAAAAAAAGCACACAACGTCATTCACATATGCATGCACAGAGGCTGACACATCACAACTTCTTACATGTTTTGAAGACCTGGGCATACCTTTCTTTCTGGTTTCTGAATTTCTGGCAAGACCGCACAGAACGGCTTGATGACTTCCAAAAATTTAACTGCAGAAGGAAAGAAAAATCATCAGGTTAATTTACTGCATAATTACTATAACAGCAGCACTATAAGATGAAGGTGAATATCTACTTGTGTGACCTCTCAGGTTAGCTCACATGCTACGTCATCACTATCCACCAGCTAAAACAGCTGCTAGCAGCCAAACGGCTGCATGCAGAAACAAGTCTCTGTCTTCTACCGACATTGTAACGACACGTAAACATAAAACAATGAGCAAGACCGCCACAACTAGCCAGCGTGCACACACTTTAACCAGCTTTCAGCCTGGCTTCTCCATTGCAGCTGATCAATGATCTCAATCACAGAAATTGGCTTTGACAGCAGGCGGTTTTAAGCCAGATTAAATATTTTCTGTCACCTGGCCAAGGGGTTTGCCAAGTAGTGAATCTATGAATGTGCCATCACAGAAAACCGGACAATTTTTCAGGAAAACCGGGAAAGATCAGTGCTTCTCGAAGCTAGCGTGATGCTAGCTAGTGTTTCAATCACAATCACTTTAAAAAGAGGAAGCTTTGTCGCCTGAATGAAAAAAACAGCCAAATGTTAGAAATGCCCTCTCTCTCAGCAGGCAACAAATCGGTGTAACAACACATTGAACACACATGAAACACACATTTCAACAGAGCAGAAACTTCAAAATTAGCTCCCCACACTCCGTTATGCGCTAGCTGCGCTCAAGGTTAGCTAATTAGCTTCCTGCCGAACGGGACTTAATGTTTCAACAAAGCTCCCAGTTTACGAACAAGTCGGCAGCTATGTCAGATCGTCCTCAACACTTGTGCACAAGAAGAGAAGAAGTCACGTACTCCCCATGGTGTCCTTCGTCCGGCTCCTGTCGTGTTACTGGTACCAGTTTGAGTGCTCCTGAGGAGTCAGTGTGGCTCCATCCAGCCTCCCCGTAAGAAAAGAGAGAGCAGTAGAGACACGTCACCAGACAAGCCGCTGATACACGTCACTCCTCTGACACACGCGCGCGCACACACACGCGCGCCTACATGCAGACAGCCAAAGAAAGATAGAGGCATAAACAAGATCGTCACATACTTACATTTTGGTAATTAGCACATCTTTTTACACAAAGTGAGATCTTAATATAACAATAAACTCTAATGCCCCATACGGATTATTACACTACTGCGCTACAATAGTAATACACCCACGTCACTGTTACACTAGTGCAATAGTGTAAATATTCCTCCATACATACCGTCAGTACATGTAAGTGTACTTTTCAGGTGCAATAACATAAATAGATATTTGTTATTTTAATGTATTTTGCTTTATATGTGCACTATATTGTGTATATCCTACAATACATGTAAGAGTGCTTCTCAGGTGAAATAATATAAACATATTATGTATATCCTACAATACCTGTTTATTCCTTTGTACTCATTAGGTGCAATTTGATTTCTGATCATCTTGTGTGTAAAACCCACTGCTCTAACTCTTGTATATAGCCCAACTGTAGATCTTAAAGATGCACTCTGTTGGCCCATAATCCAGACCCATAACTCTGAGTTTCATAATCGTTAGTATTTTGTTATCTTTCTTGGAATTAAGGAGCTTTTAGTTTTACTAATTCTGAGGTCTTTGTTAGGTTTTGGGATCAATATGCAATGGTCAAATAATTTCTCATACACAAGGGAGGTCTGTTGAAGCAGTGTATTAGTTTACAGTACAGTAGTTATATTCTCATGATTACACCACCTTCATGCATCATAATCTGTCTATCACCTCTCAACAGGCAGGATGTTAACAGTTCCTCTTTGCACCAAGAAGTGATTGAATGTTAGGTCAATCAGGCCCCAGTATTTTTCCATTGATGTGATAATCCTATGTCTCATCTGGGGCAAAAGGACTAGAGCCTCAAAAATATCTAATAAAAACAAAGTGTTAAGGAGCAGTTAAATTACATCCTCCCGGAAATGTTTTTAAAGCTCTCTCAGTTTGAAACAATGTGGGTATGTTGAGTTTCTTTTTTTTTTTTTTTTGGGGGGGGGGGGGGGGGGGGGGAGAGTCCTCTTTTGGTGTAGTACGTACAGTACACCACTAGATGGCAGTAAACTGTAGGTGATGGGCACGTCACACAGGAGAAGTAAAGTGACCCACAGCAGTGTGGGATTGCTGCTGCTGAAATGCACCGCTTGTTGAATTCAGTGCAAAAGGCAATAACAGCAGTATACATAACCAGTTGTGAAAGATTGAGTGAGTCAATATTATACCTTTCTTCAACATGTCAGTGCAAATACAGCTAAACTTGCGCTGGAGGATTGAGGAAAACGTTTGAAGTGAAATGGGGAGAAGCTACGGTTGGAATTAGCAGCAACTGCTGTAATGATTCAAGCATTACAAGGAAGTCTTGTGTCTGATTGTGCCAAAAGCAGAAGCAATGCCATGACCATAGTTATTAATTATCTCTTTCTCTTTATAGACCAGCCTCAGAATCAACAACCAAAGAGAATTAACGTGAAAATGAATCTCAATCTGATTAACACTCACAGCTTGGAAAAGAGGCTAAATAAAACGGGTGTAACAGCAGATTGCTACTTTATTTACAACATTAAGAGAAAACAGTATTTGGTAGTAACTTTCTGGGACGTAGCACATTTATTAAGGCTTTGCAACTTTCTGTTCAAAGGAAATTAACAATCGGGATTATCTCTCTCATTTGCAATCAAAATGCCCAAGTGCTCTTAAAAAACTGAAACTAAAATATCCATTGCCGGTATTGAAAAAGCTTATGCTTAGTCAGTAATAAAGCAAGGAGTTGTAAATTGGTTTGTAACCTTATTTTTTAGAGAATGTTGTACTTATTGAGAGGATATGACCAGCATGGAGGAAATGGAAATCATCCAAGATGCGGTTAATAATAATGATGAAGTTGCTGTACAAACTTTGGGAATCAATCGGATTTTTCCAGACCTGATGGAGACAGTCAAGAGTCAAAGGCTGATGCTGGCCAAAGAGGCTTAAAGGTCAAAGGTCAGAAGTTGAATTAAGTAGTTTTGCTACCGTTACTGCTACTGCTGTACAGTTTTTTTTTCCAATATGATAATTTCTGTATTTGCTGCTGCTTATCCTTCAGATGTTGTATCTCATCATGGTGTGATAAAGATGAGTAGATGCAGGTATGTAACATTGTGTTATACAGTGTGTAACAGGCCACTTCTTCCTTCACTTTTCAAAAATCACCTTCTTCTGAAAACCACAAAGAAGTGAAAAGTGAAAGTGAAAACCACACAGAACAAGGATGATACAAATGAGTCTGTCATATCAAAGAGCCTCACTAATGCAGTTTCCTGTCTGTTACACAATCATTTTCTTTTCACATTGTCAATGTATCGGATTATAGAAAGGCAAAATTAGTAAAAATGTAATCATGGATTGACTTTCAATCAGTCTCCACTCGAGCTCGTCTCACCACTAGAGTTCAGTGCTATCCCAGTGATACTTAGTCATGCTTGTAATGAAGTCTTCTCTTTCTTTCTCTTTTTTATATTCTTTTGCCGATGGTGATGTTTGGTTAATAACCAAATCAGGCTGAGATGACGTTTTCTGAAAGTGTGTGATTTCACTTGTCAAGTTTCCATTCAGTGTGTTAGTATTGAATGCGGTTAGGCACATTTGGCTGCACTGTGTTTGTGGCACACTTAGCTACTGACCCATAATAATCTAACAACAGCACGACAGTGATGACAGAAATTTTCAGCCATCTGTATAGTATGTCTGATCTGTGTACACTCTCAGGACCTGCTGTCATCTGCCACTTGATTTGTTTTTCAGAAGAAATCACACGCAGAGACGTAGTGGAGGATGGTCGGGAGCCTGCTCATCTGCTCTCAGATAAAGAGATATTTGTTCATGCGGTTACATAATGACCACGGAGCTGTGAGCTAACACAGAGGTGAGGACAAGCAAGCACCACACTGACCTCCTCCAGTCCCTGCCTTTCACAGAGCTTTGAATAGGCAGTTATATTCAAGAACTTGTGAACAGTTTTCCCTGTCTCTCACATGGAGAGCCTGGCAGAGTTATCACGTTAATAGAAACCACAGCGTTTTCAGTCAAGATTGAGAGATAATAAAAATCATCCTGTATGTTCTAACGATACACCACAGTTATGAATAAATATGTAAATGTCTGCAAACAAGAAAAAAAACATTTGCAACAAATTAGATGGTAATTACAAGTTGTAGGTGATTCCTTTTTGCTTTTGTACAGTTATTTGTAGTATGTAGTAATACTTATTCTCTGCCCTTAATACATAGATATGTGTATGTGGGTACTGAGACATGAATATACGATGGCTGACCATATCTTTAGATAATTTCTTAAAGCATGAAAATATCAACAAATAGGGATTGTTAGGAACTGCTATTATTTATCCACTAAGCTCCCGGGACTTCTTTGATTAAGCTAAAAAGTTAAAGATAATTAAAACGATTTGTTGCTGATTCCCAGTCATAAGTTTTGTCTCAAAGTCTCTCATGCAGGGGCACAATGTGTCCTCTCAGTCGTCTGATTTTTAGTTTTATTTGTCTCCAGATGCAAATTTAGGATATAAATGGTGCAGCTCTGGGTCTTTTTCCATGGCCCGGGGTGTCCGTGTATCAGACATGCACGATATGTTAGCGGGTTTACATAACTGAAGGTTGCAGCCAAACACAATGTCCTCTACAGGTGCATGCAGGAGCAGCACGCCTCAGGAGGAAACACCAGTAACATTTGGTTACAAAACTGAAACTTGTGTCCTGTTTTATTTTCTTGTTTTTTTATTTTTGTTACTTGTGTGTAAAACACATTTTCATCATGTGAACAGAATACTTATTGTAGATGTTGTTTCTCTTCTCTCTGAGACAAGGGTTTGAAGTAGCGCCTGTCACTGAGTTACTCATTGAATGTTCATTAACTCTTATTAAGCGCTGCATCATCTGAAATGATTTAAGAAATACGGCTCATACTGTACTACATACTCTCCCCACAGACTGCGGTGAAATCACGTATACAGTGTTACATCCAGCCTAACGTGACCTCTATCCACAGAGAGAAATACAGTGTTCACCACATTGATTCTTCACACAAGTGACTCATATGCCTCCACATAGTGATGCTGTGCAGGAGCAACACAGACGTACAGTCTGTCTGAGGAGTGGGATGCAGTTATGTGACCACAAACACACACACAAACACAAACACACACACATTCACACTCACACTCACACACATGCACAGTGTGATGTCAGTATATGGCCTATTAAATTGCGTCTGCTCCAGATTAGTCAGACTTTTTTTTCCTCTTTATTTTTAGAGATGAGTCGATGTGAAGGGTTCCTGCAGGTGTGGAGGCATGAGTGATAATGGATCTGTGTATCAAAAACAGAATTACACATCACAGCATTGCCTAATTTTTTTACATTTTTTTTCTACCTTTTTTGTGTGCATGTGTTAGAAACTCATGGATTATTTTATCACATTCATCTGTATCAGCATTTTCAGGCTTACGTGAGTTTACAGGAGCTGTTAAGCAGCTGCAGATTAACATACGTATGTGAAGTCACATTATGCTCAAATGCTATTTATGTACATGAAGAGTTTATGTACGGTCGATGATAGAGGCGGGTTCACTAATGGCAGGGAAGAGAGATCGGATCAGTGGGTCAGCCAGAGAGAGGTACGTTGTAATCCTGAGATGCATTAAATTGAATTTCATAACACATTTCACATTTCAGTGCTTGGCACAGATCGATCACTGATGCCATGTCACTGTAGACAGCACAGGATCCATTTGGCTGACACGGAGCCAAAGTGCCTGAAAATGTTTTGATGTATTCACAGTTTTTTTTAAAAATCCATTTTCCAACCCAAAAAACCCAAACTACAGTAATCCCGGCTAATCCAATTACGCCTGGCAGCGTATCGAAAACCAGAGTGACACCCATAGACCCGTTCAACGGGCGAAAAAAGTCCTCCTTGATTTGACCTTTACGGCCGCTCATAAATAAAGTGTGTGTTTCATGTTAATCTGGATCTCTGATGGTTCATTATAGTAATTAAAAGGTCAGTGTAAATGAGTTTGACAGACTGCACTGTGGGTACGACAGAGGCCTGAGGCCAGCTCGAGGCCTGACGCCTGGACCACAGCGTCACTGCCTCAGTTACGCAACACTAATTACATCTTGGCTCGATTTGGCTTTTCCTCTCTGGCCGTTTCTCTGCCCCTCTCTGTTTATGTCACTGACATGCACCTCGTCGCCTTCTTAAAAATGGTCAATTAGATGTGTTAGTGCTGGGATTGTGGATGAACTGCAGGAGCTGCGGCTTGTGCATGCGTGACAGCACGGATCAAAAATGGGAGTGGGGCTTTTACGAAATGAGCGATTTATTTTTGAATAGGGTTATGGCATGATTTTATCTTCCTGTGATAACTAATCATTGGCCCCTGTTACATCATGTTGTAATATTTGCTTATTTCATAATTCATTCCAGGAAGCATTGTAAGTCTGTTATAATTCAGGATATTTTTTTAAAATTTCATTAAAAAAAACATTTTTTTTAAAGGATGGATATGCTTGAAGTGAGGCACAAACATGAACAGCTTTCTCAAGATAAACCGTAATAACTGTTCACTTCAGACCGTAACCAGTGTGACTGAAGCCTCTCAGCCATGTTTCATTAACATATATTTATAGCTCATCACATTGCGTTGTGAAAGTTGACCTGATTAGTTGAAGAACTCTGGTGATAATTTAATCAGACTGCTGAACAAGAATGAGAGCTGAACTTTAAAATAGGTCCTTTGTATGAAATGAGCATATGCAAAACCTCTGTTCAACACATTTGGTCGTGGTGTAAAAAGAAGTGAAGAAAATTGTTGCATCTCTGACAGAAAAAAAAAGAGAAACACTTTGTGAAAATCCAGAATAGTTTTTGTTTTGAATTTTTCTGCTGACATCGAAGTAATGAAAGTCAGTTAACTTTCAATTCAAATACGTGTACCGGACTGATCCAACATTTACATTGGGAAAAAACAAACAGCATACAACTGCCCAGCAGTTGTATAGAGTTGTAGCATAGAGTTGTATGATTTTCATAGATGCTTGTGTTGTGTATTGGTATACGTTATGTGACTTGTGATTTAGATCCCAGGTAAACTGATCGATTAAAAAAGAAAATTATACATCATAAGTGGAGAAATGGTGCTACTTTCACTTTCAAGGGTTTTGTTCTGACAGGTGGTGTGATAAAATTCCAATAGTCTCGACACTAAAAGAAGGAAGTGTTAAAATACTGTCTGATAGATCAAATCAGTGTGTCACACAGCAAATGCAACAACGTGAAGGTGTGTCTGTCTGTCTGTCTGTCTGTCTGTCTGTCTGTCTGTCTGTCTGTCTGTCTGTCTGTCTGTCTGGCTGGCTGGCTGTCTGGCTGTCTGGCTGTCTGTCTGTCTGTCACTAAAGCCGTCTATAATCTCTCACAAACCAAGCACAAAAAAAAACAGGAGTAGGTGCACGCACATACACTTCAGCATACTCTCATTAAATCATATATAAGATTTTAAGCAGGTCAGCAGATTAACCCACATCACCAGCATCGTCTTAATCATTTAGGATATCTTCATTTCTTGGTAATCTTTACCAGCAGGCACTGCATTTTCTACATCCTGTCTGTCTGTAGTCTAGTTTTCTCTCATTGCATTATTGACCCGTTTATGTAACTGCTTGTGCAGAGCTTGTCACCACCATGTAAGCTCAATTTAGCACCTGTCAAAACAGGCCTGGCTGTAGTCCTGATTCATGCAGTTCTCGCTCCATGTGCCTAAGTTGGCATGAATCTACCAACCCTCTGGCAATTTTTGCACCAGGTACAATAAAATCTACAGGGCGTCTACAGGACACTGCTCAGTGCCGTAGATGCATCACAAAAAAACAGAAAACAAAACAAAGCAGAAAAACAAGCATCAAACACTGGAAATCCACATTGAGTCTCGTCATGAAAAGGCCAATTTTAAACCTCACCAAGAAAAGATGCTTTTTCACTCTCTGATTTAATGAGAGCCGTTTTGGTATGATTACTGCCTCCTTCTATAAATAGGGAGAGCTGAATAGCACCATGTACCTTGGCCACAACAGTGCTGACTGGCTTCAACCCCCCACTCTGTTTCACAGCCAGAGGCAGCAGCATCCACTCTGTGCTTGTGAGCTAAAGTGTGTGATGGGACAATGGAGCAATTCTCAGGCAGCAGTGAGAGGATGAGCACTGGGATCGCATGTATGAAGCATTGACCACAATATCTTCTAAAAACAAACCCTCCTGATTAATATAATTGCATGTGACAGCGTGAGGAAGTGCTTGTGCAAAAATCTGTCTGAAATTAATAGAGAGACATTCACTCAAACTCTTTTGAAGAAGTGTCGTCTTTACTCAAGCCATGCACAATAATTCCATACGTTTTCTGCTCTTAGGATCACTCCACTTTTATCACACCACCTTAGCAACATGCAGAAAGCTTCAGACTCTTTGGGAAAACTGGTGGGGAGGTAGTTGCCAACAGGACAACAGTCCTTCTTTGTATTGATGCTACAAAGTAATTACAAATGGCGAAAAAAAAAAAATAAAGTCCATGAAAACAAACCATTATGAAGAACACAGCTACCAGCTGTGGGCTCATGTCTGTGAGTTCATTTATAAAATGTATAATATTATTTTCTCAAACAGAAATCAAACAGCATCTATCAACTTTCATTAACTTTCATTCAGTGTGAGAAATGAACTCAAAACAAAGTATGAAACAATCAATCTCTCTCTTTCTCTCTCTCACACACACACTTGCAAGAACAAGTGCAAACAACCAGTAATAAAGCCTGATGCTGTTTTTTGTGTGTTAGGTCATATCTGTGTGCCAATGACAGGTCATGTAAACATCACTGACCATGAACATCAATGTGGAGCTGAGGTAGTGAAACAGATTTAGTTCTCCCAACTAAGGCTATTTTTGCTGCCTTTCAATGGAATATAAATGGAGAGTGCTTCACCCGTGCTATGGTGATCTTGAGAGTGAAATGCTGACAATGGGGAAAATTATCTGATGGGAGTGAACAAACCAGGAAAATGTCGGCATCACACACAACTTCAAACCTCAGCTGCTATAGGAAGACCTTTGCAATGCAAAGCAGTGGGATCACTATTTTTTCAGTCGAAACATCAGTGACTAGACCACTGTGTCTGCCTGCCGCCGTCTGAATACTACTGACTAAACATCCACAAGACGACAGAGGAGATTTGATGAATGAGCCATGCCGTGCAAGGGCAATACATTTTAATAAATTGGGATGTGACTCTTTGTGGTCCAAGCCGCTAGACCACCATATCATCCCCTGCACAAGCTCCTGTTGCCATAGCGATTTCAACCACTGTTATGCAACTGCCCCACTTGCGGTGGCAACCTTCATGAAACGGTGGGCTACAAGGACATGCGTGCACGTGTCATACAGGGTTACTGTGTGCAAGCAGTATGTTATGGAATAACAGCAAATCTACACTATGCATATGGGGGAATAGACATATGCATACCCACACACACTCCGATGACAGAATGGGATCATTTTGATGATATAAAGCAGCCCACTGACCCTGAAGGTGTTATGCAACTTTGGCGGCCGCCCCCTCCTCTTACCCATCTGAGAGGAGATGGAAGAGCTTATCCTCTCCATCTCAGCTCCTGTCGTCTATCAGTTGCTCTATCCCTTTGTGGCTCTGCAGGAGTCTATTGCACATGGCACACGGTGCTCTGGAAATGGCATGCAAATACAGTACATACTCACAAAGGTCCCTGACCCTGTCCTGATCCACGGTCTTAAAGATTTAAGTGTCTGTCTACCCAGTCAAACCATTGGCGGGGTCACAGTAATGGGTTTGACCTTTCATTTTACGGCCCTAAGCCACCACAGGATTACAGAGCAAGTGTGGCATAAGGCAGAGAATGACATACAGCAAGCAGGGGGCATATGCTCCAGTGAGATTAATGAGAAAATGGTTGTTTTGCATCAGAACAACCTTGATTGAAATGTATCGATATGTATAGCATATATTATATAAATAATATAGGTTTTTTTTTTCAGCTTTTCACTGTATTTGGGCAATTGATTAATTATAATTTGGGACAGGGATCTGCCAAGATTCATAGTCATACATATTTTGATACAAATACAGTAATTGCCAATACAACAATACTTATTGCAGATATACAATATGTTATGAAAACATTGCAGTTTACCATATTTATTTTATTTGTTTAATCAGAGCCACATCTCATAGGCAGTATGAGACTGTATATGTCAGACCACATGGGACAATCTATTCACGTCCATAACCCAGTAGGCATGTGACAGATGGTGTTATCCAGGAGGTCACTATTTCCAGCATTAAGTAAAACTAGCTCACAGCTCTCATTATATGCTGCATCTGACCAACAGGCACAAAGAAAAGCAGGATTAAATAGCCACAAAAAAGGTTTTAAACTGTGTCAGGCTGATGTTTCTGCTCTGATTTAGCAAAATATTTAAGTGATTAGCTCTGAGCTGAATACACCCTGCACTACAGCTAACACATCAGACAGCAACACTGTCCTTACTTTTCTATTGCCACCTGCTTTCTCCTCTTAACGTGTGCTTAAACTCTGCACTCATAGTACTACTTACTGCGCTCACACCCCTTGGTAGTCTAAAAAATGTAGTTTATTGCTACACAATGGTCTCTCATGTGATTGAGCTTGGACGATGAGCTTGTCTTTTCTCTTGAAAGACAAAATGTATTTTCTTTGGCCCGCTATATTCTGCATTTCAGGTTAATTAGAGTGTGAGTGGCACAGAACATTCCAGAGAAAGGCACTTGAGTGGTACTGGTTTGCGTCCACTGTTGACACAAGGCGCTCCTCGCATCACAGTGTCTGTGACTCTGAGGGCAGATTGTTCATCTCTGCTGCGTCCGCCTCAGACTGGCTGGTGGTGACCGAGACCGGCTGAGGCAGCCCAGGGCGCCGTCACCCTCCTCCTGCCAGAACAAGCTCCCGTCTCCATCCAACCCCCTGACAACACAGGGATTCTTCTAGACTGGGAGATACTGGTCTTCAGATGTATCACACACACACACACTCAGGTTTAAACCTAGCAGCACGCCTCACACCCTGGGCATTCACATGACAATCAAATGGCGCAGCAGCATTTGAATAGCACACAAGCAGGAAGTTTGTGGTTTCTTTCTTTAAGTCAAAGATTAAATGCCAAGTATGAGAGACACAGATGTTAGCACAAAACCCAAGTCTTTAATTACCCCCCTCAGCAAACTGTGGACAACACATACATACAAGATAGAGGTATCCAAACATGTCAAATAACAATATTAATTCATATCATTATTGTAACATTAATAACATGGAATGTAGTCCTCTCCATTCACATTCTTTTTTGAGCTTTTAGTTTATTTTATGAAATATGTCAAATAAAGAAATAACTATATCAGTCTCTGATGTCCTTATGAATATAGTCTCTTTGAGTGAAGATGAGCAGGGAAAGGATGGCAGAATGAACAGGCAGAAGGGAAGAAGGGCGTGAGCTCACTGACTCTCGTCCCGTCGACTCTGTCTCCAAACACATACGACGCCTGTCGCCTCACGTAACCCTGTCACAGTGTAAACACACACTTCTTCCACAGTTTCAGTGCATGTTTGTGCGTGCAAAATGCTGATACTTTCTTTGGAATCGAGGACACAAGGAAAACATTTCTACTGTCTCAGGACTTCAAACTGCTTTTTATTTGCTGCCTACCCTTTTGTCCTAGTGGTGAGCTGGGTTAAACAGAATGACAACGATGGCTAAGTCACTGCATCAGTCAGATCAGAGATGGCTCTGTTAAGTGAAGGTCTGTTTCATATCCCAAAGACACACAACAGGAACATCGAGAAGCACCAACGGCAGAAATAGCAATGGGATCTGATGAAAGGCCAGCTACAACATGGTCTAACTTTGCAGAAGAGAGAGATCCCCCCCTCATCCGTAGTCCAGATACACTCTTTTCTCCCAGAGAGCGTGAGTGTTTCAGTCCTCAGTCTGTGCTGTGGTTCTCCAGCTCGGAGATGATGGTAATCAGGTTCTGGAGACCAAAGAGATAGCCACTGTCCAGGCCCTCGTACACCACGCTGTCCCCTTGGTAATGTCTGCACGTGGTGTGGGCGAAGTCTATCATCCTCACATCCACCGCAGGGCTGCGGGTGTCTGAGCTCCCGCTGCTGCTGCTGCTGCTGTCGCTCGATGTGGACGGGCTGTGAGGGAAGCCGAGCGCACCTGCTACTTCCCCTACATCCTCCTCCTCCTCGGTCACCAGATCCATCTCCGGCTCAGCCTCCACTTCTTCGTCCTCATCTTCCTCATCCTCCTCGGAGAGGCCATCCTCGGTGTGCTGGCGTGAGTGTTTGGGATGGGGCGCCCCGTCGTAGATGATGAGCAGGGAGCTGGAGTAGAAGCGGTACGACTCACAGCCCTCCAGGGCGGCTTGCATGTCTCTGAGCCGGCGCAGCACGGGGGAGAGGAGCTCATGTCGGAAACGCCGGCCGCTGTGGAAAAACTGGAACAAAGCCTCCTTGAAGTCCGGCAGCGTGAGCCTGCGGCCGTGGAACTTGCTCATGAACATCAGCTGCCCCGTGTCAGAGCGGTACACCTGGAGGGAGAGAGGCACAGGGAGAGCCTGACACAGCAGAACAGCTAGAGTGAAGACAACTAAGTACTAAACCTGCCAAATGTATTTATATTTTCATTGATATTTTAACATTAAGTAAAATAATCAGATTCCAAACAGTCTGAGTCTGAGTGAGTCATGTTCATTCAACACATGCTCAGATTGATGACAAACTTGTTTATAAAATGAAAATCAGTGAAAAAACTAGTGAAAATTAGTGAAAAAATGAAAAACAGTTGAAGAGGTGCTGTTTGTAGATACCATCTACAGTCTAAAGCTGCTGCCTGTTGCTTTTAGTCTTATTTCAAAAAGTATAACTGAGAGCCACGAAAGCCGATCCAGACACACGTTCACCTTTCAGCTGGAGCTGTCATTAACACTGAGCCTCACCTGCATGCCAGAGAGGCAGACTCCTATGGAGGATGCTGTGCTCTGCTGACACTTGCGGATCTTCACAGCTTTCTTCTCCTCTGTGGCGTCATCTCCGTGCTGCTGGGTGCCCATCTTCAGGTCCAACACGCAGGGCATCCTGTGCCGCCATGTCAGGTTTTCCAGCAGGATGAATTCTGGAGACTAAGTGAAGGAAACCGCAGCCAAAAAACCACAGCCTCACTCTGAATCATCTACCTATGATGTAGTTCTAAGCTTTAGAGAAATAACGCAGTAATAATTATATTAACTGTGGTAACACAACTGCTTGAGGCTAAGACACCGATATGTCCGGTATCAGTGACTTAGTGTCTGCATGTGGTACAGCTGGGATCACTTGTGCAGCTTTAAACTGTATGTAACCTGGTCTGGAGGCCCTGATCTATGAACCTAGTCTTTGGCAAACAATAAATAAACAGCAGCAACGATCTCTGATCAGTGAAAGGATACTGTACTGGTTGCGGTGCTTGGCGTTCTCTTTCATCTTCTGCAGGTGCTGCTGTTGACACTTGAGGCTCCAGGGGTTGTGCTTGAGCTGTAGTGCAGCGTTACTGTGACTGCGCTCCAGTCTGTAGTAGAGAACCTCTGTCTGCCGCAGCCACTCCAGCTCCACATCCTCCTGCAGCTTGTGAACACTGAACAGTGGAGGGAGAGAAAGAGAGTGAGCTTGGTCGATTTCATACAAAGAAGGAACCAAGTGTCTGCTCGTTGTGTGGTCAAAGTAGTGTTGGAGTTCATCGTATAGAGGCAGATTTTTGAGCACTGGGTTTGGCTCAAAATATTTTAATTTCAAAATAAATATTTTCAAACATTAAGTACAACATTTTATATTTTCATGGATGGATGAATAAAGGTATAGTCTTCTATTCTCTTCGTTTTCACTGCAGTGAGTTCTGTGTTTGTGTATAGGCGCAGACATGCATTCATTGCTGTTATGCAACCCTGAGGCTTTGACCCTCTCTCAGGCTGCCAAGGCAAAAGATCAGCCTCTCAGAGCGTTTATTGTGCCTCAAGTTGTATGCAGAAGTCAGTGTGTGCGTCATCGGTATTAATGTGAGTCTTCAGACATCTGTGCCATTCATGGAAAACTCAAGATCACTTTAAATATATCCATGTTGTGTAATGCTCCCGTGGTTCATCAATACATCATGTAGAATTCAATTCACATGGACCTTGACATCAATGTGGATGTGACTCACTCAGCCCTCGCCTGCTCACTCTTCGACTACACCCTCTGTTTTTGTCATGAGTTACCTTGGCGCTCTGCCACCTCTCATCATCACCTCATCATCCCTCTCACCTCTTGTCCTTGGACGCTGTCGATTTCCCCCACTTGACCATCTCGCTGGTAGGCTCAGTGTCAGCTGAGGGGTCTTTGTTCTCCAGGTCTGCCGCAGGGTCACTCTGGAGGGGGTAAGCGATGAGGCATAGGTTTCCCTCTTCATCCTCTTCAAAGCTCACTGACACCACACCTGAGAGTGGGAGTCGAGAGAAGACAGCTGTTAGACGTTCGTATTGAAGCACTGAGCACAGAAGAGCATGTGTCTCTGATAAAGAATCAAAGCTGACAGGGTAATTTACCACTTTACTTTACAATAAGAATCTTGTATGCCCTCTGGTATGCTCTCTGCAGAAGTTACACTTTTGTGTCTACACCCACATCTATTTCAGACATCTGTTGGACAAAACTATGACAGGTGTGGTACAGATTTCAGCAATAATCACTATCAATAAAGCAGAAAGTGAAAACACAAAAAAGAAATCCATGCTCTATAGTTTTAATGCTTAAGCAGTATAAAGGCACACTCTAGCACCACTGAGACAACAACAGCCCAAACACAAATGACGCAAGGCCGCAGAACTTCAGTCAATTCTGTTTATTACCACAATTTTCATCTCAAACAGAATGATGACGAGTCCACATGTAAAAGCATACAGAAATGAGAAAACATCACCACAATCTCAAACATGCCCAAAGCTTTTCTGTATCTTAAGCTGCCTTTTGTCCCCACAATGACCCACAAAGAGGCCAAAATAAGGGAGAAAAATAAAAAGGTAAATAGAAAAGGAAGTTGCGATACCAGCGATTTCAAATATTATTAAATGTGCTTAATTATTTAAGTGTCTGTATCAGATGAGGCAGAGGTCCTGTCGGGTGCTGCCTCTGCTGACCTTTCCTGATGACCGTACTGGTAGCAGCTTGTTGGATCTCTGCCTCTGCAGGAGGAGGGACCTCACCTCGTATCATGTTCACTGCGCTGGCTGCGTGCCAGGAATCTGATGGGGTGGTGGCAGTGGGAGAGGATTCATTCTTACCACTTACCTGTGCCAGTGTAGCCTCCAACAAATAGTACATCACAAACGGGTGGCCTATTAGTCGGAGGCTCACTTTGCAGGCTCCACTACAGCACCCTCCTGTGGCACAATTTGGTACAAGATGCTGCTGCATTTCAAAACAACACCTGAGCAGCTGCATCACCTAAAAAGCTGAGAACCACGCTATGCACGCAGACCAAAAACACACTAACGAGGTCTGCAGATGTTTACTGCCACCTGATTTACACATCAGCACAAAGAGCACTGAAATAAAGAAAGCGAGAGAGAGAAATCCATGCAACACAAAAACAACAGCCAGCACCACACATGCAAGTCTGTTGTGTCCAGTTTGTGTTACCTCTGTACTGGGGAGTGAACTTCCTCATCGCAGCAGGCAGACTCTTGTAGAACTGGTGTTCACGGGGGATGAGGGGCTTGCAGATGGTCTGCTCCCCAAAGCGCAGGACGCAGCAGTGTCCCCCCACCTGGTGCACAAAAGGCTCAAGCATCACTCCTTTCTCTGTGTAGCACTGCTGGTGCTGCAGCTGGTGCTTTTGCTTTTGCTCTGCATCCGTGGCTTTCTCTGCCTGAGCCTCCACAGCCGGACCCATCCTCCTCTGGCCCTGACCGCACTACCGTGGGCATTAGCCTCCTCAGGCACGCACACACAATGTGGTGGGGGCCCTATCTGGCAGGGGTTATGCAGTCGCTTCCTCACACACTGCAGATCCACTGAAGACTGGTCTTACTGTCTTGCATTAGAGTTGCAGGATATTGTCTTTTTCTTTTTCCCAGCCTGGTCCCACAGTGTCTTGAGGAAGCTGTTGTTGTGATGGAGATCTGCTTTGTCTGTGCAGGCTTCAAGAGACAGAGGAGAAAGAGAACAAAAAAAAGCCAAAAATTTAGCAGATCTTTAATTCCCTTTGAATTCCTTTTCCTGTAGTTGTTGCAGGTGTGTAAAAATAGAGAGCCACAAAAAAGCCCTCTAAGATGTTGATGTTTCAAAGCGCTGCAGCAGAAGATAACACAGACCGATGCGGATCCTGATTGTGCCTCCACTGCAGACTGGATGCTCTGTGACAGCTGAGCACTGGCTCACCACTGGTAAAGCCCTCACAAGCCTTGACAGTTGGACCGCCCCTCTCACAAACAACCCACCAATCACAGTCTCCCAAAGCAGGTTGTTGGGTGGTAACCCTTCAAGGGACGGCAGCCAGCAAACAAAGACGGTGGTGAGAGGGAGGGAGGGAGGGAGAGAGAGAGAGACGGGGAGAGATAGAGAGGAAAGAAGAATAAAAACAAGGGGGGAGGGCAATGCTGAACACAGCTGTTTATTTCTTTTTTGTCAGCTGGCTTGACAACCTGACAGAACAAGCGGCATTAGTTCCTCATATGGAGTGAGGTGCAGGCAGTGGGACAAAAGAAGAAGCAGCATGAATAGACACAGACAATGAGAAACACCACAAAAAACACAGAGGTCTGATGTAAAGCAAGGCTGCAAGTCACATCCTAAGTGAAATACTGACAGACCAACAGCTTTGGCATGACAGACAGCTTGGTTTCGATATTATCGTATTGACCATATGCAGTGTATATGCTGCGCCTACACACATCATCTTAACTAATGCATTTCACATTGTATAGTATAAAGGGTGTAACAGGTTGTCTTTCCAAAGTTTCATATATTCAGCAAATTAAAAAACAGTACAGCTTTACTTTTACTCAATATTCTGACAACTGAACCCCTAGTTTGTAGTCTACACGTATACGAACGCAGCTTTGACTTTGTATTTACTTCCTCAGTATTCAACCTGAACAACAGCGGCATGGCAATGCTGCCAAAGTAGAAGAACAAAGCTGCACGAGAATTTGAAAGACTTATTGGGAAAGCAGGGGATGGAGAATGATTGTGAACGTCAGGATGTGTTGTTATAGGGATAAGGTGGGTCAATGCAATGGTGTTGCTGAGAGCTCGTGCTGAAGAGGGAGTGGAAACTATAATCCTCATTTGGCACCCTCCAAGTCCTTCTTGACACAGATTATCATAGCGGGCAAAATAACATCTGATTAAGACAGTCACTCATTGTTGCCTCCATTCATCTGAGTCCACCTTTGAACTGTGGGCAGGAAAAACACAACACACACAGGAGCTTAGCGTAAATGTTCGCTGATCACGCCGGCTCTCGGGGCTGTGTTTTCATAAGATCTAGGATATTATCATGTGTTTTTACTCCGCGTCGCCTAGATTGCACGTGTGTTGCTGTACATTAGAGTTGGACACTGGCTGGCTGTGTGAGGAACAGAGTCAGAAAGCCCGACGCTAATCTCTCTAATCCTGCCTCATGGAACACAAGAGGAAAATAGGCCATGACAAACAAGTAGAAAATAGCCATGGTTAGAATTAAGTCCACATATAGGTTGTTTACAAAGACACAGACACATCTTAAGCTTTCTTTCCGACGGTTGAAGTTCCGGCCACCACCTACACACAGTCCAAATACCATAATGGACAGACAACTTGGTCACACACTGACTGACACACTGAGCAGTCACCTCAGCGTATGTCGGTCACACACACAACACAGATATTCCCATTGACAAACTGTATGTATGTCTTGAAGTAAACAAATAAGGAATAATATTGTGTTTTGATGTGTGATGTAAACAAAGATATATGTAAACGTCCATACATTCATTGCGTAGTATATTAAAATGATATTTCAAAGAACACTGCATCTTGTGACACCCCACATTTAAGGACATACTGTAATACTGCGGCGATATTGCTGTGGGATCGAGTTTACCTATACAGTGCAAAAACATGCACATCTAGGTCAACTGGAGACTCTAAATTGCCTTTGGATAGATGGGTGGTCTATGACAGTATGATCACAGCTACTACGTGGACCTAAAACAAAACAATTGTTGCATTTTTCTTTTGGGTCGTTGGTGGTCACCGATAGTTCACTTATTGGTCAGAGGAGCAGTTTACGCGGGAAAAACAAACATGGTGCAGCAGCAGCATGTGCGGCTTCTTTGTTTTGTTGCATTCCTCTGGTCAACTCACCAGTGTCTTCTAAACAAACAGAATACGCAGCTCTGCCTGGATTCCCAACTAGAAAATAATGTCTTGCTTGGTGACAAAGACAACAATGATCAGCTTTGATGGATTCAAAATCTACACATCGTCGCATGTTCACGATAGATGTTGCTTCGGGTAAAGCTTTGCTAGACCTATAGTTATGAGCTAGTTGTGTTGAGTTGATTACGTTCTCACTGTAAACAAACTGAGTTGAGAACTCCCTGTACTAGATGCGCATCTGATTGACTGACAGACAAATCAAATTCAATCAAACATTTAAGTGATTTTACAGAGCAAGTAATAGCTAGAAAATGAAGTCAGTGGTGGAAACAATGTTACTGTAGAGAGACAGAAATAAATAGGAGAGACGGGGAAGTGAAAGCCATGACCTTGAAAGAAATGGGCTGAATGCAGCATCTGGCAGTTAGCGGGAGCTTTTCACAGTGCTGATGGGGAGTGTGCCACTGGCAAACAGAGAGGCTGGGACGTGCAGCCAACAGGAAGCTGGAGTCTAGCCCCTCATCTCCATACAACATCTCATCTATGTACAACAGGCATGCAGTTAGATCGACACCCGCTGACAACATCAGAGCTTCTCTAGCCTTCACAAAGGGCCAATCTAAAAGGTCAAGGAAACATATAGGATAGGATTAGAATAGGATTTGGTCTAATGGTCTAATGATTGTTATTAAATGTCAAAATCAATTTTAGTTCCAGTTTCATGCTCTTTTCCTGGGTGTATAAGCACAGCAGAATATAAGCATGCTGATTATTACCAGTCCACCAATGACATTGGCAGACCTATTATATTGTCAATGAAATGTGACCCATCACATTTTCAGTTTGACGTTCAGAGCTCTTTTTTTTTTTTAGCATAATCAATGTACACTTTCCTGTTGTTGTTTCCATGGAAATTATATCAGCTACAAAAGAAAAGCGGAAGAAACAAGATAGATATAGACATACAGACACACAGATAGATCAGAGTTGTGCAGAGTGAAAACAACTGTCTCCTTGTCCTCACCATGATCACCATGTCAGTGGATATCAAAAGCCTC
This sequence comes from Karalla daura, assembly GCA_029224185.1. NCBI lineage: Eukaryota > Metazoa > Chordata > Actinopteri > Chaetodontiformes > Leiognathidae > Karalla > Karalla daura. The sequence goes on from CM055188.1 coordinate 21,049,971, forward strand.
ACTTAGCAAACTTAATCTGAGAGCTTTCATCTATCAACAGTGACATAGCAGTAGATGGGGGAGGACAGAGAGCAGGTATGTTGCTGAGGTTATCATGTGGATCCTTGTTTCATTCAGGCCAAAGCTGCAGAAGCTCCAAGAGGCTTTACAGCACGTTCAGGCGTCCTAGAAATGTGATGTGCAGATATGACTGTGACGTGTCGGGTGGGGGGGTGGGGGTGAAAGGAGGGGACTGCAGGGAGGAAGGTTGGGTAAAGTCTTTCTTTTGCCCTTGTGTGGCCATGGACCGTGGAGGCTAATACGGTGGTGTTGAGTGAATTTAGATCCTAACTAAATTCTAGGGATACAGGTTTTAGTGAGGAATGCGACGGACACACACACACACACACACACACACACACACATAAGCACACAGATACACTTGAATATTACTTCACGTAAACACAAATAATCATACAAACAACTAGTGCTTGTACATAAATGCCTCTGATGACAGTGATGTACACACTATTTATTTTTCATGTTTCTGAGAATTTGTGAGTATGTTCTTGTCCTGCTGACCCTACCTATGTAGAGCCCAAGGGGGAAATGTGTGTGGACGCACAAATTCACACTTCAGCTATTCAGATCACGCATACAGGCCATGAGCAATTATTACCTGCAAAGATCCACACACAAAAACACAAGTTCATATCAATACACAGACGCTACCTTTGCTGGCCTGACACCTGGCACAGGTGCAGTGGAAAAAGGCTGATCTCAAATGTGGGCGGTGATGTGCAGGGGTCATTTTCCAGACCGATCACCTCACATGGCACGACACCAGATAAAACCTCTCGCCAAATCCTCATGGGTCACCAAACATCTAAGCCCCCACTAAAAATACCACAGGCAGTAAGCGATTCAGGCTGCGGGGGTAGCTAATAATAAATAAAGTCTGCTCAATGCCAAAGTCCAGAGACAGAGAAACAGAGGGGAAACAATTTACTGGCTGCCCCTGCAGGTCAATGGGGCAAACATAGAAATCATAGCTGCACACATATGCTGGTCAGGTCCAGATGACAGCTCCTGCCTATGCTCTCTTCTCTGTGAGTACACTGTTGGATTCAACGGGTAACATTTTCTACAATACCCTCTCTCTTATGACCATACCAAAATGTTCACAAACAAAACAATTCTCCATACGAGCTTTGTATAGCACTGTGTGTGCAATCACACAACACTGTGTGACAACTGTGGACATGAATGCACACGTGTACATGCGAGTATTGAATGAGTGGGTGCCACTGATGAGGTCACACTCACCCATCCGGCACCTGAATCTTATCCAGCACATCTCCTCTTCTCCTGAAGTAAGGGGACTTTTTGTAAGGACACAGAGGCAGAAGGAGAATATGATGAAAGGAGTAGTGCAGCTTTTTGTCGCAATAACTGGCCTAAATAACTCAGAAATTAGTGGTACGGCACCCAAAAATAGCCTAATGCCCTCAATGTATCACTCATGTATCATTCACTTCATAGTTTGATATAAATATCGATGAGCTCCCTTAATTGCCCCATGGGGATAAATAAAGTTTGATGAATCTTAATCACAACCATTGTGAATTTTGATGATTCGCAGACTGGATACATTACTCCACAGTGGGCTAGCTTTAGGGTTATGTTTTCATAGACTGAACAAAATCCTTTTCATGGGAGATGTGTTAACTTACCAGCTACAGGTACTGTACATGCAGCTACTGGCATTAAAAATGGCAGCATGCCACATATGTGTGCCAACTCCATGGCCCTGGTAGAGTGCATGCCAGCTAACTGGCACTGTTTCCTGGCACACACTGGAATCAAACTGGGCCAACATTAATGTTCTTTTGTCCATGCGATTTTCTTGCTGTCACTGTTAGCATTTCAACCTCAAGAAATCACATTGAGAGTGTGAGAGCTCACAACAGACCTTAACATGCATGTCTTGCAGACATAGAAAAAACATGCAAACTCGCCATTCTCCATTTATTAAGACAGCTACTTTAGGAAACCCCCGTTCACTTCAATTTTAACATTCCAAGTGACAAACTCTGTCTAACAGACTAATATTCAGAGGCATTATTCATCGTATCTGTTCCCCTAGCATGGGCAAAGCTTGGGAGTGAGGGTGACTCACTGAATTAAGGGAGCACTACTTATAAAGCTGTAAATCTCAGTGACGCTAGACAGTAAATGGGGATGTGGACGTGACACGCTTCCTGGATTTAGGTTTTAACTGTCCACACTTCTCAGAATCATTAAACCAAGACCATCTCAAGTCTACTCACACAATGGTGTTACTCTCTGGTCTGTTAGAGAACTAGAGTTAATTGTCACCAAGTATTAATGCAAGGAAATACTCTGAATTCTTTAAAGATTTCCTTGGTGTTAAGCAGTCACCCGACGTCAAGAACTATTTTCATGTGTGTTATGCTGAAAAAGTGACCTTGTACACTGACATTACACCCACAGCCCCTTTAGTTGTTTTTGATCCTACTCCAACAGGTCTGCATCAGACTATTTCCATGGTCTTTTGGCTGTGTTCCTCCTCTGCAGCTGAGGAGGGTCGAAGGGCATTGGCTCACCCACACTCTTTAGTTCAATTTCTAGGAAGCATCAGAAATGGAACAGCAGAATAGTCTTTTCTGTCTCATAACAGCATTGTAGCTTGCTTGGACAAAATCAGTTGTCTATCTCTCATACAGGCCACAGTAGAGATAGAAAATCTGTAATTCTACTTAGAAAAAAAGTGATGAACACCAAATGTTGCCAGTAATTGTGCTACTAGAATGAAAACGAGTAAATGATCACATCAGCATAAAAGAAACATGCCTTCAGAAATAGATTTCTGACAGTTCTGGACAAGAACTGTATTTTGCTGCATCAATGTTAGACTTGCTTGGAACGAGCAACCCAAGATATCCATTATAGTCTCTCTGTGTTCAGCAAGGACCTTCGAATTGGGTTACATTGTGACAGCAAGCGATACCTGCCTACATATCAGTGTCACAAGCACCTTGTCAAGCACTGACTTGGCTGCATTGGTTCGGAAGCCTGCATTTGGTGATTCCTGCAAATAGAGCACTTGACATAGCTGTATATCATCAACACTCAACACCCCATCCATGGAGTGACAGTGTGCACACTTCAAAGTGCCAGGGCAGACGAAGCACAACACACAAGGCTGTTGCTGTTGTTGTAGCAGCACAGACCATTGATGAAGCCGTTTTGAATGTAGTTTCAGAAGCATTTCCATTTGTGATTTATGCTTTGCTGGCTACAGGGAGACATCACGAACAAACACAGAGCCTGCATACAGTTTGAAGTCACCATTCACCCAATACTTTGAACTGCATTTCTTTTGCGTATTTAGAACTAATTTTAAATGTTGTCACATGGTGGTCGATACCATAATGCACTGCACAGACTTCAAGGTATCAAAATCCAGGATTGTCCTCAGTTTGATCCTTACCCTCAAGCCACAAGCCAAAAATGCAAGAGCGCTCCAAGATCTGATTACCTAAAAGATAGTCCCATCTGTTCTCACACTCAGAATTCTCATGATATCAAGCCATGGAGGTGTGTGTATGTGTCTGTCCGTCTATATGTCTGTATGTTTGTATCAATACAGTATGAATCCTTGACATTTCTTCACCTCTTAAGTGTGTCAACCCTTACCATCCATCACCCCACGTGAGATGATGAGACCTCTCACTCCAAATATAAACACACACACACACACCTCTCTTACCATAAATAAACACTCATACCCCTTATCGCATATTAGTAAAAGCTGCACTGATATAAACACAGAGGTATGCCCTTAGTGTAGTCTTTTCAGACACTCCCATTGTTGTGCACAGCCAGACAGAATTTGGATGGAGCCATTTGTTACCCAAAAAAGGCAGGTGGTTGAAGTGATGACAGCTCATCTTCAAACCATGTGTATCTACTATGTCTTTAAAAGGACGGGACAGAGTCATACTGGGGAAAGCCAGGTAATTGTTGACAACAAACATGTGTATGCATGTGTGTGTGTGTGTGTGTATATATGTGCATGTATATGTATATGTATATATGTATACATATATACACACACACATGCATGCATACATACATACAGATGAAAAATAGATGAGATAGGACTGGGTCAGCTAAAGAAACACTGAAGAAAAAGGATTAAAAGACAGCAATGATTAAAGAACAAGTGGAGCATGCTAGATGGATATTAGGAAATGTGAAGCTGTGGCTTTGAAACCTAATATTATCAAATTAAAAGAAATGTGATCATCTGAGAAGACAAGTGACCGTTTCATCCAGGACATCCAATACTGTAAGTCAACTCAGGCTGCATAAGGCAAGGGGGTTTGGCTGCTGCTGACTGCTACCCAGACGAATATTAATCCTTGGAAAAATCCCACACACGTGCAACAACATAATACGGTAATATTAAGGCTCTAAATCAGAGTACAGCTACAGCAACTTAGACAGGCTTGATGCAAACAGTCCTCCAGTGGATGCACTAAGTCCTGACACTGATGCAGCAAGTTTTCATGCACATGCATGCATCATGTGCAACAACATGCACCTGAGAGTTAGAAGGCATGCACCATAACAACAAATGGAGAAGGACCACTAGACGAGAGTCTTAAGCGTTACTGCAACACTAGTTTGAATCTGTTGTTAATGGTGCATGCAGTGCGGGCTTCCTCCCTAATCAGCAATTCAACACCAGAAACCTGAAACAGACCTATTATCATTATGGAAAACAATCTGTCAGCAAAATGCATACATTTAAAGTAGGTCAAGAGGCAAATCACGATTCCCACAACTGCTGCCACGCACAGATATAATGTAGGAGAGAAAATGCATCATTTCTTAGCTTGACCTTTTAATGTGGTATTTCAGTGGGGTGAAATAAGGAGTGACAGGAAAGAGCCCTAAATCTCTACTTAAACACAGGTGGGAGAAACAGTGGGAGATTTAGAGTAAGGTCTGTGCTGAGAGGCAGGGCATGTTTACAGACTGTGTGGGTAGGGACGTTGGCTGTTGGCTGCACGGAGCAGAGTGGGCTGCGTTGGCAGCAGTGCAGTGTGTTTCTGTGCCATAGACAGCTCTGCACTGCAGTGCTTGTGTGTGCACGTGAGGAAGAGCGCACATGTCAGAGGATTACAGAACAACCATCCATATCCCCCAATAATGAACCCGCCCCCCACCACCGTCGCCTTCAGACAAAATCTACACCCCTTGCAGCACTAATGCAGCCCTCATTTATCCCGCTGCCAAGTGAACATCCAGCACTCAATCCTCTCCCAAGTATTTATACTAATTTATCCACTGTTAAGCACTTTATATGCCTTCAGCAGCAGCCTAAATCTAGCCATCAAACAAATCATAACATTCAACACTCAATCTATGACAGCTGAAATTTTTAACTATACTTCAAGGCATAATTTGGTCGCTATCCATCATCTGCAGTCCAATGCAACATCACAGCCCATTAATATCTCATCCAGAAATTTTTGATATAATCATGATATCTCTCTAACTTTGTCATGTCTGTATCTTCTCATCTCTCCTGAATCAGACGTCTGTGTCTGGATAATAAGTGGTGCAGCGTGCTGGGACTCCAGGGGTTTGGGGTACTTGGCCTAATGATGGTTTTAGAATGGGTGCTGATGGGAAAAGGCTTGGCCTTGTCCCAACAGGTCGACTGAAGAACACCCGATGCCCACAGAGAGAAAGGAACAAAGAACAGCTAAATGATGTACAGTGGAAAAATACTGCAGACTCCTCTACGCAACACAAGGGGAAAGAAAGTACACACCTGCCTGCAATGCACACACCCTCTATCGGTCTAACACAGGCTGTTCTGCAAGCAAACAATAGATGCTTTACAGAACCAATATGTGCAAATTCTGTATTGATTCAGGAGTGAAACTAAGAAAAATTAAAAACTAGAACAATTTGCAGAGATCCGTTGTGTTTTTTATTTTGTTCTATTATTGCACATCAGATCATCTCAGCTACAGTGTGACGTAACATGTATGTTATGAGGCATAGCCATGCTGGTGAAACAGAAGGTCACATGGCTATAATTTCTAAATCAGTCCCTCAGATGACTTCCTTGTGAGGTCTTAAAATGGGCATAGCAACTTTCTTTCTAAATCTATCTATGATGTCCAACCTTTACTTATCCTAGCACAGAGCCAAGACAATATTTGGCATCTAAGTGGACTTTCCCCACTGGTTTGTGTTTAGTTCCAACATACTGCACCTTTATGAATCAGAGATTTTTTTTGTCACTTATGGTGACAACATTTGGATTAACACTTATGCATAGAATGCAGTATTAACCTATGCATCTGATCCATGCCTCAGATTCTTATTAGCACAAACCTAGCCAACACACCTTAGTCAGACAGGGTCAGACTCAGCCATTGGATGGAAATGGAGAAGACTGATGGCAGAAAGGGCAACATGATTTGCACAACAAGAAGGTCCCTAGTTCGAATATAGGTCGGGTCAAGGGCCTTTTCTGTATGGATGATGCTTGCTCTTCCAGCCTCACAGGAGGTGGGGACAGGCCAGCCCAAAGCAGCTCATGGATATATTATCGGAATTGGATACAGCACCACACCCTAGCCAAAATATTCCCCAGTGGCCACCTATGGTACTGCAATCCCTATGTAGCCCAAAAAGTATTTTTCCCATAGAGCTCAATAGGAAAAGAGATGTGAACAATCCGACTGCTTCATCCTCTGATCTCCATAGAATATCCCCAACTACCCTGTTTTTTTCTGCGGTATTTTGTTTCACTGCCTCCAGCTTCTTCTGGAACATTTTTCCTCTTGCTGTGACAAACAGCCACATACATGGGATCAAAATGATCATGCCCTCGATTATCTCCATTGTGTGTGTCTTCTTGTTGTTGCTGTTTTCTTCCCCTACTTTTAACCGGCGGTCAGCATTGTCGCATTGAAGATGATGTCACACGCACGGGTTGCTATGATGACCGTGTATTCTCAAGGAGGTACTGTTTTGTAATGGAAAATTATCTATATCAATTAAAAACCCAAAATATATATATCAAAAACCTGCAGTGCAACATGAACCGCAAAATAGAGAGGGAATACTGTATTCTTCTCTATTCTTTATGGCACATTTTACCATCGGATGAAACACCATCCCGACATGTTGGTCATTTACTAACATAATGATGTAACTCTTGTTGTGGAGGGTTTTTTGATCTGTCTGGGGAAGTCAAAAAGCAAGGCTAGAACAGGTACCAAATATTTATTCTCTAAAGAGAAGGAAGGCAACACACCCTGACTGCAGTGGGTAGATCAGAGGAGTGCTTCCCTGCGGAAGAGGTCCCAGCATATTTTATCCTGTTCCTCATGTACCCCACCCACAACTGGAAAAACATTTGGGTAGAATAAAACAGATAGTGAGGAGTTATGGAAAATTTTACAGCCAGGTTCCTAACAGCAGGACATCTTGATGATCACAGCAGACACAGTTCAGATACAGTCACACCCAGTTCAGGGCATGACAGGTAAAGAATACTAAGATTGGCCAAATGATGCAGCTGTAGATGCCTTCCTTCACTGCAGAGAACCTTTTTCAGTCTTGTTTCTTTCCTTTCCCAGACAGATCAAGGAATTTTCCGACACTCTAATATTGTGCAGTTAGACTCTATACATTTACACATTCATATAGTTATCAAATTCATTTGTGTTTTCACCAACTTTTTCTAACTTGAGAATGCAGAATCTGTAACAGAATCTGTAACAGAGCAGTTTACTGCAGGCAGTCCATTCACCAAATTATATCATTATGGGAACTTTCCTTAAAAATCCCTTAAGGACACCTGGCTACCTACCTACTGTCTACCCTAAATTGAGATTAGATTTGAACTTTACCTTCCAGGCTAGGTTGGTGAGCTTGCTGGAAAAGGCCAAGCAAAATTCAACCTGCAAAACACACAGAAGCACATGATGTGTACTTCAGAGTTATGAGTGCACATATCTGGCAAAAACAAAAAGTTAAGTGGGATACAGTGTGCATGCACACATGCACAAACATAACAGAGACCCCAAAATAGAACTGTTGTGTCGAGGTCAGTGACCTCTGGTACACTGACAGCGCTTGTGCCATAAAAGAGTTGCTTAAGTGCATTTCAGTCAAACCACAACTGAAATCTCAATGAGGCAGAAACAAATTAGAATTCACTCTGCCTAAGAGAACAGCATGTTCCCTACACACTCACGCACATGCACACATACTTACACACACACACACACACACACACGCATAAAGACAAAGCCAGCCATTTGAAAACAAAATCAATATCATGAGGACAGTGATGGAAATACTGAGGTCATCACTCTGAATGCTTCAGTCCTGCACGTGAGCAGCACTTGAGAGACTCCAAAGGAAGAAACTAGGTTAAAATGGATAAAATATTGAAGTGGGGGGTGTTAGAGAACAGTCAGATGCTCCAGATGGCTAAAAATGTGAAAAGACAGTGAGGGGAGGCAGACGCCAGACGGACACAGATATGGATTTAAAATGGACTGGCAGCGCCAACAACTGCTTTGACAGTCCAGTGATAGTGTGAACAGAGGTTAAATATAAACTCAGTAATCCCTCAACAAAAGGGCTCTTAATGGGAATATGCCTGGATGGTAGATTGTGAGCCCTTGTGAGTGGGGTGGAGGAAGGAATGAAGCTGGCAAAAGCCTGGACTGTGTGACTGCTAGCCAGGGCAGACCCACCACTTATTGATTGGAATATGCTTCATACTCAGTGGCCTCTAAATGGCAAATACCTCACACTCCTCTGGCCTGAGGGGTTACCCTGGCACAGGTTTACAATCCACTTTGATGCTGCTGACCCTTAGAGAACCATACTCCTCCTTCCAGACTGGGCTCACAGCGACTAATCAGAAAAAAAATAATCTGGTGAGCAGATTACCATAGGCAAACTCCAGATTAAAACCCATCATACTTTCCATGACTGGCAGATGTGACTAACAGGTAAGACTCAGCTGTGAAGGAGAATGATAGCACTGACAGTCAGCCTGTTGGACAGAATAAGCGCCTCAATTATTCAGAAAGGTCAAAGAAGTGATGCTGGCTCCAGGTGTCGTCATTGATCCTCTAGCCTTATACTGTATTAGGGGCCAACACAATGTTACCTTTTTGACCACAACACAACTCTCATCACCTCGTCTATATCCAGTGTCAACTATCTATCTGCTATTTCCCTGTGTTTCAACTGCCTTCATGACTTGTCCAGTTTCTAGGATTTAGTGCCATCTACCCGTGATTTTTGAGCTGAAAAAAAAAAACCTGTGGAAACCTATGTGGAGACATGAGGATATTTTTGAACCTAAAAAGTATTTGACCATGTTTGTGACAACTACAAACATACACAGAGAGGGCATATTTAACTTCTTAAACACATTATGATTAATTTCCCAGGCGAGAGTCTCTAAATCCTCTGCGCACATGGCAGTGTGTACGTGCCTATGTAATAAGAGCTCAGATCAGAGGTTTGAGGGATCAGCAGGAGCTAAAACTTCAAGCCCAAAGGAGGCAGAGGCGGGGATATGTGAATGTTTATTTCATGGTGATGACACTTGACAAGGTTGGACAGTTTACAAATTTAAAAACACAAATTTATTTCTATAACAATTCAAAACAGCCTCACCAAAGAGAGCTGTAGTGCAAAAAAATAGATGTCGCTTAAATAGATCAATTTATCACTTCTGTTATACTGACAAAGCAGCAGTCAAAAAAAGTCTAATGAGGTCTAATAATACAGGTCTAAAAAATCTTAATTAAAACAGAGCATTTTGCAATGTGGTTATTAGAAAGTCAATGAACATATGTTTTTGTGTTTACTTTGAATGTAAATCATGGCTGTTTCCAAGTATTTTATCTCCATGTCCTTGTGCACCTGTTGTTACACAGTGTTAATTACAGCCCCAACTCGGCCCTAGTTGCTATTTCAAATTACATAACAGGACAAACACATTAAATTATAATAATTTGTTATTTTAAGCTAAAATGCAATACATTTGCCACTTGTTGGATGGATAGAAAATATATTGTTTTTGTACTGTTTAGTACAACTAAACATATTTGTTGCTGCCTGCGCACATGTGCTGTGTAAGATTGAGTGTCATAAAATGAGACGTGCATGTGAAATGTGGCGCTTAAATTTATCTTCAGCAAGACGGCAGCTTGTCATCATCCATGCAACCACCAGGCTTCAACTTTCACTGACACTGAACACTATCACAGCATGGGGGAGGCCAGCCAAGCCACTAAAAGCTATTTTGCATGTGGGGGAATCCTCACCATAACTTTATGTTATGTAAGCAGAAAGAGGAATCCTATCTGACAGGGAGTTCCCAGAGGTTTGTTACAGACTTGTGAAAAAGGACTTGACTTGACTAGAATTTGATTAGATCTACTAAAACTATCTGTCTTAAAACCACAATCTTATACCAACACCTTACAAAAGTCTGTCAGCAACACATTTCCCTTATGAAAATGAACCATGGTTATTGAGCCATTGATTATTAAATTGTAATTCAAATAAATAATGATTTCAAATATTGATTTGAGTTATGTGGTGCCCATTCCTATTCTTTATGAGCCCCTGTTTTGCATGTTTTAAGTGTTTCGTGCTCCTACACACCTGATTCATATGAGTGCCTTTAAGGCTTCAACAAGCAGGGCTTGTTGTTATTTAATATTGTTGATATTGAAATTATCATCCAATTGCTAAACTACTATGACCTTGTTATAAAGTTATAAAGTGTTTTGACTACTTTGCGATTTATCAGATCTTGTAGAGACTACATAATAAACGAGTTCATTTATAAACTGTTGTGTTCGGGGTGTCCGTTCTGACCAGCAGCTCTTACAACCTAAGACAACGTTCATTCAAACGAGACACACTGCCTGTCTGCCCCGCGTCAGCTGGTCGACCTGCGGTAACCTTGGTTACGCAGCTAACGTTCCTGGTAAACACAGCGTACGTCTGTAGGTAAACATGCCTGCGTTGCTCTCATCAAACGTTAAGGCGCATGCTGTTAGCGTAATTTTGCAAATCTGTAATCGTAAGGTATTCAAAAGGTTTAATTCCAGCGGGATGAAGACATAGTCAACAATAAGGATAACGTTACCTCTACATCCGCATCTCGCCCTCTTTCGTTCTGACTCTGAAGTGTGCATTTTCCGGTTTTGGGAGACGATTGTGATTGGTTCGCTGGTCCGGAAGTAGCGACTTGGCTCCTAGGCAACAGGGAGGGGAGCGCAGCATTTGAAAATGTTAAAGGGGACCTAAGGTGGTTAAATGTAGTGTTACAACTTATTTTTTGGTGTTAACACTGTAGCACTCGTTTCATCCGAAATGCCTTAGATGTTGTTTACAAGCCCTTGAACACAGCAAAGATATGTCTGTATTTCCTTATTTCCATGGGAAGCTGAGGAAGTTTAATATGCAAAATACAATACTTTGACTATGCTCTCACTGAGTACATCCTCACCTCACCACCCCTTTCTTGAAGACCTGTAGACAAACAGGTCTTTGAGTTTTTGCTTCAAGTGTTGTCATAAATCCAGGACCCCCCCCCCCCCCCCCCCTTCCCCCAGCACAGTTCCAGACAAAGACGGCTATCTGTTATGCAAACAACACTATCATTGCAATCTGAATTGTGGGGAATGTGTGGGGAATGAAATTTCCCATAGTACTCTCCCCGAAAATCAGTATTAAAAAATAATAATAAAAAAATAATAAAAATAATAGATATTTCTACTCTTTTACTCTCTTTCCCTCTTGTGGAGGGGAGGGGAAAGGTAGAGTCTACAGCCCCGTACGGCGGGGGAAAGTGTAAGTCCCAATAAGACTCCTGTCCCTTGCTCTGCCTTCTCCTTTTCCTCTGTTCTGTTCTATGCCACTATTACTATTGTATTATAAAGTTTCCTGTTCTTACTGTTATCACTCTATTATGTTTTCTGTGATTCCTTGACTGCATGGGACTAACATGTTGCCCTGGGGATCCCCGTGGTCCAAAGCATTTCTGTGCTTTCCCCTCTCCTAGACCCCAGGGATGCTGTGCTGGATCCAGGACCACCCCTTGTCCCTTGTCTCCACCTACTGCTGCTACTGTAGTGTCTGTAATCTGTAATTTGTAAAGGGGGAATCTATCATTGTTGTGCATTATAGCTACTGTTACTATTGATAAAGCATATTGAGTTTGCTCTGTGCATGCAATGCACTTTAGTGATCAAAGATTCATTGATTGATTGATTGTTTTTTTTGATACTCTACGTAAACAATCCATACTGAGCCAGTAATTCAGGATGGGCTCTGGGTGGGTTAAATGCAGAGAACAAATGCCTTTAAAATGTGCTGTAAGAGTTACAGTGGAAATAAGTAGTTGAATGAATAAGAAATCACTGCTCCATGTCCAGACAACTGTGCAGCTGTCTTGTCTTTGAAGCTTCTCAGACCACTCTCTGCACTCCATCATAAACAATATTATCATAAGATTTTTTAACTTATCAATTATTTACCAATCTATGTAACTGTATCTAATACTTAGCATGTTAGGACTTAAACAGTGATTTCATTATACAACCTCATAGTGTAGAATGGTAAATAACTGTACCTGTATCCTGGACATTACATATAAGGAAAAATAATCTTTATTTTAAATTTAATTATGTTGATTCAGACCACCCATTTGTGGAAGATTGGAGTTGCATAACAGGTCATGAACTTGAGTCTGCAAAGAGAAAGTTGGAGGGGGAGGCAAGCTTTCAGGCTCCAGACAGATATCAATAGACAAATACTTCAGAGCGACACTCAATCCTGCCAGTGTGTTTTGCAGTGTGTGTGTCTATGTCTGTGTCTGTGTGTGGGTGTATGTGTGGGTGGGTGTGTGTGTGCATGTGCTGGTGAGCTAGTGAGACAGCCAGGGGAGTCTGGGACACTTCATCCCTGTCCAGAGAGCGTTTAGTTTCTCCACCCAGACCAGTCTTGGTTTCTCTCCTTGATGTATTACTCAGTTTCTGTTTTCACAACCGTGATTCATTTTGACAGATGCACAGATGCAACACCCATATGAGAGAAAACACACTTGTGCTCAAACACACACTGACCAGTGATGCATACATTTACAGCAGGGGACACACGCTGTCAACACAACAGCCCTGGTACTGGAAAGTGTGACTGTGCTGACACACCTCAGTGTGTTGCACTGGGGTACATACGTGACCTAAGTTAATTAACTCTTGTGACCTCTGTGACTCAAACAGGGAAATGTAGAAACACAGTAATGTTATGGAAATGTCACTGTGTGTGAGTTCTCAGACCACGAACTGGAAGAGCTGGAAAGTGGGTCCGGCGCACCTGGTAGTGTCCATCTCCATCAGATGAGGTCAGTGATCTTCATTTGGCCTGGAACACTGGTAACAAGGGGCCTGCAAGCTGCTTGTCCCATCCTCTGTGATTTGCATGGCGAGGTAGGAGCAGATATAGTGACAATAATTGCATTTCAACCACATTTTAGGTATTTCCAAAAACATTGCTCACAAAATAGTTTACAGGTATAATGATGCTAACTCAGCTACTTGAAGTTCAACTAGGTCTTGAGCAATTTCTCTGTGTGGAAAAAACAATAACTGTAGGTTTTTCAAGTGCGACTTTGATGTTATGACGTAGATAGCACCCAAGCATTTACAAAGGTCAACACAGAACAGTGAAAGAACATGACCATGAGTGGCTGCATCTACACAGATTACACAAGAAACAAGCTTCCCCACTGTCCTTGGAGTCTGTTCAAGGAGCAGTGAGTGGGTTCGGTACTTTCTACTCAGTCAGTCTGAGAAGACAATGCCTCTTTTTTGTCTCAAAGGACAAAAGCGATTTCATACTGTGTCCCCTCAGACAACCTCCCCTTGTCACATTTGAGCAGCATGGTGGGTTATGTCACAAGAGCTCCACAACAAGACCATCTTAGAAAAATGCTGGCATACTTCTCTTCTGTTGACCAGATTTCTCTGGTTAGGGACACATTTCATTTAGTTATGCAACATCTAATTATTAATTTATATATTTTCTGTTGCCGTATTACTGCTTTTGTGTGACAATACCAAGGGGAAATATATTTTTCTACAAACCTATTTTGATAACACCAGAAAAATGCTGAATCAAATTAATTTGAAAGTTACGTAAGGCATGTAATGTTGCATTCTTGTGTCAACAACTGAGCTCGTTCATCAGCATGTTTGGTGACTTGCAGCTCATGACAGCGCTTCGAGGCATCTGACAGCAGAGGATTCATGGTGACCTGTCAGACTTCTATAAGCACACTATCTTTCTTTCTAAAGTTAGGGATAATTTCCAAGGACAAGAAAGGTCAGGGCCTGTAAAAAAAAGAGAAAAGATCAACTCATTGAAAGCTAAATCACTGGTTCCTGGCCCCTCATGGAGTCATTACAAATTTCAAGCAGTCTCAAGGGCTCATTTTAGTATTTTAGCTTTACATTAATTTCTCTTAATAAAAGAAAAGAATGGATTGATTGTTTTTTTCCCGCAGGATGAGGGCACAATGACCTGGATGCCACCTTGACAAATCTTTAACCCTCTCTGAAATAACAATAGTGTGCAGCTAAAGCAGCCAAAGAAGTAATGAAATTGTGATAAAATGCCAGGGGCATGAAATGTAAACGTGTCAGAGCAAACCGTCATTTAAAACTGCATGATGTCTGTGAAGGTTCTCAATCATCCAGGTTGTGGTGGTCTGAAAACAAAATCAACTGGTTTTCTATTGTGTCCTGGAAGATGTTTCACCTGTCATCCAAAATTAACTAATTCACAAGAAATAATCTGTTCAAAATATATCCAGACCATTGTTTGAAGTCACTTTTAAAGTTAATATGACCCCTGTGGTTTCATGCCATATATTCAATCAAATATGACAAATCCAAAACCTTACCAGTGGAAAATGGCCTCTGTTTGAGAATGCCAAGCAACAAATGAGTGAATTTATGTGACTTATAGAGAGTGAATACAGAATTAACATCTGCTTATTTGCCAGAAACATGGCGATAGATAATTGCTAGGATAGCTCTGAATACCTACAATATGAAAATTGAACCGTTTGCTATCAGTTTTGCACAAGCATTTTACAGGGTCAGAACGTTTTGTGATGACAGCTGCTCATGCTACCACCACATCACCTTCAGTAACTGTTAACAATGTTATTTTACAGTCTGGTCCATGCAATGACAGTTATATAGGCTGACTGACAGCATGGCATCAACCACTCTGCCACAGGGATCCACCTGTTACGAGCAGTGGCAATGACGCAGGAGGAAAGTTTGGTCTGGAAATGTTGAACTGCTGCTCCAGTTATGCAAGCCCTCAGCCAGTGCCAAATTGACTGGGGTGCTTGTGGGAGCTGCTTGAAAGTGGAACTGGGCTGAATAGGGTTTTGATTAATTAGAGCAACAAGAAAAAAAAAACATCCTCTCTCCTGCAACCGTCCATCCGTCCGGCTCTCCACCTGCCGACTTCATTCAGCCACTAGACTGAATTGCCTCAGAGCTTGACTGGCATCTCCAGGCATTCTTTGTGGCTCTCCAAGAGCAATGGGAACAAAACCACCAGGAAACCAGACTGCAGCAGTGAAAGGCACAATCAAAAGGGAGCAGGAGATCTTGCATAACCAGGGGTTCAGGATATTACACAGCAACAAATTACATAGCAACAAATGAGAAAGCGGAGGGTCCTTTCGACAAAAGGCACCCAATTACTTTGTGATTTCTGCCCATGGAAAGAGTTGAAGTACGTGAGAGACGCATGCAGCACTTCTCTCAGACACACAGACACAATAACATAGTAAGAGTCAAAACCAGCCACATTCAGTTTTATATTGTTTTACATCACATTAGTAATTTAAAGTGGGAAAGGCATGTTTTCATGTCACTGTTGGAGTTTGTATGCATAATAAGAGACAGACTCTCTGTGAGTAGCTTGCATATTAGCATCATGTGCATGTGTCAGATGTATCTGTAATCGGAAGAATGGAAAGTTTAAGTATCCCCAGATGAGTCACTTTAATGTATGATTTCTCTGACACTGAGAGTGATAAAGACATGCTGGATGACAGCAGCAGCTAACAACATGCATAAGTTATTTGCCTTTTTGTTGCCTCCACAGCAGCTAAGCATCTATCATCAGATAATATTAAAATATCATACTATATTGTGAGACTTATACTGAAACTCCAGAAAATGATATTGCACCAGAAATACTGAATTCCTGTAATTCCTGTGCGTGCGACTTGTAAAGATTGTTTTTGGAGGGACTTTTATGCAGGACCATTTTTATTCAAATTTCTGTTTCTGTTTCCCTTTCTCTGTTGTAACATCTTAATTCCCTTCTGCAAATCAAGTTTTATCAACAATCTGTCCTTATAAAACACTGTGAGAGAAAACAATACAGCAGAAAGCTGTGCCACAATGTGCCACATTTTGCTTTCACATTTTTTTCTACATTTTTTCTTACAGGGAGTTTCTTTTAGGCCCAAACTGTGTGGCCCTATTAATCCCATTGAAATGACTGTGTTCCCATTATATTGTTATTTCTCTCTGGGGGCTTATTTATTTAAGGTACTATGTGTCTGCACACATCCTGCACTACATCAGGACATTTTGCACCTTCTCCATCCCTCCTGAACTGCTAGTTCTCTGCACGGCTTTCTGTGTGTTCATTATCAATGCACTGCTGATTAGCACATGGCCACAGAAAGCCCGCTGGCCATTCATTCAAGTTTCAATGGGAATGACGCAAATCCACGACCTGTTTGCTGCCCTGTGGCCTGGACCTGCTCTTTTGGACTCGGGTTCCCTCGGCTCTCTACGCCTCAGCTGGCACTCAGACTGGTTTGAACAGCTGAGAGATGGCCACAACCTGCTAGTGCACTGCAGGAGGTGCTACAAACCTGCTGCTCTGCTGAGGCTTTGTTGGCATGATCTGATGTTGATATGACCTCAGCCATGTAAGAAAAGCAACATTTTGTTACGTAATTTTCAATTTTGCACCACAGTGTTTTAACTAGACCCAACGTTTAGGTTTGCTTTATGTGGCCACCTGGCAGCATGCTTGTAGCAGAGCTGACTCTTTGAGGAGGACCAGTCACAAGATGGGATGCAGCTGTTGGAAAGAGGGGAGAGAGAGGGAGAGATAGAGAAAGAGAAAGGGGGAGAGAGAGAGAGAGGGAGATCCCTCCAGGCACAGGAGAGAAAAACATACGAAAAGATCAAGTGGAAATGGGGATACAGCATTCACACACTTATTTTGCTTTCACTTCTTTATTTTTATATTGTTTCCTTTTATAAGGAATGCCTTTTGCACTTATGCATAACGCTTGATATTTGTCTAACATATTATTTTTGTGAACTCAGTGGCTACAGCTCCGCTAGATGACATGTAGAAGATAAAAGATAAAAAGTCAACTCAGTCTGTTTTGTAACTGATGGGTCAGAGCATTTAGTTGGCTGAACGTTGTGTTCTTATGTTCCTCTGCTGTGACACATGTAGCTCCATCTAGTGGCTGCTACATGTGCTGCTATGTGTAGACACCCTCAATAATTTTTCATTCTTTTCTGAAACCTTTCCATATCGACAAAAAAGAGAAATCATTCACCATCCTGACCCTGTGAATATACATGTTGAAATAACTTTTTTGACATGGCCCTTTCAGTCTTAAAAGAGGGGTTGATGGATAAACCTGTGATAAATCCTGTACAAAAGTGTGTGACATAACTAAAAACTCTATCATGTCCTCATTCAAATACACATTGTGAGGCAGAGACATCAGTGTGTGAGCTCCTAGTTCTTCCTCAACATCTGATTTCTCTTCTGATCATGACTCAGATGTATTCTATTGGATGTGTACAGGTTCATTACAGACACATATGAATAGTTTTTCCCCTAGTGTGACAGTAATTGTGATTGTAAATTTAATCTCAAACTTTGTTACAAAAATCTAAGCGAAAAAAAAGTGTGAAGCGTGTAAACTGTTAAAATGCCAAAAAATTGTTGACTGAGAAAAGGCCACCTGTGTTGAAGGCCAGAAAGCTGCAAGGGCAATTATAGGGCAAAGAAAGGGACACTGGAGGCCTCAGTTGACCAGATTTATCTTTCTTCATCACTGACTATATCACAAGTAACAGGTTCAAAGAGATAGAAGATGAAGGCAAGGCTTTGCTCCGTGACCTGCTTCTTGACCTGACATCAACAGAAGCCTGATGCAGTGAGCTTTCCAATTCCACTGTTCACATTGATATTACCCCAACCCACACACTCCATCAGCTCCCTTCTACCAAGAATACTCAGACACGCTTGTCGTCCACACACTTTCACACCTATTTGACAACCGTGGACGTTCACAGACACACACCCTCCATACCTCTGCCAGGGACATCACCATGGCTATGCCAGCCCAGTCCAACTTCACTAAGACCTGTGTTGCCTAGTATAGAGGGACAAGTTTATCATCCACCCTCCCAGTACAGACAGTCAGACTGACTGATGTTACTGCTCTGCTTCCACACAGGGAGAGTAAGCTATGTGGTGGTCTGATATCTGATACTTGTCCTGACATTTCTTTTAATGGTTTATGTAAACAGATTGATTCTGCTTTCGTTCTGGTTCACTTGAGTCTGCAGTCATTGAGGCTGTATTTAAAATCACAAAACCTCAAACCTTTAGGGAAATGCTCACTAATCATGACAACCTGGCAGTTAATAGTTTAAAAGGGTTTCTGGACTTTCACATTACAGATGAAAGTGTTACTGAACTATTTTTGAGTAACAACAACCTGCAACCCAGAGCAAGTGTGGCTTACAAGAGAAAGTCATATGCCAGACTTAATTATGTCCAACTTTATGAATGAAATTTACACCAAGTGCACCAACCCTTACCTAAAACAGTCATAGCTACAGTGGTTTATAGGTGCTCAAACTGGGTCTAAATAGGAAAACCCTTTTCTGTCAACCCTTTTCTTTTCTGACCTTCTGTCTGAACAGATAACTGAGTCTACAACAGGAAAGAAAGAATAAGGAAATAAATCAGAGATGAATAGAACAGTAAAGCATTTGTGACAACAATACACCACACATAACTGACCTGGAGCTGCCACATTCCCACTCATTTATTCAGTTTTTCTACCAGACAGTGTTTTTTGAAAGTGACGTGTATTTTACCAGGGAGACCGAAGCACAAGAAGCCCTCATAGGAGAACTGAAAGAGCACAAATATCAGGCACCAAATCATAGCGAAAAGAAAAATTCACTTTTCTTAAAATGTAGTTTTCCCTTGGTGACAGCAGAGGGCACTACAATACCACTGAAATGTAAAATTAGCTACTGTGGATTTGTAAAAATACCAGCAAGTACATCTATCCATCCTTTTTTTTTCTCAGTTCTGCTTTATATCTTACATGAGTACTTGTAAGTAGTGTGTATAACTGAGAAGCCTTTATGATTTCACAACATTAACAGCAGTTCAATGACAAAAGAGCAGGAAGAGAAAAGACAAGAGATCAATCGTAGGGGTTGCCAAAACAACGAGATTTAGAGCGAACAATATTTAACATTTTTTAGACCTGGAAACTTGTGTCTATTGTAGTGAAAAAATAAAAATGCTCTCAGTGTGTGAAAATGTGGCAGCTAGATTTTAAGTGAGAAACTGATGGGTTTCCATAGGCTCATTTTAAGCTTGAATTTGTTGTCTGATGCAGTTGTCCCAATAGCCTAACAAATTTACTTCAGACTTTGACTTCTGTTAGATGTGCTTATCTCTGTGTGGACAAAGGACCATCTCTGTCTTTCTCATGCACCCAGAATCTCAAACGCAGTCTAAGAGCCACAGAGGAGATGCAGCAAAGTATTGTAGGTTCACTCTCTGTGTTGTTAGTCTCATTTACGTCCTGATTTCCATCAGGGGGAGCCAACAACTCGGCTTGACGCAAGAGATGGCTGAACTGTGGACGGCCACTTCAGAGTGCCCTCAAGTCACTGCAGGCAGAACACGGAGGTGGCAGCAGACATGGAGCTTCTTCATCTTGAACTTTTCTGACACCAAACAAAAAAACATAGCATTTTCCTGTCACAGATTTGGCAGCAAATCCCGTTAAAGGGTCTCATATTTGTAATCTTTATATATATATTTTTCAGTTGTAAGTATTGGTACAGCAAGTCTTAAACTGAGCTATCCATCCATCTATTGTCTCACCTGCTTTATCTTACCTGTTTTTAGCCCATCTCCAGCTCACATACTGGAGAGGGGGTAATACATCATCACAGGTAACATCAACTGCACCTCATTTAAAATGCAGTAAAGTTATGACATGGTGATAATTTCTTTAAAAAAAAAAAATTAAGATACTTCTCAGAAAGAGCCATGGTGTGAGTGGTGAGTGTGTGTGTGTGTGTGTGTGTGTGTATGTGAGTGTGTGTGTGTGTGTGTGTGTGTGTGTGTGTGTGTGTGTGTGTGTGTGTGTGTGTGTGTGTGTGTGTGTGTGTGTGTGTGTGTGAGTGTGTGAGTATGAGTGATCCACAGCTAGATATGAAAACATCTCCAGCAGTGGCTGAAGACTGACAGAATGTCTCACCATGTACATATTGGTATTATCATAAAGAAACAGCTTCCTGATGGGGACAAAACTGACATCCTTGGAACAAAAATTATTGCATTTGGTTGGGTTAAATTCTGGTCGCAGTAAGTTTCCAAGATTTCCGAGGAATGAATGAGGCAACCCTGCTGCCCTCCTCTGGGGCCTCAGTAGGCCCTCAGCAGATGGACTGCTATCTTCTTTTGATCACTTCATAAACCAAAAATCATGCAATAAGTTGTTTCATTTTTTAATTTCTGACTCTAATTGTATTGAAATATAGCATTTGGGTCACATCAGGTTTTTGTTTTGAACGACTGGTTTGTGTGTCTGCATTATTGCAGTAATATTGTTGTATTGTGCATGTCTAATTAATAATAATTTATCTTTTTCATCATTTACTTTAGATAGGCTTCAGATTTCATGAGAATTCAAAGGGAAAACATGACATAAGTAGGTTGCGCTGGACTGGGATCAAACAAAACGATCTTCTGATCCGTGGGCGACCACACTCACCCCTGATCTTCTCATTTCTTCTCCCTTTCACCATTTTAAAGTGGAACAACCTTTAATAGCTGCAGTTATGAAGCCACATAAAGAAAGAAAAGCTCATGTAGAGTCCACATAATTTTACACACACACACACACACACAACATGTTGAAATAAAACACATAAGTCATGTGTTAGTTTTGCAATAGCTATCTCACAAAAACCTTTTTCTTCCTCCTGCAATTTCCTTCTCCTTCCAGGTGCTTTTAGAGGTTTGAAAGCTGCTGATTGGCTGTAGGGAGACGAGACAGTGTGAAGTTAATTAACCTGCACCAGGTGTTGTTCAGTGCTGTTGTTCAAGTAAACCCAGAAGTAAAAGGCAAGTAAGTGAAAACTTCGCTATTCCTCTGCTCTGCTTTTCCTCACATTGTTGAATGATTGTGTTTTTATTACATTTTACCTTTGTGGGCATAAATATATACATATATGGGTTCATATAAAGTGAAAGTCACTAGTTTCTAGTTAATTGTTATCTGTAGACGTATGTCTGTAAACAATACAGGAGGTCTGGTTTAGGTAGACTGACAGAAATCCTGTCTCTAAATCTCTTTAGAGCAGCCATACAATAAAAACCAATAGCAACAGTAAGCACATGGATACACAACAGTGCAGTTACAGGTGATAGTACTAAAATGATTAATGAGACAAAATCCAATAGCAACAGTAAGCACATGGATACACAACAGTGCAGTTACAGGTGATAGTACTAAAATGATTAATGAGACAAAATGAGATTTAAGAACAGAAAAAGAAAAAAGAAACTGCACCGACAATAGTCCTTAAAACAGTCTAAGGAAGTTTCAGTGTCTCTGATGAGGAGTAAGATTTGTTTTAAGTATGTAAACATAACTGAATAAGAAGCAACATTTTGCATTGAGCAGCAGTGTTCTCAGCTGCTTACAACTGTGCGTGACTACAGTGGGGGGACTGTGTGCTTTTATTCTCATAATCACAGGACTATGGGTTTTTTATTGTCATTTTCCCTGCTTCCAGTCATAATGCTACAGTCACGATGGAGGCCGCTGAGTGAAAGGAATGACACTATGCTTTAAAAAGAGACGCTGTTTTAATAAATTTAGTAACTGTGTGAAATTGGAAGTGAGATGTTTAATTCACTCTTCTGTCACTCCTCATGTATGTATGTATGTGTAGATATATATAGCACTGGAATGGATGTATGGGTCACCCCTGATCCACAGAGTTAGAAAAGGAAAACCTCAGGTTTCTTGTATTTTAAATTGTTTAAACAACAAAGTACATTGCTTGTCTATGGTCCGGAAGTTTATCCCTTTTGCTCAGTTTTTTTAAATTGTCATCAGCTTGTGTACAGTGCAACGGTGGTCCTTGTCTTGCTGCAGTTTTAGTTTAGTATGATAAGCTTGTGCGTGAGAGAAGGTGAACATTGACCACAATGACCGAATGCAGGGAGTTTTCAAGATTTGTACTTTGTGTGGCTGGCATTCGTCATCCCTGACCTCTGACACAGATTGTTGTCTTACAAGTTCAAGTTGGAGTTGGAACAAAAATAAATAGCTTTCCCCAGTCTGAAGATGCCTTACACAGCTTTTTTTGACTGTTTAAATCCACAAAGGAGGAAAATATTGTGTGTTCAATTCATTTTTAGCTCAATGCCCCAACAGCAGGCTGCAGTGTGTCACATCAGCGTGCTCCGCTTTACAGCTATGAACTTTAATCTACATATATTTTTGTTTGTCTTTCAAAGATTGTTTAAGATAAAAACACAGATTCTTCCTCATTCCGACAACCATGAATTTTATGCAATACTTATGCAATAGATTTTCCCAAAACATCTACAGAAAGTTAACACATTTTGTGTAGATATTTTTACATAACAGACTGTAATGCAGCCTGCTTTAGGCGGAGGTGTCAAGGGGAGGGTCAGTAGGAGTTGTTCATGGAGAATTACTCAAAAGGGTTGACTGCTTGCAACTAGCTCAGCAGTCATCAGCACAAAGTTCAGTGACCAAGTGGTGCAAGAAACAGCAATATGCGGAGTCGATAAGTTATCAGTGTCGCTCAGTGGTGAGCACAGATTCGGGACCAGCACCAGCAGAGGAACACAGCGACCACTACAAACAGGACAGGTGAGGGGCAGTGGGTCATGTTTTCCTTTTCTTGAATTATCTTGTAGATAGTCTTTTTTTTTTACTTATCAAGACATGGAGGTTGTGACAGAATAAAACCAGAATGTGCTGTATATGTTTGTTTAAAACTAATGCCTCGAAACGGATGCGTCTTCCTATTGCAGGTGCTCCAGACAGATTATACCATGAAGTTCCTCAGCAATCTCTCTCCTTCCACCCTCACCAAGTAAGAGAATAAGATGTATAAGATGAATATTCACAAGAGGTTATGTTATGTTTCATGTAATGTTACGTTATGTTATGTCCATACAAGCTGATGTCCAGCATTATTGACTTGTGTCCTGTGTCTTTTTTCTCAGGTATCTGACGTCCAGCGCTGCCATGACCCAGCAGCTTCAGTTGACTCAAGCTCCTCGACTGAGGGTGTTCAGAGTCACCAATGCAGACCGCACTATGTGGACGGCCATCATCGCAGACACGCTGGAGGACCTGATGGACAAGGTGAGGAAGGGGATACATGATTTATGATTTTTTTCTTTTTGATGGGAATTCAAGGAATTCAATGAGACAAATTGAATATTTAAGTTTTCAGTTATCCTTCTACTGAATTTTATGCCTGATAATTATGTAACACTTTGAGAAAAAGTTGATGACCTCCACAAAGTGGCACAGCAGGTGTTGTATTTTATGCCACTATGTGTGACATCACCTCAGAGGTCCTCTCGGCAGAGAAACCAAAATATGGGTAGATCTTGGGACTCTCCCCATTGTGTAGTTCTTATCCCGTTATTAAGCTTGCGTGTGTGTGTGTCTACGTGTATGTGTATGCATATGTGTACATATCTTTCCATGGGTGTTGTGTAATTTCTGTGGTTACACATCCATGGTGATTTCAGCTCAGTCTCTGTGGGATCTGTTATTGTGTGCGTGTGTGTGTGTGGCCTGTGACTCATTTCTTGCTTCTCGATGTGTGAATGTTACTTCAAGCTTGTGCCGGTGAGCGTTCATGTGTCTGGGGTGTGTGTGCTCCTCCAGGTCAGCGACTGGTTGTCTGCGGCATGTGTCAGTGATGTGCTGCTAGGTGACGACGGCTCGGAGGTGAACACGGAGGAGTTCTTCCAGGCGCTGCCAGAGAACACTGTCCTGATGGTCCTGGAGAAAGGCCAGAAGTGGACCCCACATCCAGTATGATCGTTTCTGACCCTTCTCCACACCAGCCACTGGGTGTCACTGTTGATCAGTGGCTTTAAGATTGCAACCAAAAATCCGATGCTTGACAAATTTACACTCCACCTGTGCTCAGCGTTTGTTGTGCCAGGCACTCTACAGAGTGACGACTGAACAGATGGGGGGAAATTTGTGTTCCTTTGTTGCGGCAACCATGAATATGGAATATGGTGCATGGATCTTCAGGCAGAGAAATAACACTAATTAAGTCAAATTTAATCAGCATAATGTGTGACCCTGAAAAGAGAAGTCAAATGGGTTATTGTGCAAAGGCAGGACACAGGAAGGACACGAGAGATTACTTCCTCCATTCATTTTCCTCCTGAATATTTACTAGAACCATGACATTTGAAGTGCCCGCCAATGAGCAATTAATATCCATAGAGATTTGCATCCCACCCCTATTTATTTACTATAGATACCTCGCACTACACTTTTTTATTTTTAGTATTTCTATAGTATTTTATGATATTTCTATATTTTTGCCTTTTTTGCCTTCTGTTTTACTTCTTCTCTTTTACTTCTTTATTTGCTTCTAATTTACTGACTCAGGGAGGGTCGCACATGAGTTTGTTCACAAATGGCCAAAAAACCTCTATATTCTTGAACCGTGTTGGTGGGGCTAGATGCTGCCGTTTGGTCCAGTTATCTGGCTGCAGTCACACCACGTGTGTGTGAAGCCTTCTGGCCTGACTTTAGTCTCTCGTCTCATTGCCTCACAGAGCAGGCTCCCCAGAGATCGACCCAGTGAGGGTAGGCCAATGCCCCGGAAAGATGTGGCCAAGCTGACTTTAAACCTCTACAAGAACAACCCCAAGGATTTCATTGGCTGCCTGAATGTGAAAGTAACCCTCTACGGTGCTTATACCATGTCTTATGACTTGCACTGTCACGCTGCCAAAAACATATTGAAGTGAGTGAAAATGTGCCAAAAACTTGAAACGTTCTGTTATTTTTATGCTTTTGTGTTGAACTATTGCATAATTTTCTTGATGTCAGAGCATTTCTGTGGCGCCTCTTTATTGAGACATTGTTTTAAATCAGTTGCAACAGTCTGCACTCAGCTCCTAAGATCTCTAAATCCACATTTCATTGTGGGTGGCAGAGTTGAAATGGTTATTTTGCAGAGGAACAAAGGTACATTTTAGGTGAGATTAGTTTTCACATAGAAGGGGTGTGTTGTTGCTGCTGAGATCTTGGTTTTTAGCTTTGCCACAGAGTTTTAGACACAATACAAAGAGCTGTCAAAAATTAAGCTTCTGTGCTTACAAAGTACTGCAATACATCAGTGAGAAATCATCATGAGAGATTGTGACCTCTAATGTTTGTGTGTCACTTTTGTCAGAACAGATCAACAGAAACTTTTTCTTTTTTCTGTGTGTGCCTGAATTTCTAACCATGTGCTCGTTCCCTCTCTGCTGTGCTTGCAGGGAGGCTCTGCGATGGACCCTGTTCTCCATGCAGGCGACAGGCCACATCCTGCTGGGCTCGTCTCGGTACATGGAGCAGCTGCTGGAGGCTGAGGAACAACCAGAGAACGGATTCACACTGTTGCTGCAGCAAAGCAGGATAAGGCAGATGGGGGCCATGCTGCTGGGAAAGATGTCCAACTGATGGCGGACTAGAGCTGCTTATGGGAGAGCAAAAGCACATGGTATCAGATTTACAGAATGTAGTTTTCCTGTGTGTATATGTCACAGGTTTCCTATGCAGGTGTCTCAGTTGTTTTTTGCCACAGAACCTTTCTTATCCTGTTACTAATTTTCTTCTCCAGGAAGCACTTTTAAACACTGTTGTACAACTTTTTCCTTGTGGATGTGAATAAATAAAACTCGCCTTTTTTTTAACTTCCCTGTTCCTGGAAGTCCAGTTAAGTATGAAGAGAGTAGGTCTGTAAGTGGGTTTCAATGGGCAGTGTCAGCCCATTAAGCTGGCACTGTGTGTGTGTGTGTGTGTGTGTGTGTGTGTGTGTGTGTGTGGGTTCCTGGTCTCAGTTAGTGTAATTGGCAACAGGTCCAGCTGTCTCTCCCACGCTTCCCTAATTGTCCCCTGGCCTGTGCTGTCCTGTCAGCTGCAGCTTGCCTCTACCGCACAAAACCATAAGAAGAGAAAAGGAAGAGAGAGCAGCTGCTGGAGGCGCGGAGACGGAAGCAAACCATTATACAGAGAAAAGGGATGACAGCTTCTGCTTGAGGCAGAAGTACCACTTTTGCCATCATGTCTTGGAAGATGGTAGCAAAAGGCTGCTGACGGATTTGAACCAAATTGGTCATCCTAAAGAAGATAAATGTCTAAGGTCAACAGTCAGAGTTCAATTGTGCTTCACTCAGCTGCTCACTCATAACACCTGCTGGTTCTTCTTCTTTTATGTCTATTTTCTGTATACAGGAAATATAAAGGAGAAATTAAATAATGTTCTGTTTTAAGTGAAACAAATGCCTCTCATGGTATCATTTGATTTAATGTTTGCTCTGGGGAATGAATGTTTAAATGTAATGACAAAATGAATCAGTACTATATTTTCCTATTATCTCTAGAGACATTGCATGCAATATGAATGTAGTAGGGCAACATTATGGCACGGTGGTTGTGCTGTTGCCTCATAACGAAGGTTAATGGGTTTATGTTGTGGTCTTGGCTATTTCTGAGTGGAGTTTGCATATTCTGCTTGTGTGGACTTTGATTTTCTCTTGCTATTTTCTCCCACAGTCTAAAAACATGCATTAATATCAATTTGAGACTGTAAATCATCCCTAGGTCTAAATGTAAGAGTGTGTCTGTGCCTAACAGATTTGTTTAGAGTATTCTACCCTTTCTCTGCATTGACTGACTGTGCAATTGACCCAATGAAACAATAACAATTCTGATATAATTTCATGGCACAACCTCTTATCTTAGTATAGAAGGATCACCACAGAGCCTAAAACCCTACATACAGGTTCTTCATGTTTAGGCTGCTCAAACGTGTAAAGCGATCAAAAGTTTTATCATTTTCCCTCATCTGTGCATCAGTAGAATCAACATCAAATGTCTCATCGTTGCTCCCAAAATATATTGCAGTTCTCCCAGGTCTCTGCTTGTAGGTCTGTTGCTGTTAAGATTTTTTTAGTGATTCCACTTTTTTCAGCAGTGGCATTGTTGACATAAACTAGGCACTTCTTTCTCTTTGTTGCATGAGAACCACCACATCTGTTATAGTTTCTAAAGCTTTGCATACCAGTCCTGTCAAACTATGTTTTGGTCTTTGTGTCCTGCCTTTGTCCTCTTGTGAATATTGCCTGAAACGTATCAACATTTACAGTGGAGTATTCACAAATTTCAAAGACGGACATAGCTCTCGAGTCATATCACTATCACACAGGTACATAAACTATCTTTGCTGAAACCACAGTCCAAACCTTTCTTAAAGACCGAATTTACAGCTTTCAGACTTAATCCTTATAAAAGCCCATGATCAGTTAAGCAAAGCACCAGCACAACTTACTCCAACTACAGTGTCGCAGAGGCTCAAGCAGGCTGAGTGGTTTAACTACAGCTGTGAATGGACAGCTGATATTTACAATATGTTTTGTCATTCTAGCTCCTCTTTAATTCATGCCCCAGTGCTCAACACAAGGCACTACTGTTATCCTGCATGTTTCTTCTTATTATAATGGTTCATCTTCCCTGTCAAATTCTGGTAACTTATGTGGCCCACAGTGCAAAATGCATATGAAAATATATATCGATTAAAACGTACAGTTCGATTGGGAGATGTGTGCCAGTATTTTTCTCTCAAGAGTCACAGATTTTAGCCCTGACAGGGACCACAATCTGGCTCCAGTTTTCCCAAGAAGAATGAATGAGCAAAAGGCTGCAAAAAAAAAAAGTTTCACCCTCAAATGACCATCGGCTGCGTAGCCCGACCTTGATGTAGAAACTTCATTTTAACTTTAAAACTGAGGAAAATCATTTCTTTGTGTAGTTTTCAATTTAATTAATGTCTTCAGGGAGACAATGTTGTTTTTGCTTTTGCAGCTCCATTAGAGTGCATTGAGTCAACTATCAGTGTAGGATGGCCTGAAAATTCTAAGAGATATTCCTATTTCCACGCTGCTCCAAGCCACAGCTACTCAGAAGGCAAATAATATTTTCCAGTTTTGAAGTGACATTTGTGTCACACAATGCGCTCCAAAAAAAGCTGAGCAGATTAAAAATTGTAAACAACGAGCCTCCAACTCATCCCTGGTTGTGTCTCTCCATAAGCCGCAATACATTTATCACGTCATGTTAACATTAGACTTTAACCTGTGACAGTTGCCTCAATGCTCATAGTTTTTCATCAATGCTTTCTCAAAGACCCTGTGGTCCCACTGACTCCTGTCAATCCCCACAGCTCGAGGGGCTAGTCACCATAGCAACTCACAGACACAGGCTGGTCACCAGGGCAACACACAGCCGCTGGCCGGTCACCATGGCAACAAACAGACGCACGCACAGGCACAATCACAGGGACACTTGAAAAGGAAAATAGAATCTACACATACAATTTTCTCTCATGGTGTTAATGGTTAATCAAGGACTTTGTAATTCATGTTATTAGTTATGTAAGTTATTCTACATCTTAAATAATAACAATAATAATAATAGTGATGTTTAAAAAATCAAAATAAACAGAGAAACACTAATAGAGACAAACAAATAACACACGCTCACACTCACATTTGAGGTGTAAATAACAGTTTTAGCAATAGCAGTTTTGTTTGATGTGTACTCTGTCTTTAAAATATTAACATTAATTATTTGAAATCTGTTAAGATTCTCATCATATGATGCAGCGGCCAGTAGCCCCCTTGGGGCACTGCCAAAATTTCTGCTCAGGATGGGTTTTTTTTTTTGTCAAAAGTCTTCAGATCCAGCTGTGGCTGACTACTAAGCGACAGGACCTGTAAAGACAGGGCCACACACCTACATTTCATAGAGAGAAAAAACACAAAAGAATAACACTAGATCTTTAGAATCCTCAACATAAAAGAGTCTTTCACAGATAAGTGTGGAAACTCTGGTATGAATGACCTTGACAGCACATGTGGCACCTCCCTCCTCCACCAGTCCTTCACTTGAAGTCATCCCACAGAGTGGCGTGTGTGTGTGTGTGTGTGTGTGTGTACATATGTGTGTGTAGCCCCAGAGCTGCTGTTTCTGCTGCTGCTGCTGAGCATGTGCTTCTGTGCTCCTCCACACTGCAGGGACGCTTCTATCCATCCACACACGCACAGGCAGCAGTCATGGACAGCTGAGCGCACTGCTCCTATATAATAGGTAAGACATTCTCCGTCAAAGCATTGTTATGTGTATCTTTGCAATAACTCCCTTGTGCTGCTGTTTGTCCGCTTCACGTGTCTCAATGCGAGAGATACGCTTTGTGCGACGGCTGCACTGGTGTCTATTCATACAGCTCAGCAATAACTTTGACGATGGGCAATTGAACTAGAGCGCACTTAAATGATGTTTGTCAGGCACCTTCACATAAATTGTACACACGAACAGACCTGTTTCACTTTTTTCGAAAATGTGTGCGACGAACTTTTTTTTTTTGCATTTTGAATTCAATTGTTTTCCAATGTTGTCCCTGTGCTGTAGGCATCGCATAATATTGCATCCAACTTTGTGTGCGTGTTTGCCACAGCGCATGGCTCTGCGTGCCGTGTGGAAATATCGATTTTGCAGAGGAATATGAGTTTTATTAGAAACAAGGGGCTGGATGTGGGAGTAGGTGCTTGACACAGTTACGGGCTCTGAGGCTGTGTGTTTCTCCCACGCTCCTGAGGGAGTCCTCTCTGCAGAAACATCTTATCATGCACAGTGCACATCAAAGTGTGTGTGTGTGTATGTGTGGGCGGGTGGGGGCGTGCGTGAGAGCGTGCGTGCGTGCGTGCGTGAGCAGTATGATTACCTTTTAGATGTATTCCATTACAGATACAAGCAGGAGAATGTAGTTTTTTTTAACATATTCTGTTGAATTACTCAGTGTACGTGTTGTAGTGATTTTGATTATTTATCACTATTCATTTTGAAAACAGTTGATTGCATCCAGAAGGTCAAGATGTTATTTTAAACAGTTTATAACCATGTGAAATAGATAAATCCCTTCACTTGTAATCCCACCACTATTTATCTGTCTGTGTGTGTGTTTTTCTTTTTAATTTTCTTTAAATTGCTTTATACTTCATACACTCTTTTATCACTGTCCATCGGGGTCCTTTTGTTGCTTGGTTATGACTTTCTCTCCTCTCTTCTAATAATTTCAGTGAGAAATTACCTGAGTAAAACAACCATTAAGCAGTTAATCAACGTAATCACAACATTTTAGATTATTTTATTGCTCTGCTGAATAGCTCTTCACTTGATTTCTGCACATTTGCAATTATACGAAACATGTATAGATGGAATTTTGCTTGATGATGGCTTGATCCAACACATTTAATCTAAATGATAATCAGTTTTAATTCAGAAGTTGGTTTATTTTCAGCCATTTTTCGAATGAAGTGCTTTTTTTTCAATGGTTCTTTAAGGAAATCATGCGTCTGGTGATTGTCTGCAAATAATGTTTTGAGTTAATCTGTAACTAGATGAGCAGCACACAGCAGAGATTTGTAAAATGGGACAATATCCTACTTTGTCTTTCACAACTGCCTTCAAGGCCTCCTTAGAAAGCAATTGGTCAGATTTACTCACACAATCCATTACAGCCACACAGTTTCTCTCTGAGTAAGCAACAGTTTTTTTATAGTAAAAGAACAAAACCGCTAGAAAGAGATGTGCACAGGGATTTCATGAGTGAAACAAAATGCAGGAGGACACAGCATGCGAAATGAGAAGTAACAGAGATAGGAGGGGTAGGATGCACGATTAGAGTGTGGAGGTGGAGGAAAGCAAAGAGAAAAAGGGAAAAGTCTTGATGAAAGCATTTGGGTTTGAGCTGTTTCTCTGCCATGCCGTTCCCACATTCTGCTTTGATTGTGCACATGAAGAAGGGAACCAAATCGTGCTGCAGTCGTTCTGTCTGAGCTAATACATCATCTTCCTCTCTCTGTCACACACACAAATGGATAAATTGTCTTCTAATTGGGTTTTTCTGTAGCTAAGTAGCCTCATCATTTTTCACCAAGTGGTTTTCTATTCAGCATCCGTCATCTGTCATTAACACAAATACACACACACACACATGCACACACCATTTCTCTTGCCTCGATTTATTTTTTTTCTTTTCTGTGCTTCTTCCCCAAGCGATGGTTTCCAATGGCTGGCTATTTCAGGTCCATATTTCAGCTCAGCGATAAATAATTCAGGTAATAGGACAACACAAAGGCCCTCACTGAGAGCCTGGATGCCTTGTTCAGATACCGTTTGGAGTTTGAAAAGTGGATTTGTTTCCCAGGATTTTATGTATTCTGGTCAATCAATATAAAAGCAATGTATACACTGAATGCATGTGCAAGCTATGTCTCACATTTTATACCGTGATGTAACTACATTAAACTTGAATCCTCAGAGACATTTTTCTTTGCTTTTGCTCCAAACACTCTTTGTATTTCTCTATATTTTATGCTGTCCAGAGCACTTTTTCCAGCTGCCCCTCAGCTCAATATGAAATCAGCCAAAATTTTTATGACTTGGGCAGGAATGATGAATGGATGTCTACACAGAACATATAGATGCAGCTTGAGCATCCGCCACAATGAAGAGCTGTAAAAACGTGAGACAGATGATCAATAAACCAATCAGATTGAAGCAGACCCGAGACCCTGCTCTATTCCCTTGTTGTATGAACACAGTGGTGACGGGTCAGTGCAGGGATAGTGTGTGTGTGTATATCATTTTATTTTGTGTAGAACTGATAATTGTTGATAGCTTGTTTTTTCCCCCCATTTTCTGCTGAATAGTTTGGAATATTTTGATCAACATTAGAAATTCAAGTAAAACAGAACTGTGATTTGTCCTCAGTTTAACTACACAAAATACAAACATTAATGATGTTGCAGCTATTGTGCAAATGAACTAGTTCCCAGCAGACTTACTTAGTTACCTAGTTACGTTTCAGCACCATTATGACAACACCAGCCAGAATTTTAACTTTAAATAACTGATACATTACACATAACTGGAAGAGTACAGCCTGATTCTTATGTGATATCACACCATAATTATTCACAACATCAAAAAATTATGAGAGCACATCCATCTCCTAAGATAACCATGCAACTTTACTGCTGACTTTGTGTTTGACAAGACATGCTCAACCCAGAGCCCACACATTTGCTTTTTAAGATAAATCAGATGGTCCTAATTAGGGGATTTTGCTCTATTGCCATGGAGATGCATCTGTTGACATGAGGACTGTGTGACGTTTGAGGCCGCACAGAGACACCATGTAGAGCTGGTTTGTCACATTATCAAAACGTAACAATGCTAAACCCAGTGACAAAACACACAAAAAACAAACACAAGCTTCACAAAAGCAATAGAGCTGTGCATGCTGTGCATATTGTATGTATCTGAGCTGACATTTCTACAATATGATAGATTCAAAATAAACATAATCTTTAACCAGACAATCAATGCCAGAGGAAGGAGTATTGTTGTTTATCTTGAAAATGATAAACATTGTTCTTGCAGTTGTGCCCACATTCGAAGGTCAGAGTTGTGTTACAGGCAGACCAGAGTGAGAGTCAGAAGGGAATACTGTATTCAGTTTTTACTTGTTTTGCATTTAATGTGCTGGTTCACAAAATAATCCCTTCCATGGTGGTTTCTGCAGCTCCTGCGATGCTTCAGAGGAGATTTTCATCCTCTCTGTATTCATCTATGACTGCAAGACCATTCAGACTCAGCAGGTGTCCTGTTTGTACAAGTCTGTGTATGTGCATATAGAGGCGAGTGTGTATGCGTGGTATAGATGTGTGTATCTTGTTTGCTGCAGCCGACTGTGCTGGGGATGAACACTGGCCTGCGAGTGTTTTGCTCCAACATGACATTTTGTCTCCATCACGGTGCACCGACTGCAAAGAGCGCTCAGATCACAGCTTGAGTTCTCAGTGTGAGGTCTATTTTCACGTGTGCGCCGGCACACATGCTGATGGGTGTTTATCGTATAGAAGCACTATACGTGGTTTATGTCATCATGTGGACTGCAACCTCTGTCTTGTAGTTCGCTGTAACCAGAGATTCATGTGACTTTCTGAGCAGCAGCATCAGCACACGACATAGATGTCATACTTTCCCCCAAAGCTTCCCTCTGTTGAATTGATGTTCTGATTAGATTTTCAGGTACCTTGATGCATAACTTTGCATCCTAATGAGGTAAAACCTGATTTACTTCAAACTGTTAGGACCCTGCGATGCTTTAAGGTGCATGGACACCTGTGTGTTGCTCTGCCCCTCTCCCACTCTGCTCACAGTGATACCATCACAGCATCTCACCTGCAGTGGAAATTTCCCCCTCTGCTCAACCACCCCTGCAGCCACACCTCCTCATTAGCTGAACGGTTCTCACCTGCTCGCCACCTACTATTATCTCTGTATATATATACATATACAGTTCACCACCACCAAATCGTCTTCGTTCCTGCCTTTACTCCTTTCCCTGATTTCATCTTCATTACCATATCCTGGACAACCTGCCAGCCTTGCATCCCCAGCCTAGCCTGCCATTTTGGATCATTGTCTGCCTGTGGCTCGGTGGCTTTCGCCTATTCAAGCTCTGATTCACTGTGCCTACACTATTGTTGCTGTCCCTGATGCCTGGTTGGGATCTGCACCCTGTCTTCATCCGCACTGGAGCCACACCAGGCCCAGAGACACACCAGACGTGAGTTTTCCTCCGTAATCAGTTTTCCTGACACTTTCACCATTTGAACAATAATCTGCTTCTGAGCCCGACCACACCAATCGCCATTTTCTGCCACAGTTTTCTGGAAAGCTTCTGGTGCCAGTTTGATTCCTCTTTTTCCAGTCTCTCCTCCATCACCTCTGTGCTTAGACAGTCCAGCCTTTGACTGTCTGTAACCTCAAGTTCTTCCTCTCTTCCTTTTTTGTCCCTTTCTCTGCCACATTTGGTTGATCTTTCCTCTGTCTTCTCATCGGCTGATGCACAAGCCACTGCAGTCCCACTGTGGGCCATCCGACCTCCGTCAGAGGACATGCAAGTCTCCACACTCCTGCCCGCATTTCAGCTGGTCCCCAGGTTCCCTTTAGCGCATTGGGAGAACCCAGCAAGTTTACATGTCTTCTCCCCTGGGTCATCCCCTGCCTGCAAGCTATTGCAGACTCAGTTTTAGTCAACTTCGGCGGCACAGACTCAGTTCTTGGGACTGACCATTCACCAGCCTCCTGTACCAACTCTAGCTTCTGGCATTGACTGACCCTCCGTTGGACCCTGTCGACAGCCTCAACTCCTATCTGTCCCCAGCTTCAGCTCCAGCCCCAGAGGCCAGATCCAGGCCAAACCCCCATCTCCAAGGCCTCCTATCTATCCCAGAGTAGCTGGTTCCACTGCCTTCCTGGCATCCAGAGCAGCAGGACCTCACCTGGTCCTGGACTGTCCACTTCGCCTGACAATGCTCTGCATTACAGACATCTATTTACATATCAATAGTATTGAATCGTTATAGTGACATTAGCTGTAGATACACAGAACTTTGGACCAAATAGTAAAATGTGCAAATAAAAGTGGATTTCTCAAACAAGAATCTGGCTCCAGGGACTGTCCTCTGCTCTGATCCAGACAATACATTTACTTTTATACATTGTAAAAATTACAACAACTTGTCACTCAGGGTATTCCCATAAAATCTATCTGCTATTTCTATTTCTATTCATATTCTTTTATTCTGCACTCCTGCCTCTTTACCATGTGTCACTTAGACAGCCTGTTACATCATTTTGTCTCACAGGAGTAGCAAGATTATCTTCACTGCCATTCATCTTTTTAATCTTTGTGCTGCTACTTCTGGGAAATGCTGCTGTGACTGAAGCTGTTCAATTATACATGCTATACAGTCTCTTGTCACATATTTTCTTCCTTCCTACACCAGAGGAGAAAAGGTTGTAGAGCATCACTTGGATGATCTGTTGCATGGGAAATTATTCACTTTGTGAATAACCCCCCCCCCCATTGATGCTTAGATGAACTCCTAAAGTGAAAAAGTATCCATTTTTATGAGACCAGACTCCTCTGTTTGTTGTTATTTTGTGATTAGGTATTGTATTTATATTTTTTATTACACTCAACTGGCATTGATTTCTCACATTTCTCAAAATCAAGACTGCATAACTGATTCATATTTCATGTTTCGTTTTACACAGGATTTGTCTGTGCTTGGTTGTTGAGTGTGTTAGCTTGACTAACCTGAAGACGATTGGCAAAACAAAATCACAAAGCATTGAAACGGTCATTCATAACCAGGTGGTGTAAGAAATAACCTATTAAACATTGCAAATCTTAACATATAAATAGAGCTAAAATGAGATCAAACAGAAGACAAAGACACACTTCCCATCTGAATTCAAAACAAAGGATTAGGAGAAGGACCCAGATGTGATGTCAAATGCTGTTCAGAATCAAATGAATACATTTCCATATCAGATATGGTTATGTGCATATTTTTTCATTTTGCACTGACCAAGGGTAACCATATCAATATGCTTTGTTTTATTTGATTAAATATGTCATAAAGAAACTCAGAAACAAGCTCAGAAACCAAACTAAAATCAAGCAGAAAGTGTATTTTTAAACTGTCAAGATGTTTAACCTCAGGTTTTTATGACACAGTTCAACATTCAAACCATACATTTAGGCCACGGCATTTGTGTAGATCCAGAAAACTCAAATAACGGTTTGTTGTACTTGACATCATGGTACGGTGTACAACCGAACACCAGGTGTAAAAACGTGTTAGTGCTCTCATTTGACCTCATTAAGGATGAAGTTGTTGCTGAGGTAGTTTTACTAGTAGTTTGATTAAGTTAAAAACTTAAGTTAAATTTAAAAAATTTAAAAATTCTTGGATCTGTTTGGGTCCAAGTGAGATTATTGTTTTCTGCAAATCTAAAAATGGTCATTTACACACATTTTGCCAGCAAGCTACTTAAAGGGAGAGAGAAATAAAAGGACATTGTGTTGGAACTGCCCCCATATATTGGGGAAATCTTGTATCTGGGACTTCTCTGTGCTGCTCCTTTCAAGATGGTGAACTATCATGGTACTGCCCTGCAAGTTTACCCATTCCATGTATAAATAAAACTAAAATTCTTTGTTTACAAGAATTTGTCAGATTACTAGCAGAGGTAGTAAGACATTAATTTTGGGACATAAAAAAACATAAAATGTTATACATTGTCCCTTTATTGGAGATATATGCTCATTTCACCTTCTTTGACATGATTCCTTGATGGCCCCAAAGCCATCATTTTTGACCATGCTGATTGGATACATTTCGGTTGGTATGACACATAACAGGTTAGCAACAGGTCAGCCATTGGCTCTGCTGCTGCACGGCTCTGAGTCTAACACCCCAGAAAGCCCCAGAAGACGTTAGAGAGGAGTCGATCGATTTTCCCCAAAATACGATTTATATTTTATATACAAGTCATCACGCATTTTAAACAGACTCAAGAAAAAAAATCAAAAATGGCCCTCTATGGACCAGCCATCACTGATGACATTATAAAATTGTAAGGTTCTTCTTAGATATGGAACGGAATAATATGTCTCAGCTAGTTATGAGGAGTGCTGCTGCTGTCTAACAAGGTTTTATCTGGACTCAGAACAAAGGGGTGCCGCACAAGGTCTAACAAGAACTAGCGCCTGGATCTCACACACCCGCATTCAGCTTGAGAGAGAAAACTGTTTTAATAACAAGCTTGTGGATAGAGAACACAAGGTCAGACACCTGGCTCTCCGGGTCCAGATTGGTTCATATTGGCTGACACCTCCTGTCAACATGAACTCCCTTTGCAACACAGCACGTGTGTCTATTTATGTGTCTATATATGTTTCTATATATATATATATATATATACACACACACACACACACACACACATATTCATCTATATATATATATATATATATATATATATATATATATATATATATATATATGTACACACACACACAGACACACAAAGGATATTCACACAAAATCACAGTCTCCAAAAAGCAGTGCAAATAGCTTGAATACAGCCAAGCAATAGACCCAGGAAAAAAAACACCTGTGCATCAGGCAGAGCTCTCCTCCTGCTGCTGTGCCGCTCCAGGACCAGATTGCTTCTTAGCTGCCATTTGAGATTACAAATAGTCCAGCTGCTAAGCATCTCACCTTTACTGTCATCATGCACCTTTTTACTCTGGCAATCATGAACCTGAGTCTTTTGGGACTGAGGTAATCTTTTGGGGACTGAAGGAAACCAGGAAACAAGCAGCAGTAAAGGAAAAAGTGATGTAAGCCTGAGGTTGGAAAAAAAAAATCTGCCACCTCTGCACCCTGGGACATCTTGTTTACCAGAACTGCCGGCTCTCTCGTTTTCTGATTCCTTCCTTCACATTTTCTGTAATCTCTCCCTCAGCTCTTGAGCAAGCCAATGTCAGATGTCCTACTTCCAGGTGATGCATGCTCCCCCTTTTAAACACGAATCCAATACTCCCCTGCATATGCATTCCTCCCCCGCCTCCTCCCCAGCTCCTCCACCACACTTTCTCTCTTATCTCCGACTTTTTCCCAACTGCAGCCTCTGGTGCCAGATCGTCTGCTCACAACCTGACCATCTGCAAAACTCTATAACAGCAGGCAAGCAGTACTGGCTGCAGGGCTGCACTTCAGACACACCTTCAATTCTTTGCAGGCTGTTTTTCTAACTCATTGTTTGTTTGTTTTTTCACTTCAATTTCCCCAGAGAAATCTTCAGCAAGTTTTAACTAACTTGTAAATCTGCTGTTTCCAATTGTGTCCTTTCTAAGTAAGTTTCTTCTTGTTTCCAGAAAGCAGACCATTTGCTTACAGGGGGTAATTAAAAGAGGAGCTCTGTTGATCTCAGGGGATCTTCTACTTCCATTTACTGTTCCTATGGAGCACAGGTGCATGTGGATGTAAACACACAGAGACAGACATAACAGTTTGGATTATCAGAGGCAACATTCAGTTCACTGTATCAGTGACTGGATTAGGTTGCATCATTGCTTGGGAACATCTATCTCCATCTTCTCTCTCTGTGGGAATGTTTCACACTCTGTTTTCGTGGCTGAGAGATGTCTCAACTTTGCTGCCATCTCAGACTCTTAAAGGGGGGGATGTCACTAAACAGGCTTGACGACGCTCACTTCAACTGCTCAGCAGCTCTGGCCTCGTTAAGCGGTGTGGTTGCCGTGACAACGGAAACACAGAGAAAATTAGTGAATTGCTCAACTGATGGTCTCGTCTCTTGCCTAAGTGAAGTTGAAGCACTGATCACTGTGTGCCGCTTTGTTTCCACTCTTGGTCTTTTGACTCGCTGGATCCTCATCGGAAATCACAGAGATGCTCAGATTTCCACCTCTTGATGAATTTGGGGGAGAGAAGAAGCTGCGATATTTAGCCACTGAATTGATTTCCCACAGGTGCAATCAGCAGCCACCTTGTAATCAATGGAAAACAACTGTGCGATGCACAGTACCTTTAATCTTGCAGATGTCAATAGACCAGTGTCTATGCTCATCATGAGCCACTGCATCTCCCACCCCAGAAAAACACCGCAAAAGGCCAGTAGTTTGCTCACAGCACGGTTTGCTCTAAATACAGCAGAGCAGCGGATAACTGTAGAGAAACTCTCTCTCAGCTTCAGTATCGTTACATGTCCTTTTGGGGATCGTTCTCGTTCCTCTTGAGAACCATATTTGTCCAAACAACAAGTAGAAGGTGATTAATTCACTTTGCATCAGTGAGTTACAGTAACACAGGTTATTTGAAACATCAATGTTTGATAGGGAAATGCATCATGTAGTCACTTTTGAATGCTAACATTCATCTCACTGAGATGCTGCACATATGATGTGTTTTACCTGGGATTACATCTGAACTGATTTACGACAAGAATCACAAGAAACTCTTCTTAAGTCAAACATGTGCAGGTTTACCCTTCTGAATCCTGTATTAAAACAAATGACTTGTGAGCTCTTGTAAGTGAGCTCTCGAGTTGATGGTGATGCATGTATCCTGCACCTCCAGCTCTTCTAAGCTATACAATATTCTGTAATTTTTTTTTAAATTAATTACATAGGGTACACTCATAAATAGGAGTACCATCTACTGTGTACAAGATATGTATTTCACAACGCAAACATTTAGTTTTCTTCAGAGTAACACGTCTCACATTTGTAGCTAATTAAATTGCTGTAAACTGATTAGTGGTCTGACACAAGTGTATAAATCCATAGGTTTACTTGGGATCAAAATGTACTGTCTAAAGTGGGGAGGAATGGCTTACGATGATTCCTAGAAATACTTCCACAATGCACCTTGTGCACTTTGTTAGTAATCGACAGTTCAGTGATTATTCAACACTGATCAGGATCAATTCTGTGCAAGTTGCTGAATGTGTTGTTTTCACAGGTCTAACGACAGGGTAGTTGATTGCCTGCAGGTTTAATTACTTAGCTTCATTAAATTTGCCAATTCCCCTGAGCTCTGGTACACATTAGTGATTATGCTGTATTGTGGCTCTGACAGCTTGTCGTATACATCTCAGGCTGTGACTGAGCCAAAACTGAAAACAGAGCACCTGAGCAGGAAAACGCTGAAGAATGGACAGATGATTTACACTGCACCTGATCAATCCGCTGACACTGGAATGCACAGACAGACAGACAGACATGGATGGACGGATGGGTGGACGGATGTACAAATAGATAGACAGAGAGATGACTTTTCTAACCAAAGTTACGTCTGATTTGAAATGGGAGAGAAAATGTGTTTTGATTCTGTCCTCCTCACATCATTTCTCATTTGTCTGTATTGTGTTCCCATTTCCCCAGCGCTGTCACCAAGCTGTTTTTCATCCCTGCATCATGGAGGCTCAGCCAGATGCATCATGGGAGCTCATCAACAGTATGACAGATACAATATATGAGGGCTGAGGGGTCGTCATGGAGACTGACAGCTACACCTCCACTGCTGCCGACTGGGCCGGGACGGTGGTTCCTCTGGAGGAGGGGGAAGGAGGAGGAGGCGGCTCGGCTTGGTTCATGCCCTACTCTCTGGGCTTCCAGGTGTCGCTCACTGCCTTCCTCATGCTGGAGCTGGTGCTGGGCTTCAGCAGCAACCTGACGGTGCTGGTGCTCTACTGCTCCCAGTCGAACCTGGTGGACTCTGTGAGCAACATGGTGACCGTCAACCTGCATGTCCTGGACGTGATGGTGTGCGTGCTGTGTCTGCCCCTCACCCTGGTCATCGTGCTGCTCCCCGCCGGGCCCAACCTAGCCCTGCTCTGCTGCTTCCACGAAGCCTGTGTCACCTTCGCCAGCATCGCCACAGCCGTCAACATCCTGGTCATCAGCCTGGACCGCTACGACATCTCCGTGCGTCCAGCTAACAGGCTGCTGACGCCGCGCCGCGCCTCCCTGCTGCTGGCCGCTGTCTGGATCACCTCAGTGGCCGTGTTCTTCATCCCGTTCCTGGAGGTGCAGTGGTCCGATGGAGAGGAGGCAGGAGAGGAGAGCGGGCCGGTCACACCTCTGTCTTTGTCCTCAGGTGGCGGTGGTGCCACAGCGGTGCCTGGGTGGCGTAATCGGACGCTGCTGTGCGTGGGTGGGCAGGGCTACCACATGGGCCTGGGTACGTACTACCACCTCATCCTGCAGGTGCCGATCTTCTTCACTACCGTGGCGGTCATGCTCTTCACCTACTCCAGGATACTGAGGGCTTTAAACATTCGCATCGGCTCTCACATAAAGAAGGGCCAGCGCTTCAGGGGGCCCTCGTGCAGGGGGCATCACAAGAAGCAGAAAAAAAAGAAGGGAGGTGTCGGCGTTATGGTCGGACAGGAAGCAGAAGGGGACCAGTGCACTGCTGATGGGACCAAACAGCTCAGCCACCCTCCCCTCATCCCCTCCCCCTCCCCCACGCCCACAGCTACGTCCCCCCCTGCCCTGTCCTCCTCCGCCCCGCTTGTCACCACTGAGATGGCCGCTGCAGCCCACGTGCCCCCCACCATGGGCGTGCAGGCCTCTGTGTCGGCCATCATCGCCCTGAGGCGTGCAGTGCGGCGGCACAGGGATCGACGGGAGAGACAGCGACGCGTGTTCCGGATGTCCCTCATCATCATCACCACCTTCCTCGGCTGCTGGGCTCCACTCTCTATCACCAACCTGCTGATCCTGGGCGTGGGCCCCAGTGATGCGCTGGTCAGCCTGCGGCTCTGGTTCCTGGCTCTGGCCTATGGCACCACCATCTCCCACCCGCTGCTCTACGCCTTCACCCGGCAGAAGTTACGCCGCGCCCTCCGCACCAAGGTCAAAAAGAGGGTGGTGTCCCTGCTACAGGTCGACCCTTCACCGGGAGGCACCGTCATACACAACTCATGGGTGGAGAACAGGAAAACCAGCCGACAAGTGCGGCTGGAGGCAAGCGAAGGC
The DNA here is from genome assembly GCA_029224185.1 of Karalla daura. Classification (NCBI taxonomy): domain Eukaryota; kingdom Metazoa; phylum Chordata; class Actinopteri; order Chaetodontiformes; family Leiognathidae; genus Karalla; species Karalla daura. Next base: position 21,092,228 of record CM055188.1, read on the forward strand.
ACTGACCACTGCCTGGCAGAGGTCCTCTGAGACTGAGACACGAGGGCCCCTGCTGTAATTAAAATCTGGCATACAGACACAGGTGTGCTCTATTATGAAGCTCACTGGTGTGTGAAGTCAGAAATGAGAAATGTGAAAACACATTTCCACCTCTGGGAGATGTCTTTGATGTAACCACACGCAGCAAGCCATGCTTTATACGGCGAACACTCACCTCGGGCAGCAGTGGGAGCAGGACTCACAACATCTGCAGCTGAAGGAAATCAAACAAAGCAAACATGCCGTCGTGTGTAGAATTTGCAGAAGAGTCTGTTTACATATGGAGCTGAACGAAAGAAGAACGTGTGTCTCACCAGACTGAGACACATATACTTAATGTTAATCCACTGAAGGTACTCTAAGGCAGCTTTAAAAAAAAACAAATGTTGATATGTTACACAGATGAACAATAAAAAGAAAACTCCTTGATTGTATTTAATATTGTCTCTGCCTTAATGCTGCTCTGAAGGTTTGCTGCTGGGTATTCTGAGCTACAAGGGAATGTGATGGATGTTTACAAACACTGTAAATGTTTCAGGGTTTTAAGAGTAACTAAACCCCCAAACCACTTTATTCTGCTGAAAACAAATGTATTTGGATATGAAGTAGCGTTGTTGATTGATACCGGTCCAACTCTTCACATTTTAATCAATGTGATGTAATGCAATGTACTCAATGTATGAATGACTGTCCTCTATGGGTTTAAACCTGGCTATTACAATCAAATTTTTCTATTCGCGGAGACAGAGGCCGATGACGTTTTGGAGGCAGCTTTCTTTACAAACCACCACTGTCTGCCCCTTCTTTTGACTATAATGAATCCCCAGAATCTGCCTGTTAAAATGGTTCGTTGAAAAGATTTGCTCACTGACTCATGCAGTGCTCAGTGGGAGCCCTGACTGCAGAGTTCAGCATACTTGCTGAGGGATGGCGAGTTCACGGACCGCAGTACCAGATCATTCGTGGGAGACGCAGCACAACTATGAGTTGTATATACACGGACTAATATTGCTACAGTACATGGTGAACACTAGTCCTCTGCACACGCTACATGAATTGAAACAAGACGCTACTGGGATATGCAATGCATATAATTTTAGCTGTACAGTTACTGAATGTGAATCGAGCGCTCTGTTCTGAGTCGCAGTTTTCTCTTGAGTCTTTGGAGCCAGAAGAAACCGTATTTGGATGAGAGGGTGGGGCTGGAGATCAGTGAATGACCGATCTATCTTTTGACTTGACATCGTCAACACACCCACTTATCTGTGCGATCCATTCTGACTATTGGAGAATAACCCAGCTCTACAAACATGGTAATACAAACAAACTAACTTAACACAGTCTATGCTTCCGATGAATGTAACTTGTCCTCTCACCTCGGTCGCCTTTGGACCCTGTGAGGATCATCCGTCAGTCACTGTCGGTCATACATGTCAATCTGATAGAAACGCCCCTTATTATTCAATTTATTTAAAGCTCTGTTATTGGATTAATCACAAAACTATTTTAAAATTGACCACCAGATCACACTCTGGCGTGAGAAACTTTTGAAACCATTGTTTCGACCATTATGAGTTGTGAAATGTCATTTCATGATTGAGTGTGTATTGGAGTTTTTTTTTTGAGTCAGTCCTAGCTGATCTCAATGGTATAGCAGAGTAACTTCACTTGACTTCATTTTTCACACCAAAAGAGTCCGTCCTTTATGTACAGTCTATGACCTAGACACACTTCAGCCAAAAACCGAGGGGTTTAGTTATTCTTTAAGAAAGTATCTCTTTGTGTCAGAGGGCAATTAAAGGCTATTGTGAAATATTAAATGCAGTTTTACTTCAGCTTAAGCAGTTTGATGATTGTTGTTACAGTGTTTATTTAATATCTTGCAAAGCTTTCCTATAATTGCAACACTTTTCAAAGTTTGTATAAATTGACGTGATAACTTGATGTTCTACATATGCGATAGTACAAGCTGTGCATATTGTTTTGAGTATTTGCTTGTCATTTGGCTAATTTGATATATTGCATAAAATTAGAGGAAGATAAAGATTTTCCATTCTTGTGCACACAGAAAAATACTAAACACTGGTTAAATTGAGCAGACAAAGACCATCAAGCTGCTCAGCTGCTGAATGCATCACGTACCACACAGACATGTGAGGATGTGAAAGGGCAAAGGGGAAGAACAGGCTTATGACTTACTAAATGCTGAAAGAATTATGTGAAAAGTCAACTGGTGTAACTGTGGACACTGAACACTGCAAACCGGTAATATAATGCAGTCCAATCAATTCCCTGAACTACAAGCTTAAAAAAAAAAAAAAATCATTCGTCACAGGTCTGTTCATTTGGACTGCAATATAATGAATGTTGCTCTGTGGTTCAGTTTGGTGATTTCTGGCATTTTAGATGCACAGTTTTAATTTGAACTAGCATTCCCGTGTAAATACAAAAATGTAAAAATGCAAATGTAAATCACATGTGAAGTCCACTGTCATGCTGCCGTCTGGGACACACTCTCCTCTAATGGTGTACTTTTTCAGAGGCCATGTGATTTCTCCTCCTCTCTCACACACGCACACACACACACGTGAAAGTTATCTCTTTCATCTCCTTACATAATGTACAGATTATTGTATATACACCATGAATGTTATATTTTATCTTCATGGTGCTGTTTTTATGTCACTGTATCACCATGCAAGAGTGAATTATATCAATAAAATGAAATACTGATGTCTAGACTCCCCACCTTGATATGAGTTTATGTTTATCCTCATGTAAGTAAACGCTGCGGCTGTGTGCTTTGTTATACAAAGTATATTTATGAGCCGCAGGGCTGGGATTCGATACGACTTCCCTCATGAAGAATTCGACTCATGAGACCTTTGCTGAGAGGGAATAACATGCTGACAATGTATGGCACTGTCTGTGTGGCTCACATGATGTGCTACACGGACACCTGAGGGGAGAATCAGTGAAGTGAGGGACACTCAGTCCTCCTAGGCACACAACCACACATTGTGGCTATGAATAAACATCCACACTTTAAAACCATCACTATTCTTTATTGTGGTCTATTCACAGAGACTGCATCATTGTCTGTGATATGCAGTACATGTTGACAGTGAAGGTATTGTCCTGTTTGTGTGCTTGAAGAAGACTCAGAACTGAAACAAACACTGGCTTTGATCAGGTCCTCAAAGATCAGGTCCTCATTCATAAATACATTTCAGATAGCGAAACGGCAATTAGAAAAAGGGGAAATCTGACAAAAATGCACAATGTGGGGTCTTGTACCATGAAGACGCAAACCACGCCTCCCCCTCACCTGCAAAACATTGCATTTGCATATATCCATCTTCATTCAGGTAGGCAAGTGTATGAAGGCATCCAACTGTGAGGCAGCAGTTATGAAACTTCATTGCTTCACTGCATTTTGGATAAGTTTTGTATCTGGTTTTCATTAGCATTTGGACCACAAAAGATTTTTTTGTACCTCTGTTTATCAACCCGATTCTGCCTCAAACTGAAGCCACTGAACACGTTCCATAGCTGTATCGCTCTAGTTACCACCTACTTTAGGTAAACATTGCTAAAAGAGCTTATGTTTTGTGCCTTGCGTGCACATTAAAATTGTTTGAGATGTGGGTGTTGCAGCTTGAAACACATCATCACTGATTCACCTGTACTGAGGATATGATGATGATTTTGGGCCTGCTCTATATCTTTGGCCGAAAATACACTGTAATTGTCTAACAAGGGGTATGGCCTTCTTGGAGTGGGTCAGGTCAGTTCTTTCCACTTCATATATAAACAAAAAAGCTGTCCCCGGAAATAATATACATGTCCAGTAAGAGGCAATGTAAACTAAACAAACATAGTAGCAGTGGATAACAATAATAAAGTCAGCAAACAACTCAAACAAAACTGAGACTTCAGACTAGCTATTGCAGGGTTTCTCAACTGGTCTCACTCTGGGACCCCTATTTTCCCATGGTCATTAAGTTGCGACCCACTTTTATAGAATTCAAACCAAGCAAGTGTATTTTATTTTAACTTTTTTTTGTTTTGATGGTTTCATGCTCTCATTTGACAGCACTTCACCACATACAACACACTGGGGTCTCTGGCCCTTATTATCCTCAATGTATGAAAATCCACACTTTAAATTTACGCTTTGCTGTCTGACTGTAACTGCTAACTTCTCACAAACTTGTCGTGAGCGTCAATCAAATTGTAGTTACCATGGTTATCGCACCGCAGCAGCTGAATTGTGGCTCGTGCTTTTCAAAATAAGTTCTTTTTCAAAGTAAAAGACCACAATGTCCAACATCAGATTACTTACTTTTTTTTTAACCAGCTGTCCGTGACCCATCCAGAACGGGTCCGCGACCCATTTCTGGGTCACAACATACAAATTGAGAATCACTGAGCTACTGGACAGTTTCAATAGTTTATTTAACTCAATTCACTGCTTGTCTTGTTATGAATGACTCAGGTGTGACGTCATTAAACTTGTTTTACTCCCCTAAACTACCTTTTACTTCTGCTTATATACTTGTGTTGCCTGTGCTGCTAGACGTGTATGTTTAATTACATACTATTGAATGCAATCTTAATCGATTTTATACTCAGTTCCAACCTCTGTGCGCACACAAGCTCTGTATTAAAATACCACAGAGCCAGACAAGTAGCATTTTGATTGGCTAAATTTATTGTTTGATAGTTAAAACAGCAGGACGAATAAAGTAAACAATTTAAAACACAGAGTTGAGGACTGATCTCCAAACACAGGCACCATCTCGCTTCTGTTTGCAAAGGACAGATCCAATACTTATAACTTCCATGATTATTGTGCAGACTTCCAGGAGGGGCAGTGTCTGATAAAGAGAGTCAGAGACAACAGAGGAAATTAATCATGAGGTTAATATGTTGAGAAACACAGAAAAATACAATGCGTGTGTCATGTGACTCACCAGGCAGACGCGGCTGTTTCTGGCTGCCGTGGCGCTGCTCACTAAATCAGCCTTCTCATCCACGGTCACGATGAGGTTTTTCATCATTTCCACCATTTCCACAAAAGCACTGAGAACGCAAGAGCGAGGGAGGCAGCAGAGAGCATCATCAGAGCCTGAACAGCAGCAACTTCTGGATTTTAGGTAGAACTAGTCTGACCACCACATAAAGATTACCTCTATCTGAATAAGGTCCTATCTGGCATGCAAACACTTTATTCAGGACAAAACTAGTAGTAGAAATTTTGCAGCAAAGCCAAAAATGGCAGTTGACTATTTGATGACAGATGTTCAGGGTCATGTCCAAAAGAAGATTTTTTTAGGATGAGGGTGAAACTCAGACGATGCTTAACATTTTGACGGGTACGAATAGATTTGATGTCTGCAAAATATATTTGAGCGGATGTCTGAGCCAATAAAAGAAGCCAGATAGAACAGCTAGTGGCCACACTCCTCCATCTCTCCAAACCACAAAGGATACGATAATCACGCAAGGAATGTCACGTCATCGTGTGTGGGCCTTTATCCTACTATGCTCCCTATGATTCTACACCATAATCCAATTACTGTCTTGTTTTGAAAAGGCTCCATACTCTGATTATTGTTGTGCATTTTCACAGAGTGGATGGCTGCTGCGGACAGGATGTACCTTGTGTATGGCTCTGGTATTGGCACACCATAAGTCATACTTCGTAAAATTTTCAGGTTCAGGAAGTTGTCGTGCTCAATGACTTTCCTCAGGTGATCACAAAACTTCTGCAAAGCCTGGAACTTTTTCTCTGCAGCAGACAAGAGACTTTCTACTTCAGCATCATCATCATCATCATCATCACCACCAGACAGAGACAGACAGTGTTCCTCACCGAGGTGGACCTGGTTTGTGACAGCACCAAACTCCCAGTCCATCTGCAGCAGCTCCAACTCCAGCTGAAGCTGCACAAATCACATCCGGGAACAGGTAAGACAGTCTCCACTCCCTGAACTTCAACACAACTGAGGCAGATCACACTGCGGCCAGGCCCTGAGCTGAAGTGAAGTCACCACGAAGCTTACCTCATCCAGCTGCCTCTGTGATTTGAATCGTGCTTCAGCCTCATACAGTCGAGGAGAGAAGGCAGGGCGCTTCTCTTCCCAGTCTGGTTGAACCCTTCTTGGAGTTTTAGCACGAAGCCTTGATAACACTTTGCGCATTATCTCCTAAAATGTAGAAATGTGAGAAAGCGTAAATATCCCCTTAGCTGCATTCACGCTTTTTCGACAGACACGAAAAAGTGGCAAGTAGGGGAGTGAATTCAAATCGGGTTGCGCGAATGAAGTTGGGAAAAAAAACTGAACTTTTCAGGTGGTATCGCACCACGACATAAAATCAGAGGCGAGTTTATCCTGACGTCACAGTTTGCGCCGACGCATGGAGGAAAAACTAGGGGTTTGTGTGTGGGCACCCGATCCTCAATGACATCACTATAGTTTTTTAAACCGGAGCCGCTCAAGCCCAAATCAGTGAGGGGGAACGGCTCCTGAACTAGACAGTGAACCTCCAGTCATAAACCCAGACACTTCTGGGACTTGCACAGTCAATACAGGACAGTGGAGGGGTGGAGCGTGATGCAATTTTCACAAAAACGGTCAGGCGGCACGACTCAAGCGTCTTGAGTGATTTTGAACGTAGTTTAATACTCAGTATTTTCCACAGCTCTGTATTGTTAGGGTGGCCAACTTGACGACAGATGCCCGCCACTTTGACTAAATGCCTCTGGAAAAACAAAAAAAAACAAAAACAAAAAAAGGCCCTCTGGAAAAAAAAAATCCATATCCCATCCACATTAGAGGGTAGTGGGTTAGAGCTAGTCATCATGAAGGTGGTACACACTAGGTGTGTGTGTGCGTCAAAACTGAAACTATAATGGCAGGACAAACACTGCAGATATTTGCTGGGGAGAGGGGGGATCCCACACTGGTGAACTCATAGACACAAGAAAGAGTAGACGCTGCATCTACCACTACTGCCTATAGACACAGACGAGCCGTGGGGCCGCCATGTTGGAAACGTCACCGACTCCACTCGGTGTAATCTGTTTGACAGGCGCAATGACATGTCAGCGCAATTAAACACCATTAATAATCATAACTCACTTAAACTTCACAGATTTTCATTTGTTTTTTTTGCTGAAAACGTCATACATGTAGTTATGACAAAGGACACATGGTTTGACTTATATTGACATTCAAAGTGGGCTTAATAGTAATAGAATATTCTGATATATGATATATGGGATGGATGATAGGTATTTCGCAAAACACACAATGCAGAAGAAGATAGTGGCAATGAAAGTACTATTCAGCTTGTCTGATGACACACACACACACACACACACATATCGAGAAAGAGAAAAAGAGAAATATATAGATATATAAATACAGATATATAGACAGGGTTACATTACAATAAAAAAAAGAATGACAACTATAAGTAACTAGAACAAAGCCTGGATAATAAATTGGGAGCAGAGCAAAGCGGAAGTGCCTCTACACACTCTCATTTTGTGTTTCAGACTTAACAAAGCGGGGATTAAAAGTGTAGATGCTCAACTTTAACAAGAAATTGACACCCCATCGCCCCAAACCATATTTGCATATGTAGAAAGTTGCTCTTGACAGTTTTGCATAGGCTAAAAGCCCTGAAAGAGGACTGTTTAACAGAGCTTCTTTCTTATATTTCCTCTCTGCAGCCACTTCCCATTTATCCTGATGCCTCTGTCTTAACTTAAGGAAAAACCTTTAGCAATGAAAACATTGAAGCCAAGTTTATTTTTTTACCTTCTTCCTATTTTTCGACATTCTATCTTCCTGTTTCCTAATAATTCCTCTGTACTTCTTCCTATTTTCTTCCTGCAACTGTCTTTCAGATTTTGCTGCTGGACATGAATAAAGTACAGTAATATTCTATAACAATAACAATGTTCAATCCTACTTGTCAAAAGTAATTCCACAAACAATTTCCTGCAGGAAACACTGAAAACATTTTTATAATCTAATGAGACAGCTTCTCAAAGGTCTGTCGCAAAAGCATAATAAGGAGATTTTGAGTATATGTATCAAGGCGCACTATGTGTTAACATGAGGAAACTAAATATAAGACATCTAATAAAACCACATCTGTTCATGTTAAGCAAAGTCACATGGGACAAGGTTTTACCAAAATTACCGGACCTTGCCGGTTTAGACAAGAATTACGGATAATGCGCCAAAATGCCCTCCAGTGTAAACACCTGCAAGTAGAAATTGTTCTTTGAAATTTTCAAGAAATTTTATTTAGCAAAAAACTAAAAAAAAAAAAAACAACAAAGGCTCTCCTATGGGCTCACTGTGCTTGAAAATAACAAATGGTGTTACCCTGGTAACATCACTGTTAGAGAGAGTCAACTGTTTGTCTCCGACTGTATTACATCCCCAGAGAGTATTCACATGCCACCGTCGAGGATGTTTACATTCCTCCCTCTGCCAACATGGCTCCTGTGTGTGACGTCAACCGTTGCCCAGATCCAGGCAAAACACAGATCCACAGATCCAGTGACTTCATTGCCATCTCAGGTAATTTCAACCACATCTCCACCACCTTTTAACAGTATATGACCTGCCCAACCAGAGAAGTCCCGTCCTTGGACCGACTGTATGCAAATGTTAAATACACATAGAGGTGCTCCCCCCTCTGGGAAAGTTTTGAGGTTACAGATAATTCAAAGACTTTACACATACAGTTAGAGATATGAGAAGCACTCAGTGAGCTGCACGACATTGATGGGCTCACAGTGCCAGTCAGGACAGGCCATTGTTACACAAGTAACAGCCCACAGGTGTCAAAGTAAGACAGAAACACTCTGTACACTCTTTTCCAGACATGGGAGTGATGCAGATCAGTTTCTTACCAGATACACGGATATGGGGACGGGTTCTCTTGTTAAGGATGGTCCTCGTCCCGGATTTATCTTGGCGATACAGGATCTTCTTCGGTTCAAGTTGGACGTTGCTGCCAGTGGCTTCTTGTGTGGCTTCATGGTCGCCGTTGCTTTCAGTGGCGGTGGGATCATGCGGTACTTTGTGGTGATCATTGGTTCTGATGGGTGTATGTTCTTTGGGACGGTAAATGGCTTCATTGAGCTCCTGCGGAACTTTGTGCTGGTCAATGCCTCCAGGGACTTTACAGTGTGGTTCATGGTGAGAGGACGTCACTGCTGCCTGTGGTGAATGAGAAAGCAACAATATCAGCTAAGTTTACATTGCCAACCTAAGGTGGGCCAAATCTAATATAAAACATTAAACAAACAGGGTTGTTCATCATATAATCAGTAGAAAATAAGGTAAAACAAAAATCTAATTAAAAAATAGAAAATTTGCATGTGTAAATCTTTGCCTCTGCCTCAGTCACAAAAAAACCTTTAAATGATTGAGGGTGTGTTTTCTCTTCTCCACTTGACCCATCTATTCATATGGGGAAAAACGTTTCAGTGCTTAAGTGGTAAAAACGTGGCTGTAGGGAGACGACGTTCGCTCCAATCAATCAAGAAAAATAAGCAAACCACCATGGAGGTGAGACGCTCAGAAATGCACTGATGTGATTTGGTGTTTGTACTAAGAATATTGCGGCTAGTGTCTCAAGTTAAAGTGTAAAAATTCCAGTTTGCATGCATGACAGCGCAAATACTTATTGCAGATTATGGAGAGACGACCACAACCAGGGGTCAGTCGGAGGCTCATTGTTTAAATTTTGTTAATGGCTCAGGTTTTTGGAGCATACTGCATGAAAGGGCACAGACAGAGGACAACAAACACAATAAAATGGAAAATATCATGTGCCTGATGTGGACTGCTGTGGCTCAGAGCACCATGAAAAGAGAACTCTTCCTTTGAATTTTCAAGAGCTGTAACAAATGATAATTTTTGTAGTTGATTAATGTACCTGTTATTTTCTTGCTCTTAGTTATTTGGGATGTAAAATGACATAAAAACAATAAAGATGTTAGCACTTGTTACACTAAGGTCTTTTAAGTACTTTAACGGTCAGTTTGTTCAATATTCTGCCATCGAGGACTAAAGAAACCAGAAAAAAACATGTTTTTTAAAGTTAAGATTAGAGAATAATCACTCAATTTCTTGAAACCCCTCCCTCATTTTTTCAAATGCTTAAATCGATTATCAAAATAGTCAAATATTTTATCAACTGAATAGCTGTTGCATCTCTAGTTATGTGTGTTGTGTTCATTTCGTCTATCGGTCTTGAGCGGTGTGTGGTCTATGAACAGTCACCTAAACAAATCTGAGCGCCTGAGCACTGACTGAGCCTGCAGTATGAAGCTAAGTCGCAGGATCACTACAGTTAGAAACCAGGATCACACCGCGTGAAGCAACCAGAACCCAAAGAGCCTAACGGTGAGTGAGTGTGCACGGTTTAAACTGGAACTACGGAGCGAAATGTATCTAGAAGCTTACCACGAAAGGGCAAAAGGGACCTTCGAGAAAGATGAAACCCTCCGTGTTATTGTCCAGCTTATTGTAGGATACTTCCGCATGGAGCGGGCGCGAAACGTTCGAAGTTCTTGTTCGCGCGTGAGCGGGAGCGGTGCTGTTACACTGGCGCCACCTGCAGCATCGGAGCAGACTGCAGCCTGCAGTTTAGTCATGGATTATCTCATAATAAATCCATGCCTACAGTCTACATTTGGCAAGGGGGCATATTGGTATTGACCTGGAGTGTTTTAAGGGAGGTGCCCAACAAACTGGCCCCTTTTCTGCTCACTATGCATTATGTCATCATTGAAAGCAGCCAATTATGGCTTTGAGATAGATAGATAGATAGATAGATAGATAGATAGATAGATAGATAGATAGATAGATAGATAGATAGATAGATAGATAGATAGATAGATAGATAGATAGATAGATAGATAGATAGATAGATAGATAGATAGATAGATAGATAGATAGATAGATAGATAGATAGATAGATAGATATCAAAAGGCTATCAGAGGCCTCTGCTTTTGATAGGCCTCCACTGGCTACCAGTAGCAGCCTGAACAGAGTGCACAGAGAGACCTCTGGATCCGCTCCCTCTTACCTGAACTCCATCATACAGGTCTTTGCTCCCTCTCGAGGATTACGTTCCTCCCAAGAATGTTGCCTTGCACTGCCATCCCTACAGACAAAGCAATCTCACTCCAGACTGTTTGCCTTTATGATCCACAATGATGAATTATGTGGCTGAAGTTACATTTTCAGAGCAATGAGCACAAAAGATTTGGGTCTGTTATGGTCTTCTGGTCTGGAAAAAATGAAGCCAATGCAAAAGTGATTGCTGAAATCCAGTATGGTTGGCCCTAAAAGACACTTTCACCAATACACACCCATTCAAAAGACATTATTTCTCATTATGAAATCATACATTTTTATTTCACAATTCTTTCCTCTTTTAACAGCTAAATGTTCTCAAGCCAGAGTGTGACCCGGTGGTCGATTTGAAAATAAATCCATGATTAACACGATGTTAGAACTTAAAGAATGAATATGGGTGTGTATCTGGTTGACAGGGGATCCTTACAATGTGTTCATACAGCCGCTGATATGCATCGTATGGATCAGTGGTTGTGGTGAGGATGGAAGAGGTACAAATTTTGACCGTCAGTCACTCCTCTTCCACCTGTGAGGATCTTTTGTTGGTTGCTTCAAAGAAAGGCCGAAGGGATCGTCTGGTCTCAGTCAAAGTGTTTATTCTGGTCACAGGTAGAGAATGTAGCGTGCTGGGCCCAGAGAGACAGAGTTCTCGCAGGATCTTATTCAGAGTGAGCCCCGATCTATTAGGCAGGCAAGTGCCCTCCACAGTGTACCACAGATAGATACATGGGCGCCAATCTCGCCATTGTTTTATGGATATATGGTGCTGCCCTTCAAGGGTACAGATAATTAGTTGAGTTAGTGCTATTCTGGTCATCATGGCATAGGTCAGATACACAGGTCGCTATCTCTGTCCAGTGTCATGTGCTCTGAGAGAGAGAGAGTAGCTCTGAGGAACGCCATGGCCTCCCTTCAGATGGAAAAGTGTCTAGCAGGCCAGATTATTCTTACACACCCTTGCCCTCTCATCCATTTAGATTCTTCTGGCTCCAAAGAGGCAAGAAGTCAGCACCATGTCAGCCAAATTCCTGGCTTCAAAAATGGCTCCTCTCAAACCAACGGTTGATGTCATGGAGGGTTGGGGCTTGGATATGACTACAGCATACACACACACACACAGTCACAATAGTGTCTCACGTGTCCCACCCAAAGGCGGAGGAAGTGCTGTGACCATTACATCATTAACTACATTTTGATACAAGCTTGATGTAATGATTTTGAATGTAGTAACAGCTCTCTCTCTCTCGCTTACTCACACACACACACAAGCACACACATTCAAAACCATGCACACACTTAGTCAAATGTGACCTACAGTACAAAGTACCTATTGGACAAGCACCACTCAAAAAATGTGGATGGAAGTTTTAATACTTAAGCTGAAATATCCACAATATGCTAAGTACATTCAAAGTTAAGACAGAAATCTTTGCAAAAATAATCACTTGTGTTTAAAATAAACAAGAGCAATTGAAAGTTATATAACAAATGTTGCAGAAATATATGTTCAGTAAGCACACTCCACGAGTGTACCAATGCATGAAATAAAAAAAAAACAATGTATTTTTTGATGATTCAGATGTGAAAAGTTTTGATGATTTTTCACAGAAACAAGACAAACTGCAAGAGACAGACGTCCAGAAAATATTACTGTAAAATCTGTATTAAGTATATTTTTACAATTGGCACTTTGTGTGTGAGATTAGCACTACTTAGTTAAATGTTTCAGCACTTGAAATATTTCTCCCAGCCAGTCTTGTTTGGTCGTTTCCATCCTAAAGTAAGCAAAATACAGCATTTGAGGTCAAAATGACAGGATCGATAGAGGGGAAGGCTTATGGAATAAACGTGCTCTGGTCATACGCAGCCTATACTGCCATCTACTGTAGAAACACAAGTGGTGATAAACAATTACAAAACCTCGACTCTGCTCACCTCTCTGCTGGATCTACTTTGCATGTCCGTTCTGCTTCATCCTCACAGATAATGGAGGACTTCTCCTAAAATGAGGATGACAAGGCAATCGGTAACATGAAATAAAAAAAATGAATACTCCAAATACACTGATCAAACAACCACAGCTCTTAATTTATGTTAAGACCCATTTAACTTTTATTTTGGTTTTAAACTGATACATCTATTATCTTCATGTCCAACATGTGATCAAAGAGTAAAGGCTTTTTATGAAGTCAAGGGGTGGGTGTAAGGGATTCAAATTTGACACTTTTGACACTCAAATTTGAACTGTTAAAACAGTCACAAAAACTTTGTCTATAGGGTGAAAAGTAGTCTGCCATGATCATTTCCTTAAAAATAAACATTTTTCTTAAAAATTATAAAAATAATCTACTGAACAGTTTTGTGCAATAAGGAACACAAGCCAATTACAATTTATTGCAGGTGTGTACTAAATGGACCAATTAAAAGCTTTGTCAAAGGTTCATTTTCTGTTAGATTTGATCAATTTAATCACTTGTGAATTACATGTTTTTCATGATCATATCATTTACATGGATGTCACATGCTACATGCCATTTTCTACCAAACAAATATGTTGTCTCACCCAATACTGATTGTTTGCTGATTGTTTTGACCAAACCCCAATGCTAGATATTACACCAGTGTTTAAACCCATGATTCTGCTGCATCTATCATTTGCACAAAAGCAGCCGACAGCAGCTGAACACACTACAATACTGGATACAACTATAAATGCAGGAGTCCATCTGCTTTCAATCTACAATTCACAATAAATAACCTACACTTAATACTTACGTACCTCATAACGCCAAGTTTTCCTCTTTCAAAGAAAAGCTCCACTGTTACTTTAGGCCCCTGTGGGTAAAGTCTGGCATAGAACGTCCTGTGGTGCACCATGGCTTTGAACCAACCCACTGCCAACTCAGACCAGTTGCTGCCATTCACAGGAATCACCTGGGGGGGGGGGACAAAATATTACCCTGAACTGAGAGAATTTCTTCCTATTTATCATCAATTGATAAGGCGGTGACTAATCTCATGGACAAACACCGATACTGTAACCACATCTAAGTTCTTATGGTAGAAAGCACTATATTAACCAGTTCCACGTATGTAAATCGTTATAGGGTTATGGAGAGAAGCGCTCACATTTGCTACCGAGACCTGAACGGCCTGAAGTGGAATCGCAGCCATTTCTGGGGTCAGGTCTCTAACACCCCACAGTGGTAGACAGACGGTGTCACCGTAGTCCAGCCTCTTCACCTCCACCTTGATCGACATCTTTCTCTTCACATCATTCATGATATTCTCATCTGATGTTCCAGAGAGAGACAGTGGCAAGTTCTGATATTAGTAAAAGATAATCTAGACTTTAGACTTTTCTTTTATTTATCCCTTTGGGATGGCTCCCTCAGGGACATTTACATTTCCAGTAGCATTGAATAGCACAATAGAGCAATATGAAACAATAGGATCGAGATGTAAATATATATGATGCATGCATTAGAAAAATTGTGATAAGCGTATAAACAGTGAGGTAATAAACAGGAAATAGTAAGGTGATAGTAAAGTCATAGGTCAACAGTAATATAACAGTTATACATAGTAATTAATGTATGTACGTATTTCCTGTAGGATAAAAGTTTATATAAATGATATACAAGAGAGTAAATAATACACTATAAATTAATGATAAACAGACAAAATATACATTAATGATGAACAGAATGTATAAAATATAGGTACATACAAGTACATACACATTTTACACAGTTCACATTCCACACATTGGCTATCAAATGTGTGTAATCTAGTGTGAATCTAGAGTAGAATCATCTAGTGGGGGCTGCTGGCTGGAAATGTGACACTGCTACCACCTAGAGGAATGCATTTGTAAAGCCATCCCAATACACAAAACTGGACCCACCTGCACTTACTCCACATATCCTCATAACTTCAGCCCTGCACCATTGTTCTTGCTTGGAGAGCCAACCCATAACAAGAGTTCCGATGTTTGGAATACGCTTCTGTTCAGCATACGAACTACCTGCTTGCCATCTTCTCCGAATGAGTAAAACATAATGAAAACCAGAAACATGTGGATTATTTAATAAAGCGGGAGGAAAAAATACACAGAGAAAGCTGGACAAGACAAAAAGGTTAATCGTTAAGTAATCTTTTAGTGTAATCAGGGAATCAGCCAGGGCTGAGAAAAGATGTGTGAAAGTAGACATGAGATTAAATTCCATGTTGAATAACTTACTCTAAAACAAGGGCCTGCAACTTCCGGAGGGAGCCTGTGCGCTGCACATAGAAGTCATTTGGACTGACAATATGAGACACCACAACTTCTATCTCTTCGAACTTACGGATCTGAAACTCAGGAATGGTGATGCTGGTAGTCAGTGGCGTTTTTGCACCAGCAGAGTTGCCCTTGTGTTCAGGTTTTGGACTAAGGATGTTTTCCACCACGATTTCACCATAATCCCACAATTCAGTCTCTGTTGCAATCATCCAAGAGTAGGTTAGAGAGCTTTCCGTTTGCCCTGTCACTTTGAAAAATGGGGACTGGTTCACAGTGCCTGCAGCTTCTGCACAAGACAGGTCATTGTTCTCACGCTGTCTAAACTGATGGCTCTGTGTTTTGACAGTGGGCGACTTTGACTGTGGCGGGTTTATGTTGCTATTCAACTCAGTGACAAACTCTGGTAAACCCCCGTTTAAAACTTTCCCTTTGAGGAAGTGAAGCAGCTGATCTGCTGTTTGTTTTGGGTGGTCCACCTGGACACCATAGCCACGTCCCAAACTAATTACTGGTGTTATTTTCATTGGGTTACGGTTACTGATCTTTGGGACCATAGTCTGTGTGGGAGGTGGAGGAGCTGGTGGTGGTATTTGTGGTATTGGTGGTGATGGCTTCTCTGTTTTAATTTCTGCTATTGGTATCAAGGTGGCAGGTGGAGGATCCACAGCATCTGACAAGAGAGAGTGATAAAAGTATTTCCTGAAGATCCACACTGGATGCACACATAATTTCCTATGCGCACAATATGGCCTCTACTTGCACTGTGACACCAAGTGTGTAGATGAGTACTTCTGGTGACAACTTCCAGGTTAAATTAGAAATTAGAAGCTGGGCTTTCATTTGTTTCACCCATAGACTGTATATAAAAGATGAACGCAGTCTTACGGTAGGAAAAATGAAACCTACGTTGAAGTCACTTTTCTTGCAATACCACAGATCACCGCTAGGCCTTATTCCAAAAAACACTTTCTCCAATATACACCCAGTCAAAAAAAATGCCATTTTCAATCATGAAGTACTCATTCAATAATTTTTTATCATAACTTACACCAGCTTCAACAGCTAAAGTTTCCCTTGCCAGCGTGTAATATGGAGGTCAATTTGCAAATAATTCCATGATTAATGAGATATCAGAGCTTTAAGAAATGAATGAACATGGGCGCATCCATTTGGCTTACAGGGGAGCCTCACAGGAACGAGAGCGCGAATCACAGTAATTGGACTGTGTTTAGCTCATTCTTATGGCCGTGTTATTCTTCGATATCCGGAGTGGATCAGTGGGTTTGTTGAGGAGGAAGGAGTTGAAAAGTTATGTCCGTCACTCATCCCCACACGGTTTCTGCTTGCTACATTACAAGGAATAGCAGCCTCCTGCAACTTTTAATTTTCAGGCCAGTTCTGAACTGTAGCACGAATGCAACAGCTTAGGTGCTGCTCAAACTAGCCATCGCAGGCTTTTAGGGGATTTGTACAATCAACAGGAGCTTGCACAAAACACAAATGGACCCAGCCACCAGCTCTTATGTGCAGTGAAGAATGTTCCTCTTCATCTTCTCATTACTATCATTATTCTTATTAACCTACTACTGTCATTATTTTTAGTAGTAGTGGTCCTCTATTATTGTACATTTACATACCATTGTTGGAGTGTGGTGCTGCTAGCAGAGGCAGTCGCACTAGAAATCCTCACCATGTTACTGGTCAGGGCAAGCGCCACATAGCTCCTCATTCAACCCTGACACACAACTGTAGCAACCGTACCTTCAGACACAAAGACTTGCTCTCGTCTGCCAACTCACATGCTCTTGTGCCAATTTCTGGAGCCACACAGTAATCATGATCAGGTGCCACCATCTCAGTTTCCATCTTATAATTAAAACCTGAATTCAGGATAGGACTCTTGGGCCACAGACACCGTTCCCTAACACTGGATCAAGGTGAAGGTAGTTGACACCCATTCCAGGAGAAGAGAATGGGTATCGCTTTTTTCTGTAGCTTTCTCAGTCCTTCAGCAGTGGCATAAAAACTGTGGCATAACTGCCCACTACAAACCCTGGTTTGTAGTAGGCACACAAAAATGCTGCTTTAATGTTCTCAGCCTCTGGACGGAAAGCTTTTATTTGACTCTGACCGTACGAATGGTAAACAAGCTCACCAGTGTCCTGCTCTAACCTTCAAGGCTAACCTGGAAGTTGTCACCGGGGAGTGCATGCCCACTCACTTCACGTCATAACGCAAACAGGTGCCCTATTGTCCATGTAGCCAGTGCTGGTGGCAAACAAAGCTTTCACAACATAAACATATCTCTCAACATCCTTACTTCAGCAGCTAAAACTGCGCTGTTGACTCTCAACTTACCCACTCTGAGGTCCTTTAATAGAGCAGAGAGCTTGTTGATGGCTTCGCGTTTTTCCTTCAAAGCCTTCAATAGGTTACAAAACTCAGCCACTGGACTTGATGAACCGAAAAAGCCTTGAACCTCCTCAGGGGCCTGAGGAACAGGTGACATAAGCATGCAAGCATGAAAGCTGGACAAAGTTTCTGTTCACCAAACAAATACCAGTTACTATAAATGACAAATACCCCAGTGAATCAAATAACAAACATCTGGCAACAGCTGCATGCATTTTGTTTTGTTTTGCCATTTTAAGGTACAAGACTGGAGATTGGAATTATATAAATAACACGGAGGACTGTGGGGTTGACTGTGAGTGTGTCTGTGTGTCTGATTGCAATGGCAATTACCCTTTGGGCGAGTTCGAAAAGCTCCTGTTCGAGTGCATCGCGAGTCTTTTCCAATAAGGAGAGTTTGTACTCAAGATGCACTTTCTGGACAGCTGGGGAGTAAACGGAGAGGTAGTGCGCAGGTATCATAGCATTCGACCAACAAACGAGCATCATGGACGTGGTCTTCCGGTACAAAAGAAAAAAGAAAAAAAAAGAGGCCAATGCCGAAATTTAATTTCAACACCACGGAGGCCTGGCTCCAACAAATGCTTTCTCCAATACACATCCAGTCAAAAAACGCCGTTTTAAATCATGAAGTACTCATTCAATTTTTTTTTCATAACTCGAAACGGCTAAAATTTGTGTAATATGGTGGTCAATTTGCAAACAATCCCATGATTAATAAGATATCAGAGTTTAAAGAGACGTTTGAATATGGACGCGTCCATTTAGGTGACAGGGGAGCCTCACAGGGCGGAGATCGCAAGTCACATTAAGTGGACGAATGGACTGTGTTTAGCTTTTTAGCGTGGTTGTGTTAGTCTCGGATAGCCAGTATGGATCGTATGGATTAGTGGGTGTTTTGAGAAGGACAAAAATGAAAAGTTATATCCGTTACCCCCTCCCCCCACCCTAACTACTGGCTTCCCTCGCAAACCATTGGGTGACGTCATGGAGGGTATACGGACATCTGCGTTTCCGTCTTTATAATTCTAACGCTAAAATAATCCTGCTCACACGTTAGCCCATGAATACTTTCAAATTAATTTTCCTACTGAAAAGCTGGTAATTCACATGTGTGCATCTATTTGGAATAACAATGATCATTTTCTATACATTTGTGTTTAAATATGTCTGAATATTACAGAACATGAGGTGAACCTAAGAAAAGCTAAAATTCTAACATTAAATTATCAAAATATATACATATATAATACATAAATAATTAAAACAATCCTCATTTTATTATATGTGGGGCTCTTCTTAGCAGCCCTCAAAACGGAGGTCTACAAAAGCTGGATCAACTGCTCTCGGAACTATGCAGTATCCTTCCGCTGGCTTCCACAGGCTTTTTCCTTTTGTTTGAGATATGTAGGCTTACATTGTACATTGTTTTATTCATTCATTAATTCATCTTCATATTTACTTTGTATACATTATTGTTATGGGGTCAAAAGGAAAAGGCAGGGCCAGTTCATTGCAGGGCAATAATTCTCTTAAATGTATAATAATTTATATTTAATATTTTGACAAGGGGCCCAAATCTTTTAATTTCAGATCAATGACCATCAATGTTTTGCATCATGACTGTTGAAAATGATTATCCGAAGTGAAAGATCCAAAATATTTATCCCATCTATCACTATAGCAATCGCCCTACAATAGCAGCTTAGCTTTCCAGCTCCCAGTCTAAATGAAAAACTTGCAGAGGGAATCGTCTCCTCCTGCAATGGTCTGAGGATGTGGACTGCATATTTTTCTTTGTCAGTCTAGACATCAGCCTCAACTGTGGTGAGATACATTCAGTATGGAAAATTATTGCTAAATCTTAAACCATCCCGATAAACAGATTTAATTTTTCTTTTTCAAATTGGATGCTTTCAGTTTGTCAGAGGATGACCTACAGAGGAGCTACACTCATACTAACCAAGTCAGCAGACATGCAGTATGCTTCGTAATTTCAAACTGTTGTAACAAGTTAGCAATGTTTGAAGAAGTGCATTGCCAAAGCAATATGCAAATGCAGTGCATAACAGGAAGATTATGGATGCATTTAGCTTAGTGATTTTGTTCAAAAGTATATAGTCCAGTACTCTGAAGCGGCTCAGTCAGCGGGAACCCATTAAAGTCTTGAATTACAAGTTTGACTAATTCAAATAGAATACATGTTTACACATGTATTCAATACACGTTGCAAAACGTTGTTAATTGCTCTTCATGTTGGGCAAGGTATAATGCTGGGGGTGGGTTGTCAACATCTCCAGAAGAAAACTTTTTTTAGACTCACCATATTTAAATTATTTTCAAAGTTTTATTTCAATACACTAAATATAAGTCACCTTGAGAAAAGAATGTGATTGGAAGTCCAAGTTTACTTGTGATGTGAGCAGCAGAGGCTGTCAAGAACAATCTCTGAAGTCACTTTGAACCCAAAGTGAAAAGGCTAAATAAAGACTGTTCGTGTGACGACTGAACCCATTACATAAAACTGGAAATGCCTCCAGTTAAAAATGTGCGTTGTGATTCGAACCTTATGATGAGGGGAGTTTCATGTGGGGCGCGTTGACTTGTCTTCACCGCCCCAGACTGCACAGCTGTAATGTAAAGAACCAGGCTTCACTACTTACTACTCCCTCTGAATCTTGGTGTATTGCTTGTGACAGATGCCTGAGAGAAAAATAGTCTCATGGCTATATAAACAACTCTGTGCAGACTGAACACTCAAAGGCTAATGTGGGAATAATTGCTGGATAAATATGTTTGGAGAGTTCCTGTGATGCCTACTAGTGAGTCCACAGTGTATAGCTGCATCATGGTTTTATTGTAGCTGCATCTTGTTGGCAGGACTTACGCCAGCACAGAAATAATCTCAGGTCATGACCAGTGTAAAAGAGAACAAACTCATATGTACATCAGATGAACAGTTTATTTCACTCTGTTGCCTCACATTTCATGCTCAGGGCAGGACCACAGATGAATCATGCCACTGATATTACTCTAATGCTAAGCAGATGATGTATCACACTTAAAATAGCTGTGGTTTGTTTGTCGAATTTATTTGTGAACAAAGGTCTAAAGACAGGGTCTGTTCTTCTTTTGGGGGTCAATATCCTGCCTGTGTCTTTGTCCTGCTATCTCATATCAGGCACGACTGTGGTTGACGCAGGCTCCTTGGCTCAGGCCCATTCATCTGCGCTTTATGGGCTGCTGATGCTTGTAATTACGCTATGCATGCCTGACATCAATGCAGAGTGGAATGAATTAGACTTGAGAAAAAAAGGAGAGTCATATTGGATTTAATTGAACAACCTTTTCTTTCAACTCAAGATTACACATGCAAACACAAGAAACAGATTTCTGAACCCGATCACAGTTTATGACCTGTGAGTGAATCATCTTTGAGACAAAAGACCAGCTTCATCTTACATTGTCTGTCATCGTTTGCATTGCTTTCTTGTTTATGTATTACATTATTCTGTCTAATCACTTTACTGTTGTGACAGCAAGTTCATGGAGTGGCTGTGGGTGCAGAATGAGGTAACAAAATCATTCAGATCTAAGCACTAAAGGGCATATACTGGTGGCAGTGGCTATATTACCTGAACTAAAACTGTTTCTACGCAGGTGCCAGTGCCACAGTGTAAGACGTTAACTCCTCTGTGAGGTATAAATGTGTCCTTCATCAAGCCCCTCTTTTTCTTTCCTATTTCCTCTTGCCTATTCGTGCCATCAGTTCGGCATTGGCAGCCGCCTTGGTTCTCATGTCCTGATTCTTGGCCAGGTCGATCAGGACACTGAGGATGCTGGTGGGGACATCGAGGGACAGGGCAAAGCGGGACCCCTGCTGGGCTCTCTTGGGGACCTGGGAGGCTGGGCGCGGGGCTCTTGATCGCCGGAGCACAGTGTGATGCTCCGATCGGAGCAGTGAGTTCAACACGTCGCTGCGGTTGAGGATGTCGACAGCCAGCATATCGCTCTGTGTGTCCTCGTGGAGTTTGGCAAGAGCGGGGCTGCTCCTGTAGCTCTGGACACACCAAGGCAGCAGCAGAGCCAGGCAGAAACACACGCGGACACTTGGCATGGTCGGGACTCTGTCTGCAGGACGAAAATTAAAAGGAGCAGATGAGCTGGGGCTCAGAATCCAATCTCATTCATCCAGGCATAACAAATAGTCTTCTAAGAAATAATCGATGAAAAGGTGTCCTCTAAAAGCAGTCACTTTTTAAAATTAAACTTGCATCATGAAGCAAGGATAGTGATGTAAAATACAAATAAACTGTATTACTGTCTGTGAAAGAACAATGATATGCTTGTTATTTTGTTCAAAGAGGGGAAACATCCATCATTAGAAACATTGTATTTTACAGTCTCTATCTGATGCACAAATACAGACTGTCCTCTATGTAGAGATTAGTAGACTTGAAATGTAGCTTCCAAAACAATATAAAAGCAGAAATAATGAATAAATATATATATATAAAGTTGCAGAAGGGTCACATGATTTAGAATTGTGTGCACTATTCTCATAATTGTGCATCATGTTCTGACATCTAGCACTTACTGCTGAACCAGGTTTATTAATACTTACTGTGTCACCACCAGGAGAAGTTGGTAACTTGGCAAAAAGGCACTTCTCCTTCAGGACTTCAGTAAAGATCTTTAGTCGTTGACCTGCAGATGCTGTGTGGCCAACTGCGTCTTCTCTTGTCCAGCTCTCTGTCCTCTAGCGTTTGTCTCTCTTCAGCTGCTGGAGGAGCGACCTGTGCGGCATGCAATTGGATGCTCAACTGGACTCGTCCCAGCTCTTCCACAACTTCATCTCCATCCACTTCGGTCTTTGCTCTGACACTGCCCCTTTCTCTCTCTCTCTGTTTATCTTTAACATCTCCACACCCCATCACCCTCCCCTCATTTCTTCTCATTTCCTCTTCACTCGTTGCTGTCTTTCTATTGCTAAAAATAACACAATGGTAGTCACAATAGTTTGTTTATAACAAATCAGATAGCCCCCCTCCACCACAACCCACCCCCGCCCCTATCAGAACTGAAACCAACCGTTGCTAGTGAAACGTCAGGTACCAAAACTCATTATTGCAACTGGGAACATATGACATGTTGATAGATGCTCATCTTCCTAACCCTGTCAGATTTCAGTCACTGACTAATCCTGGCTACATTCAACAATTACAGACTGTGTCTTTGACTTGTGTTATTGACTTTAACAAACTACTGCAACACATGAGTTTGCAGCACAGTTGTGCTTTTGTAATTTTACTGAAACTTGTTTAAAATAGAACATTTTCACCTCAACTAACAAGAAAGATGTCCAGGACCTAAAAGAAGCAGCCTGCGCCAAGACCTCCCACAAAAAAAAGGCCTTGTACATGGAAGAACAAGCTAGAATTCATCCACATTACTGTGACAGTGATTCAGTTGTACATGGAGCATTTTGTCCAGAGCAAATGTCCTAAATGTAGCGTCATCAATTTGAGTTTAAGGAGGCGAGTGCATTTTAAAAAAAAATGGGTTTCATAATAGCTGAAGTAGAATATGAGTAGCTGCAAAATTGGTATGAATCCCAATATTGTTTATACTAGAAAAGTCTATTCTGCTATAAAAGTTTCAACCTGACTGAAATGACAAACAACATCGTTTTTCTGGTGCAATAATGTTAAAAACTTTGCCAGATATGTATCACAATGCATTGGGTGCCACTTACAGGGAATTAATGTATGAGTACTCAGATCTATTTACAGAACCTCTAGGAGTTGAAACATAGGAGCAGTCACAGGGACGAGCAGAGAGGAAGAGGCTGTCAGGCCCAGGAGGAAGGCTGAGCAAGACAAAGCCTACCTCGTTTCCTGACTCACCTCCAGTCCACTCCATCAAGCAACTTACCCACATCTGACTAATGATATGAATATTATTAGTACGGCAAGATTACAATAGTAGGGCCCCCCCCCCAGGGGCCCTTAGGATCACGGGCTGTCTCAGTTAACCTCAGATAAATCAACACGGGTCACAGAAATGTCATCCAACCACAGCTGTCTTGGGTCAGTGGGATTATTGTCAGATACAGCATGACGCAGGACTACACGTGGATACGTGATGATGTCATCTCTGATCCAAGATAAAAACGTACTGTGTACACTCTACATAAATACATCATGGCAGGTCCTGGATCATCGTTCAAGTGGCCACTGACGTCTGCGCGCTGGATGAAACAGACTCACCGCATCAAAGAGAATTTTATCACAATTACTTCGATCAGTGATGCCGGTCTGATCGTTATGCAACGTGGGTCAATTTCAGATGATCACATCACAGTAATTGGGAGTATTAAGTACAGATTATACAAGGATATGGGACAAATTGCAGAGTGGACATATTCCATAGAAGAAAAATCCAAGGCAGCGACTCGCACCCCTAAACATACACACATCAATAGCTGATCTAAATAGAAAGTTGTCATCAACTTCTCGTCTTCGTTGCGCTTACTTTATTTTACTCCTTACTTAACACCAATCCATATTTACTTGAACTGTTGTGCATTTTGTGAGTTAATGTTTTGAGTAATTTTTGGCTGCTGTACGGAACAATTTCCCTTCAGGGATCAACAAAGTACGCATCCTCGATTCTATTCCAACAATTGCATAATCTAATGAGACAGGACATGTCAGCACATTGAAACAGCAGGTGCCTTGAAATACAATTTAGCATTTTTCACCCATTGTGTAACATGACAAATTTCCCCAAATTATAGGCTAAACAAACACAGTAGTCTACGATTCTAAACACTGTGTGTTAAGAGTATGATTTTTCACTAGACACTTTGACAACTTTAAAAGTGTTCATTAGAATAAGAAAAACCCAGGTTCAATGTTTTACAGTATTTTTATTGTGTCGGAAGCATCTGTTATGTACAATAGTGGACAGAGACAAATGTTACAGAAATTATAAATATATTCCTTCTCCATACTGGTTGAATTTCTGTTTGATGATTTCCTGTTCAAGTATGCACCCTCTGACTTTTCCTTTACAGTTCCAAGTGAAGAACTGTATTGGGAGAAAGATCAGAAGTTATTTCCTATGTTAAAATTGTTCAGATCCACTGAGCTCTCCAACACATACGTGAGAGAAGACAGAAAGCAGACCAGTGTGCCGTGTGGAGACAACGCATTTGCAAAGGGAAGCCGTTGAGTTTGGTATGAGGAGAAAATATCGAACATTCAGACCAACACAACAAGTTCTATTAAAACCTCAGCCAATACATGGCGCTGCGCATTCTGTTGTAGTCTGGAAGCTGCTCAATGGGGCCTGGTGGGGAGATGCAAAAGTGGCAGATTAGAGGGAGTGTCCTGGCAGAGTTTGCCATGAAGTTGTTGAAACAAAGAGACAAAACAGCCACAGAGAACTCACCAACAGCTGCCACAGCAGGACATTTATCATAGATGTACTTGGAGCAGGTGTCACGCACCACCCTGGGCGTCACAGCCTGAAAAGACAGATGTGAGGGAAGGTCACAACTTTTCATCCCAGAGAAAGACTGAGGTCTTCAACCGATTTATGCAGGGATATTTGTTTTATAACACAGTAAGTTTAGGAAAGCACAAGCACATTTTATCAATGAAACATCGTATTCTGGTATTCTTCACGGCAGTGGGGAGTTCATGTCATATGCTTGCTCCTTAAGATGGAGACACTACTTACTACTTTCACAGTACTTTGTGATTTTGAAAAGACTGGGAGTTCACACGAACCAACTGGTTTCAGTAGATTTAAAAGACTGGAGCTGACTCATTTTAACACCTGTGATTGATGATGGATCACAGATTATATAATTTGTCGGACAAACCAACTGTGGCCAACTACACCCATCATTCAAGTGCAAACTCTGAGGGACAGTTTAAGGGTAAACAAACATGTATGATAACTAGCTGTTATGTTAATCCCTGGTATTTTTCTATATTCTATGTCTTCTGACAGCATCTTTCTTTCTTCCTTTTGTCCCAGCTAGTCATTTCCATTGCCAACAAACTACCAGTCTGCTGGCTCAAAACCTTGCCGTCAGGTCGAGTCTGTTACCCTCTAACACTTCAGTGCCAATTGTCTGCAATTTCTGCCGACTGACGCAGACTCAGCCCAACCATGAATATTGTGTAATATTGTGCAATAAAAGTCCTGTAGTGTGTCCCGGCTTTAAATTAAATTACAGTGGCACAAGCATGACCCGTTTATTCTGTTCCAGACATGCACGAGGAAAACGGTTTTCTGAAAATTCTACAAATGAGAAGGCATCAGAAAAATGCACGTCAGAGCACAAAATAAGGTCTAAAATAGTGTCTACTCACATCGATGCGAGCGTCCCACTCAGCAAGAGGAATACGACGTCCGTAGTTCAGGATGTGTCTGCCAATGTCGTCGCAAATTGGCGTTGTTCCTGAAAAACAAATAAGTGTCTTGACCAACAATTCATCACACTAAGTTTGCGTAAGTAGGCATAAGAGACACTTTCTGTACCATTGAGTTGTCCAATCAGACTGGCTTTCAGCAGCTTCTTTCCCCTGGCAATATCGCTGTCTGTCACTGTGGTACACAGGTTCATCCTGTATGGGGCAATTATGCACCGTTACATCATCGAAAGTGACTGACAATTTTGGTGCTTTGTTCGCATGTGTCTCACATGTGTCTATTCTGGAGTCTTTACTGACCAGGCATTCTGGGACCAGTGCATCATGTCTTCAATGCTGAGCTTCTCGGTCACAAAGTAAATGCCCAGCAGGCCGGTGTCGCTGTAGGCTGAATAGAAGCTCTGGAAGCTGTGACACAGCTTTTCCTCGACTGACAGACGAGCCAGACGGCTGCTCAGGTGCTACAGGTGAGAGGAAGCAGAGAGGTAAGATTACATGTGATTACATGTGGCAACAAAAGTGCTCACGGAGTTTTAAAAACTAGTTTGACCATCGTAGTTAACCAAGTTCTATTGAGGTCAGAATACAAAAGGGTTGCAGAACTTAAGTAGATTAAAATTGAGCATTTCAGTCAATTTAACAATGACGAACACTGCAATTACACCCACTGAGGCCAATTTTGCAGCTGTATTTGTTGTTCCTCCCGAAAGGTCCAGAGACAGGAATGAGACCCCTGACCCAGGTTTTCAGAGAGGACCATAGTCTACCCCTCAATAATGGCCACTCAAGACACCGACAATCTCAGGTGGGCAAAGCTTAAAGGGGACAGTGATGAACCAATCCAGAGTGCGAAAGCCTTCAAGGCTTCAGCTGTCGACCTTTTAACACATTAACCCACCTTTCCGCCACCAAAGGTGAGGTCAAAGCTTCCGATGACGGCGTTGGCCACCATGAGTGGCACGATGTCGGGGCTGGCAGCGTTGGGCCCCTCCACAGCGATGGCAACGTGTGCCAGAGGTAAACCATCATCACGCAGACGGATCTGAAGGGAGGCCAGGAAAGGACAGATCAACACTACAACTTACTTACTACTACTACTACAACTAAACATGAGCAAAAATAAGATGAGAAGTATCACAGGCCAAATTCTCTAATGCAAGCTAATGAACCTGAAGTGAATATGTAACCGCTTCATTACTGGCACAGTGGCTGAGCAAATCTAATTTGTTATAATGGATTAAAAAAAATAAACATCTTGTGCTTCTGAAGGGGAATGGCATTATGTAATGAAACTAAACACACAAAAGTACATATGCCAAACAAAGTCATCATCATCTTACATCACTGCCAGTGAATCTGCAGGGTGACAACACAGGGACAGCATCTCCCTCGTACTCAAAAGACACTCCGCTGAAGTGAGTTTTGGCTAAACCAACCAGCTCCTCATGGTTCACACCTGTAAAAGGAGACATCACATGAACGCAAGTACAAATTCACAGGTGAACAGTAGGGGAAAGAGAGAGGAGAGAGGACATACCTCCAGCAGCAGCCAACACCATGCGAGGGGCTTTGTAGTGGCTGTTGACATAGTCCACTAAGTCTTGACGGGTCAGAGTCCTGAAAGAATTGATCAGATGATTAATGGTGAATTAATGGTGCTGCAGGGCTTTATATAAATCAAAATTTCATGGAAAGACCTGAACCCTGTGATGGGTTCTCCTCAACATCATCATTAACACTGTTGCAGAGCTGTGCTGATGGCCAGCAGCTCTCAGGGCGTGGAAACATATCAAAGGAAGTGTGCAAGCGTGTGCTTCCACCTGCCTGGCGTTTTTGGAGGGTCCCAGCACACTGTTCCCGAGAGATGTGCCCTGGAAGGCTGTCGCATGAAGAAGGTCCAGACACACTTCCTGGAGGTTCCCCTCCACCTCCTCCAACTCACGCAGCACAACGCCCCGCTGCTGCTCGATATCTGCCTCGCTCAGCGAGCAGCTCTGCACCACCTCCGACAGCATCTCCACAGCTGGACAGCACAAAGGGTTATAAGTGTTATGCCTGCACCAGTCCATCGCTCTGATTAACTGATCATCCACTTATACATTTACACTAGACACTTATCTTATCCTCTGGCCACCTTACCTTTGGGCAGGTCTTTAGCCATGGTCTTCATGTAGTATGCTGTATGCTCCCTAGAGGTGTAGGAACTCAGGTGAGCACCCATAGACTCCACCTGCTGCTCCAGGGCAGACTGTGGGAACTTCTTGGTTCCCTGCAGGGAAAAAGAACAGTTAATTGATATAAGCAGTAAAAAGGGCCCTAAAGTTAAACAATGTTGGTCAGGATCATCTTTGTTTCAGTTGTAATGCTGTAAGAAGGTGTGGGCATTGCTGGGGTATAATGATGATTGGCAGCTTTATCGGCCTGGAGGTTGATCATGGTGCAGTGCAAAAAATGATTTCAGATACAGATGATTTTGTTGCAAAAGGCGGATTAGTTCCTACTAGATGTGCACTGAGCTTTATTCCATACTCTACATAAAACAAATACAGAATTAGATTCCCCTCTGAGCCAATCCTGGAAGCTTCACTACAGATGTTGATGGTCAGGCAAGGTTAAATTTAGAGTGTATATAAATGTTAGAGCTTTTGGAATCTGAACTACTTTGCTCCACATCTCTTAGATCTCTTAGATCCAGGAACTGACTGCTGAGGAGGGTTCCCAGGAACTACTTGGCCCAGGTGTATGTGGCTTTGGTGTAGTGGCCTGTGTTTTCATTGCTTTGCTTGAGCTTTTTAGCTTCTCCCTACACTGCCCCCATTTGTGTTGGACACATACAGCAGCAGTGTTTCAGACAGCAGAATATCTTCATAAGCAAACTGTGTTTAGACCAATACTGCGACTTTTATAAATGCCGGCTGGACATGTCTGACTGATCTGCATAACTTAAGTTATAAATTGTTTCTGCTCTGCTTGAAAGTATCTTATACAGAATAGGAGCTCAAAATATTCCTGAAAATGTGATGCCAGAGCTACTTACTGTGGTGGGAATGAGAAAACACAATACAGCGAGTTCATTTAGAAAGTGTGACAATAATGATTCATATACTGAAATTTTGAAACAGTATAACTCGATGCCCACGTTTGTAAAGTCTACTCGAGTTTACCTTGAAAGCCATGTGCTCCAGGAAGAAGCCTGCTCCATTGTTCTTCTCAGTCTCATAGCGGCTGCCAGTGCTTATCCACAGTCCAACCTGGGACATGGAGGGTTAGGGTTAGGATTGATAACAGAGGAATGGCAGGTCCAGAAAGTGCTGAGACAACTTTCATTGTGATAGTAAATCAATTGTAAGTTATTCTTGTGCTCTTACAGTGCATGTGCCATGGTCAGTCTGCTCAGATGCCACCCTCAAACCATTGTCCAGGGTAGTGAGCTGGGTCTCAGGGGCTCCTACCAAACTCTGGGCATAGCTGACTGAGGCCTGCCCACGCCTCAGAGACAGCAGGAAGGACTGGAGAGAGACAGACACATAAACGCACACACATACACACAAAAGCAAGTAGTAAATTCAAAAAGTGTATTTGTAATAATACTATTTATTGATAAATATTTATCAATACACTATCAGACATATATTTAGCTAATGGCTACTTCAAATACTTCCATATCTTACCGTTTGCTATAGTTCAGTGGCAAAGGATGTTGGCATTCAGGTTCCTTATGTTTCTCTTCTCTTCC
Source organism: Karalla daura (assembly GCA_029224185.1). Taxonomy (NCBI): domain Eukaryota; kingdom Metazoa; phylum Chordata; class Actinopteri; order Chaetodontiformes; family Leiognathidae; genus Karalla; species Karalla daura. Next base: position 21,122,328 of record CM055188.1, read on the forward strand.
CTCTCTCTATTACATACCTTGATTAACATCTCCACATTTGCCTTGGTCTATGAATTCAAATGAATTGTGGCGTACATATGCATAAAAATCATCCACCGCTGCAACAAAAATTACATAAACTCAAAGTAAAAAAACCCCAAAACAATTAAGATAAAAGATTAAAAGTTAACCATATTCTATCGAGGTCACAATACGTAAGGATTGCAGAACTTAAGTAGATTAAAAATTGAGCATTTCAGTCAATTTAACAATGACAAAGTTCAATTACACCCACTGAGGCCAATTTTGCAGCTGTATTTGTTGTTCCTCCCGAAAGGTCCAGAGACAGGAATGAGACCCCTGACCCAGGTTTTCAGAGAGGACCATAGTCTACCCCTCAATAATGGCCACTCAAGACACCGACAATCTCAGGTGGGCAAAGCTTAAAGGGGATGACAAATCTATTTTTGTTGTTCTATGTTTGGGTTGCAGCCCCAACCATAACGTGCAATATATTTTTATAGGAACTAAAAGGAGGCTACTTATTAAATGAATTTGGCTTTGGCCCTAATAATATCAGAGACAGTATGTATCCTTGAGAGCATCCTCTTAATTGTGAATGGTTCTGATGGTGAGGTGATGTGTTTCTGCTGTAGGGTTTAAATACTGAACCCATTCTGAAAATGTATTACCGCATACAAAACTTTCAAGATATTGAAGAGATGAGGCCACTCAACCTTTTCAAAAGTTTTCTTGGCATCTAAAAGTAGGAGGGCCTTATTGGAGGGGTCTTTCAAGAAATGAAAAATCCAAGTGTTATACATTTAAAATCCTATTTTACTCACAAAAAGCTTGTTGTCCATCCAACCTGAGCAAAAGAGAAGTCTGTCTGTAGGCAATTGACCGTTTAAACTCCTTTTTATGTTACTCACTAAAAGGGAATAATATATGACACAACTGTCATGTTCTGTCAATGAAACCACCAAAAAGAGATTGAGTTCTTGGACTGTGTCAAGACACTTCAGTGACAAGTGAGCTGTGGTTTGTGTAATACGCAAAACATGGACAGTCTCAAAGACTTGACTGATTAATGAAAATAAAAAACATTTTATAAAGTCCCCTTTCATATTTTTCCATTGTGCCAAGGATAAATTTAAAAAAATTATTACAGGATTCATATACCATGTGCAGTTTTTACACTAGCTCTTTCACACCTTCTCAAACTAATTACATAAAAATATATATCCTATGGACTTTGGATTTGCACTCTTGCAATGACTGCTTCCTATCTTACTATTCTTCATGGATGTGTTGTCCAACTTACCATGTTATAACCTGGATTCCCCAAAAATGGACAATGAAGTCCAGGCTATCGTCTTCATTATAATGCATAAAAAGAGCCATATTAAAGTCTGATGTATCCATCTATCTATGATATTCTATTGGATTATCAAAAATAGTTTGATATGAGTCACTTCTGGAAGTATTATTATATGGCAGTGGACTGTGGCTTAGGGACATTGTGATAGTCATCTTTGAGGGATTGGTGGTTTGATCCAAGCCACCAACTACAAATGTAGAGCTATGGACACTACAACTTACCAAAGTGGTGTCATCAGTGTGTGAATTTGTGTACATGTCCGAAGCTACTGGTTAAGCAGACGTGTAGGATGGCCACAGCCACCAATGTATAGGAGTGTATAATAGGCGTGTTTGGGCGAATGTGATTTGTGTGGTTATGGAGATAAGAAATGTATTGTATAAAATAAATAATCAATTTACCATAACAGAAATACATCTTCGATGTAAACAGCAATTGCAATTCGTGTTCCACATTCAATCAAGGACATTTCCTCGAGGCAACTTTTACACTTTTGCTCCACATGATCTGAAAATACTGATCCCAACCACAAATAAACGTTTTAGAGGGTCATTAAAAAGTCCCGCAGTGTCCATGTGGATGTTTTAAAATTATCTGTGCTAACACCGTAGCTCCTATATGTAAGGGGGGGCAACTGAGGACAAGCTATAGCTCGACGGCTGACCTTGTGAAAACTCAATGAGGGTAGAGCACAACAGACGTACAACACATGTGTACGTCGGACATCACAATGAATGGTTGTTGTGATTAAAGATTCTTTCAAAATGTCAAGTGACCTTCATTCGCTGCTAGCTGACTGATGCTAACCGGTAGCCCGTTAGCAGCCTAGCCTGTGTACACTGCGAGCGGGCCATTATCTGCGGTAGTGAGAAAACATCCACTTCACGTTAAAGAGACCACTATAATCAATACTTACGCTGCGGTTTTTGGCGAGGGATCGACCCAGAGTGCTCCCGACTCGGCACACCGACGCTGCCATTTGTTCTGATGGTCTAATTGGGGAAGGCTATGAGATTTGGAAGAAAGTCTCCGACACGAGCTGTCACCGCTCCTTCTTCTTCTTCTTCTCCTCCTTCGTCCTTTTCTTCTTCGTCGTGGAACGTGGCGCTTTCGCGCTTCACGTGGGTGTTTATCGCCACCGTCTGGTCACTCTGTGTTATTGAAGGTGAACTGTGATTTAAGAAATTGAAGTCCCAGGTTCGAGTCTGTTCCGGTTTCCTTTTGAAGGTGGCCTAAAGTGAGTGATTTAAATGACTTTTTATCGCTTGTCCTCCGGGGTATCTATAACATAGAAGCTATGGAGCATTGGTTGCAGTAACCAATGCTGCTAAAATGATTACTATCTAGCACATGCATGCACAATTTCACTATCCCGGTCACAACGCATGCATCCATCATCCATAATATATCTGATTATGAATCTGACAGCTGTGTACTTGACATACAATATACAATTGAAAATTCCCTGAAATATTGATAGGAGAATACTCTAACCTGTATGGCCTTAGGGGAATGTGCAGTTATGAAATGATCGTTCACTTATTTGTCCCTCCGAGTGCTGAAGTTATGAACTAACTAGGTTATTTTTATAGTCTATCATTTGCTTTCATAGTTTGTAGTGACTTGTGTGTTTCAAAGACCTTTGCAGACACCTGCAGTCTGTCTGCACACTAACTTTATGTATATTGCTTTCCTGCTTTCCGTCTTAATTATCAAAGAAAATAACAGTACACCTCTGTATTTTAGATATTTACATTTGATGGAAAAACACTGTGGCCTGTGTGACCTTATGTGAACACACCATTATGAACTCATTTGTTTCATATCGTTTTATTTCTTATCATATCTGTTTCACAGTTTGTAAATACTTGTGTGTATCAATACAAAGAAGGACTGTTACTTTATCGGGCAGCTGCACTCTGTTGCAACAGGGAACATTCGGCATGTAGCTAAGAGGCAGATTATGAATGTGGCATGACATAGATGATGAACTCATTGCAAAAGAGTGCAAGGAAACACCCATCACACCATCAGGGTGGAGAAATGACCCCCACCTATCAATTCATTAAAGACTGTGTAACAAAGAGAGACTTTGTGCTTTGCAGCTGAGATTGTATGTGTGCTGTAACCTTAAGATTTTTCCCAAACATTACCAAAGCAAGTTAGCTGTAGGCTATAGCTACATTGTATAATTATCTGGCGATTAATTATCCATCCCATTATTTTACCCACTTTGTTCCCATGGTATTGTGAGAGTCTGCTGGTTCCTTCCTCCAGTATACATAGGACAGAGAATACATTCATTATGGCCAGAATGTCTTGTCATTAACTCTTCCTCCAATGTGATAGTAAGGAGTTATTTGGATTGAAATCGACTCATCTCATTCCTAATTACACTTAACTGATCATTTTTAATTATCCATTTTGATGATTTCCTTAAGAGACTCCAGACATCTGATTGGGAAACATGTCTTTCTCATTGCAGACAGCAAAATCCTAAAATAAAGTGTTGGTCCTTCCAATTAAACCATGGCAAAACAAGTAATGTTTAGCTTTTATTTGCCAAGATCTTTGATGCCATACTTGGGAAACACTAACAATGACATTTAAAAACACACAGCACCGCTGAGTCAGCTTCTCTGCTACTCTGGATACTCAACACTGTTGAACATGTTCTGTGGACCAAAATATAACAGTGGCACTGCATCCAATAAGACACTGGAATCTACTGACTTCTTTTTTTTTAGACTGAGGTAGGACAAAACAAAATGCCTTGATCAAAGTAAAGTTGAAACTGGCATGTGAACAATCTTTATTTAAATAAACATTCTTGAATCATTATAAAGCTTACTAAGCACTCAGGGTGCTGGATGCTGCTGGTCTGGATTGTTGAGCACCAGTTATCTCCTGTACCAGAAGGCAACTTTGCTGCCTCTCTTTGTTAGAGAGTTGGATGTTCTTTGAGCTGACTTTTGACCCCTCTCTCCTCTTCCACATAAACTCAGAGTCTGGCTCTAGACTAGTACGCAAGTGGACTGCTTTCACAGTCCTTGGCAGGTCAAAATTAAAGGTTTGAGTCGGGACTGGCAGTGGAGGCTCAGGAGGAAGACAAGGAGGTGGCAGAGTCCCTCCGTTGTTGTTTCGAGGCAATGTCTCCACAGTCCGCAACGTCAACTTAGGCAGAGGCTGCACTTTATCTGCAGTAGCTTGCTTCTCCTTCATGGGGACCCTGTGTTTTGGTGCAGAACGGCTTGTGTTTTTCAGTGGAGGTAGTGGGTTGGGACATTTCATCTTGAAGCCCTCAACAAGTAGGTGGGCTCCAACATACTGAGGCTCTTTTACTGCTGCCTAGAAACCACAAGGGTCACTGATTCAGATCACTTTTAGTAATCTTTAACTTGCAGTTAAGGTAAAACTCTGCCTTACCTGCTTATATATTAGCTCAAAGTCTCCAGTTCTTGCAGTTCGGTCTGCTTTTCGGTCCAGGACAACACGTATCGTGTCTTCCTGTACAGCAGCACAGAGTTGGGCTGTCACAGGGGTGGAGGGAGCCATAGTGGGACTGCCATTGATTTCTATCAGCCATGGACGTAGATCACGACCTGAGAAACATAAAAAATATGGTGATGAACTTCCTTCTGTCCTCACAGTTAAAAAACATTACAAAATGTCAAAATGTACAATTACAAAATTACTTAAATGTGTAAAGATTTATGTGTTCTCACAGCTCCTGCTCCTATATCCTGTCACAACACTATAGAGAAACAAACAGGCAAAACTACATAAACATCCTATCTAACCCATCCTACCTAACATGAAGTCGGCACCGTAGAGCTCAAATGTGTTCTTGCGTGATTCTATCAGGTCTTGTGCAGTCTGCACTGCGTGGATGAGAGCTTTCTTCATTCCTGGGACTATGACAGAATGCCACTTAGCTTCGCATCCCTGGCTGGACAGAAATTTCTTGAACTGGTCATTGGACCACATGTTGTCTGCTGGGATACCATGGTGGCGCTGGTGGGAGGGCTTCAGGTGCTTCTGGATGGAGTTATTGCACAGGTGGACAGAGCTGAGAGCAGAGGGAGGATGGGGAAACAAGTGATGTCTCTCATTAAATAAAGTGTGTAAATAGACATAAGCAAAACTTATTTAAGATAGGATGAACATGCTTGGTTTTCATGACTATCGTTTTATAAATCAAATGTTTAATAGAGCATGTGAGTGGGTTAAGTGTTAAGTCAGATTCTCAAAGTTATCTTGTTTTGTGGTGTATTTCTTATTTCTTGTTGATTTTGATTTGTGGTGCAGATAGAAGTACTTCTGCATCTGCTGTGTGAAAATGTTGGCAGTTGGGCTGATTTAAATATTACTAATATTAGGAACAGTTAATACATAAATATTTGAATATACCCAAGTAGCTTTTTTCTTGACAGTCACTGACTGGTAGACATTCTCACCAGAGCTGACAAAAACATGCCTTTCCGTGTATCACTTCTCTTTTTTAAAAAAACGTATTGCTCATCAGGTTTCACATCCACTTCTGTCTTTTTTCTTCCATCTCTTAATCAGATCCTACCTGTCCAGTGTATCCAGTGAGTACAGTTGCGTAGAAAAGCGCATGTAACACTTCTTATAGAACCACACAGTCAAAGGGTTCCAGTCGGTGACCAGGAACCACTGCCGCACATCAAATTTGGTACCATGGATGAGCAAGGGGCGCTCCAGGTACTTCTGCACCACCCACTTGCTCTCTGTGGCCACAACTGGATCCCTGCCCACAAAGTCCAGGATCTGATCCAGACGCTTAGCACATTTGATACCTAGGAGGCAGGTGTAACAGGTTAACCATGGACAAAGGCAGACTTCATGTAAACTGACTGATGGCGCCTGACTTCTGACCTCTGCCCCTGGACATTGCTCCAGGTTTTATGATCCAAATGTTGTGTATGCCGTCTACATCCAGCTGTGGACAGACCGCTGCTAGCTTCTGTAGCATGTCTTCACAACGAATAATATTGTAATTGTGGGTCTTGTAATCTTCCGAGCCACTAAACCAGGGAACAGGGACTACATTGAGATACTGAGGAGTGCTTTGGTTTGCAAGTTTCTTCATTGGTTTGCTCTCTCTCTCTCTCTCTCACACGCACACACACACACACACACACACACACACACACACACACACACACACACACACACACACACACACACACATATACACACACACTAAGATACACACACACACACAAACACTATACTCACTGAATGATATGGTAATAACCATCAAAGAAGTCTTTCCACTCCTCCTTTGTAAGAGTCTGTGTTGTCTCCACGTTTGTGTCTATATCTCTATGCTCTAGGCTCTCCAAGAACTCCTGGCATACTTTAAGTGCAATGTCAATCATTTCAGAAAGGACAACTGGTCTAGCTTGATGTTTGTGACTTTTCTTTTGCATGCATTTTCCCTGGATGCCCTTCTCCCTCTCCACAATGTACTTCAAAAGACTAGCACACGCTGTCCTTCTGTAGTCCTCTGCACAAAGAAAAGAGACAGAAGGACAAGATTTTAAGCTTTCTGAAATGGATAGGACATGAGTAGAAACTATTTTGATTGGCCCTTAAATCACAGCTGACCAATGAAAGCATGCTTCTCATCCCGTGCTCCAAGTCTGTAACAGCGGGGGAAGAAGGTGTCTGGATCAGCTGAATCAAACCAGTGAAGTTTCCTGAGGTTCACACAGAGACCGGCCTGAAAAACAAAGCAAAAAAAATAATGGCATGTGAAACAGGGATCCAATGGTGCTGTGAGGAATGATAAAAGCTTTTAATATACCTTGGTAGTGAAGCTGCCTGCCATTGCAAAATGATTAGTCATTTGTTCTTTTTGCAAGCGGTTGGTATTGATGGCATCTCTACGATTTGTCCAGTAGAAATAAACTGTTTCTTTCCGAACCAGGCAAGACTGCAAGAGAAGGATCAGAGGGGAATCTGTGAGTGTACTGAATGCTGCCACCACCAGTTACTATTTTCTTTTAGTCATTTTTACCATGAAGTCATGGAGATCATCTGTGTCCTGCTCTTTTTCAACATTACCTATGAATAAGTAGAAATATTAATTTAAGACAGAATCCATAACATGTACTAATGTGAAATTGATGTCTCAATCATAAAACTTTAACCTGTGCCACAGTCATCTTCATCACTGTCAGCAGCAACACTGGTCTTCGCTTTGCCCTCATCAGTTTTGCGCCGGGCAGCACGGTGGTTTGGGCGGTGCATCCGTCGCTCAACCCAGCCTCTTGCCCTCAACGATGCCCTGATGATGGGGTATGGGCCCTGGACTGAGAACACTTTGTGCATCTGAGCAGACAAACAGGACAAAAAGAAACTAAAAGACACCTTTGTTCAGTCAGACACTGACAAATATATGCTGTAACTGACCTTGACAGCATTGTCTACAAATGCTTTAGCTATACTCAGTCTTCCTAGGTCAAGGAAAGGTGAGCTTCTGAAGCGGCTGAAAACTTTCTCCTTAGCAGTTGACGCTGGTGAGCACACACATGGAGACTGGGACTTAAAACCCGCTTCTGCAACAGCACAAGATGTTATCTTGCAGGGGGGACCTACTTGTTTGTGGAACTTGGCCACGACTGTGCTGCTGGACCACATGTGTCATTCTATGATGAACAACTCCCAAGTCGTCCAAAAGCCTTTTTATATCTAATGGAAGAAAGAACATGCTACATTTAAGCTTTTCATGTTATAAAGATCACTACACTACGTCAATGGCAAGAAACAGGAGACAGGTCACAAACATGGGATATAGTTTCTTGCAACATACATAAGTGCTTCCGCACCTTTAATATGTTCATTAAAAATCTTAACAAACTGGGTAATGAATAAAATATCAGCCACAAAATATGTATGGCCAGCACCCTGAAGGAATAAGAAAACAGGACTGGGGTGTCATGGCCAGCCAAAGACAATGTAACTAAAGCTTAAGGCTTGGCATCTTTAACTTGCAGCTAAAAAGAGCAAAGTCATGAAACTTTAATACGTGTCCTCTGAGTTCAAACATTTGGCCACCTGTCCCGAGTGTGACCTCATGATTAATTCAGTTTTCGTGATCTGCTGCATAAGATGACTCTATGAATGCAAAGGCCAAGTTCTCCAGAGGTGTGTGGAGACACATTTCACCTATAGACACGTCTTCCCTGAGTGACAGCTTCCTGAAGGCCACACTTCTCCTGTGGTCATGTATTTATCTTTCTATCTTCGATGTGGTGCACTCTGTCTCTGACCTCTGTCGAGGTCTTGTCTGCAGGATCTGTCAGTGGACAGATGATCCTCCTGGCCCAGATGAGCAGACTGTTTGGATCCTGTGGCCTCCATACTCAAATCATCTCTCACTCTTCAGAGGAATCTTTGCTTTTCATTCTGCTTCTCTTGCTTCTCACCGTCTGGGCTTTCTACAAAAATACCACTTCGGTGGTTTGATATATGCATTGCATTTCTGTAAGTGCGCAAATGCTATAAAAAAGTGGAATTAAAACTCAAGAGGAAAACAGCAGGTGTAAGGTATCTCTGGCCACTTGTAGATCCATCTTTCTCCAAGTGCAATGGACTATAAAGTGGGTCAAATGGCTCTGCTTCAGACAGCCTGGCTACGCTTGTCAGATGTGCACCCCAGTGTGGGGTGTGATACTGATTCCCTCTGATTATTTGTTGAACAGGTGCCATACACCGGAAACATTCCAAAAAGAGCAGAAATCACATAAATAACACTTGTACAAGAAACAATACATGCAAAATGTTTGCTATAGAAAAAAACAAACGGCACAGCTGCTACATGTCTATTTTCAAAACTGAGTTCTAAGGCAGAGACAAAAAAAAGTACAGCAAACCATCAAACTCAGAGTCTCCATACTAGAAAAGGCTGTCAGCCACAAAATTGCACGTTCTCTTACCTGCTGAGGACTACAGGTGTGGCAACTCCGGTGCCGGTAGAGTTCTGCGAGAGAAATGCACAGTGCGCCCGACTCCACTCCGGTTTATCGTTACCGCGGCAACACGAGAGAGTTTATCGTTACCCTGACAACCGCGGACGTTTCCTGTAGATAAGCGTGCTCGCGCATATGCAGATATTACCCGTTATTATTATTATTATTACTTTTTATAACAAAGCCGTTTCCACTTGACACTTTTTCTACCATTTCAAGACACTGTTCATTTTTTTTCATCCAACACTTCACCAATCATTACATTAAACGCTGCAGGGCAACCCGTGTATTATTACATATGTAACATTACATTTTGACAGAGGCTTTAAAATACTTAAATGAAATATGGAGATTTATTTGCACGTGCATCGCCGGTAACCGTGTTACTATAGTCAGGAATAACAATTATTTGCCTAACTCTTCTGAAAAAGTTAGAATGTATAAAATGTTTGTTCATGTCTCTCTCTCTCTCACTCTCACTCTCACGGTCGCCATCTTGGGTCGGGCCCACAGGGGCGGTGCCTGGGCTACGTCACAGAGTTACGTACAGCCACACGCCGCTGCTTGTCCAGGCAAAACCCCGTTGTGCATTCACTGCCCACATATATAAACACACACACGGATTCGCGTGACATAACAACTGCAAATTGACATATTATATACATATTCTCCACAACCGTCGGTTTAAGGTAAGGTCAGCAATGTCTACATTGTTTTTGAATCCGACATTAACTTAAGCTAACAGGTTAGCAATGCGTTAGTGGTGCAATGCGTTAACTGGATGAGACTTCTTTTACCGCTCCTCCAGGTGTCTAAACAGTAACAATGTGTGGAAGGACAGCCTGCACCCTGGCTCCTGATGAGGTTAGCCGAGCCTGCACCTACAGAAACCGTGGAGGGCAGCGGAGGCAGCCTCGTTGGAGGGACGGAGACTCGGACAACTATAAACCCTCCTACAACAAGAGTCCACAGTCTATGAGCCCTGTGCTGCTGTCCCAGAGACATTTTGACAAGGTAAGACCGACGGGGTGTCTCTGTATGACCAGTGGGACAGACATTGGGAGTTTACATGATTGTGATTGTGTACACATCTTGGTGTCTGCAGACTGCCCCTGTGGATGAGTGTGTGTTGACGTCGATGCGTTGGGGTCTGGTACCAGCCTGGTTTAAGGCCAAAGACCCAAGCGAAATGAAATTCAGCACCTCCAACTGCCGCAGCGAGAATATACTGGAGAAGAAATCATACAAGGTACATGCTAAGACATAAATGGTCTTTACCAAGGACAGTGTCTTGACTGCTCCAGTACACTACACACACACACACACACACGCACACACACTAATAAACCCTGAATTGCATACATGCCCAGACTGACACTTTTGTCATCGGGGACAAAGGTCTCATACCAGTGCACTATGACATGCCATGCATGGATGGGTGCGCCATAAGGTTTACTGGAGCGTATCTCCAGTGCACACAGGGTGAAGATTCTCCAGTCCATCGCAATGCACAGACACCAGTCTCAGACCTTGCACTAATCAACCTGAACGTGCATGTCTTTGGACTGTGGGTGCAACCCAGAGTAGCTGAAGAAAGTCTATGCAGACACAAGGAAAGTATGCAAACCCCTTACAGAACTGTCCACAGTCAACACCTGTGAGCTTCTTGCTGTGAGGAGACAATCTGCAATAAACTTAATTTTTATTTCTGTTGTTCGTGTTTTCACCTCACAGCAAGAAAGTCACCAGTTTAGGCCATTTGTGTGGAGTTTGCTTGTTTTCCCCACATACTGTGTTGTCCTGCCACAGTCCAAAAACATATATATTAAGGTTGATTGGTTGATTGCAGACATTTTGCCTAGGTATGAGAGTGAATGGTGAGTGTGGCTTGTCATTGACTTGAAACCTGTCCAAGCATATTTCCTGTCTCCTCACTATGCATTAGAGAAAGGCACTTGCAGACTGCAGTGATAATTGTTGAATTGTTGGATGAATTAACAGTAATTTAGCTGTGCAGTATATTTCAATTTCCTATAAATTTAGTGATTTGTCTGTTATCTTTTATTTTGCTATTTTTTAGTGCATGTAATATTCATTTCATTTGCTGCTCTTGTTATTGTTATGATGCAAGCAACCCCACTGTTAGATGAAGTCAAAGACAACAAGTGCTGTGTGTATGCACACACAGTATTACCTGTATCTCTGACCCATTTCGTCTACAGGACCCATTTGTAAAAGGACAGCGCTGTGTAATCCTGGCTGATGGGTTTTATGAGTGGCAGAGGCAGGAGAAAGGCAAGCAGCCTTTCTTCATATACTTCCCGCAAAATCAGGGTCCCAGCCTGCAGAAAAGAGAGGATCAGGATGACCCCATGACCTCCAGTCGCAATAAAGAGAATTCAGAGACAGTGTGCCCTCCAGAGGAGGCCTCCCCCGACTCCACAGAGGTTTGTATCAGCTTTTCAGTAGCAATATTAGCACTACAAACATGTGCTTCCAGGCAGAGCAGAAGTAGAAAGAATGCAGCTGTGGCGGAAATTACTACTGCTGAAAATATCCGGTGTGGGAGAGAGGCCAAAGCAAAAGTATGCATGTGTTCTCCAGGTGGTTCTACAGTATATAAAGAAATCATGCAACATACAAACTTGCATTAGTTCTTGTGCCAGGGTAAGAAGTAAAATACGCAAAGAACCACAAAAATATGTTTTTTTTTGTGTCCCCTTAACATCTGCCAAAGTTTACAGAGACTATGCTCATGCGCTTTATTCCATGTGTTAACCAGGAAGGAGATGTCCCAGGTGAGTGGACTGGATGGAAGCTGCTGACTATGGCTGGAGTGTTTGACTGCTGGACCCCCCCAGGTGGTGAAGAGCCCCTTTACACGTACAGTGTCATCACAGTGAATGCGTCTGATAACCTGAAAAGCATCCATGACAGGTAACAGCTGAAAAACATTTTTTCATCAGGCTAAAAGCATTTATTAAATTTTAACTTTATACCTTGTCATTATGTTTTAGGATGCCTGCAATTTTAGATGGAGAAGAGGAAATGAGACGATGGCTTGATTTTGGGGAGGTGAAGTCGCTGGATGCCTTGAAGCTACTCCAACCAAAAGATATTTTGACTTTTCATCCCGTCTCTTCACTGGTGAACAACTCGCGCAACAACTCCCCAGACTGCCTTCAGCCAATTGATCTGAACAACAAAAAGGTACCTGACTATCTTTCTGCTTCACTTGTTGTAGTTGTACAACTTTAGTGCCACATCAACAGGAATGTTTAACCTGACTAATCTGAGCCTTGACCCCCAGGAGCTGAAGCCAACAGCCAGCAGCAAGATGATGATGAGCTGGCTGTCAAGCAGCACACCTTCAAAGAGGAAGGAGTCAGAGAGATGTGAGAGTAAAAAGGAGCAAGAGATGAAGAGTCAGCAGAAGTCTCATGGAGGACTTCAGCAGTGGCTTCAGGGAGCCAAGAAGAAACCAAGAACCAAATAAGCAAGGACTGAAAACTTAAAGAATGTTTAGGGGTTACTTATGCCGTTCCACTCTTGACTGTTTGCAGGCAGTTTTCCTGTATGGTTATTCTTGTAGAAGTAACTTTCTCTGCAATAAAAAATGTTATAGTTCATTGTTCAATAAATTTCAGAAATAAACACTGTGTGCTTTATTCAAGATTTTTATTACCCTTATTACTTGAAACGCAAAGACAATTTGAAACAATGTAGATGCTATGCATTTATCATATTAATAATATAATGATGAATGCCAGTACTTCCACCCATTTTTTTTCCTCTCAGTTACAGTATGTATGCTATCCTGTAGTCTATGATGCATTTCAGAGTTTTTAACATAATACAGACAGTTAAAGATCTGATTGGTTAAAAGAAAATGTCAAGCACTTAAGTTGTTTGCCAACACGAGCAACTGGCAGAGTCAGATATGGAGATTTACAACACGCTTTTCCTCAAAAAAATGACTGCGAGATTTGCAAATATACAAAGTCTTGCAATAATAGACAGTAAAAAGAAATGTTCTAGCTAATAGTACTCAGTTATGAATGCTATTTATACTTGAGAAAAATCTTTCCTCCCCAGGACTCTTGGCTTTAATGATGCACGGTCTTGATTTGGTTCATTTCCACATCCAATGTTATACCAAGAATAAATGATTACTACAAGACAAACTTTGTTTTTCCCCAAAATAGAACCAGCAAATCCTGTGTTAAGAACAGCACTAACATCAAGGAGCCGAGTCTGGATTCACACCATGTCTTCGACCTGAGCTACAAATGCATTTATTGTGGCTCCAAAGTGACATATCTAAACAAGTCTTAATCTATTGTGGACAGCAGAAAAAAGAAGAAAAAGAAAAGGATCCGTACACACTTGTCTGACTGGCTTGTCATCAAAATGGATTTTCAATTCTATGCTATTTAATGAGAATCAGCAGACAGCATTGAACGAGATCCGCACATGCACCATCACACATTCCTATCCTTCAGTTCTGACCCTCTGTTAAGGTATCAGACTCTCTTTAATGTTGCATGAGGTAAAGTGAAACCATGAAAACAAGTGTTTTACAGAGTGAAACAAATTTAAGCCACAACACAAATGAGTAAAATGTTGGCGAGGGTGGGCAGTGTTTCCTCTATTCATGCAGCAGTGGTGGCCCACTTTAAGTAAGAAAACAACCACCACTGCTAAAGAAATTGATTACACAACAGAGAGAAACAAGTTTTCAAAATTAACAAACATGGATAGACCAGGGCTGCACAAAATTCAGAATTTTCATTCATTTCACAAGCTGGTATCTGAATTGTATTGGATTGGCCAGTGTGTGGAACTTGGATGATGGTTGGTGGAATTAAATTCATTGACATTTTTTCAGAAAGTGTGCATTACACCCAAATTTGGCTTAAAAATGATAAATTATGTGACGAAATCCAGAAATTTTTTCAAAGTTAAATAAATCAAGTTATTATTTGCAGAAACATTTGTGAATATGTTTAATTTAACCAACATTATTTTCACAAATTATCTAAAAAAAATGCATTCTCAATTTTTTCAATTTATCATTCCACATCGCATCTCTCTTTACATTAGAATTTCCCTCACATCACATTATACTGATTCAAGAAATCAATTGGAATTTGTGAATCAATTCTGAGCAATTCTGAACTTTGTACAGCCTTGGTATAGAGATGAAGATAGAAACAGTGCTATATTTTACCATTAGAACCAAAACTGGGTGTGACAGCAGCTATATAAATGGAACTGTAAATGAGAGTAGCCCAAGCCACCACTGCTGTGAAAAAGTACACAGGGATACACTGGGAAGTTAAGAGCATGATACATGGAAATTCCAGAATCTTTCCTTTAGGTGTTCTTTGGGCTAGGAGACTCATATCCTATAGAAAGTGTGTGTTTTGTATACATAAGGAGGTGAGTGCAGCATGTCTGTGTGTGTAGTAGTATACTCTATGAGTGGGATGCTGCTTGTATGTTGGGCAAAGGGGATTAACACAGTGGGCCATGGGAAAGGGGATATATAGACAAGGCAAGACAGAGTAGTGAGGGCGGTGAGGACCCCCCCCAAGAAGATCTTCAGCACCCTCAGCAGCTGCAGGTCTCGGCTGACGGCTTGGCTCGGTCATTCCTGTCCAGCTTTATCGGCTCAGGAAACTCGTTGTACAACTCCACTTCGGTTTCCTGAAATGAAAAGAATCATTGAGACCCGGTCTCTTTAAAGCTAGGCTAAATAGTGCTGAGTACATTCCTCTGTTACCTGTTTAAGGGCATTGCGTGCGATGGTCTGGAAGGCCTGCTCCACGTTGATTGCCTCCTTGGCGCTGGTTTCAAAATATGGGATGTTGTTCTTGCTCTGACACCAAGCCTGTGCTCGCTTGGTTGTTACCTGAAATAAAAAGAAGCTGATATTATGCTAAGAAAAAACAGGCAAAAGAGAGGGACTGTTTGGAGAGCTTTTCATATCAATTTAAGTCTAAAGCAAAATATTCTGACCTCAAGAGTATTGTAAATACAAGTGTACATCTCTTCAAAAAGACAGAGGACTAAAGACGTGCACATAGTTAAATGTTGGGATTAACCTGTCTGTTCTCCAAGTCAATCTTGTTGCCCAGCACCACGAAGGGGAAGTTCTCCGGGTCTCGAGGGCTGGCCTGGATCAAGAACTCATCCCTCCAGCTATCTAGAGTCTTGAAGGTGTTGGGTGCTGTCACATCAAACACCAGCACGCAGCAGTCTGCTCCACGGTAGAATGCTACGCCTAAGGACTGGAACCTCTCCTGACCTGCTGTATCCCAGATCTGAAACACAGAATTAACAAGAGATGGTGAGTTAACATGCACATACTAGAACAACGACAAGCAGTCAATGAACTGAGTAAAGACTTTTCACCGTCTGTCCAGGAATGAAATGAATCACATCTTTCTGTGTTAGACCACTTGTTTGACGTCTGGTGTAAAAGCTGGATTTGAGTGCTTAAATTACATTTAATTTCAGAAAGATATCACCAATTAGTCCACAAAGTAGATTTTTTTTTCTTTAGTTAATTATCACCGGGAAAATTGGCTGATTCTGAAACAGCTAAAACCAACCTAGGTCAACCTGTATTTAACCTAATGAAAAGCAAACAGCTATGTATGACAACACATATTGCATAAGATGAACTGTCAGAATACTAATATTTTAGATTGAGAGAAATGAGGCACTTCAACAATGGTACACCACATGCTCAACAGTGCACTCTAGACGTGGCTAGGCGGATTTTCATATTTCTTTATGGATGCAACAATCGCATAGTCGATTAATCTGTCAATTATTTCAGTTATTTGTTTGGATTACTAAATAATGCAAAAAAGTAAGAATTCTTACTGCCCGTTCACAAAGGCCAATATTAAGTTATTTAATTCCCTTTCTTTGTCCTTACATCAACTACATTCAATTTTCTTTGCTTTGTGACTACAGCATAAAATGTTCACACTTTAATGGTTGAGATGAGAGAATGTTGACTCAAAAAAAAGTTTTAGATGCTTACATTGACTATTTGATTATTAAAGTAGCAGCTGACTACTGTATTAGTCATTTCAGTCAGTTCATCTCATACTCCCATTCTTTTATATAGGTGGTTGTCTTCTAAAGCGAAACAAGTCTGCACAATCCTCTCGTGTCATTCCAAGAGTCATTTCCTTGTTACCTGCATTGTGACGAGTCTATCATCCACCATGACTTCTTTCGTCAGGAAATCAGCACCTATTGTGGCTTTGTACTGGTTACTGAACTTCTTATTGACATACTGGTTCATCAGAGAGGTCTTGCCAACTCTAGGCGTGGTTAAGAAAAGAAAAATCATAAGACAACAGTCAGTGAATATGATGGGCAGAAACAAGTAAAACAGGAACAGGGATTATGATGAACTGATTGCTGAAGCATAAAAAATCCATTTCTTGCACTGAAACTGGGAAAATTATACCATCAGACAAGTCTCCTTTACAGCAACCTATCATACACCACTATATTGGCTCACTTACCCGGAGTCTCCAAGAATGATGACTTTGAGTAGTACTTTCTTCCTTGATGTCATTGTCCCGCTGCTGTAAAGCCCAAAAAGTAAATAAGAGGAGAGATGGAAAGTCCAAACAGAAGCAGACTGAGGCTGAAATAGTTCAAACATGGATAAATCCATGCCCCAGTGACGACCCCTTTAAATAAAGGCCAACAGATTTCACGATGATAAGGTCTGTGTGTGTGTCTCAAAATATAAGCTCCAAAGTGCAACTTCTTTCTTAACAAAGAAAAATACAGTATAAAAAAAATAGGCTGTACAACCATATGCCACACAGCATTGTACCATGAGATGCAACACAAAGCATGAAAAAGGACAATTCAATGTGTTTTCTCATAAATACTTGCAACAATGCATCGCTGGACAGCCCAGAGACGAAATCTACTGTTGTGCAGCTTACTGTTTCTTTTATTATTCAGTAAATTTTCGATTTTAACAAACCATTCAATGGGGGGGGAAGAATGTGCATTGTTTCAGCCATGACACAAAAAGAACTAGACAACAAGAAAAAAAAAGGAACTGACAGGAACTGCTACAAAGCAAAAACTGAACCATGATCATTTTACACAGCTACTGCTAATATTTACAGACAGATTTTGTCCTTGTGTTTTATGCAAGAGATGAACCTTTGATATGTAAATCAATCTGTTTGGAATTTTTAACTAATTTGACTGTTTTTTTAAATTAATTTAGAGGGTATTTATTGTCTACAGCTGTTCAAATTCACTATATTGATATCTATATTTATAATGTTGACCTACATGTTGTCTATCTGTATGCTATTACACTTGTAATCCTTAATACAGTAGATGGAGGTGCACAACGGCACACAATCAGCACAAAATGTACAATGACAATAAAGCATTTGATTTGAAACTACTTAATGCTAATCTCATATTTAGACCAAATTAACTCACATAATGAGATTGTGAGAGCATACTATAAAAGCGAAGCTGATCAATTCTCATCCATCACCAAGCATTTCCGAGCTGTGCTGAGTCTACTCAGTAACAATAAACCACCTCATTCTGTTGTACGGACCAAAGTCCAAAGTAACTGCAGTCTGGCTTTAAAGCCATTATTCTGTCTGAGCGAAACCTGGGAGAAAACATTAATAATTGGGGGAGGGGGGTTGCGGGGGAGGAAAAAAAACAAGGTTAGTTATGGGTGTTATCCACACATCAGTTCGCGTTTACAGCCACTCATGGGAGTGAAAGGCCACGGCTAGACTCCATAACTGGAGTATTTCGAGGCCAAACTAGCAGAGAGAGCTATCGGTGCGGCTCTCATAATCTGCACCCCATGACACTGTGTCAGGGACTGATCACATGGTTTTAAAACACAGGACTAACGGAACCATGACTTGGCAAGCATGATTAGCACAGCAGATACTGGGCTTGGCTTCAACACACACACCGGTATTCACCGTAGTTGTGTTGTCTGAACCTGTCGACGTTTTTTAATGTGAGAAAAATATCCTTAAACCGCCCCCGTGGTTGGGTCTGCAAACCTACCTTTTTTCCACCACGACGTCAAAAACACGCAGAGCGTTAGCATTGCGAAATAGACGGTGTATTTGAGGAAGAAATACCAGAAAATGCTGGATATGGAGAAGCAATAATTGAAAATATTCCATATGAGTCGGATATGAGTGGTATTTTGACACAATACATCGTTCTTAAACATCTGCAGTCGAAGGTTTTGGACACCGTGGCTAATACGTTCACAATTTCTATCAGTGACACTTCTTGATTTAAGCTAACGTCCAGTTAGCTCAGCAGGTTTTGTAATGTGGAAACAAAATCATCGACAGCTGCATCGTTAACACATATTAATGTTAAGACAAATGACAAGAGACAACCAAACACCGACCTGGTTGATGTTACCGCAGATAAAGGTCTGAAAAGTGGACTTTTCCTCCGCCCCGGTGCGAAGCGTTAGCAGGTTAGCTGGCAAGCTAACAGCTCTTCTAAAACGTCTGCCGTGGGGAAAACAACACGATCACAGCGATGACAAGCTAAATAGTATTCGATGTCCCTATATCTAGCTACACTGTTCAAAATCAGAGCTGCCAACGCAGGTGTGTCGCTCCCTTCGAGGAACTGAAGCGATTTGGTCGAACCGAGCCCCGCTGACGGTCGGTTTTCCTGTCAGGCTAACGCGTTAGCTTTTAGCTGCTCAGCCGCACAGACTTCCTCCAAAACAAGTCAGGCTGACGTCACGCGGTGGACACGCCTTGTTCCCCTGGACCCGAGAAGTCACATGAACACAAAAAGTCATAAATTATATGACCTTAAACCACATCATACGACTTTCAACACCATATCTATCTATCTATCTATCTATATATCTATCTATCTATCTATCTATCTATCTATCTATCTATCTATCTATCTATCTATCTATCTATCTATCTATCTATCTATCTATCTGTCTGTGTCTGTCTGTCAGTCTGTCAGTCTGTCTGTCTGTCTGTCTGTCTGTCTGTCTGTCTGTCTGTCTGTCTGTCTGTCTATCTATCTATCTATCTATCTATCTATCTATCTATCTATCTATCTATCTATCTCATCTGAATGACTTTACATTTTAAATGGCAGGTACAAACATAATTTGTCTAGTCACATTACTGCCACGAGTACAATAGGATAAATACAAAGAAAAAGTGAAAGTGAGTATGTGGTGAAGTATAAGTGTTTATAAAGTGTTTGCATAAAGGCAAGCTGTGGGCCAACAGATATCGTTTTCAGTCCTGCTGCAATTCAAACAGTGCTTTCAAGAATGTATCATTGTCTTGGATAACCTGAGAGGCCAAGATGTGAACTACTCTTTTCTTGCCTCTGATGCTATGATTAGATTCTCATTGCTCTCTTACACTCCAGACATTTCCTGCTGCTGGTAGGATATCCTGATGTCAGACATCTTTTTTTTTCTTTTTGCCTCAGTTGCTTTTTTTTTTTTTATATCCACTCCCCTTGACTGTAACTGTGGTATACTCGGCAGATGTTTAACTGACATCATAAGAGGTGACACATTTTTTAAATTTAATCCAAACAGATTTCTGTGGTTTTCTGTGGTTGTTGCACTTGTAAATACTAGCAGAATTTCCACAGCACCAACATCATTATCTGTAGTTGCTTGAGAGTTATTTATGATTAAGTATTGGCTACTTCCTGGCAACTGTGCCCAATATTTTTATATGGTCACCTGTCTTGTGGTTAACAAGCCCTAATATTTCACTTCTTTATCATAACTTTTGAACCATATTCCTAAAGTAGCTTTTCTTATAACTTAATTATCTAGCAGAGTTAGTCTAGCTCTGGATAGAATATGCCAGTCCCTCATGATCTCACGCTCACTACATACATGCAGACTTGCTTACATCACTGAGGTCAAATGTGTATAAGCGTGTGTGTGTGCGTGTGTGTGTGTGGGGGGGGGGGTTAAGGACCTGTTAAATAAGACTTGAGTGATCCTAACTGAATCCCTTAATTAGTAATCGTATAATGGTCTAGATCAAGAAAAGTGCCATGTTAAAGTGATTTATAAATAGCACCACAGTTCTCAATCTGATAAAAAAAAAAAAGACAGATGAGTGGTCTGATAGCATTTAGATAACTATATTGTGTTGATGGACAGTGACCTCCAGCTCACATTGTGTTTGTTTGCAGCCGAGTTTGAAGCAGCTGGAATGATAAATCTGGGGCCTCGGTTCTCAGCTGGAGCCAGGACTGCCTTCTCCAGCTTGTGGAGGAGTTTGTTCCCCAAGTGGAGAAGTTTAAGTATCTCAAAAATGGGGAAAATGAGAGGTGGACAGAAGAATCAGGTAATGAGAACATATCGGTGAAGAGAGCGCTGAGCTGTACAGCAGAGTTCTAAATTTTCCAGTCTATCTTCATTCCAACCTCCATATGTAGTCATGAGTTGTGGGGAATGACCAAAAGAATAAAGACAAGTGGCCAAGATTGAGGAGTGTCTGGGCTTCTTTTATGAGACTGCTGTCCCTGTGGTAGAAGAAGCAGTAGAAGATATGTTGTTGCTTGAACAAAATTGAACCCTATCTGCCGAAACCCAGGATCAAACCAGGGACCTTGAGATCTTCAGTCTAAGGCTCTCCCAACATACAAAACCCCATTATTGATCAAATATAATTGATTTTTAAGGGTACCACTTATTGGTTTCACCCAAACCTTTGCCTTTATGTACATCTGCAACTACCTTGCACATAGGTGTGTCAATATCATTTATTAGCAAAGCAGTTTAAGAAAAACTTTAAAACTTCACATCCCATTTCTTAGCCGTCAGTGCTTTCTGCCTTAGAAGGTATTCATTGTGATTTCTTTTGATTGGTGTTAAAGTTGTTTAATATCTTAAGAATCAGTTGATACAAGAATTCAAGCAGGAGATGATGCTACTGGTGGAGGTGCAGGACTAGAGTGCATCAGAGAAAATATACAAAAACATCTCCAAAACCTCATGAAATCTTAGAAGCTGTGTGCTGCTCTTCAGCAAATTTGCTACTCACTGACTTTCCATGTACCTAGACTGTGGAGATGATTTTGCTTGTAACGTCCATCTGCATTAATGTGACAAAAAGTGGCTTGGCCATCAAAACTACATACAACCTGTGGCAGGACAAGACTGCAGTGGACTAAACCCCCGAGATTGCACGCTCTAACGCTTTGAGAGCGCGCGAGTTAAGCGTTGTTTTTCTGTTTAGGTCACAAGATTTCACAATCAGTTCCGACGCACATCTCTCTGTCGGGAGCGTGCCGTGACGTCATGACGTCGGTCTGAATGAAGCGTCATCCTTTTTTCTCACGTAGAGCGGCTGGCCTGCCTTTCTCTACTGCTCTACATCTCCCTCCCCATTATTTCTCCTCTCCTCTCTCTGTCTCTCCCTGCTCCGGTGTCTGAGCATTGTTATTCCTTTCACCATGACTCGAAAGGAGCCACTTCTGGCCGCTTGCCTGCTGCTTCTGGCCGCTGTGAGCTTGAAGGTTTCTGCGGAGGGTTTGGTTAACGAGGAGGTGAAGAGGACAGTGGACCTGAGCTCTCATTTGGCCAAAATCAGCGCGGATCTGGTGCTGTCCAACCAGGGACACTCAGCCGTCCAGAGCTTCATATTGGCGGTGGAGGCCGAGCTGGCCCCACACCTGGCCTACATCGGAGTGTCGGTAAGTTGAACATTAATGGGTGAAACAGTAAAACAAAGCCTGCACGTCTGTGTGTCACCGGCGTGTTAGCGTTAGCTTGTTAGCCTCTGCACAGTGACCGGGAACTTGCGAGAAACGTCGTAGCATTTCTGCAAAGCCGTCCACGTCCTTCTAGCATACTTTTAAATGCTTAATCAAACTGTAGCATGATTTGATGTCTAGCACTTAACAATATGTTCACCGGTGTGAATGAATGCAGGCCAGTGCAGGCTGTGGAGTCAACCAGGCCAGCTATTAAAACCATGGTGTGTGTATAATGTTCAGTGCATTAACAACAGCAGACGTGCTGAATCACAAAATGTGCTGCACAAAATTAGTTGAACTCATGTGTGTATTAAAGGATGTTTGTTAACTTCCTTAGCTTTGCACGCTGTGTCAGTGGCTGAATGACACGTATGCGCTGAGTAGCTCACTTCCGTGTGTGACTGCGCAGGCCTGCCCCCTCACACTATGAATGAAACTGTACGACTGCTCTTCCTGCAACGGGTTGTTGTCTACTGCATTGTAAAATCTCTTGACTGTCCTGTGACTTTGCAAGCATACATCGTACTTAAAATGGTGTGTTTCAATGGTGGGTTATGGTTTCGTAATCCTTGAGATTTACACAGAGAAATCAGAACGGAAGAAGCGTTCTGATTGGTGAATTGTGGTGGTGAATTGTCTTCAAGAACCTGCTAGAAGTTCACTGTACATTTGTTTTGTATCACTTAAATGCCATCATAACCTGGGTGACTGAAAACTTTCCTTGACTGTATGTTTAAATCCAAGGAGTTGTAGAGTTGTGGCAACTTCACCTGTAGATTCTTGTAGTCTTTCCTCTCATCCAAGACACTTATCAATTTACAACTGGCTGGATTCCCCAAAGTTCAACCCTGAGCTTCACCACCTCACAAGCCTCCTGTACAAGAGGCAAAACGTCTTCAAGAATCAACAACTAGATTAGACACTAAAACTTCTTGGAGTTCGATGACCTGGACGAATGCGAATCTCCGCAGACGTCGAGTATGGTAAAAACAAAGTGTTTCCACAGGTTAAGGGAGAAGAGGAGGACGATGGCACACTCGAACTTCAACAGACAACAATTCCTGGCCAAAGGTAAGAGACCTGACTTAAATATGTGTTTTCAAACCTGTATGAAAACTTCAAGGCTGACACATCTGAATCGGCCTTATTGTTGCAGTGAGGTTTTTGACTCCTTAGTGTCCGGGACACGTATAGAAAGTTGACTGCTGTTTTGGTTAGGTCCTCTTTAGAAAATGTAGGTTCTAGGCAATCAACGCAGGAGTGCAAATACTAAATATATAGTATCTATTTTTGGAGTTTTGGCACAAACAGTTCTACACTATGTGAAAGAAGTCGAAACAGTTGCTCCTAGAGTGCAAGAACTACAGTGTGCAAAATTTAGATAATATAGCAACATTGACACAGCACACTGAAATATTTCTTCATTAATCAGATGCTTTCAACATAAACCCTGCTGTCTGATTGACTAGTCAGCTCAATGACCTGCGATTAGAGCACAATAATTTTGATTCAATACATAATTTAGTCACTTTGGTAGTATTTTACAAGTACAATCAGATTAGAATCAGGTTAAATTATTGATCTACAGAGGTAACTTGCAACATTTTTTCTTATGAGAATTAATGTGATTAAAAAAGCATACATGGTACTCGACTAAGATTACTGAACAATATAAATATATGGTACAAGTGTGTTTTGCATAGTGTGTTTGATACATATTGCTGACAGGAGTTAAGTCCACAGGCCAATCTATTGACTCAGGGTGTGTGACACTGAGGGATGAGTTGAAAGGTCTGATGGCCACAGACAAAAATTACTTCCTGTGTTGCTCTGTGGTGCATCTCAGTGGAATGGATCTGCTGATGAATATAAAGTAATAAAACCATTGGAATTTATGGTCAAAGAGTCCAGAAATTGACTTGTGAAAATACGATGACAGTCAGTAGTTCTTGCAAAGAAGACATTTCACAACAACATTAACATAAAAAGACAAAAAGTATCCTAACCCTTTATCCGTCTTTTGCTGCACAGCGGACAATTTTTCAAGGTGCAGCTGCCCTCCAGTCTGGCAGCTGGTGCTCAGGTGAAGGCAAAGGTGGAGATGACATTCAGCCATGTGCTGAAGCCCTTCCCCACTCACATCACCCAGGCTGAGCGCCAGCTCGTGGTCTTCCAGGGGAACCACTACCTGTACTCCCCGTACCCCACCCGCAGCCAGACCACACGTGTCCGTCTGGCCTCCAAGACTGTGGAGAGCTACACCAAGCTGGGCAACCCTAGCAAGAACGACGAAGTGATCGAGTACGGACCCTTCCGTGATGTGGCTGCATTCAGTCAGGTACCACCCCAACGTCATCTGACCAGCTTCAAGTGTTTTTCAAGTCAGGGGAAAAAACACTCAGACATTCTGTGTTTTTTTTTTTTTTTTTTCATTCTCTGCTTTATAGGATGCAATGAAGATTCACTATGAAAACAACACACCCTTCTTGACCATCAGCAGCATCACTCGCACAATCGAAGTCTCTCACTGGGGTAACATTGCTGTGGAGGAAACCATTGACCTGAGGCACACAGGAGCCGTCCTGAAGGGCCCCTTTTCACGTTACGATTATCAGCGGCAGTCAGACAGCGGCATCTCATCTGTCAAATCCTTCAAGGTATAGTGTGACACAACATGCTGCCATCTAGTTTGTTTTTACAGTCAAGGTGATAATAACCTTTGTATATGTCTTTCTCTCAACAGACCATCCTACCTGCTTCGGCCCAGGATGTCTACTACAGAGACGAGATTGGCAACATCTCCACCTCCCATCTGCAGGTCCTGGATGACTCCGTGGAAGTGGAGATCAGGCCTCGCTTCCCCTTGTTCGGAGGCTGGAAGACCCACTACATCATTGGCTACAACCTGCCCAGCTATGAATACCTTTACACCCTGGGTGAGTTGATTTCTGTGAAAACTAATCCTACAGTCACATTTAAACACTTATTTTTGTGTTTCTAATAGTTGTGGACGATGGCAACAGACACATGTTAATAATCTGAAGTTCTGAATTTCTGACAAAAGGACACGTTAAAACACTCAAACAAGTTTTAACACTCAAATACTGAGCAGAGGAGTTAAAGCAAGCAGAGTTTTTAAGTCATTTATGATGTGAGAGTCTGTGGTCTTGCTGTGGTTCGAGGATGTATACTTATGTAAACATAAGTATGAGTCAGAGTGAGTTGATAAAGCTTGACATCATTTTCTATCCTAGGCGACCAGTATGCACTGAAGATGAGGCTTGTCGACCATGTGTATGATGACCAGGTCATCGACTCCCTCACTGTGAAAATCATCCTGCCAGAAGGCGCCAGGTTAGTGTTTCTTAGAGAATCTGAAGTTCATTTGAGCTGAGAGCAGTTTCAGTTCTTGATATTAATTTTTTTCTTGAATTTTCATGTTTTTATCAGACACATCCATGTAGATACGCCTTACAAAATTGATCGCATGCCGAACCAGCTGCACTACACATATCTGGATACATTTGGCCGACCTGTGCTCGTCGCCACCAAGAACAATCTGGTGGAGCATCACATTCAGGATGTTGTGGTAAGACTATTTGCTAGTACCTTTCTTTGACAGATGCAACATGTTTATAACCCATCCTTTCCTCCTGCTTATGTTTAGCAAAGTAAATTGTATATTTAAAAAAAATAGTGTTACTGTCTTATCAGTCAGGACAAGGAATGACTCTGATATGTATTCCTGTTTGTGGGACATAAAACCCTTGTAAGTGTTATTAGTCACATGTCCTAATATGCTGGAACCAGACAACGTGCAGAGCTGTTGAGTGTGTACTTTTAATTTAAGCTTGAGTAATGTTAATAAAAGTTTTGCTCTTCAGATTTTGTAAAATTACTGTACACCAATTGTGGGGCTAATAAAGGTATGTTCTATTCTATCCCATTCAGGGATATCGTTAAACTGATCACTTGATTGAAAATGTGATCTGGACATCCCTAATCCTATTCCATGCAGTCACATTGGCAAAGCTTATTTCAATTACAGAAAATCTTGTATCTCCTTAAGGCTACGATGTAAGCCATTTATACAAATAAATGTCATAAATAAGCGTAGTTACCTTGGGGTCTTGGTACGAGAGCCACCATCATGTTATAGATGGCAGAATTATGTGATGATTTTGCTTTGTAGAACATGGCACAGGAAACCTCTCAATGGCTGAACTGCTGATGTCAGTGATGTTTTTGATTACAATATAATAGTGGGTGTTTAGTTCAGTCGATGTTATGTTAGAAATGGGAACACTGCTTTAATAACACATTCTCACTGTCACTGGGTCACCACAGGGTAAACTCTCAAAACAAGTTCATAGGAAGTTAAGACTTTAACTTTCAGCTTGTGGGCAGATGGACTGTGAAGTCACCCATTGCTCTGTTTTCTTCTTCTCATCTTTATGAAGCTGGTGATCTGATTTTTTTTCTTTCTTTTTTCTTTACTTTACATTTCTTGTGGTTCGCAGGTTCACTATAACTTCAATAAGATCCTGATGCTGCAAGAGCCTCTCTTGGTTGTGGGAGCCTTTTACATCCTCTTCTTCACCGTCATCATCTACGTCCGTCTGGACTTTGCCATCACAAAGGTATGACACATCCTATTGTCCTCGCTCATCCTGATGTTATCCTCCCTTGGCTTAATTCCTATCACTTCACTCTCGTGTTTTAAAACTGTTTTGGATCAGTTTCTCCAACTTTTTCTATTTTGTTTCCCCAGGACCCTGCTGCTGAGGTGCGTATGAAAGTGGCCTCAATCACAGAGCAGGTGCTGACTCTGGTCAACAAGCGTCTGGGTCAGTACCGGCACATGGACGACGTGGTCAACCGCTACAAGCAGTCCCGCGACACAGGGGCTCTGAACAGCGGCCGGAAGACTCTGGAGGCCGACCACCGCGCCCTCACCAACGAGATCAGCTCGCTGCAGGCTCGCCTCAAAGCCGAGGGCTCAGACCTGGCTGATAAGGTGAGCGAGGCATTCTTCAGCTGTTGCTGGTGACTGGGTTGCAGCGTTGAACTTCCAGGTTGTCACAAGATGTCACAGTTGGCGGCTTAACTTTGATAATGCAATGTCAATGGATTGAGTAAAAACAGGTCCGAGGACATGCCAAAATGTCATCACCTAGTGAAAACGGGAAGCACGGCCAGGTTAATTAGAAATATAGGGGGTTTCACACACGCGTTCTCTCACATTTGCTGGTGTTTTAGCAACATTAAACAAATCTTAATTGTTTATGAAACCATGTAGCTTGTAAGTAATTTAAGTTTAGCAGTAATTGTTTGTTAGTTGTTTGTTAGTAATTGTGGTAAAATAAATGTTATGTGAATTCGGATATGATTAAGTCAAAAAACAAGAATATGTTAGGGTTAGGGCTTGGGTTAGGGCTTAAAATGAGGTGGAAATGTTCTTCATTATTTTTAATTCCATTCCAATTTTAGTGCATAAACAAGGCATAAACCGTGTGTGTGAACGATACTGTCCATTTAAACTGGCTTTGCTTTTCCTAAAAATAATGCGTAAAGACCTAC
Organism: Karalla daura; assembly: GCA_029224185.1. Classification (NCBI taxonomy): domain Eukaryota; kingdom Metazoa; phylum Chordata; class Actinopteri; order Chaetodontiformes; family Leiognathidae; genus Karalla; species Karalla daura. The sequence continues at coordinate 21,150,090 of CM055188.1, forward strand.
TTTGAGGCTCACTCCTGCTCTTACGTCTCCCCCAGGTTGGAGAGGTGCAGAAGCTGGACGGCCAGTTGAAGGAGCTGGTGTGTCGCTCCTGCCAGGAGGCTGAAAGGCTGGTGGCAGGAAAGGTGAAGAAGGAGGCGTACATCGAGAGCGAGAAGACGCTGACTGGCAAGAGACAGGAGCTCATCAGCCGCATCGACAGCCTTCTGGATGCCCTGTAAACTACTCCTGCCACCACCCTTGCTACAGCATACAGCCGACTGTATGTATGTGTATGTATGAGAATGAAATAAAATGTGACTCAAAATGCTCACACATTTTCTTTCCCTACCATCCCAGAACCCGGAACATGAACTGATAACATTTCATCTTATGGTAGTGATGAGTTTATCTTATGCCTTGTGGTAAACTCAGCGTCACTTGCTCAGCTCTCCAGCAGCTACATTTCTCTTGGCTTTTTTTATTTGTGTGTTATTTTTACAAAGTCGTTGAGCTGCAATGAAACACACTGTTCTAAGACCTGACACCTCATTTTCATGTTCAGATCTGGATTTTGTATCTCCCACCCCTTGCGTTTGTATGGTATTGGGACTTTTTTTTTTCCACTGAATAGCTAGAAGGGCCCCGAGTGTTTTCAGTCTCATGTCTTTACTCACATATACAGTTTTCTCAATCGTCCACTTCTTCAGTATGAGGGTGAAAGTTTTTTTCCAATCTTCTGTCTTTTGCACTTACAACTTTTTCTACTTGCCCCAACTGACGTTTGTATTTGAGCAAATTTGAAGCTTTGGTTCTGTGTCATCCCAAATGGTTGTTTGTTGTTGGTTGATGCTCATCAGTCATTTTCTATATTTTGTATGATTTCCTGATATTTTGTAAGTGGCGTGTCTTTTATTTCTTTTTTTGACCATGAGATTAGTGAAGACATGAGATTAGATTGTATGCGAGGACAGAAACATGGGAAGTGGGACAATTGTGAAATTGGCAATGACATGGAAAGCTGTCAAATTTTAAATAAAGTTTTGAGAAACTTATCATTTTGTATGATTTCTGTTTTCTTAAGTTATTTTGTACTTAAGATTGAGAATTGATTCATTTTGGTAATGTCAGTGGTCAGTCAAAGGGGGGCGCCATTGTGTCGATAACCCATTTAGGAGGGTGTTTTTTTTTTTTCCTGTCTGAACAAACTGCATATCAAGGCTTTGCTTGCAGTTGAATGCTCTGCTGACACATAGATAAAGTCTACAATGTCATCCTTCCATCCCGAAATAAAAGTCGTCCACATTTGGCCTTTGACTGGTGCCTCCTTTTATAACCGGCACCACAGAGGGAATTTCCAGCACATTGTTACATTCCTTGTTTCTGAGCAACCCCACCTATCAGCCTCTCCTCCACAGCCAGCAGAGCAGACAACCTGCCTCGATCTCAGCCGGAGCCCAGGACAAACATACGGGTCAGACTGAGGTCACTGCTTTCCCTCTGAGGTCACCAGGGGTCCTGGCAGGTCATTTCCTGTTCCATAATAACAGGCCCCGTTCCCCTCACAATGATAATGGTAACATATTGTATGCACCATACAATAATCATTCTGAAAATACACAGCAGGGGGAAAGCGAAGACAATGTCTGTTAGCACTGATGCTCGGTCCCGGTGAAAGGCAACACAATGGCAGTTTTGTTAGTATGTTTGGACTTGGAGAGGAGATTTGGAGCAGCCAGAGTTCGGAGAGCTACGCAGTCCCATTCTCACAGCGGAGCACAGCTTGCAGACTGCTGCTTCTCGCACACGTTCACCTCGACACCAAACCGCTGAGCTCATGTCTGCTTGCCACTCAGAGATGATGCTATCAGGGTCGGTCTGTGCGTTTCAGTGTTTGGCTGACGTGACAGAGGGGACTGAAAAGTCATTCAAAATTTGAGCTCTTATAGGGAGAATTGTAGGCTCTGAAAATACTTCAAGTAGAATACTAGTGACACAGTTTGTCAAGCTCAATGGCTGGTTCCTCCATTCTGGGATCAACAATGATGGAGATTCACAGCGATATCTCAGAAGTTTGAAATCAAAACATTTCTGGCCCAGAAATGTTTTTTTTTTTTAAATCAAATCCTCTGTCTATATACATATAAAATCTGTGACTAGCAATTTCTTTCATAACTGAAGTTAAGAGAGTTTCAGAAGTGGTGATCTAGCTCTAAGTTAATTCCAGACACCAACCTTAGCACGCAGCTTCTGAGTTACAATGACAGCAACACTGCCTGAAGCAATATGTGCACTTTAATTCCTACTGTATATTGACTGCTTCTTGACATGTTAAACAACAATATCACACCAACGAAAAGAAAACACAATGTCCTGCAAGGCAGAGAACAAAAGAGTTTTTAAATGGTTTTAAAACTCTTATTAAACTTTTATAGCTAGCCAGCTAGCCAATATATAACATGCAGGTAGATGGACAGACAAACAGACGGTCAGATAGATAGATAGATAGATAGATAGATAGATAGATGGATGGATGGATGGATGGATGGATGGATGGATGGACGGACGGACGGACGGACGGACGGACGGACGGACGGACGGACGGACGGACAGACAGACAGACAGACAGACAGACAGACAGACAGACAGACAGACAGACAGACAGACAGACAGACAGACAGACAGACAGATAGACAGATAGATAGATAGATAGATAGATAGATAGATAGATAGATAGATAGATAGATAGATAGATAGATAGATAGATAGATGGATGGACGGACGGACGGACGGACGGACAGATAGATAGATAGATAGATAGATATTCATGAGGATAGCAAAAGAGAGTTGCAAAATTACAGGTTGTCTGTGTTCAAGGTAACATATGTATCTGGAAAAGTTGTACATCAGGTACCAACTAAAGATAATTCTTAATGGGATTTCCCAAGCCAAAATAGTTGGCAGAGCATTACACTGAGGGTTCTTTGTTGATCCCAGGTTTTAGCAGATGTGGGTTGATAAACAAACCTTTACAACATCTATTATCATCATCTACATCTACATATCTACAACAGATAGCATAACAGGAAATGGAAGCCTTGGCTGGGGAATTCTCCAGGTCATCCTGCAATCCTATAATCAAGGCCATGATGTGATTAGAAGTGAAAGCATATATTAAAAAAAATCTCATTCAGTCTTAAATTTCTATCTCTGTGCATTGAAATAGAATTTGCCTTTATTTGCTCCTCCATAACATTTCTCAGTTTCTCGGACCTCATAATTAATTGGTGCAATCATCTTTAGGTAAAAATGATTTGCTGGATACAACTGCCTAACTCTTGTGTGTTCAGTTGTGTCTTCATGGTATACTACAGTGTAATTCTTGGAGGTTAGACACCAGGAAAGATCATATCATCATTTTCTTAGCAAAGCAGTTCAGGGTAGAGGGAGGCTGTTGGCTGGGACCCTGCTGCCGGACTTCCTACATGAAGGAAGCTACATGTATCAATGTAGCTGGACCCCTGGTTTTATGTCATCACACACTGTTGATGCTTTCGCTTCCTTAGTCGGCTGTTGTGTCACTGACAGCTCATTGTCTTGTGTGGTATTGGTGTTTGCTTGATTGTCCTCGCAGACTTTTCAGTTCCAGCTCTGTCCTCTTGCCCAGGATGTGATCACCGGTCGCAGAAGAGCTGCGGTTTATCTGTTAGTGTAAGCCGAGCAGAATGCTGTTTAAACCGGAATTCATGTGCAGCACTGTATCCTGATGTGGCAAACCGTATGTGTGTGCGTGCGCGTGTGTGTGTGTCTGTGTGAGTGCATGTGTTTGAGGTGGATGAGGGGGTTTGTGCAGGGTGCTGGACTGGTTGGGCCATGTGGTTGAGCTGTCATGGTCCCCCCTCAGGCATGAAGTTGATTATTATCTTCCTTTCCTGAAGTACAGAAAAGATACAGAGTGTGGGCTTTCTTTATCTGCCAGAAAAATAATGAATATGTAGGGGGAAAAAAAGTGGTCTCAAAGAAGGTATCAGCTGAATCCACAAGCCATGGGTCTTGTGACGTGGTGGTGATTGATTACATTGAGGGCTCACCTGCACTACTCTTCCTCTTAATCTTTCTCGCTCTAAAATACACACACACACGCACACACAAAAAGAGGCAGAAGTCACCAGTCAGGGAACAATATCCTGCTCAGAAGACCCTTCACAGCACACTCTCATAAATCACTGAGACAGAGCCACCACCCTCACTGTCAGCATGTTATTATGCACGTAGACACGTGCACGCGCCCTCTCTCTCTCTCTCACACACACACACACACACTCTCTCTCTTTAGTCCACGTTCCTCACAACAGACATTCACTCAATACAGTCAAACTTGCGTTATCCAGTCCATACAAGGATGTCATCGAAAAGGAGAAATATGACTCGAATCTAAAGTCAAAACTCACCCTCACACACGCCTCACCTGCGCTGATTCCCTCTGGCTCTGCTTAAAACACACACATCCTCACAACAGTCGCTCTGTGTCCCACTCTGCCCTGGCCCTCTGCACCGGCCATTCCTCAGTGACAGGGTGCCGGGACGAGGGGATGAGAGGCTCTGAAGGGCAAGGTGAGGGATGGATGAAAGCCCCCGCGGCTGAGGTCCCGGGGCCCTGCGTCCTGTGCAGGTGGCAGGTGTGATCTGGCCGGGTGCAGAAGCGTGAGGGCGAGGAAGAGCAGGACAATGAAGGCGTCTGTGGGACCCAGTTGCAGCTGCAGGAGGCGGGGAGCGGCAGGGCTGACAGATAAGACGGTCGGACAGACGGAAAGACGGAGTGGAAGGGAAGGACAGCACAGAGGGGGCGCAAAAAGATGGAGATGAGACTTCAAACAGAGGATTGGGCCCCGGGTGAGGAGAGACACATTCTCGTCTGGCACAGGGAAGGTGGGGACGGAGGGAGAGCAGGAAAGATAGATGGCACAAAAAAAGGCCGGCATCAAAGTCCTCGCTCCATGCAGATGTTTACGTCTTATGCAGTGCTACTCAGAGCGGCTGCGCTCTGCCTATATCTGTGTGCATATTGATGTCAGCCTCCATCTCTGTATGGATTTGTATCGATGAGACAGTAATCCTCTTCCCTTGCTGGCCTTGTGTGCAACTGTCCACAGCTCCCACTAAGACCCACTGATCTCTGCCACATGGCGCTCCATCAAAGCCCTGATGGTCATGCCTCTCAGGGCAAGTTTTGCCAAAAAATGCACCAACATGTCTCATATATGTCCCTCAGTGCAGGGGATGAAGGCAGATGAAGGTCTAACACGACTTTGGACTTTGTAACATCTTGAATCACATGAAAGCAAGTGAAACAAAGCTGCTCTCTGTTAAAAAGCAACTCCTGTCTAGAGCGCACACACACATCCACACACACACAGACAGACACACACACACACGTTTCCTACTTTCTCTATCGGACCTGATTAGAGTGACAGGGGCACTTCCCATTGGCTGTGAGAGTGGCCCTCTCCTTCCCAGGGCAGCCAATTTCCCCTACTCCACAGCTGATAGGAAACTTTGATTGTCCACTGAGCTCAGGAGAGACAAAGAGATTTTTCCTCTTGCAGTCCGCATATCGCTCCATCACATCTCTACCTACCATCTCCCTCCCCACTTGCTCTCTCCTCCTCTCCTCAGCCATCTCTCCCCTCCTTGAATTTTCTTCCCTTATTTCCATGCACTCACTTTCTGTTGTGGGCTGCTGAATGTGAGTCCATTAAACAGGCACTGACTGCTTTGATGGGCAGGAAGCCTCACTTCATGTGGTGACATCTGCATCCTGTGACAAAATCCTGGCATGCACACATGATCTACTGCCTCAGCTCACCACTGTCCCCTAGCAGCATTTGCTGAACACAGTGAGCACAGGCAGATGCTGCTTAACACATTTGTTTGATGGGTGTGCTTGTGCTGGGTGTGAAGTGAACTGAGAGAGACGACTACACAAGGCGTCTAAACATGTGCGGAGAGCCAACAGGAAACATCACCCTCTCCCTCTCCACCCGATGCTCGCCCTCCATGAGAACACACTTCCTGTCAGCGCTCCTCTAACTTCCTGTCCAGCCACCGGGAATCCCAGCTGGAACATTCCAGCTGTGCAACTCTCTCCCTCCCTGGCTGGCTCTGTGCTGCTTGATTATTACTTAAAGGGGAGCTAGGCTGAAAAAACAGTTTTTTCTTGGCTTGGTTGAACAGCAACAATCTTTTCCGGCATGTATGGCAGGTCCAAAAAATTATCATGTCCTCATTCATTTATAAATTTCAGATGTTGAAATGGAAGTTTGAAAACAGGCAAATCTGAACATAGAATAGAGATAGGGTGTGATGTATACTACATGTAACAAGAATCAAACTGACCTTCAACTTTTGTTTGCACAGTTTACCATCCTGTATTCAGGTATGAGCCAATGAAGACACATGGCTGCAAGGCAGTTAGTTAAATCTGACCATTTACATGTTTTCTGTCAAAATACAAGGAGATAACATAGCTCAAATTCTTTTGAACATTACAAGCTTTGAACTTCCATTTGGTATTTGCAGCCTGCAGGCCAAAATGACCTTAGCTGTTACAAGGCTTTATTTTAGAAACCACATAATTTAGGTCTTATTTTGAGTATCACATACTGTTCCATTTATCTAAGTTCATTCAATTTCACTGTTGAATATTTGGCACCATTGCAATGGTTTTCAAACACTGTCCTTTGATGGAGAACTATGTTTGAAATGGTGCATTTTGTTTCATCCGTGTACTTCGGTCAAAGATACCAATATAATCCTTCTTTGTCCAAAAAATTGTGTATGGCACCAGGTCACTTAGGTATACGGGTCATAAATACCAACTGGAAGTTCAAATTTCATCATGTTTAAAAGAATTTGAGTCAATAAAATGATAAAACACAATGTTGCACATTCATATGTATGACACAAAGGACTCATGGTGATTCTGCCAACATGAAATGAACATAACAGTAGGGTTAGGAACTGATCCCATCTTTGATTTTGGCTCTGACATTGGCTGCATGTATACATGCTCCTTATATATCGCTTCAGTTTCTTCTTAGCTCAGAAAAAAAGTTTCTAACCTCTGTAGATCTACAAGGAACATTTAGTAGATTTAGTTTAGTATGATCATCAATATGAGTAGCAGACAAGGCAGAACCCTAATCCCTGTAAAACCTAGAAATGGTTGCCAGATCTTTGCAGAAACTGACTAATATTTCTGCATCAAAACACTGGATTTTAGATGGGTTTGTAAAATATCATTTGAGGAATTTTTAATGCAACCAATGTTCCATAGATTCTATGTAACACTAGAGAACGGGGATACATACTCCATTCAACCACTCTAGCTCACTTTTAACTCCTAGTCTCTCACTGAGTCGTGCAAATGTACAGCATGCGGTTTGCACACGCGACACTGGTGCTGCTGCAGTCTGAGTTCGCCAGGGGTCGCTGCATCACTGCACATTTGCTCCTGCGTGACTTGATAGCGACTCTCCTGCAGCGCGCAGAGGATACAGGGCTTCTCCATCCCTCTCCTTTCATTTATATTACTATTTTCTAAGCCCACGGAAATAGGCTACGCAGCGCTCTTAGTCTAATGGTATCAAATGAAATGGCACATGCATGTTTATAAGTGTCTCGACGCATGCAGGGGCCAGACGGACCGGGAAAAATGCAGGTTTGGTGACTTTGTGCATGACCTTTTCGGAAAGAGAGCTAATCCCGAGCTATAATAGACTCCGGGACCGATATGGAAAACTGCTGCACCGTTATCTCGGTTGTCTAGGAGACCATCAGAGCACCGGGGCCGGTGGAGATGCCACAGTATTAAAAGGCGGAGTGCGTGGGCGCGTGTGCGTGTGTGCGTACTCGTGTGTGTATGTGTGTGCGCGGACTGAAAAAATGTTCTCCTTTTTTGTCACAAGTGTCACTCATAAATACTGCATTATGGACATGCAACCAATTTTCCTGTCAGGTTTGGCCTGCAGCCTGCATTATTATTTTTTTTAATCCAGCACCATACTGAAATTATAATTCAATTTTAAGAGACTTAAGGAAAAAGGTCAGTCACCGTTATTCGTGCATTTAAACTGCCACTAGAAAAAAACGGGTTGGAAAAGAAAAGATAAAGCCTAGTAGATGTTTTGTATTCTAGATGGGGTCGGCAACTTAGGAGACTTTTAGATAAGTGTTGGTTAATGACATAGGCCTGGTCTGAGGCCTGCAGTGCAGAGGCCTGCTGACCAGAGGAACACGAACAGATGAGAGAAAAGTTTCCGTGCGTGTTCTGCGTGTTGTCACCATCAAGATACGGCTCTCTCACCTTCCGATTTGTTTTTTGGAGGAAAACGCTCTCGCAAACACACTGCTATTATGGCTGCAAATTGAGCTTATCGCCTCATCTGTATTTTCTGCTGTTTATCAGGGCAAGAGTGTAGCCTGTAAATATGAAAATCACGTTTAAAAACGGAGATCCAGCTGCCTGTAAAGCTGTGTGACACTGGGCTCGTGGTGTCACTTTTAAAGAAGCATCAGATCCGAAGGCGCTAATCAGACAGATAGGCATCATATCTCATGGATGTACGTTCAATATTGCTTGTATTGATATGTAAAGTGTGTGTGCCACTAGTCTGGCCAATAAACTCCCTCTATTGCCAAACAGAACCTATATTGCAACGCGTAAAACGTGTAAATATTTCTCATTCCCTGCGCCTATCTGTCTCTATCAACCTGCGGGACCCCCGCCCCTCCCTAAATGATGCATTAGATGCATTGAATGTATTTGTTGTGCAAGTTTGAAAAGGCGGCGATAATCTGGGAGTGAGAGATAAGGAACACCAATTTATTCAGCAGCACTTTGGACCCCGCTCCCAGCCTCGGTCGGTGCTGACACCCCCAGCAGTTTGCTGATAACGATTAGGCCATTTATTATCTTCACAGAGAACAAAGATTGTGTGGTGCCGATGAAATATTACCCCTGGTAATAATCAGAAGAAGAAGGGCCCTGGCACCTAATGCTGCAGTGTGCATATTATATCGTTCCTGACGCACACACGCACACGCACACATAGACACATTCACTCAGACACATTCACACACTCGTCTCGTGCAGAACATGCAGAAAATTGATTAACAAAACAAGTGCGGGTAGATACAAATATAACATAGACTATAATGTTGTGGATTTGATTTACTGATAATCACCATTTTCAAACATACAAGAACAATAGTAATATACTAATTACAATAATACTAAAAACAACAACGACAATAATAATAATGTTAGTAATAATAATGGTGTTTAAAATCCAAGCATCCATGACCTTGTCTATGTTACGGTATTACTTAGACAATATTTGTATTACTACTGATCTAATGGGTTGAAAGACACATCACACAATTCGTTCTCACCTTATTAAATTCTATTGAACTAAATGTTGCCTGAACTCTCTTTGCTTGGTCACATTGTTTTAAGACTAGCATTGTTTATGTTTAAGAATTGCAGAAAAAAGAAAATTCCTCAAACACCATTTCTGCCACATGCAGAGAATAAAAACATCACTGAAAAAACTTTATAACACTTTGGCTGCGCATTATAGGCGGTAAGTCAAAATCTCAAGCAAATTTACAATTTATTCGCATTCACACAGGACAAACTCCGTCGACTTGAAAATGTGATTCAGAGTCTGAGCTGCAGCATCTCGCTGAAACAAACGATATTAATTCACACTTTTTTTTTTCAATTCACCCCTCTTCTCTCTGTGTTTTTGTGTGCGTGTGTGCGCACTCTAGGGAGCACGAGCCCTGAGTTGCAGAGGTCCTCGCTCCCCCTTGCACCTGCCCGGCTCCAGCACCACGCACGAGCCCAGGTCGCGTGCAGGAGATTTTAGGGGCTTTGCATGTTTTACAAAGTTCTTGTTATTGTACGGGACAGAAAGCACAAAAAAGAAAGGGGGAGGGTGCGTATTTTTCTTCTTTAACACGTTTAACACACAGAGGAGGAGGAGGGGGCTGAGAGTCATGGAGTAAAAAAAAAAATCTCTTAAGTCAATTAACACCCAGGCTGCCTGTCTTCTGCACAATTCAACTGTAGACAGAGCTGATTTAAACCCCTCAAAAGGCTGAGAAATAAACAAGGTACTGTCTGATGTTCGCCTGAAAAGTGCCTACCCCTCTCACTTGGAGGAAAAGTTACTCCTTAAAGTGTTGGCTCACTTTAAAGCTATCACACTGATTGTGCACCTATAACCTGACACATGAAGAGAGAGTTTCCCACTGGCCATCCAAAAACACACGAGAGTGCTCAAGTAAATGTAAATATCACAATAGCAACTCTAAATAAGTAATATTTTCCTTCTTGGATGGAGAAGTTGGTTAAAATGTGACGATGTCTCTATTTGCATTTCATCATTTAGCAGACACATTGATAAGAGGTGACTTCACAAGCTCGATCACAAAAGATACCAAAAATATGCCCTCCAAGCACTAGAAGTTCAGAATTTAAGCAGTTTTCAGTATGCAGAGGAGATGGAAGTGGCAAAGGGGTAAAAAAGCAAAACAAAACAAAACAACAAACAAACAAACAAAAAACAGTTAAACAATAGATGTTAGTTCTAAATCTATTCCTGAGCAGTCATGATGAACCTGTGCTCCTGGCAGGAAGTGAGACAGGTTATTGATCACCTCCTGGGAGCAGGTATTGCTGCCAATTTCTGTCCATTTAACCTGGACCCGGAAGACAGGCTGCGGGGCTGACGTGCCATTACGTTGCTGTGCAGCTGCAGCCTCTCACACACTGCCGCTGAAGTTTCTGCTCATATTCACAGAGCAGCGACACAGAGGAAGGAGACACCGACACACACACATCATTCAGACACTATATATATAGATAGACACACACACACACACCGTTGCGACTGCCCTGCGTCGTGCGAACAGCATCTTTAAAAGGCTGGGCTCCTCTCCGTCCTCTTGTTTTTGTATTTTGGTGCAGTTTTGAGAGAGAAGCTGCAGAGCTGGAGCCGCTGTCTGTCTCCGAAGCCCCTGCGCTTACATCCAAGACTCCACAGCAGGTAAGCGCATTATTGCTGCCTTTTAGAGTCCGTTCGGCTCTGGAAAATTTTTTGATTTTGTCCATTTAAACATTAAAATACCACACGCCCAGAGCTATGTCAGACAGGCTCTGACAATGCTTTAAAAGCCTTCAGTAAGACCCGGTATTACCATAAGTATAGCGGGGAGATAAAAAGGTCCATTTAGTGCATAAAAAATGTTTTACCTTGTATGAAAATAGACCAGTAATATTTGACAATTTCACGATCCTCCTTTTATTACAGCTCTTATTTACCTTTCCATTCAATCAGGATTTGTCGCGGGTATTTACATCTTGACAAGCGCGACATTTTGGATTTAAAGAAATTGCAAAAATGCATTGTTATACTTTTCTCATATTTCGCATTGGCTGATTTTCTTCCTTTATTTTTATATGTGCATACCTTATCATTTTATCTATTTTAACCGTATTTTTTCGTAATGAGCATGAACATTTCACCTCGATCAAAAATTAATTAATAAATTAATCAATGTACCGGATAACATTGTGTGTTAGATTTGTGTAAGGTTTTCTTTTCTTTTTTTTTTTTTTTACCTTACCTTAAAAAAAAATATCTGAGGATTCACGCGGTCACGTAAATACTGTCAATAATCCATTTGAATGCAGCCCACTTTATTCTGCCGGGGGCAAGGTGTTCTGTTCCTGGGAAGAGAGAGAGATGGTGTAAGAGAGAGAGAGAGAGGGAGCGAGCGAGAGTGAGAGGGGGAGAGAGAGAGAGAGAGAGAGAGAGAGAGAGAGAACCTCGATCACCCCTGGATTAGTGTATCATGAGCATGATATTAGTGACGACAAAAAGTATTCAATTGTCACGCTCTAAAACGCATAATATAAAAAGGGGCGTGCAGGAGCTGCAGGAAGCACATGAATGCCTTCTCTCTTTTACCTCTTTTGGATTTAGTAATTTTTCTGACTTTCAAAGGAGACAATACACTCAAGACTGCATCACAGAGGAGACCAGTGTGTGATTATAAATGCTGTTCTACTTACGTGAGATGGCGGTGGTGTAAGTAGCTATAGAGTTTAGGCACTATGGATGTGCAGATATCAGTAGGAGAAGGGAGGTTAATAATGTCTGTATGGGGCTGTGTGTCTACAATGAATGAGTATCTGGGTGAAAGGATGAGTTTTGACACTACTTACACTTTTTTATAATCCTCAAATTCATGTATAAATTCTCCATATAACCAATACAGCATTTATGCAGGAGTTTGGCTCACATTTTGCTTCCTTCATCCTTGATTTCTAGCAGTTAGTGTCCATTTTGTGCCTTATTCTTAAATGTCATTATTCTGAGTCCAAACAGCTAAAATGGGAGCGAGGGCAGCACTCATAGCAGCATCCAGGCCCCTCTCTCTGGGCAGTTATATGGTTTTGTGTCTGGATGCTTGTGTCTATAAAGCCCCCCAGTGCCCTCGCTCGATCTAATTAGCCGTGAGTAAAGGGGACAATAATGCTTCAGCTGGTTTGTGTCATTCTTTTCTCTCTGGCTCTGCTTATCTTCACAAGCCCCACTGTGGCTCTTCAACCCCCCCTTTCCACACGCACACGCACACACACACGTTCACACAGTCACACAGTCACACACCTCCACTCTGGATAATGATGGATGACCGTGCCCAATGGGAACAAACAGGTAGATAAAGCCAATCCCATTTAATAACAGCATGGATCGGAATGATAATCTTGTTGTTCATTAGCCACTGTGGCTGCACAGTGATACAGTTGTTGCACACAGTTCTCCTCACCCAGGCGCAGAAGGTGTTGAGGAGGATAGTGTTCTCCAGCCGAGGATATAGCATCCCTGGCTGAAACAATACTGCTGTGTCCTTGAGAAAGACAGAAAGAACGCAACAACACCCCCCACCCCACGCTAACCCTCATCACCCTCTCCCATCTTTTGTTCCAGCACAGATACAAATGGGATTAATGAAGGTATAAATTACAGAGGGCTAAATCCTGCTGAGTAATCCATTTGGCAAACATGCAAACAACAATGGGCATGCAGCAGCAGCAGCAGACAGGCCTGCGTCTGACCCACTCTGTCAGCCAGAAATGCAGCACAGAAACGCAGGCTGACCACTGCAGGCTATGGAGACACTTCTAACACTGCGCAAGAAGAGAAAAAAAAGTCCTTTTACTACTTGCCTCAAGAGCGAGAGCATCACTGGTCACCCATTCATGCTCAAAACAGAGGGAGTCGTTGTTGCCTCAGGTTCAAGCACTGGGACAGCAATTATTCTGCAGCATAAAATAGCCTCTTCTATTTTTTTTATTAGAAAGACAAATAGCATATTGTTGGTGAGAGTTCTTTTGTGTATTATAATATAATATTTATAAAAGGATAAGGACAGCCACATGAAGGTAAGCCATTGCCAAAGGTGATGCTGCTTTTCACCGGAATGTGAGTTATTCAGGTGGCAGCTCCTCTGTTCCCCACACAGCACTAATTTGTTGATTTTAGGAGTTGACAAGCTCATAGGGCTGAGCTCATCAACTCACTGCCCCTGGCAAAGTGCCAGTGATTTAATGACTGATGACTGACACACAGACACACAGACACACGCACACACATACACCGCAGGTACAACATCAGATCACTATGTGATCATTGCCTGGGTGACCTAAGGTGCACATCTTGTCACCAGTTATGAGGAGTCTCTCGTTCTCTTTCTTTTTACCTGAGTGGATTCATCCAGGTATCAGAGGCTTCACGTGACACACCTCACAAACTCTGCCGCGTGATTCTGTGACGTCAGGACCAGGCGTCAGCGTGGCGCCCAGTCTAGGCCAGGAGCGACCCTCCAATTATTCTCTGTCAATCAGACACACACATACACACACACGTCATGACATTAATCTGTGTGGATGGAGCAGAGACTAATCATTTTACGCATGCACTGCAGCTAATTCCGCAATTAGAATAGAATAGAATAGAATAGAATAGAATAGAATAGAATAGAATAATACATTGTTTTATTCACTCTAAACATGATCAGATATTTCTTTCTCCATAGCAGCAGAAAAAAAACTGTATCCTTAAAGGCAGCTCATAACATCTTAAACTATCATCACAATTATATATGTATGAACAGGGTGTGTTCACTGTGTTGATGCGTGATCTGAATGAGGGCGTTCAGAGACACTTTGATGCTCACTAACTGGTTTTTATAGGTGAGGCCTCGCAGCCATCCCTGGTGCCATCGGCAGAAAGGGGCCCCATTAGTATGCAAACTGTGTGTGATCGCTCTGTCCCAGAGACAAAAAACACTGTTTTCACGAGAAGAATGCGCTGCTGCTAATTAAAGACAATTAGGCGCTGCCAACAATGGGGGGCAATTTCGGGGTCATAAATCGACTCCTCCTATGTTGGTTTTAGAGGTGCTGAAAATGCTGTTTATTTACACAACATCTGTATGCGAAAACTAACACTCAGAATTATTGTGGCTGGTATAAGGGTCCTCCAGAAACTTGCGTGTTCTTGCAATGGAATATGAATGCACCCAGGTCTAACAGTGACGCCCTGGACTGTGCGAGGTCGATTTGCCTTTGTTACATTTGCATTTAGTCATTTAGCAGACGCTTTTATACAAAGTCATTCAAACAGGAGAGAAAACATTCAAGCAGCACTGGTAAAGAGACCACAATAAATAGTTGCGGATCACCAGACTGCCAAGAGACAAGAGTGCAGGGGTCTAAGTACTAGCACAAGTGAAAAAATTAAGCACTAATTAAGAGGCGATATCAGTAAGGGAAGGAAGATGAAGGGCAGTGTTTGGTAGATGAAAGTTAGGACAGGGGATGGAGTTGGGTCTTGCGGAGCTTCTTGCAGTGTTAGATGTCTGTCTTTAGGTTTCTAACCGCAGATTATCAGGGGGCGATTGCTCATTCAGTGCGAGCATCGTTGGAGAGAAAGACCCCGGAGAAATTACCACCGCTGATTGATAAGTATTTTAGTTTTTCAGTGCGGGCCGATGAAAATTGAAAGAAGGGCAGCAGGGATGCAGCGGACCAATGCGCAGCAGAGCGGTCTGTGATTGGCTGGAGCTGAGGCCCCGCCCCACGTGGGTTGATATGGGAATTTACTGGCGCCAGCCTCACTAGTCTGCGCCACATCTCATTAATGACCCTGAGCTCTGCATGGATCAGGAGGTTTACTCATCCCGAGCTTGTATTTGCCGTCAGCTGATCGACACTGCAACAGGTATCAGAGGAACATTTGTCTCTGTGTGTTTGAGTGTGTGCGTGTATGTGTCTGTGTGTGTTTCTTCGCGGAGACGGGACGCATTCCTGACACTGTTGTGCATTACTTTATTTATTTTCACTGCAGGACGCCAAAGTACGCAAAGTTGATTCTTCGCGATGAAGCATAAATATGATACCCCGTCTTTTGCACGTTTGAATGAATTTTTACTTTTCCTCTCATTTCAGGCACAACTGAGGAGAAAAAAGGAGGACACCGGCTTTCTCTTTCTCTCACACTAGGAATCTACTGAATTAAATTAAAACGCAGCTTTCTCAGCTCAGGAACTATATTGTTAGGTGGATTTAAGCCTCTATAACCCCGGAGGTAGACACAGCCTGCAGGTAGAGCAGAGGAGACGGTGCAGCCATGGAGGTCGCAGCAGCGGATCAGTCTCGGTGGATGGCGCACCACCACGCAGTGCTGAACCCGGAGTCCCACCATCACAGTCTGAGCCACAACTACATGGAGCCCATGGCTCCTTTACTGCCCCAGGACGAGGTGGACATGTTTCTGAACCACTTGGACTCACAGGGAAACCCCTACTACACCAACTCCAGGGCCAGGGTCACCTACAGCCAGGCTCACGGTAAGATGAGTGAAGTGTGTATGTGTGTGTGTGTGTAATGAAATATTTCAAAGGCATCTGGGTAAGAGTCGTGATCTTGTTTAAAATGAACAGATCACATCGTATAAATATGTATGAGTGTGTTCAGAAATGTAGCACGAGTTGTGAGTCTCTGAGAAATCCATCTTGGTTTTTCTGGGACTTAAAAGGAATTTCTAGCAAATGACAGCGAGAGGAAAGGGAAGTATGTCATTTAACCCCTCTGTGCTGGGGCAGGGGGAGAGCAAGAGACAGAGAGAGAGAGGCACTTCCCGGATATAAAATAAAAACCGCAAATTTACCAATAACAATCTTTAGACCGAGAGCTGCAGGAGACGGGTAGACACTGTCCTGGCGGGAGGCTGCTGTTACGGTTCTAATCGGGCCCTTAGACAAGACACGAGTTTTAGTGTGAAACATTTCAGAAGTGGCTGACGACTAGTCAGAAGGAAACCCTTCTATTGAAATTTTCTGCTTTTAGAATATAGGCGACTAAATGTCGGACTTGGAGTATGTTGCAGGTAAAGTTTCTGTTTGATGTGTGATGGGCGACGTGTGTGTGTGTGTGTGTATGTGTGTGTGAAACTGTAAAAATTGTTTCTGTGGGTTTCAGCTCGGCTGACTGGGAATCAGGTCTGCCGACCACACCTCATCCACAGCCCGGGTATCCCCTGGCTGGACCCCGGGAAGGCAGCCCTGTCTGCAGCCCACCACCACAACGCCTGGGCTGTGAGCCACTTCAGCAAACCCAGCCTACACGGCACCGGGCCTGGATACCCCTGCAGCAGCAGCACCGGCACGGCCCCGGTGTCCTCCCTCACCCCGGCCTCTCACTCCAGCCAGCACCTCTACAGCTTCCCCCCGACCCCTCCGAAAGACGTGTCCCCGGACCCGGGCCCCACATCCCCGACCTCTGCCTCGGCCAGGATGGAGGACAAGGAGAAGTACCAGGTGCAGCTGACGGAGGGGATGAAGATGGAGAGCTGCAGCCCCCTGCGCAGCGGCCTGGCGCCCATGAACAGCCAGGCCCCCACCACCACCCACCACCCCATACCCACCTACCCGGCCTACCCTCTGCCCCCCCACGAGTACGGAGGCAGCCTCTTCCACCCTGGGAGCCTGCTCGGAGGATCCTCCTCCAGCTTCACCCCCAAGTGCAAGAGCAAAGCCAGGTCGAGCTCAGGTGAGTTTCCCGTGTGTTTGTGTGTTAATATGCAAAACTGTACCGTCGTTGTTGCATGTTGCTGGTAATGACTTATTGTGCAACAAAATGGAGGCTGCAAGAAGTGCAGACTTGTTGAAAAAAACGTGCAGTGAAGAAGATGGAGTATAAACTATGCAGAACAGTAAGTAACTTGTGAAATGGGGAAAACTGTGGCTTGATACGGTATTTTCACATGAACATTTGTGTGTTTGTAACATGACATGATCACACTGATATAGTCCAAATATTATTTTTTCAACTGATACAAATCACATTTCACTGGTCATTCTTCTGAAAAGCCTTAAATACATCGAGTAGAAAATAATAAAACATTCTGGGTGTCACTAATTAATTATAATCACCGCCACAGTCTGTAAGATTGTGGTGTTTTGTCTGAGTTATCACCTTTTTTTCCCTTCTGTTCATCTGCCCCGTTTCGATGCTGGTGCCACATTAAGCGGCTCAAACTTGTTTTGTTTCCGCAAAAACCCAGGACTTGCCCTGGCAGGTTTTTTTTTCATCCCAGTGCCATGTCACTTCAGAGAGGACTCGACCTCAGATGAAACCCATCACGCTAATCGGGGTCAACTATTCAGCCCATGAACAGCGCCATTACAAGCGCACGACAGTTAAAAGAGAGTGGAATTAGAGAGCAATTAAAAACAAATCAATTATTCATATAACGACTGGGAGCTTGTGTTTCTTTTGTGTTGTCGAAAAGCAAATTACGGTATCGCCGGACATGAAACACTTTAATACCATTTCCACAATAAATTTTACATCGACTCATTGGATTTGCTGCAATTACTCCGTCCCCTCCGCTGCAGTCGTGCTGTTTTCTTTCTCAAACGTGGCCTTTATTGCGCTTAGAAATGACGGAGTCACGACGCTCTGGCTCCTGCCATATCCTGTATACCTCCGAGTGAACAAATCACGACCTCCACCCCGCCCACGGCGCTCCGCAGCACTAACATAGCACAGGCTGCAGAGCCCCTGCTGTTTGTGTTTTTAAGCCTGGCCTTGGCCCCTGTGCGCTGACATGAAGTGGAGGCGCATGGTGGATCCGCTGGACGAGCACATGAAAGTGTATTTATTAACAGCGTTGCTCTGTGCATCCTCTTAAAGTGTGTGTGTGTGTGTGCTGCAGAGTCATCCTGACCCCCTTCCTCCTTCACACACACACGCACACACAAACACTTGGTTTCACTCACATTTCTCAACGCAGGATTTTTTTTTTATAAAACAGTGACTGTGTGGGATAAGCACCTGATTCAAAGGGCTGCATGTGCTGGGAGTCACATTTAGGCTTCATGCCTGACAGTAATGTGCAGACATTTGAAAAACAACTCTGCCTGGTAATGGGTCTGCAATTTCCCTGCATTGTTCCAGCTGTTGTAAGTTGAATTAACAGACAAAGTAGACTGTTAACAAGTTTGTCCCAAATGCAGTTGTGTAATTATCTCTATTTATTGTCCTCTGCCGCTGCCTGTGTGTTCTAATACACCCGGGGGAAGCTGAGTGATAATGTGAGTGGATGTGAGTAGAGAAATGTTATACTGTGACATTTAAAAGAAGCTGACCAGACTGCGCCTGCATCAGTAACACAAACACATCAGCTACGACATTAAAAAGCTTCTTATCTGTCAAAGTTGGTGTCCAGCTTATGGTGATTGATTGTTGCACAAAATGCCACAATGACATTTCAGCTGTCAGCACATATACCTTACAGTGCTGTGGCTTCCTGCTGAGCAAGCCTCAGACCAGAACTCTACCTCCACCCTAACCCACCTTTAACACCAAGCTTCCCATTTTCTCTTCGAATTTCAACACTGCAAAGGACAAAATGCCTCAGTCATCGCGGGTGAATATTTTAAGTGCTAATGAACCCACTTTAAAGCAGTTGTCGGGTTGCCTATCACTTTGGAGGAAGAGTGGCAAAGTGGTGAGGTGCATTTCAAAAGGAGCCTAGCTTTTTGCTCAGGTCAGATTCCATTGTGCAGCGAGGGTGGGACTGTGCATGTCGCTGGCATTATAACAGGAATAATGAGATGATGCTCTAGGGAGAGGGGGATACTTGAATTAAATGAAGCGGTCGGTTTAGCAACAGGCTGTTTGAAGTCAGTCAGACCTGAATGGGTGAGGGAAAGCAAGAAGCACTCCATGAAAGAGCAGGTTTTCGCCCTGAAAAGCACAGCGAATGTACAGAGCGACTATTTGAGACCAGGTAATGCACACATCACACATCAGCACACCATATCTGTATTACTAGTGGCAGCCAACTGGCACAAAAGCTCCTCACCGAGGCCTGCAACACTGTCCGGCACATGTAATACCACCACGGCACACTTTTGTTTCCTCTCATGGTTGCCCACTGAGTTGATTAATAATGTAGTCCTAATTTGATGGTGTGTCTCATTCTTGTTGTTGGACACCTCTGGACATGTTCTGGGTGTCTGTGGCCTCCACACTGCGGTGGATCGGTTTACATAGAGGTGTCTGTGTCCATGACAGCCGGGCACACTTTGTGCACCACCACTCTTGATATGTGACAAATTTGACGTCATATCACGGGGGGTGAGGGCCATATTCGGTGGTCAGATGCAGCTTCCTGAAATTGCGTGAAATTTTTAATTATATAAATTTTCTTCTCTTCTGTCCCTCCTGAACTATATGCAGAGGGCCGTGAATGTGTAAACTGCGGTGCCACTTCTACCCCTCTGTGGCGACGGGACGGTACCGGCCACTACCTGTGCAACGCCTGTGGACTCTACCACAAGATGAACGGCCAGAACCGGCCACTTATCAAGCCCAAGCGTCGACTGGTGAGTTTTTTTTTTTTACTCCATCGCCTCACTTGGACAGAAGGCACCCAAATATGAGCACAAAGCAGATGCAGGGAACACAATTCCAGGAAAGTTATATTTTCCCTATGATCTTCCTGGAATTGTTTGTCCCTCTCACCCCCCGATGATCCGCCTTCATGGCCTGTTACAATACTGCTACTATTGCCATTGTTCCTGCTATCATTATTGCTGGTACTTCTGATACTGTTACTGATACCAATGCCCATGCTGCTTTAGTTAACACCATGCTTGAGTAAATGAAAAGCAGCATGGACTTAGTTGTGTACGACCCTCTTCTCCTGGACTGCTGCAATGCCTCTGTCTGCCATTAACCCCTCTGCAGCCAGACACATTTCTCTCCAAAAGTCATTTTTAACAATTTCCACATCTGTGTATTTTATCTGTCGCTCATTAATGTTTTTCCAAGTAAGCTCTCTGAGATCAAACAAGATTACGTGAATTATTTGCAGCTTTTTAAGAACATCAAAGTCTGATACTTTGCAGTTTTCCTCCTGAAAGCTGAAATAATTGTTCCATTTTTCATGTGAGTGGTTAATTTGTCAACAAACACACATCGGGACGGTTTGTTGTTGATAAAGTCAGTCAGCAAATAACAACACATTTACAGACACTAAAACAGTTTTCTCTGTCAGCGGTGAACTGGTTAATAGAAATAAAGATTACAGCACTAGTAACACAAGCCATTTAGACCATAACAAATGTTTGTGATTGAAATAAATAAAAAAGCAACTCACCTGCAATTAATAATCAGAACAGTTATAGTGGCTGAATTATTACAAATTATTGACTGGCTTTAATACCAAAAAAATGTAATTAGCTTTTGGTAGTTTAGTACAGGAGTAACCTTTTCACTCTAATAAAAGGAGGTCTGTGCTATCTCAGTTATCCAGGCTAATTATGATTGCAGAGGCTATTGCCTGGGTCTAATAGGCTTCATTAACATGAGCTGGTGATCTGACGTGTATTATGGGGGGACACGGCCGCGTATATCTAAAATATTTTCCGATATAATTTTGCCTTGTTCCTCGACCACCTCCATCCACGTCTACTTGTGAAAAAGTCCCATTACATTTTCCACAGGGGTCGGCCCATGTGGCTGCTGCAGCTTTTTGCATTTTCAGCTCAAGTGTTTTTCAGAGTTGTGTTCAAAGGGGGCATCCAGTTGTTTCCTATCCGGATATCTGCCCGGCCCAGATAAGGAAGTCAGGCTCCCGGCTGTTTCCGCCTTCAACATATACTGTAAAGAGATTATCACAACACTGGAGGAGTGTGAAGAGACAGCCCGAGAGGGGCGGGGATTGGAAAATAAATGGATTTATGTCCCTCTCTTGTTTGTCATTCTCGGTGGCCTGCAGCTTTAACGCGCAGTGTTCCTTTTATTTTCTCTTTTTAAATCATTATTATTATCATTATTATTTTGTTTAATAAATACTCTCAACGCAGAGTTGTTACTCTGCGGGTCACAAGCGCAAGAGTCCACCTGAAATTAATTAAAAGGGAAAAAAATGGATGCTTGCTTGCAAAGCAAAGAGCCGCAGGCTGCTTGCATGTTAAACTAATGTTTCTTATTATGTGTGAAGAATTGATCCGCAATGGACGCGGGAGCATGATGCCGGGCAGGACACCGGGTCTTACACGACTTTGTAGCTCTAGTTTTCCTGGATCAGGAGAAATGCAGCGTTTACACAAGGCCTGCATTATAAGCCGGCAATGCCAGCATCCATATTTTTAATTCATTATATATGATATGCTAAAAAATCAGAGGGCGTGTATACAGAATCAGGCATTCTCCAGAAAAATGTCCTCATATCTTATTGCGCAAATTAGAAAATTTGATCATGTTTGCAGCGGTCTGCTTACATGCAATTGATTTAATAGAGGAGTTAAGTAATTTTTCCAGTCTGAGCGTCGCTTCTTTTGATGCCTCGCTGCACATGGCTCCGCGGAGCAGGCAGAAAACTCACGGAAATCCACGTGTCGCCGTCTAAGTTGAGAGACACTGTCTGTCTCTTTGACTTTGTGCAGAGGCAGGAATCACGGCACAACTCCATAAAACAGCATGACAGCTGGATGAGAGTACCCCCAGACACCTATAGAGACACTTTTTTTTCTCGCGCAGCTCGGTGTCCCCAGCATCACACGCAGTTTAGTCATTCGAGAAGTCCGGATTTTTTTTGTTACTCAGGCTTTATGACTTACTTAATGTATATGTATGTATAGTGATTTTACTTTTACTTTTAAAAGATTAAAACATGATTTATACGGATTCATATTACATTGGAATTAAAACGTAGTTAATTCATTAATTAAAACGCGTTGCTCTGTTGGCAGAGAGCTTAGTTACATCTTTAGCTGTGCATAGGTTTTCCATGTACTAAAAAGCTTTACATGCAATATACATAAAGTTAAAAAACACTCTGGACTTCACTTCTTTCTAAATCCTGGTTTAGGACCTGCTTTTATCTCACCAGTTTTTGACTGTCATATTTTGAGAGAAAATTACAGAGTTTCAGACCTCTGTGATTTCAATGCTGGTTGCGGCCTTGCCACAGGTGAAGTCATCATTTTTCCTGATCTCTTTCCCTCTGCTCTGCTTCCTCCAGTCCGCTGCCAGGCGTGCAGGCACCTGCTGTGCAAACTGCCAGACCACCACCACCACCCTGTGGAGGCGCAATGGGAATGGAGACCCGGTGTGCAACGCCTGCGGCCTTTACTACAAACTGCACAATGTAAGTAGCCTGCAAAAAACAAAGAAAACAACCCCACACTTGAGTGGGTTTTTTTTTCTGGGGGTGGGGGGCATGGGATGCTGGTCGTTAACCAGTCAGTCAAGTGGGCGGACAGCTTGTATCGATTTAGGAGCAGAGAAACTTCGAGTGTGGAGGCAAAGCCTGCTCACCCTGTAGAGCAGAACCCACCAGTCGTCGTGTTCTTTTTTTATATTAATCCATCGTTGTTTCAATGGGGGGCGGTACTCCCCTGAGAGGCTGCAGGGTGGGACTGTCATTCATTGTAAAGGCGTCGGTTACACTGATGAGGATTTGTCTGAAGCTGCTCCTTTCAGACCCAGCCAGCCCTCCACCTCATGCATTCACACTGACCAGGACGGTTCTGTTTGGGTTTCAACGAGACAAAAGCTGCATAACGCCCCTGACTCGCCTCATAATGGAGCCATATATGCAAAACAGCTGCTCTTTATTTATAGCATTTATTTCACACTGGTGTAACTTATAATTTAGGCGTCGCCATAAAAGGACTGCATGTAAATCCTAATAGCTGATCCGATATGTGGCGTGGGCCTGTTATTGGTGACATCTCAAAAATTATGAGTTGGTAAACATGCTGAAGCTAACAACAAAATAAACTTTGACCAATGTAATGTGTGCTGTCAGAGAGTCTTTTGTTTCCCTTGCCTTGAGCTGTGCTGTTCTTCCGCAGGTCAACAGACCCCTGACCATGAAGAAAGAAGGCATCCAGACACGCAACCGCAAGATGTCCAGCAAGTCCAAGAGGAACAAGCGCGCCGGTGACGGCTTCGACGAGCTCTCCAAGTGCATGCAGGACAAGGCTTCTCCCTTCGGCGGTGCGCCTGGCCTCACCAGCCACATGGCCCACATGGGTCACCTGCCCCCCTTCAGCCACTCTGGACACATGCTACCCACCCCAACACCCATCCACCCGTCCTTCGGTCATCCCCACCACTCCAATCGCTCGCCGGTCTGGGCCGAGCCTCACTGAGGCCTCCCGGCACTCACAGCTCCTCCATCCACAGGAGCTGCCGCGTTGCCATTAACACTAAAATGGCCTGCCACAATATGTTGAAAAGTTGAGCAGACTTATTTGCGTCGTGTACAGTGTTTTGAGGGGCTTTCAGTTGGACCTTTAGACTGAAGGTCGCATCAATCCGGCCCTCGCCGATGGGACACTGCAGAGCAGGACTTTGTTGGACTCTGTGTCAAGGGGGTTGTTAGTCCCTGGGTGATCGAAGCGTGGAGGAGCGGTGTGAATGGAGACGCTTGTCATTCTCTTTGCTTATTTTTACTAAGTCACTTTGGTACCCACCTCTCTTTGACCCTGTAACAGGAGACTCACGAGAGGTCTTAAAAAGGACCGCTGTTTTCACCGTCTCATTATATTCTGAGATTTGCGCACCCTGTCCATCCCTGGGGTTGGACAGACAGACAAACTCTCCAGCACTGGGAAGTCTCACGACTGGCTCACAGCTACAGCACCCATACTCCTCTGTTTCAGACCAGTCTGATGCAGGCTACCATACCCACAAGCCAGTGCTCTCCTCACATGCTGGATTGTACACCACCACAATGCTCACCTGTTTTTAATAATGGACTTTTATGGAAAAAAGACACAGTAAATAGAGTGTTTATAAATGCTTAATTGCTATTATTGTTGTTATATTTGATGTTATAATTATTGCTACGATAATTTATTTTCACTCTTTAAGCTTTCCTCGAAGACACATGGAAACTGTTATGATTTGAATTTCATGGTTATTACGTAAAGAAAAACACTGACCTATCTTAGATGAAAAGTCCCTGAGCTGTACGTTTTTATCATTTTTTCCATCTCACAAAAAGTAAAGGAAATAAAGTTTAATACTAAAGAAAAAGCTGCCCTTGCCTCCTCAGTTTAGTTTGTTTCCATTGATTGTCCTTGCACAAACATGGACGCACGCATCCATGCCCGCACGCACGCACACACACGCCCATACACTTTCATGCACATGCACACACTCACGTACACACACACACACACACACACATACAGCACTGGACTGAACTCTTCTTTTAATGATGAGTGCTTGATTATTAAAATCATAAGTGATATCAGATGCATCAAGGGAAGCTCTGTGATCCCTTAAGCGTGGTAATGCTTTGGTCAGGCTCCTCCTCTATATGTGATGGCGCGCTGTTAAGAGAAGGCCTCTTTGTGGAGCAGAGGCCCCAGGCTGGACCATTGTACCCAGACAGCAGGCTCCAGCGAAGGGCCCGGGAGTCACACACAGTCATACATATGCACATACCCACATGCTCACACAGACACTCGTGGAGAGGGGAAAAAAAAAAAAAAATTTCACAGCCTTGTTCCACCAAGTAACCCATGCAAGCTCTCTTTTTGAAAACAGGCTAATTCGTTCAGGAATTTTTGTGTTGCAAAGACTGAGATATGAGCGCTGTTCGGCGGGAGCCTCTCGTGCTCGCTTCGTCTGCCGGAGTGGCCCTTTCCCTTGGCTGCGGTGATTGGAGTGAGAGGAAGGACAGCGGGTCTTTAGTGGGAGAGAGAAGAGGAAGGAAAGGCAATCAGGCGACCTGAGAAAACACGTGGGGGTCTGCTCAGGCCCTTCGCACACAGATGTGCACGCAGCTGAGGCTGCCAGGAAGCAGGCGTCGACTCTGCTGCTCCCTCACCTTGTCCTCTTTTGCTTTTTCTTTCTCTTTGCTTTGTTTCTTTTTTCACTCCCTCTTTCTGCTCCCTCCTTTTTTCTCTTTGTCTATCATTCTTTTCTATTGTCTCTTTCTCTCCCTCTCTCTCTCTCTCTCTCTCTCTTTCTCTCCATGTCGGTCATTTTGTCTCTCCCTCCCCATTTGGACGATTACAGTAAAATAAAAGGGGCTGAAAGGGAACTTTGAACAGAGCCAGCCACTAATGAGTCTGCTCGATTAGGGCCAATTTGAGGTCATCATCACTGAGTTCAACATACCCTCACACACCCACGGTAAGAGCCATGCGATGAAACAGCCCACGCTAAAAGTGGACGGCTACCCCTCCCTGAACCCTGCGCCCGACGCACATCTGCAGGACTGATGTGGAGGTTGATCTTCTGTGGGTTTCCCACAGGCTTGATCAATTCAAATTGGATATAATATTTATCCAGGGATTTATATAGGTATTGTTTTGATATCCAGCGTCTCTATGCTGCATCATAGCAGCCACAACATTGCGGCCCTCTGCGGCCCACACGTGGATACAGGGCTGTGGTGTTGCCTCCAAGTGTTTGTTGTCAGACAACCCCCCAACACCCCACCCCCCGATCCACTTGCTGAACACCAGTGAAAATGTAATGCTTGACTGCCTGTAAGCAGTCCAGCCATCTGTGTGTAGCGTGGTGCTGTGGGTGCTGGGCCGTGTACAGGCCGTGGCTCCGGCGGGTTGTGTGCCGTTGCTGCTGCTGCTGCTGCTGCTGCTGCTGCTGCAGCCAGTGAGCTGCTCGGCCGGGCTTGGCCCAACTCCCGGAGCCTGAGAGGGGGAGATGGAGCGAGCCAGCGCTCTTCAATGAGGCCCTCCAGAGGGAAGGGGCAGCCCTCCCAAAAATAATATAGGAGTCTGCCAGGCCAGCGACTCCCAGAACTGCCCTCGCCTCTGCACACACACACACAGACACACGCACGTACATATACAGACATAGACACAAATGTGTACCTACACACAGGTAGCGTGATGGAGCTTCCCGTGTCTGATGCTGGCACAGTGTTTGTGTTTGTAGAGCACAGGGCAGATGTTAGGTAGCAGGCAGGCACATGACATGAACACTTGCTCTTGAAATGAATGCTTGGCTGAGTGTTTCGGTAGTCGGCACGTGCCACCGTTGCTACTGTGATTAAAGTCAGTCTTACTGTCTACCTTGCAGGCTCCACTGTGCTGGTGTCCTTTTTAACTCAACCGAGCCTTGCAAGACCAATATCTACGCTGAACGAGACTCCCACCACAGGCACCGACTTATGAACTATGTGACACGGAAAGAGCCATAAAGTAGGATGTTACTTATCTTCACTATCAAAGTGGTGTTCCATAGTAGTGATGAAGAGGAGGGACCTCAGATGCGTCGGCGGGGTGAACATGGTGGCCACCTAGATCAGAGCACCGGGAGGTTTACGACTTCAACCTGGAACTGGATGTTTAAACTCATCTCCACTCCCTACCTCCTTGTCTTTCCACCCCCTGCTCTTCCGTTTGTCCTCACCAACCCCCCCGCCACCACCTCCGCTAGCGCTCATTCCCTCCCCGAGCTCCATGTAACTCTCCATCTCTTCATTTTCCCTCTCTCCGCCCCCCACCTCCCATTACTACTCCCACTCTTTTCTTGTCTCCCACTCCCCCAGTGTATTTGTTTTTCCATCAAATTGAATTAGCGGAATCAAAAGGTATCCCGACCATCCCCTCGCAAAGTTGAGTTAGGGAGAGAGAGACACAGAAGATGAAAGGAAGTGCAGCGCAGTTCAGATGCAGGTCCCTTAGTGTGTGTGTTACGCTGGGGGTTGACCTTTGCCTGGGCCTAACTAAAAAAGAATCCCTCCTTCCTCAGACGCCTAGACGGATATTAAGGCTGCAAGATGGGACAGTATTTAGACCATAAAAAACATGGGACGTGTATTCTCTGTAAGTCTGCTCATCCTCAGCAAAAGGAGAACTCAGGCTTCGGTGCTATGATATAGCATTAACTAACCAATGAATTGTAGTGACTACAGAGTCATAGTG
Source organism: Karalla daura (assembly GCA_029224185.1). Taxonomy (NCBI): domain Eukaryota; kingdom Metazoa; phylum Chordata; class Actinopteri; order Chaetodontiformes; family Leiognathidae; genus Karalla; species Karalla daura. The sequence goes on from CM055188.1 coordinate 21,177,630, forward strand.
AGTGTGCTTTCAGACTTGTGCGTGAACTTCCTCTTTTCATGGATCAAGAGAAATTCATAGAAATACCCCCTATGACAGGAAAAAGGTGTGTTCAGTCAGTAAAACACCTGGTTAGCACTATTCATGGAAACCATCTGACACTCCAACAACTCTTAACACTAGAGTTAAAAATTAATCAAGCGCAACCATGTAACGATGATGTGATCAGCAAAGCTTTGACAGTAATGACTAATGACGGGTCGCTGTGAGAGATGCAGAGCTGACAGCAGATAATCTCTCTGATGACCTCTACTGACAGGAATCGCATCATCACCTGCCAGATGTCAAATCTCTTCCACGGTGTCTACAAAATGTCAGAAATTAGTCAGAAAGGTTTTTGATCTCGCATCATTTGTTCTGCCCTTTCACCCCTAACGTCCATTTTGTCTTTTTTTTTTTCAGCTCCAGCACTGAAAGTCTCCAACACTCGTTACAGCTGCATACCAAGCTTGAGTGAGGATGAGGCTTTTCAAAGCAGTGAAAACACTGAAAAAACAGGAAGTAAGAAGTTCAAACAGGAAATACTTATGCTGTACTATTAGGACCAATTAAGACCAGAGAAGTCTGAAAAAAAGACAGTAAAAGCAGACTGATTACACAGGGTGCAGCTCTGTACAGTAGTTAAGTGCAATTTTCTTTCATCCTGGGGGGGTAACACCTTGTATTCACAGCAAGTGAAATCTAGCCTGCCTCTGATATGTGATGTTTTACTTTGTGAAACTCAGACTAGGAAGCCATATGACAGACCATAATCTTAACCTCTGATATCAATTTAAGGTTTTGTTTGTGGCTGTGATCAACATGGATTCTGAATGTGACACACGATAAGAAATACCATCCGAAAAAAAGGAAATATGAACTTGAATGATGACTTTGAAAACGCTTTGACCTTCAGTGAGACGCCTGTGAAAATAAAATCAACAAGGACAGCCCGCCAATATGAAAGTAGAGAAGTGAAAGGGGGAAAGAAACAGGGAGAGTGTTTCATATCAGTCATTGGTGGCTAGAGATAGATCTTATTGCCACTGTTTGTGGTTTTTAAAAAGGTTTCTGGGTAGAGTAGGGTAACAGTGAAAGAGTTGCAGGTCTTTGCAGCTCCTCTGTTGTACTCCCGGATGATTACCTCTGTGCCTTGCTAATGCGTCTGAGCTCCTCTGTTTGTACACAATCCCCGGTGAAATGTGAATGCAAAATCCTGACACCATTCAGCTCCCTAATCAAATAAACATGCCGCAGTCCCAAACAAAGACCATTCTGAATTAGCCCCAGACATCCTGGTCAGTACACGTACTCTCCTCTACAGCAGGTGAGGGCACAATATTGAAAACAGTAGCTGTCACGTGCAGGGCGTAGACATGCAGAGCGCCCCTCCCTCGACTCACCCTGCAAAATGAGGTCAGCCTCCTCACACCTGGGACAGGGAGCATTCAGGATGTTCACCTGGGACAGGTAGTGTTCAGCTCTCATTCATGCTGTGCTCTGCTGTGCCGAGGCCCTCCTGCTCACCTGCTCCGGCAGACAAATTCACCGCCACTGTCTGAGGACAAATGAGCCCATTCATCTGGAGGCTCCCATTGACAAACTGGGGGGCAAGTACAGTACTAATGCCTGGGAGGGCTCAGGGGAGTGGGCGTCTGGACCTGCCATCCTCTTCCGCGCCCATATAATATCCCTCGCCATTCCCAGCCCCCGCTCCTACTCCACTCCACTTGCTTTCACTGGCAGGTAACTGGAGAAAGGCAGGCGAAGGGGAGCGGAGGGCACCTTGGCCTGCAGCCAGGATGGAGAGGACGGTTACCCAGGTGCCTACCCCTGGATGGGTCCTCTGGACATTCCCATAGGGACTGATGACCAGACAGAGAACGGGAGGACAGTGGAAGACGGCTGAGGCCCACAGAGACCAGCCGTGCCCCACTCCTGCATCCCAAGCTGTTCAGCTAGCTATTGTAGACTAACGATGGTTGCTTGCGTGGTGGATTAGGTGACAGAGCTGCTCTGTGTGTCCTGAATTCACTTTGAAGCCATCTATATTCTCAAGGACGGGGTTGTTCTCACAACAATGCAAAACTGCTTTTAATACAGCTAGATATTCACGTGCCTCACTTACGTTCCTGCCTAAAAACTAGGCCTGCGCACAAATGGTTCAAAATACACAAACAAATAAATGCAGACACGAATGCTGACGTCAGCCGGCCAGGCCTCATTTCAGCCGTCTACATCTTTTCAGCCACGCAGAAACACTGCATGGGGGCATTCCTAAATGACTCTCCTCTGCATATCTTCAGTAAGAGATTTTGTTGTGTCTATGGCTTTGTTTACACAACACTGTCAGGTTAATGCAGATATGCTCAGACAAACACACGGGAACACACACAGGCCAGCCTGAAGAAGGGCGAACAATCTGTGAAACACAGTGTGCTCCATTTCAAAAAAAGTGTAATATGATTAAACGCTTAAAGGACCACAGGGACATTTTGGAGACAGATGAGAGAGATGAAAGTGTTTTTCTAAGGGGCAAAATTGTGAATGTGAGGAGCTCTGTTAGACCCAAACAGCCGATGAAAAAAGAAACGCTTTTCATATCTATGACTGTGTCACTGTTTTTTTCTTGTAAACAGACTTTTAGCACTTTGTAATTATCACCTCTTACTCGTGATAGTTTGGGTCAGTGAAAACTGTAAGGTGCATTACCTCAGTGACCCTGACCTACATGCGTTGGACTGACAATCTGCTATTCAACTTGTTTGTTCCTTCCTTATTTAACTTTTGTTTTACTTTGAACCCATTTTCGGGACATAGACGTGTGCAGGCCTGAAACCATTACATAGTAGATGCCAGAATTCAGCGGAGACAGAAATTATCAGGGGCATCAAACACGCATACACTCACACATGCACTGCAGGCCTATCTGTTGAGGATCGGTATGAAAAAGGCGTTGTGCTCACTCATTGGCTCAGTGGGATGTTGCAACTCTAGCGCCTAACTGGTCCTTATCTCCCCTGAGCAGACTGCACAGCTTGATACGCATCTGTCATATTTGTCGGAAAGAAAAGACACCGCGGTGAAAGCACGATGAGTCAAAAAAAAAAAAAAACTCCAAAAAACGGACCAGCGACATAAACTCACTTCCCTGCGGTTTCTGCATGACCGTGATCATTTGCTTGTCTGTCGACTCGTCCGTTGTGAAGATCCTCAAAACAGAGATGCATAGCATTACGCATTCGTCCTTGCATGCGAACATTGCTGTACACCTGATCGTTCTGTGCCTCCGTGCCTGAGCAGGTGTACATTCTGGCAGTCGTGATGTCCTGTAAGAAAATATGAAACCAAGAGCAGATTGTCATCATTCCATCCTCGCCATTACCATGACGACAGATAAGGCCCTGTCCTCTTGTCGTCATAGAGGCCTTGCATCAGCTCCATCAGCTGCTGTGGCTAGCCGAGCCTCTGACTGTGCGGGTAGGAGTGTCTATCTGAGGGCTATCTGCCCTGATAAGAGTGGGGAATTAGACAGCAGAGCGACACGTTTGCTGTCGAGCTGCTTGCAGCATTAAAGGTTGCAAAGAGTATAGACAGAGTTGATGGTGTGAGGGGTTTAAGTGTCACACACAAGTTCTCCATGTGTATACACTCGTCCTGGTGCAAGCTAACATGCAGGAAGGCAAACAACGCAAAATGCATGAAGTTATCCTTTGTAACATCTCCCCTCTCGAACGGCTCCGGCTGTTTAAAGGGGTCAAAGGTCATGTGCACACTGTTCTGTTGCTCTGATGGAGTCGAGTCTGTTTCCCTGTGCTACATTTATGCCTCTGATTGACTTTAAGCCTGCCAAACCATCATTAATTGGCATCATATGCACACACGCACACATACACACGCACGCACGCACACATACTGACTCATATAAACACATTATACACATATGCACTGATGCATGCACACACACAAATACAGAGCATCTAATCCAGCTAATCCATCCTGCCAGTTGAACAACTGGTAACATGGTTAATCACCCATATAAAAATGAAGACAAGACCAAATTGACTGATAGAATTATTCCATTTACCCGTCTGATTAAAACATTTCACCACTGCCATGGTTCACTGGAGATCATCTTGAAAAAAAGAAAACAGCGCACGAAAATTAATTAAAAGTCAGCGATGTAAACGGCTTCATTCAATTATTGGTGCAAATAACAAGCTCTAAAGCATGATAACTGGCATGTACAGACACAACGAATTAGCTTAGAAGAAAAATACAGAATAAGGAAGCCACTTTGAAACTCTTTAAAAGGGCAGGACAGAGTTCTTGAAACAGGAGACACTTTCTCCAAACAAGGGAAGCTCTCTCCTGAAAGGGAAGAATGTGCAGTTTACGACACCCAAAAATGCTCGCTGGACACGAGCTCGTTTGACCTCGGGTCACTTCCCATCAGCCCTTGCTCCTAGTGTGAAATCATAGGCCACAAAGGGTGTGCGTGTGTGTTTGTAGGGGGCAAAGTGAAGTGTGCTGAGACAGTGGGGTGCAGGCCGAACTACGAGTGGTCACAGGCAGAAAAAGGCAGCGAGACAAAGGAAAAGTGTGGTGGCTGAGAGAGGGCTCTCTGATTCGTTTCCTTGGCAGGATGACAAAACTGTGCGGAATGCAGCGGAGAGGGGAAAGAGAAGTGATCAAGAGCTCAAGAACGAAAAGAGGGGGAAAAATAGACGACAGACGAGGGGAGAGAGGCCTGCTGAATAAGCCAGGATGGCAGGGCCTTCCATTGATTCATTTCCCCTCTCCCGGCCCATTACCATTCCCTGTTTCTCTCGCCCACTCGTGTCTGCAACCAGGCAGACATCGGCTGCGCAGCCGTCGCTGCTTTCAGCGTTAAAAAAAGAATCAAAAAGAATCTCTCCGCCCTAAAGTCAAAGTGACTGGCTCATCTCTGTGAACACACTGACACGGAGATCTGTGGGCCGAAGACAGAGGGCAAAGCCAAAGCCAAGTGTGCATTAAAGTCAATGAAACCTACAAATAATCCAGACACACACAAGAGCGCGCAGACACAGCAGAGTGTGCACACACACATAAAGACACACAAAATTACAGTGGAGAGGGCAACAGGCTGCCTCTGTCAGCCACATTTCACAGTGGCCTATCATGGCCAGGCGTACCAGGCCTGCGGCCAACCACTGCTTATGCTCTGGGTAAACACTACCACCTCGGCTACATGGAGTTGCACACACACACACACACACACACACACACACACTAACACACACACACACACGCTCCCAGAATGCCATCCAACGCGCGAGCCAGGCTGTGTGATTAATGGAGTGTGAGCATTAGATATGACAGCATTACTAAGCCTCTGTGATAAAGAGCCACACACAGCCACTCTGTTTCCTCATGGCCGTTTTTGTGCCCATCACTAGTGTCCATCCTCTCTCCGACTGACTCTGGACTCCCCTCATGCCACCTAGGCGTTTTTCTCAGAAATATCACCTTGGCATAACGTTTCATTTTTAATTTGACAGTGATGAAATGCTCTGCCTTGGTAAAGTATTTTTAATACCTCCATCATACTTTACAGGCTCTATACTGAATTCTGGCAGCAGATCCAAGTTTCGAGGAGACACACACACACACACACACACACACACACACACACATACACACACACACACACACACACACACACACACACACACACACAAACACGGACACAGGGTATCAAAGGACATTAGCAAGTCCGAAATCTGTGTCCAAGGGTTGTCAGTGTGCATTAGATTTTTAATGGGTGTAAATGTTAAATTCACAACAATCTCCTGCTCTCAGCACTGACCAAAGTCTATTCCCTGATACGGCAGTTTGCTCAGTTTGTTCAGAAGACTGAACTCAAGCCCCATGTTTACACAGTGCTAAGTCAGGTCATGAGTCATTTGTGCAGTTATTCAACAGTTTGAATGCAGTTTGGCTTCATTATATGCCCATCATGTGACAGCAGTCAGCCAGAGTGCCCCCCTCCGCGGCTCCATAGCTCCTCTTCCCTCCTCTGCATCTTCTCATGCCCGTCTCTCACCCCTCCACACCCCCACCTTCCACTGGCGCCTGTACGGTTAGTTAGGGATTGCCACAGGACATCATGTGACAAACAAGCAAACACACACAAACACACAGCCGAGTGTGTGCGCGCGTGGGCACGCACGCACACACTCCAGCAGACGTACAAGCATGTAAACTACAAGCACCAGCACATTCATTCGTCATTCTCCCTTCCATTGACTTTCATGTGGGCTGAGTTGAATGAGCAGTAGAGCGCTCCAACAATAGGATCCATTCTACTGGCAGTGTCTGGGCTGTGTGTCCGTGTGTGTTAGTCCCAGCAGTGGCCAGACACACCTTGAGGCAAAATGTTATCACTTACTTACTGTAGTTACAGCCTTACCAAATCTTGGATTTGTTACTTGTTTTCGTATGTGACAATTTAATTTATGCTGGTTATGAATCAGTATTTCCAAAGTATTTATACGGTTTGCCCTTTGACGACTCCGTTGCCATTAATATTTCTCAGAAGGAAGGCAGTTTAGGCTTCAAGCGCTATGATTTATTTGGGGGATTTCTTCGTTTTGTGACGTATGGATCTCTGAACAACAGGAAATATTAATATCTTGAAAGGAAGCCATTATGAGGATAGTGCCGTGTTGATCTCCATACTCATTACTCGACCTCCTTAACTACAGAATCCAACCCAGCCTCTGCCCTGGTCGCCTGAACCCCCCGCACTTTCCCTCCTTGTCTGGCAGACCTCCAAGGTCTGAAACTCTAGACAGCGCTGGTTCTGCTCTTTCTACAAAATTTAGGAAGCCATTAGCAACATCAAATCATTACTTCAGGAAAGGGAGAGAGCAATGCTTGTCGGCGGTGGGGTGGGGTGGCGGGGCGACGACGAGCGAGAGAAAAAGAACAAGAGAAAGAACAAGACACGCACAGAAACAGGGCGAGGTATCAGATATCTCCTGTTCTAAGTCATTCCATTACAATAATGTGCAGGGACCCATTTTACTAATGCATAACGAAATGATGCCTATAATGAACAGCAAACAGAGTTGTTACCCAAGAGGGCTGCTACACCGCGAGCGCAGGCAGCAGCTCTGCCTTTGACAGAACCAAAACTAAAAATAAAGTCACATTCTTTAAAAAAAATTTACTCTTCAAGGACAAAAAGTGCACAAGCATCCTAGACATTTGTCTGCAGGACGAAACAACGCAGATTCAAAGAAGAAAAAAAGGGCAAAATCGCAAATGATTCAAAGGTCCAGAGTCACCTGTTTGATTTACAATAAAGGAAACAGATTCGTCTCGTACAGTCGTACAGTACTTTTGCTTTCCTCCACACTCACTCTCACTCTCACTCTTGTTACTACACTGTCACCCCAACACTAATCCAGTTCAAATGTAAACAGGCTTAGGTCTTCATTCCTCACTTAAACCGTATCAAATGTATCAAAGCAGAGGCTCAGTGGTGTCCTTGGCTACAGAGGGGTCAGACTGGGGCCACACGGGGCCACACACTCTACTCAATTAGCTCGAGAGCCAGTTGGTCTGAGTGACCAACACCGTGTACTTGTGAGTGTGGCAGAGATGGACACACTGTGTGCACGTCCGTAACTCTGTCTACATAGTGCAATATATAAGTGTGTAATCACATGTGAGTGTGTGTGACTGAATGTAAATGGTGCTGTGTACTGGGTTAATGGGTCAGTTCACGGTTATCAGGGGCATGAGTGCGTGTATATAATTGTATGTGTGTGTGTGTCTAGCAGAGACACGGAGTCTCAAAGCATCAACCAAAAGGGAAATATGTGAAAGGTTGTCTGCAGGCTAAGAACAATGATGCAGTTTGTGTCTGCAGCAACATTATTTCTCTGGTTAAGTCAGCAGCCCTGAAGGAGTGCTCGACGGTCTTGAAAGTGTAGAGCCTCTTTTTCTTGCGACACTTCAAACTCTTTTTTTTTTGGTCATTTTAAACGAGGACATTGACACAATCCATTATATTGAATAAAATCCTCTCTCTGACGAGTACCCCATGAATTTTAATTAATTAACTTAAACATGAGCAAGTAAGCTAACATGACCAGTTACCTCAAAGGCAAAACTTGTTTTCAGGCATTTCTAAGTTTAAGACACTGAACAAAAGTTCTAAATTTGTCCATTTTATTGCCGATCAAAATCAAAGATCTTGCAGAATCATGAAAATCTCATGATAATGGCTAATTTCTTTTTTTTTTCCTGAGGGGACTGACTCTGTTCACATGGAATGGTTTTACAGAGATAAAATCCCAGCGTCTCCCCTTTGACCCTTCCTGTAACACGTTAGTGCGTCAGTGCCTGATACATATGTGGGAAAACTCTCATTATCTTGTTCTATCGAGGAACAGGAGGAGAGGATGGCTCCCCGGAGACATTAATTACAATCAGTTTTGTTGTCAAGCTCCAATCTTATCCGATACAAACACCTTTTCACACAAACTCAAATACAATTAAACCAATCAGCAAAAGTGAAACCACACTTTTAAGGCACACAATTACATTCAGACTTTCTGAATTAATGCTGGCAAAGTATCGCAACGACTGGTTTTTAATGAAACATCACTGGAGTGCATTCTCCCCAGCTGTATCAGTATGGTCGACATATTTTGTGGGACCTGACGGTCCCTAAAGGGCCCTCTGGTATAAGGGACCCTCCTTCCAATCTCAATCCCAAACCCATCACTCTTCCTCAGGCACTTAACTGTCAATCTGACCCCGATCTGGGAACCCGGTCTTATCTGATCCTCCAGGCCCTCCTGGGGGGATAGTGAGGGTAGAGGTGGGGCGTCCCAGCCAAGCCAAGCCAAGCCATGTCTGCATACCACCCCATAAACAGCTACCACAAAACCAGATCTCACCGTGAGAATGTATGTGGTAGTATAGACAGATCACAAAGACCAATCAGTCAGGCCTGTGTCAAAAAGGTCATATTATGGGTTAAAATCATGTTGAAAATCTATTAGCTGTTATCTCGTTAAGTCTATATATCACTATAAAATACCACGAGTAACCTGCTTTAGATCTGCTAATATCACAAAAAGAAAAGACAAAAAAACCCATCAATGAACATATTTAACCAGATTAAGTGAAGGTAATATAATTTGAAAATTACTTCATTTTACATATGTATGATCAATAAACTGCATCTGGGCTCCATTGTATTTCAATATATTACTGTGTGTATTATCAAAAACTACATTTCACAGAAAGTAAGAGAAAGTAAGGGTTAAATGTTAAGAAACACAAAAATTCAAATAATACTGACAATTAGCAACACTCATAACAAATAATTGCATAAAGTGCAAATATCTTACATTTTTACTTGAGCACAGCATTTGAGCAAATGCACTTTTTCAATTTCATGCACTAATGTCAGACTTTTATCACAAGCATTTCACACAGATGTGATTTTGTAAGCACAAACCCTCAGTTTTCCTGTGTTAGTGATGTATGCTGTGGAAAAAAATGTGAACAATGTTAACATTGTTAACAGCAGGAAAAATACTGAAAATCAATGCAATTTCATCTAATGACAAACATTCTGAAGAAAACAGTGATACACTAGACATCAATGCTTGGATAGAATAATCAGTTTTATTAAACATAGATTGAAACCTGGCCTTGAGGTAACACATGATCCTTTTAAACAGGTGGAGTTGACCAATACCTTGTCATTTATTTATTTGTTTGTTTTTAATTGTACAATTATGATTACAATTGTGGTATATTCATCCTCCATTTCCCCCAGTTCTGCATCCCTTGTCTGTCTCTACCATCGGCTCCCACCTAATGTTATAAATATATAAAGCTGTGCAGGTCCTCTACAAGTGGGATGAACGGAAAATGACCTCAAACTAGATCACTGCATCAGTCTTGCAGATTTCACAGCTTTATTGTGTGATGTTTTTTTGTTTTTTTTCTAATTCTTGTATCTGTTTCTATTCAACTGTTGCTTATTGTATAATTGTGTTGTTTCTATTTGTTGACAGGGCTCCTGTGTGTTTCTTGTTCTCAGGTCCCTCTTGGAAAAGAGATCACAATCTCAGTGAGACTGCCTGATCAAATAAAGATTAAATAAATAAAATAAATGAAGACAAAACTAAAAATTACTGCTTAGCAGTCGTATGCCTCCGCTGGTCAGACGAGTTGCTTTTATCCATGTCTGCCCAGAGTCATACGTGTTACACATGAGATTTAGGGTGAATTAAACAAAATGATTTTTATTTCTATTTTGGAGGGTATCGCTATACCAACATGAAAGATTGCCGGTGATAAATGTGTCGTCTTCACATATTTTTCAAGTTTCCCCTGGAACGCAGTATCAGAAAATTAAGCTCCACAACTACACATCTTCATCCTGCTAGTACAGATGATCTACAAAATGAACAAATTCAAACTGTACACGTGATTTGCAATAGCAACTCGGCATTTGTGCAAATGTGGAACATGGTCACAATATCTGAGTGCCTGCGTTATGGTGTTGAGTAATGGGCAATTAAGTGTTTGTGCAAAACATTGTGATGTCACAGTAAAGATAACCTTTGACCATTCGGATTGGATCTCTTCGTCATTTTATCTTAGGAGACATCTGCGTGAAATTTAGCCATAATTATAGCACAAATCATGGAGTTGTGGAAACAAGGATGTTTTGTGTTGTCACAGCAGCCTTTGACCACTAAAATCTCAGCCTGGAGACCAAGTGAGTCTTTTGATAATAATTTGCTGGGATATCTGAGGTCAACTCAACAGACAGACACGCAGATGTAGAGACAGCAGGTGGTCAGACCCACCAATGTCTGTGGCGTCGACTGAAAATAGAAAATATTTTCTCTTGTGAAATTGATATTTGTGATATTAGCTGTCACATATCACATTGGTATTTAAGTGAATTCTTCATCATTGCGTTTATCAGCAGACGGCACCATGCAGAAATCGGTTCTGCGGCTAATCGTCCCGAGGCTCGTCCATCAGAGGCAAATTCAATTGGAGCCATTTAATTAATAATGCCGTTTATCGGGAAGGGAGGGTGGGCTAATTGGGACGTCTGATTAGACTCTGGAGGAAGCTTTTAGACCAGCAAGGTTATCAGTGCTCCTCCCTCTGGTTGTCATCATCTCCTCAATGTGGGCTCCCGCCCCCCCCACCCCACCCCCACCCCTCCCCCCCTCATCAGATCACTTACATTAGCTTTCCCTACAGGTTCCTCTCTCTTTTCCTCTTCAGCTGCTTTCAACAGGTGTCTGACATAACATTTCACATTTCTCCGGTCTGTTACCAAAATCAGCCCACGAAACATCACGTCTTCATGCATCATGTTACCACCTTCCTGCAGCCCCAGCTGGTGTCAGACCTGATGCTGTAGAAAGTGAGGCTCAGCACTCACAGAGCTGGACAGCTCCTGTCCAGCCTGATGTGAATGGAGACTTATTGATCCCAGCAGGCTGTGCTTAGGGGGTCCTAATGCATTTACACCCCGCAATACTCCCTCTACACATTCTATTTGTCCCTCTTAATTACAGCTACACCATAATGGATCCATACAACTCCCCTGATACCCACTGACTTTTCTATCCACCCATCCTATTCTCCCCCATTTCCCCCTTTTCTCCCCCACCCTGAGCTGCTCTGCTCTCTGGGATCCCAGGGGTATTATCTCTAACGGTAGTGTTTGTAAGGCCAGTCTGGTGTTGGCATGGCTGATGAATTTCGCTGTGCAACGACTTGTTCTTTCAGATTGATTCAAACTGACCAATAGTGCATGACGACAATGAGGAAACTCCCACAACTGTCAACTGAGGCTCTGTGTTGTTGTAGGCCGAGGTGCTTTTACTTGTTAAGAAACTAACAATATTAGATAATATAATTCATAAAATAGGATCTGATTTGGAGTCTATCACATTACACCGGCATATCACACATACCCATTTTGCCTTTTTTAAGCAGTTTAAAGTGGCGAATAACCACAATGTAACAAAAAAAAGATAAGCGAGTTCAATAATTAGTAACAAAATTCAATTATCTCAATTTCATTACACAGACATTCAATGTAAACTGTGCATAAATTCACAGGATGCTGACCTTTAAAAGCAGCTGATTTAGGTACCAAACTGAAAGGAAAAGCCAGAGATCGGGAGAAGAAACAGTGTTTAAGTTTATTGTTGTGAATTACTGTGTCTGACAGATCAAACAGCGTTCTTGTTAGTGCAGGACTAAAACGTGTCTTCCTTTCTTTGGCTCTCCCTCCCTCCATCTTGGCCTTCCTCTTTCTTGGTATGCTGTGATCTCTGAGGAACGTCCCACCCTGTCTCTGTCTCAAACTTTTAACCCCACCTATACCTCCTCAAAACCTGTTGATTTCCGAGCATTTCTGTGGTCCTCTGACCTTAGTTAAACTCGTGCCCCCACATCCACTCAATCAGATGAGCGCCGTCGCACTGTGTTGCAAACTCAATAAAACGAAAACATCAGGTACAAAAAAAGCCTGATAGTTTAAGTTAGTTCTCCTTATGACACTAATAGCACACGTTCAGATGACTAAAAGCAATAACAGATGAATCATTGTGGATAAAAACAAACCAAGTTTCTTTCCATGTAATAAAACACTTTAATGTCCCATGTGACCAATATCTAACAGGGAGATAATGGTGTTAGGGGTTGTGCTGGGGAGATCTGTGATCTTTGTCTGCCTGTTTAGAGAAGACATGTAAATCATCAGAGAATAGTCTTAAAATGTGACACAGGAGAGAGTAAGATAAGAGAAGTATGGAGGGAGGGCTGGGATGCAGAGAGGAGAACTTACATACCAGTCTGTTTATGACAGTGATCATTCAACCACTTAACCTGACACGTTCAGGTTAAAAACGTCTTTATTCCTCTGCAAACAACATTCTCACCACCTCTGTTAAATGTACATTTAGCTGGTACTAAGCTAAAGTCAAACCAAAAGAACTAGGCTGACCAAATGATGACTCCCCAGGATGATTGCAGTAACACAAAGTTAGGAGTGATGGGGATTACACAGACTTTTTGTTGCATTTCCAACAAACAGGAATGTTTTATCTAAAAATATGATCAGCTGAAAGAACAAGGCTTATTTAGACTATAAATTTTGTTCATTTTTGTTATTGTCTTGTCAATGTAGAAGAACACCGTGGAGTTTAAAAAAAACAAAACAAAACAAAAGACGGTCTGGAAATCTTTAGGTGGTGGGGTGTCCAGGTCTGGGTTGCTCCAGGTGCTCGTTTCTTTGACGTCATTGTGATGATAAATTATGTCCGTTAAAGAATTTCCCAACTTTGTTCAGCTTCTTTATCCATTCAGTCAGGAGATTGTGAACGCTACCATGTCCTGTTCTTTGTGCATTTTCAACAAACAAAGCAAAAACATTTTGCAGGCTCTGAAAAACATTTCTCTCATTGAGATATTTATTTTTATAAACAATGAATCAGGGTTGACATTTCTGTGTTTTGTCCATGTTCTTCTCCTTGATTTGAAGTAGATGGGATTCAGCAGGAATGATGTCATCGGCCCCAGAGCACCAATCAGGATTCAGCAACATTTGAATTAGAAATTGACAACAGTTGCTCGTCGGCTTCAGTTGCCAGCCCACCATCAATCAAATCTGACCAAACCACACCCACACAAATATAGATAAACAGCGTGTTCACTGATTATAAATTATGTCTAAGGATGGAAGGATGACCTCATGGTCCTCTGACTTTGTTTTTTTGTTAAAAGATATATTTTGACTAACTGATATTTTCCTGTATCAGTTGGTGTTACCACCTCATAATAAAAGGAGAATGAACTAAAAAAAGAAGCAAAACAAACTTAACAAGTCATGAAAAAGTTCAGAAAAGAGGAGAGGGATGTGTGGTATTAGTTAAAGGTACAATACTGAGTATTACTATTAAAATTTGTCATCACTCTGTCCCACTACTGCCTGCTGGTGGCCTCACAACCCACCTCTCTATTTTGGTGCAGTGTGGTCTTAAGTGGTCGGACCATGAGTTCTGTCCCGCGGCCCATCCGTTGGCTAACTCCTAATCCGGTTAGGGCAGAGGGGGTCTGGCGTTTCCCGTCTTGGCTGAGCAGGCTGCGCTAAATGAGGTTTTTACTTGCCCTAGGGGAACCCAACTTTAATGGACCCTGGTAAATGAATACACGAAGAAGAGAGGCAGAGCAGCACAGGACCAGAGGAGGAGGAAGGACAGTGACAGTAATTAACAGGTAAAGCGATCAGTCAATCCACTGATCAATCAAATGTGAATCAGTCTCTCAGATAATCAGCCACAAAGCTGCATCTTAAAGACCGGGAAGCAAACAAATGCACTGATGTCTACGGCCTGATAAGGTTATTAAATAAGTTTAAAAAAAGCAGGGGTAATGCCATAAAACACGGAGCGAGTCAACATGGCTGCAGGAGAGGTCTATACTCTGTGCAGAGCACTTCCTCCCTCTCTACTGGAAAAGATACTATTGTGTGTATGAATGTATTTATAAGCTGTGGGCAGCGTTGTGGCTGCTTGGAGCCCTTTGGTACAGTTAGAAAATAGCTCCATCGATATCCCTGCACTCATTCTCCCTCACACATACACAGACTCACAAACAAACAGCCTGCCACTCCACCCTTTCCCACTGGGTCCAAGGGATGGGCAGTGGACTCAGGGGAAATGAGGTAACATATACACACCCACGCGTGCACACACACACACGCACACATAAAAAAAGAAAACAGTGGCAATGTAGCGCCATTCAGGCCTCGGCTCTGCTCTGTCCATCAAAGCTGTCAATCCTAACCCCCCCCCCCCCCCCCGCCACCCCCAACTCCTCTCGCCACCACCCACTCCATCCCCCAACCAGACCTCGACCCACCTTTTAAGGCCCAGAATATTTGGTCCTGTCGGTTGCCATGGGAACCTTCCAGATGTTGGCCTCTGATTAGCTGGCGACGGTCAAATGAAATCAGAAGAGGTGTGATAAGATCGCGGGGCGACAGAGACTGGGAGAGTGGTGGCCGCGAGCGGGAGAGGGGTGGGCGGCAGAGGAAGTCATAGAAAAGGGGGGAGGTGGGCGCTGGCGAGGGGTTTGCACACGCATTCACACGCTTTAATGCAATTCCCTGCGGAGTGCTATTTTTTCCACCAAACACTACAGTTTCAGTCTGTGCACTCTTGGCAGCATGTAAAAAACGGCACCAATTTGCCCCGACTTGAAACCAAACAATCATGCTCTGTGTTTGTTTTCTGAATGAGAACATGTCAGAAACATTTGAACTGAGTGACAACGCGGCACCTTTGACTCTTCCCCTTTCTCTCGAGAGTCAAAACAGAAACAGACGGATGTAGTGGAGGGCCTGTAAATCCCAGAGAAGTCTTGACGTTAAGTGACCTATATGACTTTGAATTTGCAGTCAGAGCTGTGCTTTCCCTCCAGTGCAGCCGATTCCTTGCGCGATAGGAGGACCACAAGCTGCACAATCGAATGGCTTTTACACAAACTCCAACCAGCGCTTCTCTTCTCCTCTACCTGTCCCGCGAGTAACTAATCACATCCAAAGTCCCATTTCCTGTCAATGAAATTACATTAAACATTTCCCTTTAGGTCCTTGTCCAAAGTGACCCCAAACTCGCCGGGACTGATAAGGGTGCTAACTATGTAAAGGCTGAAGCACTTCCTAACGCTTGCTCGGTGAAAAGAGCTACAGTGAAGGGAGAGCGGGGGGGAGCCGGGCCCTGCCCCTGCTCGCTCCATTTTCCAATAAACTCTGGCAATCAGATCAGCGCTGCTTTAAATGGACGACTTGATGGCAGCAGGCTGCATTAGCTGCTGGTGTCCTCCCAATCCGATTAGACAGAGACAGTGACAGTTTCCAGCCAAAAGAAGCAGGTAACACACACACACACACAGACACGCACACACACACACACGCACACACTGAATTTACAGGCTAAATAATTAACAGGAACAAGTCTAATTTTTTATATTAAAAAGAAAGGTGAGAGCGCGTAATGGGATCATCCACACATGCACAGTGACACATGCAGGCAGGACCTCTTGTGGCCATTCGTGGTGCTAATTGGACACTCTGTGGCAGATGTCATTATTGTTGAGCAGTCAGCCACTTGATGTTTGCAAGTAGTTGGGCAGTCATTTGGGCGTATTAGCAGCTCCTTCAGTGCAAAGGTCAAGCCCCAAGGCTATGTTACGTGTCTCTGTGTGTGCTCGTGCAGACGTGCGTGTGGTTGTTTGTGTTTGGGTGATTTATGTGTGTTAAAAACGACTCTCTCTCTTTCTCTCTCTCTAATGGGACCCCTGCTTTGAGGACCTGCCTTTTACGGTCACATAATTACTCCAGATTGTTTTAAAGTCCACAATGGAGTACCTCTTCACTGTGCACGTGTGCTCACTGAAAACCTGGCAACAAGCTGCTAAGTGCAACAGGCAGTGTCATAAAAATGGTTGCCATACCTCAGATCGCAAAAACCTCTTTAAGGCCAGCCGCTCCTCCTCTGGATTTAGAGCAGAGAATGGTCCCTCAGTGTGCTTATCAGGTAAAATAAACCTCAATGATGCAAAGTAATGGCTGGGTTATATGAGAATGCATGTGTGAGGTAGAGACTGGAAACTCTGCTCCTTATCACTGGGCTAGACAGAGAGGAGTGAGACTGTACTTAACAGATTTAGACGCTCAGTGAAGCCCAGCACCTGGACAGACAGAGAGAGGGGAGGAGAGGTGGATCTCAGGTTACAGTGCAGCCGGCCCAACCTAAATTGGGGAGATATGGAGGAAACCTGGACATATCGAGAGTCCTCAACAGGTCAACGTTGAGGGGGAAGGCAGGACGAACAGCTGCACGTCTGCCCTATTCACAGTCTCAGCAGCTCCACAGTTTTGTCAACTTGAACCTTCTCGTAGCTTTCTGGAATGAGTGCCACACAGCAGAGAAAAAAAAAAAAAGTAAATGGAGATGGAGAGATTCAAAATGAGTTTACTCATGCATAACTCAGTGAGCTGATAAAAGCAGACCACCGGCTGTTTTTTAGTGTTTTATGTTGGAAACACGTTTGTGCAGCGCTGCACTACCTGACGCCTTCTGATCCTGTGGCTGATGATGGACTGCGGATCAGCCAGTTAATTTAGGCCAGATAAAAGCCTCTCATCTCCGCCGAGGTAGATTACTGTAATAGCAGCCTTTCTCATCTTTTGATCTTTTTTACTGCTGCGTCGGTTCATTTGCATGTGTCAGAGATACAGCTTTATTTAGGGTGCTTATTAATGGGAACAGGAGGGATTCTAGATACTAAAACCTGAGGCAGATTAGCACTGACCCCCCTGGATCTCACATGCTGTTTCTTCACATACATTCATGAGCATATTATCTGTGTGCGCAGGTACACACTCACCTCCTATAAGACCATGAATACGTACGCACATGCACATGTGTACACGATTTGAGGCACACACGTGCACATTTAATCTAATAACGCTGTATGTGCACATGCTGCATAACGAAAAGATGACAAACACGTAGGCTCGGCATATTTAGAGACACACAACAACACACACAGACACACACACACAGACACACATAGGCACACACATACACACTCAAGACAAATACAAATATTCCCTCATGCCTGCCCCTCACTGACAGCACGTTGGACTTCTAAGCGTTCTCTCAGGCCTCGGTCTGTCATCCTCCTGTCTCTCCCCGGCTGCTTCGCTCCGGCAGATATGGTCGATGTGGACGTGTACTTTGTCCAGATCATCCGTGAGATGAGATGAGAGGAAGTGGGAGGTATTGTTCTTCCTGTGGCGCTAAGCCCCTGGGCGATTACCCTGTCAGGAGGGAGAACTCAGCGCCGGCGCCGACTGCCACAAACCAGCGCTAAATCCCAACTGATCGCAAAAGAGGCCGATTTTACACTTTAGATTCCTCCCATCTCTTAATGCGGCCGATGAGGCAGAGGATCTTCGCCTCTCCCTCATCTTATCCGCGGCTGCTATCCTCCTCAGCCGGTGGCGTCAACCCCTAAGCTTGCGCTGCGGGGATAAGACTCAACGCCTTGTCAGGCCAGATCAATGTGATTTTACAATGCAGTCCAAGAGAGGGGTCTGTACAGCCAAGTGTGGCAAAACAACAGCACACAGCCCCTTCTACGTTCTCCAGCACTGCTCAAAGTCGCTCCTGCCACCTCGTGTATCTGGCTCGCCCCAAATAAGATACCATAATCTAACGACAATGTTGTACACAAAACCTGCCAACTGCATCTCCTAAATCTGACTACCTCACACATACCTGCATTATCTCTCCCCCTTTCCTCTCACTATCTTTTAGTTTATCAGAGGGGTTGATCTCTCTGAATGCCTCATTGAACTCCTCCATCGGTTTATCTTATCTGTTTTCTCAGAAACACTCCTCGGGACAGTTCTTCAAATTCCTCCTCAAGTCGTCAAAGCATTTCTTCTTTTTTTTTTTTTTTTTTTCTTCCTTGGTGCGATCTCCTGAGGATATCTCCCCTGAAGATGACACTGTCGTGTCTGTGTGTTTGTGTGTTTCTGTTTGCGTGTGTGTGTGTGTGTGCGTGTGTGTATGTGTCAGAGGGTTTTTCTGCTGGAGAAGAATTGATACAGCAATTATAACATTGCATAAGGTAGTCAGTGATGCAATCAATAACATTATTTTTAAGAATTTTTATAACATTTTCTTCTGAGAAAGACTCAAAAAGCATTTGTAGAGAAAACACTCAGGGACTGATTAACTAAAGGCAAAATGAAAAATAACAGAAATATGGTTCCCCTGTCAGAGCATCCAGCTGCATGATGACATCCTCCTTTCTGCCAAGTCCTTCGACTGATTTCCTGTTTGGGTTTGGTTATCATATAGAGCCACGCTAGTAAATCATCTCCTCCCTCTCGGCTCCTCTCCTCTCCTTTACTTTTACGAGTGACAGTTGGGAATAAAGTAGAGTGTAAATCTCTGGCAGTAATAAAGCCGCTCAGACCAATGTTCCTTCCTAATGCTGGTTCGTCTCTCCCTCATCGCAAATTTGTACTTTTTACAAGACGAGCCCCGACTGTCTTTCAGTGCTCCCACTAAGTCACCCTCAAGTGTCAGCTCTCCGTCCAGGTTTAAGAGTTTTGGGAGGTCCGCAGTCTAGCACAAACACATCCTCGGGAGTACACACATAAATGCAAAATGCGCTCATATTGTTGAACACACACATACACACAGTTCCCCCATCCTGACCACATTCCTGTAAAGGGCGATCATGAATCTTGACCAGGAATCTGAGTCCTGCGCTGGTAAAGCATTCTGTAGAAGCCCTCCTCCTACCCCCAATAAAGTCTTCCCTGGGTGGGCAGGAGAGCCCCACACCTCCCTGACCTCCATCCATCAGCCAGGAGGGAGTGCTCGCCTCGGCTCACGACTACATCTTTAATCCATCTGCCAACATGCGGCACCAGCCTTCATAGACACACACACACACACACACATGCATACCCAACACATGCCCTGCAGCAGCATCTAACCTTTCAGGAGCCCACAGGTGTCAAAACATGCCCAAACAGCTCCAAACACCTAGAGCCCATAAACTTCCAATCAGTCAACTGTTGGATAATGCTGTCAAGTGGTCAGCCATTCAACTCCTGACTTATCACTTACAAATCCCCCTTCTGCCCCTAATTTATAGGAATGAGAAGGGCGGACTGCCATTCATTCAGGAAAACTTGACAATGATCACAGGAGCAGATTGTGAATGATCTCATGAGAGCAAGCACCACACACACACACACACACACACACACACACACACACACACACACAATGACTTGCAAGAGCTCTGCAGTATATTTTAATGCCCACAGGTGGGACCGATACGATTCCCCAAATCACTGCAGCATGTAATTCATAGAAAACAGCAGTCAGATTAGTGCTTAAATGACTCGCCGTGCTTTTGAAAGTGGGTTTACTGGTTCTCAATTCCCCATCGTCGCAGATACAATTGAATGGTTTTCACGTTTCTGCATATGACTGGACACATCTTCAAATTTGTAATAGCATAATCGAATGTACACAATTTTGACAAAAAACAAGAGATGATGATGATGTCATTTTGCGACCAATGATATTCTTTGAAGGTAAACGTGCACAGGTTATGAGACAGTCCAGGACTGTCCTGCTGCAGATGTGCACGGAGGACGGGGAACTTCTTCTTTTACAGACTTTGACGGGGCCACACATATCTGGCTGAGAGGAGAGGGAGAGGGAGCTTTTAAAAAAAAATAATTTTACACACCTTCTCATCTTTTAGTGTGACCAGGGAAACCGGGCATATCGGCACAGTTGAGGACTATGTGCCAGTTTAATTAAGATGACAACTCTGTCTTGTGTCTTTAAGGGCATAATTGTTGTGCTGCCTGTGAATCTCATGGTTTATGAACTATAAACATAAATATAAAGCAGAGTAACCAGATAAATTATTTTTTATCTTTAATGCTCATAGAAATGGGAGACTTAATGAAACCATTTTACTATCATTTGTTGTAAGCGATTTGAAAGTGCTGCTAATGGTGTAGATATATATATATATTTTTTTCACACACTGCTTGTTTAGAGGTGATGTCATGATACTAGAGGACGACAAGACGCGGTTCCTTTTAATGTAGCTTAGTCGTCTGTTTTGATGTGTAACTAATGATATTGTTATACTTCCTGAGTGAGTGCAGGCTGCCTTGCTGATTCAAACCATACCACAGTTTTAACAGGAATCAGCGAATCTTGTAAAAATAAATTAATTTTGTCATTTTACGTCTTATTTTTATGGGCTGCACGCTGCATTGAGCAGTGCCACACACCACAGCATTTGTAATGCTTTTCCCTGGCTGGACTGTGATAAAAATAAACCCATGGTTTAGCAGGAAAACACACAGCCAACCACATGCAACAAAAACATTTAAAAAAAAAACAAAAAATAGAGGACCATAAAACTAGATAAAATCTTAATGAATGGCACCTGATTTCACCAGACAATATGCTGCCTCACTGTACAAAAACCGGGAACTTCCCAGACTTACCGTCTATAATGAGCTTTCACTTTACCAAACTGTGATGCCAGCTGCATTGTGATCCACTCTTAACCACAAGTGAAAGTGCGCATAGGCTGTTTCCCACCATAACTGTAATATTCATATATAATGGGTTTGCAAGACAGTTTATTAATATTGTTAGAGTCACAACAAAGTAACAAGTCATTCTATTCAGTGGTGATTAGTTCTGGCATGTTGGGAAGTTTACCTTCTAATGTGTCAGTCGTCTGTATGTTGCTGGTCTGCCACAGTTAGATCCATTAATGGACATTAATGTACACATACAAAACAAGACATGGTGTCAGAGTAAAGAATGATTCTCAGAGGACAAATTAACGTTGCCGGAGTCCTGTCACCCCATACTCGCCTAGGAAGCTGGCAGCCCGCCCGAAGCATGGTGCAAGTTTAAACCTCACGTGGATTTAGTGTTTTCTGACCTGCTCAAGAAGAAAGGGAAAGAAGAAAAATGCAGCTATCTGCTCCTGTGGGTCGTAGATAAAGGCCAGCATATTTACAACACATGGACACTCACAGAGGATGAGGCAAAGGTACTGAAATCGTCCTCCGACCTCTCTGAAGCATATGCCGTGTCGAAGACAAATTTTGTATTTGCTACAAATTCCACAAAAAATACACGGAGTCAACAAGTCCTTTGAACAGTTTGTGACCGATTTGAGACTGCTTGTGAAAGATTTTAATCACAGTAACAGTGAAGAGATGACAAAAAAAACCATGAGAGAGTGAGAGAGGGACACTACTGAATGTTGGGACCCGTCTAATACTGCATAAAGCATAGCAAGGTCTGAACGAACAGGCACAAACACAGTTCAAGACGATAACTGGTGGCAATAGTGACAGTGGCCATAATGCACAAACAAGGCTCACGGACCAAAAGACAGCTGCCCAGTAAAACGAAAACAGTGCAAGAGGCCAAAAGAAAACACAGACAATGAGGATTTTGCATGTTTTTGCAGACTTGGTCCAAACAGAGCTGCATTTGACTTTAAGTTAGATATGGGAGCTTTCCCACATATTTTCAGAAGATCTGAAATTCAGCATGTACAACAGACGTCTATTCACCCAGTGGTGAGCATGTGATTTGTTCACCTACCTTTCAGAGTGAAATATACCAAGGATGAGTCTCAGCAAAGAGTCAGTAAAACTGACTGCAACACTCCAGAAAATGAGGAGGTAAGCTCAACCTCGAAAAGAGCACAATCTGTGCCATGTAGTCAGCTACTTTGGGCACTGCATCATAAAAAATGGAGTCAAGCCTGATCCAGGCAAAATCGCAGCTTTTAGGGAGATGGAGTCCCCCAAAGACAGCGGTGAGCTAGAAACAATCATTGACATGGTTAATTCCTTGTCTAACATCGCCCCTATGCTCTCAGATGCGAATACACCCATGTGTCAAGACAGCTCATGCCCAAATATCCCTTTCTGACATTATCACTCTCACATTTTTTTTGACAATAGCAAAGCTATCAGCTCTGAGGTACAATATCTCCCATCCCATGCAGAACATCATTTCAGCTCTGAGCAGCTACATCAGTGACAGTCTTCTCCATCCTGAGTGGGTGAAGGAGTGATTTCACAGGTCCTCGCTGATGTTTACTATTTAACACCCAGTACACCACATTCACTGGTTCCTCGATTCCCTCACTCATTCAACCATTGGTGCTGTTGTATTTTGTTGATTTTTTTTTGTACACAGAATGGAATAATAAACTATTGAGCTTTTTAGATAAAATATTCACGGGATGAATAAAGGCAGATCTATTCTATTCGACTCTATTCTATACTATTCTATTCTCTTCTATTTGAAAGCTGACAGCAGAAAGAAATTTCCTATGAAAACCCCATGAAATTGTCTTGGGGCCTGACTGGATTCTTTCAGTGAAAAATGGATCTCTGGAGAACAAGTTTGAAAAACAGGGAATCAGATGGTCATTTGGCCAGTCGGAGCATGTTAGGTCAGACAAACACAGACCCTGAGGCTGCCGCGGTGTCAGAGGCCAAAGATTGAGAGCCTTAGCGGCACGCAAGAAGACCTTCCTACACGTCGTAAAAATGTGCCAGTGAACTGTGTTTAATTAACACACAGATTTTGATGAATCTTTGGGGACATGGATATCTAACACACACATTACTAGGACTCAGAGGCACAGACACATGCACGCACACACATACACACACAGAGCTACCAGAGTTGACCGGCGTCAGTTTCTCACAGGGGTGGGACTGTGGGAACCATGCTGTCACTTCCTGTGCCCGCGGGCCTCAGCCAATCGTCATCAGATAAGAGCCGAGGCTCTGCCAATCGGAGCTGGGCCTCGGCTTCACATGGTGGGGCAGGGGATGCGATAAGGACATAACTTGCTCAAGAAAACGTCTTGATCTCAATTGTACCCCCCTTCATCTCGTCTCTCTCCCCCTCTTCCCACCAAAATAGTTGTTTGGAGACAAGGTTTCTTTTTGTCTTTCGCCCATAATTACGCTTCCTTTCATCTGCCCCCCTGTTCCCCTTGACCCCTACTCTGGGGTCAGTGGCCAGGATATCCCACTCTCCTCGGGCCAATAATGTGCCTTTTAGGGTGGATGAAGAGGGGCATTCATGCCAGGGCAGACAGGAGAGCAGCGAGGAGAGTAATCACTCCATCACACTCTGCCCCCGTCTGTCCCAGCTCCTGCCCAAACACCCAAACAGCTCCCTCCGCAGCTTACATCAAAGACCTGGACCCGGACTGCAGCCTCAGCCTCAGCCCTGCGCAGCACAGAGGCCGACTGTGTCACCACGCAGGGAAAAGCACTGTGGTTCACCAGTGTGGCTGTAATCATGGTGGAAAGTCCCTTGAGTTTTTCTGCAATCACATCTGATGACAAAGTGGAGAAGATTGTGTAGAGATTCAAAGAATTCAACTCACGCATGTTCACCTGGAAACAAACTGAGTGAGGGCACATACCGAAAGCCAAATGCACGCACACATACACACACTGTCAGCTCACATAGTTTTAATATAAAGTGTCTCAGCAGCTGGAGACCAACACAATGACTCATTAAGGAAGTGTGTGAATCTTGGGGAATTTTCCACCAGCCAGGCCTCGGGCAGTCAGACCGTACATACATTAACATCGTTGCTAAGCAGCTATCGCAGGTGGTGGTCTGGTTCATGAACCAGTCCCCGGACGCTGTCAAAGCCACACAACATGTAGTCAGGTTGTGTCAACATCGCAAATGTATTTTAACGTGGAGCACGCCAAAGGAGTGTCACAGCCTGTCTGCAGCACGTCTCTGTGCATCTGTCTGGTTTTACTTTACTGCAAAACGTTAGAGGGCCTGTCGTGAGCCGTTATGCAAAGAACAATAAGCAAAGTGAGGAGCAGCATCTTAAAACAGTCTTCAAAAAGAGTCGAAGAATGAGTGGAATTCTGCCAAAATCTTCCACTCAGTGAAAAGCCCTGCACCCGAACATTACATAGCCCAACTCTGGGGCCCAAGCAGAGAGCAAATGTTTTATTTTTTCTGAAAGTAAACAAAAAGATTCCACTTAAATTTACTTTGGTAGATATTAAGAGATTAATCAAAAATGTCCCTGAGAGAGTCACTGTTAATGAATTAAGATTTACGGGACCTTTGCACTGAAACACAGCAAGATTCAGATGCACTGGCTTCATGAACGGCGTGGCCTCGTGCAGCAACGGGCCTGAATAGAGCACAACCCGTCCGCCTGCAGCCTACCAGACTTTAGAGTTTTTTTTGCTGTGATCAATAGCTGGATTAATTGCTGAAAGGGCGGGGGAGGAGGAGGAGGAGAGCGAGGAGAAGGGAGGAGGTCGGCAGAGCCTCAGGCAGAGGAGGGTTTCAGAAGGAGGGGGTTAAGATGGTGCTGACAGGCAGGGAAAGCTGAGGGGATTTAAAAGGCGAGCAGAGGGGAGTTGGAGTTGGAGCAGTATGAGCAAGAGCTGGAGAGGGAGCTAGAAACCCCCCCTCCCTCCTCCCCCTCCACCACCAACCTCCCCATCTCCACCCAACCCCACCCCAGGTCACCTGGCAGCGCGCAGGGCGGCGGGCCGTCAGATTAGGATCTGAGAGGGGGAGATAACGAGTTTATTGCCCCCTGGACGGGGCTGTTGGAGCCAGCAGAGGAGGAGGAGGGCAGGCCAAGCAGGCCAGGGAGAGACGCTGAATGGTGGCGGTGGGCGTTTGTGTTTGTTTTAACCTGGGGAGATGGATGCAGCCATGCAGGGTCTTTGTGGAAGAGCACCCCATCAGGGCAGTAAAACACACAGGCAGCATGGTTAGAATACCAGCAACACCATTCAACCAGCAGCTACAGCAGCTCATCCATCACAGCCTCGACACATGTATATGTGCATGTGTAAGCGCGCATGTGTGTGTGTGTATTTTTCTGCAGCTTGGTTAGAAGTTGCACAAATTGATTGTCGAGTGCCCAGTGAATGAGCAATGTTGCAAATAATTAGAGCGGTTGTCATTTCCGCCATTTTCCCCATTTGTGTGGAGTGAGGAAATTCATATCTGTGCGCCTGTTAGGAATTCCGCTTTCTCATTGATCAACAATGTGTACTTTCATGCTATCTCCCAACTTATTGGAAATGGGATCAGTCCGATCCTATTACAAGCAAACACAGAGTAACCTATGAAATCTATATGTATTTCACACCACTGTGATCTTTGGTCACTGAATTCTGTGCACGTATTGGGAGGCTGTATTAGCTTTGCGTGTCTGGCCCAGGCGCTGGAGGAGAGATAAGGGGAGCGGATATGAGAAATATGAAAAATAGCACTGTGATAGGATGATCAGTGAGAATGAGCAATACCGGCTACGGTGACAAATGGGACAGGGAGCCAAAGAGGAGAGCAATGCAAAATGGCATTAGAGCCAAGGACAGAATGATTTTCCAAGAGGCGCGGAGACGAAACATACTTTCTTAGAAGGAACAGGTCAATAATAACCTCCTGATATCAGTCATTTAGTCATTTATTCTATTCCTGTTTCACAGTGAGGCTGAGACACAGTCAGCAGTACAGGTGCGATGGTTTGGCTGCACGTATCAGGGTGTATTACTGGGGATTTTAACAATTTTCAATGTAATAAAGTTCTCAAATTAAAAGAATATAAACTAAAACACAGGCAGCAGCAGACGCCTCAGCTTTAACTCTTGCTGCTTAACATAATCTCATTTTGCAAAGATGAGATTATATTACATGGTATGTTTGGGTGTTTTCTGGGACACAATCCTACCTAACAATTGAAAATGGACAGACATCCGCAGCATCAAGAGAAATAGGATGAATAGCACACAGAGCCTCCTCAAACACACAAACCCCCACTTTCTCCTCCACACTCACTCTCGTACGCACACTCAAAGGGATTTTGGGGCCCTGTGGAGCGGCACGTGAGCAGCCCTCTGTCAGCTGTGTTTGCAGTGAGGCAGGCGAGGGGCACCCGGCACCTCCGAAAGAGAGTAGCGACCCAGGGAAAAGGGGAGAAAGGAGGTGTGCCCTGTGGAAAGGCCAAGGCCCTGAGTGGAGAGAAAAGAGTGGCCACAAAACAGCTTTCCTCCAGAGAGACAGAGCAAGAGAGAGAGAGGGAGAGCGAGAGGGAGGGGGGGCTGCTGGAACAATGCCCTTCAGCTGCAGGTGCAATGGCTAAGGCCGTGTGTGTGTGTGTGTGTTATTGAGTGTGTGTGCAGAGAGCACTTTCTTTTTTGTGTTAATTGAGCTGATCTGTTGTATTTTCTCTGCTGCAAGTTTAACTCACAGCTGATTAACATGTGGCCTTTTGCAGCCTCTGTGTGTGCAGAGTGTGTGTGTGTGTGTGCGTGCGTGTGCAGAGAGTGTGTGTGTGCAGAATTACAAAATGAGCTCAGTTGCCAGTTTGAGCGGAGTAATGACACAGGCACAGGGTGTGTAGACACAGGCGAACAGAGACTGTTAACTCGATTTGCACTTGTATGGAGCACAGAGCAATGGTTAACACATCTGAATAAAGGCTTTATGTGCTGCATGTTGTACAATTGGAAGTGCACAGAGGCGTCACTCAGCCACTAGATTAAATAGCATACTCAGAGGATTAAAGGCTTTACACCTAAGAACAGTGATACAGTATAACAACAGGGCATTCAGCTCACCTACTGTATTTACGACCTCAGAGTCATATCACTGTTACAAAACCGCATCACTTCCAGTAAAGCCATAACCCCGTGCAGCAGTGACCCTGTGCCTCTCTTCATACAACCTGACAAACACGGAAATGTTATCCTAGGTGGCAGTTATTGTGACTACAGTGGGTTAAACAAAGACCGCTTGATTATTGCTTAGTTTGACATCAAAACACGCTGGCGACTGAACTTAATGAGGTCCGGGGTCCTGACGCCGAGGGTCTGTCCCTGACAGCCGCCCCATGGTGAGAGATCCTGATATTCAGACCCCACCAGACTGGACGGCCCTGTTTGGACAACTGGTTCCTATCCCACACTCCCCTCACTCGCATGAGGCATCTCAGGCCACAGGAGGAAGGCCCCAGTGTGCCCTCAGGCTGCGGGGCCTCAGTGCTAACATTGGCAGAAAGGTGCCCATGTACCACCCGTCGACTTTAGTGGTGGTCTTCACCTACACACAGATGCAGAATACATGTATGTGTGCGTGTTTAAGCGGAGGATCCACTGATGACGGCTCTAACTCGCACACAAACACGCTTAACACGCCTCAAAGTGAGAGCCCCGAGGCCATCGGCGGGGCGCTCAGACAGCCCCGGTGAGGCAGAAACACAGAAACATGTGTAAGGCCTTAAAGAAGACACTAACTTCACAGAGGAGTGTGTCCCCCGTTCCTCCCCCCCGTCCCACACCTCGGCCCATCCCTTTCATAGGAGATTATTGGGAGAGAGAGAGGAGCAGAGGGTAAAGATGGGGAACCGTGATATGGAAGAGAGCGAGGGAGAAAGATGAAGACAGAAACAGAGAGATTTGCTCTCCACCCCTCTCTGCAGATATTACTGCTTAATTAAAAGGGCAGCATGTGCTAAGTATTATTCCAGCAGAGATCTCTATCTCCAGCCTATGTAATAAGATCTTCAGCAGGCTTACAGCTAAATTTTCGAGCAAATTTCCTTCCTATTCTTTGCCCTTATTTCCTCTTGGCCTACGTGTGTTTTGTGCTGTCGCTGCAATCTTTTTGCGTGCCTGGATTGTGAGTGTGTGTGCGTGTGAGCCGAGTGGGACTGTTTTGCATGTTAATTAATGTAATATTTTGTACACCACTCGGGAGCGTGTAAGTGTTCTCTTGAATGTGTTCCAATTAAGAAACATCCCTCAGGCACAAATTGGTTTGGACACACTGAAAATGTTCCCATATTTTTACATATTTGAGAGGCCATGAAAAACGTGAACAAAATGCAGAGTTCACATGCTGCTTGAGTGTTGAAAAGATGTTGGGTTTGGTTGTCGAGAGTTTTACGGAGGGGACCACTACTCCGTAGCTCCGTAACTATCGGGCCCAGTGACACTTCTGCCAGTTTCCATCTGCACTGTATCGCATCAGTGATATGAGGATAGAAATCATGGGTTGGCACTGTAAAGAAGCTTGGATGAGATTATTATTAAACACACGTATGAACTGAAGAGGAACATCATATACGTTGTCTGTACACAAATCACCTTCAAATTAGCTCATCTCATGAGGGGTTTGCATACAGCACACACTCACGTACACACACACACACACACACACACAGAGTGAGCATGATTGCCAAGTTACTCATGTATCATGGCTACTGGAGGGGTGGCCATGAACCCCCTTTTGCATTTCTTTTTCCAAAAGAGTGGCTTTGGACTCACATTCAATCATCTGGTAAATTAGTTTAATCCTGCAGCAAATCTGTCCCTCTCCTGGGACGTTTCCAGAGGTGTCAAACGGTGATAAGGCCTGTGTGACAATAAAGCCACCAAACCATGGGGGCAGGGGGGGCGGGGTGGGGGGTGTAGGGGTGGGGGTTGGTTGGAGGCTCTTTTACTCTTCCATACATTCGAAGCTATTTGATTTATGGGAGCAGACAGAAAGACAGCCATTTCCTTTTGTATCCAACTGTTAAAGGAAGGAAAGACGTGATGTGGACAGTCAGTGTGTGCTACACACAAATGTTACCTTGAACAAATTGACTTCTGTGTGCCAGACGTCAAATGAAAACACACAACGCACAATAGCAAGCGTAAACCTTTCAGTCAAAATCACTGCATTGCTGCCAGAATATTCATTTAGACACACACAGACAGTGAGTCTCTCGTAGCCATTTATTAATGCATGTATGGTGTCCCTGGCGTGCAGACTTTTTTAAATTTCTCACGATAAAGCTGGAATCCCGTCTGCAGTGCCACAGCAGGTTTTCATGTTGCTATACTTACACGGTGTTATCATGCTTTAACACGGTTTGTGTTGGGGATCTTTAAATTTTACCACCCGCGGCAGCTGGAACAATGATTTACAGCTATTCATCAAAGGCACAATGATACCTCCATGCCAAAAAGACAAAGGCAGATGAGACACACATGCACACCGACATGGTTGCAAGCACTCACTTGTACACACATAAACACAAGTACACAAGTCTGTGTCAGCTTCTGTCTTCAGTCACATGCAGTTAGGCCTCTGCAGATCACTTCTGCCCTCTATTGACTGTGGGTGGGACAGCAGCTGCAGGGATGCGGCAATGGAGGGTGGAATTAATTAATCAAGGTGTGAAGATTAAGTTTTGATTTGGCTCAGGTTTAGAGTCAAGCACAATAGTATGAGCTACTTAGTGAGCTAAGATCACCTGGGGTTGAAAGCATTCAGAGAAGAACAGAGGGAAGCAACGGGAGGTTTCTAAATTAGATTTAGCTCCAACTTACAATATTTTCAATCTATTCTTTAAAGACTACACTATTTAAGACGTTACAACATTATCTCTATTCAATGTTTTTATACTAAAAACTGAACAAATTATGACACTGTATACAGAGGTATGATATAAGATATTGATGAATAAATAGACACGTTCAAATGGGTCAGGATCTACCTCAACAAAAAAATGGAAACACTGGGAAATAAATACCTTAAATAATTTGTCAGTCACGTTGCATTTCTTTGTTTCCTTTTATTTCTAAAAACATACGTGAGTTTGCTCAGCCACTGTTGCCGCTGAATAACTACAAGATGAAAGCCATCAACAGAAGTGCTGTGCCTTGCTCTATAGCATACATCCGCACAATAATCTATTCAAACACACTATCTAAAAGTTTCCACAAACAGTAAGTGGAGAGCTAATGCATTACAGAATGGCATAACGGAGCGGGGGAGCGCTGGGTGAGCTGTGCAGAGTCGGGTGATTTAATGTGAGTCATTTTAACATTAAAACAAGTGGGACACAGAGGAAACAAAAAGAGCAAAAGAGGAAAGGAAACTTCAAAATGGCCTTTCAGGAAAATGAGATCACAGGCTGCAATTATATAATTCTTGTCAAGTGATGGTGGCGATAGCCTAAGAGGAATGCGCATACGCACACACACACACACACATGCACACACGCACACATGCACACACACACACATGCACACACGCACACATGCACACACACACACATGCACACACACACGCATACACACACACACGCACGCACGCACACTCACAGACACACACAAATAAACTCCAGTGGGAGAATAGTCTCCTTGACTGCAATTTTAAATGTTGGAAAGCTATGGAGGTCACATGTGGGTCAGGTACAGGAAGACATGTGTGCATATGTGTGTGTATGTGTGTGTGTGTCTGTGTGTATGTTGTGTGTTTGAGTGTACACGTGTGTTGGGCCCTGAACACTGGGCCCCTGATAAAAGCACTTCTTCTGATTTCCTCCTTTGGTTTTTGTTTTTGTCCATTTGGTCCTTCTCTTTCTAGTTATGATGAAAGTCAAAAAGCCAAGCGTTCCCAAGTGTTCCCTGATGCCAAGTGCAGATTTGAAGTAGGAGCATGACTTATGAAGTGTTTGGGAAGTGTGTTGTATTTTTGTGTGTGCGTGTGTGTGTGTGTGTGTGTGTGTGTGCCTGTTTGCACCAATGTCTCAGGGATTCATATGGACGCATCAAATAGACACTAAATACAGACATATATAAAGAGTCATCAGTAATGTTATTGTGTTACTGCTTCCAGACAAGGTTTTACAAAAAAGCAGGCATTGAAGTTGTTGCCTACATATCATGGTCTTTACACATACCCATACGTCCCAGTTTACAAAACCCATTTACAATACCACGACTGAAACACAAAGGTTCCAGTCTGGGCAGCCATCATCCACCCCCCCATGCACACACAAACACACACACGCACACACACACACACACGCACACACGCCACAGACTGGTGGTGGGGCCAGGGGGTCTACTGCTAGGTTCCCAGGGAGCCTCACTGGTCTGATGGAGGCACTTTGTCTGAAGCCGGGGCAGACTACAGCAGACTCCAGCGGAGATGCCTATCAGCTACTGGCTATGCTACGGCCTAGAGCAGGGGGAGAGAGAGGGCGGGGGACTACAATACAAGATGCTGAATGAAAAAATTGTCAGCATCAACATGAAAATCAGCAAAAAAAAAAAAAAGAAAGCTGCTCACTCAAGACAGAAATTAAAATTCCACAGCCAGCTTGAATTTCTGAAGGCTGTGTATGGTGGGGACAAGTCAGTCAGGAAATAAACATTTTGGTGCATGTCGGATATTGACATCAGCATTTTTCCGAGACGATAAATCCCTCAACGGGTGAATCAAGTCGAGGAGCCCAAATGCATTGCCCTCCATTGCAGATAATGAAGGCAGCGGAGGCCATATGCAAGTGTTGACAGGCAGAGTGATGTATAGTGAAACTGAAGGTGAGTTAGGTCAGTGACACACTACAGGTCAACAAGGAGCGCGACCTCTCCAGGTGTGGCCTCCTCACTCAGATCCAACACAACATGGATACTTGCACACTTTCTTCAGCCTCTCTTTTATCCTCCTGCTTGATCTCTCTCACAGGTTAAATTTATACACAACATACAGTTCATCTTTCATACAGACAAGGACTGAGAGGTATTGTAAGGTGCTGAGCAACGATAGGGGCAATGTAAAGCGGATACAAGGATAAATGCAATTTCTTTCTGTCGTCTTTTTCCTCTAATCTCTCTCTCTCTCCCTCTCTCCCTCTCTCTCTCTCTCTCTCTGATTACCAAGGCGGTGCGGGTTATGGATCGGCTGGGTCAGCCGGCGTAGTGGTAGACAGATCTAATGTGTGCTGTCTGCTGCTTGGCGACTTCTTAGTTAGAGCGTGAGGGCGTAGGGTAGGGGGGTTAGAGGGACTTGCACCGTGACCCAAGGATCTCCACGGTCTCTGTCAGCGTAAAATTAGATTACAACAGTCGGACCAGGGGGGAGGACCTGAGGAAGGGGCGTCAAGAAGTCTAAATATGGAGGCCTCAGTATGTCCATAATCACTTTATACAAGTGAGATGAACCAACAGACTTATCTCCTCCCCGCTGTCCAGATTGCAAACGCTGGTGTCAAGCAAATGTGTGTGTGTGTGTGTGTGTGTTGTTAAACCTCAGTAACACAAATCCTCCACAGTTGTTGTACCTCTCCTGAAAAAAAAAAGAAAAAAGAAAGAAAAAAAGAAAAAAAGGCTGCAGTGGAGCATAAATGTTAGTGAAATGTCTGAATGGATGGATTTGAGAGCAGCCAAAACAGGCCAATTCAGATGGTGCCATTATGAAAACCAGGCACTAAACACGAAGCAGAACGTCTGCTCGCATTATCACTCAGCATAATGGAATGATCAACCCGAGTTGGAAAACATCTCCAAAGTTTCACAAACTTTTTGTTTGCACAGCGTCAGAGCGTAGGATACAAACAATTACGTGGCTGCTTGTGTGAAGAAAAATCATCGACTTATGAAGTGATAGAAATCAGTTAGATGTACGGCCTGGCAGCAGTCTCGGAGACAGACGGAGAGGAAAAAAAGGAGAGGAAAAAAAAAAAGGAGAAGTCTGGTGGACAGACACTGGCAGCGGCTGCGGATGGTGGCAGCTGACGGCGGTGGTGACGAGAATGGGAAGGGGGGGTGATGGACAGAGACAGAGCAGAAAATTGAAGTACATGTAACATGACACAAATGGACAAAAGTATTTAGCTAATGATTTATTATTAAACAGGGCAGGCAGCCCTCCCCAGTCTGATCCCCCAGCCTTGCCCAGGCCCCGGCCCTATTGTAGAGAGATGGAGGGGCAGATAAGCCCGGCTGTAATGGTAGTCAGATGGCAGGTGGGCCGGCCGAATCCAGGGTTAATCACTGCTAAGTGCTGTGGAGAGGAGAGGACACGGGGCCTGGCTGACACACTGTATCCTGGGGGCCATTTGTAGGACAGGTAAGTCAGCCCAGGTAACTCATCTTGGCGGCAGAGAGGGACAGCTGGACTCTCGCACTGCTCGGCTAATGGTGTTAACTCTGAAGAGTCGCCACAATGATATGTTCCATCAACACACTCCCCTCTGTCTCACTCTGTGTCTCGCTCTTTCAAAACCATGTTAGGCTCTTTTGTACATGCTCCATCCTGCCTCATTGCTTGGAGCATTTCCGAGTAACACAAGTGATTTAATCTGTCTGAGAGGAAGGAGAGGAACACTGTGTAACAGAGTGGACCCTCAAATGGAGCTTGACTGCAGCTGGACACGAAAAAATATTATTTCAAGAGAAGTAATTTCTGTTATAGATAGATGAGATTGAAAGGCTGACACCCATGCCTTGCACTACTTCATTTAAAACACAGTAATAATTAGGGCCAAAGATTTCCATTACACAGTAGCTGATATGACTGCAAAATGCTTTTATTTTTTTCCCCCCGCTCTCACAGTTCATTCACATTTTTTACTGTGAGTGGCTCCTATCAGTGGCTGTCTCTGCACTCAGCTCTGAGCTGCGTTAGCCTCCAGCAGATATCAAACTTCATGAAAAAAAACAAGCGGCCTCTCCAGCCGCAGCATGAAATGCGGGCCGCTGTGTGTCTAAACAGCGGATGACAAACCCATAATGAAGGCAGTAATTGGAACAACATTTCAGGTCCACCGTGTACGTCCTGCTCTGGTATCCCTGCCGCCATCAGGCCCTTCTCCCAAATCATTCCCAAACGTCCAGCAAATCAAAACAAAACACGGGGAAAGGAACACAACTTAACAGAGCAGTGACTTCTGATGGGCCATTTCTGCTGGAGACTCCTGTCTGCGCGGAGGTGGGCCCTGCTCAGCCCCTAACGTGAAACAGGCCGCTACTCTGGGCTACATTCATCTGGAGCCATCGAACGTGCCGGTGCGCGGTTACTCCAACACATATGAGCCGTCGTTGGGGTTGAAAATAAAAGCTATAGGAAAAGAGAATCGGGGCTGCACGCAATGGAGAACTCAGGGAGAGGAAAGCATACACATACACACAGGCCTCCTCAATTTCCAGTTTAACACACACGCACACACACACACACACAAAAACACCTTCATGTTGAAACACAACCATCGCTGGGCTTATTCCTCTGCCTGCTCCCATAAAATGGAGTCGTCGTAAACAACAGATGAAGTCATCTTGTTTTAGAAGAAGAAAAGAGGAGAGGTCAAGTTGAACAGAGAGCCTTAGTTAAATCATCTGCTTGTAGTAAACAGTTGAGAGGAACATCTATCAGCCAGGCACGTGCCGCTGACAGTATAATAATAAGGTAGCGAGGGCTGGAGCGTGTGCTGAAAACAGATGAAGAGAGCCACTTCTCTCACGGCGACTGAGGAAAGAGGAGGACAAATAGAAAGAGAAAAGTAGCTCATCACCTTTTCCATCAGCGTGGCGGGTGGCGCTGGTGTGACTGAGCGCAGTAACACTGCGGACCCTGTTCATAATCACAAGGTTACTGTTCATTGTGCGATGTGACCCAGTGGACGTGAGTGACAAGGTAGGCCGCCGGGCTCTGAGCTGCCGTGCAGGTAATTACCTCATGACGACAAAGTGAACTTTGATGTACAGTCCCTCCGCTGTATTGCTTTAATGACCTCAGAGCCGGTACCCGTGCACGTCCGTGTATATGTTTGTGTGCAAAATACCTGCACACACACTCAACGCACACGCGCGGACACTGAGTGCAGCCACTGCTGCACGCACACACACACGTGCACACACACACACACACACACACACATACGCTCAAACACGCTTGGTTTCAGGCAGCCTGTGGGCTCGATGTCAATCAAGTGGGTGTCTAATTAAAAGTAACAGGAGGAAGCTGCTGGGGACAGCAATCGCTATCGGATTCACATTTTCATATGAATGGCCTTTTTTAATTAAACTGAACAGCTAATAAGCCTCAGTATCCAGACCATGTAGCAGTTTAACAGACAAAGAGCCACAAAGAAAACACACACACATGCATGCACGAATAAAAAAGAATGGGGGATGGATGAGAGGTAAAGACAGAGGGATGAATAATGACGAGTCACAAGCAGAGTGATGCATTGCCTTTGAACCTGTTGGCTCTCCTTTGTCTGGGGAGGCGCTTTGCCAGAAGCTATTGTTGTCAACAAAGTTTATTTAGCGTTGATGGTATTAAAGAACACAGTGCGACAGAATTTGCCTTTGCCATGAGACAGGGAGCAATGAAAGAGGGGTAAAAGAAAGAGCAGCGAGCGCTATCTCTTCCTCAGATGAAAAGGAGAGCCTACAAACAATTGCACGTGTTGGTTATTCTCTCCCGCGGCTACGGCATAATTATAAATGTGTTTGAGTTCGGGTGACTGGATCAAACATAAAACAGCAATTGGACTAAACCAGCTGTCTTTATTTAAGCCACAAAAGGCAAAACAATGACAGCATTTTAGTTAATTATTTAGGGTATCATAAAAAAAAAAGCAGAATGTCACTGTAAAATCCAATCTAATTTGCATCAATGGATTTAGCAGCAATTGAAATAAAAAAAAAATCCTGACAGCATAATTTAGTGACATGAATTTAATGCTTAGAAGCATGGATATATGGTGTTCAGAGCGTCGCTGCCAAGCTCTAACAATGACATTTAAGAGCTCCAAAAAACAGCTTTGTTCATGAGCCAGACATAATTAATGTGGTGATCCTCTTCTACGTGAAATTAGCAAGCCACTCAAATCCGACATTTCTGAGGGAAGAAAAGGGACAGATTTTCCCTCTCTGCTATTCCTCCCTCCTCACATCAACAGCGTGTCAGCAAACATATGTAATCACACCAGGTTGCCAAAGATGTGCATGGAGAGAGAATGGGACAAAAGGCTAAATAAATGGGACGTATGATTCCCATACTGCTAAGATTTCTCTGAGGAAGAGATTATGGTTCCATTCTAACAAACACGACAAATCTCCATTTTCCCAACCTTTTACAGCAGATAAAGGGCCTTGGATCCCTTTTCCACACTAAATCCCAGATCAACTTCTCCTTAGCTATTCAAACCACCCAGCAGGTTGTTTCTAAAAGGCTTGAAAGTGAGCCTGCAGATAGCCAGCTCTGGCATCTCAAATGAGCTCTCCGAGCCGTCGCGATGTACGCTCGACTCGCTAATTCTCCGTCTCTCTTACTTCTTCAGAAACTTTTAACATCATGACCCGGAGAAACATTTGCAAACTATAACAATAAAATTAACTTGTAATGAGCAAAATAATTGCACATCAAACGCTGCTCGATGGTGGAGCGCAAGCTTGGAAGAAAGGGCCCAATTTACAGATTACATGGCTCATGACTACCGAAGTTCAAAACACAGAGAAATTGGTTGTGAAGTGAGAAAAAAGGGCCCTTCCAAAACGACTCCGAAGCATTCTTTAAACTTGTGTAATGGATACGCTGCGGGCAACTGGGCAAATTTACCATGCAAAGAATCTCCATTCTGCACGCAGCACTTCAAAGGCGAAAGGAACTGAGTTTCAGGGAGCCAGTGGGCACAGGGAGAGGGGGGAATGAACTCGAGATGCACATTTGTCTCCCGGAGTGACAGAAATTGGCGGGGGGTGTTCAAAATGAGAGATTTAGCTGATCTAGGGCAGAGTAGTAGCTCAGTCAACACCACAGTGCTTCCTCAATCTTCAAAAACAGAGACAAATCATAATACAGAGAGGAGAAATGCTGAGAAAGTTGAAATGGAGGCAAGACGCACATCAAAACTCAGAGGGAGCTGGAGACATTTTTCTCTCTTCGGCAGAGAAGAGAAGGAGGGATACAGAAAGAAAGGGAGATGCATATATATATATATATATATATATATATATAGATAGATAGATAGATAGAAGATAGAGGGATAGATGGATCAGCGACCAGGGCAAGTTGTAGTTGTATTTTACCCTATCAGGCAGCGGTCTTTTATGTTGTGTCGGTAGAGGAAGTAGAGGGGAGCAAGAGATTACATTAGCAATGATAAAGTGACCAATGCCATGCCGTGTCTCACAATCAGATATACACACACAACACAGCAGATTAGGCCAGAAAAACACCTAAAACCCCGCTACACTCTGGACTGCAGCGGACAGCTGATACCGCCTCAGCGAGTTCACAAGCTGGTGAAAACGTCTGATTTTACCAAAATAAATGCCCAGTGTGAGGGGGCTAAGGCGCCACGATTCTCCTTCTGTGCAGCAACTGAACTGAGTAAACTGTGTCAAAGTGTTTTTGTTTATTTCCATGAAGATTTTTATTTTGTAAGGTCGTCGGTTAAGTTGTTATCAATTGAAGCTGCAAGAGAGAAATAAGGTCAAAGACATTGCTAAAATGTCAGAGGGTGAAATAAAAACCACAAAAGTTCCTCGGGCAAATACATAGTTATTTATTTAGCTGTTTCAAAGTGTACAAAAGAGACATTTTCTTGGCGACGATGTTTCGTGCTCATTTCTAATGTTGCCTCTGCTTTCACCCCTCACTCATTCTGTCTCTCCTCCACCCCTCGCTCCCTCACAAGGCAGTCTCCTTCTCCTGTTCTGGAGTCTTATCTGATGGGAGTCCCGCCACTGTTT
Source organism: Karalla daura (assembly GCA_029224185.1). Lineage (NCBI taxonomy): Eukaryota > Metazoa > Chordata > Actinopteri > Chaetodontiformes > Leiognathidae > Karalla > Karalla daura. The sequence continues at coordinate 21,215,914 of CM055188.1, forward strand.
GCATAAAACACTGTTTATAAGGAGTTGCATATGTTAAAACATTAAAACACGCATTGTAGTGCACGCACACACACACTGTCGAGGCACGCAGATGTGCACACGCTGACAAGTTGAGCCGTTCTGACCTTGGTAAAAACCTGCACAACTGACGTGCAGGGGATTTGTTTAAATAAGGATTTTCCTCCTATAACTTTAAGTGAAAAAGAAAAAAAGAGCCACCCACACACAACATCTAGGTTGTTTAAATACAGTTAAATAACATGACATACACATTAATAATATGATTTATTTGGCCGTCATTCTAATGTGGTTTGAAGTTAACAGATAAAAACACATTTATTTAAAAAAAGGAAAATAATATCTTGCTCCTTAAAAATATGGCTATTACTCTTGATATGCTTCAAAGAATTATCAACATGTAAAAAACAAGGCAAAGAAATTGAAGTGTTATTAATATTTGTTTCACTTTTGGACCCCCCCCCAAAAAAAAAAAAAACAACAGAAAAACAAATCTGAACATATTATTCTGTCCTGAAACCAAAGGTCCAGAAAACAATTCAGATTTATGAGGGTGCTCTGGATATCATCCTATCTTCACATTTGAGAAGCTGCAGCCACTGAGCCACTGCTTTGCCTCCTTGCTTGATTAAGTTAACTTGACTTACAGTATGTGATTAATGGATTATCAGAATTTTCTGAAGCTCAGCTAATTGATTACTCATCTCATAGTTGCAGCAGTAAGCGTGAGCGGTCTCAGAAATCGCGATTACATACATTCCATAAAAACAGGCCGGTTAATTACTCCATAACTACAAAGAACAGAGACGTGCAGCTCACGGGTTCAGTCGAGGTCTGGACACACGCTATGGCACAAATGTCACACGTTCCAAGACCACCAGGTATCCATCCTGGACAAATTTATGGAGCTGAAGATGAAATCGTGGCACCATAACTACCACCACTATCAGATTTGGAGACAGCTTCAGAAACATGTCAACCTTTACCACCAAATAAAACTTTGAAGTTTAGTTACAGTCTCGTGCCACTTTTAAATGCTTATCTGAGAAGAAACAACATCGGTGCACCGCAATCTGATGTTTTATCTCTACTGCGTGAGGACATTTGATTGAGTTTACTCTGCCCTCTTAAACAAAGCACAGGGCGGTGATAATTGCTGTGCCAGCAGCCTACACAAACCATTAGTCTTTTCATCAGTCTCGCTTCATTTCCGTCATTCTGTCTGGTGAGTCGACCACTATGTGCTCAGTCGAAATTCCGCCATTTGTTTTTCTGCGAAAATTAGGTTACTCCTGCAAATTTACACTAATTTACTTAACTTACGCAAACCTCAGACTCCAGTCATTCAAAAGGCCGTGCTGTTTGTTTAACATGCAGCTTGAACTCTGTGACTTTTACGTCAACCCTTCCTCCACCCATTGCATTTCCTTCTCCATCTCTCTCTATTCTTAGACCCTCAAACATCGATCAGGGGTCCACGTTGACCAAGCCAGCGACACCTTTCTCTGTCAGGGATTAAAACTGGAAACCACACAGGGTTTGATCGGGTGAGATACATTGAGATGTGGTTTCGATTAGACCACCGCAGCACTTCCTGGGGGAAGTTTTCCTCTCACTTCACACCCCCAGAAAGTGGTTCCTTGATATCCTGACAGCCAACAATGGCTCTCTATGCTTTGGTCGGTCACATCAACATGTCTTTTCCTGTGTGGACAGAGCCCTTTAAACTCAGCAACCGGGGTAGCTTGGTTCCCAGGAGGTTGCCGAGCGAGAGTTGTGTATAGATTGGAGAGGGTGCTGTCAACAGAGACGAGCCTTTTGCCCTGACACATGACCCGTCCACTTCCGGGTCATGTCGCGGTAGCCTTCCTGAAGGTTAGCCGGAGTGCCAGCAGTGTTTCACATGACCTCCAACACGTCGCATTCCTCAGCACTAATATCACGGAGACCTTTTCCTCTCCGTCTCTGAGTCGCCCCGCTGATGTCACATCCGACCGTGTCAGTCTAACCGCGCAGGCTGCGAGCGTCGATCACGTCTGTCTGATGTGTGAACATGAGACCGGGGAGGGGTTAATGTCAACAGCTGAGTCATGGGGGTTAATGGAGACGCCGACGAGTGGAGGGGTCTTAAACGCGGCTCACTTTCTTCGGCCACGCGTGACTGAGGATCATCATCATCATCATCATCAGAGCTGAGGGTTCGCGGTGATGAGCTCATCACCAAGTGATGATGGCGCTCATTTGTCATGTCTCTGATGGCAAATGACCAGAGGTGTCACAGAGGTTACGAAACACAGCGGGCGACACACTCCTTCTGTTTCACGGAGAGCACTCTTCTCAAAGTCTGTTAAGATGTTAAGACGAAGAGGAAAAAAGAGAAATCATTCCCATTAGATGGTAACAGGATGCACCAAGGATGTGAATATTGCAAATGTTATTTGTGTTTCACATGTTGCAACGTGTTTCTCTCTCTTTCTCGAAATTTAGATGACAAAACCTGGATAAAATAAACCATAAGAGTGACTACTTTAAGACTCGGTCAAATCAGTCATGCAGGTGATATGGCTGTAATTAAAGTTGATATGTTTCCCACACAAAAGATTATAATATATTATAATATTATAATATATCCTGCATAAGCCAAACACATCTTAAAATATTAAACAAAATGTAAGGATGTAGATTTTCACTCAAATGATGATTTCAAGTGTTTTGATTGTCACCTGATCTATGGAAAATTGACCAAAAAGTTAAAAACAAAACAGTTTTAATAATGAACTGTTTCACTCACTTTTCCACCAAAGATTCTCATTCTGCATCTTCATTATGTCTGTTTTAATGTGAAAAATTCATTTAAATGTCTTAAAAATTCAGCAGCTTTGCTATTTTGTCACATTTTGTCAGCAAAACCTTTCACTGCATTAAAATAGATAATAAAATGCAGATTAACTGATGATGAAAATAATTGCTACATGTAGTCAGAGACGGTCACCGTGTGCTCCATACACATAGATCAGATAAAACAACGGATGGATAACATTATTTCTTTAACAAGCAAAACTAAATGAAAATTAAACAAAATTAATGAAAGCAAAAAAAAGTCAAAAGTAGTGAATTATCTGATAAAAGATAAGTGAAAAAATATTTCTAAAACAAGTTTCACATCATATTAAACTACTAAATCTTTGTTCAAGTTTCAAGTTGATGATTGAACAGTTGAGCAGTCTTATATCACCTCTGCTTTAATGAGCATTGAACACTGTGTAACTTTAAAAGCTCCCTTGATGTAAATGCATTAAATACATTTCACTCAGTTATATTGTTTCTACACAAAATGCCACATACAGTTACATTGTATTTTGGCACTGTATAATCTGACATATTACTATAGATCAAAGTGATGGATTTTTTTTTATGTTGCAGTTTTCCACATTTTGTCTGCTACCAGACTTGCACTGAGCCTTTAAACCTCTGAGTGAACCCCAACTCAGCGCTCAACTCTCAGCGGATACACAGCAAACTGTGTCCGGGCCCATTAGGGCAGGCTGGGGGTATTCAGAGGGTGCACTGAGGCCATGTGATGGGTTCCCACAGCTCAGAAAATCCACTTCCCTTAAGCTACAACAGGAAGCAGAGTTTAGGGACAGACTAATGGACAATCATTATGCTTTCTGGCTCCGTTCACTCTCATTTGTTTTAGTAGTGTGAGAACATAGAGCCTCTCGCCCCCCGGCGCAGAGAGACATTCATATCTGCACTTTGTTCATTATGCAGCACAAGTGATAGGCCATTTTCCCATTTCTTAGCTTTTATTCATTTTAATTCATCCTTTAGTTGAACCGTTTCCCTGGCCGTCCTGCTCCGCTCAGTCTCCAGGTCTCTACTCTATCTCTTAATTCCCCTCTGATTGGTGGAACTGAATGAAACGCTGCATCTACACAAAACCATCACTAAGTTTAGCAATTTCACAATGCTCGTCACAGAAATCCTTATTCTCCCTGCACGGCTACGATCACAGCTGCCGCGTTGGCCGTTGAGTGGCTCCTCAGCAGAATTTAAGTTCCCCTCAAATACACTTTAAACTTTTATTTCTAGAGTTACGTGACCCAAAATTAGTCACTCTTCATTTCTCCTGTCCAGTCTGACTCAAATAGGCCAAAACGGATACACGAAAGGACGGGACACAGGCAGCATGGCTGCAATTGTTAAAATTTGCTTGAGAGACAGCCAAAAGAGACAGAGCCTCCACACTGGGCCAGAGAGAGAGAGAGAGAGAGCGTGCTGAATGATGTGTGTGGAGTGTGTGTATTTAGGGGGCAGCGAGGATGGGAGATGTCAACATTTTTTCTTCAGAGTGCCCATCGCCATTTGCATAATTTCCATTCCCCACGAGCAACAAAGAAAGGAAGGAGATGCTCATACAAAAACCAAATTGACGAGGCAACAATGGAGTTCTGAAGGGTCATTTTCAGGGGGTGAAAATTTCCCAAATCGTGGTTTAATACTTTGTCAGGCTAGTTTTGGAAAATACTATTTTGCCAAAGCTCGGTCAAACCCATGCTTTGTGCGATTTGACGAGCAAAACACATCAAACGCAAGCAGTTCCCATATAATCAAAAGAGAAATGAAAAGAAAACAATGTCTTTCATTTCTCTTGTCAGTGTCCGTTGACTTTTCTACAAGCCAAAAAAGGAGCAGCGACTGATAAAGGCACAGAGGATGGTGGACACATCGATGATTAATGCTCATCCTTTTTAAATTGTCGGGTTGTAGATGCAAAATTCACACGCAGACGTACATACACTCACCAAAGGTGTGAGTTAGTGACACCTGTGCAAACCGGGTCGTATGAAGAAGGGGCGGGGAACATCAGAAAGGCAGATAGTTGTGTTGGCCCGCACTGAAAGTTTTGCGAAAGCTGTCACAGGGGAAGACGCACATGCAGCTGGCAGAGGGGCAGGTGTAGGGAGTGAGAGGCCTGAAGCGAGGGAGAATGGGCGAACGCGCAGGCAAAGATGGATGATGGATGGTGTTGATACAGGAGGCAGCAGCCCTGCTTTATCTAAGCAGCACAAGCCAGACCTGCCGGGGTGATGGGTTGGCTGTCAGCCCTTTGTTTATGGACCACCACCCATCTCCCATCTCCTATATGCCCCCAAAGCCGAGATCACTCAAAAAACAGCCTCTTCCTCACCGCTCTTTGTCTCTATCTCTCACTACGTTTTCCTCTTCTTTGCTAACAAATGGCGCCTGGTCCTCCCAAGTTCGCTCCAGGTGTACAGTAGCAAAGGATGAAACTTTGGAAATTTCCTGTCAAATGCGCGAGTAAACGTTGCATTAGTCGTAATAATTTCACCAGTCGGTGATGAATTGTGTCATGCAGACATTTGCGTTCACAGAGGAGGAGAGAGAAGAAAGAGAGCAGGGGGAAGAGGAGACAGAGAGTAAAGGGAAGAAGTGAACCTAATCCAACCGTATCCCCACGAGTTGCACGCTTCCAATTAACGACTGGTTGGTTTATCAGTCTCCGACGGGTGATTGCTGTTTTTAATCATTTTCTTTCTCTACACGGTTTCTCCCTCTCTATCAGTTCCTTCCACTCTTATCATCTAACCCCCTCCTCGTGCTGTCTCGCTTCCCACCACATCTCTGTTCAGCGCTGCCTCCGTTTCATCATGTTTCTCATGGAGCTACACTCTCATGCTGCGTCCGGCATTACAGCCCAGCCACTATGTTAAATAAAAACTTTGATGTGTGAGTTTAAAGTCTGCCTATGGTGATTCTTCGACCACTGGCAGCTTCCATAATGGATTATCCAGCTCTGCCAACGAAGTTGAGTTAAAACTCCGATTGGGAACAAACAGCACAGAGACACTAATGTCAGATCAAATAGTGAGAGCTAGAACCACGCACTCACCCACACTATTGGAAGTTAGATTAAGTTTCAGTCTTTGCCGCAGGACAACCGAGGGTATGTTTTCCCCTGACTCATCCAGAAATGCAGCTGTAGAGAGAGAGAGAGAAAAAAAAAAATCAACAGCCACCTCCTTTTTCACCTGCCTTTGTTAGTGTGATTGATTTGGAGACCTGAAATGTGCCTGTCACTTTGATCGATCTGTTCACTTGATGGGGGGGTTTATACCTCCTCCCGTTGGCATGGTAATAAATGGAGGATGACGGGCGGTTGACGGAGCAGCAGTTATGGCTTCTTTAATTTGCCTGACGCCTCACACTGACAGAGACTCATAACAAGGTGACACGGCGCTGTAATGGTTACGCTCAGTCACCTCTTTGTCAGTGGGCGGCGGGTGAGGGGTGTGGGGTGGGGGTTGTGGGCTGTACGTGTGTGGATTTTTAGGTGTGTGTGTGTGTGCGTGTTGGAGCTCAATGATTCGATGCTGCCTCTCCTCCCTCTGGTCAAGGTGTTATTGAGAGTGGGGCTGTTATCTCTGTCCACGAGGTCGCCCGCTGCCTCGCTAATGGCAGCACACCATCCTGACCAATCCAAGCAGGCTCAGCAGCGTGTCCGGGTGACTCGCTGCGGGCCCCGTCCTCCTGGGTGGGCTATAACTCATCTCCAGACGGGGATAGGGCCTTATCTCAGTCCTCCTCCACAGGCCTGCCCCTCGCCTTCTCTGTCTTAGGGAAAAGATTTCCTGGTGCCCCGGTGTGTGAGTTATAGTTGGGGTTAAGGTGACTGAATAGGCCTGTCTGTTTGGGTTGTCTTAGTGGATTTATGTCCGTCCGGGCGGAGGAATGTGAAGGTGCATGTGTGTGCATTGATACACAATGTGCGCGTCACTGTCTCTGAGATTTATTCGCCATGCAAACAAGTTGTGTGTCGGCTGATCTTAATGCATTTTATCCCATAATGTGAAACACTATTGTCATAAGTTATTTAATCATGTGAAGGGCATCGTTACAGTTGCATCTCAGCCCCCACCCAACCCCCCCCTTCCCTCCACACCTCCGCCTCCTCCTATGCACACATACACTCTCTCCTCCACCCACCTACCCCATCCACGCCGCCTCTCTCTGTCATCTCGGCCTATCAATCAAAAATGTATTAAGTCCGGAGTCGGGGCCGATCAAAGGCAGAATTCCTGGGAGGAGAGCAGATAAGGCCTATCTCATTAATAAGTGCTTTACCATCGTAGGGGCCCGCGCGCCTCACCACACCCTGCCTGCCTCCCTTTGATATCTAATTATCCATCCATTTCACTCTGTCAGAGAGGGAGGAGAGGGAAGACTCATAGTGTCATCACAACCAAATACTGTTGTGAGGGCGCGTATCAGGATCTAGGCAAGGGGCTGCGCCAAAACATGGAGACAAGCGGCAAATCCAAATGTGCAGAGAGTGGCACATGTAAACAAATGCAAATAAGATCTTTCTGCAAGGGCAACCGGGCCCACGTTTGCTTGGCACCCCTCCTGAAAAGCTGTCATGCATATAGCGGAGTGGTGATGGAGGGAGGGATCTACGCCTTTAACTCTAACAGCCAACTGCTGCTGAGACTCTGAGGCGGCTTACAAATCTACCTTTTAACAATCTGTAGAGGCAATGAGCTCTAAGAGCGCACCAAAGAGCTGACGACGGATAAGATAGTAGTGGGTGAGGGAAGAAACAAGATATTAAAATATCAAGGTAAGATACTGAGGGAAGGGGACAATGGGAAGGAGTGCAAGGGTTAAGAGGATTTTTAAGAAATGCGGAGTTAAGACTGATGGACAAAAGGAGAAGAAGAAATGAAGAAGGAAAGGAGAGGCAGACAGGAGAAATGAGAGAATGGGAAATGGGAGGGAGAGAAAGAGCAAGGCATTCTTTTCCCTTCCCTCCTTGGTTTTCTGTAAGAGTAGCTCAGGAAGATAAGGCTAAAAGGTCCGTCAGTCTGTTGTGGAACAATTCATTCTGTGTCTCCCCTCTTTCTCTCTCTCCCTCGCTCAAGATACTGCCTTTCTCTCTGTCTAATGGCACAACTCAGATTTCTAGCGATGCCTCGCTTGATATGGCTCATCTCTGGTGGCATGGTTTACTGACATCACTTGTCCAACACAATACACTCTCATCCCGTGAAGAGCAAACCAGCCTCAAGTCTAATGCAACAGTAAAATATTTTGCACACTGTAGGCTATTTCACTTTCAAGAACAAACCTTCAATGTAGCTAATATTGAGGCCAGTGTCATTTATTGATATGAAGACAGACTATTCAAAGAGACAATAAAGGACTGAAATTATGGCTTCATTCAACAGAGCTGTTCAAATCCTCATCCCTAATCGCTCAAAGCAGAGCTTGGAGACAAACACAAACCAAGAAGGATTTAGAAGAACAAAACTGCGGGCCCCACGTGCCTAACAAAGACTCCAAAGTCTGCCTCCCCGTCCCATGTCCCGCTTTTAAAAAGAGACCTTCATCTCTTGCCGTTTCTGTTATGAAGAGACTTTCTTCAATAAGAGAAAGGAGGTGTGTCAAAGACATGGGTCATAATGTTTACGAAGACGACTTAAAATCCAATCACAGCATCCTCCTGCTTTTATTTCCTGTTTCATGGGATTAAAATTAAATGAAACGTAATATAAAAAAACAAACTTAATTTATGGCTGAAGAACATATTTTTCTGTTTTAAAAGAATGGGTTTAAAGCACAAGGAGGAATCTACAAAGGCAATAATTAAATTCAAAGAAGCCAATTAATTTCTTAGACTTAAAATTTTATTTTGTGTTTATATATTTCTAAAAGAAATTTTGATGTGAATCCAGCAAATAATGCCAGACATCTATTTCATATTACTTTAAAAAGACCTTACAAAGTCTAAGTTCTTTCCATTCAAAGGAAGTTAGAAAGTCTGACATCTGAAGTTAAGACTACCATTAATCAGTGAATTATCAGCTGAGAATACTGAAAAACTCTCTCTCTTCTCTCGCCCCCTCTTCTCCCTCTCTCTGTCTTTATTTCCCTCTCTCTCTCTCTCTCTCTCTCCCTCTCTCCCTGACCTGTTGTGAAGCTGCCTGAGGGTTTGAATAACTGTCTGGTGCCAGGCTGCCTCACCCCAAGGCCTTGTGGGAGATGAAGACGAGGTCAGCAGAGGTGGGGGCAGTGGATGTCTGTGTGTGTCTGTGTGTGTGTGTGTGTCTTTGTGGGCACATATGAAGGTGTACGCTCCAGCCTTGCAGAAAATAAAAGGGCAGCAAAATGGGAAAAGTATATTAGCAGAAAGACATGGGAATAGGTGGAAAGAGAGACAAACAAACAAAGCTGCAGTCATGGGACCCAGCGGCGCAGACAACAGAGCTCAAACTAGGAGAAACTCATGTGAAAAAGGAACAAAACAGGCTACTTGGAAGGGATACATTTGGATTAATATTCAAGGAGATAACAGATTCACAATAACAAAACAAATTTCAATCAAATTTGGACCCCTCCATGCGATCACCTCCTCAAATATAAAATTATCAGAGCTGGAGTTCACATAGTTTGTGTGTTACCATAGCGGCGTTGCCGCATGTGACGGCACACCTCAGACCCACACGCAGATGAAAGTGAGGTCAACCTACAGGGATGAAGCTCTTCCAGGGCTGGCCAGTGCTCGAGGGGCTGCCTGCCTGGGTGGCACCACGTGCACCCCCAGATGAACGGGTCTGGATGTGATTTGGTTTGTGCAGAGGCTAAGACACAGCAGTCTTCCTTCTTTCTTTCTCTCTCTCTCTCTTTTTTTTTGTTCCAGGATGCCTTGGCTAACGTGGGTTAGGAAGGGGTGACAGAGAGGTCAGGGGGGCTCCAGTAGACTGTGCCCTGAGGGTGAATCCTGGAGAGGGATAGCAGAGAGTGGTAGTTGAGAGAAGAAGGGAGAAGAGGGGGTGGGTTGTGAATATGTTTGTGTATATGTGTGTGTGTGTGTGTGTGTTGGGGGGGGGGTGTCCCACAGGAGCCCTGCCCCTCCCAAATCAAAACAAACAAACAGAGTGGTCCTCTGATCTAATCTGGCTGGACTAAAGCCTCCAAACATCATGCCCGCAGCAGGAGCTACTACACCGGACCGCGACTTTAGTTCAGTTCTTTACAGCTCGTCTACAATGCTGTAACTGCTGCGACATGTTAGGAAATGTTTCCCTCACAAAGGCAGAAATGGAGTAAACTTCATATTGATGAATTCACATGAAAGAGTTGATGTAAGTTTCAATGTCATCCATGAAGCAAATTCTGCCTTCCTAAGACACAGAGCACAGTCTCCTACAGATGTTATATAAGTATAACTAACTATTAATGTAATCTCTGTGCTGATTGCAAGAGTTGAAATTCACTGACATCCAGCTCGACACCACAGGGGTGGTGGGTTTCATTGGCTGCTGCCTGGGAAAGCCAACATGTTTGGCGCTTTGAATCCTCACCCTAAACATTCCTTCTGTTTCAGTGTCTTGAAGCTTTGCTATGGTTTAGACAGTAGACTAAACTTCTCACTGGCTAACTGTTACTCCAACACAATGCTAAACAAATTCTTCTTCCTCGGTAGCGCACCCACCAATTGCAGCGCAGCGTTCTGTCATCTGACCAGCGAGAGAAGATGAGGGTGAGATTAGCCCAATCAGGGGTCAGGCCGAGGTTATCACAACCACTCTAAAACTAAAACAGATGGAGAACAGAGTGCGGCACGACTCAACATCTACTGTCGGACTCATATCTTTAGGCCATGTATTCTGCTGCTCCACTGGACTGGAAGAATGTCAGACTTAGTTTTGAATTCTGGGTCATGTTGCTTTAACAAAATACAGTGTGGATCAGCCAGTCTGAGGCGTACGATACGACACATGATAAGAAATGTAAATCTGACGCTGTGAGGATACAGCTCACTGCTCCTCACAGGGACAAATATAACAAAGAAACATCAACAAAAGAAAAATGCTTAATGCTTGCCCAAAGGGAAAAACTGCACAAATGCCTTGTCCAGAATTTGTATGATGGTGCAGATATATTTTCATGATGGCTATGATTCATTCGGAGGAGCAGCGACTGAGTTCACTCACAGTTTGAGGCTGATTTCAACATTACGGCAAAGACGTCCAAGAGGCTAAGAGACAACTACTACTCCAAGAGTAGTTTCATTTTAATTGTTGTGCTTATGAGGGTTTGTGATGATCAGAGATCCATAAAGAGAATACAAACTGCACAGAGCTGTTGTTGTACTAAACCTGTTATGAGCTGTCCTCCTGGGAGCAAAAATAAAAACTTGTCTAGTTTGCCCCAAACATCGTTCCTGTCGTCTGTCAGTCTGCTCTCCCTTCCCCCCCCACTTTGTCTATTTTTGCATTATTATTTGCTTGTTTTCTTATTTATCTCCTCATCTGGAATTCAACTCCCTGCAGTGATAAACACGAGGCCCCTCTCAGTCGCTCTCTCCTCCGCACACTCGCCAACTCCTTACACCTAGACGAGATGTAATTGTGATTAACAGCGCCACTCCAAGAGGACACAAGACTTTCGTCATGATGGAAAAACAAACAAACAAAACCGCTGAGATAAAATGATGGAAACATGCACAACATCTTATCACAGATGCTAATTGTTTCTGTGTGGGAGGGGAGCGTGGCCGTGGCGGGGAGCTGTGCACGTGAGGGAGGGTAAGAGGAACTTGAGAATATCCTCCCTGTGCGTTTGGCCTGCGCCTGACTTCAGAGCTAAGCCCTCTCTCAAGAGAAGGTCAACACCAGGTTCAACTTTTCACCTCGGCAGCCCGAGAGCACACACTAAATACCGAGGATTACACCACAGTGCACTGCAATATCTGCCTGGCCTTCGCTGCATCTCAGAACACATCTAGACAGCACATTTCAAAACCACAATTCAATAATACACTTTCAATTTACAGAAAATGGCAGACAATGATTCCGGTTGGAGAGCACAGAAAAAGTCTGGGTCTAAATCTGTCGTAAGACAACAACCACTGCAGCGTACACCTTTCAGTTAATTTGCATTAAACCAAGCAGGTTGCATATTTAACTCCCTGTAAACTACATTCTCCATTTCCATTTTGGTGACATCCTTTAACTCGCCAGGTCAGCAGAACATCAAAGCCGCCTGCAGTGGAGGGAGCCAGTGACCCTTAATTTAGTAGTACAATGTACACCACCGGTGCTGTGTGTAAGAGAGTGTGCGTGTGCATGTTCCTACATGTGTGTGTGGGGGTATGAGGATGTCAGCAGCGGTCAGGTGTGACTGCACAGACAGACAGATGGATAGACAGAGAGACAGGCAGGCGGCTGGCTGGCGTCAGCGGCCACACGCCTGTCACGACACACCACACGCCGGGAAGCTGCATACCGCAGCACCCACACTGCGTGCACACAATGAGAGCTCAGTCCCCAGCATCACGCACCAGCGGCAGCAGCAATGTGAAATATTCACACAGGGACAAAAGGTAGAGAGACGGGCGGGGGGGAGGCCAGGAGACCTGGGAGGTGAGGACGGAGGGTTCAAGTAAGTGGGGTTGAAACGACGTCAAATAACGACTTGTGACAAAGTTGGGTGACTGGACAACGAACGCTTCTCACCGCACAGCTACTGGACATGGGCATTCATCCATTTTCAAGTCGCACAAACAGCAAGATGAAGGTGTGCTGGCAAACAACTGCTGCAAAATGCAACACAGATTAGGAGCTTTACCACAAAAAAGTTAACCTGACCTTATCATCCCTTTTCTTTTCTTACTTAATCTGTTAAATCTGTTATCTGTTAAGTAATTGGCCAATCAATAAATGATAAACAATAACAGTAGTTGAGTGATATGTAAGAGTTTGCTGCTCTTCTTTCTTTGCATATCCATTTAATGTTATTGGTTGCTAGCTGCACATTGGACAAAATAACCAGTGCCAATACGTCAATCGTAGGTGCTTAAAAGCATTTTTATTTTATAAACTGAATATGATTTAAATTATGACGCACAATAATTGAGATTTATCAACATAAGAAATTAGTTGCAGCTTCAGCACTGATCACTTGAATTCAGTCACTTGCTGAAAATACTGCCGTAGTTTCTGTGTCAAACTCTCAGAGTAAACAATTTCTCTTTAAAATGTATTTTCAGCGCAGTAATACAATACAAAAACAGAATGTTCCTGCACTTTACATGAACTGAAAAACAGCAAAGACTCTTGGAAAAAATGAATAACCCGCCGTCGTCAGAGCTGACTGCAGGAGTTGACTTTACAGACAGCTCTCTCCCGCCCTCTGCTGCTGCCAAGGGAGTACTGCACGCCCTCGCTCTGCTGCAAAAACTCCTTATTAAAACTTCCTTCAGCACAGTCTGACCTGTTGTTTCTAACCTTGTGGGGATTCTGGGGGATGAATAACAAAGATATTAATGTCAGCCATGTGTGAAGAAGTCGCTTGAGCATTTTCTGCAAGCAGGGCCGAATGGAGTACAGTGAGGCCCTCTCCAGCTATCGCCGACACCCTGAGCCTCGCACATCTGGTGTTAATCATCAAAGCTTACACAAACACACATATACACACACATACAAAAGGACAGGCACACATAGGCTAACACTTCTGCAAAGATCCCCTTTAAGAAAATCCCTCTCAACTCCTGAACTTCCGACATGACTGGGGTCAACACACTTGCCCTGGATCTATTAGTGCACACACTGCTGCCATGTAATAAGAGCTGGTGAGTTGCTACAGAACAGGGAGTTCTCTCTCTCTCTCTCTCTCTCTCTCTCTCTCTCTCTCTCTCACACACACACACACACACACACACTTCAGATTTAGACTACAATGCAAAAGGGCAAGTGGAGCACAGAACACACATGCATTCAGATGAGAAGTATTTATGGTGGCAGAGACAGAAAAATGTGTGGTCTGAGGTACTGATGAAATAAAGATAACAATATATTACACTAATCCTAAGAGTTGACATATAACCAGGTGCAAGCAACAGTTAAGGGTAAAATTTTGCATCCACCCATCCATCTTTTCACAGAGGTTGGCGCTCCATCATGGGGCACACGCACCATTCAATCTCACACTCACACCTAGGGGTAATTTAGAGTCTCCAATTGATATTTTTGGATCTTTACACAGAAAGACCCTCGGTCTGACCAGTATTCAAACAGGGGACAGTAACTACTAACTCACTATGTCTGCCATTTTACATTCACTAAATGATGAAAACAAAAACCTCAGTTTTTATATGCACTCCCCCCAAAAAAGCAGACAAAAACTGTAAAAGCCATAGCAAGCAGATTCTTGAAAAGATTCATATGCCAGAGAAGGAAACAACCCAAGAATAAAAAAAAGAAAAGTTTTGTTCTTGATATTCAGTGGTGATTACGTCTCAGAGAAACGTCCCTCTGAGCTGTTTTTACTTACTCTGGCTGATTAGAATGGTGCGGAAAATTGCTTTTCATTATGTCGCCGTATGCTAAGACTCAAATGAGATGAGACACATGTCAACATTTCAAGGCTTCACAGTAGGAAAAGCACAGGTGCAAATAATAAAACAATGAGTGACAGCTGAATTCAGATACACAGGCCTGCTTTTTTCCCATGCTGGCTCACTGCTGCTCTGAGGACGCAGCCATCCTTCATGTCATCAGGAACATCTGGGTTTTTCCTGATACATAATCACACACACGGGCCCTATCCAACCAGACATCAGAACAACAGAGTAACTCCAGTACAGTATTTAAGATGTTTCTGAAACAAGGCTCCCAGTTTAAAACTTTGAAATTGTGATTTTACAAAGATTTTTTTGTGTAAAGCAGCATAAATAACTACAAAGCTTCTCTATTAGTATTTTTTCTTTTGGCAAGAGTGATTATTAATCTCACTGTTTTGAATCTCTCTGTCTCTTGCTGACAGGCAGTCACACATTCAGAGCACTTACTTTCATTTATCTGTCTCAGAGCTGATGCAGCTGCTGCTCTTCTCTCAGGTGAGACGCAGGTTCTGTAAGTGAGAGAGGAAACACAAAACTCACCCTAAATGATGGAACATTCGAGGCCTTACAGTGATTAAGGCAGAAATTAACCCATTGTCATTGTGTTGATCTTTGCTCCATCTGAGGGTTTTCCAGATTCAGTGGTTGGTCATCTTGTTGCGAAAATACTATCTGTAACTGTATCTACGAAATACTATAGTGGTAAAGCACACACCTCACCTCTGCAATGCAATACATCCATGCTGTAATGCTTCGTCAATATGTTGTAGTGTGTCCTCTTCTTCCCGTTTCTATGGTGATGCAACAAGACTCACTGCTGTCCCCTGCTGATGAGGACAGGCCTCCTCACAGCTGCCTTACCTTGTCACTTTATCACTGCAAAGGAACTGGTAAATAAACCCATAAAGATACAGTAATAATAATAATACTAATAATCATAGTAAACTTAACAAATGGCCAGTGAAAATTAGAACTGCATTTTCCATATGAGATAACTCACTACTGCCATCTGTTATATGCTACCTGTTATATTTATATTGCGTGTTTTTTGACTTAAATAATTTTACTGTACTGTCCAATTTACTGCTGTGTCACCTGAAATGTCCCCATTGTGGGACAGATAAGGGCATATTAAGGAAAATAAGGGATAATAATAATAGAGTAATATACAGAATCCATTCTTAGGGCTTTTTACATTTTGCTGTTCCTACAGTTAAGTACAGAAATCCATGATAATCCCCATCATATCTAGACTTCACGAGTGCAAGTGTTTTATTTGATCACTACTTTATTTGTATGTATGTTCTTATATGTTCTCTCCACTTCTTTGTGGGTTTTCTCTGGGTACTATGATTTCCTCCCATACTCCAAAACATGCACAGAGGTTGGCTGGAGTCTTTAGATTTGTCCCTGGGTGTGAGAGTGTGCCGTGAGCAACTTGTGGCAACTTGTCTAGAGTGTATTCCCCATGTCACTCCATATCTCCTTATCAGATATAGATCTTGTCTCATATTATCGGAGAACTGTTCAGTAAGTTTGTGCAGCAAGATAATGTTGGTGTTTAGTTTCATCAGTATTCATTATACAAGGACACTCATATGCACAGAGAAGACAACGGACAATCCTTTGTGTTATTCATTTTATATAATAAAATATTGTTTTCTCAGGTGCAAAATATTAGTATTAGACAGTCGGTGATGTTTATCTTGTTATTCTGACAAAAATACAATTTTTGAAGCACTTGCAAAATTTGTCACCCCGTTGATCACACGATGGATGTTTTCCTGTGATACTGTGAATTGACCTCTACAGTGACAATAACCACCAAATTCAAAAAGATTAATTGCAGTATGCTGTACTATGATATGCTTTAAGTGTATGAATGTGAAGTATGAAGATTCATGTATTCACTCATGATAGGTAGAAATTCATAGACAAGTAGAAAGCGTCATCTATAATTCCTTTAGTTATTCAGCAGTACATTTGCTGTAGTTGTGTTCTATGTCTAACTTTAAGAAACTGCATGAATTATCAAACAATAACAAACAAATGTCAACAAAAGGGATCCTACATTGACATTCTATACTGTCATTGCATAAAAATGCAATTCTCCAGATTTGTATGTATTTGTTCCTGTATGTGTCCAATTTTAAAGAGAGGATACATTGCGACTCTCATTGGTCTGTGATTTATCATGCAATGATGCGCCCCCAGTGCAAATGAGATCCTGAAATGTTCAGGATTCAAACGGCGGTTTTAAAAAGCCCTGGAACAATGTAGTCTGAGGCGCTCCCGTCAATGAGGCCTGTTCCGTTATTTCTCACAAACCAGCAGGGAATAGTGTCCCCAGTTTCCACATGGTTGCTGAAGTCCTTCTGCCAGTGTCTGTAGGAGGAAACAAATCGCAACAAATGAGCTGTGTGCATCTGCAGATGCCCCAGGAGCTCTCTGCACCTCAGGTATTATCTGTGTTTACAAGGGTATGAGGCGTGAGTACCTGGTCACGTTGAGAGTTTGTCCTTTCACATATAAGATGGCATCCATGTTGGCCCCCTTTTCATCTGATCGAAGGTCTGACACCTCAAATTCAATCCCGTGGTAGAACTGACCTGCAGCATGATATGTTACGTTACTAAAATTGGGACACATAAAACATCTGTGTATTGAGGCGGTTCATGGCTCAGAATTATTTGACAGGGGATGCTGAATGATAATTGGAACCAGAATGAGGAAGAGGAAATTTAGTCACAGATATTTTGCTTTGGTTAAAGCAAAACATTCAGGGAAATAAAGGTTTCTTGGATTGATTTCAACCATAATTAAATTATTCATTCTGCTGACATTTGACATTCATTGTCATATGTCAGGGGGTAAGCATTTGTTGTTAATAAAATGTAATATTACATAAAGCTAATACCTTGTATAGAAGATTCTAAACACTACACCCAGATAAAGAATGTGAATTTATGATATCTCAGCTCAAAGCTTCACAGTCTTGACGTGAAACCCTGTACCTAGCAGGCCATGGACCGAAGGAGACATGTGGTGGCTGTCTAGTGTGTAGAAACCCAGGTATTCCTGATGGGTGTGGCGTCTCTTCCAAGTCTTTGTGTGTCTAATGATCGTGAAATTGATGGAGTGCCTCAGTGTCACCGTCAGGCTGCTGTTCTTGGTCAGGCTCAAGTCCAAACTAGGCAAGAGAGAGAGGAGGTTGTGAGCAACAGGTGACGTCAAGACAACAAAGCTGAAAAAAGAAAGATTCATTGTTGTTAAGGGTGTGAGTTGATGTTTGCTTTTGAATGAAAGATGACCTGGAAAATAGGAATGGTGTATTCATCCCTGTGCTCTCATGCTAATGTGAAAGCTATGAATTCATCAGTTTCCCCAGATGCTAATTAGTCTGTTGCCTGGCAACCACACAGAGCCAACTGTGCAACCTAACCCTGCTGAAGTACAGACCTTAGAGGCAAGACACACTTTGAGGTTTCAAGCCTGGCTCTATCCAAGACTCACAGTCAGGCCAATTCATTGGCAGGTGACCCTAACCCAAACATTAACCCTAATCCTAATCCTAACCCTAATCCTAGCCTTAACCCTAACACTAACGCTAACCCTAACCTTAATCCTTGTTTTAACCATAAAACAAATGTTAACCCTGACCTTAAACAGAAACCTAACACTAACTCATCACTAAGAACCATTAATTTTTCGGAGTGTGTCCCAATCTTAAGCAGGATAAACCAGGAGCACATACACAACCAAATTGGGCAGAAACATAAAACTTACTGAAAGACAACAATGAAGTGTTTTTTTTTTATTTCCCCTAGTCAGCCTAATATCGCATTTTCAAATTGTCTATAATGCAAAATTTCAATTGAAGTAAAACACATCAGATGAGAACTTCATTGTAAGAAGTGGTTTCACTCACTTTCTTCCTTTGATAGAGGTCGTATCAGACCACAGCAGCTTGACATTCTCACCATCGTGGAACAGAGATATGTCCTCAGTGCTGACCTCCATCCTCACCCCCAGCTTTTGGTGGATGATACCAAGAGAGCCAAAATAGGTTTTGATGTTGTCATCTGGAACTATTTTCTCCCTGCCAGTAATTTGCCCATTCACCACAAAGCCTGGAAATGAGATTTGAGTTTGTTGTCTGCAGTCAATTTCCTCAAATATTGTGTGTTTTTTGAGCAGGGCTACAGCCTGACCTGATTTGGGGTCTCTGACTAGGTTGAAGATGGTTCCTGGTTTGTCGTTGATGTTGAAACACAGAGCATCATTTCTCTCTGGCAGCTCGATCATGAAATGTGGGTCTCCATCAGCTGCATCCATGAAGTTATCACATGAGACAAAAAGTGGACAAAATAAGAGTCTAAAGAGACATGCATGTTATCCAGAATATTAATGTGATGATGTATTCATCCATGAAGAGTTCTTGAGTCTTAAATACAACATACAATAAATCCACTAATAATGTTCTGTCCTGTCTACACACCTTGCATTAATTGACAGGTAAACAACAACGCAACGATATGTGCTACAGATGAGCAACTTTCACCAAAATGTAGCGATGAAATGTATGGTATAGACACAAAATTCTTCCTGCAATGATACATGGCAAAGATTGCATTGATCAGAGATAAAGATTGGACCTGTGACTCTGTTGCCTTACTGTAGCTCCTCTGGGATTTCCAGTCATTTGTGTATATTTAGTCTGTGGTGTGAGCACTTATACAGAAACTCAGTTTTACAGTTTTAAATCTATGGAAAGTCACGTTCAATTCACAAACAGCTGGGTCTCTGACTGCCAACTGCAAACTGATGGGCACTGAAAACACTGTTGTTCAGACCAAGGTTCGTATATCATCTTGTTTATCTAACTGTGATAAATTTACACACACATCACACCATATTATTCATCCTATGAAAAATCACCCAAATGGTTGAGCGTGAGAGATATAAAACACCATCAGTGCACTAATTATGAAAGATTGTATTAATATTAATAATAATGCTTTCCAACTGTTTGTACATAACCCAAACAAAGTCAAAAGACGGCTGTAAAAATATTGACAGGATGCCTCCAGCTGTGAACACAGCTAATCACTAATCTTTCTATTGTATATTTTTTAAGTCATGTACTTTATATTTGTCGAAAGGTTTTGCAAAGGACAAAAAAAGCTGAGAGGACTACTTGTTTGCCCACAGGCATGATGGGAGACGGGATGGGAGTGAGTCTGCTGCAGAATTAAACACAGAATGCAGAAGTAAACACAGAAGCCAGAATTTTTTTTCGGATAAAGATCCAGGGTGTGTGTGAAAGGGACATAGTGACCCAACCCACTCCAAAAAAAAATAAAATAAAATGAAATGTCCGGCCAGCAGAGGGCAGTAAATAAACATTACAGACACTACCTAACCAGAAGAGTAGCACAAAGCATACGGAACAATTTGAGTGATAAAGATTAAACAAATGTAGTAACATTGCAGCTAATCTGGTAGATATTTCATTTATGATAGACAAATGATTAACAGTCTTTAAACAAGTTGCAGAGGAAATTAAAGTGTAATTATGGTGAAATGTATGTTAAAAAGTCTGACCGTTGCTACGACTGCCCAACCTGGCTCCTGCAGAATGGAGAGAACCTGAAGCTAACAAAGATAAAAGCACACATGGATTGAGTTGAATGAGATGAGAATGAGATTAATAAATAATTTCACATGAGTAAGTAAAAAGAAGATTGTTGTACCAAAGTGCTTCGCTGCCGGGCGTTTAAGGCCTGTGAGATGGGGCAACAGTTAAATGAGCGGCATTAATTAATCATAACAATACAATAATTTGAAAATGGTTCATGGCTAAGTTTTTCAACAGCAAAAACAAGCAAAACTTTGTTAGTCATCATGTACCCATCACTGTATCCCTTATTTTTGAGATCTCATTTTCGGGAAAAAGACAAGGCAGACTCAAGGCAGACTCCTGAATTTTGTAGTTATTGAGTAGTTATTCCAAGCAACTAGACACAATGAAACAACTTCAATAGAAAAGATGGCACATAAAGTAAAAGCAGAAAAATGCTAAAAAGAAATAGTTGTCATGCTAGCTAAACCCAAGCTTTATGAAATTCATATTACTGTGACGGGTGGAAGTAGAGTGCCGAAAATCTGTAGTCAGACAAGATAAAAACAAACATCAGTAAAGCTGTTCAGTTTTAAGAGTGATTGTGATTGTTGATCATAAATGTGTCATTTAATCAAGTGCAAAGAGATTTTGTAGTACCTTGTTTCTCTGCTTTCTGCCGCTGGTCTGTGAAACAAGGCAACAGTTAGTTGTAAATGGTTGGCTTGTTAAAATAAACATAGCTGAGGAGATAATTATTCATCCTGACCATAGTTATCCAAAAAGAAGTCACAAGCAACTGAGTCTACAAGCATCTACAACAAAGTGAAATTTCCCTATAGTTCCCCATGGACAAGATAATGCTTCCAAGGGACTATTTATGTAACAAATACGAAAACAATACATACTGCTGACAATTTTGCAGATGATAATTAGTAAGAATAAAAACACTTTCCTCACCCTCGGTCAGTTTATCTGCAATGAGAGGGCTGTCAGTACTGTCCTCAGTCTCAGGCTTGGTGACCACCATAGATGTAAGAGGGGTGACAAAGCTGTATCGCAGGGATAGTTCCAGGGCTTTGGCTGATGTAGCATCTTTCTCTTCCTGAGAACCAATGCCACTGGGAGGCAAAAAAAAGACCAATTACGGGGTTGTTTAATTATAAGATAAAACAATGATACAAGAAGAAAAAAATCTGGGTTTGTTTTAGGCTTCACTGTGAAACGTGCAGCAAATTCTGTTGCTGATGCAAATAAAACTGATCCATATGATGAATAAATGATCAAACCTGTTCTCCAGCAGCTGTTGGATGGTGAGGTAAGCCCACAGGCGCTCTGAGAAGTCCCCAAAGATGTACCCCTGCTCTGGGTAGATTACATTCAAGTTTATCTCACGGGCCTTTCCCTGTTCCCTGAAGTCGTCTTCAGACTAGAGAAACAGGAGAGGGAAATGGGAGATGAATGGTTTCGTGCTGGTAAGCTATCCAGAGTGTATTCCCTGTCTATGCCTCATGTATGACATTGTTAAGATGTTGGCAAGAGAATGGATGGATGGATGGATACTGTATGTTTCAAGAGTGTATGAGGTTGTATAACCACGCCAGCATCACGCCAGCACAATGACAAAACTAATGTGCTGAGGCTGTAACATTTACCTCGCTCGCCATTTGAGCATAGCGTCTTAGCATGCTAACAGTTATTGTTAGTGTTACAACCAGGGACATGTTTAAAGGTCTTCCACCATAGATTACAAAAAGTTTGCTCCAAATGTTTGTAACATTTCCCATAAGACTGACCAATGTGATGAATGTGAACATGCCCCAAATATGTTTGATTACCACACATTGTTTGGCATTTTCCACCAAATCAAATGCACACCAAGTGGCTGTGCACAAGCCTGGAACTGTTGTTGTTGTTTCACTCATAACACTACACTAATAGTATTACTATTGCAGTCCAATATTCAGTCACAGGTTATCCCTTACATGGGGATAGAATTTTCTCTTCATTAGGTTCGACTGGGTTGTGTCTTTGACTATTAAAAAGAAATAAATTAAATGAAACACACACATATATATGCTGTTGATATTACTATTCCTCACCCCCTTGGCCAGCACTTCCACTATAAAGTTTTCAGGGTCATTGTTTGTCAGCCGTCCAGCCACCACTATCTCTGAGCCGTTAAACAACTGGCTGTACTGGTTTTTGGTCACAAAGTCCACAGCGTTGTCAGGGTAACGCAGGTCCACCTCCAAGAGCAGAGGGCTGGACACTTCCTCATAGAAACCCTAGAACAAAAACAGATCATACAGTATCTGTTTCTCAAATGTCCACAGAGGGGTAAAAAAGACGTATCAAATTTACACAACTTTATCTTTAGCTGAAAAAAAAGTTTCTGTTTTCTTTTTAATCTACCTGGAGTTGAACTGATGCATCCGAACCGGTAAAAATTCTGCGAGCCAGCCCTTTGTTTTGTCTGGCCATCACATCCAGGAAGGAGTAATCCACATCATTACCAAACCCGAGACAGAACAAGGACATTGTCTGATTTATGGCAGATTGCATGTTCTTCTGGATCCTTTGGATATTAGACTCTCCTTCAAATGCACATACATGCAGACATATGTGTGTTATACATGCAGGAAGCATTGAAGTTACAATAAGAGCATTACCAGGAATAATAATCAGGTTATCCAAGAGCTTGTCAACCTTTGAAATGCTTGAATTTTCACAGCTCTTTCAGTTTGAAGAAATAAGTTCATCCTCTTTAAAGATGCTGTTCCTAACAACATTTGATCTTCAAATATGAGACTACTCACCATGGTTTGGCATCCCATCAGTGAGTAAAATAATCATATCAGCACTCCTCTCTGGAACGTTTTGTTTTTTTCTTTCTTTGACCAGCATATCCACTGCCCTCAGGACAGCATCATTAATATTGGTGGCTGAAGGGATACAACATTAGAGTCCTGATTATCATAAAGCAAAGAAACACTTCCTCACAGTGGTCTCTAAAACAATAACTTAGAACAAGATACAAGCGCAAGATGTGAAGATTCGTATCGCTCTTGTTTCAGTCTGTTAAATATGAAGGCACAGTATAGTATATGTATATGACCAGCTTTGCCATGCTAATTATAAGATACTATTCATCTATTGAATTTTATCCTTGGAATTAATGTCTACTTGAGACTTGTGTGTAACCACAGTTTGCAGTTTCTGAGTGTACTCTATGCCAATTCTCATGACTCTCAGAAATTGTAAAATATACATTTTGAATTGGAGGTTTTGTTAACTGACTAAAAGAAGAGACCAAAAAATTAAGGCTATTCTAACCTCCATTGTCTTTCAGTTTCCGCACATAGGAAATGGCTTCAGATACATTTTTCTTTGTTGCTTTGGAAAGAAAGTCCCTCCAGGTGATAATCGAATCGTCAAATATGATGAGAGCAAAGTGGTCCTCACTGTGGAGGTCATTCAGAATGGCTACCAAAGCCTCGCGGGTCTGCAAAAAGTCACAAATTCACATGTGAATATGCACAAACACTGATGCATCCTGTGAGGGAGTTAATTCCATATTTTACCTGCTTAATTTTTTCTCCACTCATTGATCCACTCCTGTCAATCACAAACACCACATTCTTTGGCACTGTGGGCAGCTGAGGCGGAGCAAAGAAGTGCACAAAGTAGCCATTCACAATCTGAAAAGAAACACAACATGGAATCATTGAAAAGCAAAACAATGCACACATTTGAATAGCTAATAAGGTCTATAAACGAATGGTAATCAAAACATCATCTGCGCTGTGAAAGTATCATAATGACGCATTTTGTGTGTGTAAAGTGGCAGGGGAATCATGCTAGAGGTGAAAATGGAGTCTGATGCCTCTCACCTGAACTTCTCCCAGGTTCTCTTCTCGTTTCACATCATACTTGATGATAAAATCTCCATCAATAATGGTGCTCTCACATCCAGGACATTTCCTCTGCTGCTCCAGTGTAGGTGAGAAAGAGATATGTGCCTGATAGACATTAAAAGTGTTATCAGTGGATACAGTATTTATGGGTGAAATGAACACACCTTCATTCCAAACTTAATGATCAAAATCATTTTAATCTCTACCTTCTTGTCGGTGACAGTTTTATCCACCAACGAGAGCAAGTCATTGGTAAGGAAAGTTGCAGTAGCGTCAACAAAAGCGATTCCTTGGGGCTCATAGATGTCTGCTACGATCTGTCTCCACACACACACACACACACACACACACACACACACACACACACACACGTACATGCACTCACAATCAGGCAGATGAAATATGGAGTTGTTGCCACCCCAGCTCACATTAATTTTGGCAAATATACATATTCCAAATCCTGGAAAAAAAACTGCAATGTTTTTCAGTGTTTTATCAATCAATAATCTTCATTTAGAAAAGCAAAAGCAAACGGTGTGTCTAACCTGAAACTCCTGCACCGGTTGTTTAGGTTTAACCCGGGTCATAATCTCATACTGGCCCAGTTTCCTCTTCAGGAGCTCCTCATAAGTCAGGATGAAGGTCACATTACTTTTAGCTGCAATGTTGACAGACACTGAAAACTTCTCCATTGTTCTTCCAGAAACCCTGAAATAATGGACAGATTACAATAGCTTGATGTGAATCACAGCTCCTCCACACATTCAAAAGTTGCTGCAACATTTTTCAGGCCAGTGTACCTGACCAGTCCAGCAGTCTTTCCAGAGGAGACAGCCTTCTCATACTGCTTCTTGGCCTTCTCCTTCTCTTTCACCTCCCCCATGTACACCTGACCATCAATTTCCCTGTGAGGCATAAGGTCATCTATCAAGAAATTGAGCGAGTCAAATCCATTAAGTCTATGCTACCTGCCACACATGCTGACTTTAGACTGACATGCTGAAGTTAGTGATGAAGGCCGTCTTGGGCAGATCCACTTCGAAGAAGATCTCCTGGGAAGTGTTTGCTTTGTTCAGGGCCTTGGATGTCATGACAGTGTGGGCGAAGCGGGAAGTCACAGTGCAGTGCACTGTCACGCTGTACACCTCCACCATCTGATGGGATGGACAGAGGACAGAGGAAATGTTTTCTATGACTTTGATGCCAATAAATGTTGGACACGACTAAAAATAAAAAAGCACTGTTGAGTCACAGCAGACAAGCAAGATCGATGGCTGAAGGGACAGGCAGCGTTGTCATCCCTCAGGTGAGTGTGATTGATGGATGTCCCGCAACAATTCTTGTCAAAGGTTATTTTTGAGCAAACACACTGTGGGAAGAAATTTTAAGAGGTTTCCACAGTGACATATTTAAAAAGGAATAAAACACAGATGCATGCATACATGCAGATTCCACTTCCTGTTTATTGTCTCGAGTAAAGCAAATGGAAAAATAAACACAAGCCTGCAGAGACCACAAAAGTCAAAGAGGAGTGAGTGCCATCTGGAAGCAATGAGGGTTAAAGTAAATATGGGAGTCATTCCGAAGCAATAACAATACTGCTACTGTGAGATAGAAGTTACCAGTCCTCTCCATGTGCGCAAAATGATCACAAACAGGTTTCACAATGAATTTGCCAATGATGTTGCAACATCACCATACGAGTTAAGATGCTTTAATGATAGATTTTTATAATATATAATGTCAAAAAAGTCCTTACATTCGCACCATTTGTACTTCTTTTCTGCAGAGGAAAATAAAGACAAGACAAAAGACAAGTTTTGAATTTTACAATAGTAGTAAGAATGACTGGGTCAAGGGGTATTTTAGTATTTTAGGGCAAATACCTTGATTTCTCTGGTCGCCATAACCTCTTTGGTGTCCTGCAACACAACATACATTATGCACGATTAAATTAAGTATATGTGAGGAAGAGCAGGGATATGTGAGGAAGAGCAGGGAAAAAGGAAAATCTGTCCTTGTCATTCGTTTGACATTCTTCCTCATTTTACCCAGACCTGCTGCCTCTATGTATCACTAAATGTCTGTTAGAGCAGGTTCTTCAAAATGCCATCTAAGTGTTGCATGGACATGTCATGAAAGTGGGGTGGGACCCAGGATCAGATAAAGGATCAGATAAAGTCCTTGTCATTTGTTTGACATTCTTCCTCATTTTAACCGGACCTGCTGCCTCTATGTATCACTAAATGTCTGTTAGAGCAGGTTCTTCAAAATGCCATCGAAGTGCTGCATGGACATGTCATGAAAGTGGGGTGTGACCCAGGATCAGATAAAGGATTTTCTTATGCTTGGCATAAGAAAGGAGTCATAGAATTTAAAGGTCACAAAAAAACAAGCTGCCACAAGGAAACAAGTGATGTCAGTGAGCAACATGGACTAGGTGGAAAGCTGGAGTGGTGAAACAGACTTTATAAATACATATTTAGACATAAACAACAGGGGCAACAGGCATCAGTTTGCTAAACAGACTGATGTGATAGTGGGAGTGCAGGAAAAGAGAAACAGATGACAAACTCTGGGGCAAAAAATGCTTTTTACTTGAGTTAGACTCAAATCCTCCATCCACCTTTTACCAAGTAATTTTGGCCTGATGTTGAAAATATTCTGCAGTCATAAGCAAATGGCAAAAAGGGTGCAGTGACACATGTCCACCAACAGCAGATTTATGGTTAAAGCATTAACATGCTATACCACGATGATGGTGAGATGATGAGCATGAGATATCTCAATCCTTTGCAGATATTATTAATTAGGATATTATTAATTCAGGAAATCATTACACACATCAGCAGACATCTGCACATTCTTACACAAGTTAAAGTTTTGCCAAACTCATTCCACACCTTGTGATATGCACATTGACCTTTAGTAATGAAATTAACAGAAAGAAAAAGCTTCAGAGAAATAGATCTGCACACCAGATAACATTACATAACATAACATCATATAGCAGTGCACCTTGAATGATCTTACTTATAATTCTAAACTTATAATAACTCCTGATAAATGAACTATAGACTTGTTTGGACTAACCTGAGCTTTGACTTGGATTTGGAACAAATTACTTAAAGCAACTTTATTCAATTAAAATCTGTAGCCCATTTATATGTTTATATCCTACATCCTGTACTTTTTCAGAATAGTTCCTTCTTTAAACAGTGCTTGATTCTTGGATACTTGGTCACCACTGCTTTGACATTTAATTCTCTATGGAGCTTTTTTGTTTTTTTTCTTCTGCAGAGCCTGGGTATTTATCCCCTCTAAACAGATCTTCTTTTCTTCCTTTTTCAAGGAAAAACCCTGTTTCTGCTGTAACACATGCAAGGCACATCACATCCTGCGTGCCTGCAGATTTTTCATGGAGGAAAGCAACTCTCACAACTTATGCCAGCTTTTATAAACAGCAGACGGGTTACTGAAGAAGCATCAGCTGACCCCAGCAAATAACAAAACGAGTCTGTTTTCTGGGTAATGCTGCACATGTTGCTTATTAAATGAGCATGATCACAGATGAGGCTTTCCTTAAGGAGATGGAGGAGCTGACCTGCTGGTGTCAACAAGCGACTCCTGAATGTAAACAAGACCTGAAGTGCCAAAAGTGGATTCCAGGAAGGAAACCACACCTCTTTTAAGGCACTGTGCCATGATGAAAAGGAAAGGCAGGGGTACTTTCACCTGAGGTTCTTGAAAAGGTTGTTTATGTCCCCTTAAATGTTGATTTTTATCCCTGCATCCGTGAGAGCATCCTGGGGTATTGGAGGAACATGAAGCCTCGCAAAGAGTGGTTGGTATATCTGATCACACAACATATAATGCTCTCCTAAACATCACACATAAGTACACCAGGCAGGGAATATGAATACATTACTAGAATGTGATAGCAGACTCACTGAGGATTGAAACATCACAGATAACGGTTTACACATCAATCCAGGGTGAGCTTCTGCCCTCGAGCATAATTGAGGTACATGCACCCAGTCAATACACATCCTATTCTAGCTCATTTCAGTGCATTAATTAAACCCTCCAGATTGAACTATGTTTTTTTTTATTATCATTGTACCTCAAATGTGACAAAATAAACTTGGCTGATTTTAAATACCTGTGTTATAGCATCTCTGCGGGACACGACCAGAGCTCCCTGGGTTTGAGCTGGAAGCCAGATGCAGACACAGAGCCACATCAGCATGACTTTCCCCATGGCTGGCATGCCTGGGAAACAGAGGTGCCTTTCCCCCAGCATGGCTGAGCAAGTGTGGAGGGAATTCAAGGCATGTGGGGATCAAGTCTTCTCACAAGAGCTCGACTCCGCCCACGCTACAGGCTGCAGGAGGAGGAGACCTCAGCAGCTCTTGTGTAATGTTCGTGTGAGTCAGTTTACATGGTTTCCCATAAATTGCAGATTTGTTCGTGTATGTGTGTCTGCGTGCCAGTGTTGTTCTAGTCCCAACTTGTCGATGTAGTATTTGATGTCAGGATGTATTACCCTGTGTTTACTATATACAAGTGCAAGCACAGGTTTTATGTGGGTATAAATCAGGGGATTTTCCCTTTTGGCACATATTATTTAGATTGTCTCTACACGCAGAAGATGTGATTGAAGGTGGTTACAACATTAAAAAATGTAAACCACCTATTAAAGTAACACTAATTGCTGTTAAGCGTTACTATTTCCTGAAGTAAAACAATAATCAGTCCTCAAGGTTTTCCTGTTGGACTTTTTGACTATTGTGGTGGAAATTTCACAACATCTGATCAGTCATGGTATTCTTTACTTGTAGTCTGAGCAGTGTGAGCTGCAATCATCAAAGAGTCAGTAACATAACTGTAAGCTCTTTCTTTGCTCCTTAACACCTCCTTGTTTATGGCCATGAAAGTGCCCGGGCCTCAGGGCACAAGTTGTGAAGTCTTCCTCAGTCCCTGTCCATCTGTTTTATTGTGTTCAAATGTTTTTCCTACCTTTTCCTTATATAAATATGTAATGCACTGTGACCTCCTTGCAGGGAAGAAATCGGCTGTGGTCTAAGAGTGTTGTCTTCCTCCTCTGCAACATTTGGTACCTGTTCCAGTCTTGCTTTTTGACTTTCCCAGACAGATCTGGAATTTTTCCAAAACATCATGAAGAAATGTTCACCCAGTTTGTCACCACTCTTTAACATTTATTTGGTATCGTGTGGTTCAGGGGTTCAAAATTACATGCCAAATGAGCTTTTAACAGACCTTTTTGTCTGAGAAGCTCCTGGCTTTAGAAAACACTTCAAGAAGGATTTAAAACATGCATGTCACATTAATGCCATCTTGTAAGAATGTCAACAAGTAGACATTCTCTGCAGTCTCACTATCTAGGGACAGACTAATTACCATTCTAATGTCACATAATGTACTTATCTTATCTTATCTTATAATTCCAGGAATTACACTTACAGGAACTGACAACTTGCCTACACGGTGTGGTGAATGAATCGCTTTTTCCTACATATTAATGCTGTAAGTATAGGCAGATTTGTACATCTATTGTTACTTTCATTGGGCTGGTCTTAATACTACATATCAAAGAACTGATGTAGTCTGTGACTAAACAGTTTTAAAGAGGCCTGACACAATGTAGTCTGTTGCTTCTCCATCAAGGAGGCCTGTTCCATTATTGTGAATGAACCAGCATGGAACATTTTCCCCCTTTTTCACATCCCTCCTGAAGTCTCTCTGCCAGCCTCTGTGGACAATGAAGGAAAAGTCACAAATTATTTTAAAAAATATGATTTGATAAGAATATCACATACTGTCTCTGATCTGAGCTATACACTGTACCTGGTCACATTGAGCTCATGTCCCTTTACAAACATGGTAGCATCTGGTTTTTCTGGGACCTCACCCGGACGCATATCTGTCACCTCATATTTGACCCCATGGTAGAACTGACCTGGAGGAGGAGCAACAGTTTCAACACAAAAGATAAACTTCTTCTATAAACTCTTTGCATTAAAATGTCTGATCAAAGCTGACTAATGCAGACAATTGTATGTTAATACATAAAACATAACATTAATACCATTATGCAGCTGTTACATGGCACAGGTTTTAACAAACAATTCTCCAGCTGTTTATTGAATATAAAAGCTCCATTCACCACCTACTGACCAGATGTTAAACTGGTCATTTGACTGTTGGGCACCTGGTGTCCATACTTCCAGTTATTGCTATTGTTTATCTTTCATGCTCATCACAATTTTTTGTATCTGCCTAAAGGAAAATTGGTCAACTGACTACTAATTTGGGTAAATAAAGGCTAAATAAATACATTTATTGGAAAATGCATATAAATACTATGAGAGAGTATTAGGGCCACATTTAGAAAAAAAAAATCCAAGTCAGAAAAAATAATTAATTTCTAAAATAAAGTTGTTAACAACGAGAATAAAGTCAGAAAAATAATCAATTTTGAGAATAAAGTCATTAATGATGACAATAAAGTCATGATATTACAAGAATAAAGTCATACAAACAGAAGTAGGTTAAGACAAGAAAACAGGTATTAAACTGAACATATAGTCTACATCAGCCCTGCCTGCTCACCTTTTCTTGTCTCGACCTTCTTCCAAAAGTAGAGAGCTTTATTTCTTTATCTATTTTTTAAAATGTGGTTAATACTCTGTCGTAAAATACAAAACCACAAAAGCATGCAAAATGGCAGTGACATAGTGGGCCAGATAGAAAACTCTCTGCTCAAATGCAGTAGAAATTTAAATCAATCCCTATCTAAGCCACGCAGTCTTTTCTTTGATGTGTGTGTAGTGCTGTACCTAGGAGCCCGTGAACAGCAGGGGACAGAAGGTGGCTGTCGACAGTGTAGAAACCCAAGTAGTCCCGGTGGTATGGGTGTTTCTCCCACACTTTGTGGAGCAGGATGACAAACTTGACTGAATCTCTCAGAGTCACAGTGAGGCTGCGACCTTTGGCCACGAGAAGATCCATGCTGGAGTGGAAGCCGTTGATTATTCCCCATGGAGTGGATCTTTTATCTTATATTTCTCATTTGGAGGGGAAGTGAAGGAGATAACAACTGACCTGGGTCCTTTGAGAGAAGCGACATCAGACCAAAGAAGCTGGAGCCATTTGCCATCCTGGAACACTGAAATGCCCTGAGTGGTCACCTCTAGCTTCACCCCCAGGGTTTTATGAACGATGCCAAAACGCCAAAAGTAGGTGTTGATTGTCCCATCAGGGGGAATCATCTTGTCTCCAATAATCTCACCATTGACCAGAATGCCTGAGGAATTAGGGTACGTTATTTAGAGCCAAGGTTGTCATCTACAGTAAAAGTGTCTGGAAAGAAATCGTCATCATACACACGGTATTTTATTTTATTAGGAATGTCATCAGGAGTTGGCTCTGACCTGTTGTTGGGTCTACCACCAGATTGAAAATGGTTCCTGGTTTGTCATTGATGTTAAAGCACAGAGCATCCTCTCTGTCTGGCAGCTCAATCATGAAATGAGGATCTCCATCCACTGCAATCAACACCATGAGATAATGACACTGATAAACAAAATGGATTTGATTTTACACATTTCTTTGTGCATGATATGATCAATTTGTTTATGGACACCAGACAGTCCTGATGTACTCACCAAAATATGTGGGTGCTGGCACATACGGACGTGAGACAGGCGGATACCGATATACTACATACAGGAGCAATAAAATTCATGTTAAAATCAATTAAGTGAATGTCACAGTGAATGCATTTCATGTTCTTTAGTGATGAACAAATAAGTAAAACAAGATACAAAAACCATCTTACCTACATGTTCTGCATGCAGCCTTTGCTCTGTCGAAAACAAATTCATTATACCCCATTGTACAAACTGCTGCACCAGTGTTAGTGAATTACTAACATAATTCATGCCACACATGTCACTGCAATATAATTCATAACATATCACAGCTGTGCTACATATTTTACATGTGCAATATGGTCTGGAATTAACTAATATACACATTCTAATATTTATTACATGTTTTACCCTCATGTTAAGTGCATGTGTGCATGTTATTAATTGTTTCTATTAATTTTTATGTATGCTCTTATGCTGTCTTCTTAGTGCACCACTGCAACAATCTTGTCTGATTGTCAGTTATGTTTTGATTAACAAAGAAATTCATAGAATACAACCACATCAAAAACCCTGCTCATGGTAAATCCTGAGAAAATTCTGTCCAAAAGTTACCTTCAGTCAACTTATCAGCAATCAGAGGGCTTTCGGTCCCATCCTCAGTCTCTGGCTTGGTGACCACCATAGAGGTGAGGGGGGTGACAAAACTGTACAACAGAGACATGTCCAGGGCCTTGGCTGTGGCATTGGCCTTCTGATCTGAAGCACCAACCTTGCTGCAAAACAGGAAATGTTCTCAAATTTACACAGTGGTACTTACATATGGACTGCAAGAGTAATTCTGGCACTCTCAGACATCTTCTCTTTAAGGAATGACTCAAACTGACCTCTTCTCCAGAAGCTGTTGGATGGTGAGATAAGCCCACAAACGCTCTGTGAAGTCCCCAAAGATGTACTCCTCATCGGGGTACAATACATTCCAGTCGGTAGCAATGGCCTGGCCCTTCACTTTGAAATCCTCCTCAAACTATGTGTGGTGGAGAAAAGAATAAACAATTTTGAGAAGACAGAACAATGCACAAATGTCTTCACCTCAGCATCAAAATTTCTGCCTCCTCTTTCCCCTCACCCCTTGGCCATACACTTCCACCAGGAAGTTATCCAGGTTGTAGTCTTCCAGCCGTCCGGCCACTACAATCTCTGAGCCGTTGAACAGCTGGTTGAAGTGGTTGGTGGTCAGGGAGTTCACAGAGTTGCCAGGGTAACGCAGGTTAACATCCAAAAGTAATGGACTGGACACTTCCTCATAGAAACCCTAAAATGAATGCATACACACATCGCACAATATGCAAAATCTGCTTTTAAGTGAATTGCTGTGATTTTATCAACAACATTCATTCAGCTATGGTGAAGGGAAGTGACTTTTACAAAAATTAAACTCCTGACTCCCTCCAAAATGTATTTGTAGCATGGACCCTCTACCTGAAGTTGAAGTGTTGCATCTGAACCCTCATAAATTCTGCGAGCCAGCCCTTTGTTTTGTTTGCTCATCACATCCAAGAAGCCGTAATCCACGCCTCTCCCAAATCCAAGACAGAAGAGAGACATGTTTCCGCCAATAGCAGATTGAACATTTGACTGGATTGTTGGAATGTGAGACTCTCCTTCAAACACACAGATAAAACATGAAGAATGCACATCAGTCTAAAGAATACCCACTCAAATGCAGTATATTTGGCAGTATGTGCAAGTGTATGACTCCTTACCTTCATTTGGTTGTCCATCAGTCAGCAATATAACCATATCACTGCTCCTATGTGGTGTTAGTTCACTTTCCCTGTCATTTTTCAACATCTCTATGGCCTTCATTAATGCATCATTTATATTGGTTCCTAGAAGGGAAACACACAACATAATGTGTAATTAATCTCTGATCTGTTTGATAATCTTGAAAGAATTAATCACTTTCAGGTAGACAGGAAGACAGCCAACATTTTCCTTTTCAATTTACCTCCATTTGCTTGAAACCTATGGGTATAGGCCAATGCTTCAGCCACATTTTCCTTGGTTGCTTTAGTGAGTGTCGGCTTCCAGGTTCTGACATCACTAGCAAACTCGATGATGGCAAAGAAATCTTCTTCGTCGAGGTCATTAAGAATTGCTCGCATTGCCTCTTGTGTCTGCACAAAGGTACACATTCAGGGCTCAAAATGTGGCTATCAGTATACTAGAGCCACATTAATGGCTAGAGGAGTCTCCCACCTGTTGAATCTTTATTCCCGACATCGATCCGCTTTCATCAATAACAAACGCCACATTTTTTGGAACTCTGGGCAGGTCAGATGGAGAAAAGAAGTGCACAAAATATCCATTCACAATCTGAAAGGAGGGAAATCATAGAAAATGAGAAAATGAGAATTCCAGGAAACATTTTCCCAAAAAATATAGTTGACGTCATCACGACATCTGACTTACATAATATATTCTATATATTGTAATACATAATATAATCTATTCTATATTTATCAGTTTCATTAAATCAAATGTGTGCGTTTGCTTAAGACTTGCATACAACGTGCATCCAGCACATCATGCCATAATTGAGCTGACCTGAATATCCCCAAGGTTCTTTTCTCTGTTTACGTCATACTTGATGATAAAGTCTCCATCGATCAGTGTTTCATCGCAACTTGGACACTTCCTCTGCTGCTCTATTGTTGGAGAGAAGGAAATGTGTGCCTGGCAGTGGGATACAGTGCAATTAGATTAGATTATTGTTTATTCTTGGCTCAGTAATTTCACTGAATGTGTAAGAAGGGGCAATTCAGTACTGAACAGTGAAAAAGAAATTGGATTCAAGGATGGTAAGATGGGGAATCAGAGATAATGTACAACATGGGTTGGTGCAAAGTCTACCTTCTTGTCTGTGACTGTTTTCGCCACCAGAGGGAGCAGCTCATTGGAGAGGAAGGTTGCATGTGTGTCAACAAAAGATATTCCTTGGGGCTCAAAGATGTTTGTCACAATCTGTCTCCACACAGGCAGATAAACACAACAGTAATTTGTAATGGTAAACAATGCTTTTAGAATATCTAAACTCTCAGTATCATGGAACATTGACATCATTCACCTGAAACTCCTGCACTGGTTGTTTGGGTTTAATCCGGGTCATAATCTCATACTGGCCCATTTTCCTCTCCAGGAGCTCCTCATAAGTTAGGATGAAGGTCACATTACTTTGAGAAGCAATGTTAACAGACACTGAAAATTTTTCCATCTTTCTTCCAGAGGCTCTGTAGTGAAAACAGACAATTGATGGATTCTGATGCAGTGACCTTGATCTTTGAACTTGAGTTTCTCATCTTGACTGACTCACTTGACCAGTCCAGCAGTCTGTCCAGTGGACACAGCCTTCTCGTACTGTTTCTTGGCTTTCTCTTTCTCCTTTACCTCCCCAAAATAGGTCTGACCTTCAATTTCCCTGTCAAACAGAACGTAAAAAACTTCATGATGATTAGAAATGAGCTTCACAGCACATTGGTGCGGCGCAAATGCTAATAATGTAAGGAAGGAATGTGGGCAGATTAGTGTAAGTGAGGATAGGTTTACATGCTGAAGTTAGTGATGAAGGCCGTCTTGGGCAAATCCACTTCGAAGAAGATCTCCTGGGAGGTGTTTGCTTTGTTCAGGGCCTTGGCTGTCATGGTAGTGTGGGCGAAGCGGGAAGTCACAGTGCAGTCCACTATCACACTGTACAAATCCACCTGAGACAGACAGCGATGGGAAAGACTTTAACACTATGAGAACACACAAAGCTTCCAATCACAAGTACTTCACATATTGCCTTCTTTGTGGATGGGATGACTTTAAAAAGACTGATTTGTTTTGGCAGCTGGGTCAAGTGCACTGCATGCTGTCCTGATGAGTGCCAACGGAAAGTCTAACAGCTTGAAATAATGTTTTAGAAGACATTATGTCACTTTGGGAGTGTTGTGATGAGGTAGAATGGGCGGGTCGACCTGGGTGCTGTATGCTCAGCATGGATCGTGTGGAAATCTGCAGACTAAATTTATCTTCAGTGTTGAGTCTTTTTTTTCTGCCGGGAAGGGCAGAGATAGCCAGAACAGTGCTGAATATTTACTGAAGTCACAGCGAGAGGAATCTGGGTTCTGTTTGCAGAAAACGCACCAGAGGGAAATCACTGAGCATACTGCTCAAAATGTCTGCATGAAAGTGACTCTCAATCTAATAAAAAGGTTTGCAGGTTGTTCTCTTATTACTCCATCCACACATCAGGCTTACGCCAAATTCCGAACTGAATTGAGAACGTCTCATATTCCAATTCCATTCCATGAATATGAATTGATTGGAATCCTGGTTGCAAACAGGACATAGAATTGCAGTTCAAATTCAAATTGAAGGAGGTGGAACTGAAATTCTGTTAAATTTCAACTGATAATTTTGGCGTATTCCACAATCATGATTAACAGCGTATTTCAAACGTGATCGTTTTAGCATAAATTGAGAGAATTTGTGTTTAATTTTAGTTTTGAAGCCAAAACCTTGACAAATTCTCCCCGTTACTTGGCTTAAAGGAATTTCTTTAAATTTCAATGAATTCAATTCCACTTCCTGTCAATTCAATTAAAATTCCAATTCTTCAGATGAACTGAATTGAAATTCCAAATTTGGGATTTTACACAAGCCTGCTATGCATTCATTATTAATTATAGCTTGCTAGTTTTTTTCCTGCTCATTGTGTTTATCTGTTCATGTAGGTGGTAAATTGCATGTAACTGAATTTATACAATAGATAACATGTGTAGAAGATAGGAAGATGGTATTTTCTTACCTTGGCCTGATTTATACTTCTTTTCTGTAACAAAACAAACGGGTTGGCATTGTATCAAGTCCCAATGTGGGCATGCTCTTCGTGCTATTTTATTTCAACATAAAATATAACAGACATAACATAATAGAAGTTTCCAAAAAAACAGTATTGGTTATATTTGAGCAATCTGAGGATACTCCTTTCATATTCCACCCATCCATCCACACATCCATCCATTATCTTACCTGCTTTATATCTGCTGGCACCATGGTGGTCTGCTGTGTCATAGTCCCAAAAGGTGAAGGCAGGGAAACAGGCAGTACACCCTGGACAGGTCACTGGCCCATCGCAAAGCACGCACATCATTCATGCTCTCACTCAAACCTAAAATTTAGAGTCTCCAATTGACCTTCAAGTATGTTTTTGGAATGGAAAAAAAATGACACACACACACCCGAAGAACATGCCATCTCCACACAGAAATGACCAGGAGTAGGCACAAACCCACAACCTTTTATACCATAATAATCTTTACCAACGAAGCTGGATAAATGTTCCAAACCTTTCCCCATGTTTTTTTCCCGATCAAATTTGTTTTAAATGTGTTAGTGGTATTACATTTCAGAATGAGCACTATTTATGTAAAATAATGGAACTGATGAGGTAGAACATTGAGAATATTATCTTTTGTACCATTTCCGATTGAGTGCGTAGGAAAATCTATCGTTCAACTTCCTAACTTTTCAGAATCAGGGTTGTATGTATCTCTTAAAAATAAATGTATTAGTTTTGGTTTAGGGGTCTACCTCAGCAGCCACTGATTTAAAGATGTGACTTATTTTTGCACTATATTTTCACTGTTGAGTAACAGGACTTTGTTTTTAATGTTACCTGCAGAGATCTGGCAGCTCCTCCTGTCTCCTGAAATAGAAATGCAGCCAGGTGATCTACAGCAACAAAGAATCGATAATATACATATATATATGTATATGTGTGTGTGTGTGTGTTTGTACACACACACACACACACACACACACAGATGCAAAGCAGAAATAAAAGATCAGAAGAAAAACAAAAGACTTTTGTGTCTTAGGTTACCTGGACAGCTTCATGGACCCCAGGGATGAGCAGGGCTCCCCTGGCCGAGCCAGACAGCCAGAGGCAGGCGCTGCCCCACAGCAGCAGCAGTCCAACACCCTGCAGTCCAGACATGACCAAACCTTGACTGAGCACAGGCTTGACTTCACTGCCGACTAAAAGGCTCTCAGGGCAGGGGGAGGGACAAAGTGTATGTACTTGTGTGCGTGTGTGTGTGTGTTGACCTGGAGTATTGACCAGCAGATCTCAGCTCAAGGTACAGGAGGTCCAAGCGCTGGCACTTGCAAAAGCTGAAGGTAAATATCTATGCTAAGGGAGCACAAATAAGTGAGTGGAGAGCAGAAGCAAAACTGACTAAACGAAACAAAACAAAAAGAGGAGGATTAACGTTAAGTCTAAAGGAAAATATGAGAAAAGCACCAATTACTGCTACCAAAACTGTTATTTAGTGAAAGTGAAAATTACTGATGCAAGCCCCATACATTATGTCACACCAGTGAGTTCACATACATGTGCTGTTCCCTGTGATTTGCTCTGAAAATTGTTCCGTCACTCACAGAAAAGTGCTAATACATCTGATAAGTCTGTATGACTTACAACTCTCACAGTGCTTTTTTCTGCTTTCTCCTGGACTATTTCACTCAACAGCTGCCTCTTTGAATGTGCGTGTTTAGGTCACTTCCCACAAGCCCGGGTGTGAACAGAGGAGTACTGTGAGAACTAGAACGACTTGCAATTTTTTTTGATGATAAATTGCTTATAAAAGAGAGAGAGAGAGAGAGAGAGAGAGAGAGGTGATTAGTGCCAGATTTGGCCAGAGGGCATACACCACTGACAGGTGAATTGGACCATTGTAATGTGACACTGAGACAGTGTGTTTTAAATCGTCACATGCAGCAAACAAGCTGACAAGACTTCACACATCCACAAATGTGTATTCCACATCAGGCTGCACATTTTCTGCTACACATAAACTTGTGGACAAACAAAATAGTTCTCATACATTGACAAGCACTAGTCTGCTCTCATCTCAATCGTGTGGCTCTACGTATGTGGAACACGTGACCACTGACATGTCATGTACATGTCATGCACTAGCAGTGCGTGATATAATTTGTTGCCGTACTCGGTACCCATCTGACGGAGAAGTTCCTTATAGACAACATACATAGCATAACATAGCTACACATACTGCACACCCAAAAGAGTTTGACTTTGAATAGACATGCTGACACAGTATTTCACACTAAGACTAAAATGCAAAATGAAGTTAAATCATAACTACATCCTGGTTAGTTACATACCTGGTTAGTTACCCAGGATTCTCAAATATGTATGCAAATGCAGAAAGACACATGGTTTTATCTTCTTTTGTGATTGGAGGGACTACTGTTATAATTTATTTGGTTTTCTTTTTGTAATTAATCACTTACAGTACATATAAATTAATAAATAAACAAAATAAATACACTGGGTAGAGGGGAAAACAATTTATTTAAGAAAATGATCAGGAAAACAAAAAAAAAACAAACAAATAAGAAAATGTTTGACCAGT
The DNA here is from genome assembly GCA_029224185.1 of Karalla daura. Lineage (NCBI taxonomy): Eukaryota > Metazoa > Chordata > Actinopteri > Chaetodontiformes > Leiognathidae > Karalla > Karalla daura. The sequence continues at coordinate 21,255,057 of CM055188.1, forward strand.
TTGTCAACAATGTTATTTACAGCCCAGTTAGTACAGCCTGATTCACCGTACAAAGTTCAAAATAATTGGTTGCATTTCAGCAGGTCAACACCCACTCAGCTGGTACAATATCCCATCTTCTCTCTTAAATCCCACCTAAATCAAGTATAAAAAAGAAAACTAAACATATTTTGCAGGGTCACCGCTAATTCAGAAAGACAAAGACTGCAGTGTGTGCTTCTCCGATGCTGGTTTGAACTTGTTTTATGTGTTTTTGCTGAACACACTGGCTCCGGGAGCTTTGGCACCGCCAGGCTTGTCCAGGACTGTCTCTGTCCCCGTCCTCACGCCACTGAACACAGACGGAGCCACCTTCCCCATTCGTTCTAAACACAGAGAGATACACAGACTATCAGAAACACAGATGTTTGATGCAGTTCACTGCTCATCCACAGCGAATAAAACAAATTTCCAGTTTTTGGGGAACTAAAAAAAAAGGCACCGGAGATGTACTGTAAACCCCACCACCTGTACAGCTGTAACACTCTCTTTTGTTGGCAATTATTGTTGTTCTTTTCATCAATATCGGCCTGCTCCACACTGACACAAAACTAAATGGGTCAAACCAAACATAACTAGCAGCACGATGCCCCTGCTTCTCCACAGATGAATATCACAAATATCTACAAAAGATTACCACCGGAGAGAGGTAAACATGGTGATAAATGGGTTGTTTGCCTGACAGTGGACAGAATCAGAGCTAACTCAGAACTAATTAATATCAACAAGACTAAGAAAAAGGCCAAGAAAAAACAACCGCCAAGAAAAAGGGTGACGTGTACTGGACAATAAATTTGTATCTGCCAGCCCTCCCTGAAACTATCTTAGAGCAAAGCACAACAGCAGCTAATTTCACTGGGTAATGGTACTGAATTGTACAACCATTACCCTAAATCAAATGCACCATCTTTGTTTTAAATCTGAGTAATTAACTTGATAACTCAGGACAGGTTTTCAGTCTCTCGACATCACTGAGACCACACTCCTTAAGATAATCTCTGCTGAGGTTTCTTGCTGTTTTCAACACAGTGGATCACACAATTCTGTGAGGCTAGAAAAGTGTACAAATCAGTGATTGGATCCAGCAGATGCCTCAGTAGCTCAAAAGTGACATAACTGCCTTTGTAGCAAAGAAGGCATTTATTTCCAGTAGATTCTCAGATAAATCTCTTGTGGTTTGTGGCATGTGAATCTGCTGGGACCCTGAGGATATCTGGGTCAGGCCTGTAGTGACTATTCCAGAGGTACGTTATGATGCTGAGTTTTGCTATGAATCAGCACAAACTTCGAATACCCTCATAGAGGATGTTAGTTTTTTAATTTTCAATCTTTTAATCTTGCACCTCTTTTAAATCTTTTAAATCAACTTTGTACTGTATGGTATAGAAATGCATTTCTCTTCTATTACCCAGTCAAGCATTTTGAATTGCTTTACCTTGCTGAAGCACTAGGGTCACAATTTACTCTGTATCTCTATCCCCACTCAAATTATGCATTTTAATAATCCTTTATAATAGTCCCTCTATTATCTAGGCTGTTGTATGGACATTTAAACATGCACTTTTGACATTTGTAAGCTGCAGGCAATAAATGTTTGCTTTTTAACTGTCCTATTTCTCACACCATGCAAATACAAATGAAAGCCCTGTGAGACAACATTTATGTGGGTGGCTAAAGTTAAAAGGGCACAAAAAGCAAACCTGAGGCCAAACAGTTAGTGTGGTTAAACAGTACATACTGTTGGAGTAGCAGCAGGTGGATAGGGTTGGCAGGGAGATTTGTTTTAAAGCAGCCCCAGATTACTCAGCATTTGAGTCACAAGCAAGAAATTAATTAAGAATAGTATAATACCGGCAAGAATGAACTTGAAGTCTAGTGTTTAATAATATTTGGATTGTGTAAGAGGAATTAGTTGCAGAAATGCCTGCTGTGTTTGTCTTGGTCACTCAGCAAAACCGAAAACAAGAATACAGAATTAACAAAGCAACACAAATCCCCCTAGCTCTGTAGTGATCAAAACATGTATGTATAAAACCAGAAAGTCAGAAAGTTGAATATGCAATATTTGTATAAATACAGAGCAATACAGCTCTATATACTCTATGTTGTCCATGAAAACAAAAACATAATACCAGTGTTAATATGGGGTCACATGCTTACCCCTCACGTTCAAACCAAGTATAAGCAGGCAATGAAGAAGTGTAACTCCACTGTTTTACATAACAATGTGCTGTAAATGATGGAAACGATGTAAAAGATGAATCTTTTTGAATTCTAGATCCGAGATACTAAATGTATATTTAAATACTGTGAAGATCTAACAAACTTAAATTAAGTAGCAAAAGACAAGCAGACAATAACTGCATGAAATCAAATTATTTAGGTAACCTAAAAAAAAATCTAGGTTATTATCATTACAAAATTATTCATATTTAAATAATATAATGTAATATGACTTCTTGGAATCGTAATGCACTGCACCTGCTGGTCTAGTGGGTGGGATACCGTGCTCTCACCAGCTTTTTTTATCAGGACTATCACAACTAAGAATGGCTACATTTAAATACACTGAAATACTTGCATGACTTCAAAATGGACGTGAAACTATATTTGCAATCGACATAATAGAATATCTTCTGAAGAACTGCAGAATCCAGACACAGGATAATGACAAACAAGGGTAACGTGCTCTTTTGGGATGAGGGCAAAACGTAGAAATTGACGCAATCACCATGGTTTTTGATGATTCCTTTTCTTCATATATAATTATTTAGAAATGAGTTTGTTACCTGAATGAGCACATATCTGTGTATTACGAATACATAGTAATTGTCTTATGGGGTTATATCTACTAAATTAAACACCTAAATGCTAGCTGAAGCCTCCTCAATTTAGGTTGGGAGATTCACTGGCAAAGCAGGAATCAAACAAACTCTCAGAGAGAGAGAGAGAGATGACATCTGTAAACAAAATGTCTTTGCAAATGTGAGCTCTAACATCTGGCATGGTGTTACGTCTTCTAGTGTCGGAGGAAACAACATTAATAAAAGGTTTTACTCACCACACTCAACCATGACCTCATAGGTCTTACTCTTGACCTCGCCCTTCAGTCCCAGTTTACTGCGAGCTCCTTTCAGGTCCTCCTCCTTCATCGGAGGACGCTTCTTCTTCTTAACCTCGCCTGGCTGGTAAAGAAGTACAGAAACAGGATTATGAGTTTTAGGAATAAAAAGATCCAAGATATAAAGTAAAGAATGTTGATACTGTGTTACCTAACCTTCCTCCATTTCTATGATGCAAACTCACCTGTGACATGGTGATTCCACAGACACCTATTTGCAGGGCAGTAGATTTACTGGTTGTTTTTCTGGTGTGTGCCTTTGTCCCCCCAGCAAGACTGACATTATATATAGTCCTGGGCCAGGCCCAGTGAGTCAGCGAGACCCCGTTCCTTCTGTCTCGGTCTGCCTGTTGTCAGTGTGTATAATTAGGTGTGACGTGAGGGACGGTGCAGCTGGAATGAGTCTCCCGCCATTTACGATAAGCTCACACACCAACAGCTGATAATTCTGAACACGACACAAGAGGAGATTCCCCCCCGCCCTAGTGCACCCTGGCAAAAAGACCCACCTTCATACATGTTGTTGTGGGATCTGGCCCTGCCGCACTTCAAGAGTCTCCACCACCCAGCAACGCCTCACTGCAGCTCCTTGGCCTGCCCATTGCTGCAACTTGATTTAAGCCTGAGGCAATGTCTTTTGGAGACTTGTAAAAAACATTTCCAGACTGTTACCACATGAACCAACAAAATTAGGGCTGAATTAAGAAAAGAGCTCAGAAAGTGACCCCAATGTCCAGTTTGAGCTACAGGTAGGCCTTCTCCAATTCAAGTCGTCAAGTCATCAAGTAAAACCCAATAGAGCCTCAATGCTTGACTAGAGTGAACAATAAACCTAAACAAAGCTAAAAAATGCCACATGGCCCATGGTGCCATGTTTTTTAGGAGAGACCAAAGCAAGCATACACATAAAACAAAACTGACACTTGAAAATTGAAAAACAAGCATCAACATGGAGGAAATAATGTCCACCGCTACAATTTCAAATTTACCTTTTTGTTTAATTTAGTTTCAGAACCTTCTTTTATTTATTGAATGCTCCTGATAATATAGTGTATGGGATGTACATTGAGAGAACAGACTTAAAGAACTGTAAAATCAAAAATAAGTCACCCCCTTGTGCTTAAGGCTTTGTTTGGACTGAAAATTTGATTACAATAAAATCATGTTGCTCATTGAGTAAGCGTGCTGTTGAAGGTTATGAGTTTATTGATGTGTGTGTGTGTGTGTGTGTGGCTGCCCTATCTGCTCAGTTAAATGCCTCTCAACCTGCCAAAGCAACTTAAACTACAGTATCACCACCCGAGTTTGAACTTCTTCCACTGCTTTGAAATGATGACACTTTTTGTGTCTTTATGGGTGAAGATTGAAAACACAAGATATTATAATCCAAAAGATGGGGAAATTACATGTAAGGTGCAGTTGCATGCATTACTACATGCACTCAAATAAGCACATGGAAAATTGACGTTTGTGCTCTAAGTGGAGCTGATGAGCCAGGGTGTAATGCATTTCCTAGGAGCTTCAATAGAGTGCTGTGAGTGATGAGCGTCTTCCCTCAAGTGTCTGTGGTGTTCCATCTATTTTTGGTCTCTCCGTCATAACCGTGGGTTTGGGTGGCTCAAATGATGACAGCAACCCTGCCCCTATCTGTGCTATTAGTGTGTCAAAGTCCTCTGCATTCTGGCACTGGAACAACCCAAACTAACTCCCTGCTTGTCTAGTGGCTAGGATCTGGCACTCACACCACCACAGCACAGGTTCAATTCTCAGTCAGGGAATTCACTTTTTAAGCAATTCACAGTGAGCACACTTTGGATATTGACTAAATGTGGTTTCGTTCTGCCAGGAGCCCTCTTGTTGACTTAGACATCTGGCGTCAGCAAGATGCATCAGGAAAGCTGAGAAAGCAAGAAAGATGCATCTGAAACTGCCCTGTGATTCATACCTGCGTATGCTCCACACCTCGTACAAACATTGAGAACAGTTTGCTTAATTGTTGTATATTCTAACTATCTAACAGATGGGTCCATATGGAAACATCTATAGCAGCAGCAATTAACGTGCAAGCAAGAACATATCACATCCTTTATTGGAAATGCATTTAATGATAATTTACCTCCATCATTCCATCATTCTAGTAGTGTAACTTTGCAAAACACTAAAAGCCCTCCTTATCCTAGTTCAGTGGAGAGTTACAGTAACTGCTGTGCGATGCTGGACTTTCCTCCTTTAAAATGGTCACTTGTTCCTTGCCCCACAAGCCAAAAACATCATTATGAAATCATCACTGTTACCATAGTCATCACAGTCACAGTTTATGTCACTCCCCATTTACTTTAAGAAGACCAGCAGTCACACCAACCTCAACACATGCATTCAGCACATGCCTGTACATACAGGTATATTTCTATATGTACTCCAGCATGCACAACAAATTATGCGCACACACACACGCACGCACGCACACATACGCACGCACACACACACACACACTCCAACTGTCTGGTCCACAGTCACTCAACAGTTTAGAGGTCTTTGCATGTCACATTCTTAACATCAGAGCCTGCTGAATGTTGCTTCATGCCTGAAGGTCTGGAGCTCTGAATGAAACAGTCCCAAAAAACAAAAACAATCAAAAGCAAACAAAAACAAGAAGATCCAAAATCATAAATCCAAAAAAAAACAACAAAAACACCTGCTGGTAATTTCACTCAGGCACATTATTGTTTAAAAAAAGAAAAGCACGAACACAGAAGGAAAGATCAGAGTTGTGATGAATGGGAAATTGTGCAAGAAATGGTTCCCATATCTACTCTCCCCATCGGAGTGAAGGAATAAAGAACACTTTTGGAACAAGCATAGTCACCTTTTGGCCTGAAAATAACACTCAACTTAAAAAACAAAACAAAACAAAACCAAAAAAAAACCCCACAACTTAAAATAACACAAGACATTCAAAGACAAAGAAGACAAAGTCAGACCACATTAGTAAAACAATCACATACAAACTAAGACTGCAGTCCTGTGTCTACAGACAGACAGCGCAGATAGTTGCAGTGTGGTGCTCGTTGTCCCCTGTGTGAAGAGACTCTGTCAGAAGATAAAAATGGAGGGTTGCTGCAGACATTTATGTGCTCCCTTTGACACGAGTAATGTTGCATATAAGATATACAGTAGTTAAGTACGTCACTGTACTGGAGAGTGTTCAGAGTTGCATCCATACACTTTCGAATACTCCGACATGATGCTCCTCTAAATTTGAGGCAAGTCAGTGCACACCCTCACAAACACGCACCCACAAAAAGGACAAAATACATGGAATCTACATCGGGAATACAATCACTTCAGAGGACGCTGAAACTTTAACCTATCAAATAAAATCAAATCCTTGAACAGTTTTTACTTGCATGATGTTTGGTTCTCTTGAAGCCTTTTAGATTTACCCAACCAGCCTGATCCTGGACGACCGGTTCAATGCACACAAGCATTGAAGGTCAAAATGTATGTCAGTGATTTTGTCTTACACAGGTGCAAATGATGGAACAATATCGATATATATACTTGGTGTCCATGGGGGGGACATTGGCAGTGTACTCAACCAAAAAGTCTTGTATCCAAATGTAACCGTGAGTCCAAGTACCTCTTCAACTGCTGAAATGTCCCCCCGCCGTGCTTTCATTTCAATCCTGAATTAGACACAGTTTATCTTGAAGTCCTCCAGGAGGGAAACGTAAAGGGAACTTCTCACTGATATATTCTCCAATCATCGCAGGGCATTATATATTTAAAAAGGTTGGGTCAACTCTGAAGGCTGATACAGAGTCCGTAGAGGTACAGGGAATGTGTGTGTAGACCTCTGAGGTGAACAGCTACCAGAGAAAGTCTTTGAGCTAGGCACGCAGGTCAAACAGGGATCCCCATGCGGAGCTTCTTCTTCTTCACTGTCTTCACACCAGTGAGACGACGCACGTCATCCTCATCAGACTCGTCCATCTCATCGTCTGCTGAGAAAAGGATCTATAAGGAAAAACAAAAATATTCTGATGAATATGTAAAAATATTCAGCAAGGCCAAAAACAGTATTGCAAATAATGGGTAAATACATACTAAATCGGTACAGGTACAGGTTCATATAAAACTTGCTATGTTGGAAAGAGACAAGCATCTTTAAAGCTTCTAGTGAAATTGTAAGTATTGCTTGAGCATGTGATGCAAAATGTAAACATGGTCTTGTAAGCTTTGATACAGGTCCTAGTATTAGATATTTAACCTACATTAAACCATGGGTTTAAACAGACAAATGGTTAAATCAAAACAACCTTTAATTTCTAATATATATCCAAAAATATGGGGTCCTAATTTTTCCCCGAACCAACCTAATGGCTAAATCTTTCATTAGACTCTACCTACCTGCAGAGAGCAAGACAGGAAGTCATTTCTGCTTATGGGAGTCAGACAGCTCAATTCGTACCTCAGTGTCACAAACCCAGAGAAAGTCACCAGCCTTTTGTCAGTGGCAGTGTTGACCGGTTAGGATTAGCTCACATAAGATAAAAATTATTATATTGCAAAACTGTGTTGTTCACTATTTGTTTTTTCCCCTTCAATTCATATGTTTGAATTTTAGTGTGTATTCATATCTATAATCTAATTTATACATGTTTTCTTTGTCTTTTGTTTTATTGCATTTCCTCACAATTCCCCTCTAGTACTTATATGTGATGTTACATCAGACATAATCTAAGAAAAGAAATGCTGCCTATAAGGCTGTCTTGCTCTCCATAACCTAATAGTGTTCTTATAATAGATAAGGATCCCAGTGGGTGAATGATTGAAAATGTAACGAGCCAGCCAGGAGCCGAACCTAGAATCTTCTGATCCGTAGTCAGACGCGTTATCCATTGCGCCACTGGCCCGGAAACACAGCTACACATAGCTGTTGTAAAATGGATGTAATCCCCTCCCCCACAGCCTGACACACTGCTGAGCACAGGCTCTGCGTGCTCTCTGCAGATAGACAGCTGCAACCACACAGCGACACAAACACAGAGCTGACTTTGCTGCTTTCTCTGTTTTCTGGATCATTAAAAACTTTGACCTACGTAATGCTGCCCCTTCCTCGTCTTCCTCCTTACCCTTCTACCCATTGCTATCTCCTTTGGACTAATGCTTTAACTTCACTTGTACAAGCACTCCTGTATCCTCATTCCATGGCAATGTGAAGAATGTAGAATACTGTTCACAGTTACATTGGTTTTCTATTGGGACATAGTTTGTATGTTTTGGATTGTACTCTATGTCATTGTGTGTTTTGTCATTTTGGATGAAGGTGTCTGCCGAATGCAATGAAACTAAAAATGAACCCACTGGAGTGAACAATGGATTCCCAACATTTGGTCAGTTATTATATGTGGTTTGTCAACTGTAGCTGATGCGATGCCACAGGAATGACCCACAAATCAACCCATCGTACTGAGATCTGCCTTTCCTGCAAGCAAGCACAAAGCATCAAACCCCAGAAAAGCTTAGGTCCTTAATACAAGGTCACATGTTAAAATGACCTAAAAAGTATCTTTACATTGATTTATGTCAGGGAATATCTTTTATCTTCACCTTCATTTCATAAAATAATAAAAGGTGGCCTTCCACATGATTGCTTCCCAGATACGAGTTTCCTAAAAGACACATTAATGAGCAATGGTTTCACACCATTTCAATTTGACTGAAGCAAGGAAAACTTACAAATAAACCATAAAGACACAGTTGGCTGTACACAAAAAGCTGTACAAATGAATGTGAGTTCCACTGTCACCGTCTACAAACTCCGAGCAGTGGTCTCACACTAATCTACTAATTACAATACAGTTGTATAGTTACCACAGACTTTAATAGGATGCAGAACATAGTCTTAAAGTCTTATGGTAAACTAGTAAACAATTTCACTTCAAGGAAGAAATGGGAGGACTCCTGGTCTTATTGAGCTGGAAAAAACAACAACAAAACCAACAAAAAAAACCCAAATTGTTCCATTAGTGCACCCACCAAGCAACTATTGACCTGTACCAGCCAATTTTCAGCATGATCTGCACTGATAGGAGTCACACATCATGATATGCTCTGCTAATAATGGTGACAGTGTAATGTGTTTCCCCCATGGTGCATACTGCATGCACAAATGCAGCCACAAACACGTTTTAATGGAAATTCCTCACTATAGAATAAACAGTGGGGGAGCCATAATGCTCTATCTTACCCACTTTGTACCAAACTGTGTTGAGGGACTGTGCTGGTGTTTGCATTACCCATATTAGACAGAAAAGACAAATGGTTTGAAAGAGGTAACAAAGTCTAAGAAGGTTGACCAAATCACTTGTCCCCAATATACAAAGCTGTCCTCATGTCACAGACATATTTCAAAACCGGTCACACCTGGACTCTGTGGACTCATTCACAATCACAATTTTGGCTGCCAGTTATATTAACATAAAAATGTGAATTAAATCATCAGTGTATCTTTTAGTCATTGGATTTTCTTTTCATGACGCTAACAAAACAAAAATTAAATATAATTGTTCTTTTTAAAATACCACTCATGACAAAATGCAGTGACCAAAAGACAGACTGGCACAAAAGAATCACTTTGCCAAACAACAGTCAGCCAACCACCAGAGGGCAGTGAAATGGTTCATTAAGCTGCCTTTCCTCACTTAAGAGTGTGCACCAAGCCCCAGCCATTGCTAGAAAAAAAAACACTAGAGTGGACACACACCCCACTCGTCATGGCAATGCTGGCTGCCATCTTACACAGGTGAACCTGTGCTCGGCCGACAATGTAAATGAATGGAGAGCGAGCCCATTTCTGTCAGAAAATGGCTTTCTACTGTGAAAATATCCACTGGCATATTAAACAAGGCCATTATTTGAAATGCCTGGTTAAATATCTACATAAATCATATGAATTGATACTAAAACAACAGTGCTGCCAGCCAATGCTGTGTCCACTCGTGTCCACTAGTGTTTTTTCCATCTAAATTCCCCCAGCCATGTGAGATGTCACTCAGTGGTTTGTGAATAGCGATTTTTGAAGCCAGAGGTCTGGCTTACAGGGTGCCAGCATCTTGAATCTTTGAAGCCAAAAGAAACTATATTTGGATGAGAGGGTGGAGCTGGAGAGAAGAGAATGACAAATTTATCTTTTGACCTCAACCATTGTCAACACACCCACTTCCCTACACAATCCATCGCGTAGAATCCATCCATCAGAAAATAACTCTCAGTCTATGCTTCTGATTAATGTAACTCTCCCTCTTGCCTGCAAAAGACTTTAAGTGCCTTTGCACCAACTGGGGCTTTCCACTGGTCCTTTCCACTGGTCCTTTTAGGGAAAAGTTCCCCATTTGGTGCAAAAGTGTTCAGGTACTGTTCCAGGGCTAGTCTTGAGCACTCTACTTTTTAAAAGCCATTGTATTGGTGTAAACATGCCTTGAAGAAAATGAACTTAAGTTAGAGAAAAAAAAAGAAAGACTGCAGCAACCAAAGTGACGAGCAGCAGAGGACAAGCAAATGATATGAGACAGCAACTCCCAACCACAGAACTGCCTAAAGCCAATGATACAGCCCATTAACTACCAGAATTACGACAACATCATATGACCTACCTCAAAACATTGGATGCATAGATTGTTCAGTTACAGCTGATGCTGTGAAGTAGCTCTCAGGAAAGACATTTTTGCAGTGAGACCGGACCATTTCTCTGTGAACTGTGGTCCAGTATTTATTATTTATTTTGTTACATCAAAAGACGCCTGCATGACACAGTTCAACTGTCCTACCATTCTGCTCTTGACAGAAGACACCAGCAAACAAGTCTGTCTTATGAAATACCTTTATTATTCAAAGCATAGAGACAACTGTGGGTGATAGAATTAGCATTAGCCACCACTGGCAGGCGCATGGTTTGACGTCACTTCAGAGTTTTGATTGGCGTTTGCGAATGCAAACTAGAAAAAGCTCACTCAGTTGTGTAAAAGTCTGGAACTTTTCCCTGTGGGTAGTTCCTGGAACTGTGCACATGTAAATCTACAGAGCGAAAGTGGCTTCATGGCTGGTGAGTGTGTGTGGGCGAGTGTGTGTTTGTGAAATGTACTCATCTGCTTTATAAGCAAAAAAAAAAAACCCAATGATAACCAAAGTCTAGTCAACCGTAACAGATTTAGGGTCTGTTCCTCTTCAGACAGAGGGTGTAATGAATTAGTACCACGTTCGTTCATAACGAGGTGAGAATTAGTACTGGAGACCAGGAAGAACTGACAGTCCATACAGTAAGTCATTCTGAGAGCTCAGAAGAGGGTTTTAAGGAGTAAAGGCAACTTTATGTACATATTACGTGCTAGAAGGCAGTCAAAGCCTCCTTTAAAGATTAAACAGTATGCAACACTGTATGTTTTATTCATTCAAATGGCAGCTGTATTATTTCAGTGAGACTTACCTCTGACTCGGAGTCATCGTGGGACAGAGCTCGTCTGTAGCGTACTTTGCTGTTTCCCCTTGAGTCTTCCTCTCTTTCCTCCAGTTTTGCTTTAGTCCTGTGTTTCTTCATCAGAAAATTATCTACCACCCAAAACATAAGGGCCTACAAGAGACACAGACAGTTCTGGTGAATGATGCTTTCCTGTGCAGAATAAACACCAGTGAATTTTATATCACCATTGACCAAATGTATTTATATCTATATACAAAAGACAATGCAACATGTAGAAAGTCAGTATATGAACACAGGCATGGTTAACAGTGACATAATTTATGTATACAGTTGTAAAATTTGTGATAGATAAAACAGACAAAAAAATTTCATGGCAACAGCAAACTTACATTGATGAAGAATGGAACGATGAACATAACGATGGCCAGTTCCAGGTCAGGGTTGTGTATAAGGTTGAGGAGGGCCAGCTGCAACACAAACTTATATCAGACAGCCACAAATACAGTCATGGGCATATACAGTGGTCCAGGCAGCACATCTTGACCAAGACTAGATAGTAGACACCGGAAGATAAGTGTGAGCAATAGTGGTCTAGGTCTACTTCAATAGAAGTAGGATATTCACTTGGAGCAGATAGTTGCAGAAAGCCACTAAATATCATTAATGGGAACAGGATAAAATAAAGGTTTGCTGACCTAAGTTATCAAAACAGAGAAATCCCTATCAAATTCCCTGGCACTCTCACCTCCACGGTCGGGGCTGATTCCCGGTCGAGAAAGATATTAATTTACAACACTAGTGGTAGGTCAGGAGGCAGCATGTGGGTACAATGGTTTCCCAGAAGGAAAGATGCAACTAAACCACTGACTACAATGTAGACACAACAAAAAGTAGAGGACCGCCTTACCCACTGAGCAATAACTTGGTTCAACATTCTTGCCGGATCCAAATATTGATAAGGTGACATGAACGCAGTGACATGAAAGTAACACAGAGTAAAATATAGATTTTCTCAATTTGCAGCTGTACAGTATGCCACTGCTCTACAACAGCAGTCCCAACAATAATGTGGAGTAAAAGTAGCTTCACATATGTTAATGTCAGGGAATAACTTTAAAGTCACCTTCTGTGCCTTGGAAATTAACAGCTGTCTTTGTTTGTAGTGTCCCCCAAAACACTAACCAAGTGAGTATTACGAAAAATCCTGTAAAGACATGTTAAATTCTGCTACTGCTTCGACTTAATTGAAGTTATTTGATGTGTAGTTCTATGCACTCTGCACTGATGCACGTTGATCACCTGCAAATTGCACTTTTGCACCAATAAATTAAATTGTTATCCTGTTATCATCATGGATGCTTACTGCCATGTCTGTTATTGTATTTTTTTTTAACTTATGTTGTTGTACACTGGAATTTGTAACTTGCTACACTAGTTAAGTTTTAATAAGTGTGCGCATGGTGTTTATTGAGTGTTTCTTACAACAGGGCACAGTCTAGTTGCATGATAGCAAATGTTTAATTTCCCTACACCCCACTAGGACAAGATTAAGATAAAGCTGAGCACACAAATCCACAAGCCACCGCATGTTTCTGAACCTCGTCACACATTCAGGCAACATTATCAGTGTTGGTTGGTGCGTCACACACATGATGACGTGAATCTTCAAACAGACTTTTCAGTCTTACTGTGTATGCACGTTGAAAGTGTTCACTCGATCAGTTTATTAAACACCACTAACAGGTAGTGTTAATTTTTATTGGGTCCTGTATTGGCTGCTTGACTTTAGCTGAAAACCATTACATCAACTAAAGCTTTGTTTAATCAGACAGACCTTTCTTGTAGATTTCTAGTAGATAGTTTGCTTCTGCCTTGGGCTGTTATTTTGTCACAGCTTTTTTTAATCAAGTTCATTTGTCTGCAATGGGACTTTTACACTGTAATGTTGAACTAATACATGTTGTCATCTCGTCATTTTCATGTTCCACACAGTCAAAAATCATCTTTCCAATAATTCTGTGAAAACTGTGTTGCAAAGTCTTTAATGATAAATACACCAATTTCATCATTTCAAGTGACTGGAACAATTTTCTGACCTGTTTCCACTGGGGGATGAGAAGAACCAGCATGATAAGGACTTTCTCAAACATCATGATGAGGATGTAGAGGATACACTGGCCCAACCACGCTGTGCACTGTATTGGTTCTCCTGTGCACATGAGAGCGTGCACGCACAGGCACAGACAAACACACAGACACACACAGACACACACACACACAAAGAAGATTTCTATTACACTTATTCAGCTTTGTGGCCCAGATCGTTATCAGATTTACAGCTTCAGATGCACTGAGATGAACAAGAGAAGACAAAAGCAATACAAAGAGTGACAGTGCAGCATTGAAGCACTGATGGCAGATACTGCCCTCCATTGGGCATTAAAGGCATTTTAGGGATCTAGATTACCACACAGACATGGACCTCACCATATTCTCCGAAACGTAGAGAGTCCCACTGCCTCCACTCTACAATAGCACTGACGGCTCTGACCCCAGCATAGATCAGCAACATGCCCAGAGAAGCGTCCAACAGGAAATTAATGAGGTATCTGGTAGAAACAGAGGAGTGAATGCATTCAAATCTGTAAATAATTATAACTTGCCAACATTTCAGTTGTTGTGACCTCAGATGGAGAAGAATCAGATACAGGATTGACTCACAAGGAGCAGGGATCCTCCGCTGTGAGGTCTGCCAAGTACACGTTAGCAAAATGAATAAACAGCATCCCAATGGCCTGTTTTGAGGTGTCCAGAAACCTGCACAGAGACAGGACAATTGATATGCTTTCAGGGCCATTGGGATTAATTTGATGCCTTAGCAGAGACATGAATTTAAGCTAGCTCAGCTGCCTCACCAGATCCTCCAGGGTCTCCTCTCATGTTTTGGCTCCCTGAAGCGTTTCACTGTGGAGGGAAAGATTGCGCAGCAAAGATAGTGGAATTTTACAACATATTTTCCATACAAATACGGCTTTATCAAATGGCATCTTACAGTATTTTTTTTGTCAGTTAGAAAACTCCTGTGAGCTGGTTAATTTTTAATAGTTTGATACTTTATTTAGTCCAACAAAATATGCCTGCCTTTTGCTGATGTATGTATGATTTGTAAATGAGTGCCAAATTCCTCTTTTTGAGAAGTTAAACCATCATGTAAGCAGGCTAACAAGAAAAGACACAACCTAAAATATGCCGATGCAGCTGAAGCAGATTTAAAATGATTAGCCCAGTTCAGTTTTTCAGTTCATTGTAACAACATACCACTTTCTATGAAGAGGCTAAAAAGGTGAGTAAACCAACTGTAAACCAAGTCACATAGACAAATTAGCAATGAATCTAGGAATGTGATAGTTTGTGTGAGACACTGCTTTACAGCTATTAGAACTACTGCATGTGGCCAGTTGAGTGTTCTTTTATTTCTGGACATTTCAGAAGTTATTATTCCTCCTGTGGAAGGCACTCCGTGAGGGCAGTGACATGTCCAACTCAAATAAAGCTCTTGCTGTTCTTCACAATAGTGACTTGTTTGCCTTGACACCCCCACAACCCTCTTCTCTTTACTCCTATGAGTTGCATGGCAATGGGATATTACTGCAGTATACAAGCACTGATTTACTATTCCAATTTCAGAAACAGGTTAGAAATGAATTCCACAAAGCTGCAGCATGTCAGCTCCAAACTTGCACTTATGTGCTACACAAATATTCACTTCCTGCATGTTTCATAAGTGTAAATTGGTTTCTGCTCAGAGCACAAGTGTGATTTCAGACTTAACACACCCTGTATGCAGTTGGGTGTGATGTGAACATAGGTGGAGGCTTGCTCCTTCTGACAAAAGCAGCCAAATAAAAAAAAAAAGGGAAAGTCAAATACAGATCATTCCTCTTTGCTACAAGGCTGCTGGGACAAACAAAACTGAGACTGTTGTCATTATCTACAAAGTTAAACCAACAACCAACAGTTATAACAACAATTTAGTGGACTTCAATATTCCTACTATTTTTGTTCATATGCAGCATACTTATTGTAGAGATGTAAAGTATAGGTAAGTAGTTTTGATACATTATGAGTAAATACTCTTTATGTAACTGTAGAATTATACAGACTGTGTCAAAAGTAGAAGAGTAGGCCTCCACCTAAGTTGCCTATGGAAACTTAGTGCAGGACAACTTATTGCACGACTCCAACATAACTATTGACAACTGATATTACTCTTACCATTAATCCTCCTGCAAGTATGCTTATTACCTCCTGTTTGTTTGATGTGTTTTTCCTTACTTATGGGGCTATACCTTGGAACATCAATGCCACTGAGGGAACTACAAGATCAATTGAGTTTCTATCTATCTATATATACTGTAGACGCACAAATCACAGAAAGAAATTAAGTCAGGAATGGGTTTGGTGGTCCACAACAATTGAAAGCCATTTTAAACAATGTAGCATGATATTGTACTGCACAATGCAATGTATTTCATATGAAGTTCTACATAATCAACATAACTGAACAATGCTTTTCTATGTTTTCACTACTTGCTAGAAACTCATCCAACACAGCTGATGATGCTTCTACCTAGATTTCCTGAAATATTGAGGAACATATCATATACGTATATGTATATCATATGCATTTTGTTCTCTGGTATGGATGATTTCCTATTCATTACAAACATTGTTCATGTCTCTCCATTTGATCAATGTTTTTGGAACAGTGTTGGAATGATTGTCCAGGGCCTGAACTTCCTTGAGAGAACCTTCTTAAAAAAATCGATAGTCTATAATTGTCTGTCTGGGTACTGAACTGCCACTCACTCACCGTGAAGCAGCTTCAAGGGTATGTAGGGTAGCAGTGCCATGAAATATTGCACCGTACGTAGCATCATTTTATTCTATCTGTAACCTGCAGTGGTGATTGTTTATAAAATTTAGAGGGAACCTCTCGAAAGACAATCACAGTGACATTAATCTGTTCCCCTGCCATTCTTCAATCTATTTCCCATCTAATTTCAAACTATGGGGGTCAGCTGCAAAATACAAACAATTTTCACGACTCTTTAACATGTGAGGTCACAAATACCCCAGGAGCTTTGACTACAACCACGGGAAGTCCCATTTTAAGTCTCGACACCTGTATTTGCCCTCTTGCTGAGGACAGGTAGCACTGTCTATGTTCTGGCTGCTGCCTGTCCTGCCTCCTGAACTGAAATCAATATCACATTTGATTACCCGAGTGTTGCCATTGGACAATTGTCCTGTTCCATCAGCAGCAGGAGTCAGATATCTGACACTCAGCAGGGCTCGGCTAATACTCACACATCAGGGTGCTGAAGGCCACCACAGCCAGTAGTCCTTGCAGAAAGATCCCAAACGAGTCCATGAGGGCTCCGCTCTTGCAGCCCGGGGTGTCGGTGCCCGTGGTCGGGCTGGAGGACACCGACGCGTTGGTTGAGGACACAGCGGCCGGTCCAGCTCCTCCCCCGGGACCCGCCAGCGCCACGTCCCCGAGTTGGGACAGCATGTTGACCCTGCTCACAGCATCCATGGGGCAGAGCGGTCGGAGGAGGTGGTGGTGGTGGTGGTAATAGTACAGTCTGCAGTGGTTCCTCTCAGGGACTCTGTGTGCTTCCTACTCCTCTTCAGCTGCTGGTCAGCTCGTCGATGTGTCTTCGATGAAAGATGCTGGCATGGTCTCTTTACAAAACGCACACTCATTCCCCATCGGTCACCCCCAAAGCCATTGCTTTTCTTAATCAATCAAGTTGATGTTAAGTTGAGACGCAACTGGAGCCGGTTTCGTGCTCGCTCGCTTTCACGCAGGCGTTTAAAACCAACCGGTATTAAAAGTGACTATAGTAAATACGTTTCCTGGCACCTCCTGGGATATTATCACACACCAACTTAAAAAAAAACGTTCTCGCACAGCTGCTCAAACAATGCGTGTGTCTTGTAAATGTGGTGTAGGGCGAAAGAGAGCCGTGAAGTAAAATGTACCGACTGGGAAACCTCCTGCAGCGGCACAGATGCTATCGTTACCCAGCGATGCTAACCTCCGAGCTAACTGCTATTTCATGCAGCTGATGTAAATGTGGCAAACTTTCCTCGCAGACATTAAAATTAATTATTAATTATAAGCATGTTACCTGTCAGTGGTTGCTCTAAGGCCCGCAAAAACAAACATTGAATTTGGACGAGCAGAAATATCGTGGATAATCGCAGGTCACGGCTCGCGTTCATCCAGCTGCTTCCCCAGCCCAGCAGTGCCCACTCATGTTGACAGACGTCAGGTCATGTGACTTACGTTTTTAGGAAGAAATGCATGCTGGGAGATGTAGGACAAATGCAGTTCAGAATTTTTTAATAGGAAAGAAAAAATGCAATCTTTTTTTTTTTTAAATAGCGATTGAAACCTTCAAACATCGAATTAAAAAAGAAAGCTGTTCCATTGCTTTTTTTTAGTCGGCCAAGAGCAACAAGCAAACAAAGAGTAAACAAAAACCCAGAAAGGTTTTACTCACACAAAAAGAAGCACACTTCACTAAATCACAACACAGTAACTTGTAAAAAGACGAAAAACTGATTTACAAAAACATTTTGCGAACATCTTCTCATTGTATAACTGCCCAGTTAAAATCAAGTACTTTTTTGTCAAAAAATAATGACAATTAATTGGTATGAAATGGCTCAATTTATCCACTGTAGCTTAAATCATTTTAACTACACACCCCATATGAGAAAGTTTGGGTCTACTGTGTGCAAATATATTGTATATTTAGGGCTTTACACATTGCTTATGAAGAAGGTTATTTGCTCAATAGATTTTCTTTCACCCTGTTGCACTGAAAGATATTTCATTATATACACTATATACAAACATGCAACGTTGTATTTGCATACCACCATACAGTACATCATTTTGCTTGTGCTTCCATTACAGAATCCTTGCAGTGTAAGCTCACCTCACTTACTAAAGATGCTTGAACAAGGAAGAAATTAGATCTTAGAAAACAATGGCCTCCCCATACATCTGTTGCTAAGCAGATTGATTTTTTTAACACTTTTTTTAAGTGGTGTAAGAAAAATGTCTGCGTATTATTGTCTTCCTTTCAAGTGTTATCTGTATGCAAACATATGCCTACCTCATCAATTGGCCAAATGACGTATTTGAGAGCATTTAGTGAAAAGCAAAGCAAAAAATAAAGGCTTCCAAAGTGCCTGTACACAAAGTTTAAATTCAGCAGTTTAGGAGGGAAGGCCATCTCATTTATGACTCCAGTTGATAATATTTAAAAATATTTTTTGGGCTCTGATGTAAAAGTAAAAGCTGTAAGTTGTGGTGTTCTCTCTCAGAGATAAAGCAATAGCACCCATTTACAAATTCTCCCTAAATATATGGTTAATGAAGGGCAAGAATCCAAGGCACTAAGAAGACGGACAAGCTAAGAAGCCTTTTCATGCAGCAGCTGGATTGTTGCATGTTTCAAGTTGGTAATTCTTGCATATTTTTCTGATTCTTTCAAGCATTTTAGTGCCTTGAATTCTTATGTCTTTTAGTCGTCTGTGCCTTTCTTAACATAACATTGTTGGTTTTGTTCTTTGGCAGCTTTTCTTTGCTGCTCTTTTTTTCTTTTTTTGTTCACATTGGGGCGACATGTCAACGAAGCAGGTAAGCTGATGAATGGATGAATAGATATGACGTTTTGTCCATCTCAAGTCCATGTTTAGTCCATGGAGATTGTATGCAGGATTCTAAAGGATCTCCAGTGTAAAAAAAATGTCAGTAAGGGGAAAAAATACAGTGTTTTTCACACTATTAACACACAGATCAAGTTGTAGTGATGTCCATTCTCTGTCAGCTACGTGGCAAACTGCTGATAAAATGCCAGCTTGACCCTCTCAATGTGGTGGCACAGCTTAATGGCCGGTCCCAGCTTCAGGTCCATACACTCTTGCACTGTTGGGAGGTTCAGCAGCAGCAGGGCTTGTCCATCAATCTCCTATGAAAACATAAATTCACAGAGTTTAAACTAAGCTTTGAGACTGCAACCTTGCAAAGTGACTTTGTTTTTGTGACCACAGAGCCATTAAAGTACAAGCATAAGAGAGATGTCGCTTCACTTCATTCTCCACCACCTGAACTCCCCAGGAATCTATGCCAGGGAGCTGTTTGTATATTTCAGTTCTGAGTGTACCCGACCCGACTAGAAGATGGACTATAAACTACCTGTCTGACAAGAAGAATCCAGTATGACTGGGAAAGTTTTCCTAAAACTCCTCTACTATCAGTAATGGAGCTGTGAACTTTCTCCACTGCTCTTTTCCGTCTACAAAAACCTGCTGCACCTCCACCCACCAGTCTGTCAGTTTGTGGATAACACCCTTATCACATTCATCTCTGGTAAGGATGACTCCATCTACAGGTGGGCGATTCACTGGTACAGTCAGAACAACATGGAACTAAATGCTCTTAGCCCAGCAGAGGTTGTGGTGCACTTCAAAGAGAACCCAAGGGCACACCTTGAAAATAATTGTCATCACAAGGTAATGATTAACATTCTGAGTAACACAAAGCAATCAATCACAGAACCCACTGTTAGCACCTGATTAGAGATAATCAAGTATTATATCACATGGTAGTGTGGAAGATAAGTAGTTTAAAGATTTTCTTAAAGAGTTTCCCTCCTCCCAGTCATCAAAATTATGGATGTAGTCATCAATGCCCAGACTAGTTAGCCATTCCTCCCAACCTGGATAGGTACAGGGGGATGGACATGTTCACTATCACTTGGGCAGCTCATGCAATAACCAGCTTAGTTATCATAGTTACACATGTACAGAACATGCCGATTAGAAAACATACGACAGTTTAAGCTGTAAAAGTTTTAAGCAGCCAAGCCTCCAAGGAACTGAAGAATCTGGACAGACTGCCTAATGCTTGCTAAATGCATGCTTGCGATGGAATTCATCAGTGCTAATAATGGAGTCATGAACCATGTGCATGACATCGGGTGCGGCATCCGAAAAGTATGAACAAC
Organism: Karalla daura; assembly: GCA_029224185.1. Lineage (NCBI taxonomy): Eukaryota > Metazoa > Chordata > Actinopteri > Chaetodontiformes > Leiognathidae > Karalla > Karalla daura. The sequence continues at coordinate 21,275,788 of CM055188.1, forward strand.
ATTCAGAGCAAATAACCTTACATCTTTATTCTCAATCCACCAGACCGCAAATTATCATAGCTGTATAGATTTGATATATTGGTCTAAATTCAGTTTCTACACCAACGAGACAATGATTTTCACTCCTATTGTGAACAATCCTCATGTCTCTAGTCTGATGAAGGGTTTCAACAGTGGGATAATAAAAGCATTTGCAGAGTGAAAGACTTTCTGTCTAGTATTGACTTTTTAACAATTTCTTTAGAAACACTGTGTGAAAAAGCTTCTTTCATTGCGTGATGGACACTGACAACTCTTATAAGATTCTCCCATTGAGAAATTAATTGTTACAGTTGGAAACGGTATTCAATGATGTGGAATTCACTCAAAACTGAAACTATAGTTTTCTTTATTTTTCTAACCTGCACAACTCTCAAGTCATCTTTATTGGGTTTGTACAGATCGAAGCATTGCGGAGGTATCTTTTCTGGAGTATAATGAAACATCATAATGCCTGACTTGCATTGCTTCAAGTGCCACAGTAATGCTTTGAAAAACAAGGGTTAAAAAAGAAGGCAAATCCTTCCTTTTACACAGCGGTATTACTGTTGTAGCTTGATAGAAAGACACTAGTTTGTACACATAATGCTCTCAACAAAGTCTGTTGTGACGCCTGTCTAGTTCAGTCAAATTGGAGGGAGATGACTGGATTTTTTTCTGCTTTGGGAAAGGATATTTTAATTCTGTACATTAATAGAAAAGTAGCATCTGTTAAATGTTGGTATGTGGTGATGGACTGGGATTACAGTGTTAAACAGTGACTTGTGTATCGACCATCGTGCTACAGGAATTCCCCTTTTTGTTCCTTTGCTTTTCACTTCTGCTGGTGTTTGCTCTTTTCGTTTCATTGTTTCTATTCTTCATTCTTCCTTCCTGTCCTGCTCGTGGATTCCACAATATATCTATGCTCAACTAGTCCAAGTTTTTCATACCTGATCCAGGAATATTCTTGCAAGGGGTGCACAGTCAGTGGTCCGGATGAAGCGAACCACATCAGTAACGCTCCACTCCAGTGGGCTGGTGTCCAAACACAACTTCTGAGGAGACTCGGTCTTTGAGCTCTGGGAACGCACAGACAGGAGGAGTCAGGAGGAGCCCCTGTGATCTTGGCTCATCAGCTCATTTTAACCCTTCCAACAGACACTGAGAAGACATGGCATCAAGCCTTGGTATTTTTCATGAAAGAAACACTGGCTATTATGAATTTGTTGGCTGACATTTGATAACCCTTGGCAATGTCATCTTCAATGTTTTCACTAAGACATGAATTTTAAGTGGATTGTGAGAGGTGGAAGAACAAGAAGGGTGGGTTTTGGTTCAAAATGAACTTTGAACGGTAAAATATTTTCAGAATAATTTATTTTCATTGTTACCAAGTGATGTCAAAAATGCTTTCAGTACCTTCGGCGAGGGAGGGCGGTTCTCATCATCAGAGAAAGAGGGTGAGCGAGGCTTCCTGCGTCGCCGCGTGGGCCTGGGAGTCGCTGGTGGGGAGGGGGACGGAGTAGCAGGCTGAGACTTCCCAAATGATTGTTCAGAATCATCCTGGAGATCATCCTGCAGCTCTGAGCCAGAGTCTTCACTTAGGGTATCTTCTTCATCCAGATCTTCCTCCTCTCCACTGCCCTGTGAGCCAAAGAGGAGGGGAAACAAATTGGCCGTTAACACAGATTAGTTACATTATATGAGGAGGAATAAAAGCTTTCAATGTTGGTTAAAGTGTGAAAAATTTGATTTATGTTTCCCTACAATGCTTAATGAAGGATATACATATGTTACCTGTGGCGAACCAGCAGGCGTATTGTCTACTGAGGCTGAGGAGCGTCTCTTCTTATGGACAAAGAGCTGCTTCCTCCTCTTCCTTCGCCTGCCTCTTCTTTTTACTCCACCCTCCAGGTTGGTGTGGCCGCCAGGTGGACGGCCAACACGTTTACTCTTCTTCTTTCCATAATAATACGCTGGTGACAAGGCGACAGGCTTATTGAGTAATGCTGCAGTCGACATATCTGAAAGGTTTCAATGCACCATTGAGATAGATGTGAATCAGTCAAACAAACAAACAGATTTTATAGATATAGATTTTGCATTTTGAGCATGCGTGTCAAGGAAATGTACTGTCAGGGGTGATGTGGGAACATATGAACACAATCTTTTGTCTGTTGCTTGTCAAACTGCATCAGTTTCTTAACCTTGGCAGCGCACTGCAGTTCAGTGGTAAATAAAAGTATCTACGAATCTATGAATTTGGTTAGTTAAGCAAATGATGAAAGGTACCAATTATGGTACATTTTCTGCCTACTACACAGGCTCATTCATTGCTTACTACATAAACTACAATACCAAAATCAGAGATTCAGTTCTTCTGCTTCATAAATTATCTGTATCCATTATGGAGCATTTATGTATTGATTCATGATTTCCATTTAGGGCTAATACAAATGAAACAACAACTAGAAGGTTTTGGAAAAAGGAGGAATGAAGATAGATAGAGATAGACACTTCATTCATCCTGAAGGATATTAAGGAAAGAGGTTGGAAAATATTAGGAATGAAAATTAAGAATGAGCCTTTTGTTAAGTTAGAGCAAGTCGGAAAAGTAAGGTCACAACTGATGAGTAAGTAAACACATTTATAAAACTCTTGCTAATTAAACACAGAGGTTTGAGACTGTCTTCAATGTTCAACCATATACTGTCTTCCCACATAACTTTGAATAATTTGAATAGTCTTGGTAATCAGGAAAACCACCTACTGTATTTGGTCTTGGTGAGGACAGAGCAGTTTTCAGAGCAGCGGTCAAGGACCATGCGAGGTCCAAACAGATTTGGGCAGCACTCAAGCTTGATGCAGGTTTTTCTGCAGAAGTCAGCCACACGGTCTGCAGTGCGAACTATTTCCACAGTGGCACGGTAACTCTTTCCTTTGTACCTAACAATTAAACAAAAGCACCCAAAATCAGCGTATATAAATCATTTAGTTCTCTACAAAATATCTACCTAAAGGAAAGAAAAACACTGTTCAGGTTTACAACCAGTTGCCTGCGGCTTAAACACCGATGTAGCTGGTGCAAGGTCCTGATATGCATATTTTTATTTTCAGATTTGTATTCAGCTGCGCTGGTAATCGGGCATGTATCATAAAATAGACCATCTGTGAACACTTCTGCTATTCCTGCAGGTTTTCTACAGAGCAGAGAGCTTTGGGCTGAGAATTTAGTGGTGTTTCCCCTCACTTGGCTTTGAGTGTCTCTCCATGGCCTTGCCAGCGGCTCTCCTGGTCCAGCTGCAGCTCTCGCAGCACACGGCTCGGCTTGTAAGCAGAGTTTATCAGCAGCGTCAATACCTGCAGCATGCAAGGCAAACATACAATTACAACACGCACATGTTATCTGAAAGTTTAAGGTATTTTATATTTAGCTTGTTAATTTTATTAATAAACCTTATTTATTAATAAAATGTAGCTTTTCAAACCATCAACTAGTTAACTAGTTATTAATGTAAGACTGTTCATATGGAGTGAATTAGCAGCCTTTTCCATCCTCTAAATTGTGTTTGCTTATTAATTCAACATTTTTCATGGAGGAAATGACTGCTCTGTGGAAGCCGATGTGTGTCAGGACATGATGTAGTAGAACAAGTTTTAAGATTCTCTGACTGAAGAGTCTGTTTACTGAGAAGAGGAACAGAGCACAATCAGCCATCCTCATTCTCTTTTTGTCCCTTTGGGGTATTATAAAACAAACCACCATTTGCTGAATGTTATACCTCTATCCCCTCTCTCTTATCTTTTTCCCACTGTCCAGCCAGAAGAAGTTAAAACATTGATAAAAAAATATTATTACTTGTTCATTGTTGATCATATACTTTTTTTATGCAAAGATACTAATATTCACTCATTGGGACTAACAAAATGTACTGCTGAGTCCAGTGGGGATGTCATTGGATGTTTTGCCTGCAGTTGATCATAACCTTAAGTCGTGTTTGTGTCTGAGAATAGAGGGACAGCAGTGCCCGCTTGGCATTCCTCAAACAGTAAACAGCTGGTCTTGCTGCTCTCACCTCTTTGAGCACAAGGACGCAGTTCCCTGGGCCAATAAACTGCGGCAGCTCTGCAATGCGTCCTTTGTTAAGGTACGGCCCAGAGAAACACCGGTGGTTGAAGTAGATTTTAGGACAGCAGTATTTTCCGTTACCCGGTCCTGAACCAGGATATGAAAGAGGAAACAAATGCTCAAACAGACACCAACACCACAGACACTCAGAGGCTGGTATATTTCAGAGTGTGGGATCCCAACGAGAGAGACCACTAACACACTACTCACCTGTCTCTGACTGGCTGGCCAGCTGCTGCTTGACAGCGTCAGGTGACTTGGGTGGAGTTCGGCTGTAGGAAGGTGAAAAGCTTAGTCAGTTGTTGAAAAGCAAATGAACTCTGCCCATTTTAAGCATTGATAAAGTCACTGCTTGCAACTTCCTGCTGCACTTACTGTTTCTCAGGCTGCACCACAGCAATCTTCCTCTCTTTTTCCACTGAAACAAAGAAATCGACTAATGGGTGCACTGTCACAACGTTAGATTTTGCCAGTCAAGATAAACAGAGGCCGCATTGTGTTTGTCAGAGCATTTATCTCATTTGGGTGAATGTGTAAAGAGTGCCTGCAGCAGGGACTTGTTGTTTACCTGCAGGTTTGATCGGGTAGACGAGTGGATAACCGTTTGTCTCACACCAGCTGACGGGGAAGATGTCGAGGGAGTCCACATGAACTATCACCTCTGGCATGGGCTGCTTTAGTCCTGTACAAATACACACAAAGCTGCTGACCTATGCTTTACGATAACCAGAACTAGACTGAAAAGACTTCAACATACTTCAACAGAATAATTTACTTTCAGCTTTGTCACATCAACCAACAAAGACAATACACACTCTTCAGTCAGCCCCTAAGAAGTCGTTTGCTGTGAAAATTTTTCCTTATCAACTTCTTACTGATGCACTTTTTGGGAGCTATACCACTTATTAAGATTTTTGGATGCTTATAAGAATATTAACATGTCATTTCTGCTTTCCTGTGACATCTATGGGTCAGAGAAATTCAGATTAGATCAACATCTTCCAAGTGACTTGACTCCTGACATGCTACTAACCAGCAAACGATGCATGTTAATCATATTTAACCCAAAATGCATTCTTGCAGTAGTTTACCATACCTTCTAGGCTCAGCCAAATGTATTGGCCTTTGACCCTGGTGACAGTAGCCACATGAATGTTCTCGGGTGACAGCAGGTTGACAGCCTCCAGTTTCATGGCCTCTTTGAAGCTGTGGTCAGACTGCTCCTGAAGTAAACACAGAGGGTCAGGCTGATGTAAACACTATTTCACAATTTGGAATATTTGTGTTCCTTGTGACCATCGTGAAATATTATACATTCATCTATATACATTTTGTACTCTGTCAGTAATAAAATACTGCATACACATCTGCAAACACAGCATTGAACCATGTTTAAACATCTCCCTGTGACACACAGTTTACACAAGATACTGGGAGGTTTCCAGTCTACGGGTTACTAGAGTTCAGTTCTTTCATAACAACTGTGGTTCTTTCTTTTAGAGCTGCAACAGCTAATCAATTAAATGACAATTAATCGACTAATTACATAATCAACAACTAATTCAATAATTCATTGATCAATTTACGCATTTAAAACAACTTTTAAAAGGATAACAAGAAATGAAGACAACATTCTCTGATCTCAACTTCAGAAAATGTCTGGTGTCTTTATTCATCAATGACCAAAAAAGTGAACCATGTTCACTGAGAAAAAAAGGCCATTAAAAGTCATTTAAAGACCTTATCTTGGCTTTTGTGTAGCAGGCATTTCCAACTTTCACAGTTCTTACATCATTATATAACCCAAACAACTAATCAATTAATCGACAGCAGCCCTACTTTCGTATATCAAAGACATGTCTGGTCTGATCTCAACCACACCATGAAAAAAGTGGTTTGAAACAGAGGATGACTTACAGTTGGGAAGCAATGTTGGGGAGCTGCTTCTGCCTCACACTGTTTCAGGTAATCTGCCCAATCAAAGTCTGGACCTTGATATCCTATGCATGATAAAATGAAGAAAGAGAGGAGACAGAAAATCAAAAAGAGAAAGATAGGACAAGTGATTTAATCACCGCTGTTCTTTATGCTCTGACATGACTGATGTTTGATGAACATTTTGGCAGTGCAGACCTGGTGGTGGGATGAGAGGGAGCCCATTTTTCAAGCTCCATTGAGCAGGGAATATCCCTGGACTGTTTCTGTGACACAGAAACGATCTCCCAGCACCCTCAGCCTCTTCAATTCCACAAAGGTCATCCATCGTCACCAGGAAGTGCTGCTCGCTGAACACCTGCAGAGGACAAAAGGCCAGTTTGGGACACTTTAAACTCATTTTTAATAAAAAGGTTGTAACCTGCTGTTTTAATTTTAAAGTTAAGTAAAAGAATGGGGAGGTTTAGATAGGACAGCAGTGTTACCACACAGATTTGATAGGAAAATCAGTTACCTTGGTGACAGTTGCAGGTCTGATGGAAATGGGGGCTGCCGGGTCAACAGCCTCCAGTTTCATTCCTTCTTTAAAACAATGAGCAGGTATGGCAGGCTGATCCTGTGATACAACACACACAAACACACAAATATTGTAAGAGGACAATTACTTCCTGCATACTGATTGAATATTAGTTTGCAAATCGACCATATGGAGAAAACAACGCATGATTTGTCAGTACCTTACTGAACTCTGCGGTCAGAGCTTCATCCTGTGGCAAGTCACTTATCCTCTGCCTCACCTCCTCCCACTCTTCTTCTGTTCGCAGGGCCAACAACTCTGCAACACACAAATACACATCAACTTTGTTATATCTATTAATATGAACTTCGTATTTCAGTCATGCCTTGACTTTGCAAACCCAGAATGTTCTTTGTCGTAGACCCTCAAAGAGAAACAAGATTCTGAAACCTTGTGGTGCTTAAGAACAATGATGAAGTAGAAATATAATTTATTCAATCATGTAAGTATGTACGATGTTTTCTTGTGTGAGTGAAATGTATTATGTATTATATAAGCACTATCTATTATGCATTATGTATTTTACGTGCTGGCCACACTAAAAAGAATTTTGATGTTGGTGCTGTGTGACTAAAACAAACAATTTCATTCGTTCATTCATTCATAAGTGCTGAATCAAGCTTCATCCTTGTTTGTGAATAACTAAGGGTTCCAAAACTGGTTTATTGTCTCACTTTATTTGAATGCTTGGTATCAAAGCCAGAGTATACCTATAAAAGCAAATTAAGATGACTGAGGTAAAATATTAAGTCTACTTTCTTTGCAGCGTTTTCATTTGTTAATTCAGAATTAAGATCTTTGAATACTTCCTTAATTCCACGTACAAGAGAAATATATGAATCTCACTCCATCACTAAATTACAATAATAGCAACATGAGATGGTGAGATTAGGATCCGTTTTATTTACGATGACTGTTTCCCCACAAGGACAAACGCTTGCCTCCACACATTGAAACAAAAACACACATTTTTCACAATGAAACTCTGACATTAAATATCAATAAGCCTTCAGCAGTGATGCTGCTAGAAGGTAGATCGGCTGTGTCAGGAGAGAGATATAGCCTCCAGTATTACTTTCATCTTTCATATTAACCGACATTGTTCACTCAAAGGGCATTAGCAGATCGTAGCCTCAAAACAATGGCCTTCCCAAACTTGCAAGGAAATCAATTTCAAGGTCTAATGGGATACTGAGATATTTGACAATTTGTTTTAGTAGTAGTACTGGAAAATGTTGATATAACTCACATAATGTAATAACTGGACAGATCTCATCAAGTGCCAAGAAATAATCATGAGATGATGTGAATTTCTAATCATTTCTTGTAAAACATCAGATCTGCCTCTGAATTCTTCATGTGTCCTTCACTGACAAACTATCAAACATATTTTCTCTGGTAGTGAAGCTTTAAATCAAACAGAATACAAACAAAAACAAAAAAATATCCCTCTTTCTTCCTTTTTGTTTTGTAGATATAAATAATTGACCCATGTTGATGCCACTGACCTGAGGGTGGCCTGAGGGTGCAGCCATGCTCTTTGGCCCAACCGGGTGGGTGGAGGCGTGGGTGGAGGTAGAACAGCCAGAGGGTTGCGGGCGTGTCTGGAAGGCCCTCTGTGCCTACCAGCCGCAGCTTCAGCCTTCCACCAACATTTTCCTCTACCTCGGCCGCCCAGGCCAGGCCTGGGTCAGCGCTGTCCTGGAGCTCCACATAGCAGCCTGCACACAGGAGCTCCACTGGGTCTCTTCCACGCTGGGGCTGCAGGGGAGGGAGGAGGGGGTGGAAGTGGAGGTGAGGTGGGTGAGGAGTGGTAAATGCAAAGCTGATAGCACACAAACACACACTTCCACAAATGAAAACACGCCTAGGCAAAGGAGAGGAATTTGTACTGGGAGAGAATGCACTGCATGACTAAGTGGCAGAACTGAAGCACAGTCACTGGAAGCTAACTAATGGCTCCCAAGAATTTCACAGGCTGTTCCTACAGCACATTTGCTTTCAGTAACACAACCTCAGTGTCATAAACAAAAGCTCAGAGCTTTGCTTCTTGTAGACGTGGGACTTCATAACACATGAAACACTTCATAAAATGGTATAAAATCTAATTGAAGTATTAGTTTGGACATTTACTTTGCTGTTTCAGACCTAGACATACACACATTGTATTAAAACTACAATAACAAATACAAAGAGCAAAATGCAAAACAAACCATGACAGTTAAATGATTGCACAGTGTGCGCGTGTGAGAGGAGGTTGCAAAGTCTGTGTTGACGACTGTGATCACCTTAGGGTATAAACTGTCAACCTGCTGCTTTTCTAATGTCATCTGTATTTACCCAATTTGCCTGGCCACTTTACCAGGAATGTGGGGGAGGTATGACTTCACAGTTACAGCCTCTACGATTTTATTTACGACATTATGTTTAATTCAAGTTGTCAAGTTAATTAAATTGGTGCTGATAAAGGAGACTGTTCCTGGAAAATAGGGAGACATCAGAGAAAGACTGAGAGCTACCATCCTGGCCTGAGCGCGCAGAGTTTGCAGAGTTTGAAACAGAGGCAGCTGCTCTGATCTTCGGCCTTACCAATTCCAGCAGGTTGGCAGGAGCACTGCACTCCTCTGCCAAGGCCTTTTCCAGCAGAGCTTCCCAGTCCTGGTGCTTCTCACGCACACCTGAGTTGGATCATACACACAGTGTTTATTTTATTGACCAAACAACCAGTTGGGCTCAGGATCACACACACACCTGCTCTCTCACCCTGAGCAACAGCATCATGTGACTACCTTCTAGATTTCACTGAAAGGAAACAGATTGTGACCTTCATCTTTGTTAACAGCCACTTATTTCCTTTCTGTCCATTTTTAAAGTTTCATTCCACAGATTGACACATCTAAATATTAAGTGCTAGCTTGTACTAATTAGATTAAGCACAAGAACTGTGTGATTTCTTCAACAATTTGCTGTAAAAGTAGTAAACCTTTAGTCAATTTATACACAAAACTATCTCAGGGATCTACAACATCAGAAAAGCATCTTAAGTGTTTTGTCTGAGACTACTGTGACAACAGCGTTTATATACTGGGAACAGAAATTGTCATTTCTCTTTGCTACACTGAACAAAAGTGCAATTACTTAGTCAAGCTCTGCTATTAAATAGCATTTTACTCCAAGTGCATGGAGGAGAAAAGGCATCTGTCCTCTCCACTGCAGAGCATCTTTATCCCCCTCAACCCCACTCCCCTCCTCCCCCCACACACCGCTGAAGCACTCACAGAAAATATATCTTCAAGTGGCAGGATCTCCTCTGAAGATCGGTCGTGTTTTACACAATTAAAAAGAAAAACAAAAGACAGTGCAACGTCTCACCCTCGGGGGCCCTCATGGTCTTTCCCTGCTGCCGGCTCCAGCCCAGAGGGTGGAGGTCTGCCGTCATGATGTCACACCAGAAGTCTGCTCGTCGGTCGTCCTGGTAGCCCTCATAGCGCAGCAGCAGTAGCTGACCGCATGTGGTGATGATGGTGGCCACCCAGAAAGCTCCATCAGTCTCCGTGCGCACACACACCTCCAGCTTCATGCCAGGGGTCAAGCCCGTTTGCAGACCCTGGTCCACCTGAACCCCGAACAGAAGAAGGGATGCACTTAAAGGCATGGACTGGAGTGGTGCCAGTATTTTAGACAGAAGGGGCCACTTGCAAAAATACACAAAGAAAAGAAAGCATGACTCATGTCTATATCTCATTTCTCTCAGCCTTTCTGTGTTTCATAATGCAGCATGTGCTAGGTTACCCTGCAGATGAAACAACCCATGTAAATAAACCTGGCTTGCAGCTACTTAAGTTGAAATCCATTATCAGTCACGTGTTACAATGTTTCACTACAGATGTGTGTCATCAGTGTTGTTATTTGTGTTTCAGGGATCTAACATTTATGGTCGACTGAAACAATGAATTATTTCATCAATTTGAGTCGTACTTTTCAACTGAGTATGTAGTTTGACACTTAACAGAAGTTACTTGAGACTGTTAGACTGCAGACAGATGCTTAGTGATAGATTATGAATAGATGCAGTGTGTTAGCTGCAAAGGTTGTCAGCACCCACATGCTTGAAGGCATGATGAGGCACGGCCACGGCTTCCGTCTCCTCCAGGTAGTCATCCCAGCTGAAGTCACAAACATCCTGAGCAGTGTCTCCATCTGGAGTGTGAGCACGCACACGCACACACGTACACACACACGTACACACACACACACATACACATTTATAACATGATTTCCAGGACATAGTATCTAGCTGAATTCACACAGGGGTTAACAAAGTAGTTCTTACCAGACTCCAGTGGCTCCTGACTCATACTGGTGCCCCCTCAAAGCCAAGACAAGGAGCTCTACAGTGGAACAGAGCTATAGTGAGTAAGTGAAAAATCAGTGTTTCAAAATGCAGGAATGCGAGCATCTCCCCGAGCCACCATTCTGGCAGTCATCTGTTGCACACTGAACCTAATCAATTCGGCAGACCACAACTTTATTCTTAACTAGTCTCTGAACTCACCACTGTGTCGGACGACTGTGAGAATGACGGGACAGGTGACGCAGCTGGCCTGCAACAATCTGCCACACGGTCTACAAGCTTACTAGTGAATGCTAAAAGTTACAAAGATAGCAGTTTAGCTCAGTTGGTGAAGCAGACACACAATGTACAGGAATCCTGGTTCAAATATTAGCCCGGGTGTGATTCTCTCTCTCCCCGTTTCCCCATCATCTCTCCTTCCTGTCCTATCAGAAATCAGAAAAGAAGAAAAGATCTGCCCAGAATATATACTTTAAAAAAAGACGTTGCCTAGGTAGCCTCGACAAGTTCGATGAATCATGCATGACGGCTTTCAGTACGCAGCTATTGAAAGAAAATATTTTTTTGTTAACAATCAGCACTCATTTTTGTAACCATAGTAGCAGTTTGAAAGCAAAGGAGCCTGACACTCAACAGGACATTAGGACTCTGCCCAGCAGCAGGCTCAAGAAAGGCACCATTCGACAGCTGTAATACAATAACCTGCACCAGGGCTTAAAAGTAAAAATATATTCATATTTCTTTCAGATTTTCTTCCTCTTCAGCCATCCCAAAATCAAGAACTGAAGGACAGAAAGTTCAGGTGCCCAAGCTTTGGTTATATATCTTGCCTGAACTGCTTCTGTCTGGTCCTGGAGTCAATGCATACAAAAGACCCAAAGTGGAGAACACAATAAAAATTACACGCCAAATTTTTACATTCGTTTTGGGGTGGCACAGGGTACCACCTACACGGCACACCAGATGGTGTGTGATGGGTGGGAAATATATTAAACTATGCTAATGTCATCCTGCCCCAACTCAACTTGTGAAACTCATTTGGGCTTTTTTTTTTTTTAAATTAGAACCTATGTACCTTTCCCTGCCCCATTATGAGGTTTTGGGGACACCGTCTTGATGTGAATGTGGTCACACACATCAAACTTTGACACTTGAAACTGACCCACAGCTTTGTGAAGACCACATGAAATGACTTCATACAACAAGAGAGATGGCGAGAATGAGAGAGAGGGGAGCTTTGGGCGTGATATCGGTGCAGAGAGCAATGTATGGGATGCTGAGGAGAGCTGCTCTGTCACGGCAGCTCCATTCAGACGGCCTGTCAGGCACGTCTTTGTCACGTTTGACGTCTCCATTAAAACCGGGGCCACCAAAAGCCACCCCCCCCGCTCTCTGCGACTGGACCGCCACTGCGACCCCTATGCTCTGACGGGATCAGGACCACCTTTCACCCTCGACCCTGCCCCAGACTCTCTCTGTCTTTTTGCCCCCACCTCCCTCTGACACACACACACACACACACACACACACACACACACACACACACACACACACACACACACACACACACACACACCAGAGGGCCTTATTGTCTCTTGGGGTCACTCTTAAAACATGAGAGAAGGAGGAAAAAAGGAAGCAGTGTGGACGGTTGCAGAAATACAGACTTTAAGTTTAAAAGACTGACACCTGACAGTGAATGTAAATATTAGAACATTTATGGTTTATGGTCATTGTTTCAATGGACTCCTGTGACCAGTTAATCATTAATGATGGTGACCAGCTTTTTACTGGTGATCCTTTTGATTCAAGTCAGGATCATTATAAATCTTAAGGAAAACCTTGCCTTCTGTTGTATAGCAGACTTTTATTAACTAAATTTATATTATGACCTGTAAGCCTTGTTCTTTTTACTATAACTAATATTCTATAATACCATTAATACCATACCATTTTCTGTTATTATGAGTGTGCTACATTTTAATGTTAAGAAGTACGCTGTTTAAAACCACTGAAAGTTTCTCAACATTTAAATTGATTATTGTTTCATAGATTGCACAGTGTGTTTTACAGGACTATTTGTAACAGTCAAAATAACATCTAGATATTGTTTTCTACATGAGCTACTACTATTACATGAAATCAACAAATTTCAAATCAACAAATTAACCACATTTCTTCAGACTAAAACCCTGTTAATTATGTCAGAACAAGTCAAAATTGAAATCTCAAAAGGTTAAGCGATCACATCATAGAATATCACATCTGAGAATAACATTTGGACTTTCCTGTGGTACTACAGGCATAGTAGGGTGCCAAAGCTGTCAGTTTGTACAACACTTCACTTATAGTTCAGTCTCTGCTTCTGTCTGTGCAGGCAGACAGGAAGAAAAGCAACTTCCCCTGTTTTGTACATTCAAAGTGGCCTGTGAGGACCACAGCGACCAACAGCCAGCACGACTCTGAATACAAACTGAAAGTCCGACTGAACCTGAAAAAAGCACACGCCCACACATAGATGCACACAGACAGGCCCACAACTGATATCCGTACTTCATCCCCCATTAATGAATCATTTTCTTGCCAGGACTTAGCATGTGATTGAGTAGCTCTTAACAGGCCTTCCTCAACCTTTTAGGTTCCTTTCACACTCTTACACATACACTTAAAGAGAAAGTGGCTTGTCCATGACACAAAATGTAACTCAATTTTTAAGAAAATTAACCCAGTACGTGATATTGCTTTTTTTTTGGTTTTGGCTGATGTCTTGGGTTAAACCACGTTATGGTACAAATATGTCTCCCTTAAAATAGTTCAGTTTAACACACCGCAAAAATATTTTTCTCTCTCAACTGTTGTGCTGACAATTGGTAGGGTAGTGACTACTTTTCAGTTGTGTGGTTACTGGTTTTGGTATTTTAGTCTGAAATCCAGAGCAGTTTAATCGGCTGTTCCAACTACTCTGACACATTTCATAGGATCCTGTGGAGAGTAGTGCCAATAAAAACCAATCATAGCGACATCTGTGGAATATCTTGTTCAGCAGGGACAGAAAAGAAGTTTTTCAATGGATGAAACCACAGCTAAAATTCACTCACTTGTTTTGTCTTTGAATGTCTTTAGGCTGCATTTACTGGTGTATTTACAATCTTATCACGCGTTTGATGTTATTACACCATTAAAGCTGTGCTGAAGATGTATTTTTGTACCTAAAAAATTTAGATATCAATAAACAGTTAGGTGAAGTTTCAGGTGAAATGGCACTGTCCAACACTTGGTCTTCTTCCTTCCCTGATTTTTACTGAAATATATAACACTGTGGTTGCGTCCAATTACCACTTAGTTCAGGGAAAAGTTGCTAAGCTCCTTTGTTTAAGCAAAGAGCGCAAGTCACATGATCATTCATGTGAGTGGCAGGCAACAAAAGCCTAAATGTGGTTTCCAGATAAGCATGAAGGGGTGTCAGATCAGTGCAGAAAGACTGTTTTATTGCATCTCAGGCATTTCTGCTGAAACCAACGATCTATGTTGGCAACTGTGAACAAGGATAAATACTGCATTCAGTCACACTAGGTGCTCTTTGCAGACAAATAGCTGAGACATGTCTCAGTGTGGTATTGATACATGATGAATTTGAGAGGTAGATGACTGTGCAGTCCCACTGGAGTTTCCCCTTCAGATTTCTATTGTGACTTACACCTGCAGAGGCAAACTGGTGAACTTTAAAATCATTTCAAACACCATTAATGAAAACATTATGGAAACAAAAAAGGATGCACTGGATACCAACACATTAGAGTCGTCCTGGTAATTCAGTCACACCATTTCTGTCGAGGGAACTTCAGCCAAATCCACAGCATTTCCTGCACTGACAACCCCAGCTCGTGGAGTCGCAAGAAAGCTGGCTATCGCCGGTGCATAGCTGCTAGAGAAAGCCCGCAAGTTGCACAATGAAAGTTAGGAAAATGAGGCTGCAGCAAGTCCCCAATATGAGAGGACGAGCAGCTGAGCATCCTCCTCCTGTCTGTCAGAGCCGAGCCGGCAGCATGCAGGGAGCTGCAACCCAGGTCGTACAACCTTCATTATGTAAGTCTTCCACACAAGAAATATACGTAGTTATTTCAGGGGCCAATCACTGGAAATTTCCACACAATCCCTTAAACTGAGAGCAGCTTAAGGTTGCACAGCTTGTAAGGGACAGAGATGGGCCATTAAAAGCACACTATCACGCCGACAGTCTAACTTTCACTCTGAGGGAAACGTGACAAAACAGAACAGGAAATTATAAAATTGTAATCTGGTGAATATTTACCCGACAGTAAACGTCTAACTATCGTGTGGGGTTCATAATACACATGGCAAACCTGGCTGTGTTCGAGTCAAGTTACTGAACGTCACAGCTTGAGCAATAAGAGCAGGCTGACGAGCAATAAGGACGCTTACACTCGACCGAACCGGACTCATCTTTTTGAGAGACGGGAAAAAAGACGAAAGCGGCTCCACAGCACAAAACACCTCTAGCAATGCGTGACAAACAACACAGAGCATGTGAATATTTAGTCGCAAAATTCGCCCCTTACCGCTAAGTAGTTTTTCCAAGTCGCTTTTTTAGATGCCGATCCTCTCCGCCTGCTAGCTCAGAGCAAGAGTGAAGCTAACGGGAGAGTGACGCTGCAATCCCGGTTTGGCTTTTCAAAATAAAACTTCCGGACAAAGCAGCCCGGGCAACCGTCGCCCCCAGCAACAGTGCCATGTTCAGTCTGGTCTCATGGGCTACAGAACCGCAGTTAAGTACTGTTTGAGCAGGGGGACTGTGTAGGTTTGCCTCGGTGATCAGAATCTAAAATGCTGGGTGTGTGGGGATAACAATGAATCCGGATTGGTGGCTGCAGATATTTGTTTTAATCAAGCAGCCGCACACCTGACACAGCTTGTTAAAAAGATCAATTAATCTGTGTCCTCTAAATATTGGGAGAAGTGGAATAAGTTGCTGACCCCTGGTATAAATGTGTGTGGATTGTGACTTGTGTCTCAAGGATTACACATACCATTTGCGGTGATATACATACTTGCTGGGCAACTTAGAGTCTCCAATTGACTGCACATTTTTGGGCTATGGGACAACTATGGGATGACTGTGAGAAAAACCAACACACACACAAGTGCACGCTCACGCACACATACACACACACACACGCAGGGAGAACAAAAACTCCACACAGAAATGGCTGTGTGTGTACAGTATATAGATAGTAATTGTTGATAATGTGTATGTATCATAATTAATGATAAAATATATCTTATATCTCTATAGTTAAAATAATTGTATTGTTTTTACATGCATACTATACAGTTATGTCAGTGGCAATTACATTTCACTGCTTGTGATAAATGATTAAAAATCTCGCAAACTTGAAACTCAGAGTCGTACATTGGGTTGCAAATCATGCAAGTGTGAGCTGGAGGCAAACATTGGACCCGGTCAATTGAACCACATCATCTGCAAAGTGCACAATCCACAACCACTGCCATCAGGATGTTTTGTGTGGAGGGTTCAATTTCATAACTTCCGGCAGAGAGCTGCTGACTTGACGCAGTCCTCACACACGACCTCATTCCAATATGGCACAAATGGCCACTGCGCATGTTCTGCCGCCTATATGCCTGTGAGCCCAACTACATCACACCGACTTCCATCTTCACACACAATAAAATATCACACAGACAGAATCAAGACAAAAATATAACTGAAAATGGACCTCAAAAGAAAATTAATGTGAAAAAATAACATTGAATTGAATACTGTAACATTTTAGGTTAATTTTGCATGAACATAAGGTGGAGCCTGAACAGTGGTTTCAGAGGTTTTATCCCCAGTGGAATCAACACTTAGTTATTGGTTGAGCTGTAATTAACTGCACATATAATCGACCTACTTATTGTGAAGTGTTATTTTCAGCTGCAAAAAGCAATGAATAAAGTAGTAGTGCTAAAGTAACTGATAAATTATGTTATGAAGGATTGTCTCGAGTTGTGAGTAGTTTCCATTAGATTTATCTTTTTTTTTTACTTAAAAATGCTCAATTAAACGCTGAATGAGCAAGTTATTTTTCCCAGATAAATCACAATAACGCCCTTTCACAGTGCACGGCACTGCTGGCACTGCGCTTCTGCTGCACAAGGCTCAAGTCGTTTTTTTTCAGGAGGAAGGAGAAACTGCTGGAAATACGCCTCACGCTGTTAGTGTAATGCTCAAAGTCCATCTATGTCGTGTTTCTAATGTGCTTTTTTTTTTCTAAAAAAAAAAAATCAGCGTTATTTGTCGCTTCGGAAGGCGTTTCCAGGAGCCTTTACAAAACCACATCTGCAGCCTGAAACAGGTTTTGCTTGCTCACTTGGACCAAATATAGGCTACTGACTCAAATTAATCCTGCACAATGGACCAACCCCTCGGATGCTTATTATAACAAAGAAAAAAAAGAAAAAAAACATCCGTGCTTTGCAATGCGTTGACGTGGAAGCGGCGAAATAAATGCGAGCTGCAGAAAAGCGATCGGATCTTGCATGAACAGTCGAAACAATCGCAGAGCCATGAATAAATCAAAAGGGGGCAGGCATTTGCTCCCAAATTCATTCAGTCATTTTGTTAAAGTGCAGAGCTGCTCTCTCTCTCTCCCGCTCTTCCCCCCTCTCTCGCTTTCTCTGTGCAAGCTTCCAAACACAGGGTCTGATATGCGGAGAATTAGGGTTTGAGGACATAAATATGCATACATTTTTTGGGTTTATAAAACGGAGTACTGTAGCATATCAGCTCATGTTTAAAGATCTGCAACTTTGATGTTGTACTGGGTTTGGGCGTTTGCATAGAGGCAAATGTCCGCACAACTTGGGAGCAGCTTTCGTGCTCAGTGTGCGCTGTCGGGTCCACGTCCTGAAGCAGTCAGAGGATTACTGCTGAGGACAGAGGACGAGGACAGGTCATGAGCCCTGCGCACTGCAGGAATGTCTCATCGTCTTTGGTTCACACGTTACATGGGGTGGAGGTGGAGGGGTTCCATTATAGCACCTGACCACGAGATGGCAGTAAATGCTGACAAGTCCTGAAATCCCTGCGGTACATAGAGGTGTTTTCGTGCCCATACAAAGGATTTCACATTTTCTGAGGTGGGGTACTGCAGAAGCAGTGCAGCCAAATATAAGCATCATTCATACACTTTCACATACTTTTTTTCTGGGTCAAATTCAAGCACTTTCAAGCTCTATTTTCTAGCACTACCTGTACCTTATAGTTGCACTAACATTTCAATAACATAAGGTTTAAATTACTAAAAATATGTTTTTGATTGGCAGTTCAGTCAGTTATATATGCATGAATACTGATGTGTAGAAATTACATGGACCATGTACATTACACTGTTACACTACATGAGTGTTGTTGACGCAAATATTTCCACGATTAAATTGTGTGACATGAATGAGAGATGTGCATGAATTTCAAAAGATTCAAAGGTTGATCTTAATTCAGAGTTTGCAATGCATTTATTCATAATCAGATGTAAAAGATGAGTAAAAAAGTACCCATAACTCAGACAGTTCATGTTAACGTTCATATTCATTTTCCATATACAGCACTATTATTTTCACATTTAAATTCCAACATTCAAGTAATATAATGCATATAAGATCCTACACAATGAAATGCCCATCCGTCCCACAAAGAATGACACAGCCTTCAACACGTACTCTACAGATGTACCATAGTTGCAACTTTCCAGTAAAACCGATGAAAGCCCAGAAAAGGAATATGTTCAATGGAATGATTCTTTTTTAAAACTCTGCTATACTTTGATGTACAAAAACAAGGTTGGACACATGGTACAAAAGGACTACAGTACTGCCATGTAGATACTGTGCTGAACATTAAACATAAATAGTTTCTTTTGAAGCTATTCAAGTCTGGGGTGTGCTCATTGCACTTCATGTTTCTCAAGACAGTGCAGTCAGTGAGGGTGGAAACTTTAACACTTCGACAAGAACATTAATTCATTTCAACAGGAAATAATTCCAAACTTTGTAGTTCAAATCTGTCTGCCTGATACAGACATCATAAGATCAGCGGGTCCAGCTGAGGATTCTTTTCACAACAGATAATATTATCAATCACAATACAACTGATCACATGAGAAATACCTGCACACACCCATAGACTTAAATGTTCGTGTTACTACACAATTATACACAGGTAACAGGAGTTCTGCAGGAGGTATCTGCAGGCAAACAACATTGAGTGAGGACTCTCGACTTGTACTTGCAATGCTAGGAGTGTGTATATATTTCTGATTAATTATAGGAGCAAGGTCTGTACCCATGAATTTAACATTACTCAAATACAGTACATGAGATTATCTGTACAGATTCAAAATGGGATCACGAGGATAAGTAAAGCATGAAGACGGACTGCATCCTTAACTAGCCCACCTGTATTGATTAGAGTTGCAGTTTTCTTTAACATGTTTTATACTCTTTTGTACATCATTACAGTTTGACAGCTGAGACAGGATTATTGGTTTAAATTCCCCCCAAAAACCTCCCTGGTTTAATAATCACATCCCCAAATAACTGAACTATAGAGGTCAGAGGCAAGCCCAAGTATTAATTGTCTAAGTATCCATCCAGTTGAACTTGACCAGCTGGAGATTA
This sequence comes from Karalla daura, assembly GCA_029224185.1. Lineage (NCBI taxonomy): Eukaryota > Metazoa > Chordata > Actinopteri > Chaetodontiformes > Leiognathidae > Karalla > Karalla daura. The sequence goes on from CM055188.1 coordinate 21,295,504, forward strand.
CGAGAATAGGGCCTATTTCAAGATGCTAGGCCTACATTGTGTCCACATGGAAGAAGTTTTGTTATCATTTTATCATGCACTCCAGTTTGGGATTGACAAAGGAGAAGCCTTTGAATGCTTCTGGGTCCATTGAGTCGATGAGGTTCTTATCCGCATGGGACAGCTTTGGCTTCTCGTTCAGGAACTCTCTGTCAAAGTTGCTGCAGTCACTGGGAGATTTCTGTGCAGGACAGGTCAGAGGTTTCAGTCAGGTTCAGGGTTAATATACTTTTTCCATGGTCGAGAATTTCTAGCACCTCATAGATACATACATGGTGACTGCGGCTTAGAGACAGCACAGTTTTCCATTTATACCTTAAGCCCCCTTAATAGCATTCCCCTTATACCTTAAAGGACCTCTACCACCAGTGCATGAATGGGAGAGAATAGGTGAATGTGACTTGTATCTGTAATGAGCTTTAGGTGTTCATGAGGACTAGAAAAGTCCAGTCCATCCAAAGTTACACAAGTAGATGTTATGTGGCACAAAATCTATTCGGACAGAAATGCATACCATATACATATAAATACATACCACTTTGGGCTTAAAGGGAGGGTCGATTTGTCTCCTTTCCAGCGCCGGCCAGTTGATGGTTCTGAAGAATAAGTGTGCACGGATGTCTCCCACCACACCCAGCCTGCGGCTGGGATCTCTCTCAAACAGCTAAAAATGACAAAGAAAACAAGCAGCCATTATGATTGTAGTAACAACACTTTACAAGTTCATGGGATACAGTCCTGGAGAAATAAATGCACTGAAAGTTAGTTGTGTGTTTGATATCAACCCTGCCTCTGCTAAAGGCTTCCAGTGTACACAGTGTATGTTTCCTGATAGTTACCAGCTCCAGCAGGCTCTTGGCCTCTTTGGTGATCCAACGAGGGTAGTGTGGCGTGTCCGACCTGATGGACTCGAACAGCTCATCCTCATCATCACCTTGGAAGGGTGACTGACCAATCAGCATCTCATACACCAGCACACCGAAAGACCACCAGTCTACAGAAAAGGTGTACTTCTGTCCCAGCAGGATCTGAAAAGAAATATGCATTCAGAAAATACACTAGAGGATGTGTGACGTGCCACTACTGCTACAGTGAAACAAAAACAATGTGACATTGCAGAATAGATTAATTTGAAGGCAAAAAATAAATGGGTTGTGGTATGTAATCATACAGGCAGAGAGGCTCACCTCTGGTGCAATATAGTCTGGTGTCCCACAGAATGTGGTGGCTCTCATCTCTCCGAACACATTCTCTTTGCACATGCCAAAGTCTGCTATCTTTATGTGTCCGTCCTTGTCCAGCATCACATTGTCCAGCTTGAGATCTCTGAGGAAAGACACAAAGGTAAATTACAAGTACTTTCAGTGCCGTAGTAAAACTGAAGAAAAGAGATTCAGTTCTGGTTTACCGTACAGTAGCGGGTTGAATATGTTATGCCATAAGACTGTTGGATCTTACCTGTAGATGATTCCTTTTGAATGGAGGAACTGCAGTCCCACAATTATCTCAGCAGCGTAGAACCTGAAAGGTGAAAAGAGCCAAATAAACATTGAACACACGTGTACTGTGATTTCAAGATCAGGATAACAGATTCTTCATAGAGGTAAATGGCAGTTATGTTACTCTGTTCTTGAGACACTGTCTCTGTCCACTTACGTGGCCCTGTTGATATCGAAGCGCCCTTTGTCCTGGATGTGGAACATCAAATCTCCTCCATTCAGGTACTCCATTACAAAGAAGAGGTGCTCCTGCACAAAGCAACACAATATTGTCAGCTGCCTTTCACAGAGAAATGAGACATCAAAAGTATGTGAAAGAGACTGAATACAGCTGGGAGTTATCACAACAGCTCTGGTTTATCAGAGGACATGCATTTAAAAACAAGTGAATATAACAAGTATATGTGTGCTTACTTTGGACTGGAAGGTAGAGTAGAGGTGTGTGAGGAAGGGGTTCTCCCAGGCAAGGGACAGGACTCTTTTCTCAACCATGGTGCACTCAACGTCGTCATCCATGAGGACTACATCCTTCTTCAGGACTTTCACCGCAAAGTACTGTCCCTGTCCCTTCAGCTCTGCCAACAGCACCTGTGCAGTCACAGTCATTCACAGTAAGCACTACAGTATAATCAAATTAGTTTCAAGGAGTCAAGTTTGAAAATAAATATGACTATGTAATTGTCAGTAAAACATGATCATTCTTATTTTTGTGTTGTCTGCAGTTAAAAACTTAAGCTATGAGATAACTGAAAATTTGCCTACTGAAAGTAATTTTTTTCTACATACACAGGAGTTTGTGCATTTTTAGGGTAGTCAATCACTACCCTTTAGATTTAGGAAAGAGATATAAAATGGAGACCACTGGGCATACCTTGCCAAAGCTGCCTTTTCCAAGCACCTTTTGGAAGACCAGGTGATTGAGAGTGAGACGTATCCGTGAAACTGAAGGCGAGGCTGGCGTTGGGCTCAAGCTCTCAACTGTCTTGGCATTGCCATCTGCTACAAATACACATATGAAACCATGTGGTAAATACATATGCAAACATGAATCCAAATATACATACACAAATGTACATACATATAGTTAAACAGACTGTGATGGAATTGAGCACATTTGACCCTTCAAATTAAAACTTGACTATACTTTATACTATACAATATAGGTAAAACATCTCACCATTAGGGTCTGTTGTTGCACTCCGGATGTCTTGGTAGACCCCAATATCTGCTGCATTGTCATCGGATTTCTTCATTGATTTCTACGGATAAAAAAGTTAAGAGGTTTGATGAAACCTTGATGATACGGAGCACCCACGTAAATTGTTTGTTAAACAAAATGCGTATTATTGCCCAAACCTGGGAGACTTGAGACAGAGCCTCTGCCAATAGCTTCTGGTTGATTCCACACAGATTGGCCACTTTCTTCTGACAGTAACTGTGTACATTCATGCCACAGTCTGGTTAGAGGTATTGGTTGGGAAGCCAGAAAAAAAAGAAGAAAAATTAAAAATGAGAAGTGAGAGACATAGTCATAATAGGAAGAAAAAATATTAATCTGTAAAAAAACATAATGAAGACACTCACCTTCACATTTAAGGCCTTGTCTGTACAGACCCCACAGCAGGCTGCCACAGTGGTCGCAGAATGTGGGGCTCTTGTAATTATAGTACTTGAAGCGATGTGGCATATCAATCTTGAAGCGCTCTTTCTGGAACTACAAGCATACAGTCATAAATCGGTAAAATAAACCAGTCCAAACCAGAACCAGTCCATCAAAATAAAGCACGATACGATACAAAGTCATACACAGTCATCACTGAACTTTTAGTAATAAAAGCTGAAACTGAAGGAAGAGAATAGAAGAGGAAATATCTTTGTTTGTCCCACAACAGGGACATAGAAAATGAAAAAAGAAGAAAAAAAAGTAAAATAAGAAATTTACTGCCAATGTCAAATCTGAGCTACGGTTTTGTCTGGATGTTAGAAAGAGGTAACTTTACTCACCACAGTGTCACGACTGTTCGCTGCAGTTCCAGTGCATCTGCCAATGATTATATCGATGCATTTCTTATGGATTGCCGCATTGCATTCTGTATCAGACAATAATTAGACAAAGACAAGAATTTGTTTTGACTGTTAAGAATTCTGGACAAACAGGTTAAATAATACAAATATGATAAAATAACAGTGTGGTGAATATCATGTTAAAAGAATTAAATCATTTTTTTCAAGTTTAATCCCAGGAGCTACAAAGGAGCTCAAGACAGTTAAGAGCTGAGTGAATGAGTACTGCCTGGAGCTGTACTCAGACTTTTACACAGATAGCAACAATGTAATGGGGAAGATACAAAAGACAGTGTACATTAGTGGCTAGCTCATAATAGATACACAAACATTATTAGACACATAAACATAAATTAATAGATACATTATTAGATACACATAAAAAGTATGAGTTGGTCAGTTTTTTTTGCATATGATGTTAAGAAGAACTTGCTACACATGGAATAGTTCATAAAATGTAAACACTCACGTCTGCACTTGTAGCCTTGTTTGTTGAGCCCCCTGGACGGGTGAGAGAGACAACACATTTCAGTTGTTGACCATGCCATTTTCCTTTGCTTTAACTTGGCGAGATGCCCATTAAATGAGAACTGAGTGGATAGTGATGCCATATAAATAGCATCAGCACGTTCATTGTCTCATTTATGTAGAGGCTACCAATCTAAGAGGTATATCTGCCCTTTCAGAAAGCATTGTGAAACGACTAAAGAGCATAGTAAAGGCAAAAAGAACTGCTCTGGATTTCATACAGTTGTAACTCATTTGTTATTTAGATAATTGGACGACATCTTTCACATCTGATGATGCAATTCAAACTTGTGTGTGTGCAAGTAGATTGGAAATTGTGTGGTTTGGGAGACAGAGGAAGAAGTAATCTCTTAGGTCGTAGCAACATCTTGGAGTAAAACAGTTGAGATGTGAGTGGAGGGTTTTTGTTTGCACACATCAAATTAATGTATCCATCTATCCATCCATTCATTCATTATCTTATCTGATTTGTCTCTTACTGGTGTCATAGGGGTCTGCATGGACAGGCTGCTAGTCCATCACCAGGCACACACACCATTCACTCTCATATTAACACCTAGGGGCAATTTAGAGTGTCCAACCAACCTAACTATGTGTTTCTGGACAGTTTCGAACCCTGAGTGCTTAAAGAGAACCCACTGTCCAAAATGGGAGTGGAGACCTTTTTGAGGTAACTGTATTAGCCACCATATATACGTTTATTATTCAGGGTATAGGGTATTTGGTGTCAGGTTAATGTAAATATTTTTGGTAGAGTTGTGAAATATTGGTGGTGTTGCGTGTGTGCTCTGGTCAAGTTATATAAAAGGGGTCGATCTCAGTACTTGGGTATTTGTGTTGCAGTTATTATGTGGTGCTGTGCAACACTAAAAATGATGAACTGTATCTCCTTGGTCCATGTTATCCTCATCCACTTGCCTTAGCTCCCCAAGCCTTAGTAACACAGGTTAATGCAACTGACACAGTTGGAAAACAACATGACAGCACTGTGGGATTTTCCAAGACTGTGACTCACTCTCACAATAGCAGCCCTGCTGTTGTTTCCACCAATACCAACCCCCCACAGCCTGCTTCACTAAGGAAAATAGAAGCACTACCAATTGGTCTTTTAAAGAAACACCCATGGGGGGCTGGAGTTCTCTTATTGGAACGCTGATATTTCTTATGGTTCCCTGAAAACTCACAAATAGTGACAGCACAAATTGTCTGCAATTATCAGACTCTAGTCTGTGGTATGACAAGATGGCAGGTAAATTAGCTGCTTGGAGATAAGTCCTGCCTGGTCAGACGAGCATTAGAGAAAAGGAAATGTGGGCCTTTAAGTCTCACCCAGGCATTTAAATGATATTCAAGACATGCAGAAGGTCAAAGTCTAAGTGACAGCACTATTTGATATGCTAACTAGTTAAAGTACACAAACATACTGGTGACATACTGCAACAAGGACAGGACTTGGCAGCTTACCACAGAAACTCTCTGCAGACAGAGCAGAAGGTAGGCTGGCCAAAGAAGGTGGCTATGAACTCATGGTTCTTGATGTTGTGAACCTTAGGCTGCCTGAAAGCTCCTCTCCTTCTGTTGAGGGTTGTGAGTCCATCCTCAGGAGAAACCTTCATTGATGGCTTGGACACAGCTGGAGAGGGGGAGATTAGTTTTGTATTATTGACTGAACATACTATTAATTGGCATGTTAAGACAAACATGACAGACATCAGGGTTGCAGTGTGTAGGCTCTTATTAATTATATATGCAATAAAAAAATCTATCTAATGCTGTTTACTAATGTGCCTAAAGTGGGCATTTTCATCAATTAGTAATCAGCTTTAAAAGCCAAGGAGCCTTTATCCAACAACCTTATTTACCAAAGGAGGAGGTTGTAGTCACAGCTGCTAAACAGGGACTAAATGGGGGAAAATGCAGTTTTGGACAAGTGGCTTCAACTGACGCAAGCCAACAGGGTGCGGTCAAAAGTCAGCCTGAGAAGACAGCAAAAGAGGCGTGAGAGAGGTAAACAAAGAGGGCAGAAACTTAAGCAGCAAGAGGGAGGGTTGGTGGGTGTTAGGGAGAGAGGGAGGGACAACTGAGAAAGGGAGAAGCCTAAAGCATCGACAGATAGACAAGGAAAAGTGGGAAGAGTGATGAGATAAGGAGATAAACTAATTTCCTCTGTGCCGTTCTGGTGACAGATGTTTATGTTTGGAAAGCGCCTCAGTGAGCTGAGCCAAGATAGTGGGAGTGGGAGAGAAATAAGACAGACAGAGGAGGCAGACAGGGTTGGGGGCTGTTCACACAAGCCTAAAAATACCCCTGGCTGCTTTTCAGGAAACCTGTGGAGTGTGTAGGAGGGAGCTGATGGAGTATGGAGCTCTTTCATAACGGCAGGCACACTCCCCTCTCATGACCCTCTCCAACCCTGAACAGTGAACCCTCAAATGTGCTACTGCCGAGCAGAAACTCCCTCTGAATTAAAAAGGTTTGTGAATCTAACTTGGTCCCAGTGAGTACAGAAGACTGGGCTCTCTGTGTAGGGTGGTGAGCTGACAGCTAAATGCAGCACTGTCAGCCATTAATGCTCCACTCAACTTCTGCTTCTAACAGCTGAAGTGAAACTGAAATAGGTTTTTGAAAGCATATGACTTAGCTGACTCACATGAGCCCTTTATTAGACTTAAGTACAGCCTTTGAAAATGTTGACCATGAAATCTCCTAAATCGACTTTGGTAAGATAAACTTTATCTTACCAATAGAGAATTATTTGTAAGTTTTAATCAGTGTTTGTCTATGAACTATAAACTGAATTGCAGTTCAATACTAGGTACATTTCTTTTAAATCATTACATGGTGCCACTGGGTGATCATCAAGTCACGTCATCATTGTAAAACATGGCTTTACATTGCTGTGTCTCCTGATGACACAGGCCCCATAAATGCCCTTCTTAATTGTACTTTAAACATTAAGTCACAAATGTCGGGAAACTTCTTGCAGCTCAACCAGGACAAAACTACAGAAAAATACATTAAATACTGTTAATGTTAAACAGTGAAGTAAACTGGATTAAATTGGATTAAATTGGAGGCTCTACAGCATTAAAACCATATGATAAAGTTAAGAATCTAGAAGTTGTTAGAGTTAATCTTTGACCACCACATAAGAAATATCACCAAGATCGGGTTTTACCATCTTAAAAACATTGCCAAAGTCCATCCATTTCTTTTTAAAGCCAACACAGAGACACTGATTCATGCTTTTATTACATTTAGGACAGATACTGCAATTCTTTTCTTACTCGACTTGATTAAAAAGAACATTATTGCACCGTTACGACAACTCCAGAATTCAGCTGCTCATGTGCTGACGAGAACGAGAAAGAGAGCTCACATTACACTGATCTGAAAGTCCCGGCACTGGCTATCTATGTGCCTAAGGATCAATTTTAAGATTCTTTTACTGGTCTTCAAAGCTCTTGGTGGTACTATAGTAGTCTGCCCTACAGTATTTATCAGATCTGCTTTTAATTTATCAACCACCCAGAGCTTTTGGGTCTTCAGATAAAGGTCTTTTATTAATTCCTAAAGTAAGAACCAAAGCTCACAGTGAGGCAGATTTTTACTACTACGCTCCACATCTGTGGAACAGCTTTCCTGAAGACCTGAGAACAGCTGGAAATATGGACATTTTTGAACACAAACTGAAGACATACCTTTTTAGCCTGGCGTTTGATTAACACTTTATCGATAGCCTTTATCAGTACATGTCGGTACACTGAGCTGTCTCTCCTCTTTGCCTCCCTCCTGAGCCAGGGTCTGTTCGGCCCTGCTTAATTCCTACTTTTTATGGTACAAAGCGTGGTGTCTGAAAATTACTATGAAAATAAAATTTGATTGATGTGCTGAGGAATATGATCCTAAAGTGGATTATTTGCCATGCTTTTCATTGTGTTCAGGAGGCCTAGTCACACCAAAACATCCAAAGGATTCAGTTTCCCTTTAATTCCTGACAGGATACATAACGATATAAACCTCTTGATAAAAATACAAATGTGAATCATTTTCCCTGAGCCTGCTGAACACATTGGTATGCTGTATGCATACTGCATACACTCATTACTGTGGTTAATATCTCAGCTGCATATTCAAAGTACAACAGGCCCGAAGCCCAGTTCCTGCATGGCCATGAAAGATGGACTCAGAACTGGCTCCATGGCCACAGCTACATCAGTGGACATAGTGGCAGGTATACGGCCAGCACAGATAAAAGATGTCAGCTTCCAGATCCTAGTCTTACAGGTTGTTTTGTAAAGGATACAAGACATACACGCTTAAACACGTGTGCCAAGCACAGTTTGAGTGTTAGAACCCCAGATTTTGTAATTCCAGTAGAGGGCGCTACATAATCAACACTGACAATGTGTGGTTGTCTGTGGATCCTCAAAAGAGTAGAGGGCCAGGGTGTAAGCATGGGGGGAGGGGGTGACCGTATACCAGACACCCACCCCACACTCCCTGGTGGTCTAGTGGCTAGGATTCGGCGCTCTCACCGCCGCGGCCCGGGTTCGATTCCCGGTCAGGGAACAGTGCTTTTCACATAGTATACAACACATTCAATTGCAGCTGGGTCCCACAAGAAAAGAGTAGTTAGATTACTTTGGGTAGAATGACATGGGAGATTCCTGTCTAAATATATTGTCAAATTTCAATTACACTGTGAATAGGATGACAATGACAGTTCTGGAGTTGCTTTGATGGCTGCTATCAGTGAAATGTTATCAGTAGAACAGAAGAAGAATCTGTCTCTATTACGTCCCACAACGGGGACATTTCAATCCCAAACCACCTGCATTTGGCTATGATGAAGCAGAAATTAGTTTAGTTTTAAGTTCCTACTCACAAAAGTGTTTCTGCTAACTTAAAATGAAACAATTTGTCATAAGGTTACCAAGGTCTCTAGGCCAACCAGATTTACCTGCATCACTGTCCTCCAAGAAGTACTGTACAGCCATCTGGACTTTCCCTGAAGGATGAAGGTCCACCCAGAATTCAGCGCGACCATTGGTTTTGGACTTCTTACAGCGTTCTGCAAGTACAGACACCCCCACTGTGGCTTTGGCCAGTGGCTCCTCGGTGGTCTGCATGAGGACCACTTCAAGGACTCGTCCTTCATAGATATGAGCATCAAAATTGGATCTCCAGCCTGGATACATGGTGGGTTTCCTCTGGACCAAGGTCTTTCCTCGCTCTGTGAGAGAATAATTGGTATTTTTACTTTTTCTTAGTTAAGGGTTGTAGTTAGGTTTTGTAGTCTTTTGAGCCTGGCATATGGCGGCACTTAAGGCAACTAGAAAGACATCTGGTCTGCATATCTCTGTGAACATCAGCACATACCTGTGTTGACGGACTCCTTCATCTTGATGGCACAGATGGGAGGCTCAGACAGAGGCGGCAGTGCACCCACGTCATAAGCATTGAAGGCAATACGGAGGAAAGGTGCCATGGTGACCGCTCACCTATGCCTCCTGGAACAAAGACATAAAGTCACTTTGAGAGCATGCATTAGTACAGGCATTGTGTACTTGTATTGCTCAAGTTCTACGCTTGAAAACAAGAAGGAAGAAGAAGCGTGGCCTTAGATGGGAACTAAAGAGGAAGTAGAAGTTTCTAACTCTAGACTCAATTTTGGAAACTACCTGCTAAGCAAAGAGAGAGTTGGGCACACGGGTGATTCCTGTGCACATGACAGAGCAAAAGAAGCATTTGTGTAGGGGTTACAACCTGATAAGTCGAGTGTTTTTTGCTAACTTCCTGATTTAAAATCAGTCAATTATTTCAAAAGCATTGTTGTACTTAATTTTGTTGTACATGATCTAACCTATATTTTGCAAGCTGCTTCATTGTTACTGAGGTGCTTGACCTCTTTTAATGTTTTCTCTGCTAAAAAAGTATATCTTACAATGTGAAAATTATATGCTTCACAAATCATTTTAAAAGCAGAAAGCTTCGACATAAATTGCAGTTGCAATAGAGACCGCCTGCTTGGTTTACGTAAGTTTGGTCAGGATGCCTCTCTGTGTGTTTCATATGCTTCCTGTTAAAGTGTTTGTTGAGGGGTTTGAAAACAGGCCTGGTGCCTTCTATTCCTTGACTTAAGAACCCAATATTTGTGTTATAATCAAAGCACTCTCAATCAGAATGATCTGATTGGATGGGATCAAAAGGATATATTTTCTTACCATGCACCTTACACACAAAACCCTTTTGAGTGAGCAGCTAGAACAGCAGAAAATATAAATAAAAATAAAATAATGTGGGTGTGTGTATTTCAGAGGTATCACATTCATCAAATCTACTCACATAGTACATTAAGAAATCAGTTGAAAAGGAGAACATCTTTTTCACAAGGCTCCAAGCACAAAGCTAACCATATGGTGTCAAAGGGACACACACAATCAGCTGAAGTTCAGTACGTTAGTACGTGCTTACATACTAAGCTGTGTTACAGTCAAACCAACGAAAGTAAAACTAGTGTCACTTCCCCTCCAGAGACCTTGTTAAGATATTTTATTGCATTTCTTTTCTCAGTTTAGCAGCCGACCAACCAAGCCTTGTGTCGTATTAAGAACCTACTCACTGAACATTTCACATTATTGAGGCACAGACAGCATATCAAAAACTAAATCAGCAATAAAGCCCACCAGAATACCACAGCATTTTTTATGAGTGGGTAAGTTCCTTAACTTGATCCCCTGTAGCTTTGGTCTCTTGGTCCATTAACATAATCTAGGCTTGACAGTCATTTCAAAAACATAGGTCGCCTACAATTGCGAGCAAACTGCATCTGTCTAACCACACATTAATCTTAGGCATCTCTATAAAATAACATTTCTAAACACTATTTTCAAAAAGTGACATTCAGAAATGTGTGACTGAGTGTAAATATGAACATTTACCTCCAACACAGAAGGATTCAGCTGCTTCCTTTTTAAATAATGAATTGTTCACATGGATAAAATGTTCATGTTCCTTTTCACATTGCTGTATATCGTGCATTAGGAGGCCCTCAGTGACTGAGCCAGCATGCTGTTTAACACGTCTTGTAGACTGTTCAGTCTTCAAAGGTAGCTCACATGCTATTTTGAGCGATGGTTAGCTCCTGATCATGTTCTGAGTGCCCGCTGTGATATGCTCTAAAAGTTTAACTTTCTAGAGAGGAGACAGCTAGCATGGTCTCAACAGTGCTCTTCATGCACCCGAGCCATTTTGTGAGAGGAGGTAACACCCTGATTGAACTGTACTTATTCACCCTGATTGAACTGTACCATTGTATGGAGAAATGTGGTACTACAAGATGTTACCGTGCATGACAATAATTGAACAGGTCTTGGGTGTCCAGGTGTGCACACAAGCACACTTCTTGACAGACAGGCTCACTCAGATTCATTTGTGTGAAGAACATGGCAGGGCGCTACTGTATATAGGCAGATCTGAGTTCTGAATTGGTTTCATGGAGAGGTGAATGACTAACACTGGCATCTCAGTGTGCACAAATAAGGGCCCCTTTGAGCAGGTCTCTTAAATTTAACTCCTGCAAAGGTCTGGAGTTATTCAGTAGCCAGAACATAGGTTAGACAATGTCAACAGTCTGGCTTAATTATAAGTTAACCTCCTAGCAAAACGGCATGCAAGTTAGAGCTGACATTTAAGACTATCTTAGTAACTGATGGTCCTATGTAAAACACACAGCAAGTATTTTCAAACCAGAATGAAATGAATGAAAGGACAGAAAACATGTAATGCAACAAAGTTTCATATAGATGTATTTGGGTTTGACTGCACAATTGCTATTTCTATTCACTTTCTGTATGCACAGTTAAGGGATGCAACCTAGACAGTATGCAAAACATGGGAGACATTAAAACAAATAAGCCAGTTTCTGAATGTCCATACCCGCACACAAAAAAAGGCTTTCAGTCAGCCAAGATTAATACAAAGCCAGCCAAAGCTACCTTCTTTTCTTACAAAATCACCTAGATTGCAGTGGGATCAAGTTGGACAAGCATCAGAGACACCATGTTGTCATTTAGGTTAAGTAAGGATATGATTATGACATGAAATGAGCCTTAAAGCAAAACTCAAATTATGAATAATAACAACAATTAATTGATAAAAATAATGGAGGATTAAGATGCGAGACAGAGGGGACCCGAATTTACTGACTGTACTGCTCTATTACTCTTATGTTGAGATCCTATTACTTGCAGTACATAGATGTAAACATGAACGCGATTGTTATTAAAAGGTTTAGGAACGTAGGATGAAGCTACACTGAAAGGGAATACAGAGCTAGTACAATACACAACAGTCTTACATTCATAAATGACATTTTGGGAATTGTGTATATCCAGCTGTCCTGCTGAGCAGTGTGTCCAGTGGGCAGACTGGGATACGTTTTTGTTCTGTGCGACACCGTAGGCTTCCTTCACAAGCCACTGTGTCTGACTGAGGTCAGGAGGGTTGAGAAACTATTAGAGCTCTCATGATACTGCTGTGCCCACGCATGCACAAATACAGACAAGTACAAAAACAATATTATTTCATGTCCACATTATACACACACCCGGGCACACAAAGTATGTACACATACACAAGCACTAGTACATAGAAAAGAGAGCCTTGTTTCCCCCAGGGAGAGTGGAAAAAATGAGCACATGCAATTGGGGAAGGGGTGGGTAGAGGAAAAGAGCAAAAGAAAGGGAAAGAAAAAAAAAACAACACTCTGGAGAGCAGGCCAGATTCAATGATAGTAGCAGATTTGCCTTTACAAAATCCAGCAATGAGGTGGACTTCCAGTGATATTTATATTATTGGTCTCTGTCTGTGTGCGGCCTGAGAAGTCTTTGGAGACTTTTGATCCAGACTAAGTTCTAGTAAATGTAAAGTGGGCCTTTCGGCATGTGACACATATGCTGACGCTTTAAAACACCCAAAACATTAATCAACTGTACACTTCTGGGAAGAGAGAATAGAATGTAGAAAACATGACAACAGCAAGCTGTATATTATGAGAAACATGTCACTGAGAGTTGCTGAAGGCAATCAGCTTGTCTCTGATGAAGTTTAAGTGCTCACGTTCCCACAACTGCACTACGTGCTTGAGCAAACAAGTAGAATGCTATACCTCATACCATAATCTGCAGTTGTTGGGAAATGATACAGATCTTCCAACTCACATAAAACACAATGAGTGACGTCTGGATGTCTACAATTCTTGGAGTGTCATTACAGTGCTGCAGAGCAAGGTATAACAAACAAGTCAAAGGCTTGGTATGTGCTACATCGGTGGGGGTGTCACTTCACGGACGGAGTGATCCAGCAGGTCTAGCCGGTTGGGGAGCTACTGTGTGTCAACTTTTCATCAGCAGGTCTCAACTAAGACAGGTGCAAAGCAAGCTGGAACAGTAAAGCTATTTAAAGGTATTTTCTTGGAAGCAGCCTATTTCCTTTTTAGTTATTATATATGTGAAACGTATGATTGCAATTATTATTATGCAAGATATGTCCTGGATAAATTGCCCAGGCAAAGTGGCTGATTTTGATGTTGATGTTATCTGATCGAAATAAACCATTGAATTCATTCATTCATTCAAGCTTCTTTCACAGAGTAAATGACGCATTATGCTAAATGTGTATTTGATGACAGTAACTTGAATTCAGCTAAATGGAAATCCACAAATCAATGGCAGCAATCGTTGCTATTTAACGAAAACACAGCAGACACTGCTATAATTGAGCGATATCTTTGATATATTTTCAGCTGAAATCTGAACAAAGGAAGTGTAAGCCACCACAATAACATAGCATAAAGAGGATTTGATTGAGTTTAGTTTTGAACTCTGCTGACTCTATAGGCCTTCAAACCTGCCCCAACCATAAAATAAAATAAAATCAATTTTAATAAGCTGGTTCAGTTGCAAGGTCCTAATAGTGTATATGCTGAGTCACTGGCACTTTTTAATAAGAGAGCAGAATTAAACAATGCTATTAGTAATACATTTTCTTACTTGCATAAGTCAAAATGTCTGTAATGGAAAAATCAGTGGCACTGATTGTATCTGCTATGACTCAGCTTTTGATTACCCTGACCTGTGCGACTGAATTTCTTCACAGGTGTTTTCATCATATGTATGTCAGGTGGTGTTTGTCTGCATACAAAAGGAGTGACTGTGCTGTGGGAGGGCTTTTAAAAAGTTCAAAATTAGGTCTGCCTCGGTGACAGAAGACTTTGAGCAATGAAAACCGGCCTGACGGGATGCTAAATGAGGCTCGAGAATAAAAGTAGGACGTAGGTAACGTCCATGTGTGCTGATGATTTCGGTCAAGTAAAGCTGGAGTTTATGATGATATCATTCATCATGATGTTATTTAACACAGTAAGATAGTGCTATCGGATGATATTGTAAAAGGCATTGTTAGTTTCTAGATGATAAAGTTTCTAAATGATAATTACCTGTTGGTTTCTGTTGTCAATCAAAAGTAGAAAATGTCCGTGGCCCTATGGCCATACGGATTACTGTGGCATATTCACAAACCAGTAGCAGGAAATGTACAAATTGAATATGCTATCAATTTTCAGAATCAACTATATAATCTTTGGCCTCTCTGTCCTTACACTTTGTGCCCTTAAAGCAGTAGCTTCAAGAACTTTCAGAGAGCACAAAATAGGCAGCTGAGGGTGAGAAAGAGCAGTTAGTAAAACACAAAGACCCTGAGCAGGGAGGTGGGCCAGTTCATGGGCTGGCAAATTGGAGCTGAACAAACACAGGAATATAATGAAGCATGGTGAGACTGAAGATAATAACCTGTGTGGTTGTGTGTGTAAACATCTATTGCATGAGACTGGTCTTTACAATAGCTCAATGAAATGTAATCCACACACATTGGAGGTTAAATGCTGATCATGAAAATGTATGTTCTAATGTGATATTTCTATTAATTTTTGATATCTGCAGGGACATCATTATACTGCTTTCACATTACAAGACAGAGAGCTTAAAAGCAAATTTAAGTTTCCAGATTTGCCACGTGCATGATCCATACAATCAGTAATCCACATTATGAACTTCATAAGATTATTCTAAATTTGACACCACTATGCATATACATGAAATTAGAAAATGGAGAGAAAAGACTGAGACAGTTGGGAATGGCTCCAAAACCAACAATCAAGGAATCATTGACCAGTAAACAGCGTCAGATCAAATCGTTACGATGGGCTATGAATAAAGCATGCAAGATTGTTTAAATGCAAGCTTGGGAACGGTTTATAAAAATAAACATTAAAAATAGTTTATTTGGAAATTATTTTCATTTGTGTTATACACATTGGGATTTTTTTTAAAATCACAGTTGTGACTGACTGAAGCCTGCACCAGAATGGGTCAAAAATCTTTACGATGATTGAACATTCAATACAGTGTGAATGGAAGTGGTTCATGCAAACATAAAATGAAACTTTAACTAACACCTTTGATGAGACAGGGCAGACTTTGAGCCCCAATCAATCATTAGTAACAATTTTCCTAGTTTTGAGATATAAAAATCATGCACCTCAAACGTAAGTCTTTCAAAACTCTCCCTAATCCACAAGTCTTTCACAAAGGTGACGTGTATTACTGCCGCATTAGCACCACCTTGAAAGCACATAACTGCACTTGTGCCTGCACACACACTAATAACCTCGAACAAAGCAGCCTTTAATGAATTTCAGCGGAGACTGCCTTGAAAGAATCAAAGCCTCCCTTTCTTTCACTAACCAGGGTTAGTGTCGGACTCCCTCTCCCCAACCACACACAAGGGGTGGTTATGTCAACAGTACATTACTGATGTACACCTACAGGCAAAGCTAAATAAAATAAATAAAGAATCTAAGACTGTGCCTCTCTTTCCCTTTCTCGGGTGCACATTCAGGAATAAGGTCAGAGTGGGACAGAGAAAACAGTGAGTGAGATCTGAAGAAGAGTGAGCTCAGGTTAGCTCATTCAAGGTCAGAGTCAGATACATTTCTGGTGTGATGCATACAGTATACTCCAGTGGTCTCACTATGTGCCTTGAATTGACCTAGAAAAATCAATGCCGGATCAGACTTTTAATAACTCCTTACTGGATGTTCAGGCTGACAGTAAACTGTCACTGTAATGGAGTGATAAACCTTTTCTGTGTTAACCCCCCCCCCCTCACCTGCCCTCTTCCAGTGAACTCACTGGCATGGTGTCAAACCTGCAATCCCAGCCCAGAGAGAACCGTGCCACTATGTGTGTGTATGTGTGTGTGTGTGTGTGTGTGTGTGTGTGTGTGTCTGTATATGAGTGTGTGTGTCCTCTCTCCACATGCATTAAGAGCGGTGTCCATTTCTGCCATGCACGCAGTTCACAAAGCCTTGGTTAAGACAAACAAAATAGCATTCAAGCATGGAGCACCAATCAAGTGTGTGTGTGTGTGTGTGCGCACGTTAGATAGACACAGGCCAAGGGCAAGTAAAGAGCGAAACTATCACCACCCAGTGCGGATTTAGAAAACTCATGCCACTTGCCATTGTCTGAGTCACTTTGTCCCTGTATGGAGTTTTAACAGAACAGCTCTGACAGGATGCTCTAAAATATATAACCTTTGATGCTTGCATGGTGTGGATATAAACCAGTATTTAGAAAAAGTGGGTACAAACATATAAAATAGAGGAAAATATTATAATACAAAAACTAGTAAAAACATGCTATAGACGCTATCTGCACATCTACAAGGGATATAAAATTGTTGCTTGGTAAAACACAGATTGTGATATTATGGCACAGAATGAATAAATCAAATAACTGCGTTCTCATCTAAAACACAAGTGCCAATTTTGCCTGATAAAGTAAAAGATAACAATCTAAATCTGTAAGCATCTAAGATTACTGACGTGCTGGTTTTTGACTCTTCCTTTGCTGCACCTATTGAATCTTACGCCAGTCTGCCATCCTGTCTCAAATTAAATTATCAATTATGCATACGCACTTATACTAATCTAATATCAGCCCAAGCATCGTCTGAAATCATACGACTGGATGATGTGTTGACGAGTGCCTTGTACTATCGAGGGATCAGTGCTGCATGAGCAACTCCTCACTCAGCAGATGTCCCAACTGCGTCCTCCATGAAGCCACGAGACAATATTGACACACCAGTAACTGCAGGCAGATAGTGTTACCTGCGCTGAGAAAGCTGCATTGGCTCTCGAACATAACAACAGGATCCACACTCTTACCTCAAACGCAGAATTGTGTTATAGCGTGTGACTCAAGACTTTTGTAATTGATGGGCAGACTATTTCAAAACAGGATAATGTGTTTTGTGCAGCCGGGGAGCCGACAAGTCGCTTCAGCTACACTGAATGCAAAAGAGTCGGTTATGACCACAAGAATGCAGAGTAAGACATACAATTATCCTGCTGCCACATTATTTTTATTTTTACTTTTTTTTCACCAGTATGTTGTGGACGGTATAAGAGTTACATGACCGCAGTTCCACCTGCTAAACCTTATTACCATCTAAAACAACCTTTGACACTGAAGGTGTGTGGACTTTGGTCTCGGCTGAACAACTCCAACCAGCTCCTATACAAGTTTGACCACAAAGTGCTGGGTGCTGTTGTTAATTATCTGCATTGTCGTGGTAATGACCATGACACGGGTAGCTTTCAGACAAGGCAGAGGAGAAACCAAGCAAAGTCAAGTCACATTCAGGACTTTAGAATACAGCGAAACAAGTGTGATCAGACTTGGCGGTTTAAAGTCCAATCTGTGAGATTCACTGGTGACACATAAAAGTCGGTGCCTCTGTTTACTGTCTGCCAGTAGAGAAAAAGGCCCTTAAAAGTATTTAATAAAACAAACATGGGCCAAGATACTTTAATGGGTGAGTTCAAACACAAATAAACACATTAGTCAGCTTCTTCCCAGAAGGACTTAAGTTATGTTTAGGGATGAAGTTCAGGATTTCTAACCTTTCATATAGTGAAACCAAATGTAACAAAGAGCTCAGTTTAGGGGAAAATACTCCAGACTACTGAGTAGGATCACTGTCAATTCCAATATAGTTACAATCTATATAGATAGTAATCAGAGCACAGTTACATTGTTGAAATTGTTTGATTACATGCAGGGATTTACCTGTTTCACTTGTCTGTCAACTGAGTAATTGTCTGTTTTTAGTAGTTGATGTTGTAGTGAAGTACATTCACACTATGATCCAAAGTGTTCAAAATATTACAGAGTAATCTAACAGAATATGTCACATTTTATGGCATGCATTGAGTTAGATCCAATAGAAACTGTATTTGATCTCCTGTATTATTTACTTACCATCAAAAATATTATTTCCTTTTGTTTTGTAAAAACAAACAAACAAAAACAAAGCAAATGTGTGGTTAATTTTCACCCAATTTATTGTGGTTTAAGCTGGAGCTTGAATTTCCCTATGGGTACCTCCCCAAAGGATCACTAAAGTTTATATCCATTAATATCTGTTATTGGCAGTAGTAGTAGTGATCCTAGCCCAACAGTGCGAGGGGAGGTTCATTCAGCACGCAAAGTAAAGTTCCCTGGACAGGCGGTGTGTGTATGTGTGTTTTCCGGGTGTTAAAGTGAAGTTTTGCTTCAGTCACAGGGAACTAGAGGCAGTGAAACATGGCTCAAGCCTGACGTTACGTAACTCTACAACAGAAACTCTGCAGACATTCCGTGATACAGACTCGTCTCTCGCCACAACTCCCGAGTTAATATTATTTCAACCCCCTTTTTTCTGCAGCCCGTAGTCTCTCGCCTGCTCCTGTCTCGCCTCTCCAACCCTGAATGAACATCGACCCCAGAGTCGGAGCGACTTCTGACACAGCGTGTAATCTAAACCAGGAGCGGCAGTTCGTCCTACTCTGTCAAACAACCACACCGCCGAGCTCAACGCTGCTTTCTGAATCCAAACAGGTCAAACTTTACCTTAAAGTCTCTCGTCGGTGATAGCAAGCTCCCCCGGTCCCAGAGTATTTACTGCTCTCTCTCTCTCTCTCTCTCTGGAACAACTGAAGCCGGCTGCTCGCTGCTGCCGCTTGTTTTTTGCCGCTTGCCGCTGAACGACGGTCCTCCTCTCCTTCTTCCTCTCTCTCCTCCTCTTTGAGCTCCTCTGCCTGTGAGCGGCTGCTGTATGCTGCTCCGAGGCCGAGCTTTGGAGAGCAGGGAGCCCGTGACGTCACGCAGGTGTATTCCCAAAGACATCCCAAGTCAGGTGTTAGGACTCCACAGGAGTCACCACTCACTAGCTCTTTAAAGCTTTTCAGAAGAAAACTAAAGCCCTTTTCAGAGATAAAATTAAAATACATTAAAATGTTCAAGGGAAAAAATACAGGTGAAAATATTTATCTATCTATCTACCTGTAGACAGACAGACAAACAGATAGATATAGATAGTTAGACAGACACAGACAGACAAATAGATATAGATAGACAGACAGGCAGACAGATAGATAGATAGATAGATAGATAGATAGATAGATAGATAGATAGATAGATAGATAGATAGATAGATAGATAGATAGATAGATAGATAGATAGATAGATAGATAGATAGATAGATAGATAGATAGCAGTATTCCCTGCTTTGTCTTTTGTCCACTGAGCACCAGCAGACCCCTGTGGCACCACTGGGTACACAAACTGCTGTTTTTATGCACTGAAAACTTTTGGTAATTCGAATAATATTTTTCTGATTGTACTTTTTTTGGTAACATTTTCAACCTGGTGAAGGACTTCAATCTTTTAACATTGCAAGCTGGATTGAAGGACTGTTTTGAAATACTCTTCGTCTTCCTACAGTGGCAACAAAGACGGGACATTTTGTATTGTACATTGAAAAGCTGGTTGCACTCAACCATACTTTTAAGAGCGCTGCTGGAACGTCCTCCAATCCAGTTTATCTTCTTCCATTTTGGCCTGAGGTTATTACTGCCTCAGGCAAAATGAGAATTTTGAAGAGCACACCAAGGACGAAAAGATGAAGTTTTGCAGTTGCACACACAGTAATTGTTTAGTGCCCCTTAACAATTTTTTCCTCCAGTAGAAAAATCTATCTTTGGCAGGAAATTAATACAATATGTTTGCCCAAACATACAGCTGGTTTGGCCAGACACAAACACAGAGGTTCAGAGTGAATACAGTTTAGGGGCTGAGTCAAACTGCCAGGCATTTCCATATTGGCCCTGCCCACAGTACCTCTGCATTCCCTCTCCTCCTCTTTAACACAAAGCACACAGATCCACGTGGTGCTGAGTCATCAGCCCCCACCCACCAAAACTGTCTGACTATAAGAAAGAGTGGATTTGTAAATAAGGACTGTCCCTGTCAGGTTGTAAAGCACTATTTTTAGCTCTAAAATGGTAGAGATTACTGGGTAAGACCAAGAACTTAGTCATCACATCTTTATCCTGGTTATAAACGCTGGGGGAGGGAACTTAACCGAAAGACAACAGATTTTCGCCACAGACAAGTGGTGGAAAGATCTGGAATGTAGATAAACGTTTTCAGTCAGACCTACAGTATATTTAAATGTAATGTCTTCAGCATCAGTCAAAACCTTCATTTGAAGGCTGTAGCAAAGAGTGATATTACAGCCCCTAAGTCCCAGAAATTCATTCAGTTTTATATAGAATTTGAACCATAAATGTAACTTTCTCCTTCACCTTAACATCTTGGAAAACCTTTACCATGATGACTTCAAACTGTGTTCCACCCAACAACACTTCAGTTTTGCCTCCTCCGCCTCCTCTTCATCCATTAACCTGCATGAGGTTTGTGTCTGGTTGATTTCCATGGGTGGGACCATTGTTTGTTTTGTTCTCTTGCCCAAGCATTCAGGTTCATCAGAAGCAGCATCAGATACATGGAGAGAAAAACACACAGAGCACTATCTCACCATCACCACCTTCTGACGCAAGAAAAGTGGAACAGATGTGTGTGAAGCTTTTTGAAGTCACACGTTCTGTGACGTTAACACCTGTGGCCACAAAAGAGCCAAATTACACCCCTGCAGCTTTTACATTGTAAATTATAATTAGAGGCATTGTCTACAGTGGGAATTCCAGCACTGGAGCGTTTTAATGGTTGATGAACCTCTGTGGCTGTGGACATTTTGTCACAGTGAGATACAGCAATAGTATGACATGACACAGCACAAAACATATGCGATGACCAGCTTCATGTTTTCCTACATGATTTAGATTTCTAATTTGGCAAAGGACCATTACGGGCACTGTTGTGATGGCCGTTTCTGCCATCCCAGCAGTGCCAGGGAAAACATCAGAGTGAGTAATGAGAGGAGCAGACAGACAGAGGGAGGGACGTGGGGAGGGAGGGAAGACAAAAAACAATCCCTAAATAAGGAGAGAAATGGTCCTTTCATCAGGAGACATGCCACATTCTAAATCAGCTTTCTTTATCTATCTTTATTTCTATCTCCATCTCAGCCTTCAGCTTTTTTCAGTCCTTTGCCTTTCATGGACTCCCGTCCCCTCTTCTGTCCGAGGAGACTTTTTCACATTTCAAAGCTGGGGACTTCACCCGTTTCAGGCCAGATTTCCCGATGATTGTTGTAGCCCATACATGGCAATATGGTGTATACTGAATGTTTAAAAGCCCACTTCCCTCTTGTTAACAAAGTTACTTGCTATTTAATATATATATATATATATATATATGTATGTATATATATATATATATATATTAGCCAAAACAAAACAGTTTGTGTTATTTCTAGGTTAAAATGCTGTACCGCCCACTGCAGCAGAGATAACAAGTATGGCTGGAATATCAGCGGTAAGTTTGGTACTCAGCCACTGATTTATGCCGTCACTCATACTTATCCTCTATTGTGTAACGTGTCGTGCATTAATGCTCTTGGCGAACAGGAGTATTAAGACAGAACAAAGACTTCACGGAGCAAAAAAAAAACAAAAAAACAACCTTTGTCAGTTACGTATTCAGGACAATGCATACTCAAGGTATTTTCCAGTGGAAATAGGTGAAGAATGACAACGTCAATAGGTATCCTAAAGATTCATTCTGTTTGATTCTGAACTCTTACAGCATTCGATTGACTTTCTAACTTATCGTTGGCCCCCAGGATATGGATTTGAAAGAGTGTGCTCTTTCAAAAAGAGAAGCTCTCCTCCCATTATTTTTAGAAGTTCTTTTTACATTGTCAGCACGTTGTTTCAAACCTGTGAATTTCCAGGTTGCTGACAGGGACGTTATGGTTGCGTGAGAGAATGTGCGATTGCATTCACGCTTAGAGGAACAACGTGTCTTTAACTTGCAGGTGCCTGCAGGAAACCTAACCATACTTCCCATGCCTTTCTCACTTCCCTGTCTCTCTCTTGTCACTTCAAGTATGTATTGGGTCACTGACACTCCTGGGATCAAGTATCTAGAGCAACCCCAATCTTCTTTTTTTCTATTCTGCCTACTTTCTGACTGACATGTAATCGCGCTGTCTTTACTAGACTAATTGAAAATGATCTTATACTCTTAATATCTGTATCCAACAACACCAAACACTATTCTCAGGTCCTTTACTTTCTAACTATTTGGAGAGACAGACTCTTAAAATTATTAATGAGCAAATCAAATACCAGTTTTGAATTCTCAAACAACCTTTTCTGCCTAATAAATGAAATAGTTCTTGTCTTTAAGAACCTCAGATCAGATCTGCCGTCGTTAACTGAGCAGCCATTAATATTGTAAAGGTTGATAAAGAAATAAGGCAAACTGTTTTGTGCCGTTTCTTGAAATATTTATGTTGGTCATTGCTTTTCTGGTCTCGGTCCACCGCTGACTGACTTGGTTGTTTTGGCTGTGTGGAACTCTTTGGTATAACTAATTAACTTATCTGAAATGTCTCGTGTTACCCAGCAGTCTGGCTGTGGCAGGTCACTGAACATCCCGCATTGTAAGTGGATCGGAATATATAGTTTAAAAATAATAATAATGGTCTATTTGCACTGACAACAAGATTAACAGGCATAGGAAAAACACCTTTACAATACCAGATTAAAGCATATCTCTCAGTCCATCCATGCATCCAACCACCCATTCATTATCTTACCAGTTTTATACCATAAAAAGGAGTCGATCCTAGTACCTACATAGTCAAGCCAGGGAGTAAACCTTGGACAGGTAAATTTAAATGCACATACATACACACTATTCACTCTCACACCCATACCAATAGGGATGATTTAGAGCCAAATTGACCTAAACTTGCATGATAAAATGAAATCTTGAAATTTCTTCAATATGGGATGAATAAAGACATAGTATATTTTGTTCTAGTCCATTCTATTCTATGTTCATGGAGGACTCGGAGAAAAGCTAAACACATTCTGGGAGAACATACAAACTCTACACTGACTAGGAGTCAGACTGTCCTTCTTGCTAATGGCTGAGCACTGTGCAACCCTCCCTTGGTCCAGTCAATCATGAAAAATGAATGGAAAGGAATACTGATTCTGATATAACATGACTTTGATGATATGAAATGGCTTAGCATCACTGTTTTTTTAAGGTGGTATCATAGCAGGTCCAAATCATATAGAAAGAGACTGAGAAGGAGCTGAATCCCTAAGACACCACTGAAGGCCGATGATTTACAGAAACACCACAGATGGTGACAAGATGTAAATCAGACTCACTCTCTAATCTGTCTTTCACCTGCCATTACATAACCTCCTCACAACAAGATGCCGTGAGGAAAAAAAACATTAATGCTGCATGCCCAGTATCAGCTGAATTTATGCCATATAAGTGTTGAACCATGGGTTTGTTAGGTTACTGTCACTTAATGCTGTACAGTCTCACACTGTTGTGTTTGTGCATCCAATTGTGTCATAAGCAGATGTTTATTTAAATGTTGTCATTATAACACCAACATGTTCCACATTATCCACAGACATTAATAGCAGTTTGAAGTCAAATGAAACATGCCCTGTGAAATATGTAGATAATGTTGCTTTTGTTTAAAGAAAACAGATTTTATTCATCCATCATTTTACCCACAAATCCAGTGGTCTCTCAGAGGTCATCTGGTGCCTTTCTTGAGTGTACTGTACATAGGGTGAAAGCCAAGAATTCACCTTGGACACATTGTCACGTATATATGTATGCCTTAGACACAAACACGATAGCACAATAAAGCAGGAGGACCCTTCTCTATTTGGTATGATGTAATGCTGCCATCTGCTGGACAAAGACACTGAGCTAAACTGTCGAAACGACAAACAATGGCGACACAGAGGTACAATATGTACTTATATCCTCCTCATCCCTGTATTCATTGCTTACATAAGCATACCAGGGACTCCCTCAAGAATGATTCAGTGCTTTCCACCACCATTTAAATTCATCATCCTGCAGCTGTTGTGATTGTGTGACAGATGAATATACCACTGAATATGTAATTGTGATGTTTTCTGTATACAGTGCTTTTGTGCTTTGTTATCTATTGCTCTCATTCGTCAAGGTCATTATGATCCAAATAGCTGTAGGTTGTGGCAACTGGACACATTGCCGCAGGGGAAGAAGACACTGAAGACATCATTTTGGGAGGCTTCATCAGTTCTTACTGGCTGGTGGGGAACCCCAGGATTTAATCTCTGAATTTTATATAGGTAAAACAAACAACCACTATGCAAACAGATGGCCCGGCTCAGGAGGGCTAATCCATCAGGTCTAGACTCAGCAGTACACCCTCTTTTGAATGACAATGGACACTGCTTTGAAAACAACAGTGTACACATGTTTTGGAGACAAATGGTTTGAAAGAGGAGCAAAGGAAGCCATCCATGTCAAGATATAGAAACCTGAATATATACCTCTCATAGGGTGAGGTCTGTGATACTGCCTTTCCCTACCATGCAAGGCTATTGTGTCATATCTCCCCAGGAAGTACCAAAACCTTTTACACCTAGGCTCAACAGAACAGTCTACGCTCCTTTACAGCAAACTAGAGGTGACTGTAGAGGTTCTGAACAACAGCCTGATAATCACCTTGACAATGCTAACGACTCTGCAGAAGTTAAAACCTTGGAACTGAAGAAACTGAAAAAACTGAAAAAACTGACGATGCCTCTTAAATGAGGGTGAAAGAATCTACAATGAATCCAGTCAGTGTGACTTACAACTCTTTGGATATATTACGTTATGTGTAAATGAGTGTTTGTTCTGTAAACATGAAGACAAGGGTCGATTTGGAGCTTCTTATTATATATCCAAATTAAGGATTTTACACAACCAGCGCTACAGTACATCGTAAACAAACATAAGGTAAACATTTTAAGGAGTTTATTTTTATATGTTTCTATATACATGAACATTTACAATGCACTATATGCAAGAGGTACAATCGATAATAACAGTGTAGATATGGCACATAGGTAATAAGGTCAGAGAGCTGAACAGTGCTGGATGAACAGATGTGTGCTTTCGAAATAATGTATGCAGAAAGGATAAGAAATCATGTGTACTATAGCTGTGATGTGAATGATATGAATTATGCCTTAGAGAAGCTAATTGGGGGAAATTGGTGTACGTCTGATTATGTAGAAAGTGTGAAAATAGAGAAACCCCAGTTTGGTCACATACTGCAGAGGGTATGACCGGCTCAGATGTCTAACACTGACAGTTTATACGTAGTATGTTAGTGATCTTTGTTCAGCAGTTTACATTCAGTCCAAGAAGTCCAAACAATCTTATCCAGCGGTGTATATACAGCATGAAAAAAAATGCTTTCATAAAAGTAGCACAATAATATATTCTTATGTTACTGGACTGTAATTGAACTGGTCCTAATACTTGAGGATTAAAGTATATAAGAGTAGATAAAAAGCGAATGTTATCAAGGTCTCTACGGACAGAGAAACGTCAGTAGTACAGTACTGTGATAACAGAAGACAAATAAAAACAAGGAGTACAGTTTCTTTTCAGGCACATTCATCATTGCAAATTGCACTGCATTCAACTGGAAGAAATCAATTGGCACTTCAGAAATGGATAACAAATGTGTCAAAACCTAGAGATTCAAACACAAAATGTTTATGAAAGTGTTTAAAAGCTTCATAGAAATGCGGCAGAATGGCTGTCAGGCTGTTCTTTCAAGCTGTAAATTCATACAAGAGTAAAACTCCACAAGAAATATAATGTACACATACAGAGAAGAATAAAACGACCTCTCACTCCGGACATCATGTAACACCATTTCTATACAAACAAGTCATGTAATTCACTTCAATATCTGCAGTGTATACTTCACATATATATTCAGAATATCAATAAAAGGTCACCAGTGTTTTCCCTTTGATGAGCTGTGAATTCTACTATGGAGCTATAGACATTAGCGCAACATGATGACAGACCTCAGGCTGAGACTATGTCAGGTATGAAACATTGGCTTTGGCTGTTTCCTACTGAATCAGAAGATGGAGATGTTTAATGATCCAGTGGAACCTCATTAACAAAAAAAGACACCAGGACAGAACAAAGTTGAAACAGCTGATGTGGAGACCACTTGTTTGTTGGATGGTCTTTGTAAAAAAAAGGTGCTCCATTGGATGAAACATCTGATGCATCCAAGCTGCTCCTTATATGTGAGGGCTCCTGTGAACTTGTCTGGATCAAAGCATTGAGAATCTCAGAGTTCATAAATTTTGGATCAATTGCCCAACAAGGGTTTATTCCTTCTCACATAGTAGCCTCCTCCCTCCAACTGCCCTGCTTGTCTCTGTGTCACTATGAGGCAGCCTTGCCTCAGATTTCCCCCTACTGATTAAACTGTCACATGGTATTCCACGCCCAGTCAGATGTGATAAATCCCACTGAGAAACTGAGTTCAGATGCGGCAGGTAGCTATGTTGTGCTCCACAGGGGACTTCTAGCAGTTCTGGACAGCAGGGTGTTTGTTTCTCTAAGCCAGTGCTATAAAACAGTCGCCTCCTCCATGGCATTGACCCACCTGAAAAACAAGAGCAGAGAACATGGGAATTCTTAGCACAAGTGTTGGTGAAACACTGATTTTACATGACAAAGTTACTTTGCAAGCACGGACAGTGCTGTTTAGCCAAAGAAAACAATTGCATAACATCCTCTTTGTCTGGCCATTGCTCGGGGACGGCACATTTTTAGCAGGAGGAAGGCTTCTACCATGCGTAGTTGCATAATAGAGTAAAATTAATACAGTGTTTTTGTGGAACAATGATAGAGAAACATGATATTTACTCTAATATCATAGTGCAGTCAAACCCTAATGTATCTTTTACTTTACACTGGTACTTTATTTTCAAGGCACCTCTACTGAATATTATTACATTGGGCAAACTAACATTATGCTTTTTATTTTTGAGAGACAATCCTGCCAAATCTGACAAACACGTTAACTTGATTAACAACACCGATACAGTCAAATGTTCATTCTTCCAAACCCCAATTCCCTCCTTGTGTCATCTCAAAAAATAGTCACTTGAAACTGACTCCCTGAAATATTTTCACATTAAAGACCACAGACAGTAAAATGAATAAGAAAAACACGAGTAAATGCAATAAAACAGCACAAAAGCAATAAAATAATAAGACAGAGGAATTAAAATAATTCTAGATCATGTAAAAGGGAAAAGCAAGGCAATAAAATCAAGGTTTACAACGTCCTCATGCATATGTAGTGAAGTTTCATAAGAAACACCCACATGGGGATATTCATGTTTGTCAGCAGCAATAAAAAAACATATCAACATCCCTGTGGTGGTATGCTCATAATCACTTAGCAATCCTGAGCCCCTTAGGATGGATAGGTCATATGTGATCATAATGTATAACTTTCACTAATCCAACACATCTGTGGAGAACCACAAGGATTTTGCACTCTCACCGCCACGGTCCGGATTCGATTCCCGGTCAGGGAACATGCTTTACATAGACACTGTTATCTCTGCTCATATCTATAGAAACAAGCCCACTTCTCACCTGCGTGCAGTGTGTTGATCATCGGCCCTGAAGGTGTAGTACAGGGTTTTCTTGTGGTAGAGATGGAACACGTTGCTGCTTTCCTCTCCCTCTGGCCTCTCTGTCAGCTTGACGGTGAAGCCCTGCAGAG
The DNA here is from genome assembly GCA_029224185.1 of Karalla daura. Classification (NCBI taxonomy): domain Eukaryota; kingdom Metazoa; phylum Chordata; class Actinopteri; order Chaetodontiformes; family Leiognathidae; genus Karalla; species Karalla daura. Next base: position 21,323,844 of record CM055188.1, read on the forward strand.
GTAGACTCTCTGAAGCTTCCTTGTCCTGAAATAGCCAGAGTGTGTGCATCAAACACATGCGCACAAGTTAAAAACAGTAATCTGGGTGTAAGTGGCCAGATCTGAAAAGCAAGATGTCATGCTTCCAGAAAAAAGAGCACTGAGAAGAAATAGAGAGAGCACAGAGCGTCCCTCTGATAGTTGGGTAAAGGAAAGCTGGAAAGTGAAGATGAAAAGCTCTGTACTGCTTTAGCCAGACCCGGGTGGGGGGATAAACAAGCACAAAGGGCAGGGGCAGGACCATGAATATGTGGTAGAGTTTTGGGGCTGGTGTGGGAGACTCTGTGCCCCCTCACCTCACGGGCTGTGAAGGTGTAGAGCACCTTGTCTTTGAGGAGGAACCATAGCCGCTTCCACTTCCGTTTGCTCTTCTTCCTGCGCTGCAGGCTGCCGCTCATGGTGGAGCCCTCGACAGCGAGCACCACCTGATGAAATGGAGGAAAGATACACATTAATTCATGCACATATACAGACAGTAGGAAGTGTAAGTGTGTGAGTGTTTTGCAACATTATGCCACCCAGTGCAGCTGAACCATGAACTGCAAGACCTTTTTGACTTCAACAATGACTGACAACGAGACTAACAATTCTTGCTTTTCTTGCTGGAGCAGGTTTTGCATTTCATCCCTGTCATCAGCTGTGACAAAAAGAAAGGTGGTGAGACCAACAGTGAACTCTGCTGGCAGCTGCTCTGCACTGCACTACACATAAATCTCAGCTGATCAGTTGTTGCACATGACAGACATTCCAGCAATGCCTTTAAGATGGTTTTACAGGTCCCTGGTGGTCTAGTGGTTAGGATTCGGCGCTCTCACCGCCGCGGCCCGGGTTCGATTCCCGGTCAGGGAACATGTTTTCTAGCAGGTCATTAATGAAGATTTACACCTAGATGCATCAACTGTACAGCACGATGTTTAATCAAGCACTTAAAGTAAGCTTGTCTATGCTGAAGCAAAAAAATACACTCAGATCAAGTGTAAATAACCTTCATGACCTTATTCAAAGTAAATAGAGGACTTAGAAGATCTGACGTTAGGCCTGTGATACATTCAAGGCTTGTCAAATACATGCATTCGACCTGGTTGAGAGGAGAGCTGCTCTTCCTGCTCTTCCATAAACTCGGAGGCTGCAGGCTCTGGAATACAGCAGAGAGGGGTCGGCTGGCCCGATGGATCCGCGGGCTGGCGTTACCACATGCCCCCGACATGCTGCCACCTACAAGCACACAGTTTATAAATACATAAAGAAGAAAAAAAGACACACACAGTGATATGTTTCTTCCCACTGCATCACCCTTAGGGCAGAAAGCTAAGATTCACCTCTTTTCCTGAGCTCAGCATAGCAGTGGTCGCACACTTTGGCAACCCTGTCTTTGAGGTACTTTAGTGGGTATCTGTTCCTGGAACAGGCACGGCACACCACCTGCTCAGAGAGAGAAAACAAAGAGGATTTACAAATCACGGATAAACATCGGTCTGGGCCACCTGAGGGCAGCTGACAATTGACCTGAAAGGAGAAACAACGATAAATACTTTGACAGAAGCATGTTGCAACACTGTATCTCCAAAATTCTATAATCTATGGAGATTATATTATTATCCTAGAATAAGGGTTTATTGGATACATGGCAATTTTCCTTTCTATTTACTCGAAGACCATATTAGCGGTTTTACCCCCAACCCCCCCAGCATCCTCTTCAATGGAGCAAACCTAGTGGCAAATCAGTGTTTTATGCACGATTGAGAGTCTGACCTTGCCACAGGCATTGCAGTGGTGTCGTCTGAGCGTGAGGCTGAAATCAGTGGTACAGTTCATGCACATCATCACATGAGAGACTGGCACCAGTACTGGAGCCGCCTCACCAAGGGCCATCCACAACTTCTCACGGGCCTGTGTATGTCAGACATTGTAAGAATTATGCGATGATTTCAGAAGAAGATGTTACTGAATATTTAGTATAGGACAAGACAGAAGATCTTCACCACTAATCTCGTCTAGTTAATTCTGATTGTTGTAAAAGAAATATATTTAATTTTTGCAAAACCAAATCACAGGTCACATTTATTCTGACCTATCAAGAGTACATAATTACCTAAACCTGCATTGCTTTTCTTACCTCACTGCATGGTCCACCAAACGTACATAGTCCTGCAGCATGATCTGCGATGGCTCGGCTCAGTGTGTGGAACCAGTCCTCTCTCTCTCCAACTGAGCTGAAGACAGAAACAGACAAGCAGTCGAACGTAATCCTCCCAAAAAGGCTTGAGACTTCAAATGGGAGTGTGAATCTTAAAATCTTAAATTTATAGTATGTAACACTCAGTAACTCACCTGGCTGAGAGTGTAATAGTGATGTCAGAGACTTCAATCCTCAGACAGTTCAGCACATTGTCCAGAACAGGTTTGCTCACCTACGTGCGAGAGTGAACATATAGGTTTAGCCGACAAACATTAAGCAAAGACATCAGGTTGGAGATGAGCTCACAGGTTTTCTGAAAAGGGAAATGTTCTTGTACCTTCATCCCAGAGAGAGACAGTGTGTTCTTAAGCCTGTATTTTCCATCTTGCTGAGGGTAGGTGTACAGCATTATGTCGTTCATCTGATACGCAGAAGGAAATGATAAGAAGAAAATAATGTTGAGTGTCATTTATATGCACTTATAAAAGATAAAATGTAAAACATAAAGTAAACATGAAGCTTCATTCTGGTTTTCACACCTATTTAAAACATGGTGCCCATTATTACCACAAGGTGGAGTTGTTACGTTGACTTAAACACCTCATTGTTTATTCCTCCTTCCTTGAAAGCAACTTTATGGGCTGAACTACTTTCATTACATTTCCTTTCACAGCATTCATACATGTCTGTGCAAACTCATGGCACCCAATTCCCATGGATGCACAAAATAAGGCATTAACGTGTTTATTTGCTCGTCAGGCCAAAAGTATTGTGATCCCCCTTACTAAGCTGAGAGTCCATTGTGTTATGAGAGGTATTTCATTTTTTCCCAGACAAAAGAGATGACATCACTGGTCACACCTAATGTGTGCTCTAAACATCCGCTGGGGCCGTAAAGACAGCATCCAGGAATTCTCCACCCTGCTCTGGGCTCCGGGCCTCTCCTCACCCTCCCAGACTTCTCAGGCAACACTGAGAACCAGGATTGGGTGGAACCAGCCACCTTCACCACAACAACAACACAAACAGTCACAGTTATGGGTTCACTGGCTGGAGACAAAACAGAGCATGATAGCCAAGCCGAGCCCTGCTTGCGACCTCTGGGCTGCAGCCACCGCAGTTCGCCTGCTCCACCCTGCACTGCGCTGCTAGTCAAAGATTCCTTCCACAGAAACCAGAGGAAGTCCTAAGTTAACAACTTTCCCAGATGAAACACAACTCATACCTACGTGATGTCTTGGCACTTGACTTTTTTAACAATGGCATTTAATCTTCTCTGTACTAACCCATCACCTCTCAGACTCTTCCCTCTGGCAGCTTTCTCTATCTCCATCCTCTGTCTAATCTTTCCAGTCACTCATTCACTCTGCTACCCTCTTTTCTTTGAGCCCAGGCTTGTGACATGGCCGCAGCTTCACTGTGACACTGCGGTGAGTGATGGCTTTCATCTTCACTGTTGTTTGGATTCTCTTTCCTTAAAAGCCAATAAATAAGACCTGACCCACTGAAGCCATCCACTTTGAAGAAGCCAGTGGCGATATGACCTTAATAGCCCACTACTATCGTCCACCAACCATTTTCAGCTATCATTCAACTGAAGCTCTGTTTAGATGGACAGACACAATTGCAGCGGAGAGGGAATAAAAAATAAATAATATCAACTATTTCTACCTCTAGCATTCTACTTTATACAGGCTAAGCTGTTCAAGCCAAAAGCATTGCTCCCTCGGAAATGCAGCCCCAGCATAATTCATGAGACAGCACTGATTGCACATGGAACAATAGAGTGGGCTTCACTGTTTCACGTTATGTGTTTGTGTAACGCCACCGCCACCCCTCCTCCACCACGTCCTCCTCCCTGCATTCTACAGGGTGTCTGGCCTTCGCTTTGCTGTCAGTCCCCTCCCAATACACAGGAAGCCAGCATCCAGTGACCCACACCAAACATCCTGTAAGGAAGTGGGGCCCTGGAAAACAAGTACTGAGAGGGGAGGAGAGGAGAAGAGCGGAGAGGGAGGCCCTTTCTTAATGGGTGTGGTGCCAAGTGGAGGTCTTACAGCCTTGGCCTCGTGCCCCTCTCCTCTTAACCTCACCTACCTTGCAGAGCGACCTCCGCCCAACATTTCCCCATATTTTCGCAGAACACGCTAGTTTTGTTTTTGCCACTCCCTTAGTCGTATTGCAGGTGTTTTCTATTGTACTGCACAGTGTTGCATTATGAGGTGAAGGCCAATACATACTTTGTCAATACATACTCGCCATGCCCCCTCAGATGTTATTCAAAAAACACAATGGTCTCCAGTGTCCAGATTGAATAATAGTAATACTACTACATACTACAACTACTACTACTTCTACTACTACTACTACCACTACCACATATTGTTATTGCACTGTGATAGATGATTTCAACATCCAAGAGTTAGATAAGAACATCGATGCAATGGATAATGATAACTGCACAGTAAATGTCAGCTGGTTAATTTGTCTGTGCATAAATCCTGCTGAGAGGGGAGGAGGCAACTCCCTCTGTGGTTAACACATACACCTAGCACCATCAACACTGCTAAAGCTCACTAATTAACACATTTCGTCTCGTTTGATTAAACCATACAAAAACCCCATCATGTGTTGCTGCCAGAAAACTACAGACACCAGGATGTCCCTGAACTGAGCCAAAAGATTGGCCTAGCGCATCAACCCTTGCAAAAGCACCGGTTGCTCTGTTCTTATGCAAATAACATTTGAGGTGTTAATTAGTATGCTTTAGAATACAGATAGCCAGATTTACATCTACATTTTTAACTTGTGCTTCATGTACACAGCAATAGTTCAATAGCAGCTGAGGCCGGTGTGGGAACTGATCCAATTGTGGACGGATGATTTAATTTTAATCTGACAAAGCCAGGTCTGCTGTTTCGCTGCTACTGGTCTTTGCGCCAAAATAAGATAATTGCCTGTTGGCTGTCCTTAACAAACAGATTAGAGAATAGTAATGTTTTTTTTCATCAGACTCAAAGCAAGAAAGCCAATAAATGTGTTCCTCAAAATATATTTCCCTCTATAGAGTTTGCAGACAGAAACAAAGGCATAAAATAATCTCTTCAGGCCTCACTGTACATGCTAGCAGTGCAGTCTAATATATCTGGAAATTACAGTCACAGGATATGACAGATAATATTAAACAATTATTACCAGAAACAGGTGGCGCGGCTGCCTGCTTTTCTTTGAAACCTTCATGAGTGTGCCTTCTTTCACAAACATCTGCCAAAAGAAACAATACACACACACAAAAACACACAGAGAGAGGGGAAGTGTAAAAGGCTGCGTGGGATTGCTGCTTGAAGGCCGTTTGAAGGCTTTCAACCACTGTTCCTCAGATGCCATTACAGAACAATGTGCTGCTGTGTTTTGATAGTGAAACATTAACACTGGCCAGAAGAAGCTACGCAGTGCTCACCCTTCCGGGTTTCAGGAGATCCCTCTTGCTCTTAACGCTGTACTCTATGTGGACCAGACGCAGCAGGTTCTCCTGAGGGAGCAGAGAGTGTGGAGATGAAGGGAGATTATCGAGTGATGGACGGAAGAGAAGACAGAGAATGAAACTGTCCCTGCTTGTTTGTGAATGAAAGGGAGGGAGGCGGAAAGGGATGTGATACTGAAAACTGAATAGGGGGGGAAACAGAGATAGAGGGAGCCTGTGTTTCCACTGTCTGTCAGTCTGTGTGTGGGTGTGTGTGTGTGTGTCAGTGCATGTGCATGGAAGGAAAAAGAAAAAGGAGTGTGATAAACAGGGGATGCAAGCCAAAGCGAGGCACAGGGGATCTTGACAGGGGCATGAAGACAGTGGGGGAGGGTGAATTATCTCCATGAACAGCTCATGTCTGAGGGGGGAGTGTAGGTCCTGTCCACCCTTTACACTGCTGCCTTTGTAATGATACACCTGGGATTTTCTAATGACATCATCTTTTCTAAGACTTTACATTAATCAACAAGCTGCAAAGGCCTCTTCTTCGCTCGAATGTTACATTTCAGGGAAGCACTTGTACACTGTCTAGCCTCTTCACGCTTCATATGGGTCCAGAAATTGCTCTTTCCTTGCCAGGTGGAGTATAAAGACGTGTCTCAGCGATGGCAACTGGGCTGTAAATATGTCAAACTGAACAGCATCTAAACAGTCTATTTTTTTTCTTTTTTAAACAAAAGGAGTGTATCTGGACTAAACTCACCCCCTGTTTCAAATTATCATTGGCTTGGTCGGCCACCTCGGAAACGATCACCAAGGCAGCTGCAACACAAACACACACACAGACAGAGAGAGAGAGAGAGAGGGAGAGAGAGAGAGAGAGAGAGATTTATGCACAACCGATTTCAATAAAGACACACTCTGACTGTGACTCCACAACTAGGGCCTGATACATGTGGAGCAGCTGCATTGTGTATGTGTCAGCATGTCTCTGAGAGCTGAACAGACGTCAGTGTTACAACTCTGGTATCACAGAGCTACATTCTGCAGATTTACCTTGGGTATCCTCATATTCTTTTGAATCGGGAGAGAGGTTGTTCAGGTAATCTGAGAGACACAGACACAGAATGGGACACAAAACATGAAAATATAGCATTCTAACCTGTATTATTTTGCCTTTTTTCAATTTAAAGGATAAACAACATTTAAGCAATATTTTATTCACACATATTAAACTATATCACTAAGAGATAAAAATACAACATTGCTCACTTAAACATACTTTATGAAAAATTTTGACAAACTGCCTCTAGGAAATGTCAGCCTATGTTTACTAAAATTACATAATCAGCCAAGGGTCCCATGGAGGAGAAATGTGCATTGTTGCAGTAGTCAAAGACATCGATAGATACGCCTTAAAATGTCAGTGGAGATTCTAATTTGCCCAGATCATTGTTAACAAGGATTCATTAATCTAAAGTACATATTAAATACACAAGCACTAAATTTAGAAGCAGGTATATAGCATATAATCACGCCTGCACATGAATTCATGAATACATGAATAATTACAATAATAATACATGGGATTTTCATTGCATTTTTCTAGGTGCCCAAATATACTTTATATGCGGTCCTCAAACAGTTGCAAACATAGGTACAACCATACATCATATAAAAGACACAGTGCATCTGAATAAGGTCACGTAATTGTCACTTGTTGCGTAAAAAAACCAAAACAACGAAACAACGAAAAACACAGACTTGTTTTGGAAATGACTCCATGTGTAGGTTTGTGTGTTACCTGTGAGAAGCATTCGATACTGAAGCACCTTCACAATAACCTGCAGCAGCTGGTGTTTCAGTGGGATCTCTGCTTCTTCTGGACTTTTTGTCTATATGCAGACACATGCAGACAAACACATACAGACAAACACATACAGACAAACAGATGGACACTTTAGATTGTAAAAACAGGTACAGACAATGAAGGAAATTAAACATTGAGCATGCTTTAATTACATTGATGTTTTGTTTTTAATTTGGTTAATTTCTATACACCACTGATACTTGATTGTTTCTGCTGAATAAATCTATGGTGAAATTAAAATCTACCCCAATATGATGTCAATCCATGGGGTGTCTGATATGTCTTCAAAATCAAGGTCACCTATATAACAGTACGCAATACGTCAAGGTTACAAGTGAACAAGGGAATGGTGTCAGGGTGGCTGACCTTCATACATCTTTGAAGCAGACAAAAACCTGAACAACTCCTATTCTTCTCCTAGGAGAAGTCATTTGCAGGTGAAAAGGGACAAAAATCAGCGCAATCAAAGAGAGCTTTGGAAAATCAATCAGGATCTAATTGTCTCTGACAGGTATTTATGCCCTGAGAGGTGGCAGAGCAACGAGGGACTCGGTGCACGTATGTGCGCGCGCGCGCGTGTGTGTGTGTGTGCGCACACACAGATACACACACACACATACACACACACACACACAGAGCAGCCTTTTCTAATCTAATGAAGTCCTTTCCTGCATTAAAGAGGCATAGATAGCACCCTGAGGGAAACAGCATCTTCATCTTATGCTGCACAACCAAACACACACACTAGGACGATTGATCCACGGCAAAAACAATATAATATAGAAGCACACCTCTCTACACGGGGCAGATCCAAACACACACAGCCTGTGGGTTGATCATATGATAACACCGATTGGGGCTGGGATGGATGGGACACTCCAGTGTTATTTCTAATTATACCAATCTGGAGTGCAGAGCCAAAAGGTTAAGACAGCCGATGCCTTCTTTAGTGAGCCAGCCTTTAAAAATACTCACCTTTTATTTTCTTATTGTCCTTCTCTTCTCTTAAACTTCGCCCCTATCTCATGATGCACTGAGTACAATAATAACCAGCTCTTCGTTATTAGCCCCATCTGGCTTCAGAGTTTCAGCTCTCCTCAAATGTCCCCTGCAAATTGTCATTCAATTGACACTTGTTCAGAAGAAGTGGCTTTCCAGAGATGGCAATTAGCATGTGGTTTGTTTGGGTGAGTGAGCCAAATGGGGAAGAGAAAGGGGAGTGTGCGATGTGGCCTGCTGGGAAACAAACACATACACATACACACGTGTGTGGACAAACAAACACACCTTTCAGACAGTGTCATGGCCAGCTTATTTGCTGCCTGAACACACACACACACACATTCACACACACAACTGATCTAATTGGGGAGTTGTAAAGGAGACTGCTTCTCTAATTAGCTTCTGTCTGCCTCATTGCCCAGCTGCCTTTACAAGGAATTCATTCCATCGCTCTCTCTCTCTATCGCTCTCTGTCCACCTGCTGCACAGCCACATCCTCTCCTCCTGGGCTTCTGGCACAAGAGAAAACACCCGGGCTTAACGCAAACATGGACCGCGACATGAATATAAATCCAAGCTGGAGTGGTTTGGAAAGAGATTTCATAAAACCGGTTTTACATGATCCACTCAATTTGTGTACGGACGTGCCCCTGCAAAACAATCAGACACAAATACACAGAGGCAAAAACACTCTTGTGAAAAGGTGGGACACAGACACACACACACACACACACACACGCACACACACTCCACTGTGTTGGCCAATGTTTATAGATGGTGTGGTAAACAAGCAACTGGGTGTGGAGAGGAGGCTTTAATCCTGTAAGGGTCTAGCACTGATCTGATCAGGGTCTGTGGCTACTTCATCACTGTCATCACCACATCCACAATGAAATTACTACCACTTATACTGCTGGACTGTGGCTGCTAGCAATGAAGACAGAGGGTCAGGAGGGTAGAGAAGAAAGCGTGCTCAGAAGAAGAGCTTACAATGGCAGATTAATACTTACGAACGATCAGTTTTGGATGTATAAAAATGAACGTGATTGAAAGTTTTCCATTTCGAAGCAGAATATCACTATATTTATTTTCAGACATTTTATCTGATAATGAATGTAATTCTGTCTTTTAAAGCTTTTACTCTTTTAAGTGAAATATTTGGATTGTTTCCCTGTGAAGCACCCTGTAATGGCCAGAAAAGTGCTCTTTAAACAAATATCAACATTATTCTTGTTTTTTTATCATTGTTAGAAGTACAATCAGAAGTAGTAGCAGTAGTAGTATAATGACCTATGGAGAGCCACAGAGATAACAAATGACTGACCCTGGTGTCTCTCAGTAGTAGCTATTGTATCCTGTGACCTGTGTGATCCTCCCTGCTCTCCCCTGGCCCTCCTTCTCCCTCATTACAGTGGGGTTACACACAACCTGCAATTCCCATGGCAGTGCTTTGATTCCACATAGCATCAATCATACACACCCAATGTCCTGGTGTGGGAGGTTGGGAGGAGAGACCACATATTAACGGCTTATATGCAATATGGGGAAACCGGAATACAATATCTAGTATGTGTACGGGGTGGCAGGTGTTGTGAATCTGTGAATGGACTGAGAAAAGGTTGTTGAAAATGCCTCAGGGTGCTAATGTCAGAGGTGCAAGATGAATCACAGTCTGCAAATGAACTAAAGGAAACAAAGCAGCCATGCTTTATTCTGGTTCAACTTTCTTTGCAGAGAAAATATACTTATGTTCTTAAATATGACTAAATCCTTTCAGGCCCCTCAAAACGTCTGGCCATGTATTGCTGCTACAGAACGCAATCGTTGGTTAATGATGTGACAAGGGCCAAAAATGACTTTCAGGAGGCACATTATTGTGACACATTATTGACTTTGATCCAGATATTGACTGCCATAGGCTACATATGAAAGTGTGCGGCAGATTAGTGAAGGTCAGTGTTTACTCAACACAGTGTCGGTTTGGAGACTTCATCCCTCCATCCTTCAGTTTACATTACTTCCACTTAAGTCTGGCAGAGCCGAACTTTCTCCGGGAAGGGGCAGCTGCTACTGAATATTCATGAGCAGGGACAGTTGGTGCCTTGTCCATTTGCTTTTCTTATCAAACCAGGAACGCCTGGAACCACTCACACTGAACCACAGTGCAGCATGGAGCTGGTAATGCACGGTGCTGAGCTGAATGCCTAACTTAATGAAACCCATAACTTCAATGTAAACAGAATCCCAGAATATACTTTTTAAATTGAAATGAATTAAAACACTGAATCTGTACTTTAGTCATTTATAATTAATGTACTATGTCTAAATAAGTCATTTTCTATTTTCAGACCTGTGTTTTGCTACAGAGTGGTTTAAACTCACTAGCTAACTCTGAATCAATTTTATGATGAAGACAAAGCCATACGGAAATTAGAAAATCTGTTGCTGCTCTACTCTTAATATCCTGTCTTTTAGTTAAAAATATTCAGTTGTATTGATACCAGCTTGGACTATACTCACTCCTATTCAACATAAGCATGAAGCATTGAGCAAGTGGAGCAAGCAGACAATCTGTGGACCTCGGCAGGGTTTTAGAATGAGTTTCAGCTGAATTCTGATCCCGTCACACAAATCCCACATCTCTGCTCTCCAGGGAGGACTGAGGATGAAGAGATCCACACTAGACAAAGAGTATTTGGTGTTTAGTTTAAAATATGCATGCACGGCAGTGGAAAGGTCAGTCCCGTCGAGAGGTGGAGGATTTTGAGGATTTAGAAAGGCCGTTTTCTCCCAATGGATGATGGGTGACAACATCTAAGTTGAGAGCTGCTGACTGGGTGTCGAGAGGAAATACTAGGTTCGATCTCTGTTCAACCTAGTAACACAGCTTCACTTTTCTCCTGAACCTGAGATATGAATTTACCTCAAACTTCTTGACGATGCTGGCGAAGCCCTGGTTGTTCCTGCAGCTTTCCTCCAGCAAGGACATGCTGCGATCATACTCCGAGATGTAGGTGTCAAACACCCTGAACTCCTCCCGTCGTGTCAGGATCACGTCGACTACCCTTGGGCTTTCATCCCTGCAGAGAGGAAAATAATAATAATTTATTTATCCATTGTATTTTCATTAGTTATAAAAAGTATAGGGAATATTGTTTTGCTCTGCTGCTTTCCCTCAACCAACTTTCTTGACCTTCATTTATGATTTATTAGATTTTCCACAGAAGTGTTTGACTGTCTTAGACAATCGGAAAATGATTTGTTAAATTCAACAGCATGGCAATATGTCTCCCATGTGAATATAATACGACTCTTATAATTTTGTAACACCTTAAAACGATCAAAACAAAAAACTATCCCAAAACTCAATCCCAAACATCATATTTGAAAAGCAACACCATCAGAAGAGTCGACATATGGGCGTTTCATGTTTAATCAAGGATGCTGTTGTGTGGCTCAATTTGTGTCCAGACACAAAACAATCCAAGCACAAACTATGAAAAGACAAAATAATTAGTATTGATGTCATTTCTCAAGGGTTATTTTTTGTGTTAATTTATGTTAAAAGTTTAAAGTGGGAAAAACAATGATGTGAAAAATATGAGTCAACACATATTTTGGTTGTATTTTATTTCTGTATTTCAGTTTTACAGTTCTCCTCACAATAATCGTATAAAACTTACCTGCAGTGTAGTGGATGTTGACTGAGGTTTGCTATTTGCCTAGCTAGAACGCACTTCTACAGTCTGGCGAGGGGAGAATAGTAGAAAGACAGAGACATAATTTGCTTCCCACGGAAAAGTGGAAGATGTAAATACAGCAGTCTTTACCCTTTGTAGCTGCGATGTATGCAACATATACAAGTAAGGAAGATTCGCTTGAAACCAGATCATTATGCACAAATCTCTCACACAAGTCAGTTGTCCTCAACAACTACTATGGCAGCCAGAGCATGTGCAAAAAAAGTATCATTTCTCAAAGAGAGGCAGACATAATTAAAGCACAAACATACACAGACAAAGAACAATAAAAGGCAGCAGCTGAGGCTGCAAGAAAGAAAGCAGAGTTTTAAGCCAAACTAAATTACAGCACATTACAGCTAGAAAGTCCAGCTGCGTCTACCATGCTGAAGCTTAAGTTCTGGAGGCAGCTGCTGAGAATGAGTTCTGAGATCCCCATCACACAAGCCGAGGAGTGAACATTTTGTGAACCCTGGAAAATGGCACCTGAAGTCCTCCAAGATGTTAAGGTAGACCCTGTATCTGCACAAAAACAGGGAATGGACGACAGTAAGATGTCGAAAAAAAATACAAGGGAAGAGAAAATATGGTGTGAAGTGGAAACAGAAACCTTTAATGTCATGAGTTTGGATTTGCTTAGCACACACTCGTGCAGAGGGTGAGTGCCAACCCAAATCATCTTTACGCTCAAAGCCTATTCAGAGACATCCAATTGAAGTCAGAGTTTATGCACAGTTCTAATCCTAACCAATCCAATCCAATCAAATGCTTTTATTGTCACTGCACAGCTGTACAAACGAAAGTCAAGTGTAACTCAACTGTGGTATAAATGACATGATGCCTGACAGCTTTCAGGTCTGCTATAGCAAACAAGACCAGTCACATAGTATAAGGCAGGAATAGCTGCCTACCTATCCAGCTACATTAAGTACTGAACCAAACCAACAATACCTGCTTTGTAACATTCCACATCTTCTAAGAAAGGAAGAGTAATGATGAGAGGAATTCTAAGCTTGAATAGGAAAGCATTTATTACACGTGTCATCCAACCACCTAGCCAAAGACTGTAAGAAATGTACAGAAATGTACAGTGTGGAAAGTGTTACATCAAAAGTCACTCTACATCTAGGGCCTACTGCTGATACATTTCTAGCCACAAGAGATCACAGCAGGGAGTAAGAAGAAGACACTCCCCCAACCATTATGTCAGAATGCACAGGGTCTATGACCAGGTCAAGATCATGCTCAATATCTGTCCCATCAAGTTTGGCCAGGCAGATAAAAAGAGAGATTTGATGAAGTATATACTGTGCTGGATCAGCAGAGCAACAAATCTTCTCTTCAAGAACAGAGTTTTTTGAGGTCTTTGGTATGAAAGAGGACACTGGGTTGGAGAGCCAACAATATCAATACAGAGTCAATACTTGCTAGTGTTCAAAGAATTTAAGTGTAAACCAGCTACTCTGCAAGGTCAGGAAGAACATGGCAGAGGCAAAGCAGTTTGTCTCCGGAACATTCAGATCAATGAGCTCACCCTCCTCTCCACCATCAATGATTTTGTCCTACAAGATACCAAATGAAAGGTGGCAGAATCAAACGCTGGACCTCATAAGATAGCATCCAACCATAAAGTGGTGATGGAGGTGTTTCCAGCACGAACTGTGCTCAAAAGAGCTATAGGACCTCAATCTAGAAGTGGATCAACTGCATCTGCAGAGAGCAGTGAGAAACGCCTGAAGGGGAAATTGAGAGCCTGTCAAAGGGAGAGTCTCAAGTCACAGCCCCCTAAGAAAGCTGGAGACATAGAAGAACAAAGAATATCAACCTACCCACAGTTCGTCTCAATCAAAGTCCTCCCCGGGCTAGATGTTTGGCCTTTGGATCATCTGTGTTCAGTGTATTGGCAGTGCATATTGATACTGAAGCTGTTGCATACTGAGGCAGTGGAATATCTTTCCACATCAAGCTCCATCAGTGGGATCAGAAGATTCCTTGTGAATGCACAAATAATTATCCAACTGTTGTCAGATCCAGATACGCCTTAGGTGCTCACGTTCCTCATGCAGAAGGTCAACTCTGTGGCTGCGTCTTTATGGATGCTTGACTTCAAGGATCTTTATCAGAGTCGGTGGAAGCAAGTGCACATTCCTGCTGATTCTTTCAGGAGAAAATTGGATCAAGAGTGTGTTGCAGCCCCACAGCCAGGGAAATGGCAAGCTGATCTGGGAATTGGGGATGTAGCCTACAAAAGTACCAGTGAATACTGTTCCTGGTCAAGAAAACACAGTCTGTAAAGTGTAAGTAAGGATGGTTAAAGGAGGTTCATCCAAAGCGTATTCTGGACCTGTGTAAGAAGTTGTTTGGTATAATGCTGCCCACTGGGTGCTGAGCTTTTTGTGCCAGCAGACTTGATCCCCAGTTTGTTGTTAATACTTACAAGTAAACATGTGACATCTGTCCATTCATCATTTTTAAGTTGATCCCTTCGGACCAAATGTCTGTAAGTAAAGCTTACCATTTAACTTCATGTTCTTCTTGTGGATATTTCATGTGTTACTTCATATTAAAAGCTTTTTAAATGGAAAAATAATCCAAAAGCACTAGGCTGGTTATACGATTACTAGTGTTTTGGTTCACCAAATCACTAGTTTTCCCAGTGAGGGAAATTTTCCATGTATTGATACGAGAAATTCAAGCTGACACACATTTCGATTGTATTTTATTTCAGTATTGAGTTTTACAATGCTTTAAAAGTCTAAAACTTCTGCATTCTGGATGTATGTTGAGGAATCCATTAGCTCTCTGCCAGGCTAGAAAATATCTCTATAGCCTAGTGGGGGCAGAATACTGACCAAAGCGAGGGCCTCTTTACCGTACACCCATGCAGTATTTGTTTGTTAATGAAAACTGAGTATGAGCTGTGCTACAGCACAACCAACAGTAAGTAGCGCTGATGTTTCTCACCACTGGCTGATGCGCTCCTCCAGCTCAGTGAGGATGTTGCTGTGGAGTGCATAGACCTGGGGGAGCACGCCCAAGATCTCTCCCAACCTCTGCTCGTCCAGCATGGGTTCTCCCTCTTCGTCCTCCGCCTCAGTCACAGCTGACCTAAAGTCCTGCTCGAGAAAGGGGGAAACAGGATTAGCGAGGAAAGATTTTTCAATAAGACGGAGAACATAAAAGAGAGGAATGTGGGAAATGGTAGTTGGGATGAAAGGCGGAAGGGAGGGAGAGCAGGAGAAATGAAAGGCATGAAGGAATGAAGAATGAAGAAGCGTAGAAAAATGGAAGGAAGGAAGGTCAGATCCTCCTAAACATCCTTCCTGCCACCCTCCCTTCAAATCACCTCAGTGCCTTCCCACCACTTTGGGCTCTGTCCAGGCATTCAGGAAAGGCGGCGCTGCTTGCACAAGAGTTACGCGCCAGGTGTTGTTGCATAATGACCTTGGCGCTCAATGACACAATGCTGTTTTGTGTACACTCCCCACTTTTCATGTCTACGCAGAAAAAGGACCTCAAATTTCACTGATATACAATGAATTTGACTCCATTGAATCCATTCAGCACACATAAAACACAAGCAACAGGCATTAATGGTTGTAGTGTCAGTGACTAAGAGGACTATATGAGGAGTTATAGCGCACAGGAGCAGAAAACCAGAGGAGGGGTTATTTATCTACTCAGCCAATGAAGACAAAAAAGAGATGAAAGCTGGAGAGTCATAAGGAGACATCAACACACTATGAAAAATCTCACATTTGTCTGTAGAAGCTGTCAGGCAGACACATCACACAGTATAAAAAGCCCCGACGTGTCTGTAAGGGATAAATGTCTTGAGCCCATCTATGCCAGGTCTGAGCAAAGCACAGACATAAAACAAATAGAGTTGTCCCAGTCGGCCATGAGATAATGTGGTGACACTGGGTGCTTGGAACATGCCATTCATCATGCACAATCGATCGTGTATGAGTTAACATTCATCACATCTGCCATGGAGGAGACCAACTACTTTTGCCTCCATCTCCCAGGTTACACATACACACGCACACACACACACAAACAAAAACACACACACAAATACACACAGGAGCTCTCAGATTCATGAACGTCAGGAGCTTTACTCCCCATTTCACCAGACCATGCTCCACCTTATCCCTATTTCCCTCACGTTAGCCAAGTCGAAAAGCAACGTTAAGCACTCAGTTGAGTGGCCAGTCATGCTCACTCATAACTCAACACAGACTCTGCTCAGAGGTCACGTGTTACCAACAAAGGGGGAAAAAATGTCTGAGCCTCGTACATCGTAGCTGTTGTGGGGAATGTCGTTTAGAAGAGGAGCATGGCCTCCCCTTCCTATGTGGAGACAGGCTCTGGAAATTCTTTGTATTCTTGTTATTCCTTATCAAACAATGGAACAATAGCTCATGTGTGCCTCTCACTTAACGCCGCTCCTGTTTTTTCCCCCCAAACACTGTGTTTGTACATGCTATGTGCTGCTGGATTATTTCCAAGTTGAATTAATCAGTTTCATGGTGATTATGACATTGGGCTGCATCAAATAGAAACTAATATCTCTACACATTGACATTTGAAGTTTGAAGACAAGACCCCTTAACTATCCATCTATACATTATGCATTCAGTGTGAGTGGAAAAATCTGTCAATGTCACCTCTGAAAGGTGGGAAAAGGATTCAATTAAGAGGTATAATACCACTGAGGAGGAACACAAGCCCATCTTACTAAAAAAAAAGACAAGTTGTGAAGAAAGATTATTAACACTGAAAAATAGACGAAGTTACAGTGCTGTCAGAATGCTGAAGCACTCACACCCATATTGACTTGCAGCATATGTTTCTGTCTGTGCTTAGGCAGTCAGCAGCTAATTAGTATAATTGAGCATCATGATGAGATTGCAGATGTATGATCATTAGAGAGGTCCGTTGTATAATATTTGCATTAGTTGCTGTTTTAAAGGCATCAAATTACACATTATACAAATCTGCTGCTTTTGTACTCACAGCAGGCTTTCATAAATCATGTTGAGGGGGCACCCATAAGAAATTCAGGTTACGACCTTCCTCAAGGTTATAAGGTACACGCTGACTGATGGGTTTCTCTGGGCTCCATGACTCTGCCTGTCAAATCTGTACTGGCAACCATCACCTTAATGGAAGTTCTCCACACCATTCTTTAGAGGTGTGACACATCCTGTATGACTTTTTGATTAAAATAAAATAATTGTTTGAACAGTGTTTCAGTGTCATTGGTGTGGGGTTTTTGGTAAACATTCTTCCGCGTTCCCAGCTCTGCAGGGATGCAGTCTGTGTTTTGACAGGCAGCGAGTGAGAAATGATGGAAAACGGATAACAACAGTTGGCTGTGATGCACTGTCGACCTCACGAGGCTTACCACAGCTCACCTTTAAATCCTCTGTCCTGCATTAACTACCCCTGCCACTCTACTGAGAGGAACAATCTCCATTTTGTGGCCAACTTGGCCATAAGAAGCTCACAGCTTGGCATCTAATATAACCTGCATTAAAGGTCAGAAACTGCCTCTTTGTGACCTTTAATTGGCAGATTACCAGCTGAGTTGCTTGAGTATCAGACTACACATGTTAGCTGAGTGAGAAACACCGGGCTGCCACCTGCAAGTGTGTCTGGTAGAGAGATCTATGTTGCGTCATATTACAACTGGCCATACCAGAGGACATGTCAACTTTTTCAAGAACAGGAAGTTGATCTTGCTGCAACAACACTGATAAACCTGAGCAGAGCCTTATGGCTGGGGGAGGAGAGGAGGGAGACACACACTGGGGAGCAGACACATGGGATGATGCTATCAGTAGCTTTTCAAGATGGTTTCATAGGCCTTGAAGTGGCAGTCATTCAACTTGAATGTCACACACTTTCAGTTTAGCAGTGAAGGTTTTCTCACCTCTTGAAGGTACTTGAGTGCACTGACATGTCTGGGAAACAAGAAGAAAGAAACATAGAATTAAATTAAAATGTGGAAAAGACAAATTAAAAATTGCTTTAATTACTCAAGTGATGAACGATAAGAAAAGAAAAGAATCTTTAAATATTTAACAGGGTAAGAGCAAGCCTGTGTGTTAAAATGAGTATTTAACTTGAGTATTTGAAGAAACAATACAGTTGGAAGTGATTGTAGAGGGCCACAGAAAGACACAATTTAAATGCTGCATGTTTGTGTGTGTTGACATGAGAGGGTAAATTGTGCACATGGGGAAATGTGAGCGCAGATGCTTACAGTCTCTCTGAGTCGACGAGCTCTTTCGCAACGTAGAAGGCTCGGGATCTGCCATCAATCTAGGCGACACAGAGGGAGAATGGTGGGAGATGAATGACCATTGCTAATGTTGAAAAGCTCTCTGTAGGCACTTATTCCTCTCAAACATTAATAGGAACAGCTATGCTGCAGCCAAGCAGAGTGTCAGAAAAGCAAATTCACTTTTTTTTTCCTGTTAGGGTAAGATTTCTGCTGTCAAAATAAGAGTGATTATTTCATTAGATTGTAGCATAGATGTGAAAACTCTCAAATACTTTTAAGTTCAAATGCATTATGTATGAGAGGCTGTGAGTGTGTGTGTATGTGTGGGTGTGTGTGTGTGTGTGTGTGTGTGTGTGTGTGTGTGTGTGTGTGTGTGTGTGTGTGTGTGTGTGTGTGTGTGTGTGTGTGTGTGTTCGTGTGTGGTGACAACAATGCTGCCCACTGATTTAGGGGCTAATCACAGGGTTTCAAAACATCCGAGCCAAAACATAACATTGAAGCCATTTAGAAATTTACCAGCAAAGCTCCCAAGCTTTATCAGTGTTATTTTTTCCTATGTGGGGCATTTCACAAATTCTACATTAAAGGCATATTTGATCCCCATTTCCTTGAAATAAAGCCAAAACACACTTACACTTGATGTTACAACTATTCCTGAGGCCAACTCAAGTATCTTTGGTCCACTTCCTCTCTGTTTTTCCTGTAAATTACTATTGTTATTGTTATTATTATTATTATCTTTTGCTTTTGGGAGGAAGACAAGGAAATGTGTGCCACATGATGGGAGCAGTGACCTAGTATTATTGTGGCAGCAGCAGGAAGGGTGGGATCCATCTCTGATACTACTGTAAAATGGTTGCCTTTTACTTTGGAAATCTGGGAAGTTTGAAAGGCTGTATTTATACCAGCATGCTGTACAGATGCAGTAAAGTATATTTTATTTATGTTTCAATCAAGTAATGTGCATCATATGGATCTTGCTGGACCTGTGTGAGAAACATTTGATTCTGTTATGTTATGGCATGATATCGTATTCAGACCTGTCAGTTGCACATCTAAACCCCCCTTGCAGCATTATTTGGCCATTGTGTTGATTTGGTAGATCCACTCATGGCTCAGACGACTGAATCTGTCCTGGCTCCGTTTGTCTCTCCAACACCACAGATCTCACCTGCCGATCATAACTTTGATCTGCCACCCCTTCCTCCTCCTCAGAGGTACGGCCATGGTCTTCATCTGCTGAAAGACCAGCAGAGATCGGGTTCATGGGGAAAGGCTCCGTGTAGGCGCTGGAGAGGGAAAGACAAGACAGAATGAATATGGTGACCACAGCATTAACAAATTATGAAAATGTAATGCAGAAGATTACCGACAATATAGGACAAACGTGTTTAATAAATAAAGACATTTCAACATGAAATTTAATGATTTAATTTAAGGGAGAAAATGCATAGCATTAAAACTGCACATTCCGGGTAGCACATTTACAGCAGAGAGCTACTGCATGCTGTCTTTCCTGCAACCTAATCTCAAAACACTGAGGAATTCCCTAAGTCCCCTGTAAATGTATGTTTTTTTTTTGTCAATTTCCTGTGTGTGTCTCTGGACATTTCCACTTTTCACATAGAGTCCTCCAGTGGCATACTGTAATCTCTTTCATGACGCTCTATTCTCACAGATGGCACAGTTGTGTTTGCACACTGGTAATCCTTTAGTGTGCTGCTGCATCTGAGGAGAGCATGCTTTAGGTCATTCGACGTGTAATCCTTTTATACGCCACCTGTGGTAATTATTAATGTCCTCTGGCCCATCAAGACCAGTAGAGTGTTGCTTGATCAAATTCACATTACTGGTGTGATAATAGGATGACAAGTATCCTCAAAGCAGCAATGAGAAAGCTTGTTTTCAAATTTACACATATACTGAAATTGTTGGTCAGTCTAAATGAATGAACTTAACCTTCAGGTACATTATAAAAGCTGAATCTTTATGTAAAATCTGCAGAGTAATAGCAAAATGAATAGACTGTCCTTGTGCTATTACAAGGACCCTTTTTCATCTCTCATCATGACAATATTAATGGTACTAAACTGAAAGATTTGTTGTAACACTTTAAATGCTGGATAGTGTGCTCTGTTTACAGTCCTTTCTTTGGTTCTGAGTTTTTCTTTTTTTCAAGAAAAATTAAACAATTCTCTAGGTGTCCATTTATAATCCACAGTATTATAGATAATACAAATACAAGTCCCTGTGTTTTCCAAACTATCAAACAACCTGCATGTATACCTATCTTGACAGGCAATGAATTGAATACAGTGATTGATTGGCTGAAATTACTTTGATAGTCATCAGTAAAAATGCTAAACTTGTTCTTATTACAGCTTCAAGATTTTTTTTCCTTTTTTCTTATACTGTGGTTAATGTCTTTAGATTTTGGCCTATTGAGACATAATGCAAACATCTGAAAATACTGGTGGTTTTGTGGCATTTCACAGATAATGAGTCCTGCCTCCCATGTCTTAAAGAGACCCCTGTGTGCACAGAGAGTAGATGGCTATTAGGAGTGCAAAGGTTAAGAGAAGTCCCTGCTGGACTTCATTCAGACATAGTCATACTTCATGAGGTCTAGACAGCTACAACCACACACACATTCAAAAACAGATACACGCAGGCGTGTCAGGACTATTGGGTGGGCTGAAGAAAGCACCTATGGGCCATTACTCATGGTTGACCTCCGAGCAGACAGGTCACCCTGTTGTGGGATTCTGGGTGATGTTGGGAAGGAGAAAGGGAACAGGAGGGATGGGTCTTCTTTGAACTCATTCTTGAGCTCTGATTTATTCTATGGGTGAGGGGAATTCCTTCATTTGTCCTTCATGAGAGAAACACGTCTCAGATTCCTCACCTTCACCTTTTTCTCCCTCCACCAACAATATAATCTCTGCAAATCCACCCCCTGAGTGCGATGGAAGACTGTATTGAGATTTTCTTTTTAGGAGATATTTATATTTTAAGAATCTCTCCCTTGAAGCTCTCATGTTCTTAATATCAGGACAGCAGATATTCCCATGTTGAAACATGGCTTTACCTAGTTGCCCTCAAGCTTGGGAAATTCTACCAGCGTACCCAACAATATCACAAGGGGGCTGCAGGTGACACACACAGCATCTACTCTCAAAGTCATACCTAGGGGCAATTAAGTCTCGAAATCAACCTAAACACACATTTTTGGACCCCGCACAGGCACAGGGAGAACATGCAAACTCCACAGAGAGAGAGACCTTGGTCCAACCAGGATTTGACCTCACTGGACCTTTTTGCTGTGAGACGGCACCAACCTACCAGCTCTGTCCCCTTGCGTAACTAAATCGGCAAATAGGCGATAATATAACAAGTGAAGCCCTTCCAGGCAGTGCTGTTATATCGACTGAATGCTGTGTCTTTTATAACCTGGCAAAGTTAAATCTACTGTGTCAAATTCAGAGGAGGACACAATGACTCTCTAAGAAAAGACTTGTAATCTGTGAATTCGCTGAAGCTTGTAATATGTGATTCAACTGGGTCGAACACTGAACATTCAAATATATATCGAGTGCAATCTGAAAGGGCATTTTCCATTTGTAATGGCACTATAATAGGAAATAGTAGCTGAATAGGTTCATTAGCCTGCTATCTATAGTTGATTGGGACACTAATGAAGGGATTAAGGGTATTCAATGCATGTTTAGATTGTTTGCTGCTTTCAGTGATGACAACTACATGCAGCCTGAGGCTGCTCTGCTGCAGCTGTTGTGACTTTGTGTGATGAAATGATTTCTCATGATGCTGGTGCTCACTGCCGCTTCTTGACCTGCGATGTGATGAAAGATGGCTTGGGATAATTTTAAACTTGCATCAGGTGCCAGTCTGTGATTCAAAGCCAACAGTGTTAGAGGTTGTGCCACAAAAGTAGATTTGGGGGGGGGCAGGAGGCATTCCTGACCAACTCCAGTAACAATAACAGCAGACCTGGCATTCCTGAGGAGACCACACCTCATCTTGTTGTTCAAGGGAGAGTCTGGAAACCTCCACCCCACTGCAGTGACCCCCTTCTCCTCTCGTCATCCTATCTGTCCTCTCCTGTCTCCACCTCGCTGCCTCCCGCCCTCGTCCTGCATTTCCTGTAAACAGGCTGGTGGGAAGCTCCTAGGCTGGACGCTTCCTCCCCGGGGATGACCTGGCAATGACCTCAGGGCGCCTGGCACCAGACCTGGCGAGCCAACGCCACACCCTGTCCACCACCTCGCTACACAGCACACAGCCACCACCCAGTACAACAATGTACTTAAGATGGCTCCCTCATCACAACTAACACTAACATAACAGTGGGTGGAGGAGCTGTTTCAGAGGGCATGGCTGGACTTTGTCATCATTCTGAAGTGGTTCATGTTGAACTGTTTGAAGTGAAAATAATGATAAGCTAAAGGCCCATTTTCTCTATATTAAGAGTATCTTACTGAATATACCACTATAGCTTTGTTGCATACAAAAGGCAACACATTTGCGCTGACTATGATAATACACTTGGAAATTCTTAAAGATGTCATTAAGGATATTAAATGTGTGCTAAGTGGGGCACAATCACAAATCATAAAGCTTTTTGTTTTTGCTTAAAATGGCTTTTCCAACATTCATTTGTTACCACACAGCATCTTGGCAGGAACAGCTCTGCTGACACTGCATTCTCAGTAGGAATCTCATCTTTGATATAGCAGCACTGAGTTACAACTTAGTGTGCATGTATATATATGTATGCACAAACACCTGCAAATAAACCCCTTGCTCAGGTTAGCAATGAATCATTAGTAAGCCCCTTTCTTTCTGTGGTGGCTTGCTAATGAACGTGTCTCTTAACTTAGCCTGAATGTTTGTGCTGAAATAGTGTTTGAATGGTGTGATGCATTAATCACACAAGTGGAAACAAGCCAAGCCCGTGGCACAGCAGCTTTGTCCATGCTCCTTAAAATGCTTGTCTGCTACTGTAGGCACGGTCTTCCTTTTGTGTGCAGTGCTCTGGGGCCATTCAGTCATTTTCCCCACCACAAAAATCCACTTTTTCCTCTGTGGGCCATAAAAACCAATGCCTGTTGAATGTGTTCTCAATAAATCACTGCCATCATCAGCGAGGCAGCCATGGGACACCGGCAAAGTCAAGCTTTGACCAGACTTTAAAGCGCAATGTGAAGACAAAGGCATGGTCAAAGACCTACACTAACAGCAATAACTTACACAGTGGATACACACACATGTGGAGACTGACTCTCAAATAAACATAAACCAGCCATGTATAGACACACCAAAGAGTGGCCCTGGCAACTGAGGGCTCTCTGGGGGGAATGTGGCGAGAGCGAGGTGACACGACAGATAGGTTATTTGCATCATTGTGAGTGGTGTGAGACCTCCACCACACAATGAGCCACATCGATAACATCACTGGGAGAAAAAGAACCCGCACTGAGGGACCACTGTCTGGGAAATGGCCGGCTTTCAAATGTGGAGATACTATGTTTAGGGTTTAAAGTACACAGGAAACAGAGTGAAAATCATGGTAGAGCATTTACTGGTACAGAGAATAGTGGAGAGGCCACAGTTGTCTTTGTTTGAAAACATATGCAGTATTAATGATACAAGCTGCAAGCTTAACCTTTATCTATATTGGAGAAAAAGTTGTGAACTACAGTAGCTGCTTGTGAATTTAAAACAAAGGGCACCTCAAGTAATACAAAGAAGGAGCAATTGACCCAAGATTATCTTAAGTCTTTTAGGAAGCTCTTGGTAATGGCCTGTCTCTTTGACCACAAACTAGTCATCAAACACAACTATTTTATTAAGACTGGTGAGGAGTGTGGCCCGCAGTGGCTGGAGCTGTAACAGGCCAGGGTAATTTGGTACAGTCTGACCATGGTGATTCCTCACTCTGTCACACACTGCAGTAAATCCGGTGGTCCCTCAAGGGTCCAATGAAAGAGAAACACTCGGGAGAGAGCCACTTTAATAAAAGCTCTCCTAAACTTAACCATAAGTGTCAGGTACAGGAGAGCAATTACACCAGGACTGTTCTTGCACGTCTCTATTCTCACTTGCCCCCACCCCCTCTTTTATATTATTTCAATGCTGTGCTCTTTGTTTTCGGTCTCTCCCGCACCTGCCATTAACACTCCCCCTATGCGTATTCTCTCACCTTTTTCTTCTTTCTCAACTTCCTTGTGTGAAAGGATCTCCCGCATATTTTCCAACTTTTAATTGCAGCCCATAATGACTTTCTCTAATGTGAATAACCTGCGCTCAGTGAGCTACACAATTGCCATTACCTGTTCTATCACCTCGGATTTGCAGATGAAGCAGCAGCACCAGATGTGACCTCGAAATTCACCAAATGAAAGAACAGGAGTAAGCTCTCCCACAAGTACTGTCCGTCTTCCCAAAGCCACTGAAGCCTGACACAGCAGGCTGCTCATCTCTCACTGAGATCACTGCTGTGAGAGGGAGACCCCATTCTACTCAGCCATGTGCTCTCTGCTCATCTCACATGCATTGTGAGACTATTTGTTAGGGTCAGGATTGCCCTTCTGTGCAGATAGGTTCAGGCCAACCAACTCCCCTTAATATATTAGGAGTATAGAGATAGTCACTCTCATGTTCCACACTGTAGTTTACAGTGTATAGATTATTCTGTCTGTCTAGAATGAATGGTTGATTTCTACTCATTCAATACACATTTGTCTAATAATTTATCAAATCAAATATTGAAACAAAAAATGTTGATTTCTGTCCAAGTGATTGTTTGGTTGAAAAAATGCCAGCAAACATGAATGAATGTAGAATCATGAAAGGCTGCTTCTCAAGGTCCATGGTGTCTATGGTTAGTATTATCTGAAAACATTCAACATTTCATTTCACAACAGTGAAAAAAGTCTTGAGGTGAGTCAAGGTGTCATGATTTAAGATATTAAAACCAAGGCCAAACAGAAATGAAAGTATCAACAAAAGTGTAGCTAGATATATGCAGCACTGAAAGACAGGTCATTTTTGTCAACTGGATTATTCATCACTTAAAGGTAATACAAAAATCATTACAATTTAATTGGGTTTTTTCTATACCTTTCAGTGTCAGCTTTTGATGCCTGCGGTTTGCTGTCAATCCCAGGGAAACTGTTCATATCCACATAGCCGTCATTTTCATTGCAGGGAGCCGTGGTGCGGTTTGGGTCCTCAAAAAACTCAGTGACTGTATGAGATCTTGTGGGTCTGCCGGGGATCTGGATGTTCTCATAGTCTGAGCTCATGGCTGGGATGTTTTCATAGTCTGAGGTGTCAGCACTGGGGAAGGAGATGGAGCGAGGTTTGGTCAAAGGCAGCGGCATGATGGAACGCCGAGAACGTTCTTCGAAGGACTCTACTCTGGAGACACCCCTGCCGTAAGATTTCCTCCTCTGGTGATGGACAAAGGAGGATGGCAAGTCTAATGGACGCTGCTGGGGTTTTACTATACGGGACTGAGGCTGAGGAGAGCTGCCATTGCTTCTGCGATCAAGCTCAATGACTCTTACTGGGCCATGGTGGCTTGACTCAGAGGAAGAACGTGAAGATCGGACACTTCCATCACTGAAACCTTTCGAGTCTGTCTTTCTCTTGAACCTAAAGGGCAGAAAACGCTTGAAGGAGGTCTTCTTTTTCTTAGGTATTTCATTGGGTTCATGCTGGATGAGAACAGATGGCGAACTCTTGGTGACTGGCTTTTTGGTAATGTACGCCAGCTCAAACGGTGGAGGGATGTCCACTAGTGACGTTGGTGTGGACACGCCGCTAGATGATTGATGGCTACGCTGAGAGAAGCTTCCAGAAGAGGTTATAACACATGGGAGTGACATAGTATCATCTTTCCTTCTCATCCTGAAATCATCCTTCAGACACTGACCAATCTCTGTGGGAGAGGTTAAGGACAATTCAGCACCGTTACCACTCCGTGAGTACAATAAAAAGCGGCGAGACTTTGTAGTTGGGATCAAACAGTTGATGCCAGGTTGCTGCGAGGGGCTCAGTGCTTCACTGGTTTTCTCCATGGCCACTGTGCAGTAGTCATGAGTCTGGTACTCTGACCCTGTCTCCTCTGGTACAGTTTCTGGGACATAACCTGGAACTTTCCCAGAATAAGAGCGTGATCGTGTGACAATGCTCTTCCGATCAATCGTAACAAAGTTCTCCCCCTCTGAGTCAAACCCTGCCTCCTCATATATATGCTCTTCACTGTCTGAGTCTGTGTCTTCATAGTAAGGCACAATATGGCAGTCCAGCTCCTCAATGTCTTCCTCAAAGGCCTCTGTGGTGTGGGCAAACACTACCCTGTTGGTGAGTTCAGGGGTGCAGCCCAAGTCCAGGTCCGCTGGAACTGTGATGTTGCACAGCCGAAGGCGAGGCTGGCAGCTTGCTCGCTGGCTGAGGAAAGCTTGCTCTCGCTTCGCTGTTCTTTCTTTTGCACTTTTGCCTCTGATATGCTTCTTCTCTGTTTCTTCCTCTTCATCTTCATCACCTATTTCAACATAATCCTCAGATGAGACGCACTGCTCAAAGTCCTCTCCTTTGGTGCAGAGTGAGTCGTCTATGTCTGCATACTCATCCGCTGACTCACTGCCCTTTGTTTTTTCCTCCTCATCTGCCTGCTCAGTGCCCTTCTCAGTCTCATCCTGGCCTGCAAGGATCTGCTTATCTTTTAGCTTGTCCACATCATCGGATGACACATAGTAAGGATCCTGGTTACAAGCACCTGCAGTTTGCACTTCATCTGAGGGTTTGTCATCGGTGTCATCCTGACTCCACTCTGGGTCAGCAGTGTCGCCCAAATCTGCTGGAACGGCTTCGATGACCGAGTAAGGCCCAAAAACATCTTCAGTGCTGGATGTGAATCGAAAACAACCAGAGGGGTCCTTGGTGGCCCTTTCTGGTTGCCATACCTCTGTTTCGGGGTCACACGACTCACATGTATCGCTTGCATCATCATTGGGGCCAATCACATCATAGGGATACTCCTCAGTTACAGTGGGAAGCACACTGAAACCTAACATAAATTCTCCACTTTCCAGCTCAGCATTATCTGGACAGTCCTCATTTTGCTCACTGACCATGTCTTTTAATCTAGTATCACTACCCTCATCAGCCAGGCTGAGCATTTGTGTTTGATCTGAGTTTTCCTCCTCTACCTGTAGATCTGAGTGTCCTGGAGAAACACTAAGTCTTTCAGTGATTTCATTGCAGCACTGTTCTTCCTCTTCTGTCTCATCCTCATTGTCAGCAGGGGGGACTGAGTTTGCTGACATATTCTCATCGTCAGTGTGATTGCCACCTTTGGGTGGGTTCAAGTCATTGTCGGTGTTTTCATCCTCAGTGGTGTCAGCAGTCGAACCTTCATCTGCTTTGACCGTGTCCTCAGAGCCAATGCTGTCACCATCATTGTCTAATACATCTGCCTCTTTTGCGGTGCCTCTCTCCATTTCTCCCACTGCTGTGTCCTCTTTGTCACTGTGTCCTTTGTCATTGTCATTAACCTCGTCCTCTGCCTCACTTTTCTCCTCTTTGTCCTGATTCTCCTCAGCCATCTCATGGAGATCTGTCTCTCCATCGGAGTGAGCCAGGTCTCCGTTGCTCAGGCTCTGTGGGGGGCTGGGCTCCGTCTGAGTGTGAGGCTGATACAGCGGTCTGGGTTTGGGGGCCACTGGAGGTTTAGGACCATGGACAGGGGGACACGGCCTGGACATCAGCTTCGACTGCACCTTGATGGTCAGATGACTGCGGCTCTTTGGTCGTGGGACTTGCAGTGGATTTTGAAAATCTGTGCAAAGAGAGTAAGTGTTATTAAAAAATAAATTAAACCAAGACAACAAAGAAAAACATTTTCATAATATTTCCATTGTGGATTTTAGAAAATAGTATTTTATACACAATTTTACATAAGGATGCATATGTGGTTCCTACTTTGGCATCAAATACAAGAAGGAAGTCAAGTCCTATACAATAGTCAGTGACATTAGAGTACTGCAGGGGACATTATCAGCAGGAAAAACAACAGAGCCACACAGTACTTAGAGGAGGAACAATAACATCTCTCTGTCTGGGAAATGATACATGAAAGTTAAACGCTTAGAGTGAGTAAAGTAAGAAATAACAAGCACTGTCTCATTTTAATAAAAAAAATGTTGAATATTGCTTCATGCCTCCAAAGAAAAAAAAAAAGAAAAAAAACACATACACACAACAGACTAAGCACATCCTGACATTGCCTTGCTCTTCTTGCATTTGCATTCAAACGTTAAAAGTGAAGACATTAAATGTAAAAGGTGTGAATTTGCACATGAATACTACTTACATAATTTGGAATTGTCATGAAACACACCCGCACTTAACAAAGTGTGTACACCCCTTATCTCTTCCTGTTATTTAGTACCTGCCCTGACGCACATCCTACTAAACCCTGAGCGTACCCTGTTATCTCCAAGTGTTTTCTCCCTCTTTTTCTCTCTGTTATTGTCTCTCTCACCCACTGTCTCTCCTTCTCTCGAGACTGATCTAACATGATTGTTCAAGAATTAATAATCACATATTGCTTTCTACCCTCACTTGATACATATTTTCCCTATCAGTGACACTGTGCTGTGTCTTTTAAAAAAATCTTCGCTCATTAGCTGCTCTTGCAGAGCCTTCTTGAAGGACCCCACACACAGGATGTCCATGGGGGAAGGACATTAACAGCATGGGCCCCATCACTCTGCCACGGACCTCTCTAGGAGTACACATTTTCACAACACAAATGGACTTCCTTCTCGTCATTCTTCTACAATTCTCACGAAAGTTACTCACGCTGCCTCACACTGAAACATACATAACCACACACATATAGGCACACACACACACACACACACACACACACACACACACACACACACTTTTTTTTTTTACTGAAAAGGTCCTTTGAGTCCGTCAAAGAACAATAAAGCTGTGAGAGAAAACAAGGGTCTCAGTCTGACAAAGCACCCAACTGCAAACAACAGGATATGAATTATGCAACAAGAATTCAATTACAACAAATGTTTGAAAAACAAAGGAAGAGATAGACACTGGGACCTTGGCTGTGCCAAACTCACAGGATATGATTTCAGACTGTCCTCATCATGAAATGTCACCCACCAACACCAAGTACACTCCAAAGAGACAAGGTTGGAGAACAAAATGGGATATAATGATTTACCTTTTTTTTGACAGGTGTACAGAAATCAGAGGGGGATCCTCTTCACTTCTTCATAAATGCACAGGATACTTCACTGACTGCACGAGACAGGTGACCTTTTGGTATAGGATGATGGCTTTGTCTACTTTCACTGCTATAGTGGATTATAATCCTATAATCTAACTCTATTACTAATCCTGGAATAGAACACTTTCTAGAGGGACCTTCCCTGAGAGCAACTTTATCCATATAAATATAAAATCACTCAAAATGAGTAGATAATCCATCCTTTTGAAAAAGGTTTAGTTGAAAAGTTAGATTTGATTTGATTTATATTAAATTAGAGGTGTTTTATAGTCTTTTTTTCTAAGTATTATTATTTCTTCAATCCCCTCATGCACCGCAGCAGCATACATCAAGTTGTATTATATGACAGTTTGTCGAGGAAAAATAAGCAGGTGAAACCTACTTTCCGACAGAATAAACCAAATGCATTACTTAATACTGATGTACATACAAGCACACATCTTGTCACACCACTTTCTTCAGCGTAAAACATTTTAAGTTGGCTCGCCGGACTTGCTAGACCCTAACAGCAAACGCGAAAAGCGACCAACCTGCGTTCATTGTGGGAGAGCATCATCCACGGGCTCCGACAGATATCCTCATCTTTCCACACAACCGTCCGCGTCCCTTTGAGCCACTCGCAAACTTAATCCCGGAGCGCACACGTCGCGGTGGTGGATGCACCGCTGTAGAAATGTGCAGTTTGCTTTTTGGCTTTTCGCTTTCTTGCAGGGAGCTGCAGCTGAGCCGGCGTAAAGCTCCAACGCTGACTCTACACTGAGGTGGTGCGCTCCTGTGTGGAGACGGGAGGTGCTGCTGGGCGCTTCCTGAGGCAGGACCAAACCCACTCTCTACGTCTTTCGTTTCCACAACGCTCATTACATCTATGCAGTTATGTCCACATCTGGCTGTGGTTTGCGTCTGAATAAACTTTTCCTCACCGTCATGTCCGTGACCACTGATTGGGAGCATAAATATAAGGCGCTTGTCATCTGTAGTGTGTCACTGTGCGGATAGAAGTTTTACATCACATCTGCCCACATTACGCACCTACCGCTTTATACTACACAACTGCGCCGCTTAAATATGACACACACTGTTAATTCGTGGAATGACTTCAGCACCATGAGAGGATTAGACAGCACACAGTCTAGTCAGGTATGAAAAAAAACATTGTAAAAGTCATGAGTGTAGATACATCTCAGTGTTTTCTGTTTTGCTCATAGACTATTTCCATGAACTAAAGAGATTCCTAAAAGCTGCCTACAAACCGAGTTTCTCTAGGACACCAAAGCTTTTGCTATTGGCCGGGCTTCCTGGCCTGGCATCTGTTGCATGATTGAATGAATGCAAGCCTTTAAAAACCTCTCTTCATAACAGGAAACTGCTCTCCCTGTTTCCTGCACAACAGGCCTCACTTCCTTAGCAACAGATGGGAAAGGTTGGCGATGTTAACCCCTTAGGTAACCTCCTAACAGAGCTGATTGAGCCGTGCTGTGCAGAGCCCGATGGTTCGAGGAACAGACAAACTTTGACCAGTGTTGGTGAAAGACTCATGTTGGGCTTTCAAGGACAGAGGCACCTTGTGCAATGCAGGGGGGGAGTCTGGGATCGTCGCCCACTTGTGGTGCTTTGATTTGACAGCTCCCATTGGCAGTTTAACACCTACACATTTAAGGTCACACAAGGTAACATACGTCTGGGGTTCTTTCCCGTAACATACGTCTGGGGTTCTCACTGCAGATAGTAATTGAGTAGAGAAGAACAATAAAAGAATTAGCAATGCTGCATCACCACAGGGCTCCACTCCTCACTGCTGAGGCAGCACGCAGACCCATACATTATACACTGCAAAATTCCCATTCCAGATGGTTTGGTGGAGGACAGATTAAGCTCTGCTGCAAGTGCACAGCTCCGCCAGCTTCAGAGAGATGGAAGAAGAGTCATATTTACAGGGTCATCTCATGAAACAGTAAATATTTTGCTGTGTGTATGGAAAAGTTTTCTAAATTATTAAGCAAATAACAAAAGAGGTTATTAAATGTGAAGTCATTTCTGCCTAAGATGTGACCATTGTGCAGGCTGCAGTAATTAAACTGTTTATTTGTGTCAATAGGATGCTGAGTAACATATTTTGCAGTATGCTACAACATCACCAAAACAATGAAATCACTTTGACTGAGTTGTTTTGTATCCTCTTACTACAGCATGAACCATTATGAAGTGTTGAAGCCAAGACAGTTTTTAATGTGTCACTAGCAGTACATTTATAGCTGCCATAAAGTAACTCTTTGTTTTTGAGTTAGAGGACTAAAGATAGCACCACTCCGGTCTTTTGGCAGTGCCAAATTGCCTCTCTCATGAGTATTCTGCTCACAATTGCCACATATGACCTTTTTTTTGGTTTCGTTTGTGCAAAATATGTTTTGCTTTTTCAGGGTGTGCAAATAGAACCTGTCAAGAGTATTGTGTCATGTGGCTGCAGAAAAGAATGGCTTTAGGAGTAAATATCCCTCCAGATGTGGCACAGACGGTCAAAACATGTTTTTGGACGGAGGACACAAATTTCCTGGACCGCCTGTAGCTGCGTGCTGTGCTCTGTCACCCCACCTGGAACATGACTTGGCTGGAAGAGAAAGGGGGGATGGAGATATTAGGAAAAACATGCCGTAGTAGCAGAGAACAAACTGACACTATCTCCCCTCACCCCGGCTCCACAGACAAACGCCAAACAGGAAAAGGATCAGGGAAAGGGGTCAGCAACTTGTTCCCAGAGCTGAGACAATCCATAACACCTGCTTTGCCAGTGACTGGACATTGGTCTGAATGGATGTGCTGAGTGTTTTTATTCCCCCCTGAGAATACAGCGTCATACTCTAATGCAGCCGATTACTGGAAAGCACATTTCAGTTGTTGCCCCATTGTGGCAAAGTATGTCCTTTAATTTGTACCTTTATCGCTTTGCTGCAGACTTCAGTTCTGAAAAAGATCTTCATCTTGTTGTTATGAAAGCCAGCTCTGGAGTATGAAGTTCATGTATTGATTTATGAGGCAATCAAGTACAATCGGGCTCAAATCTTTCACTCTTTAAAATGACCTCAACACCTTTGTAATTGGATGGCAAAGCATTTGACCGCTGTAATAGATCGAATCATTATTGACATCTTTTATTGATTCCCAGCTGTGCACAACCACTAAGAACCACAGCTCTCTCCTAAGACCTGAGCTTTACATCCTGATAAAAGAACTTCAAAGCAAAAGAAGCGTGTTTTTTTTTTTTTAGTAAATGTATGTACAACAGAACAACAGACTTCATCAAAATGTAAGAGAATTAGTGTGCAGATATACATTTTAGTGATATTTGACATTGGTTGTTTTTGACAAAATATTGAGACATCTTAGATTTTACACTAATAAAACAGAAGCAAATAAACTCTGCTGTCTTTATAAGTGAAAATATAATTTTGTTTGCAACCCAAGTGAAACAAGAAAACCCCATTGTCAGCAGGGTATGCTCCACACCACACCACAACAACACACACACACACACACACACACACACACACACACACACACACACACACACACAGCAGCAGAGCTTTGCAGTAAACAGGTGTACTGTGGAAGTCAGCACTTCATCAAAAAGCAGCAAATACATTTTTAATTCCCCTCAGGGCCTTCAGAACTCCCCAGCAGATCAATGAAACTGGCCTGTATCATTGTTGTCTTTTGAATAACAAAGGGACACTATATTACAGTTATAGAGGTTCCAGTTATGCACGGCTACTGGAGTAAGGCTGAATGTATGCGTCAGCACTTTATAAAAATGACTTACCCAAATGATGATTGACATGGAGGTCAGTGGGTCATTAGGTCTCATTAACTTGTAGAGTCAGAAGTGCTATTTGTGTTAAGTCTCGCCTGCTCTAAGATGAAATGTCAGCATGGCTCCATGACCAAAACAACAAAGCATTACAGCTTTGCAAGCTGGGCTGTGAAGGCCACGGCTGCAGAACAATAGCTGTCACTTTGTCGTTAATTAGCCTGAAGCCAGGAGAGTAGGTCAGACCCTGATAACAGATGAATTTGTTTTTCTTTTTCTCTATTGCTGCAGAGACAATCATCCAAACGATGCTGTAAAAACAGTGATTTACTGGTTGAAAATAAAATTCTCACCAAGCCACATTAAAACATAGAGCATTTCTGTCCTCTCTGAATAAAGCACAATATCTCAGTCAAAACATTGCATACAGGCCTTTGGCATCATAAAGTAACAAACGCCGTTGGGGCCTTTCACTGTTGGTTTTCCATCCCCCTAGGTCTTTGAAGCATTATATATTTCTTCAATTTCTGGAATATGCTTTTGTTTATCATTTTAATGGCCATGAACTCTGAGGCCCAATGTGGCAACAACCCAACATGATTTCCCTGAATGGAATCTTCTTTCAGGGCGTAAGTTGTGTGTATTTACGTAGGTGTATGCTGTGAACAGTTTACATAAAGCAAGTGTGTGGGTGTGTGTATATGTGTGTGTATATGTGTGTGTGTGTGTGTGTGTTTATGTGCTCTGTCCACAGCCACTGTTCTGATTGTGTACAGCAAAGGATCCAGAGAGAAAACAATAGGGTCATGAAAAAAGCCCCATGGCCAGAATTGACTGTTTCTGTGTGTGTTTTCACATTTCTCAGCTAAAGGAGACTGTGAGGATGCAGATACTCCTCCTGGTGAAACACACGTCTTTGGCTAAGCTTTCAGAGAGTCGCACGCAATACGTCTATGTCTGCTACGTCAGAGTGCGAGATTGAAATATCTTTGAGGGTTTGTGACAGGAATGAAAAATTGTTCAACATTCTGCACAATACCAGCACAAGCCATAAGTCAAGCCTCTGATAAATCAGTGCCATTCATTCCAAGAAATAGCATGTTCATAAATTGTGTGCATTACAAAAACAATAATGCTCCTACGCAAACGTAGCAAGAAGGAAAACATATCTGGGGACTTTCCAAGTTCTTCTGACAATGCATCTTTCATCATGCGACCCACGTACACAGATATGAGTGAGTGATGTGACGCCTGTGTGCGTATGTGTGTTCACTCAGCCTGGCTCTCCCTGGTCTAGATAGCTGCACCAGAGTGTGTGGAAAATACAGATGGTTGTTGCTTTTGCTTCTTCCGCCAGACCTATGTGACCTTTTACACAAAGATAACAGGGCGGTCTCTTATCCCCAGGACCCCCCCAGCTCCCCTGCACCTCACTCCCACCCACCCCAACACACACACACACTGCCCAAAAAACAGCCTGGCCTGGCAGTTCAGACAGAGGACTTCCTCCCTTCGAGCTGTCTGATAGAACAATATCAACAGTCAGCCTCACAAGCTCCTTGCACTCTCTATACTGAGCTTTTGTTTGGAATAATTAAGTCTTTTCTAATGAAGACAGGTCCCTGACAGGCAGGGAATTAGAGATCTGTGTTAAGGGACGATGAGGTTTGCAGATAAGAAACACAATTCATGTCATAGTGACAGTCAAATTGTTAGTTTTGAGATGTATTCACATGAAATCAAGCTTTCAAATTCAAACAACCTGCGTCAGGCTTTGATTCGGGGTCATTGTTTTGTTTTATGCTATACTTGTTTGATTATTTGCACACAAGACAGTACTTTGAAATGTTCCCTGCATTTTTTATTCTGTTTTTCATTTTGAAACAAATCCCACAAATATCCTCAAATCAAACTGTCCATTTTGCAGGGCTAGACATATAAATAAATAGATAAAAGATTTGGCTGAGGCATGAACGGGGTTAAGGTTTGATATTTTGCTCTTTTACACTCTAGGGCAGCTCAAGTCCAGTCCAGGAATAAAAGTTTTCTGTTTGCAGTTACTTTGCCTGGATACTGTTGCACCCTTGGCAAACAGAAATAAAAATCAAACTATTGTTGCGTATTATTTTCAGATGTGCCCTAGTGCATGTTGTATTTTTTAGCATCATGACAGAGAAAACAGGATTCCAGATAAAAATTGAACGTCCATTGTGATAGTAATGAATGTATGTGCAACCTATTGACATTCCTGCTGACTTCATAGACAACATTAAATGACTGGTGTCTTCATCATGGAGTTATTTACCAAGAAACAAAAATATCTTCAGTCCCAAGCATATCATTTATAATTTCTGGCCTACCACTACTTTAACTCCATAACAGAGAATAGATGGAATTCTCCAAGACAGAGTCATGTCCTTATATTACATTCACCACAGGTCATTGTGAATTTCTCTGTCACAGGTAAATATTTCCCTGGACATCGATTCCTTATCCTGCTTTCCTTAAGTCTCATAACATCATTATCCACTGATTTTACCTTCTTCTTACCTTCTCTCATTTTTTCGCTCTTCTTGACAAACACACACACACACACACACAGACACACACACAATGAAACACACTCAAGGGACATGAATAGTCTCACTGTCCTGTCTCTGGTCAGATTTTTTGCTGAGGTGGTTTCAGCCTGGCTCTTGTGTATTCTCACACACAGTCGGCCTCCGGGGATGGAGAGTGGGGTGATGGGGTGGTGGGGGGAGGATGCCTCATGCACAAACTGCAGGGTTTTCTAGCAGCATCAGCACAAGTGGAGCGGTCAATTTTCACTTATGGTAGCTGCAAAACCACTAAGGCGTGGAATATGCTTCAGTATGTACATTTGATCATACAATTTGTCAAGATAACAATGCACAGGACACGACATTGCTAGAGTCCAGTGGTGTGGCATAAGTGATGATAATGAAGAAGACAGTGACCTGCGGAGACCTTTGGCTGTCTCTCAGATGAAAAACAGGAGAAAAACAGCAAGAGAGGACACCTATAGTTACATTATCTAAAAGTAATATCTGCCCCAAGTGATGGGTGTTTATTCACTGTGTGAGCTCCTGTCAATTGGCAGCTGCCACTTCAGAACAGACGCGTTTCCATGGCAGCCTAGAGGTCAGAAGGGTCAGTTTTCATACAATAAACCACAACCAATCGTTACTGTTGTCGCAACGCATTGGCAGCGTGATATACATTATTTGGTGCAGTGAAAATCCCTCCTGCTTCGTCTCCTGGGACTCACTTTCGCTCCTCACCCCTCATTGACCCGACGGCCATTGTCTCTATTGCCCACACTTGTATTCCTAAGAGGAGTCTTGGCCCTGCTGTGTCGTCCTGGTTTATGAATTCAGCACTGTGGAGCTCGAGCAATAACTGAAATTTAAATGTCAGGTGATGGAGCCTCTTTAGGCTTAAGTACATAATAAAGATATATAGCACTGGGAAAGTGTCTTTTTAAATGCTGTGTGTGCAAAGGTTGAAATATTTGTTGACATTTTGTGAGTAAATGTGTGTGTATGTGTGTGTGCCTGTGCATCAATAGACAAATATATATTTTGTTTATTTATTTATTTATTTTTTCATTTTCCTCTAATGAGGTTAAGTAGCACCTGGAGGCACACAGCTGAGGTCAGAGCTGGAGAAAATAATCTGCAGCATTCATTTTTATCATGTTTTATTCAATTCAGTTTGGATTCCCCGCAGTGGAGCCAAACCTAAAGCATTGGTTTGATTTGTGGCAACACATTTTTGACTGTTATTGAGAAATACTTGTTGCAATACAGGCAGCAGTTCAGGCTACACTAATGAAATGTGGTTCATTGGATAAAGTACACACATTCAGATGGCACTGCTGTCAATGAAGGGAATTAGCCAGCGAGTGCCATGAAACACAACTGTCATTATCATCATAAATGTCTCTCAGTTCTCCCTCTGTCTGTGCACTGCAATCCTCACTAAACCTATTAGACCTTGTGATAAGTTGCACAGTGTGTTGATCTGTCAGGGCAGGATGGTTTGCATGTTTTTATGATATTATTTCAATATATAAGCTACTAAAAGGCTCACTCCCAGAAATAATTCTATTGCGCTCATTGTGTTGCCCAATACACAGAGATGAAAGAGATAAAAGTGGCATTCAGAAGCATACACAAGCACCAAAGCTCTTTCTGCTTCAGCAGCATTAGGTCTCCACTGTGACAAAATCTCTCCCTCCAAGCAGTGTGCACATTTTATGAGCTCCATTATAAACTTTGTGCTAACACAGACATTAACAGGCAATAAAGCAGGAGATATCATCCTTGGGGCAAACCTTGCTATTGGATTCCTACTCTCAGGATGGACACATGCTTATTGTGCTAAACAAATCCCGGCTCCCTCTAGCAACAACACACCTTTCAGCATTTTCCCCCTCCTGCCTTTGGGAGATGTGAGTATGCTGTGCGGGTGTGTGTACATGCATGTGCGTGTGTGTGTCTGGATGTGGTCTACATTAATCCACTGCTGCACTTTTCATTACTCACATAACGTAAGGTCGAGGGGTGAGGTCTTCTCAGGTCTTACAGCCTAGGTGTACAACTAGTGTCAGTGAAATGAGATGTAATATGTAGCAGTGTGGCTTTTATCAAACCAAGCGTCCTTGCTGCAGACAGGGTGCGACATGCACAGTGACAGGCAGGGAAATGAAGCTTTCTGTGAGCGCTGAGATGGAACAGGAGATGTCTCAGTCAGATAGATAGCAGCAAGCCAACTGAAGAGTCACTGAGCTCCCTGCAGAGACTGTCACCGTAGTACAATGTAAATTATGAGGCAGACACATGCACAACTTAGGCTCTACGCTACAGCAACTTCAGGCTAAAGGTGTTCATGTGTGCTGACATTTTTCTCATGAAGTAGTTGTTTTCAAATCTGTAATATGAAATTTGATGGGATCAAAGCACATTTATAAAACAGATTTTGCTTTGTGATCAGTGACCTCACCTGCAAAGGACGAGGCTGTCACAATCTCATCAGCCATGTGCATCCATTACTGTTTGGGATGATAATGGGACACAGCCACTACAAGGGCAGAGCCAGACACTAACATGATTATGGTAATGACTGCCAACAGCTACTCCTCTAAGCGCCAGGGAGATGCGCACAGAAAAGGCAATTCCAAACTATTAATCAAAACACATAAATAGACATAATGTCATTGACTTTCACTTCTGGCAGACAAGCGATTGGTGAATGTTGTTGATACCTTTAAAGCCATTCAATCACTGTGATGCATGGGGATGATGGGGTGGGGATGTGGGGGTGGATTTGGCAGGTTACAATACATCATGCCAGCATTTAGTTTACACTTTGTCAGCAAATGCAATTAGCCAGAATTGCGATTTCACATGTGAGAGACCTGTGGCAGATTTAGCCAGCATCCATCTCTGTAATGAAAATTGTGAAGTGGTTTGTTGTTTTTCATATTAAACAATCTCAAGGGGGTCCCACTGTGAACACAACCAGCATGGAGTAAAGCTGTGATTTTCCTCAGGCACCTTGTTGCAAAAAAGACAAAAAACAAAACAAAACAAAAAAAGACAATAACATTAAAATGGGTTTTAGAGGTAGGGGGCAATAAGTGTGAACATGTGTAATTGTGAATTAACTGGACTATACTCATTTGTGCTTTGTGTAATTGCGCTCAGACATACAAACGTTTGAACTATGATTATCATGTTTGCTGTTCCTTAAAA
Source organism: Karalla daura (assembly GCA_029224185.1). Lineage (NCBI taxonomy): Eukaryota > Metazoa > Chordata > Actinopteri > Chaetodontiformes > Leiognathidae > Karalla > Karalla daura. The sequence continues at coordinate 21,363,355 of CM055188.1, forward strand.
GTACTTAATGCTTGCTAATTGGCACAAAATAAAATAAATAAAGGATCACTGAGGTTATCACAACTCATACTTTGGAATATCTTGTAATGTCACATTAATATTATGCATATACATGCACTGATTTCACAGTGAGATCTATTTTCAACAGATTATGTTGGATGACTGGAAGTATATGCAATGCACAGCAAGTCTGTGTTAATTTCCGGAACTAATCAGAGGCAGTGTGAGGTTTTTCAAGCCTGTTATAACAATGTGCTGTCTGCTTAGCATCCTACTGATTGGATCTTGCACTGCTGAGGGGAGAAGCAGTCACTCACTTAGAAATGGTGTAAATCCCAACACCTCTTGTGAGTGCCAGCCTTTCACAGGAACAACCCACCTCAGCACATTCGCTTAGTGAACTTATGTGTGCAAGCATGTGCTTGAAAGTACTACTCTGTCCACAGAGACAGATGGCCAACCTTCCACAACCAGCTTCAGTTATCTCCCTCTCAAACATGCACAGTGTTGATTTATGTTAAATTCCAATTAGCAACTTCTTCTTTTGCCCCTTTGTTCTTCTTGTGATTGCAACAGATTTTTTTTGGTGTGTCTCTCACCCCCCCCCCCCCCCAAAAAAAAAAAAAAAAAAAATCACACACACACACACATACACGTACACATGCATCCCATACAAAGGCTTTTGCCTTTGGAATAATAAGAGAAGGTGTTGCTTCTTTGTCTTCTTTAGGGGTGAAGCTGGGGTATACGGCTTTAAATCAAGAGGCAAAACCTATTTAGTACTTATCCACCTACGGGTAAAGCCAAAGACCCTAAGAACCTAAACCTGAATGCAGACTGCATAGGGAATATTGAGCGATAACTGCGCTTATATTTCTAGTTTCAGGCAAAATGAAAATTCTGAAACCACAATAAACAATGATCTTTTCCTTTTTACCCCCTTTCACATTTTTATTGCCTTCCCCTGTTGCACATGCAGGGATTTTTCAACCTTATTATCACCATGGGAAGAATATAAGCAAGATAAATATATGGCTCTTATCAAAGAGTATACCTCAAAGGTCCCTGCATTTCAGCAAAGGAAAGCACTCATAGATATACAATTCATATAACCACATTAAGAAAAATATGACACTACGGCCACCTGCAGTTATTTGATTTCTCATAGTTTATAACAAGGCCTGCACAATATCATTCTCATGTGAGGATGCATCAGTGCAGAAGTGATAATATGGAGGAAGTAACCGTAGGCAAGGAAAAAAAAATCAGGGGTTATTTTTGGGGCAGATTAAATGTGGTGTGTGTGATCACAACCCAAGTGTAGGAAATAGAGGCTCCCGTCCCTGTTTAGCTCTCATACTCCAGTGTGAGTGGGAAATAGTCCATCCATAAAAATCACAAAATGTTGCATGGTTTGAGTGTATTTGTGGCAAGATGATGAACTGTATTGATCCTGATCTTGTAACGTGCTAAATACTAATGTTGCAGAGGTGACAGACATTTGCCTGTGGGTTGTCTGTGATGAAGTCAAAAACTGTCCATGATGGCTCTGGTTTTACAGTAAACAGAAATAAAAAATAGCCTCTCACATGACTAAATGCTGTAGTGTGTGTACATTCTCCAAATTTTACACTATGTATTTCATTTGGTATGGGTACAATAGCATGCTTTCTGCAGGACAGATGAGGTTAAAATGACAGAGCAAGGTGCCAGTTTGTTCCTAAGACAATTAGCTGAAATCTGCACATAAGTATATTCTACTACAAGCTTGTCATCTGTTTGAAAACAGAACACCAGTGTTAAAAATATGCACGGACTGTTTTTTCAACCCCATTTTGAATTAATTTGTTTAAATTATAGTTCAATGCCAACATGAGGACTCCTACTGTGCTAACAGATTACATTGCTGTGAGATCAGCCCAGTTGATCGACTGTAGGGAGATAATGTGCACAATGCAAATAGATACACCAGCAAACCAGCTGCAGGTTCTCCTGGGGCTATTTACTAAGTGTTTGCAGGGACATGAAAGCAGTTGTGTGTAAAATGTGCTAATTCTATCATAGACATTGTTCCTGTGCACAGAATTGGGGGATAACACCTGGCAGGAGAGCTTCAACCTAGTGTGCTGAAAATAGATCCACCAAAATATTGATGGTGGAATGTGAGAGCAGAAATTTAAAGATACAATATTTTTTTCCAAAACTATGAGAAATCAGTTCTGCCTCATCTTGTGATTCAGTTCATCCTTTAACATCTCTTTTTGTTTATTCTCCTAGATGTATGAGCTCATCACCCTATTTCTAAGGCTGAGTCCTGCTACCCTGCTGAGAAAACTCAATTCAGCTGCTTGTACTCACAATCGTATTCTTTTCGGTCATTACCCACAGCTCATGACCATAGGTGAGGCTTGGAACATAGACAGAGCGGTGAATGGACAGCTTGGCCTCGTGTCTCATTTCTCTCTTTACCACCACAGAGCAGTAGAGTGACCACCATGCACCATCATAGACTCAACCCCGATCCACCTGTCTATCCCCTGTTCCATTCTTCTCTCACTTGTGACCAAGACCCTGAGATACTTGAACTCCTCCATCGGAGGGAGGGATTCCTCTCCTCCGCAGAGTGGGCGCTCCACCCATTTTTCCATTAATACCAATGGCAATGGGTGGTGGGCAATTGGGAGGATGAACCCATGTCCATGTTTCAGACTGAGCCCAGATGGGCCCCATGGGTGAAAGCCTGGCCACCCTGGCAGGCTCCTTCCCCAGGCCTGGCTCCAGGGCGGGGATTGGTGTACTCCCGGGCTGGATACACTTGTCCATATGGGTTCTTTTCATCAGGGGTCCCTTCATCTCGATGCTATGAGAGACACTACCAGGGTCAGAATTCAATGGCATATTGCGCCGCGACAACACTACGGTAAGGTGGCAGTTGTTGGAGGGGATTTTGTTTTTGGTAAGTAGTTCCCTTTTAAGAGATGAACAACTGTTGCCATCTCATGAATGGACTTGGGTCTGCTGCTCCCCTTGGAGGAAGATTTCAGCATCTCTATCTATAATCAAGCATTCTGGTGACTTTGTGGCAACAGTTATGATCACAAGCTGAATCATTATCTGCTCCTACAGAGAGTTATAAACTTAATGTCTCTGCATAATCTCATTTTCTACTTCATTATTAATCTACTTCTGAGCAGCTGTTGTCAGGAGGGAAAATCTGTTCAAAATGAAAGGTTTTTATCACGTTTGTTGTAGTTAATGTGCAAGCTGTTCAAATGTCCTCACAAGCTAATACTCAACCACTGATGGCCAGTGAAAAGGAGACTAATATTAGGTAACCTAACATGGAAAAATCGTCCTCTAGAAATTATAAACATTGTACTTTTTGATGGATTTTTTTGGCAAAGCTGTAAATTCCACAGAGAGAATACAGTAATTATGTGTCTCTCATGCCTGACATTGTTTTAAATCGCATGAGCTTTGGTGATGTGATAGTTTAGGGAGCTCAATCACAGATAAAGCAACCATGTCAGTAATGCAGTGAAGCATCCAAATCCCCAACATTTTACAACAAATTGTTTGAAATTTTAATCAGTTGTAAGTGACTGCTAGTGCCTAAACGACCCACGACCCACACGCAGCACAGGTTAAGAGTACAGCTGTAGGCCACCTGTTTTTGGAAAAGCAGTAAATCCGCTCTAGATGAGGTGTAATGAGGGAGTGCTGGGCTGTGATCCTGTCAGTCCCTGGGCTTAATATGATAATACCTGCCCCCACAACACCCCAGCCATCGGCTGAGAACACAACCAGGATTTACTCTCTTTATTACCACGGTGGAGCATTTAATTTCCCGGGCGTTTGGATGGGTTGGCCAGACAAGCTGGTGGGTGTCCGGACTGGCAATCACTCAGGGCAATGCTGTGAGACAGAGACATACGACAGAGTCATCGGTCCGGGCAGGAGGGAGAGGCGCAGAGAGACGCAGAGAGCAAGAGAGGGAGAGATCATTTGTTGAGAAGGATGCATCTGTGTATCTGTGTATACATGCACATGGATGTGATGGGTGATGATGTGGTTCCATGTGTATTACACATACATAGTAGTACACAAAGTAGTACACAATCGAACTGCTCTTGGTTTCCTGAGTGGCCCACAGGAGCTGAGAAATACCATTTGGCCATGACCTTAATAAATAAGTAATTGCCTAAATTGTTTTTAATCAAGATCTCATTTTACTAGTGCTCTAATGAATTTCTTATGGAGGGTTGGGGAGAACATGTGGTGCAGTACCGGCTGCCAAAGTGCTCACAAATGCACCATGGGATCTGATGTTATGTCATCAAACTGAGGTTCAGATATTGTTTGAAGAATGTGTGTATTTTTGTTTTATTTGAGCACAAAAATATTAGCGTGTTGGCAAAAAGCTAGCAACTAGCAAACATCTGCATCTTTAGGCTTCACATCAAGCAGACAAGGCCAATTCTCCAGGTCCTTTAATAAATAAATACTATATACTGTATAATAATACTAAATAATACTAAATAGACTGACTAAAATAATCTCCAGCACCTTGTTGGTGTTTTCTCTCTATGATTTGGTACACAGGTATAAGCAGGTTCTTGTTGTTGCTTGCTGTTCTTGTCTGCCCTGTAAGACTTCTTTTTAGTGACTCAAAAGTTTATCTGCATTTACCTTGAATAATGTTGTTGTAAACAGTAATTATTCTAAAATATAAAGTGAAAATGTAAGACTACAGCTGTAATACATTGCTGTTTTTAACTGCAGTATTATTGTCGTGGTATTGGCTCTTGAGTGAGGAGTTGAAACTGACGGAGGTGTTAACAAGCAAACAGCCACATCATACTGTCATTATGGTTGTTTAATGTGGTGATAAATTCCTACGTGTACCCATGCACGTAATTATGACTCTCCTTGCAGGCGGCATGCAGATGTGTGGCCACCATAAAAATTAAAAGTCAAGAGGAAAACACAAATTAATAATCTTATGATTCATTCATGTATAATGTGTCAGCATGAGTAATAATTAGCATATTGCTCCTTCAGCTATAAGTCTGTGCAGTTACAATCTGAGCCGACCACCCTCCATCAGTCAAAGTGATAAATGCTTCAAAGGCTTTCTTTTTTCATTACGAGATATAATCTGCCTTTAAAACCAAAACATGACAAAAATCACTTGTTGCTTCGGTGAATAGAACATTTAAATCTTGCCAAAGAGATATATAATATTGCAGTGTGCTGAAACCCATTTCAAATTCATGTCTGCTGTAAAGTTGCTGTGACAGAGAAGCATCTTTTCTTTTTGCTGCCACTTTCACAAAACATATCTCACAGGCAATTTAACTCTGAGAGCCGCCAGATGCACTGTTTTTCACTGCCTTAGGGGGACAGTGAGAGATTTCAGGATGCTTTATCACCTACATCTGTTTCATCATGCGCATCACTTGTAAACATCTAAGTACCGACAGAGGAGATAAACTGTGAGCTGCTATTGGTGTCGGTAGTCCTATCACAGGTCCAGCTTCTCTCCTCAGTCATGTTCTCGGTGGAGAGGAAGGATATACCCCACTTCCTAAAGCTCCACCCTGCCCCATGCTCTGTAGAGGAAAGAGGAGAACATAAAATGCTGGGCTGAGGAACTCCCTGGAGGTTAAACCTTGGGGAGGGAACAACAAGCACACATTATATTTTATAAATCAAAGCTATTTATCTAGTGTAGTGCGGTGTGAGACTCATTGCACCCCTACCTGACTGTTCATTCTCTTGATGTGATCTTTAGATTCCTTGACTTGACTGATGTTATTCAAGGCAAACAAAAACCTTACAAATTTGGGTTTTTTTATGAATACATGTTTGAGATTTGAGAACTACATTAGCAGTCTCATTACAATGTAATTTACCAATCAATTTTTAAATAATCCAGTCTGACGTCATCAGTCCTTTAACCAATACTAGTACCTGAACTTTGGTGCCTCATGAGTACTAATCTCATATGGGTGCTGTATTGATATGTAATGTATTAATAATATAATGTATTAATAAACTGCTTTCAGTGTGATTATGTTATCCTCAATGTGCAGGATCTGGCCTCACATTAAAAAAAGGGCCCCACATTTCTGAAACAAAATGTGACAATAAAAAAGAAAGAAAAAAATAAATGAATGTATGTAAAGTTCTTGCGATCATGACTGATATACATGATAGGCTCTGATATACAGTAAATATTAAACCATTGTCTCTTTGCTAGTTCAGTAGAGCATATTTTCACCTGTCAAAAGGAGGACCAGCTTTTTTTCTGTATGTCTTCTGATTGTATGTCCACTTTCACAAACATGTCTTGATTCAAATCATTATCAGAGCCTTTTTTTTTAAAATATGTATAATTATTATTATTTTAATGAGTGACAGTATAGGCTGTAGAGGGAGAAGGGGTGCGCAGGAAAGAGGGGGAATGAAGGAGGGCGAACAAGAGGGAGAGAACAGAGACAAAAGGAGACAAAAGACACAAGAGAAACAGACAATTGCAGATAAAAGACGGCAACGCGATAGAAATGACAATAGCATCAGCAGGGGCAGCTGCAGTCATGCCGGGCATCTCTTCTTGGTCTCAGTCATGCACTAAAGGATACTGAGGCTGCTCGGGCGTTCATACGTGTTTCACTTATAGTCAGTGGGTCAAACCCAAATTCAAATAAGTAGGAGAAATGGCTATACAAATAAATAATCTACCCAATCCTTTTTGTTCTTAACTATAGTAGTTCTGGGGCATTGGAAGATATGACAAAGGTATGACAAACATGCAAGAAAGACAGACATTTGGTTTATGTTTGCAGTCATTATGACCCTAAGGTGACATGAACATTGCTCTTGAGTTAAAGCCATCAATGTATTTTTTCTGGGTTAGTAACACTCCTGCATTGTTCTTCTGTTGCATGCATTGCTTCCGTCAACCCATATAAAACACAAGATAAAATAAAGATGGAAATGATTCTTTATATATTATGTGCACCTCCTTTGTCAACCTTTTCATTTTGCCTCAATGGTAAAATGAAACCTCATAGTATCTGCTGTAAGCTGCATTAGCCCTTGTTGTGTTTTACTCCAGTGAGGAAATTCTTGGGTGACTGTTGACAGACTGGATATTGTCTCCCCAATGCGCAATGTCTCTTTTTAGCAAAAGGGGGACAATAGTGATGGAGGAACAGAAGGAATTGGCAGTGCAGGAAGCATGCTGAGGAGGACAGGAAATAGGAAGTGCAAGCAGGAATAAACGCTGTTGAAATAGCCAGAGGGGAAATTTCCGTTCCGATGTCTTAAGGTTCTCCTGCAAGTAATTCCCCTACTGTCCTTGAAAGACACATAGTGAGTCTCTTCCAAACATGAGGGACCTGACATGACTGTTACTGACAGCAGATTGATGCATATCAACATTATTGAGGTTTGGGTTCATACCTGTACCTTGTGGTATTTGACCAAACTGGGCAATGTGCAATCACTACTTGCAAACATGGGAAGACTGTACATAGAAGGTCAACACTCTGGTGATACTGAATGAAACTGAGTGAAGGACTAGCTTCACATTTTATTATTTTCCTTGCCCAATATTAGAGCTCAATATAAACACCAATGATATGTAGAAAAGCTTAACTTATTGATAAGACCGGAGACAGGAAGAAGATGGGAAAACAACCAGTCAAGAGTTAAAAATACCTACCTATCACAACCAAAAAGCTCTCTAATATGTTCATTATATCCTGTTTGTTACCGGTTTGCCATGCTTCTTCATGCTGAGCTAAGCTTTTTACCTGCTGGCAGACAATGTTCTCATCCAGTTTCTGGCAAGAAAGCAATTGAGCCCATTTCCCAGAAGAAGGCATTACTTCACACCAGATGATGTGAATCACAATCAGATGTGCCCTTTCAACCTTTATGGGCACTCTGATTTGGCATCTAACCACAGTTTTTTATTTACCCTGTTCGTAATTTTGCACTCATACATGTCTGTTTCTCAAACCACAGGTCTAAACTATGATCTGGCAATAACAGAAATTATCTGCTGAGGTTCTTTTGAGGGTTTAAAATTACATAGTTTTGCTAACTTTTAGTCATATGTTGTGAGAGTAAACTTATACCTGAATATTTAAGACAAAATATAATACAAAATAAGACAAATACAAAAACAAGACAAAAAATGTAATTAAGTCAAACTCTTGCAGGATAACAAACAGGCTTGAGCTAAGGAGACAAGTACAGCGGCTGCATGTCATAGCTGACTGATTTACACTGACCTATTCTCTTGCATCTAAGTCACCACGTGATCAACGCGTCTCAGTCCAAATCTTTAACCACCACCCCCTTCATCTCAGAAATATCTTTTAGGGAACAAACAATGTTGGGGAAAAGCAAAACTATGTGCAGCAAGATCAGGGCAAGTCCTCCACCCCTGCAGGCAGGAAGTGCCGAGCACAAATCGTCTGTGGGGCTCTGCCCATCAGAAACAGGAAGAACAAAGTGCAAACCAGCAATGATGCCGCACCCCTCCTGCTAGGAAGATGGATTGTGTTGTTGAACACCTTGGTAATGTTGCAACTACCCCATGTACTGCAAAGTCTAATTTAACCTCTTCACTCTGAGACATGTCACAACAGCGTCACCGGCAGCCGGATCTTAGGAAATGTTTATTTGCCAGAACACTTCATCTTCAAAAAAAATAAAATGCATTCATGGTGGGAAAGTAAACTTGAAAATTAACATTTTACAGGCAAACAAGGCCTGCTGTTTGTGTCTTTTTTAAACATTTCACTTTGACTTGTTATCCTTCTTTGTATATGCAGTCTTCCCATTTCTTCCATCACACAGTGAGGAGACCAAGAAAAAGTGCAAACCACAGCCATCGAGCACAGCATGGCTGCATTCTCATGGCAAATGAGGTCTATTTATACAGCTTCTTGGCAACAGTGAAGTGAATACACAGGCAATTCCAGTTAAAGGTAAACACATCCATCATATAATAAATAATTTAATAAATGCTTCATGTGCAGCACATTTCTAGTTTTAATATCCAAAAAGTGATCAGAGGGCTGTCCTTTTTTTCCCTTTTTTTATTCTATCTATTCAGACAGACTTTGGGAGCATTTAGATGCACAGCATCACAATATAATGTAATAATATGTGAAGATAACGGTGTCTGCTAGTGCTCACGTGCACATACTGGGATCATATAGAAAGACAACGCTGTTTTGTTGAGTGTATATATAGCGTCTAATTACATTGTGAGCTCTGACGATAAATCACTGGAGTCTTAATCAAAGCACTACAACAGAGAGAGTCATCAATCACTTACTACGGCACAACACAACATCAGCCTGTAGCTTCTCTGCATCTTCTGGCCGACAGCCATGCAGCCTGCCTAACACAGGACATATCGCTGTGACACATTATCATTAGCACAATCAACACCACTCTGGACGTTCTGATGGAAAGCCATCAGATGGTAAATGGATATGAAGATATATGGGGCCATAAAGCCGACAAACCCTGATTGGCATGTCAGTGCAACTGAAGGGAATCTGCCACGGAAAAAAAAAGTCTGTTTTCTGAGGAATAAACTTGATGAGGGACGACACAAAACGTCCGCAGCATTTCTGAAGCTTTTCCTCTTTGCAAAATGACACTTGACTGATATTCAGCTTTGATCAAGTATTTCAAGTGATGGGCAGTTCAAGTCTGGAGTGTTCAATCTCTGCATAGATGTGTTAACTGTAGCTGGCTGTGATGGATGACAGAGCACTGGGTCACCTCAAATGCAGGATGGTGACATTCAGAATGTCCCAGTATAAGGTGAGGGAATGACAGATGGCATTTCACTGGAATCTATAAAAAAAATGTGTCACCACTTGAAGATGTTATGGTTTTCGTCCTCTGCCGACCCATTTAAGATTTCAGTGTGTATTCAGCGCATTGTGCATTAAAGAACTTCAAAATAAAACTGCTGGCAAAATCAATAGAGGATACATTGCTTCAGAGTGGATATTTAACCGATTTAAAAGTGTTTTCTTTGCTTCTTTTTAGATGAAATTTCTTTGCATTTCTTCACTGTTTCACATGAGATAGCATAGCTGAGGTTAAATGAAAGAGGACAAGACAGTCAGACAGAACAAATAGGAAAAGAGAGAGAGGAGGCCTGAGATGGTAGGCAGTCAGCTATGAAGGACGTGGCCACACCAGTTATTTTTAGTTATCAGTTTTCAGAGGCTGTCATTCGGAACATCTCATTAAAAATCAGGGAAAAAAAAGCTTGATGCTCCATCAAACCATTTAAATCCCTGGAACTCAGAAAAAAAGCTCCATATCCTGCTGTGTATCATCTCCCTCCCTCACTCTCTCTCTCTCTCTGTCTCTCTCACATACACACACATGCACACACTATCAGTGTCAAATAGTAAGAAAGGACCTGGCTACCAGTGCATACATTAGACAAGTCTTTGGTGACCTCTGCAAAAGGTATCTACACCAGATTTCCTTTAGGGGATTAATTATATTCATGTGCCCACAGGCATGTTTCTTAAATGCATAGAAGTCCATTTAAGGTTTATTAATCATTATTTAATGAGAGATTTAGCAGAGAGATTCATTAGTACAATGTGGACATAGTAAATCGGATACGTGAGGGAGATGTCCTCATTTTAAGGTCGTTAAACTTAATAACAGGATCCCAGTTTAATGTCTTATTCATGCTAAGTGCCTTGTGCAGCAGTTCACAATGAGTACACCTCATCTGTAATGTAAAGTCCATGTAGTTTACTTTTCTTTAATCTTGTACTCTTTAGTTACAGACAAAAAACAGGGGAAAATACTATTAATAAACTGCAAGGAGTGCAGTGGATTAGTGATTGAGCTAATGTTAGCACCTGGGCTAATTAGCACATTTTAGATTTCTGCACTTAACGCTAGTTGATTTAACTCAAATAGTCCTTTGCTCTCTTTGCTGTCCTCAGTGGCTGTAAATTGTGTCCTAGATAATTTCTGAACTACAGGGATGAATGACAAAGTACTGATCAACTGTCAAGTAATTAAGAGTTGAGACATTCTTTTAGAGATGTAGGACTTCTGTGGAAATTTCCATTGTGCCACTCAGCAAAATAATATTTGATACAATCTGGTGTAGATATGTATGTATGCATGCATGTATAGTACATATTCTATCTTCTAGCAGTCATGCCAACTTGTATATGATGCATCTACTGACAAGAACAAGAACATGGGAACACAACTGGTATTCAGAGGGCACACATCACCCTGTTGCTGCTTGCCTTGCATAATGTTTGCATTAAAATTGATTTCTGGGCCTTTTCCCACTGATACGCTTTGGTCAGGACTTACATTATCCCTTGTCCATTATCCATCAGAGGAGAGCTGTGCAGCACTGCCACCAGTGCAAGCGGAGGGATCCATGTTATTCACAGTTGTAGTTCCCTGATGATGGAAGGATGGGCCAAACTTCTACATATTCAGTAAGCTACTGAAGACCCATATAATCCAAGAGCATTTCCTCTCCAAGGTTGCACTTACCTAGAAGGGCCTTTATTATTCCTTCTCCCCCCAAACTGTGAGCATATAAAGGGAGCCCCCTTGTGGCCAAAGGCCACACCTTGTGCACAAAATTGTAGTGACCCCACCTCCATACACACATACACACACACACACATACGGACCCACAGGTCCAAATTGCAGTCTCTGTGCACATGCAGAGGGGCCCCCTGCAGTCACTGGGCCAAAACACAGCCCCTGTGACCACTCATGGTGTGCGCACCCACCTATTGCCACATGACCTAACCACAAACACTGAGACTACATGAACATGGAGGGCCCCCTTGTGTCCTTAGTCCCTAAATACAACTGCTGTGAGCGCATGGGCCATTTCTGCACTACATAATTACAAAGGAAGTACCTGCTGGAAAGAGTTCCAAGGAGCTGCTACGCCATCTACTTTCTCTTGTCTTCACTCTTACAGCCAATTGGGCCTCTAATGTGATGTCATGACGCATGTATGCCAAATGTAGGTAATGCTTATGCTCATAATTCAGTCCCAAAACCTTGCACCCTGAAAATTATGCAATCACTTTCCATTATGATAATAGGAAACTAATGTGGGAAATTACATGTAAACAATGGCACTTATATTTGTTAGAATAAGACTGTATAGGATTATTAGGATAGGCTGTTGATTTGTGTTCAGCCACTCTCTCATCACTTACAGAGGGTCCTGCAGTGCTCAAAAGTACCTAACCTCAAAGTGATGCAAGTGCACACTGCAACAAGAAGTTGCATAGCTAATTTGTCTTGAAACATGTTCTGAAACAGTTTCTGTGTCAACTCTGTGACACTTTTTTGAGTTAAACACATCAAATGTTAATGTAGTCCTGAAAACAGATTAAAATAATTATTGCTGGTGACTTTGATGTCAATGTTGTTGTAGACAATGACAGATACAGTGCTGCATTGATCTAAATTCCAGAAAAAAAAGACTTCTGTCAGTGTGCACGAACCTACTCACTGCTTCAACCATATTTATCAAAATTTAATATCATGTTGTTTCTCCACAGAAGTCAATTTTGCCTGACCATATATGTATAAATTCTGATTTTTCAGTGGCTGTCTGATATTTGTGCAAAACTTCTTATGAGAGTTGTCTGTCTGAAAGTACTGAACCCAGTTTTAAAGTTTCTGTACATTGTAATGTCATAACAATGTCACCCGTGCACGTGCGTATCAGGCGTGTCCTGTGTTAACCCATGTCTTGTTGATCCTCTTGTTGATAATACTTCAGACTCACTGTGTGATACACCCAATTCTATTGCACCTTCAACAAATGAAGCTTTTAACCCCAGTGTCAACAACATCTGGGTTCTGACTGAAAGATAACCACTATATAATCATAATCACTGAACAAAATATTACCATACAGTAGGATCTTTCTCACTCTAAGTGGCAGTTCTTTCTGGGTTGTCTCTTCATGAAAAGTGTCTTGACATTCCATTGTTATTAACAGGCACTTCAAATAAAGTTTAATTTAATTCTACTATTTGGACCAACACAGACTTTGGTGTCCTGTCCTCAGCACCATTTTGAACTTGGGTGTTAGCTATGATCAGGAAATCTCATGTTGCTGCCACTTAAAATACATTTTCAAGTACAGCCTACTTCTTCCTGTGTTATTTGTTTGTTTGTGTGTTTGTTTGTTTATTTATTCACCTAGATATCCAGACCACTCTGGCTTATGTTATGTTAAGAACAGAAATTCATATATTTCCTCTGCTTGCATGCAGTGATGAACCACATTACACCACTGCGATATAATAGTGTTGCCATGTCTCCTGCAGTCTTTGGAATCGATGTATGTGCTAGACATGTCTGTGAAATTATGATGTATTTTTGACCATTAAGTCACGACTGGAAAATTCATCCTGAAAAATTTGTAATGAAGAAGATTCATACTCTTGATGAAGAAAGCCAAATTGCAAAGTTTCATTGTATGTTGATAATTGTTGATATTAAAACTTTTTCATTTGTATCTTAACTGATAAAATACACACAATTAATGTTACGCATGACTGAACTCATTTAAGCATTCACAAATATGTATGTTTTGCACAATTATTATAATACACGTATTTCTGTCTTTTGGATACAAACATGAAGACAGTGTTCTTATCCTGAAAGACACCCCTGCATACATGGGAAAAACATACTAACTTCACACAGAAATGGCTAACAGCAGCTAACATCGAACAACTGTTTTGTGGTGAGGCATGCAGCTCTATAAGGCCCTCAACAGACTCCACCCTGGAGGCAATTAGATAATTTCACCAAGTCAGGGAATAGATCAGCAAGGATGATACCCCTTTCCTGCTCTGGGAAATGAAGATGCACTTAGAACGAAAGTATTGGGCAGTCTTCGTAGTTGCTTCTCTGACCACTGTGATATGGCACTGAAATTCTTGAAGGGAAATGGGAATCATGGCATGGAGTGGTGCAAATGTGTTGTGGAGGTTTCTGTTGCCTAAGGCATTCACTTAGCAGCTCATCAGTTGAGGCTTGATGTACTCTTGGATTTTCGATGTTTCCTCCTATATCATAGCTCTTGATGCTCATGAGTCATCTGCCTCCCTCTTTCCGCATAGTGTACAGTTGTGTCTCAGTTGCTGGGTTTGGGGTGGAACCTTCCAAGCATGGTGAAGAGCTTTCTTGTCTTGTTATATGTGGCTTCTCTCCCTTTGGCCAGCTCATGATTCCTGTATCTGATGACTGGCAGTGAGTACATGTTGATGGATCGGACCTTGTCCTTGCCATTCAGCTGACTCATAAGGACTTGCTTTATTCTCTGGAGGTATTTGGTAGTGGCTGACTTTCTTGTGGCCTCCTCAGAGTATCCTGTGGGATATCAAGATGCTTCTAACTGCCTTGAATATCACCCATTTTGCCCTCTGGTAGGTCGATGCCCTCGGTTCTGGTCATCTTGCCACCCTTTGAGACCATTCAGCCACATTTATCAAATGACATCTCTATGGCATTGCTGTAGATCCTGGTGGTGTAGATTAGTGAGTCGATTACTCGCTCATTTCTGGCGTACAGCTTGATGTCATCCATGTAGTGCATATATTATTGCTCCACTTTGGACCTGGTATCTATAATCACTCTTGGTGATGATCTGACTAAGAGGATTCAGGCCCATGCATTTTCATCTTTGTGGTCTGAAGAATGTACAGCAGTATGGTTACCCTATTATCTCTTTTGGGATGCCACCTGTCTATATTTCCCCATGTTAGTCGTTGGAAAAAACATCAGATAAATAACTAAATACAATGTCACCTAGAAGACTTTCAAAATAATAGGCCAATACTGCCACCTGTTGGATCTAAGGTGTACTAGCCCTCAACATTATTTCCTGTAGAACCATCAGAAATTATCATCTATCTTCATTAATGCTCCTGGAAGTAGTACTGCACAGGCGCAGTACTAAAAGTTGGTTAGCACAATTCACGTGTCATTTTGCTAAGGGTTTTATTTCCTTTTGTGTGACATTGTCAGAATAACTATTGTTGTTACCACCTTGAGACATCTGGTATTGTCTCACAATGGCTGATGGAGATGGTGAATGTGGTAAGGAGAGGCAATGAAACCATATTGAGAAGTGCCATAGTAACTGCAATCAATTGAGACAATGGAAATCTGAGTCAAGGGTGCTGACAGTCTGGGATGGGAGCTGCTCTAGGACCTGCACTATTATTTGAATACTTGGTGTTATTTGTGTTTCACAAAGCACCACTAATATTTTACACAATTATCATCATTGATTTTTCAAGCCTAAATTCTGAACTCCTTTTCAGGTCAGTAGAATTATGTTATAACCTTTTATATATATTTAGCTTTGTCATCAGAGTTATGTTTTAGGTAAGCAACTTTGTTGCTTTAATGTGTCTGTAATGTTGAGCAGGCAAAAAGACATCCCACGGAGCACATGGCTGCTAATTTTATCAAGACCTGGATACCTGGATGATGTGCTGTGCCTCGTGCTTTTTAGCAAATAACATAAATTAGATCCAGCTTTTTTATGTTTTTGTAAGATTTCTGTGCATTCACTTGCTGGTCCTTTGGTCATTTACAAGTCAAGTAGACTTGAATTATTGTTTTTTGGCTCATGTGATGAGAGATGACAAACACAACCCAAACTTCTTCATATTCAATAAGCTACTGAAAACCCATGACGTCGATGGAGATGACCCAGAGGACATCCAGTGGGTCTACCTAGACCTGAGTCACATACAGACTAATGTAGGGTGAGCACCACTTCACATAAATCTCACACTCTGGAACAAGCTAATTATTTTGCAGCTCTTTTGGGAGGTGAGCTAAATTACATAAAACACAGAGAGCTGTTGTCGTGTAGATAATGGTGATGATTATGGAGCTTTAATATATTAGTAAGTGTGTTTGTCTCTGTGACGGTCATAAAAATGCAATAGGCATGTTCTAAATTTCAACTGATTAGCTTATTCATTCAGCGCTGATTCAGCTGACTGCACATAAAAAAACATAAAACCTCTACGTATTCTATCTCTATATCAGTTGTTGTAGGTGTTGTTAAGAGAGTTGTTCATTACTGGTAAGTGCACAAGTATGAATAAATATGTAAGTGCTTCTCCTGTGGCACACTGAATGCCTCCATAGAAGATTTATTATGACTCAAATGACAGCCCATATGAACAGCATTGTACTAAGTCAAGTGACATAAAGTAAACAGACGTGTCAACCCGGACCTAACAGTTTTTTTTTTTCATTCATTATATCCAGCTGCTTGTGCGGATGTGTTGTCAGGCTCTTTGACAGCCAGGTGCACAAATTACCCTCCGGTATTACCCTCAGTGTCTGTAGTGCCTATTAAATTCTCAGCAACTACATGGTTTTCAATGGTGCGTTGTACACTTACATTTTTAAGAATTGAAGGGGAAATTTGTCTCATATTTTCATCAGTTCATGACAAAGCATGTTTTGTGTTCACTTGTGGGTTGGAAAAGGCAGGAGCCAAATACCTTCATCCTAACTAGAGGTCTCAGGCTACCGGACTGAGAATGCCTCACTGTCAGTTGACCTTCTATTGTTATTATCATTATTATTATTATCAGTAGTAGTGGTTGTTGTTTTAGTAGTAACTTTGTTTGTTACCAATTGTTTTGTTTTGCTTTTTAGTAAAAACAAACATCTGCTGTAGATGGAAGGAACTAAACATTATATTCAAAAGTTATTATCTGCATTCATGTTGATTTTTATATTCCATTCTTTCATCTGGTAAGGTTTATTAGGAGTTAGTATTGATTTTAGTAGATGCTCACATGACAGTCAATGGTTTCAATTACAGAGAGGACAATGCCAAATCTTTCCAAAATTCTGAAGATTGAGCTGTCTATAGAGTGAAGGCAGGGAGCACAAAAAGTACAGGTTGCAAGTGGTGGAGGACTGGGCACACACACACACTCACTCACACACACACACACAAAGCACTAACCACCAAATCTACTGTGGTCAACAGTAGAGTTGTTTTATTTTTATATGGTGAGTAAATAAGAATGTTAATGTCTGCCATGTGAATTCGTCAGACACAGGCTGTGACTCACCTTTGAATTCTATTTATTTTCCAGAACTAGGACTCTCTTACAGGCAGGAGCCAGCGGTAGCTTATTTCACCACACCCAGACCATGTAGTTCAGACAGCTTTACCTCATAGGCATAACTCCCATGCTCTCACAACCAGTTTATGTTCTAGTTTCTAGGTCAACCAAGTCAGAGACATTTACAGAATATTTCAATTGGCCAGAAAGTTTGTAAATGCTTTAAATGTTCTACAGGGGTATCTAAAGTTCTCTGATTCTGAAAATCCCATCAATGATTGCAGCTAACGTTAATAATTCTGATGCACCAGTGGACTTCAGTTAATGTCCTCATGAGAAAAGCGAAATCTTATTTGTGAGGTCATGTCTGGTGTGGAATTGTTTCTGTACTACAACGTGAAACATGCTCTGTGCAAAGAAAAATGAAACAGTGGTGGCCTCTGAGTATAGTTTTATATATTTTCCAACAGTATCTTAGGCCCTGATAATGCTGCTCGATCTGCAACCAAAACATTTTTTTTTATAATTTAAGCAAAGTTTCTGTACCATTTGTGCACTTACAACAGGTTCACTACTGTGAATATTAAATGAACTGTTCTACATTGAAAATGTGATGTTCTTTGGTGTAATTTGTGTGAATAATTTTCTGTCGAGGGAAAGAAAGTACTTATATTATCTTCTATTATCTTACATTTTGTTTTTGTTTAACATCTAAAAATATAAGGCTGAACACGTCTAAGAAATGCACAAGAAGAGAAAATCTAGGTGTTGTAGATAGGAGGAATGCAAACGCTTGAAAAGCACGTTTAAGTGCCTTGCAGGATTCACCTCCTGCTCGCGCAGCTGCTGCCATACGCCCTGTCAGACTGGATCATGACGTCAGGAGTCTACGTGGACAGGAAGTACCTAGCAGGCTAACGCTAGCCAAGCTAAGTTGAGAGCGACCAAAACAAACGATGACGATCCGAGCGCAGGAGCCTGCGGAGAAAAAAAGAAGCTTGGAATAACCATGTAAATTGTTTAAATTTGAGGCCTGCAGAGCTGTAGTTTATTTGTCAAGGGTAGCTGCGCGTTGACCCGAATGACTTGTTGAGATTTTTGGGCGATTTTGAGCCACATACCGGGCAGTTTGAGCTGTAACTAGATCTGGGGTAGATGCTGTCCCTGTACACTAACGCTATGCGTTGGCTAGCACACAGCTAAGTGGAGGCTAGCAGTTCACAGGTCATTTTTGGACAGTAAACATCTGAAATCGCTAGAAATTCGCTGGCAGTTGGCTGTCTTTGATAGCGGACAATGAAGTGACTGTGCTTAGTGTGCAAACGTCAAAATTTCCCCAGTGAAAGATCCGTGCAACATCTTTCTGAACTTGCTCGTAGCCTGCTAGCGAGATAGTCGAAATGAGTTGGTTCAACGCGTCCCATCTCTCCAGTTTCGCTAAACAAGCTCTAACATCAGCCCAGAAGTCAATCGATCGAGTCCTCGACATCAAAGAAGAGGGTCAGTGGGGAGACACAGCTGTGATGCCCTATGACGGTAAGAACACAAGACAGATGGGTTGTTGTGGTTGTTTTATGCAAATATTGGGTATACATGTAAACCCCCCAAAAAGGATCACATATCTAGCGAACAGGTAGCACGATATACTTTTGAGGTATGGGGTAACGGAGTATTGCTACAAAATGTCAACGGTGCAGCAGTTGTCTGTGCAAAGCTAGTAATTGCTTAGAGCTACACATGAAATACTTAAAGTAGCAACAGTGGTAGCAGGACTTCAGTTAGTCATTACACAGCTAATAAATGAGCCTTAACTCTGTGTCAGGTGTTGTGTAATGGCCATCAGGTGTTACTCTTCTCCCTCAGTCCTGGGTCCTGTGTCCTATGTCATTCCCCCCTCCCACTGTGGAGTTATACAGTT
Source organism: Karalla daura (assembly GCA_029224185.1). Classification (NCBI taxonomy): domain Eukaryota; kingdom Metazoa; phylum Chordata; class Actinopteri; order Chaetodontiformes; family Leiognathidae; genus Karalla; species Karalla daura. The sequence continues at coordinate 21,382,456 of CM055188.1, forward strand.
TAACGACACTGGGGACTGAGGAATGTTTCCGTCTGTTTCTGTTGCTCCTCTGAGGCACTGAACTGAACAAGTTTCTCTGTGTGCTGTAATTTGCATAATCTCCATCCTACTAGATGTAACATTACAAGGAAAGCTGTCTTTGAGTGGCGGATGGGGAATGACACAGTGGGAAGCACCCGCTGAAGAAAAGACCACCACTCCTCCTCCATCATCAGAGGCCATCACTACTCCTGTCACCCGCATGGTGGTGGATGAATCAGAAAACTTTTTCAGTGCCTTTTTGTCACCTGGAGATGTGCAAGGAGTCACCAAAAGCCATGTAGTGTCTGTGCCCCCTGCTAAATCTCAGAGACGTCATCAGGAGAAGGAAAAGCAAAGCACAAAAGCAGTCGTCCCAGAGAATGTGGAGACTCAAAAGTCAGTGCCTGCTGATGTGAGTCATGACAATCAGACAGTAGCCGAGGGGCAGCCATGTGAGTCTGAGTCTTTGCAGACTGCACAGTGTGCAGACACAATCTTTCTGGAACCGGTTTCTCCTCCTGCAACCCCTTCCACTGATCTTCTGTGCAAAGCTGAAAGCAAAACAAGTGATTTAGAAACAGGTGATGGCTCTACAGCATCCATGGACTCAAAAACAGAACAATCCCAGCCTACATCTGACCATCAAGACACCACAGATTCCCCTGCATCTCCAGCTGTCACCTCTGAACCTAAGAGCTCTTCCACCTCCGATCCTGCACCCCCCTCAACTTCCAAGGAAGTGCTCATTGAGCATAAAGACTCAAAGGTGGAGGATCGTCAAAATGACACTCCTTCGCCCCCAGTAAGCGCTTTCTCCTCAGGAACCTCCACCACCAGTGACATTGAAGTTTTGGACCATGAGTCTGTGTTGAGCGAGAGCTCGGCCAGCTCCAGACAGGAAACCGGGGAGGGTAAAGCTGGCCTTCACCTGATGCAGGGCTCCTTCCAGCTTCTCACTGCCTCCACCTGTGGTGACTTCCCACGTCTAGATGACTATTCCAAACTGACGGAAAGCTGCGGCTCTTCCTCAGACGCATTTGAGCGCATAGATTCCTTCAGCGTGCAGTCGCTGGATAGCCGAAGTGTCAGTGAGGTCAACTCAGATGATGAGATTCCTGGCAGTCGGACACTGGCGTCTGTCACTTCAGGCCCTGCCCTGTTAACAGTGTCGTCAGCTGTGTGTCAGAAACGAGAAGATGAAGTGGTGGAGAAGGAAAGAGAGCAGGAGCAGGAGCAGGAGGAGGAGGAGGAGGAGGAGGAGGAGGAGGAAGGCTTCACTGAAACAATGAGGGAGCAGTCAGTGGATGAGATGGAAGAGAGTGGACGGAGCGCAACACCTGTGAACTGTGAACAGCCTGAGGAGTTGACAGAACAGGGAGAGGGATCTGAGACCAATGTTGCACTGTGTGATTCAACCTGCAAATCTGAAGAACAGATCATTCCACCAATCACAGAAGAGTTGAAGGGTTTCTCAACTGTTCAGATCCTGGAACTTCAAAAGGTACTGATTGAATTTAATGCTTATGTCAACAACAATGTCAAGTTTTGATAAGTGACAGTTTGTGCATGTATGATACCGCAATAGTCTTACACTGCTCTTAGAGGTTAAACTGATTGGAAACAACATAAAAATAATGTATGATTTAAAATAGTCTCCAAAATCTCAATGCACAAGTGCCTGTCTCCAGTGCACATTGGGCTAACTTTCGGCTGCACCCTGGACAAGTCAGTGGCCCATAACAGGGCACAGACACACCATTCATTGTAATGCTAGGGTGATTTTAGATACCCTAGTCAATCCAAAAAATGCATGCTTTTGGACTGGATGAGAAACTGGAGTGCCCAGAAAAAAACTAGGCAAACCCAGGCCAACATTCAAACTCCACCCAGAAAGACACCTGCATGGACTAGGACTTGAAACAGGGACAGGTTGATGTCCCAGCTTAATACTCTACAGTGAAATTTTATTAGCAATGAAATCAGTTTTATCTTTTCATGATGATGAGTTGAAACAAAATGTATATGTTTTATCTTGTTCTACATTATGTTTCAGGTCCTTTTAAGCATGTAACAATACTAGTTAAGCAATGCTCCAGGAAGGTTTGATAAGATATATCTGCCTTAAGAAACCTCCCATTTATTCTAGCAATACCATGTGGCTCTTTTTATGACTTTGTTTTATATTTTTGTACGTCTGATGTTTCACTATTCTAAAATTACTGTGGATGCGTGTGTAGGTTATTGATGAGCTGTCGGGCCGACTGGACAAGAGAGAGTCTCAGCTGCTTGCAGTCAGCAAAGACAAGGCCAGACTGGAGGAGGAGTGTGACAATCTGAAAGAGTGAGTGTTACGGCACACATGGTACCGCTATAAATAATCCCAGTAGCCAAGCTGTTTTGACCAGAAGACTGAATTTTAATTCAGGAAAGGAAAATAAGAATTACTTAATTACATTGTTTCTGTGCCTAGTAGAATTTAACAGTATCTTCTTCTTTCTTTACATATTAGTTACACTTGTGCAATTATTCAGTAAGTTAGATTAACAGATACTGGAGTTTCTAACTGATGTTTCCCTTAGTCACTGATTGTGGAAGGTTTAAAATGATCTAGCAGCCGTCTTGGCCTTGAGGCCTTATTGGTTCTGGCAGTGAGCTATTCCTCTAATGACTGTGTTCATCCTGTAGTGAAGTGTTAAGCCTGAAGGAGGAGAGCTCCACTGTTCAGTCACTGAAGGAAGAGTTCACGCAGCGCATTGCAGATGCGGAGAGGAAGGCTCAGCTGGCCTGTAAAGAGAGAGACATCGCTAAGAAGGTAAGTGACTCATTACTGATCTGAGTTCCCACTTATGCATGTATTCATCTCTTTCGATGGTAAAAATCCTAAATCCTGTCGATTTCCTCTTTGTCAAAGATGATGTGTTGATGTCTTGATTATAGGAAATAAAAGGCTTGCGAGAAGAGCTTTCCACAAGACTGAACTCAAGTGACACAATGGAGATCATCAGAGAGAAGGAAGAACAGATCAGAGGCCTACTGGAAGAAGGTAAGCTAGTATTTGTAAATTCCAGAAAGTTATTATAAAATATAGTTGCATTTCTTATGTTTAGCTTTACAAAAAGCTTCTCATTCATAGCACACATTGTTGGAGGAGTTTGCATGATTTGAATGAATGTAAATGAAGACAGACTGGTCACTTGCATAGATCTGTGAATTTACTAAGACTGTCTTTAAATTTAAATGAGGTGAAATGTATTAATTCATTTATTTTACAATCACTGATGCCATAGGATATTCTTTAAAGTAAACTGAGTGGATGTTAATTTCTCTCACTACCAGGTGAAAAGCTTTCCAAACAGCAGCTACAGCACAGCAACATCATCAAGAAACTGCGTGCAAAGGAAAAGGAGAGTGACACCAAAATTATGAAGCAACAGAAGAAAATCAAGGAGCAGGACGAGGAACTTAAGCAGCTGCAGCAGGTCAGATTTTCTTTTTTTTTCTCTCTTTCTCCAAAACATTGTATAGCTGCTAGCAATATTTTTCTTAAGGTTTATCATAGACTAGATCTTCTAGATTAGTGTTGTAGTGCATGGAGCATGGTGGTGATGTCAAAAGTGTATAGTCTTATCTACATGCAAGAGAGAAAGCCTCATCAAAAAAATCATAAAAGTGCCTAAATAGCATCACTTGGTAAACACTGAAGAAACACCTTTGCTCTTGCAGGGGTGTTTACTGTTCAGGGAAGCAATATAAGGGGCCTGTAACAGTTGTTGATCCATATGATAGTTGATGATTAACCATCATCCATTTCTGTCATCTCCCAATCTTCCATCATAAATTATGCATTTTACCTACCCATTTTCAAGGATAAAATGTTAATTGAAAAAGAGTCATGGATGTAAATCTTTCTGTGTTTTCTCTGTTTAGGTTCTGGATGGAAAGGAGGAGGTGGAGAAGCAGCACAGGGACAACATCAAGAAGCTGAATGCTGTGGTGGAGCGGCAGGAGAAGGAGCTCAGCAGGCTACAGATGGACAGCGAGGAGCTGCAGGAGAAGAACAGGAGCCTGCAAGCGGCTCTGGACAACTCTTACAAGTAAACACTGGCAACCTAAATTTCTGGGCATTTACAGCTATATTGGGCAAACAGTATGCTTAAAACCATTCTCGTAATTAGTGTACCAATTTACAGGGGAAAGTGCTGAATATATACTTTATATAATTAGCTTATATTCATTCTTTCATTTCAAACCACTCAGAGAGTCAAACGACTGTAAACCTCTCGTCGTGCTCACAGATAACAGTTCTCTAACATCATAACTCATGGTTTTGACTGTGTGCTCTTATGTCTGTGTTGTCAGGGAGCTGGCAGAACTACACAAAGCAAATGCCAGCAGAGCCAGCGAGGCAGAAGAAGCTGCTCTGAGCAGGGACACACAGGCCAAGGAGCAGCTGAATCTGGCTCTTGAGAAGGCCCAGGAGGAAGCCAGGATTCAACAGGAAGCCCTGGTGGATCAGGTAAAACAGGCTCATGCTGAAGACACACAAAATGAAGCAGTTTGTTTGCTTTGCATGTTAGCAAAGTATTGGAGTATTGGATGAGTGGAGACTCATCGTCCAGAAACCTTCAGAATCTGGCATATATTCATGTTAACGTTCACTGTAGTTATCTTTGGTGCACATCACCTCTATTCACAAACAGACAAAGTCTGTGGTTCAGCTGTTACTGTAGTCAGATTTCTAACATCTACATATACTTTAACTGACAGTAGGATGATTATGTTCCACTGTTCTACCTAAAATTGTAACAAATTTTAATCATATTTTCCAAGATGCTTGAGACAAGCAATGCTACTTTCACTATAGCAGTTATTTTAACCTATTCAGTTTGTATATAGATGAAAAGAGATTCTGTGATATTGCTTCAGCTTTGCCTAATTTATTTCATTAGACAATCACTCAATCACTGCCTGCATTAGTTACTCTGTAACTCTGTCTTACTACAAAGGTTGCTGATCTGAGACTGGCCCTGCAGAGAGCTGAGCAACAGCAAGCAAGAAAAGAAGATTATTTAAGGGAGGAGATCAGTGAGCTGCAGCAGGTAAAGTTGTACTCAGCCGAGGAAATGTCCTGGCAGGCTTGTTCTCCATGTCCTAGAAGAGAACATAACTTAACACTCACAGGGATGGGATTTATTTAACGCATTGCATTTTCTCTCTGATGGTTGTTGACAGAGGCTTCAGGAGGCTGAGACGAGAAACCAGGAGCTGAGTCAGAGTGTTACCTCTGCCACGCGGCCCCTGCTGCGACAGATTGAGAATTTGCAGGCCTCGTTGGGTGGACAGACGGCATCCTGGGAAAAACTGGAGAAAAACATCTCTGATAGGCTATGTAAGAAGCAGTCAGATTGCACTTTACAGGCAATCATCCAATGGTAGCGTCATGCAAAGTTTACAACAAACTCCACCTGAAATTAACACTTTAATCCCCATTGTTGTTTAACCAGTGGACGCTCAGGCACAGTTGGCTGTGGCTGTGGAGAAAGAACGATCAGCAACAGAAGAACTTCTGTGCATCAAGTCTCAGGCGGCCTCCCTGGAGTCCCAGATTTCCCTGGTCCGTCAGGAAAAGGGCCGGCTGCTGGCGCAGCTGGAATCTGAGAGGAGCAAGAGAGAGAAACTGGAGGATGATAGCAGCAGGTAACATCATCCTGCAAGGTGGAGTGATGAATGTCCTCATTGTGGTCAAAAAGAAGACTTGTTGCCAGTTAGTTGGATTAATACTCAAAGAGTTTCTTTCAAATTGTTTTGCTTACCACTAGACCATCAAAAAAATTGCAAGACAGGCAGAAGGCACATCACTAAGTGACCGCAGACTGCAAACAGGCAGATTTTCCCACACGGCAGGGTTTTTCTAATCTTTTCTGCAGTTGGGCTTAAAACAGTAGTTATGGATACTGCAGTAAATTTATGTTGCGTGTGCTATTGTTCCCTGAAGTTTCACTTAAATATGCACAAGAGTAAGTGACAATTCCTGTTGTTGTTCTCTGGGTAGGGTAAAATGGAAGATTTACCAGTCACCACATCCCTCTGGTCTCTTGTAATGCTAATGCTTCCTGTAGAGCATTTCAGTTTCACAAGAAACTCATTTGTGCTTGAGAGTGAGAAGCTGAGATGGGGCCTCCCCCCACCCTGATGCAAGCAGTCATGCATAGTTAAACAGCCTCAGTGATGCAGAGTTGTCTTTTGTGAGTGGAATTATGAGGATGATGGGCCAGTGGCGCAATGGAAAACGCGTATGACTACGGATCAGAAGATTCTAGGTTCGACTCCTGGCTGGCTTGGCTTATTTTAGTTTGTTAGGATCACATTTATTGACAATTGGTTATACAGCTTCATTATACAGCCACAAGGAATTTCTTTTGGTGTTCGGTGCAAATCAAGCAGGCCTAAATAAGCAGCATATGATAACAATTCAAATAATATTAGAACATGCAATAAACGGATATTCAGATTCAGAAAACTTTATTTATTCCTGTGTGGCAATTAAAGGAGATAAAGAGCAATTTAGAGCTTCACTGTTAGTTACACAATATACATTCAATAAGGAAGGTGTGATGGAAACGATCCTTACATTTTAAGTACATTTAAAGAGTTAAACAGTGGTTTTACTGTTTGTTTTACTTGGACATATATGTTGAATACGCAGTATTTATTTACATAATTGCACACTTGTATTGTATCATACCATGAAACCAAATATCATCTCAGTGCAATCACAAGAACAGCCTCCTCTGAGTGCTCTATAGACTTAGTGCTCATTCCTTCATTGCAGGGAGCATGCTGAGCTGGAAAATCTGCGGGGAGAACACACACGGATGCTCGAAGATGCCAAGAAGGAAAAGGTACTGTAATGCTTTTTTCTGTTTTTGTTGTCTTCCATGGAAAGGTTTCATCATATGTGTGTCTTTACTTCTTCCTGCAGCTGCTGCTGACCAATCAGTTAGAGATGGAGAAGATGAAGGTGGAGCAGGAGAAGAAGAAGTGCTACTTAGCACAAGAGGCACTTAAGGAAAAGGTTTGTGCGAGAACTTAAAAAAAATATCTACAAAATACTATCCTACTATACTACTATACTATCCTAGACACTCACGCCTTCGTGGAGTGGTTTTGACATCCCTTCACTACAAGATTATCAGTTGTTACACTACTACCCATTAATGGCTGCGTGATTATCAACTGAGGAGAAACAGAACGCATCAAACTGTCACTCAAACCCTGACTATGAGTGCATCTATCTAAATTATTGTGTTATTATATTTTATTATATATTTTATCTTCGACTCCTTACACCATCTCGTTTTCATTGCCTGCTGGCAACATGTGATCACTTCACACTAGCTGATTTTGAGCATGTTTGATGACTGCAACTGAGGTCAGGTCAGGTGTGAACTCCTCGGACGCGAACAGATATCTGTGCCAACTGGTCATGCTGACTGACCCCTACTAGTGCAAACTGGAGCAGAATTTGCCCGGTGGTGAATTGGGTAAAACTGGAGAAAATGTCTTGTGGTGTGTCTGCAGCTTTAGTCAGCTTCTATCAATCTGATTTTCTTCATTCAAGCTTAATCTCAGATGGGATGTTTTTAGTTGTTATCTCATAATTATGCAGAAAGTTGAGGATTCCTTGTGATACTTGAGTATGCAACATATTGGTCTACTTTTGTTATTCCTGTTCTTAAAAATGTCATTGCATATATATCTGCATTTACATTATATACAGTATTTTTCTGGGTATCCTAGCTACCTCAGTGAAAAAAGCGTATTTAGGCTGATTGGAGACTCTAAATTGCCCCTGGGTATGAGTGTGTATGTGAGCCTGATGATGGACAGGTGTCTGTTTTCATCCTGTGTCTGCTGGAGATTGGCACCAGCAGACCCCTACCACACCATCATGGTACAAAGCAGGTAAGTTGATGGACCGATCTCCTCTGGCACCAGTGAGAGACCCCCAACAAACATATGGTTTGTTTGGTAATGGTGTGCTATGAGTCCCAGAGTTTCACGTAACCATGACGACTGAAATCTCAAGAATTCTTTGCAACCGGTTACCTGCAAAAAATGAATGGAGAGGATCAGAAAAGTGATCACAATCCAGCCTTCTTGGATCTCTGCAGTGCCACCATACTTTCTTTTGGAGACAGGGGGAAATTCTGGTGAAAATGCAATTACAAGCCATTATGAAACGGTTTATTTTTTGTGATTTTCTTTTTTTTGTTGTGGCCAAATTATGATTATGACAGTGAATGTTTCTTGTGGGGACTATATGTGACATTTTATCAATGACCTCAAGATTTTTGTGGCATGAAAACAGGAAAACTTTCCGTTGTTCTTCTTATGTACGTTTTGAATCACAGAGGTTTACTCAGCTTACAGAGCAAGACCTGGACGTCTATCAGTTTGGTTGTTTGGTTTACCTGATACACTTACTCTACTGTTTAGCAGACTAGTCTCCCATTTTCATAATTAAGGTAATGTGATATATTGTTTTTGAATGATGAGCCAAAATGTGAGAGGTGTTTCTGAGGGTGAATCCACTAAAGGAGCAAGAAGAATATCTAGACAAACCACATCATACCAAAGTTTCGAGACAGGGATTTTCTAGTTCTGATTGCTTTTGCATCAGGAGCGGAAGACCATGATCCACTCTGTAGGAGAGCCCCCAGCTGCGTCCACACCCTCCCTGTCCCGATCCAGCTCCATCAGTGGGGCAGACAACGCTGGTCTGCACACTTCCCTCCTCTCCCAGGTACAAAGTGTGGAACATTGTCACAATCTGGACATGATTTGTACGTTCTTGGATTTGCATTGCTAGATACTGGACTAAGTTTTTTTTTTACTGTTCACAGGACGACTCTATTGACCACTCACTGAGCTCCATGACCATGTCTGTGTCGATGAGCGGGACCAACCTGTATGAGGCCGCCAGGCTGTCTGGGGGCTCCAGCATCATAGAAAACCTCCAGTCTCAGCTCAAGCTGAGAGAAGGCGAGATCACACAGTTGCAGGTAACAATACAAAACACTCTTTCACTCACTTACTCTCTCTTTAAATACCTACAATCCTTTAAAATCTCAAGTAACACCTTCCACAATGAGATGTGGTTTTGTAGCAGCAGTTTGTACAACCCTATTCCGCTCTGTTCCTCCTGCTGTTGCAGCTTGAAATCTCCGGTTTAGAAAGAAGTCGCTCTGTGATGGCAGAAGAGCTCGTCCGACTCACCAACCAAAACGATGACATGGAGGAGAAGGTGAAGGAGATTCCCAAGTTGAAGGTTCAACTCAAGGTAAAGAGCTTAAGAAGAAAATAAATATGCTATCACTGCTGTTCTCATTCATCAATTCCTATTTAGTTCCTGTATTTGAAGATGATCTATTTTGTGTGATTATGCATTTCAGGATCTGGAGCAACGGCACAACACCATTCTACAGATGTATGGAGAAAAAGCAGAGGAGGCAGAGGAGCTGAGGCTAGACCTTGAAGATGTGAAGAACATGTACAAAACCCAGATAGATGAACTACTGCAGAACCAGAAATAAACCAATGTTATTGCATCATATTACACCCACAAAGAAGTTGGTGGACTGTCTCAGCTACACATGCATCCACAGAGAAAGTCCAATCAGAAAAGAAAATTCATTTATCTTATGTGTTAGTTTATTTTATTTAGACTAAATTTAAGTGGAGGTGCTGGGATTATACATAAGATACTGTGTATTATTGCAGAAACCAATATGATGGGTAGCCAGAGTTTGTGATTCAGGTTTCTATTTGAAATCTTTGGGACTTAGAACAAACCCAATTTCTCATGATTGAACCTTTCACATAGTGTTGTATAGACAGATAATAACTGTACGAGATGGTGGAGGTCTTTTGCACTATTCAGATACATCCTTGTGTATTTCTTTTTGCATTACAGGATTTAAGAAATTCTAAACAATACTGTACAGAGAATTTATTGTTTATTGTTCTTAACTCATTACAAATCACAAAATGACCCATAGTTGTAAGAGTAGTTCGTGACTGAAATCCTAAAATTGGATTTGAAATCATATAAATATGTAAATTAATAAAACTTTATTTGGGTGTGGGGCATATGGCTATTCTTAATTTAAACTGTACTGAATCACTTATTAGAGGTCAGTCGTTCCATTGGATTCACAAATTCCATTATCATAACTTAAAATAAATTACATGTTCTGAATAAATTCATACACTTGTCCAGTGGTTGTTTTTTTTCCTGCAAGGTTCTATTATTGTTAAATCCTGCCTCATTGAAATGTACATTTATTTTAAGAGAGTCCTGTTTGCAGAAAATAGATACTTTATACATAGACAGATGGACTATTACACTCTTAAGTGACACAATGTGTTGTGGAAATATGTTTTAGAGGAAATCTTTTATGGAATAAATTCCATGTTTGTGTAGCATAGTATCTGAGAGAGATACAGCTAAGGCTAAAATATCCCATTACCTGGCATCACGGATATTCTGAAAAATGATGTCAGGTACGATAGGTGTCATTTCTAATATAACTTTATAAATATACCTTTGTAAATGTAACAAAACATTATCAGAGCTTACTGCAGAATATTCTTGAGGGATATAAAATTATTAGTGGAGGAGCCCAAATTCAAGGTACACAGGATTTATGCAGACTGGTGCTAAAAAGTCCTATATGTATAAGAAGCAGCTGTAAAAAGTAAAGTGCAAAAATGTTGGTGTCAAGAATCAAGTAGACTGATCCTCTCGGACCCACAGTGCAACATGCAAGAGGTAGAAAAATAATCATATGATAAACATACAGTAGACAAAAGCATGTATAAATAACAGTGAATGCTGTTTCCTTCCTATCACTTTTCAAAAAGTGTGTTTTGTCTCCCAATTTACTGTGTTATAACCTGAAACGACGTTGTACCTCCCCAAGGGATCAGTACAGTTAATTTATATCTATTCATCAGATAAAAGTAGAGGAAAATCCTGTTTGTAGGAGCGCAGCGCCCCCTGCGGCAGACAACGTGTATTACACGCCGGTAAGGTTTCCGGTGTTATGGCGACTACCGGCATCCTCATCCCCGCGTCAGTCTGGAGGATATCAGGCTGTGCATTCAGGTAAAAAACCCCTCCAACTCTCCCCAATCTCTGGTATCAGTGTGGTTTAAGAGTGAGTTTCCTGTCAGTGGTAAGTCTTTGAAGATATCTGTGCATACGAAGTTTCCTCGTAGCCTCAAGCATTAACGCTGCATCTTAAATTAACGTCTTGCCTTTGTCGCTGCACATTAGCCACCACATTAATATTTTACACACCAAATCAACTACTTCATCGATTTAACTCGTATGGGGGGACGAGGGTAAGTAATGCGTTATAACCTCCAGCGTCTTTATTCATCCTCTCGGTGTTTAATGGCGGACTTGAAGCATTTTTATCTTTGTCTCAAAGCTTTTAACTCAGTGTCGCCTGCAAAAAGTTGCAAAGTCGCATCTTGGTGAATTGACCTTTGCAGGTTAAACTCAAGTTAGTTTTATTTTCTCAGAAGTGAAGAACACGTACTGCAATTCAACACATAGAGATTAATAAGCTAATATTCGTTACTGTTTAAGTTAAATCAACCTAAAGATGATAACTGGATGCACATAGGGTGACACGTCACATGCAGGTTTACTCTTAAAGTTTGTGATGCTTCAATATGAAGCTCATTGAGGACTCGTGAAATTTTTAGATTTTATTAGAGATTATTAGAGGACACACATATGATCTTATGATTTGTTTTTAGTTTTCCTAGGAAGGACAGCAATTGAAACAGTATAAGCACAAACACTCAAGAGCAACGTGTGGTATGTGTGGAGCTGTATAGGTCACATTATTACCAGCAAGGAGTTTTATTTTGCCCACTCAGGCCCAGTTATGATTGCTTAGACAACAGTCGGGAAAAGGGCCAATAGTGCTTCCTGCTGCAGGATCTTTTCCTTATGTGGTGTTAAGGTCCGCCTCGGGCTGCATTCCCACACACTTGCTTGTGCCCACATGCTCGTATACTGTGGTGTTAGAGCTTTAAACCAAGATTACAGAGTGCAAGTCTGAGTCTGTCTCCGTCTTCGTCACCCCTCTTTTTTTTCTGTTCCCAGGTTGCTGTGAAGAGAGGCGGCTATCTCACATGTCTGTGTAATCCTGACTATGCTGCTCTTGGTCGTGCTGGGCATCGTTTTTTCTTCCATCACCTCTGAGAGGCCTGAGAGCACCAACCTCAAACCACCAGCTGTGCTACTCGACTACAGTGGGATCTCCCTGCCGCCAGAGCACGTCCCGTATTTCCTTTACAACAACAAGCGGGTCGCCAAGCAATGCCGCCAGGACCCACTCTGCCCTTTTAAAGTAAGATATGTACTGTGTCAGCTTGTGTCAGCTGTTCAGATTTTGACTGTGCATGAGATGTATGTTATTTTTTTCTCCTCAAGTTTTACCATATTGTGAAGCACTTTAAGTACTTGCAAAGGTTAAAGCTGGACATTGTTTAAAAGTGAATGCAGTCAGTTGCAATTTTGAATCTTGGTTGTCTGTATATGTTACACTGTACAGAAGTACTGTATTGTACACTACACAGAAATGTAGAAGTGTTGTGTATTTTAGAGTTTATGTAGCAAAACAATGTCAGAGGCAAGCACAATGGACACATAATGTTATTGTCTGAATGCACAGTATGTCAGTATCCAAAACGATACTTTTTGTTTAACTTTTATACATCTTTGATATATTAAACCTTTTGCCTTTCTTTATTTTGTTGCTTCTCTCTTACTGTCTCCCTCTCCCTGTCTCACACACACCCACATACTCACACATACACAAACACACCCTCACAAACACATGCAAACGCATTAATCATGTTTTCACAACAGGATGCTCTGCAGGATCTGTCTGCCTGCTGGGGCTATGAGAAGAACTGTGATCCAGAGAAGCGCTTCAGCTATCCAGTCTGCACTAAAGCTGACTCTGGATGGTATTGTTCCTGCAGTTTAATTTTTTTACTTGCTACGTTCTCCTAGTTGTCATCCATGATATCTCAGGTGTTCATTAAACTTAACTAAAACACATTACACTGATAATTTATTCATGGGTATTGAATCCACTCTGCTCTGCTCCTCATTTCATTCATAGCATGCAACATTGATGAATCATTGAGGGTTTTGTTTTTGCTGATCTATGAAAATCTCTGATCTGTCAGGGCCCGTTCTCTGGAAGCAGCCCAGGAACTTTTCTGGAAACAGGCTGATTTTGGCTATGTCAAGGAACGCCTCTCTGAGCTGAAAACACTCTGCAAGGCCAGCAAACCAGTAAGTCTTCTCATTTCCTTAGTTCCCATGGGCCTTCTGAGTCAACAGGAAGAAACAACAGGTAGAAACGGACACTTTCAAACAAAGTGTCCATAGACAATAGGCCTGAACATTGTAATCCCAAGGCGGCTGTAAACGAAAATATAGTATAGACATTACTCCCACTGTCTTTGAGGTTCATTACTTATTAAGATGACTTAAAAACTAAACCTTTTCTCTTTTTTTCCCCTTTCCTCTGTTTTTTTCCCAGGGGGGCTCGTCATTAAAATGTAGCAGTCACACTCGCTTCTGTAAGGCAACCAACCTGTTCCTAGACCTTCGCAGGGCACGCAGAAGTCATGAGAGGTGAGTGTGGTTAAGAGTGACACACGGACACACATATCGTATCATGAAACTCATCCATGTTTATGCTGCAGATACAAAGAGGACTTCATTCAGAAGAATGAGATTGGTGGTCATTGCAGATTGAACAAGCGAGCACTCGCTGCTGAAGGAGAACACAAGAGTCCTTTACAGTCTTGGTGAGACGCAGCACAGCACATAATTACACACACACACACACACACACACACACACACACACACACACACACACACACACTAAACTGTAGCTGATGGATCTGGCTTGAGCTCCTGGGAGTTTGAGAAAAAAAATGTGTTTATGACTTCATACATAGGCCAAAAGTAAAGTATGTTCCCTAACTGGGAACCAAACCGCGGTGGTGAGAGTGTTGAATCCTAACCACTAGACCACCAGGGAGCCATTAGCTTCTCTACACACTCTTTATCCAGTGCTTCACCCATGTCCACAGGTTACATACACATGATTTATTCTTTCTGATAAGCCTTATTAATATTGAGTCACAGATAAGTAAGAAAGCTCATGGTATCCCATGTTCCTTCAGCGTGTCTGTAAATGGTTATGCTGTTTAAACAGCGTAATTAATTTATTAATTTTAGGATGACTCTTGAGTCCATGCCCCTGGGTAGTTTGACACTACTGCGGTCGCTACACTGACAAACAGGCCAGGAAAGTGGTAGTCTGATTCTCAGAGGGTTGGACATTTGATAATTTCTGCAGGTTGGGCAATAAACTGGATACAGTCCCGGTCAAAATGGAAAAGTAGAATATCAATAGAGACCCAAAATGATCTTGTCTGACTTGGAGTCAAACACAGAATGCTGCACTAAGGAAACTGAACCACTATAACCTCCTCCACAGAATTATGGCTTGCAAATTGGAGTAATGGACTTCTTACATGTAGTGACACAATCATGACACTAGATGGTGCTGTACTTCCACACAATTGCTTTTTTTTTTTTGCAGAGCATATGACTGTATGCATCAGTGTCCTATACAGTTACGGGTTAATGTCCCGCCTGGAGAACGGACGGTTAGAGTCACACCTCTGCATTATTGAGAGGATAATGTGGTTAAAATAGGAAAGAAGTAAAGCTGTGTTGACAACTGCTAAGAATGAAAGTCAAGTGATCCTTAAGGACAGAAAGCTTAACCTGTCAGAAAGACTTTACTGATGCAGTAAATCAAACTTGCACGTACAGATTATCATCACTTCAAAGATAAAACAGACAACTGAAACCTGAATGAATGAACACATAACTGAAATGATGTGAATAAATTGCAATATATACATTAGTTCTCTTTCCGATCTGTTGTTTGATTTATTTTTTGAAAGGACTGGAAAACACAGTCTGTGTTAGTGTAGAAAAGTGAAGCAGAGCATATCAGAAATGCGAGGCTGGAGATGTACTCTCTGTGGTTACTTTTGGTTGAAAGCCTCATGGTCCCAGTGGCACGAAAGATAATGCGGCTGACGACGGATTAGAAGATTTGTAGGTGTGCCTCCTGACTGGCTGAAGTGTCTTCAAGTGAGTTGAGCTGTGTTATTGAATGCAGGGACCAGACGGATCAAGTATCTGTGCAGATAGATGCTATTTAATCTTGCTTTTAACATCATATCTGTCTAATTGTATAAAAATAAAAACATGTCAAATTGCAAAGGAGAATTGCAAACAGTCTGACATTTTTACAGCCTCCCTAGTTTGGACAGAGTGTATTTTTGTGTGGCGATTGCATGAATGGGTTTTCTCTGGGTACTTGGGTTTCTAGATTGGTTAAGGTCAGTTGGAGACTCGATTAGTACAAGGAGTGAGAGGAAATGGTGTGTGAGTGTATGTCCTGTGATGGACTGGAGACCTGTCTAGAGTGTTTTCCCTGCCTTTTTTCTATCTGTGATGGAAATAGGTTCCAGCAGACCCCTGTGACACTGTTACGGTACAAAGCAGGTAAGATGATGAATGTGTGGATTGACAAGTGAACTGATGCATTGCTGCACAAAGCCAAAATGTATATTTGCAAAGAGTGAGCAGGAAATAGCATTGCATTCATTAAAAGCCACCTTTTTGAAATGCTGTCCTCAACACTGTGTTCCTTTGTTGTTTCTGGGCTGTTTTTCTAGGTATGCTGAGTTGCAGATGTATACAGAGCTGGACCTTGATCCTGTAGAGAATGGAGACTGTGACATCCTCATTGAAAAACCCACAGTTTTCATGAAACTGGATGCTGGTAAGTATAGAGTTTTGACAATAACAAACTTACAGTTTTGTGATATATTCGGCATACAGACTCTCCTCTGCATATGACCACATTCAACATTCTTGAGGTTAAACAATGGCCTAATACATTTTTCCTTTGACAAAAATAATAATTGCATGTTTTTCTCATAGGGGTCAATATGTACCACCACTTCTGTGACTTTGTCAACCTCTACATCTCCCAGCACATAAACAACTCCTTCAGCTCAGATATCAACATTGTCATGTGGGACACGGTGGGTACCCAATGCCACATGTTTGTGAAATAAATGTCTGCAATTGCTAAACAAATACTGGTTGAATTCGATCCTTTACAGAGAAAAAGGAGCCACACAATTTCAAATTTCGCAAGATTTGTTCTTGAAGACTATGTTCAGATTGTTTTAGTATTTTTAACTTGTTGTCTCTATGAAACCCTGTTTAACATTATTTTCCAGAAAAACATCGAAACTTGCATAAAAAAGTTTTGTGTCCAAAAAAAATAAAATAAAAGTTGTCTGGCAAGTGAGAGTGGATTTAAAAGCCAAGCAGTAGTTGGTCTGAAAGGCTCCACAGCCAGTTTTTTTTTTTTTTGTTTAACAAGTCAGCAGCACATGTGCCTAATGAAGACATCAAGGGGAAACACCAGTCAAAAAACAGCAAGTAGTTATGTGCAGCCTTATCCGGCCCATTGTTCCCTCCACTGTGCACAGAGGTGGAGAGGAAGAGGAAGGGGAGAAGAGAGAAAAAGAAAAATGGGAGGGAGGGAAAACTGTCAGGGAGAAGGAAAGTGTTGACCTTTCAGCACAAAGTGCACACTGCAATCCAAACAGCAGCAGGCTGTCTGATAATGGCGTGAAAGCAGACTTTGTATAAAAGCAGAGCATCAAAAAATACTACCAGCAGGGTCTGAGGACAGATGAATGACTGTGGTACAGCTGTAGGCTGCAGTTAATTTTAGTTTAACAGCTTTATTTCTCACTTCAGATGTACGAATAATTGAATGAACAGTTGTTAAATTATTTTCTGTGTCTCTTCGCAGAGTTTTTATGGTTATGGAGATCTGTTCAGTGAGACATGGAGGGCCTTCTCAGACTATGACATCATCCACCTGAAGACCTATGACTCGAAAAGAGTGGGTGAAGGTTGATTATTCGTGATTAGGTTGTTGAACTAAGAAAATCTAATTGTGTTTTTAAGGAAATTATTGAAAGGGTTTCCACTGCTGTGGCCTCTGATCTTGTTGTTAATCTTGTGTGCGGCTTCTAATACCATGACATACGCAGACTGATTTGTGTGCTGAGAGGTAAGACTTACTTCTTTTAATTATTTATATTTGTCCACAGGTGTGTTTTAAAGATGCCTTCTTCTCCCTTCTGCCAAGAATGAGATATGGACTCTTTTACAACACTCCTCTCGTAAGAAACCCATTTATGTGTTTTTTATATTTGAGGTATACTTATAAAAAGTATTTGATATGAATATATTGCAGAATCAGTCTTTTGATGCTGCCTTTTTTTGGTCTTCATTCATATGTTTTTTATCTCACATTGTGTGATTCATTCTCTCTGTGCGTATCATTTCCTGCCCGTATGCACGATGATATGTGATTTGAGTCATAAACATGCAGTTCAGGTCAAATATTTATGTCATGTATTCAAATGCTCAGCAAGTACTTATGTTATTTAAATGATAATTCCAAGGAGATTCCTATAAAGATGATACCATGTAAATGTGTGTTGTCCTATGGTTCCAGCCTTGAGGCGTGAAATACTGATAGGTCAGCTCCTAGCTGATGCTTTTGATTGCCCCTGCTGCACATGCCATGTTTATATTCATGTGCTCACATTTATAGCTGCAGTGTAGGAAGGTACATGAGATTCGTAGGCTTGAGAAATATATAGGCTCATATGAAATTCATTCCAGGTAACATGTTTCAGATTGTCACATTCCCAGTGTGTCATATTTTTTTTGTCACAAACTGGTGCAGTGCACCAGCGGCCAGATTCAGTTTGTCTGCAGTTTGCCAGATCCAAATCCCAGTGGATTCTCCAAAAGTAAAACATATTGTCTTTTTGCATGACTACATTCAGACTACAAAAAGATCATTTTAATCAATTTGAATTAAACAAATGAAAAATAAATAGCTGATGTGAGTGAGTTCGACTCTTTCTCTGTTGTATTGTTTGCAGATCTCAGACTGCTACAGTGAGGGGATGTTTAGAGCTTTCTCTCAGCATGTCCTCCATCGACTGAACATCCCCCAGGAGGGGCCTAAGGTAGGAACAATGATTTTTAGGAAGCTGCGATAAACATCTGTTAAATTTGTCTTCAAACCTAATGAACCCAGTTTCACAAATGCCTGCATAATCTAATACAATGCAGAAAACTATAAGAGGTAATGAAATATCTCAGGCTGCAGCATCCCACTGAAACATCTTTCAGCTTGTGTCGGTGACAACTATCGCTGAATGATTTGTGGAAAATAATCTAATTGTGTCGTTTCCCTCCCAATTACTCTGTGATTTAAAGTGGAATTTTCAATTTCTATTTAGCATTTTATTGTATTTTTACAACAAATGTGATAAACATTTTTAATATGATTAACACAATATTAGATTTGTTTCATTTAAATGTCCCGTAGGCTAAGCCTGTTTGTTTAAATAAAAGTAAAAGATGTATGATTTGACTTGAAACAAACATTTTTATTTTGCTGCTAATTTCAGAAACACAAGAAAAAGAGATATAAACAAAGTTGTCACTATTAAACAGACGCTCTGAGGCAGGACTTGTGTACAAAGACGCTCACTCTGTTGTGGGTAGAAATAGCAAACAAAAGTGAAGAAATAGCAGAAGTCATTATATAACAGTTCACCTCTGCATCTGTAACATCCTCAAGTTAAACAGGCAACGAAGTAAAAGGCCACACTGGTCTTGAAAGAACTGCCAAGAGACCTCTTTGCCCTTTCCCCCCAAAGGCTGTGCACTTTGAGGGGGCATCAGAGCATTTCCAGTATGAGACCTCTTCTCCTACTTGATGAAAAAGGGTGTTAGCTTTACAGTTAGGTTTGACAGAAAAGTTGTGTTTTAGCACATTATTATCATTCACACGATGATACATATGCTTAGCTGAGTCCACTATCTCTGTCTTCAGTCAGGTCTTCGTGGCAGGGATGTTGTCACTGCTTATGTGTTGCATTTTGAACCTCAGATCTCAGGTGCCTTGTGAATTGACTCCAACACATCAATATCCTGCTAGGTTGGAATGAGGGGGGATGCGTGTTAGTCACCAGACAATACTTAAGAGATGGCTTTGGCCTATTCCAGCACTCTGGTAACCAGCATTTCCTAATCCGAATTTTGTTCTGCATTCGGTTATGAGGTTGTGCCAGGAGCTTGAGCTCCTTCTTTGCCTCAGTCAGTTTTGGCGTCTTCTTCCAACTTTGTTAAAACAGTCCCACCAGCTTCCTTTTTGCCATGCACACACTCTGCCTTCTTTGAGTACATTTCCTTAAATTAATGTAAATAAATAAAATGGTGTTTTACATTCAATATGGGTTTTCTATTACAAGCCAATCACATTTACACAAACTTCTCTCTCTCTCACACACACAAGCACATGACCTAACTTACCAAAGGCAATATGTAAATGGTACCAAAACATTGTATTCTTGTCCATCTGTTAACCTGAACCACATTTGATGTGTTTTACCATTGTGAAGCTCTCATGTTCCTCATGAAGATCCTAGCTGGCAAACCTCTTTCTTTTCTCCTTTTCTCTTTGCCATGTCTGTAGCGCTCCAGTATGCCAGCATGTCTGCCATGGGTAAAACCACAGTTTAGACATCTGGGATATCCAGCCACTATTGTGCAGTCCCTGTTAATACATGGTACACCAAGGGTTAACAGTCAGTCTCTGTTATGTCTTTTCACCAATGAGTCGTGCAATTACCAGTTAAGCTACTTAAATAGATACTCACACTTACTATGCATGTGCTCTTATTAAATTTCTGTACTGTGCCAGTTACAAAGTTTTAGCTGCTCCTCTGTTTCTTCAGGGCATGATTGTGCCTGGCCTCTCCCTACAGCATACCTGAAGACATCATATCATACCAGGAACACTGACCCTCGTCATCATTTTAAGCCTTTATGTTATTTTTTTTCTTTCATACCATTGTAGTGTATTAGCAACACAATACCATCCAAGCTCTCCATCGAAATCTTCCTGCTCTCACCCCGCTTCTCCCTCTGAAACGAACTGTGTAAAACTATGCTGAAAACAGCTGTTGACCCAAATTAATACAGACTGATGATAGTATCGATACTTTATTATGAGTATGATCCTAAAATGTTCTTGTTTGCTATGAGAAGTAATGACCTGCACATCAACATATTGATTCACTGAGAAGTTTCCTTCCACCGTATTGGTGGAGAGAACCACCATGCACAACCACCTTTTATCTTGCAAATTACAAAAAATGCATTTTAGAATATTTCTATATCATTTCAAATGCAGTTCAGCTCATCCCTAGTGGCAGCAATACATTGGTTTACAGAAGTTTTCTGTTTTGATCGTTCACTTCTCAAATCGTGGTACAATTACATCCTGAAAATCACTGGATGGTTCTGCCATGCCATGCTGTAGTGGTGAGAGCGCCAAAACCTCACCATTAGAGCTGCTTGACAGGATGTTGTTGTTGTCGTGCTATAGTGAAGACTTTTCATTTATATCATCAGGTGGGTTTACATGGTTACCCACAACAAGGATATGCAGATCAATTTAAATTCTGTTTCTCTCTCTCCTATAGACAATGTAAATAATGTAAAAAATAATAAAGTAAGAAAAGGACAAATACAGACAAAATAATGATGATAATGTCAACCTTTATGTTGGGAGTAGTGCAACATACACCCTTTTTTTAAGAGTCTCTTATCGTGCAGGATACAACCTTATGTGTGCAGGTGTGTTATATTCCAGTGGCAGGTGGGTTGGGGGGTGGGGGGGTGCTGATGGGTGGAGTACAGCATCCTGACAGCCTGGTGGACAAAGCTGTTTAGCAGTCTAGTGGAGCGGGTCCAGAGGCTCCTGCACCATTTCCATGAATGACTCGTTGCATAGTCAGGTGAATGATCTGGGAAAGAGCCCAGAAGAGATCTGAGGAGAGCCTCATATTTTATGTGGGTTGGGATGAGATATGATGATGTGTCCTTGATTACAGAATGCATAGTGTATATGTATGAGGTTGGATGCCTGCAATGTTGTGGGTGTCACAAATATTTTAACGGTTTTGTTGATTTGTTGTGGGCCTATCTTCGGTTTGAGAAGTACATTGTGACCGGTCACAAGGGTAACAGGAGATATCAAGTGCAGTTACCTGGTTGGGACATGCAGTTTAAGGGTCACAGAGAGAGAGAGCTGCATGAATGCCACACAGTTTGCACTCAATATTAACACCTCAATAGATTGTATAAGATCATATCACTTGTAAACAGTAAACCTGAAAGACTCATTCGGAATGAATTCAGTCGGACTGAGGAAAAAGTGTCCCTGTAAACCCACATATTGGAGCAATGGAAATAAAATGAAGGCCTCATTGTCACAAACATGACACGAACATGATAGATAGTGGATATATGTCCTGTTCTATGACCTCAGGCTCCACAGAAGAGCACTTGTCATTGGTATGTCCAAATATCAATCATCATTTCATCCCAAGACCAGCTGTTATCACAGATGGTGACAACATTTTAATGTGCACTTGCATGTGCATCTGCACTGTGTGGACCTCATGTAGAGGGTGTTTATGATTCATTTCAGGCTTTCGAATGGAGAATGACCAGCTTATCAGAGGGTCACTTTTTACAGGAGGCCCATAAAATTCCCATTCCCTGACCGGGAATCGAACCCGGGCCGCGGCGGTGAGAGCGCCGAATCCTAGCCACTAGACCACCAGGGAGTGAAGGCCTCTTGTTTGTGCTATAATTGCAAATCCCTCTGTGGTGGTCTTGTGCTCAGGTTTCAGGGAGCTCATTCCTGCAGCTTGGATTCAATTTCAAGCCAGTGATCGCAGTGCAGCCAGGAAGACAGTGTGGGTCAGGGTTAGTGTTAAATTGTAGTCTAAAAAACTTAGATTTTAGCTTGGCCCAATAGACGGAGGATTTCATTGTTAAGATTCAAAACCCCCTGCTGCAGAAGATCCAGCCTTACCCCGTTTAATACTGTCCTGCTGTGCTATATTTCATCTCAGACAACATAGACTCACACTTAACCTGCTGTCCTTTATGATCAAACCGATTTAAAAGCACAGTATTCATACAGTGTTAAAAAAACTGCTCTTACTGGTTTTTCCAAGCAGGGATCAGGTCAGGAAGTTAGGAATCAACAGCTGAATTAGAACCCATGCAATCACACTGGCTCGAGTTGGACTTCATTGGAGATACTGTAACAACAACAAACTCGAAAGGGGACTGAGCTTCTCGCAGATATGAGTGGCCCTGTGATTTTAAAAGGAGTACATGTGGTATTACTCTAACACACTGTCACAGTCATTCACACTCCACCTTATTCATCCCACGCACCTATAACTCAACGTTGCAGCTCAGAGCCATTTTATGATCCTGGGTTTGAAGCGTCTAACTGTATCTTTATGACCAGCAAAGGCCGATCACTTCCTCCTTCCTTCTGAGCAGCTCATTGGGTATTCATGGCCTTCACTGGAAATATGCTAAGAGGCTTTTCAGCAAAACATGGGGCTGCTAGCGATAGCAGGCCAGCAACTGAATGAGAGGTCTACTCGGCCCTGACCCTCTCCCCAGCTCTTCCTTTCATCCCTAGATTAATGGCACAGCCAGAGACTCACACGGGTGCTCTCCTCTATTGTGTCCCATTCATCTGCCTCTAGAGCCCCTCTCGTTCTATCTCTGCCTTGTCATAATTTGCTCCAGTCTTGTCCTTTTCAATACTTTTTTGAAGTGGACGAGCAGGAACTGGGTCTGCTTTTTGAATATATATATACATGTCCATAGTGAAGCTTTGAGCTTTGGTTTGGTGGATGCTATCACTCTTGATTTCAGAGGGAAAAGTCTGTATCCTTTTTGAACACAAGGTGGCAGTAGAAGAATACAGAAAAAGAAGTTGACATGCACTGTATTAACTGATAAGAGCACCGAGAGGGAAACCTTTGATGGCACTGTGTAATGTGATTTTAAGTCGGTGTATCCTTTCCTCTGCATTTTATAAAGGAGACATTTTAAGTAGTGACTTTTCAGTGAGTTTGAATGAGCATCATGTTTTTTCCCAGCTGCCTATCTGTTCTGTCCTTGGCTGATTGATTATTGGGTGCATTGCTGTTTTCAGGAGGGGCGTGTTCGTGTCACCCTGCTGGCTCGCAGCACAGAATACAGAAGGATATTAAACCAAGTGGAGGTGAGTGCAGCCCCACCCTGTCCCCCTGCCTTCCCCCTTTTTGTCCCTTAAGTTCTTGGAGTCACTCTTCTCTCTATCTGTTGTGCGAGCTGTCCTTTTCTTTATCTTTTCCTCTCTTTGTCTCTCTGTCTTCACTCGATACAGCTCCCCCACTCTCTTAGCTCCTCTTTTTCACCATTGATTTACTGCCTACATCTCTTAAGTGCCTATTTAAAATCTTATTTGCTATAAACAGTACCAGTAAAAAGGCCCTGTGATTTATATGGCTGCTGCCAATATATTTGTTGCTCCCCCACTGATCTGAGAACTTGCGCTTTTGTTGTTGTTACAGCTGGTAAACGCCCTCAAGACGGTGCCTTTACTGGAGATCAATGTGGTGGACTACAAATACAAGTGAGTGATACATTGCAACAGGAGGTATTTGGGATGGCTCAGCATCGGTCAAGATTGTTAAGTGAGATTGTTCAGCTTCTTAAATAGTTTAACATTGACAGTGTTGGCACAGTGAAGGATGAATGGTATGTGACTCTTGCTTTGTGTCTCAGGGATGTTCCCTTCCTGGACCAGCTGAGGATCACCCACAACTCTGACATCTTTATAGGGATGCACGGGGCAGGTCTCACACACCTCCTCTTCCTTCCTGACTGGGCTGTCATCTTTGAGCTGTGAGTGACACTTTGTTTCTGACTGTATGTGTGAGAGTGTGAGTGTGAATGACATACAGTGGTAGACAGAGAGGGGAACAGAGAGAGCGATGGGGTTTGGCTGTGCACTGTGCCCAAAGTGCTCTCAGACACTCTGGTGTATAACTGTGAAATGAAGTCTAATTAAACAGGCATTCATCACACCTGGCTACCCTGGATAGAGGATTTGATTGGACTGTGTGAGTGTTTGTGTGTTTTTTTTTTGTGACTCAGAGTGAGAACCACAGTTTGTCTACAGCGAGAGAGAGAGAGAGAGAAAGAGAAAAATTATGGCGCAAGAAGGAGTGAAAGTGAGGAGAGGGAGATAAAGTGCCTGCATCTGTCCCTCCCAGATATAATTGTCAGGATGAGAGCTGCTATCGAGATTTGGCTCGGCTGAGGGGCATTCGATACGTGACTTGGCAGAAAATGGACAAAGTGCTCCCACAGGACAAGGTAGGGGAAACTCCTGTACCATTAGCTCCCTGTCACCTCGGTGCACGCTACATCAATTCATTTCATCTTTCACACACATGAGCACACTCGCATTCACACTCACATGCATACATTTGACGATATTTAATTAGAGTTCAACAAATGCACAGGCTTTATTCCTCCTCTGTCATCCTCTCTCATCTCAGCATGCACATGCTTCTGCTTTTATCTTGTGTTTCTGCATTATTTTCACTGTTCCCCATCACTTCTCCCAGGGTCACCATCCAACCCTCGGGGACCATCCCAAGTTTACAAACTATTCCTTTGATGTGCGCGAGTTCATGCGGCTCGTGCTGGAGGCGGCCGATTACGTCACAAACCATCCCCGCTGGAAAAGTCGGACTCTTCATGATGAACTCTAAAGATCTCTCGCGGGTGTGGGATGTAGGTATCTGGTCTTCATCAGACCCGAGCCCCTGAGTCATTTTAAAAATTGTCTTTTTTTTTAAGTCACCTCAAGTACAAGTGGATTTTGTCACTTCTCTTTGCTTTGTCAGGATGGGTGAAAGCAGCATGGCAGACAGTTTGGGGCTGAACAGTTCTCACCAGTTTCAATTGTATCAAATCACTTAAATACCGAAGTGCACGCAGCGGAAGCATCTGGACAGCGATAAGATGCATCCCGTGTTTCTTCATTACCTCTGCTGCATCTACTTCATTCCGTGCCGAACAAAGTTCACTAATGAGCAGCTGTTGCAGTATCTCCTCACATGTGAGATCTTGTCACATTTGATCAGAGTCACCTTGATGTGAGCCTCTTCTGAGCTGTTGACAATCACACCAGAGTTTCTGAGCACATCTAGTGTACGGCAGGGTAACATGATGTACAATGCTCAACATGCTGGTTTCACAAGTGTAGTTACAGTCTCTGGTTTTAAGACTAGACTAGAACCATGTGAGATCAGGAAAAGCACTCCCTCTGAAAGTCCAAGAAGGGTTTTCTTTGATGTCAGTATTATAATTGATATTTGTGCAAGTGCAAGACTTTAAAAATAGCATACTGTGAAACTAATTTACAAGTATTTGTCAATAAAATTCGGCAGTCCAGATTTTCCTAATTTCCGTCTTAATTTGCCTTTTATGTTTATTTCTGTATTTAGAGTAAATCCAGATTTCTCTTTTGTCCGTCACATTAAGTATTTAAACATCCATTTTGATGGACTGTCTCTTTGATACTGATTTTGTATTTTTATCGGTTCCTTTGTATTTTACCAAAGGGAATTTGTTGTCATTAAGATCCAATGATTGTGCTGCTTTCATCTGTTACCCATCCTAAAGTATTTTGATGGCCGTCAGTGTGTTTTACAGGAATAAAATGGAATGAGCACAATTTACATGCAGACTGATGCAATGCACTAGAGTAGCAGATCTTTTTTGTGTTTCTCTGCCTCACCATGAGCTTGATGTTTTATTCATCGATGAACCATGTTGAACTCGGACAGACCTTTTCGGCCGGGGCTTTGCTCAGTTTGTGGACACTTTCATATTCAAAAGCTGTGTAATATTTTGAAATAAATAATTCTGAAAGAAATGCTGAACCATGACTTTCTGTCTGTGCTGGCCATGAGAGATTTAATTCATCTTAATTTAATCAATCATCTTTGAAGTCTGACCTTGGTGGGGGAGAAAACTGAAGTCTCTGTGTCGCCACTTCTTGCTGATACCAGACAGCCTCTTTATTGTGGCTTTCATTATTTTAGTGAGTTCAGGTCTAAGGAGGGAAAGGGCTCCTTGCAAAAGGGCACCAGTTCAGTTTTTACTGTCACCGTAATAAATCTGGATGACCTCAAAAAACTACCACAGATTGCAGTGACTCAGCAGAGCCACGAGGGGGCAGTATAACACCGCACATGAGACCAATACTTTGCGCGGCGTGAACGTCCCTGACAGACTTGTTAAAACTATAGAAGACGGTCTGAACAATTTATACACATCAAATGCGTCACAAGGAGACCGTGTTTGTTGTCGTGTATTTTTTCTCTCTCCCTTATCACAGTTTTGATGTCAGCATTCGTGCTTGTGCGGATGTTGTGTCTGAAGTTTGGGAGTATTGACAGACACAGGGCCCGTCTGGCCCGGCCACTATTTATGGCACTGCTCAGGTTACTGCCACTGACCTCGTAAAGAAATGAAGACTCTCTATGCAGGGTGGGTAGGTGGGTGGGGGTGAGGAGGGGGATCAAAAGCAGAGGAACAAGATGTCTACTCTCATTAACCTCCATGGCAACTTCAGATCGATGATTTTTTTTAATGCTGAATGCACCTAAAATGGCGCATTTGAGTGGAAGAGAAAACTCATTGAGCCAACCTTTCGATTTTAAGTTTGAGGCTTGCACAACACTTGTGGTGCCTAAATGACTTATCACAGCAGATGGAAGGAGCATGGCTCCAGATACATCAGAGCTGGCGGAGGCTGGAAGTGAAGTCATGAGATTCACACTTGGGTCATATTTGTCCTGTTTTAGTTTCTCTGGAGGAGAAGCGTTTTTTTCCCCTGACATTCCTTCTACCTATTTCCGGCACCAGCAGCATAGTGTATGTTGTAGTTATTTCTTTAATTCTTGCCTGAAGCTAATCTCACAGCCATTTATCTTTGATTTTTGTTTTGTTTTGTTTTACATAGTTGTCATTAGCATAATCTAATTCATCTCAAAAGACAAACATTTCTCGCCACAGAGCTCAGATAAATCAATCACAGTCTGCTCCTTTTACCATGTGCGCCCCCCCAACACCAGGAAAACACTGTCTTTCAGAGGGATTAATGTAGGAATATTGATCCAAGGGGTAAGAAATATTCCTCAAGTTATAGGCAGATATTTCCTTAATGTCTTTCTCCCATGGGCAATGACTATTGGTGGTGGGACAATCCCAGAAGAGATCCTATAACCCCACTCATATGATACATGACACGCCAAGGGGCATATACCTCTGTCCACAACCCCACAGCATACACAGATGGTCTCTCATTTGCTATCCCTCCTGCAGACTGACAGGGCTGCGCATGCAGCAGGACACATGCTTAGAAACCTGAAGGCTGTGCAGCAGCATGTGATGGAGAAGGAGAGTGAATTAAATTTCACACTCTAACGTCCCTGTTTACATCGCATGATCTGCCCTCTGATTCCAGCTCGGCCCTCAGAGAAGGGATGCTAGAGATAAGTGCTGCCTGGCTTTAAGATAAAATTCCTAATGTGCCATAGCCACATGCATATTCAGCAGTGCAGACACGAGCAGACAAGGTGTAATGTGTTTATCAACTTTTCGTGTTACACATTTTTAACGCGTCAACTACTCTGGTCAACTTTCTCTGCGCAGTCGCTGTTTTACGTCGGAGAGCTGTCCCTGGTACTGAAATCAGGTCTGTCATTAAAATTTCAGTTCAGTGTTTTATCTGAATCTCGCAGCTGAGGGAGCTGCATGAGTGACTAATCTGCCCTCAACGCAAAGTCAGATCGATTAGTAATAGGTTATAACTCAAATGAATCAGACGAAGACGAGGTGCGTCGCTCTCTTACTTCTGCGCAGGTAACTGAAGAGTTACAGGGGGTGAACATGACAGTGAACAGTGAACACGTCGCAGGCCTTAATTAAACACTCAATATACCTCGTCGGACAATGTCTCTCTCCCTTCCGTGCGTCTTCCACCGTCTGGACGTGGTAGCGAGGCCCAGCTGTGCTGGCAGGACAGGGAAGGGAAAACACGGAAGACATGAGAATGTATCCTCAACTTGGGTCGTTCGCAGACATCGACCCCCTCTAAGTCTTAACGACTGCAAATACAGCGCAAGGCAATCAATCGCCATCAACACAGCAGACTATTCTAGGGATGGAATAATTGATAGGCTGTCTCCTGGTGCGTAACGGAGAGGCGGCGGTGATTAAATTCTGTTTAACATCTCACTGCTGGGGGGTGTGTGAGTGTGGGGGGGTGCAATCAGGGTATTGATACCCAGACACCATCTGTAACATGATCGAAATCTAGCAGGCGAGGAGGACTACTACTTTACACCTGTCCGTCAGTCAGTCGCATCAGACAAACTCAACAACAGCCGAAGGTTATGACCTCCTGCCTGTTTTATGATGATGCAAACTCATTCAACTCTAAACAATACAAAAAAGAAAAAAATCTCTGACAGTGTCAGATCTCTGTCCTTGCACTCCGTCTTTTCCTGGCTCATCTGTGCCTGGAGTAACTTGACTGGAATGAATGGCATAAAACGGGTAAGAGTTAAAATAAAACAACGGTGGAATCCTGCGGCTGTTCTGACTTTGTTGGGATTAAGTCTTTTTTCAGGCTGACAATGACTTCCATGCACCCCATCTCCCACCCTAGCAGTCCAGGCTTACTTGTAAACTACATGACATCAGTGAGGAGGTGGGGGGTGGGGGGTGTATGGGGAGCTGGTGAACTGGGCGGGCGCTGTTGCACGTGTTCTGAATGGGGAAGACGGGCTCGCATCGCATTTCTCATGTCCAATCGATCCCTGCTCGGGAGGAGCGACGGGAGCGCAACTATCACTCCTGCATCACTACACCATCAGTCTCATCAGCATCTCTCCGGCGACTCTCACACCTCTGCTTGGCAGTGTGGCGTCTCTCTCTCTCCCTCTCACTCTCCCTCTCTTTCTATCTCCCTCTCTTTCTGTGTGTATGTGCGTGTTGGGGGGGAGATGAACTTGTGTGGAGTGCTTGCCAGAAAAAACACCAGCCAGGTGTCTGTTCGGGGAGACTACGCACTTTTTACGACTTTCTGCTCCTCCGTGTGCTGTTGAGACGGGATCATGGCCGGCTGCTGGACCCCATCACCACATCCCTGCAGCCTCCTCCGGAGGGCTGCTCCTCCTGCACGGCTGTGAGCTTCTCCTCACCTCAGCTTCCAGCGCTGTCTGCACGCCGGGCTCGGAGGGATTGCCCCGTTCAGTGGGAAACACAAATTCAGTGGAGTTGGAGCTGAGAAGTCCTGTCTCACCTGGATCTCCCACATCCCTCCCCCCTCCCACCTCAAGTGATCATGCCATCGAGTTTATAGATTTGGGTAAGGCGGTGTTTCTCTTTTCTAATTCAAGTTCAATCAGCATAGATTCACGATGTAATTCCCAGTGTTTGCTCGCAAGCGCACGGTCAATAGGCTAATGGACGGATGGTTGCTGGGGTCAGAGGGGGACTTTGGCTGTGGAGATTTGGGGCATTAGGGACGGGGGGGTGGTGGTGACCGGACTGAAATGCCAGGCGAGCAAAGAGCAACTTTGATGCTCTTCGTTTTTTCCTTTCAGAGGGATTATTTTTCTGTAGGGAATCTCCAGATGACTGCTGCGCCTGGACGCCGTGCGTAAAAGCGCAGCGGCAAAGGAGCGCAGTCCAGTCTGACGCTCCGTGCGCGGCGCAGCGTGTCTGAGCTTCTCTACACGCAGGGTTAAATAAGCTGTGGCTTATTGAGTTGATCTCCGGGGCTGATCTAATGTGATCCTATGATCCGCTGTCCGGGACTGTTTCTATTCAGGGATCCCGATCGGCGCAAAACAGAGAGGAGAGCCGCAAAACACAGAGGAGATATGAGGAGCCGCCGGCTTCTCCGGGCAGATTGAGCGCAGGCTATTGGGCGCAAGCACACACGCCTGCCTCCCTCCCTCCCACCTTCTCTCTCTCTGTCTCTCTCTCTCTCTCTCTCTCTCTCTCTCTCTCTCTCTCTCTCTCTCTCTCTCTCTCTCTCTCTCTCTACACCCCTTTCTCTCTCACACACACACAGCGAGAAGGGAAAATTACTTGGTGCATGTTAATGGGCACAGTAATGAGACCCAGCCCCTATCGTGTTGTAATTGTTAGTCATCCTTGTCTCCACCCCTCCCTCCCTCCATCCCTCCCTCTGCGCTCCCGCTTCGCAATCCTTTCCTCCCTTCTTGCCCTCCCTCTCCTTCTGCTTCTATCTCTCGCTGTCCCGCTGCACAGGTCTGCAATTTGTACTGTATTGAAAGAGTGTAATAATTTCTCCTTTGTTTTTAGTGCTGTGCCGCACTGGCACTCCAGAAAGTGATTTCATTAGTGTGACACAGGAGAGGAGGCAGAGGCAGAGGCAGAGGCAGCTGGAGAGCATCCGTCCAGGGACTTAATTCTCATTGACAGTCACATTAACACAGGAGCAGCACTCTTAATCCTGGGGAGATTACTCTCTCTTACCTGACCCCCTGTCACCCAGCCGTCCTCCGCACACACACACTCCCCCTCTCTTGCTCTCACACACGTACACACGCGCCCACACACACACACACACACACACACCTGTGCGAGGGTGGCACTCTGACGTCTGGCTCTGCTGCTTTCCCTGTCCGCAGTGGATGACTTCTCCTCTGTCTTTGTCACCCTCTTCCATCTCCTCACACCCTCCCTCCCTTCCACTGCACTTTTCACAGATCCACACACACACACACACACACACGCACACACACACACACACACACACACGCACACACACACACACACACACACACACTTAACAATTACTTCTCTCTCCAGGCTCACTCTCATCTGGACCCCTTCTCCTCACCCCCTCAAGCATCACCTCCCTAACACACACACACACACACACACACACACAGCTCCCAGCAGTGGGACAGCCGGCATCCTCAGAGGGCCGTTCGGCTCTGCATGTCTCAACATCAGCCTCCTATCTACTTAACCCACAGAGGGCTGTTCAGGATGACTGGCTGGGAATGAGGGGGAATGGATTGTGTGCATTTATGATTGTGCATGAGGACACGGCCCAGCAGAGAGACGACGGACGGTAGAGAGGAGAAGGGAGAACCGCGGAGGCGAGAGAAATGAGCTGGAGAGACTGAAAAAAAATATTTGTGAGAGATGAGGCGAGGGAGGGCAATAGCGCGCGTCTGTGTATATGTGTGAAAGGGGAGAAAGACACGGCCTATATGAAAAATGACCTATGTGTGTGTCTGTGTAAGTAATCAGTGTTATTCTGCACAATAGGATCTCGTGAATCTGTGTGAGTTTGTTCATGTGTGAGAGAGAAAACACTGCAAGATCATGATGGTGAATGTGTGTTTCTGTGTGTGTGTGTTAAAGGCATTCTGGATGAAATGTGAGATGAATAAGCAGGGATCAGACATGTAGGACCCCAGAGGTGACAGCATCACGGCAGACTAGAGATCACCTCCATGCACACACACACACACACGCACACACACACACATACTGTGGCATTAACAGACTGACTGTGATGAATGGATACTTCCCGACAGAGAGGAGGAGCGGGAGAGGAGAAAAGAGAAGAGAGTAGATGCATTCTTTCATGTCATGTGCAAAAAGATGGAGGAAGGCCTCTCATTTGTAAATGACAGTGTCCGTGAGCGCTTTTCGTCTCAGACAGTTTTTCATGAGGAACATGTATAGAAGTCATGGAAAAGCAATGGACTGTAACGGCTTTTACTCATCCTCATAAAATCTCACTCGTGGAAAATACACCCGGGAGCAGATATGTCTCCATACATGGCAGAGATTCATGACTCTGATGCAAGATAGAGAGATATTAGACCAGTGAGCACGAGTATGGCAAGTATCTGTTTCTCCTCTTAACCACAAAACCACAGCTGGACAAAGGTCACGACCCATGGTGGACAGAAAAGGGCAAAGAGCAGATGCTGCCATAAAAAAGGAAGTAAAAACATGCAATGCTTGATTAACAGAGTAGATCTGCTGAACTCAGGCTTGGTATATAAAATAACTTGTTCGATTATCACAAGAAATTAAGACTGAAAGAAAAGTCACAACAGAACATTGTGCTCACATTTCTGAAGTGCACGCATACCCACTTTTGCACATTTACTGTATAATTGCTCCAGCTATGTATGTTGAAGTTTTTAGCGGGGTCCCGGACCAGGTGGTGGTCATCCATAATGATAGAAATATGTATTGATTTCATGACTGTGACTCTACAGTGAGGCGCTCCGGGTGGAACAATGTATTCAATACCTTTGAATCCCAACTTTTATGTTTTTTTTCTGCAGCTTTGACTGAGCAGTTGATTCAAAAGAGTCAAGGCATTTCACACCAGAGTATAAAAATTTGAGTTAGAGTGACAAATCAATCAGGCTGACGTATTATCTGTAGTGAGTGTAATCTGAAGTGGATTTTAGTTGATTATTTTAATGTCAGTGTCTAAATAAGAAAGCATTCTGAATAGATTATGGGACTTATAAATGTCATATAGTGACTTTACAGGGTAGGCATAATTCTGAATGGATCATTGACTGATAAAGACTTTAGGTGTCTGATTTAAGAGCATTCTCTGGAGACATATACTGTACAAGCAGTAAATTAATCTCATTTTCTTCTTTATTTATCGCTACATATTGCAACTCACTACTTTGTGGCTGTCTGCGGTCAGCTCAAACCAACTACCCAACAGTTTGAACAGCTCGTGTGTCTAGTTACACCAACTTTAAAACACTATGAAACATCATGTCTCAGAGATTTCAAGCTTTTTGCACTTTCAGAGTTTCTCAGTAAAATATTATTTTTGCTTTGATTTAATAAAAACATAAACAATCTGACATTTCAGTAGTTATGAAAATGTACTCAAATATCCAGTACAATGGGTACAACAATTAACATCCCTTTCACAATTGTTATTTTTCATTTTATGTTAATGCTTTATTTTGTTTATTTATATTCCTAGATCACATTTGAATAATTCAGCGTACATCTGAAGATATGTCGATATTTGGTTTGTGACCATGTTCATCCAATCATACTTCACACCCTGCTGTTTTTAAGACAGTATCTTGCAGCCGCATAACTGTGACACTGTTCTTTGTTCCCTCTGAAACAAGTTTCCAGTTTGGCAGCACAGGTATCACCTGGCCCAAACAATAAAGGGCTCATGCTGCTACTGCGCGTGCTCCTTGTCCTCCCCTCTTCCCTCCGTCTGTCAGTCAGTGACAGCAAGGCCTCAGTCTCCTGCGGGGTGCCATCACACCCTCCAGGCTCTTTCTAATTCAACCCTAATGCTTTGACTGACAGCTCTCCCATCAATGTCCAGCGAAGAGAAGACAAAGCAGACGCATCGAAATTTACTGTTCCCAAGGCTTGAAAGCTGGTGACAGATTGTTGGCCTGTGGATTATTGTTCTTCATGTGCCAAGGGCTTTTAAAGAGTCAGTCATGTGCTATTGAGGAATTCTGTCTTAAACATCTGTCTGCAATTCTGGAGTAATTCACTTATGTTTAATTCCAGTCATTTGCAATCAGGGTGAGAGTTCTGGGGATGTCGTAGTCATTTTGCAAAACTCGAAAGTAACATCACTTCACAGGCCTCAAGGTGATTTCTCCCCTGTTCCAACTCACTTTGACCATGACAAATCTCCCGAAGTGATCGTAATGATTGTAATTGAACAGGCACAGTTCCTTCCCACTGTGCTCTCTCCATCACCTTGGACACAATCTGCTGCTTCCACCCATGTGTGGGTATGTGTCCGTCTGTGCTTGTGTGTGTGTGTGTGTGTGTGAGTCCCTTGCGCAGGGCCCTGCTCGCTCCCCTCTGGCAGCTGGCAGATGTGTTGGTAACAGTGAGCAACGGTGTGAGTGTGGTGTTGGAGCGCTGTCGCATTATGTGGGATTATGAAAAGCTCCCAGCATGCTCTGCAGTGTGGGGTCCTCTGTGAAAGCTGTGGCGATGGAACGACGAGGTGGGCACAAAGCCTGGGGGGGGGGGGGGGGGGGGGGGTCATCACAGCAGCCCTCAAACAAAACTGTGCCACATGTGGGGAGATGGGGTGTGTGTTTCTGTGTGTGCAAAGGGCTCAACTATGTAGGATTCAGAGAGAGCTGAAGAGAAGAGATGGAGTAGAGCAGGGAGGTGAGAGAGGAATGCAGGGCCCTGTATGGGTGCTCGCTGCTCGGAGAGCTGGGCTGAATGGATGTGTCACAGAGAGGAATGGGTGACGATGGGTCGTCGGGACCGAGGGGAGCTCTGTCAGATAAGGGAGAGGGTGTGTATAAATGTGTGTATGTGTGCGTGTGTGCATGTATGTGCTGGAAGTGATGGCTTTGTAATGAAAACAGCAGGCAGCCAGCAGCTGAGGGTCCCTCTCAGTGGTTGACTGATGTCATTCACCAGTGGACAATAACCTCCCTGAGGGATGGTCCCTCGGATGAGGATGAATCATTATTTTCTTGGGATTTGTGTTTGTGTGTGTGTGTATTTATACTATCACCTGTTCTGTAAATCACCCATGAAGTGTTTTCGAACTTAACTCGCTGAGAGCAAGCATCAGCTTTCATCTGTGTTTCACGTAATTGAAGGTTAATTTTGGCGCGCATGTGCTTGTATATGTCTACACATTAAGATGCCATTTTGAGGACTCACTTCCACAAAATGCTGGTCTCCCGGAGAAAAATCAGAAAGGCTTGGGTTAAAAGTATACTGAGCAATTCTTGAACAAAAATGTTGGTATTTCAGTTCACCGGCCAAACAATTACACTCATCCGTTCAGACCTCCCTTTCAACCTCCGCTCCCTGAATGCAGTGATGCATATTCCCCAAGTCAACCACGATTGCAACTGGTCAAGCTGACCAAAAGAGGAACATAGCAGAATCCGGAGCATCTGATGCCTGAGGGCAAGCTCCCCTGAATACGGAACATCACACTGGCAAAGACGGGCAATTTCAAGGGAAGGAAAGTGCAGTCTGCCATAGCAAGGACAATATTTGTATACACCAAGTGGGCAAGGTAATATCAGTTGTTTCTGTTTCATTACCATTGTGGTTTAGCTCTGTTCCATGTGGGTGAGGACATAGAAGAGTGAGAGAAGCTGGTAGAAATATGGGAAGAGGACACAGAGGCTGGAGAACAACTGTTTTCTCTGCAGCTGAGTGTCTGGAAATGTTTTGTGGCTTGTGTCACTTTGTTTGATTCCCCTTTTACCGAACCAGGGATGTGTATGAGACAAATTTGTTTCGGCATACACACACACACGCACACACATGCACACACACACATGCTCACATACACAAACATAGCCAGTGGACTGTGAAGGGATATTCGCTGAATTTGACAAAAAGTATATTGGATCAGAATCGCTCACTGCAGCTTAAAGACCCGTGTTGTTTTGGTGAGTTTAGGTTTAAACATGTTCTGTCATGGTTGTGGCGAATACAGAGAATGTGCATCTTTGAGCTCGGGAACATTTGGATGGAAACGCTTTTTTTGTGTGTGTCAGCATAAATACAGTTTGTGTGTGATTTTTGTATGAAATTGCTTTCAAAGAATTTTGTGCGCAGAGTTAGTTGCATCTCTCTCTCTCTCTCTATCTGGCTCTCTATCTGTGTGTGAGTGTGTGTGTGTGTGTGTGCTGGTGAAGGGTTAGAGGCCCTGTTTGTCTCAGGGGAACAGAGTGATATGGTGTCATGCTCCAGAGACCCACAGACAAATTAATTCACTTATTGACACTGCTGACACATCTCAGTGACTTTGTAAAATGAACAATTGATCAGGCTTCCTCACTCTCTCTTTTTCTTTCTCTGTCTTCTTGTGCTCTATTTCCCTTCCTCTTTCCTTTCCCCCCCTTTGTTTCTCTTATTCTGTGCTGTTTCCCTCTCTGACACACCTATCACAGGTTTCTTTCTTTAATGCTCTCATGCTCTGTTTTTTCATTGGTCTGCTCATCGACAGGCACGGCACGTACGGTAATTAATATAATTACGCGCAAGCTGGTCATTAACAGCAGAGGGGACTGATATAATCAAGATGTTGGTTCGTCTGCATATATGAGTTTCTGCTTGTTTGGATGTGCAGAAGTTGCAAGGATGTGCAAAAGTATATGTGTGAGGGTACGCTTGCATGTGTGGTGTGGCGCAGGTACCTCACCTGTGTGTCCATTGATTTAAAGCCATTGTGTGAAAGTGCCACGAGGCCGAGAGCTGAGCTTCAGTGAGTGTTAGTCCAGCACTTTTTCCTTGGCCAGAGCAGCAGTTACAAGTACAGCCGAGCCCAGGGCTCACGGAAAATCAAAGCACGCTCCACATCAAGGTTGTTTATTTCCCATTAATCATAATTTGGGAACAAAGCACAATGAATGGCCGCTGCTCTGTGGAGACTCACTGTCAGGGCCTTGACCTGCTTTTGTTTGGCTCCAGCGATTCGATGCCAGAGACCAAACAGGAAGGGTTCTGCGACATACACTTGTTTGGACTTTGTTCTCATATGTTTATTTTTCTTTTTTTTAAAGTTGCAAGGATAAGTGCCGACTTATATGGGAAGCATATTCTATTACTTGTTTAAGTTTGTGAAGTCTTCTGCCTCTTTACCAGGAGTTGGAGCCAGACTTGGGGACATATCAAGACCTGGTGAGAAGAACAGATGCATGTTCTCAGGGAATGTAGAGGGACAATGAAGACAGAAACTGTAGACAAAATAAATAGGTTTCCCATTACCCTTCTGTCCAAAAATGCCATCTTTCGCATTATTGCCCTCATAAATAATCTCAGTCCTCATTTTGAGAAGTTTTGCTGTGGTTGCTCACAAATTATGAAACCAGGGAGTAAAAACAACTTTTCATTTATGTTTGTGGCTGAAAAAAAAGTAAAAATAATGTGTTAGCTTGGATGCTGGTTTGAAATTGCAGTAGCAGTGAAACATAGTAGTGGACCATGCAGGAAGGCAGATTGCTAGCAGAGACAGAGGGTTTACTGAGTGAGCAAAACAGTACATAAAGATAGCGCTTCACAGTTGTAAATTATGGTGTTTACCTTTTTCATCACAGAAGCAAGTGAGCAGCAGCCAGTGAGGATAAAAGGAGAAATAACAGGAGAAAGGCATCAATATTGCACATATTGTATCTAGTTTATGTCAAGCACAGAAAGGGAGCAAACCTGCCAAAATTCTGCAATGGTGTGCACAGTCATCTAAAAGTGTCTCCTTTGCTTTCCACCTTTTCATCCATCTTCCTGGGCTGAGGGACGCTGACTTTTAATGGCCTTTTATTGCTTTATTAGAGTGCGTCAGATTTACGACCCAGGCCTTGTACCTGTCCGTCAGTGCCTCAGAGGAGGCCTTCTCAGACCTTCGCGTGTTGTAAATGACAGAGAAAGAAGGAATGTGTGGCCATGGCTGCAGATTTGTTCTGTTAGCCATCGAGCATTTATTAGCTTGTTAGCATCTGTTCTTTTTATACCCTCCTCTATAAAACAAGAGGCAGCATACCCCGGCTTCTCCCTACTTCTCTGCTTTTGTGAGGGAAGTTGCTTAAAGACTTAAATAAGGCTTGCTGGTTACATGTTAATGGGAGGGCAACATGCAGCATAGCTCCAGCATTCTGCTTATGTTTATCTTGTGGAAGAGGACTGTTCTGTGCAAGTGGTGGTAGACAGATGTGTTTAAGTGTGTTTGTTAGTTCTTTTGTGCCTAAGAGATAAGGCGCCATATGCGTGTTATTAGAGCCTAAGTCTGTGTACCAGCTGGAGAGTGGGACCAGACTTCTTACTCTGACACATGAAACACACACCACAACTCAGCTCAGACTTTTATCCATGAAAGTGGTTGAGGGTGAAAAGTGAGGACGGAGAGACAGCAGAAGTGAGAGGAAAGAGAAAAGCAGGGAGGAGAGAACCCCGGCAAACACACACAAACGCATAAATCTGTGGTCACCGGATCCTGAGATGAAGGTTTGTGTAACAAGGTGGGATTTTGACTTAAGTGCATGCCGATCAATTCAGCTGTAATGGTACCTTAGAGCAAGGCCACACTCTGAACTCCACAGTCAATACGCCATGCAGGTAATGGTACTAAATCCAGACTTGCACTCACAACTTTCTCTCCTCTCTTTCTTCCTGCCTGACCCTTTCACCAATCCAAGATCCTGCCACTTATTACTTGTTGTTTTATTGGGTAAACAATACAGTGGAAGATGATTTGGCAGTGTGGATTGATGGCATTTAATATTTGCAGTGTTATGAAGTGTCCTTACCAGTGACCTCTGATCACCTTCTGTACTGAACCTACCCACACACAGACTTTGTAGGGACTGTCACATCATAATGGACACCTTCATACAGGTTCTACACAAGACAATCTATATTTGGCTACAAATCTATAGCACATTCTCATCATTGTAAATAGGTTACAGTATAAATGCTGAAAAATGAAAACTAGACATTGTCACTGCATGCTTTGTACAATGTAAACACATATTCTGTGTTATGCCACTCTTTCCTTTCTTTCTTTGCTTCCTCCACCTACTGCAATGGTGAAAAGGAGCTTATTTAGCAGACACAGAGTCACAGTGTCACACACAGAAGCACCTGGTGAAATGATCATTTATGCGTTTATAAGGTGCAGAGGAACAAAATAGTGGGATATGATTAGTAACTGCATTGGAAGGATACAGACTTTGTAGTCGACAGGAAACACTGGGAGAGGAGAAAGCAGAGGCACTCATCTGCACACTGATGAAAGAAGGAGTGGGGAGACAGAAAAGGATACACACGCAGGCACATACACAAACACACAGGCGTACACTCATGCAGTTATGGATACTGTAGAGAGCAATGGTGAGAAATAACGAAGAACAAAAAAGAAGCAAGGGAAAAGAAAAGCAGGCTGCGGCTGCAGCTGAACATAAGGAGATGGGAAATGCAAGAAGAAGCGTCTGGATACACAGGCCTGCTGGTGTGTTAATACAAGTTTGTGAGTGCCTCTAAGTGTATGAGAGCGTACTTTTGTGTGTGAGCACACACTGGGTTGGCATGCCCAGCGACCCAGAGGAAATGGCGAGGAGCAGCAGGCTGTAATGGTTTGGAGTCGCAGGCAGACAAATATATAGAAGCAGAACATTACACACTCTAACTGAATGTTAATACTCTGCATATCGGCAGAAATCTGAAACGCTTCACATACGATTCCATCGGGCTTTGTGCTTTC
Organism: Karalla daura; assembly: GCA_029224185.1. Lineage (NCBI taxonomy): Eukaryota > Metazoa > Chordata > Actinopteri > Chaetodontiformes > Leiognathidae > Karalla > Karalla daura. The sequence goes on from CM055188.1 coordinate 21,421,988, forward strand.
GCCTGTTTCATTTTCGATATCTTTCCGCCTCAGGGAGATGCACTTTGTTTTACACTGATATGCTTTTTGTCTGCCTGGTCTGTGTCTGGGCAGGGAAAAAACAGCACACCAAGATATTGTTGTGATCCTTGTGTGGCTTGTAGCATCACTGACTTTCTAGTTTTCACACATGCACACTGGAAGTCAAGAAAATAATGTCCCCAGTCCTTATATGTGGATCTGATTTCTTTCTTAATTTAGTTTCAGTAAGTCATTTAACTTATGATTTAATGTGGCTGGCTTTCCAGCTTTTATAAAATATGGTGTAGAAATGCATCTCAAGTTAAGCATCAAAATGCACAATTTTGCACTTACTGTTATGGTAGATGGATGACTATATCTATTTTGAGGTGCCACAGAAATGTAACATCACAAACTGTGAAATGCTAATATCTTTAAATTCAGTGGATCGAGAAGATGAGTACATTGTCTCAGTAGTCGCAGTAGTCACTGCAGTCAGGTAGAAAAAGCAGCACACCAGCCAGCTGGCACTCTCTGACAATGTTATATGTCTGGCATTTAATTAAAGGCCATTAGTGCTTCATTATATCAGCCATCCTGTATGTTGCAGTCACAGGAAAATAAGAGGCAAAATAAATAAGCAGGATGAAAGACTGGGCTTCCAATTAGTTCCAGAGGTGTTGGACAAACACAGTTACAGCATGTTTTGATTCAGACCTGGAACTGTGAATGCCTGAATAAAGGTGTAGGGAGAAATGCACCAGAAAATTCATCTCGATATTACTAACTTTATTTCTTGCTCACAGTAATAATTAGAAAGTTCATGCAGTTGTGCAAATGTTTTACACCAGTGTTATCCATAGAATCACATTTCCAGTTTTAATTTACTTTTAATTTACTTTTCCATTCAATCGCTTAAAGACCTTAACAAATTTAGTTCTGTATTTTACATAATTTATTTCTTTATTTATTTCATTTTCATTTTTAAGTTTCTGTCTTCTTTTAGAGATTGTGCATTCTTAATTTACTGTAGTTGGGATTGTTAAAGGTTGCAGTTTTTATTATTAGTTTGGAGGGTGTGCAAGACTTGAGAATCAGATAAGGGAATCTTTCCTAAATGACCATATTTATGATTCTATGTTAGTTCAGTTTCATCCAACTAGATGTCTTTTTCACACCTTGTTAACACACTTTAGTATTGTATAATGCCTGACTGAAAAGAGAGCACTACCAAGAAGACATGAATCTAAAAAAAATGTTCTCTTCATACGCTAGAGGAAAGGTCAAATGTGGTAAATGAGTGTGATGAATATCTAAAAAAAGAAATAAAGAAATTTGGCCTTGGTTAGTCAGAAACTCTGCAGCTGAGGCAACTATAATCAGAGCTTCATGATGAGAGTATCTTTAACAAATGACCTGAAACACTTAACTGACACAAGGGTGATGAGTACTGTGAGGGTTGCAATTACATCGGTAATAGCTAAAGTGTTCATTTAGGTCGAATAAATCACAGATCTTCACAAAAGCCCAGACTGGAGAGCTCTTACCTACTAAGCAGGTGACATGGAGCATCTGTGCCACAGAGCTGTCTGTGACAAACCAACAGTCGAGTTTCAGGAACGTCCCCAGCGGCATGATGCAGAGCACGCCTTGCTGTTTCATTTTGGATGCGAGGTGTACATGTTTTCTGAAGTGTCAGATAAGGTCACTGAGATTTTATGTACATGTATCATTTTGTTGGTTCATGTGGTTATGTTTGCTCCGTGAGTGCTGGCAGATGATGCTGTTTGGATGCAGGGCACACACACATATTTGTGGCCAAGGTGGGATTGTCTCATCGCATGTCAATGAGCCCCTGTGTCACTCTGGTGTGATTACTGCAAGAAATGACACAAATCAGACCTCAGCCCAGAGAGAGAGAGAGAGAGAGAGAGAGAGAGAGAGAGAGAGAGAGCGAGCGAGCGAGCGAGGAGGAGCATCATTTTTTGGGTATGAGCTCCTTGGATAATCTTTAGCTTGGCTGTGCTATCTTTGTTTGTTGTGCGTGTGTGTGTGTTTGTGTGTGTGTGTGTGTTCCTTAGTGCTGCCACATCCAGTGACTCCTCACAACCGTGATGACCAGCTGAGCCCCTGAACACACACACACACACAGACACACACACACACACACACACACACGCACACACACACGCACACACACACGCACACACACGCGCACACACACGCACACACACACGCACACACCTTTGCTCCCTTCAGCATTCTGTCCTCAGGGAGACAGAAGACTTTTGGCTAACATGAATATTTTCTATAACCTGTGCGTGTGTGTTTGTGTGTGTGTGTGTGTGTGTGTGTCTGTCTGTGTTTGTGTGTGTGATTGTTCCATCATGCACATAAGCACCAATTGTTTTCAAACCCATTCATTGCATTTTTATTGCGGCACGATTTGTGTGTCCACTTCAGTAGAGGTGACAAACTCGCTGTGACTGATGGGACATTTTGTGCCTAAAGTCCTGGCGAGCCTGAGCTGCATCTGGAGACCACACATATACACATACATACATGCATATAACACCATTGGGCTCTTTTAATGAGTGTCAGAGAACAAAGCTGATAAAAATGCGTACCATAGCCTAGCCTTTAAAAAGAGAATAAGAAATGGGCTACTGTGCTGCCATGCAGCATGCCTAATCACACTGCACATGCATCCTGCACACATCCACATACTGTAGCGAAATTAAACACACATGCCGCATACCACACACACACACATTTTTAAATGCACAAATATATAAGTACTGTGCATGTCAGTGTGGGTTCACCTCTTCACTGTGGCATGTGTGCTTGCATTTTGCTCCCTGTGTTGGAGTAAACAAAAATGATAGGTTCAGTTGGCTTCACGTTATTTAACACATCCCTACTCTTTACTTGGTGTCTGCACAAGACTCTGCTGACATAATACATGAACCTGCGCATGTTATTTTAACTGTGGTCATAACCCCTCCCTGTCTTTTTGTTAATTCCCTTTTCATTGTCTGCCCTTTCATAATCCCCCTAGTCTCTCTATCCTTGATCTCTCTCTGCTTCTTTAGGAGATGATTCATCTTTGTTGCACGCAGCATAACAGCAGCCATCAGGTTTGTCTCACTATGTGCTCGATGGAAAAACCTGCACACGTTTCCGAGGCCCGTGTTTTTGTCTTGCTGTCGGCCTGCTACCCACCAGGGGGCAGTAGTGCTACATTGATGGCTCAGCAGAGGCACCAGGCTTGGTTGGAGCTGACACATTTCCCAGGAAGTTCCTGAACACAGCAGCGGACTGAGCTGCATATCAATGAGTCATGATGAATAATGAAGGTTTGAGGAGGGGAGAACATTTTGTTATTAATGTGAATCTGTTGTCTTTCATTTAGACAGTGGAGTCGGTCCCTTTTTTGTCGAGGTGTGTTGACACACTCATACAGCAGGATAATTTACTCTCTCTCTCTCTCCTTCCATCTCTGTGGACATGCACATTTTGCATTGTGGGATACATAGCCCAAGCAGACAAGTTCACATCAGTGGAAAGTATGTGAATGTTTGCATAGTCACATTGTTGGGAGCTTTCTTTAACACTTGCTTTCTTTCATATTGGAACAGATGTCATTTCTATTCATTCCAATCACTGGCAGGTATTGGGTTGTGAAATTCTCCTTGGAATGAAAGTTATATTCAATAGAAAATTTGTGAACAACTTGTGTGTTGTCTTTGAGCACTTCAGTTCATGCCAGTGAATGTTTAAAATTTGAGGTTATCTTGCAGATTTTTCTCATACATGCATTATTTCAGCAGGGGAACCTTTGAGTGTATGGACATGATGAAGGGTCTGTGTGAATATTTGTGCGTTTATGATAGAGAGACTGTGAGAGAAGGAGAAAAAGTGGGAGCTGTATGTGATGTCAAGAGTGGGGATCACATTGAGCCTGGGGGTAGGTGAACCCACTGTAAACAATGGATCTGACAGAATCCAGGCCCTCACATCTCCCCTCTCTCTCTCTCTCTCTCTCTCTCTCTGTATGTGTGTGTGTGTGGCCATCGAACCATTGGAGGCCACTGAGGAACCCTAGGACAGGCTGGCCTCTCTGACCCGAGTGTCTTTGTACCTCCTCTCTTCAGGGCTTCTTCTGTTTGAGGTGAGGAAGAGGAGAAAGCAGGAGGACAAAGAGGAGGAGATTGAGGACGTGAATGCAGCCATAGCCTCTCTACCCTGTCCACAGAGGAACTGCTAAGTGGAGGGATTAAAGAAGACAGAGAAGACCAGCAGGTGGGACCATGAACTGATCAGGTGCACGTGATGAAGACATCCAGGAGAAGATTATTAGCTATTGATCGTATCTTCAATGACAACTTTCTCTTAAACAATTAATTGTTTAATATAGGTTCCCCACCAGTCTAGTCCTTCAGATCCATTCATTTGTCCAGCATTATTTTAGACCAAAGATGAAAGATTTACAAAGGTTCCCAATACAGAATAGCAGCATATTTTCACAGTTTAAGACAAATAAACTGTAACTGTGCTTGAAAAAGCAACTTAACCAATAAATCTATTGTCAACTGGCAATTTTTTGTTGTTGTTGTTGTTGTTATTTACTGGTTGATCAGTTACATCCACTTAGCAGTTTCAGCCATATCAACTACCAAACTGCAGAGATACTAAATACTGTGTAGCTCAAATGAAAATTTGAGGCTATTTTGAAGATTGATAATTGTCTATAATTTCACATTTTACCATAAAATTTGACTTGTTCCTACTGCTGCTGAGATATCATAGTGGTTCATCATTTCTGAGATTTGTTTCAGTCTATGACAAAATAAGCAGTTTGAAAACTCCACCTTGGGCTCGGCAGAAGTGATGGATGATATTCACAATTTTTGACACTTTATGGACAAAAATGATTAAGCGATTAATCAAGAATGTAATCTACAGAATGATCACTAATGAAAGTTCTGATTAGCTGCGGTCCAGTTCCACATATCATTATGTCTGGACTCTCCCTTCTGTCTCATGCCATAACAGAAAAAGTCTACGTTCTCTTAATTAACACCTGACAGAGGGAAAGTGGAAGAGTTAATTGTGATATAGGCATAAAAGCTTGCAGCTGGCCAGACATACACAAATACTGGTTTGTCAGCCAAAGCTGCACCGGGGGTATCTGTACCAGAGGAATAATTTCCCTGGGTCTATTCTATGCTCGTTTCATATCTCTGACCTTTCCTGGTTCACCTCTCACATTGTTTCTACTTGCTAAAAAGTAATGTATTTTTTTTTTGTTTGCTGTGCTGTTCTGTCTCCTGTCTCGTTTCTGGGGTGATATTCTAGCCTCTTTTCATACCCTCTTCCTCCCCCTTCTGCTCTCTCTTTGCCCCCTCTCCCTCCTCTTTCCCTCTCTCAGGATGAAACTGTGGCGGAGGTCGGCTTGGCCTTTGCAGGTGGCCTTCCTCGTTGCTTTGGTGACGCTCTGCGTTGACCCGGTGTCCTCTGGCAGCCGTAACCATCGGGGACCGACAGGTACACCAGGTCTTGCCCCAAACCCCACTCCTAGCATCACGAGAGGTTAATTACTCTGTCACTGCAAAGGCACAACACATGTTCCTTGAGCCTGTCGCTGAGTGATTCCACCCCATCCTGGAGGAGGAGGAGGAGGAGGAAGAAGAGGCAGAGCGGGGACATTTTGCTCCACAATCATACCACACGAGACCTCGTTTTGGACTCGGATGCAAACACACCATTGTTTGAGTGATCGAGCCTGTACAGATACAAATGGCACTTAAGCTGTCAGCAGCTGTCAACACAAATAGATCAGTGTAGCTGTGATCTGATCTGCGCAGAGTGGTTACAGAAATCCTGCAGCCCCGGCCTGATGCTGCTGATCTCCAGCAGCTGGATTCTGGTTGACGGTTGATAAGAGTGTTTGCCTCATGTGTAGAAGAGGCCACGTAGGCTCATGACTTCTAATCCTTTGGCTCATAATTGCCAATGCCTACATTAATATGCATAACTCTGCAGCAGTCCCCTTCAACCAAAGCACCACTTCACTTATTTCCTGAGCAAGACAGACACCATTGCCAGCGGTGTCTTAATTGAGACCTTTGAGCCACATTTATTCTCTGTCTTTGATTTCCTTAAGTCATGCAGACAGTCACCTCACTCCAACCAAAAAATGACCAACACCTGCTGGAATTTCACTGGACCTGGCAAGAGGCACCGTTGCGCTGATTCACAACATCTTGGGCAACAACCTCCCAAGTCACCTCTTCCACACACTTAATTATGACAATTTCCTTAATTATCTTTTTCTGAACTTGCAGCGCTTTTGTTGGGCAAGGTGACCTTTCTGTGGCACAGAAATGCTACAGTCCCGGCATCCAGACTGTGCAGCGAGCGACTGTATTAGTTTCCATCTGAGGAAGAGGAGGCAGGCTGCTTACGGCAGGGACGTGACTAATTACAGGCCTTGTGTATTGTGAAGGTCAGCATGGTGCCCACCCCCCTCTCATTTCACTCTTGCAGTGAGACAATATGACTTGCTCCCAGTCCGGCTGGTGTGTTTCATTTCAGGGTTTACTCTAATTGCTGGAAGTTTCAGACTTGTTCGTTGTGAATATCAACATGACACACATGCAGCAGTTTGGGGCTGAAAAATAATTGGCTGTATGCTAGCACTGCTAGATAAGTTTTCTTTTTTTTTTTTTTACCAAAGTGTTTTATGCAGTTTTGTTGGCAGGTCAGTGAGGCATTTCTTTGATCCATGTTATTTGGGATTTACCACTGGCTGCCACATGGTGGCTCTATAACTCAAGAAAATCCTGTCCTGAAAAAGTATGACTTTTCTTTACTTAAATCTTAGTCTGTGTTGCCTCAGTCTTACCCTCCGACAATCAATCATTTTATAGAAACTCACCTCAAAGACTAATATATAAATGGAATGACTGTCAACAACACCTGGGATGACTGACAATTGTCACTTGAAATAAATGTGGAGGGAAAAAAAAACTAACAAAAAAAACCCATCTGCTTTCTTTTTATCTTTAGACAGTGCTCTCACAGGAATGAAAGCTATAAAATGAATTGCCAAATGTGTCCCTGCTGACAGTTATGGTTTCACTATATCTTCAGCACATGACCACCCACAGCACATGGCCATATGTTGTACAGCATTTGAGGGTAACAAAAGAGAATTGTTACTGTACATTTGGTCTGACCTGAGAACAGTGAATTTCAGATGCAACATCCAAAAATATGAGTGCATTTCTCCTCTCTGCATTATCATACACTGGGATGTTGTGACCCTGTGGTCTCTTGTTTAGCAGTGGGTGTTCTTAGCCAGTCAAGTGATTTTGAGTTGCCAATATTTCAGGAAATGATATTCTCTTATGCCCTAAATCTTTCTCTTCTTGAACATTCGTCTTTGTTTCTAGGATGAAACCTTACTCCTTGTACAGTATATGTTAGGTTCCATGTATTATACCATAAATGCCCAGAAACCCCCACTCTTTGTGAGTTCCTTGCCTGCATTGGCAGGAAACCCATGTGTAGTGCTTGGCTCAAAAACATAAACAACTACTTCTGTATGAAAAAAATAGGCACAGTTAGGGCTGCTGTCAAACTCATGTTTGTCTTCCCGTTGTTAGCGGGTCCTGGTCTGAGGCTCCTGGACGACTTCCCTCCTTCCCCCTCAAGAACATGAGGTGTTTGTGTTGGACAGCAGATTTTACTGGGGACAGATGTGCAGCACTGAAGTACTCAGCCAGACTGGTGACCTGTTATGTTAATTGGCATAATGCTTGCGGGCCTGTTAATCACTGATAATGTCAGAAGGATTGATAGGCTGCTCAGGGATCAAGGTGAGAATGAGATGGGGCAAGTGATGTAAGAAGAGGCAAGGAGAGAAGTGAACAAAAAACAAACAAAACCAGAAGGCTGCAACATGGTATAATGTGTAAACATGTAAGTTTGGGGCTGAGAGGTTATGAGACCATGTTTGACACGCTTGCCCAGCTTGTTCCACACAGCAGATCTCTGTCATCTTGTTCTGGTATCTCAAGCTTATTCAGGGACACACAGAATTCACCACCCCCTGCGCCCCCCCCCCCCCCCCCCCCCCAGACTTTGCCACCTCTGACAGATTTGCTAGATATCTGGCCCTTCATAGCTGTGGACATGCTTGTCAGGTATTGACAGGGGAAAGACAGAGCTTTTTGATGAATTGCACAATGCTCCTGCTCGCCTGTGTCTGTCAGACTACATCAATCGCCTGACTAACCCATCAGTTCAAGGTAGCTTGGTTTGTTGGCTGCCCAGCTACGGCAATCCCCCCCCCCCCCCCACCCACCCAACACACACACACACACACACACATACACACATACACACACACACACACACACACACACCCCATCCCACCACCTCCTTCCATTGCCTACTGAGGGAATACAGCCGTTTAGCCATGCTTGAGAAGTCTTTTCATCTTGCCGTTTGCAGGGCTCTATTACATTGAGATGGCCATAACAGAATGGTTTAAAGGCAACATTGAGACATTAGATACACTATTATTATCTGCATATAGCTGCAGGCTGACTGCGCCGCACATGAATCTTAAGCAGATGAAGGGTAGGAGGCTGCAGTGCTCTGAACAAGGTGGAGTTCGTGGGAGGGAAGACAGGACTGTAAAGGCTCAATAGTCAAACTGAAGTGTTTCACTGTTGGCCAGGATTTGCCCTGGTTTGACACTGCTTCGATTCAGATTTCTTGAATTCTCCTCAAGCAAGATATTGACTCAACTTTGTGCTGGTCATTCCTGGAAATTCTTCATTCTTCAGACCCATTTCATGCATTTGTTCAATGACATTTTGACATTTTTGCAGTGCTGGAAGGTTGCGTCCATCATGACATGTTCATTACCAGTTTGTTCTAAATCAACCACATTTGTGCAGCAGAATTGGGAGACTCACATTATTCTTGTACTGAATAGAAAAAAAATCACCCCATCTGTCTGGAAATATATTTATCATGCACTAAAATGAATAACACAGCAGTACTAATCTGCTAGTGTTTACCTGCATGTGAATGTGAACAGGTGTTAAAGGAGCCTCTGCAACCAGTGTATGAATGGGTGTAAATTGGTGAATGTGACTTACACTATAAAGTGCTTTGAGTGATTCCCATTGACTGAAAAAGTGCTACATAAGACCCATGCACGAGTCTTGTAATTAATAATAAGTGGAACTGCTCTACACTTGTTGTTCCTGGGTAACTGGAGTGGCTGCATTTAAGATGATTGCTCTCACATTAAATACTCTGCACAGCTCTAATGTCTATTGATTGATTACATACCTTGAAAGCTCAAGTGTACAATTCAAAGTTATTCTGCTCCCTCAACAACATACAGTGCAGCTCTGCTTACAAATCAGACACATGCTTACAAGCTCACAATCATCATTTAATCATAGAGCAAATTCATGGATGTCTTGATTGGTCAACCTCCTTTTCAGGTCATTGTTGGTTCCTGGATGCGTATGCTTGTTGCAAGCAGACGGTTTATGTTACCACCTTCCCATTGGATGTACCTTGGCAGATATTCAAGCAGTTTCTTGTTCCAAAACCTGAAAGGAGAACCTCAGACCAAAGAGACTTTCATATATTCTGAAGCTGAAACATGTTTGACATTATGATAAGAAAATCAGTGTTTCCACATACGATTTGTTGTGCTGTTGACCTTAGCTTATTTGTGCAGATGTGGGGAAACAATTGATTTGTTTGGGCTTCAGCATGAATACAGAGATCACGTCCAGGCTCCCCAGTAGAAAAGCAGCTCTCGTCATGCACAAACAAGTGTGAAAATAAGACGTCAACTGACTTGTGCAGCAATCTGCATTCTTCACTTCAACTTTTTCAGGCGCTGACATTTTTTCTGAAGTCACATAGGCATCGAAAGAGTAATCTGATGACATTTCAGAAAAGTGTTAAAAGCAGCAGAGAGATTCACATGTTTGTCATCTTTTACTTATCATTTGAATCTAATTTACAGGATCTTACAGAACACAAAATCAGTTTAATCATCCGCCTCATGATGGCAACATCTGCAGTACACTTAAGTAGGTTTGACTTGCTTTAAACTCGCCTTGAAAGACATTCCTTTAACAAGTGCTGACTTTCAGAACATGTGGACTTTTTTCCTATTCTTCTTTCATGAAGATAGAATTCCAAACCACAGGAAAATATGTCAAGGCCCTTTTAGCAACTTTCTTTTAAATCCTCCTATCACTTTTTCGTGACGTAGATTTGAGTCATTAACCATACAGCACATTGAAATTATTCATTCATTCATCTTACCCACATCATATCTTATCAATGTCACAGATTTCCACTGGAGCCTGTCTCCAGCTCATGTAGGGCAAAGGCAGCAGAGTACACCCTGGACGGTTCTCGAGTCCATCGCAACTTACACGACATCGACTCTCTCACACACCCAAGAGCAATTCAGAGTCCCTAATCGACCTAAACATGTTGTGGAAGGAAACTGGAGTGTTTGGACAAAATTCATGTGGACACGGAGAGGCCCTGATGGGGCACTCTCTTACTGTGAGGTGAAAGTGCTATCCACCAGCCAGCCGTGTCACTGTATTATAATCATTGTGTTAATATATACTTCACTGAGATTTAGAATTAACCTACAAAGCTGGGAGGGCAAATGAAAGAAACATTAGTGAAATTTAAGGGTGAGTTCTCCCACTCTATCTCTCCCACTCTGTCTCTTGCTCTCTCTCTCTCTCTCACCCACACACACACACACACACACACACACACACACACACACGCTCTCGCACACGCACTCGCACACACACGCACTTGAAGCTTTACAGTTTTATAATACAAACAGCAGAGGAACTGGTCTGGCATAGGCAATAAAGAGAGGAGACCTGTGAACCTCCTGACCTCATTATGCCGTCAGGAGGCAAGCTGCTCTTTGTTCTTTTTGCTGCCTGTGACACTTACCCCCCCATCTCTCTCTTTCCCTCTCTCCCCCACTCTTCCTCACTTTCCCCTGCTAACAAGCTGCATATCGCCGAGGAGGGGGGCAGCCCACTGACCAGTCTTACCTAGTACAAATACCTTTGGACTAACAGTGGAATTAATTCTCAAAGTAGTTCTGATAATGGAGGCATGTGATTGATTAAGAAAGAGACCATTTAATTACTTATTTCTTTTTTTATCTCAACATGGCTACTGGCTGATCTTATTGTCGTTATTGTTATAATAATGGCTGTACAGAAAGCTGTTTCCCATTGAGTTCTGTTCAGTTTGATTGTATTCTATTTTTTTCATCAATAGATATAGGCTGTTTGTGTGTGTGTGTGTGTGTGTGTGTGAGTGTGTGTGCTGGGTAGTAATCCAGCAGCCAATCCAGCCTCAGGAGAGCTTGAGACAGAGGAGTGAGGGAAATGAAAGTGGAGGGATGATAGCGGAGGGGCGCCCTCAGAGAGCTCGGGATCATTGATGGGGCTCTCTGGAGAAGAGAACAAACAAACTTTAAATCAGAAAGGATGAGAGGGGCCATGGCCTGCAGAAATGGAACCCTCTACAGATTGTGTGCACTTCATGTCGCTGTGTTTACAGCTCTATGTGTGTGTGTGTGTGTGCATGTGTGTGTGTGTGCATGTGTGTGTGTGTGTGTATGTGTGTGTGTCTGTGTGTGTGTGTGTGTGTGTGTGTGTGTGTGCACACTTTTGTGTCTGCCCACAAAGCTCATTGAGCTGAGCATGAAAAGTTTTGGAGTCTGGGCAAAGTCACGTACATAAATGAAATCTGGGCTTATGGTACAGTATAACCAAGGTTTTTCCAGGGCTGTAAAGAGGCTTATAGGTAGTAATGTCACCAGAAGGGTTTTTTGCACTCTGGAAATGGTGACAGAGGTTCTTAAGAGTCCACAACATGCTTTGAGAGGGGAAATAAAGCGACTGGCATCCGTTCAGACGTCGTAAACAAAGAGTGGATACACTAAGTATTTCACCTGACATTTGCTGTTGGTAACATAAACCTTCTCCGAGGAGATTCATGGCTTTTATGTGCAGATTGAAATGAAGCATTGGTGTAGACATGATACTGTTCAACACACACTTCTAAGCAGGAACACACAACATAAACCTATTGACACACTATCCTCACTGCACGCTCCCTGCAAGTACTCTTCATTGGTGTGAAAGATAAATCAGCACGAGAAGTCTTGTCTGTGGAACAACACTCAGTTCCCTCGAGAGGAGTGAGGATGATAAAGGAAGAGATCATCTGAACCATGATTGAACAGAAATAGTTCTGATTAAAAGCAGATTGTTTCAGTAGCATCACAGACACACGCAGAAACATGTGTTGCTACCAGGCAGAGTGCTTTGTCTTCAAATTTACTTTAAGTTAAGCGTGCCCTTCTGTCCCATTACTGTCAAGACAATGTTATAATTAACCAGACCAAGGTCCCCAGGGAAGTGGGAAGATAATCAAGGGAGATTAGACTCTGTTTGTGTGTTACGGGCATCAGGTGAAAAGCAATTATCCTCATATGAATTATGACTCTCAGGATCACACGCGAAGACACACAAATGCTGGAAAGCACATGCACACAGAGAGACAGAATTCAGCACAGGTGTTCAGGTGCAGGCATCTACACACACACACACACACACACACATACATATACGCATACACAGATACTAAAGATGCCATACACTCAACTGCAATAAGTTCTGGTCAGAACCCATGGGGGTTTACAGTGAGTGTTTCCTAATAGTGGATCTCTCTACGAGATGCCTCCTCCATAAGATCTGTATGTCTTTTCTTTGCTAGGATCAAGTAGTTTATTATGTCTGAAAGGAACCCAAAGAAGTCATTATTTTTGCAGCATTTCCTGCTCTTGTGTTTTCCTCTCCCCCTGCACACAATGGCAACAACAGAGCCGCCTCTGTGTCTAAATTAATGAGGGCACTGGGCTGAGAATAAAAGCAAAGTATCACTAAAGAGTGTTTGCTTATGAATCAAAGAGTATGAGACTGGAATAAATTGAGGAGTTTATACAACAGTAAATAATTCAGCAGATTTGTCTAATCCTCAGAGAAGCTGTTGTGGTGTATATTTGATTCCTCTTTGCAGCACGTATTTATTTGAATTTAAACTCAATTTTTTGGAGCAAGAAACCATCTAAACACCAATAAGCCATCATAAAAGTCGATGAATTTCAAACAACATCCCTCCTTCCTCTCTCCCCCCCCCCCCCCCCCCCCCCTCTCCCCCCCCTTTCACAGTCTCATACCAGGTGAAGCAGGGGACATGTGAGGTGGTGGCCATCCATCGTTGCTGTAATAAGAACAAGATTGAGGAGCGCTCTCAAACAGTCAAGTGTTCCTGTTTTCCTGGCCAGGTTGCTGGCACCACCAGAGCCAGACCCTCCTGTGTGGAAGGTAAAAACTCCAAAACCCAGTGTCTCAATGTTTAGCTCTGTTTATGTGTAACATTTTAAATCTTTTTTTTTTTGCATTTTCAAAAGCATGAGAGAAAAGTACAAGTAATAATAAGTATCAATGAGTTTGAAAAGTATTAATAATTATAATGGTCATCTGCGAAACCTCTTGACTTTCACCTACCTGCACTGTAAACACATTCCAATTTATTGAGTTACATTTGCCCTGAAGTCCACACTGAAGCCGTATGACACCTCCACTCAGGTGAAACTTTCAAGCCCAGTATGTTTCACCATCTAGACAGACATATTATAGATGTCTTGTGCATCATTTTCTACACGCTTCCCCACAACTCTGCAGTCAGGCCTTTGCAGCTCTGCCAAACCTGCATGACTGGAATTCAAAATGATGTTTTGTTGGTTTGAACAGTGCTTGACTGTATGTTTTTTTGATGATTGACACACTGCTGAATTGGATGGGGTCGAAGAGGCTCATTTTTGTAATTATTGCTGTTTTTGTTATCATTTTTTTCCTTATTAAATTTGCCGCTTGAAACATCTCACTTAAAAGGAATCATTACCAGATCAATTTTAAGATATTAACCACATAAATATATGAGTGCACTGCAGTAGAGATTGATAGATTGTGCTTTATTTTTTAATTGCTGCCAGTCTAGATCCATGTGTGACTTTTTCATATAAAACTGAGTCAAACCTCTTTCAGCCGGTTACAAATAACAAAAGCTCTAGCGAAAGTGACACCAAGCCTCCCTGTTTGTAGCAAATCTCCACAATAGAGAAACACACAAAGGGCTAATGAACATGTATCAACAAAAGGAAGCAAAATGACATTTTCTAATAACCATCTGAAAACTCTCTTTGTTTATAGCAGTGAGTAATTGTAGGCTTTTTTTTGCGGTGCATGAACTGGAATACCTGTGAAATCGGGTTCAATAGTGCTTTTTTTTCTGTGTTTACTTGGGATAAAGTAAAATGGTGCATCTCTGTCCTGCTGGAGTCTGGGCTTCATCATATCTGTCTCCATAGTTCCTTATTTCCCAATGCTGAATGAAAGGAGAAGCATGTGCATGACAGCTGCCTCAGCTGCAAGATGGAGAACGTAAACTTCAGTGTAAAAGGCCTGATGTTATTTGGGACAGCATCCTATTTCATCTTGTCAGGCCACTTGAGGATATGACAGATGGTGACAAACAAAATATCTTCAAATAAAAAAATCATAAAGAATAAAGAACAAGTATTGGCAGGAGGGATGGTTAGGCAGAAAGATGGGAGAACAACAATCATTGTATTCATTGTATAGAAAAGATTATTAATCTAGGAAGCACAAAGTGTACATGTTTATCTTTGTGTGTGCCTGTTAATGCATGCTCTATGTGGGAGTGCAGGGATGATTGACAGATGAAAGCTGTGGGTCATTTTCATAGACCTTTTTCGACCTGTTTGTCCTATCCGTGAGCTCCTGCTCAGCGAGAACCAAACAGCGTGGCTCAGCCCTATCATCCCCAGCCCCTCCGCTGAGACCAGACACACACAGCCAGTGTCAACCAAACCGATCCAATCATGCAGTATTAGCCCCCTACCCGAGGAAAATACACAGGCGCCTCATGTAGAACGAGAGCTGCTGCACCTCTGATGTGCATGGGTCATTCAGACTGTTAGGGTGAACCAGGAGGAGGAACCTGAATCCACACTCACACTGGTCTGAATTAGTGATGAACCAACACACACACACAGACTGATGAGACAAGATGTTATACACTGAAGGATTTTGGCTGGTTTATTTCCTACATGAATAGAACATCAGACATAATGATGTCCCTAATGCTGTAAATAAATGATGTGGTAAATTTTAAGAGGGACAACAAGGAAAACAAACAGTTTCCTCATCTTTAAAAATTAAGCATAGCTTTTCAATTTTTAGTATTTGATTAGCATTTTATCTTTTGTGTTGCGGTGACTTTGGCTTCACATACTTATTTTAAGTCCCACAGACCCTTGTGCTGCATGAATCATCCCAACAAAACACAGCAACAAAGTCCTTTGACCCACTAAACTTCGATAATGGTGACAGAAATTACTGTAAAGCTTAATTTCTCTAGAAATACTAATTTACATAATATCCCAAAATAGTGTTTGGCTGTTGCAGCAATTTACTAACATAACTCAGACTGGGTGTCAAAGTATTCTTTTATCACTGATCACAAATACTAAAAGCAGATAAAATATTTTAGACTACTAGAAATTAAATTGCTTTTATGAAATTCTGACCACTTATAGTTCATTATCCTACTTACTTAGTTGTTTTTATAAATTTAAGGAAATTTTCAAGCAGGGAGTATCAAGTTGTTAAACTATTCGGAAATGTATCTTGTGCTTTCATGCAAGGGCATAACAAAAAATACCTTTTTTGACCTCGTGCGTTTGTCCTCAGTGCTCCCGACCCTCACGTCTGTCCTGCATGCTGCTGTTCCTGCATGTGGCCAGTAGACGGCGCTTTTCCCATTCAAATGACTCGGTCACAAGCATACCTGCAAGTTCATTTCAGCACTGTTTTCACCCAATAAGAAAAGTAGATTTGTTGGTTAACCTCTTTGATGAGTTCCTAGATGGGAACAATTGCTTGATAATGATAGAATCAGGCAACCATAGCAAAGATGATTGGCTTTGTAATGAAGGCTGGGGTAAATAAGGAACCATGTGAAACTTTGCTAACCTTTCAGAATAGGCATTGCCCTAATTCTTTGCTTTTGTTTGTTCTTTTCAAGACCTGCTATGACTTTGTAAGATGAAGAATGACACTGATGTGAGGACTGGCAGTTATCACTGTGGTTGTGAGAGTCACTCTGCCTTTTTTTTAATGCTCTTAATCACTTTATTCTCTCTGTCTCAAAATTTTCCCCTCACAGAATTGCACACCCACACAGGAAGACACACAGCATACAAACAGCTTAGTCCTCCATTGCATGAGTCATGAGATTTTCTAATTTCCTATTCAGATCTCACCTCCATCTCTTGCTATCTCTCACCTCCAAATCCAGTTCTCAGTAACACTTATCTCATGAGTCACGCTTGACCTCTGAGTTCACACTTACAAAAGATCTCACCCCATGCAACACTGTCTGACGCACCGGAAGCACACACATCCATGCACATCACTCTCACCTTCTAGGCTCAAGCGCTGATGGAAAGAGAAAACCCTTCTCGGTAGCCAGTCTTTGTGAAAAAGCCATAGTGTAAATGCAGTTACATTATTGATGCTGGCTGAAAGAGGAGTAAATGGCAGCAGGTCCCATTACTGGCTGCTGTGCAGTGGGGCCCATTACTGTCAGAGTAACATTTTCAAGGGAGTGTCATTCATCAAAATTTACTTTTGCTTGATTTTTCTTTCATTAATAAAGTCCTCATCTTTGGTGGTTGTATTGTGCGTTGAGAGGTTTGTTGTTTCATAGAGATTAAGGAAAGTCCAAGATTCCTGGGGTGGAACTGGTGAAATATAATGAATGCAAACGCAAATGTTGAATGTGTTATTTTCACAAAACACTGTGAGTGGAAAAATACTGCAACAACTTGCATGTGTGTCTCAGATTTCACACTTACAGGCAGATTTTGGAGTACAAACCAGCTTGTGTACATGAGGGCTGAATGTTTGTCCACACTTTGCCTCTACTGCAGTAGCATTCAGGATAAATAAAATGTTTTTTTTGTCTCAATTTGGACTGTGCCAAGTTTCATCAAGCTCACAGGGTTAGTTACGCATGTGTTGGTTACAGCTTAGGCGTGTGTGAACCTCATGGGAATGTGTGTAAATCTGGTCACTGCTCAAAAAGACAGTGATCCTTATATAACATATGCAGGTTTTTTTCTCATCGTGTAATTGTTGTGCATGCATGCAGTATAATTGAAAGACACACACACACACACACACACAAAACAAAACAAAAACAACATTATTTACTCATGTGAGTGCCATTATCAGTATAACAGTGAATGGAATAAAACCTACATAAGGTACACACATGTCATATCAAAAGGGTCTACATGTTTCTATCTGTATGTATGTACAATGAATGATGTAGGATAAGTAGTACTTGCCTAAGATGGCTATGTACCAGTTCTGCATTATGCACGTCTGTGTCGTCGTATGTTTCCATGTGCACTTTTTTATTATGTCGCTCATGTTATGTTAATCTATTCTCATAGTCAGATTGTGATCACTCAAACAAAGCCTCAAGACATAAGTCTGAAACATTTCACTCTGGAGGCTTGGGTTATGTTTAGCATTGGCCAAATGGGGGTTTGAATGAGAATACGTATCTAGAAACTGCATGTAAGTCATTGCAATGTCCTCTGAAATGCTGGGAGCTGGACTGTGTATTTGTAATGTAACTTCATGGTTTTTCTGAGGACCAGCAAGAATGTCTTTAAATCTGTCCAGTGATTCTGTCATTAAAGTGTGACAGAGTGCAGAGATCTGATAATAGCAGTGCATGAGTGGATTTAGTTTTCCGTGTGATTTGCTGAACTCAGTGACAGACTGTTTGAGTGCACACCGGCCTGCTCCTATTTACTCTAATATCTGCTTCATGATTTCATGCTTTTGTCATTTTGCCAGTCCGTACCTGTGTGTGTGCTTGCATTTGTTCACCGTGGATAATGTTTTTTGTGACTGCCGCTGCACCGCACGTTCCGCTCTTCCTCGTCATGCACACCTGGGTGTGCTGGCATGGATGTGTGCACCATAGCAACAGAGATACAGTGTGTTAGTAAATCATTGTGGAAAGAGATGGATGCTTCGCTCCCACTGCTTCTGCACTCCAGGATCACTGAGTGGAACAGTTACAATGCCTCAGGGTATCCATACCTCTGGGTCCATCCCCAACTTATTGTTTGTGTGTGAATGTGTGAGAGTGTGCATGATTTTGTTGTGTGTGTGTGATGGTACCTCATATTTCCTTTAAATATTAATGACCTGGGAGCGAGGGCACAGGCCTGCTTGTGATTGTGCTTTTATGCTTGACACTTACTGCACAGTGGGAACTGCATACATGTGCACACACAAAAGCATCAAACACGCACAACACACACAGACACACATTACTACTCCTACGCAGAGACACAAAGTAAACGTAAACTCCCTTTTGCAGTTCGTGTTGCTCCGCTGAGTGGGTTCAGGCAGTGCCTTTGTAAAGTATTAATGGGCAAACACTCTACCAGATGCATGCCTGAGTGCACATATTGAATTAGTATGACCTGCCTCACATCAAACAGGCCACATTTGAATGATACAGTGGGACACGTAGTATTGAATTAGGCTTTTTTTTAATGAATCAAAGGGTAATAAATTATTCTTTATCATGTGACTGGAATGGCTTGTGATGAAAGGGTTAGAGGTGAAGGAATTCCTTTTGAACTTGCAAAACTGGTGACGTGTTCAGTTTCATTCATCTTCATACCTGCTTTGTCCATGCTGGTGTCGCAGGGTGTGCTGGTCTCTATCTCCAGCTCACATTGGGCGAAAGGTGGCGGGATACACCCTGGACAAGTCACCAGTCAATCAGAGGGCACACACACCATTCACTCTCTCTTTCACACCTCTGGACAATTTAGATATTACTATCCAGTTGATATTACTGCATATTTTTTGACTGTGGGAGGAAAATAGCACCCAGAGGAAACCCATATACGCACACCCACACACACACACACACACACACAGAACACACATACTCCACACATAAATAACCAGCAGCAGTTATCATGCAGTTATCAAACCCAGCTTCTTGCTGTGAGACAGCAGCACCAACCTGTATTCAAGATTTATTTTTTGTTGGAGCGCAGAGCCATTTGAATAACTTCTGTGAGGTATTACCACTAACATGGTGTGAGATACACCTTATTAATTCACACGTGATTTTTGTTGTCAGAAAAGATCATGGTGTGAACTCATTTATCATGTTTTTCTCATGGTGGAGATGAGAACTTTCCACACTTGGATAAATAGTATACCTCAAGGTTGTCATTTTCCAGGTGGGGGTCTTGTGCTCCTCATTATCACTTGTCAAATACCTTCAGAGGTGGGACAAGTCATACATTCTCAAAATGTTAATTTTTGATTAAAAAGGCATTACACACAGAGCTTACATGTTCAAAGCTGCTTGCAACAGTCTTAGCAATACATGAAGTCAAGGCATTTGCATGAGGGAGGTCTGCAGTTTCTGCTTTGTCCACTTGATGTCACAAACATTACAATGACAAGTCAGGCAGCTTTGCAGGAAGAAACACACACCATGTACATTACAGGATGAATGCTCACACACTGGTTTACCGGCACAAACAAGAATCTGTAACCACACCAGGCAGGGAGGTGAATAACAGTCATCAGGTGTATGTTAGATTGACATGTTGTGATCAACAGCAGAGGTGACAGGGCTTGAGGCAGCCTCGCAGTGCAAAACCTCTGCAGACCTTATTTGGAGAGCCCCAGAGACTCCACAGGAGCCAGGGGAGTGACTTTGCCTGAGTCCCTTGTGTTGCCTAATTACCTGCACCTTAAGCAAAGTACTGTCTAGACGTTTGCCCTGAGCTGAGACCACATTGAAAGTTGAAGCGAAAAGATGAAAAGGAGCCATTTTGAGCGCAGATTCCATTGTAATGAGCTGATAGTAACTGTGATGAAATGTATGTATGCCTGTGTTGTAAACCTCTTTTAATTAGCATATGCACTTTTTGTGAATATAAATGTAGCCTCATAATGAGACTGATGCAATTAAAGTTGGCAGCCTGAGAGCTACTCCATGTGTTACATGTTTTTCTACCTGGAGAATATTCACCCTTTTTCTATTTCAAGTGCTGACAGTGATTCATTTTCACATTCACAGGTTGAATATTCAGGTGAAATCTTAACTGGCAGCTAAGAGCAGAGAAAATAAAGCTGTAAATGTCAAATCATCTCAATCATCCTGAAAGCAAAATGAGCTAATATACTTTTAAGGTTTTTTTTTTCGTTTTTTGCTTCCGGCATATCAGCCAGTGTGACTGAGTAATGAACAACATGTGAGCCATGATGACAAAGTGTTGATTAGCTCTGACTGGACAAGTGAAGAAAATATGCACTCTTACAAGTGAACAGTTGAATGGAGCTAGTATAGCCAGCAGCGCAAAGCGTGGTGTAATGCTCTGAGGAAAGCTAAGAGACTCTGGCACCTCTGTGATGAAGTCATTATCATGAACTGTACAAATAACAAGTTGTGTTTTACAAGGGGCTGTGTACATACACTGGAACAACCTCTTAGGTTTTGTGTTAGTGCAGCTTACCAGATAAATTTAACATGATCCAATGAGTAAATCAGTGCTGTAGAGTGGGCTTGGAGAAAGCATAACCTGCATGGTCCAGTTTTTGTTCTAGATTGTAAGTCTGACTATTGATGAAATTTTATCCTCAGTCAGGTTTTATTTATTTATTTATTTATATGAACTGTTTAGTCAATTTATTCAACCTATTTGTCTTTTTAAATCAATATTTAGTTACTTCAATTATATTATTATTTTCTTAAAAGATTAGGCCAACATGCATGCATGCATGCATGTTAGATGTGACATAATGTGTATGTGTGTGTGTTGCTGAATGAAAAGTGCATTTGATTGAGTGATAAGATGAGTTGGTGGTAGAAGCATCATATTTGCCCTACAGTCCACATTAATTCTCTCATCGACTTCTTTTCATTGAAACAAATAAGCAAACCTCTGCTCTGGAGTTTTGCTTTACAGTGCAAATAAAGTTGACCATTCTGTGTCAAAAGCATTATGTCTTCAGATACAGTATGCAAAAATAGATTTTAGTGGGCCAACTGCACAGAGGTGACCTTGAAGGCACCACAGCTATATATAGGGTGAATTCAACCAATTCCCTGTAAACAATTACTGCTAGTATGGCTCACAAGAAAAATAGGATGCCAGAAGCAGTGAGCTCAGTCTGAATTAATGCACATGCACTGAGTACCCCTGTTATCTTTTTTTTTTTTGATGTGATAAGATCTCTCTATGGATTCTGACCAGCATCTGAACAATACATGACATCACAGATGGCTCGTACAGACTCCTGTTCATTGTCTGACTTGACAGACAGGTGCTTACGTGCCCCACCCTGTCAGTATGGCATGAGATAAGCTGCAGGGAACGCTAACTCCATAATAGCACTCACAGGCCATGGCCATTAGCTCTAAATAACACTCTTGCAGCGCAAAGCACTGTCGTCGACACGATAATGACCAAATTAACGAGCATTACACAGCCATTGGTTTTTAGAACCGCTTACTGCCACTGAGCCCATGCATCATATCACTGAGTTCAACATTACACCTTGTGATAGCGTTGAGACTTTTTTTGTGGTGACTTAACTTGGGTTGGGTTTTCCTTTTCTCCCTACACTGTCTTCCTTTCTGTTTTAGGATCTATATTGTCTATTTTCCACTCCACATCCGTTCATTTGCCCTCTGTTCCCTTTGTCTAATCTGCTTCTTTCTTCACTAGGCTCTGTGATAGCCATCCTCAAACAGGGTCTCTCTTACCCACACATTTCTCCCTCTCTGCCTCTCCCACTTCGTCTTGCCGTTCATTTCCACATTACAAAGATGTTTTCTCTGTGAACGCCTATTATTTAGCCCTCCCTTACTCCAGCTTCCCGTTTTCCTCCTGTTTTCATCTGATGCTGGAGAGGATTTGTCCGGGTTCTTTTGCATTATGTAGTTGATAGCCCATTTTCCAGGCTGATACTGCCACGTCCCATGTCTTTGTGGGAAACAATAGTTGCTAGAGATCTTTTTTCCCCCTGAAAACCATCAATCCAAAAGCTTAATGAAGTTGGAGGAATACGGCACTCTTTTATCCAGTTCTGTCTCCACACTTGAGACAGAAGGATAGGTGGATGATGAGTTAGAAGAGATGGAATTGAGTTATTCTCAGCTGTCGGCTGTCTCCTGTCTAGACAGTGGGTCAGATGATCTGGAAGATTTGAGTGTCAGCTGCTAAGACACAAGAAAATGTCAGATTTGGAGACCAGATTAACCATAGATCATTCCAAGTTCTCAAGCTGTGCACCACTTCATTTTTATCGACAATTGGAAACAATTCAGGAAAATCAATTTCAACATTTTTTTTTCAAAATCAAACTCTAGAACATCCCTTTTATATTACACTTTTGCAGTGCAACCATTAACTGACATGAAGGTAATGACGAAGCTTGTAAAAGACGTGTAAGAGAAGGAGGAGGTGGAGATGGAAATGGTATTTGTATTGGTATTGGAATTGGTATTGGTAAACATCAATGCAACCTGGCTTAGTCACTAAGTCATGGGTGATCAAATGTCATAAACTGGACCATAATAAGCAGTGACAAATAACATAACATAAGAGTAAATGTTGGTAAATGCGTCTCATCAAAATCCTTATATACTTAATGTACAAAAGCAGGTGGAATAACACTCTTAGTCTTGTGTTTTTTCTTCTTCTTTTTTTTTGCTTGTGCTATGCTGATAATAGCAGAAACAAGAGGGGAGTTAGGTGATTCACTTAAATTATACACAGTGGCTCATACATCAGCACAAATGCAAACACACACATAAAAAGCCACATTAGGTCCTTTACATCCAGACAGACTCACTCACTCTGAACCCCATGTTGAGGGATTACAGTAAGGTGGTTAAGAGAGAGAAAAAAACCCCAAAAAACTGCCATACGTTTTAACATTGTGAAAATCGTGGTAATCACATTACAGATTCTGCAGGTTCCAGCGGTGTTTGTGACAGGCGCTGTCCGCGCTGTTGATTTTCTGAGGTGCAGAGTATTCAGTACCAAGGACAGTGAACTCAGCAGCTATATTGTAAATGCTGTGGTCAGTATTTTAACCACTCTGAAATAATGCTTCCTGTTAGCAATATATATGAAAAACAAATTATCTTTATCAAATTATCTTTATACATGTACAGCATCACTCAGTTTAATGCTTCAAAAAATGGAAAGTCTTTTGTTTTATCTTTTAATTCATTGTTTTCTTTCCTCCATATGTCACTCCAGCCTCCATCGTAGCCCAGAAGTGGTGGTGCCACATGCAGCCCTGCATGGATGGAGAGGAGTGCAAGGTCCTGCCTGATCTGACTGGCTGGTCCTGCAGCACTGGCAACAAAGTCAAAACCACCAAGGTGAGAAGCGTGTTTATGTTTATCAACTAACGTGCTAATTCCTTACCTGCCTCTTGTACTCTCAGTGTGCCCCTATTAGTCTTGTGACTGACTGGTTAATGCCTTTTACATTTCATGCCACAGTCAGTTCACACATGCAGTTCTCATCCTCTAATTTGTTGCATAGGCTGTCACCTGAGTTATCACTTCTGTAGATGTGCAGTATATTTATCCAACTCCACTCTCCTCTTTCTTTCTCAGCTGATAATATGCAATTGACAAAGCAGTTACTCTTGACATCACGAAGTTCAGAGAAAATGTCGAGACAAACATGTAATGAATCAGAGTTTTTTTTTTCACACTAACATTTGCTATAGCTACCAATGACCATGATTTGCAGATGAATAGACTTGTTTTTGAGACATCTTGCCTCAGTTAGTGCCTGGCGTTCTTCAGAGTGCAAATGGTTGAATATGAAAAGAGTGTTCACTGTGTAAATTAAAAATAATCTCACAAACAAAGGCTGTTTAGAGTTTCAAGATTTCCACAAATGAGTGCAGCCTCAGCACTAATTTCAAACATCAATAAAAAAATCTAAAGAAAATACTGAGCTAATTAACAAACAAGCTCCCCAATGAGCCTTATCTGTTAATCTGCTGTAACTGTATTTCCTCAGGCATGTGTGACAAAACAAGGGAGGGAAAAAACACAAGACACCATACTACACGCTATACAACTGTTGTACCATATGAACTGACACCATCCAGATGAGATAAATTGATTTAAATGAGGGTCCTTCATGGCCTTTTGTAAGCTGTTGATGTGTGAAAGTTAATTTGCCTGACTGATGACTGGGGGTGTGTGTATGTATATGCTAGAGTGCCTGTTGTGGGATGGAGCAGGTGCAGTTTATTTACAGGTGAAATCTAAAAAAAAAAAAAGAGAGAGAAACAGTTGTGCAGAGTGCAACTCAGGCACCATAAGAATAATTGCTCAAGAGATGGCATAACAGCACAACATCTGTCACACTCATTAGAATGCATTATGGCTGGGGCCTTCCACAGAGGCTTTACAATTAAGAGTCATAATTAAATTGGTGAATAGGATAGACTGTAGAACAGAGACACTGTTGGGCTCTGTTGCAGGCAGTGGAATTAATGACCCTGGGCCTAACACCAACTCTGGGACTGATAGCTACAATTATCCTCATTCTGGTGCATGTTGCCATCCTCTCTCCATTGCTTTCCGTTTTGTCTCTTGTACCGCAACTGACGCATCAGTTGAAAGAGTCAGTGCCTGACTACATCGGTGGACATTAATTGTGCATTTGTGAGGTGCTTTTGGCCCGATGAGCAGTTACTTGGAGACTCGCTGGCAGATGTCACTGCAGATTGCTGCGACAACTCATCGATTCCCCAGCAATTGCTCGCGTGGCCCTGGACCCTCACTTCCTCTGTGTCTCTCTTCTTTATCCTGTGTTTTCGTCTCCTACCCATGACCTCCTTTCTCCACCTCAGCATCACATTCACCATGATGATCTGTATCTGTCCATCTGCTCCACTCCCACACAGCGTAGGTGTGCTGCAGAAAGATGCATAGATTGCCTGTCCAGGGAAGTGGAATACTGTCTAACAAGGACGACACCACAGCATGCAGCACATCTCTCCCCGCATCTCATTTCATATGTCAGACTTTAAGACATCTGAGGTGTTTTTGGGACTAAATGAGCAATTTTAGAATATTTCACCATATCTGTCCATATAGATTGGGGTTTGTTGATGGAAAAAAAAAAGTCTATACATCTCCAATTAGATGTCTCTGGCTTACTGCCTGTGTAAACAAACCATTACAGCTCGGAGACATGTGAGGTGCAGCTTTGGCTGTTGAGACACTGTTGGTCCTTGCAATCAGTCAGCCGACGAGACTGGAAACAAAAACTCTCAATCCAAAGAAATAGAGTAAATGGTCTGATTTGCAATATTCTCCCCTGACCTCTGATTAGCTCTTTCAAATGGAAACATTCATTCAGGATGTGTGAAGCTGGAGTCACTGTGTAATTACATGTCTGTGTGACACTAATTGTCCTCTCTTGTCTGTGGTATTGTTTCGTCTGTAGGTCACACGATAGCAAGAGAACCACTGAGCCACGAGAAAACCTGAAACTCTCCATGTGGAAAGGATGGATGACTCACACATATTTACTGTACGATGGGGAAATTACGGAGGAAAGACTGCTGTCAGGCGATCCATCACAAAACAATGTGATAAAATGTTCTCATCACAAACTGTGTACACTCGTTGACATGGAGCCACATATTAAGCGTACTGTGTACAGTACGTTGGTTGCTGAGACCAATGGCCTACAATCATGGACACCCAGGGTACATCTGGACTCAAATGGACTCTTCTTTTCCAAAAATGGACGTGTGGATTGATCTACAAAAATGGTCAATATCCTACACTGACAAAAGCATTTCAAAGTATATATTTCAACAAAGCCTTTGTGGATGGTTGTGAGATGTGAGGGCGCTACTGCACTCACAGTGCTGCTGGACACAGTCCAGACCTGCCGTCAATATGTAGAGCTCACACTGGGGACAGTCGGAGCTGATTTGGGAGAAATGAAAGAGATAGAAACTCATAATTAGCAAATAGCAAATTAGCATCAAATTGCTCTTGTGGGTCAAGTCGCTACCATGAAGACTGTTCTGCGGGAAGTCATTTTGCAGTTCTAATTAGGAATTGCAGTGTAGGATCATAACAGCATATTAAAAATTCATGTAAGATGTTTGCACTAGTTGAAACCATTTGGGAATGTTTTGTTTTTCTAGCTATTGCCCATCTTTTGCTGTGGAGGTCACAATGAATTGAAGGTGTGCATTTTGTAAACTGTCTGACACTTAAAGTAGATAAATATATACATATATATATCTATGAATATATCATGTCCCATTACTCCTGAGTAGTTATTGGTTAAAAGTGGCTCCAACTATTGAGCCTTGCTTACATCCAGCTTGGCAAAATACTAACAAAGTGTGATTCACCCATCTCATTTTTGCTCAGAAACATTTTCAGGCTCAGCCTTCAAAGTTCTATATCTCTGATCTATATTATATTCATTATGTGACATCTCTTATGTTAACTGTTAAAAGGAGGCCCATAAAATGTTCAAACAAGGAAGATGCACTGTCCTTATTTCATTGTGTAACTTTAGTAGGAACTCTTTTGTTAAGGTCTGTCTTTGAGAATGGTGTGAAAACAAACAAACACAAAGTTGTTCAAGGGTTTATAACTTCCATTAGTAGGAGATATAGTATATATTTATGTGCACATAAGCCATTGATTGTCTTCACAATGCCCCTTAACATCAGTGCTTCAGTGAGATATACTAAAATAATTGGTACTGATAATGGCAGCACAGCCCATTGCAAACATGTCTTTTTTTTCCCTTCAGGGTCTGATCATTAGTGCACACCAGTACAATGGTGTAGTTCCCCAAACAACCAGCCTCACATCTCTCAATTATCTCTGTCCATTCTCTTCCTCGTACTACCCTTTACTTTGAATCTCACACGTACTCTGTCATGAAATCTCTCAGTCTGGCACTACACTTCATTCTATACAAAAAAGATAGCACAGTAAAAAATAGTTTTCATACCGTCCCACACACTGTATTTTTATTCCTCAGCTTGTGTGAGTATGCTGCCTCTTGCCCCCTTGCTTTCCAAATCTGTTTTCCTCCCTCTCCTAAATGTGAGTCTTTCTCGCGCTGCATCTGTCCGCCTCTCTGATATGTGAATGTGTTGGGTCAGTGTGCCCAGGGGTTAGCCCACTGGGGGCTGCTTCTCTGCGAAGAGAGCCTCTGCTTTCAGACAAGCTTCTACGTGAGCTATGATAAATCTGTGGGAGCTGAGCCGCTGCTTCTCCAGCTCCAGTGTTGAGCTCTGAGCCGGAGGGAGCTGGGGGACAGCAGGGCTACCAGTGGCAGGCAGCTCCATTCCCTCATTACGGAGAGGCCTGGATAGCACTGGGCTTCTCTCGGGACCACTGACATGGAATATTTTTAGGCCTACAGTGCGGCACTGCAGTTAGGCCAGTCACACCACAGTGCCCTCTTTCCTTGAGCACTGTCTCAGCAGCAATGGACCACTTTGAGATGGGATACCGTGACATTCAGAAACTCAGTGTGCACACAAGCGGATTCACATCTATTCACATAAACGCACATTTTTAAATTTTCAGCAGACTCCTGCCCACCCATTCACACCCACATGGGAGGTCTGGAATCGGCAGAGCAACTGAAAAGCCTTAATTACAGCCAACATACGGCAAAATGTCTCCAGAGCCATGCAACATCAAATCATATGGGGGGTGGAGGCTCTGTTTCTTTTCCTTTCCCTCTCTCTCCCTCTCTCTCTCTCTCTCTCTCTCTCTCTCTCTCTCTCTTTCTCTCACTCCCCAGAGGTTTGTTGTTGTAGAGATGAGCCCGGTGCTTTGCTCCCTCCGTCCTACATTGCTCTCTGCAGAATCAATATTTGAGGACAATTTGCACTGCGCTGCTCCCTGGTGGCTGGGGTTTGATGCTGCAACTCCACCTTCACTTCCGACCACAATTAGACCTGCCAGGGACAGATTCACAGCTTGTCTCAGGTCACCACTATTTAACAAGAAAATCTGCGAAGTGCGCCGGACATATATTTACAGCTGCTGTGCAGGCTGTCCAGCCCTGCAGCAAAGCAGACACATTCCTTCGCCTTTGCCAATTTATGAGAAGGAAGATGACTGAACTCACTAAGAGGCCTCAAGGTATCTTGGAGGGATTTCATATTACCATATTCACCTTTAATGAGATGTTACATGGCATGCAAATTTAACAGGCATCAGTGCCTATCCACAGGTTAATACATCGTTCATTCAAGGGGCAAAAAGCCCTTGAAACCTTCCTCCAACATCACTGTCATCAAAGATAATGAAAGACATCCAGTCACTTTATGGACTGTGTCAGCAGAAACATTCTCAAGTGCAAAAAAAACAAAAAAAAATCTTCCCAACAACAGGAAGGGGATCTGTCTGCAGTGTGTCAACAGGCGTGTAACATTCTGCATGTCCCACTGAGAGCGGCTGCTTTGATCTCTATGGGTTAGCAACTGGTGGTACTCCGAGGTCAGGCCCCACTGTGGCAAACAAGCAGAATTGAGTGTGTGACTGGAGAATAACATGGTAATGAAGGAAGATGGGCAGCTTGACTGAAAGTTGAAAACAGAAGATGGATGAGCTTCTTGAAAAAACAGAGATAAAGAGGTACAGCTATAATGTTTGAGGGAGGGTGTTTGTCTGAAGAGTATTTTAAGTATGTCTATGTTTATGCGCAGAGTCTGGGTGGCTCCTGAGAGGCCACTTGATTTGCCTCCAACGGTCCATCATCACACTTGTCTGCAATTCATACAATCGGTACATAGAAAGGGAAAAATAAACGGATGAAACACCGTTGTCTTGGCTTATGCATCATCCTTTGTCAAGTCCAATTTGTATTAGCCTCCAGCCATATCCGGGAAAATATGGGTTCAGGATTCATGTTCAGTGAGACTGGTAATCTACAGATGAAGTAAGTCTGTCAGAGGCAGAGAGATGTGTGACAACTTGAGTCTGTTCCAAAAAAAAAAGAAAGAAAGAAAAAAAAAGAGCTTTTCTATTGTAGAGGAAACAGGCTCCAAGTCCTACTGTCTGAAACTGACATTGATTTAATATAAGTCAAAGGGAGATTAGCTGATGAAGAAGATCTGATCAGTTTCATTTGTGCCAGATGGCAGACACTGGTCCTGTCACTGTCACTTCAAAGGGAACAAATCAACTCAAACCAAAATGTTTCTTAAAGAGATCAAATCTCCAACCAAAAATCCATGACATATAATTACTCCAATGGGCTCAGTACGCACAAATGCTCTCAGAAATGCATCAGTCAAACTCCTGCTAATTGTTTTCAGGCCTTTAATCATCGCTCAACTCACTTGAGAACACAAAGCAGCCAGTCCGTTTCCCTCAGTATTCTGGTGCAGTGCTTTAGATGACTGAAACACAGTCACATGATTTTTTATTGGCGACCACAGCCAGTTAGCCATCAGGTGATGGTGTGCGGATTAATTTCATTAGCTCCACTCTCTTACACAGCATAGAATATGCGACAAAAAACACCACAACACAGCCCATTAAAATTCAATGAAACCAAGCAAAAAAGGGCAAACAATCAAAAGTCTCTTTAATATTCATTTTGCGACAGGCCTGCGTCGGGCCGATATTGACGGTGGAGTGAACGGGGGATTCATTAACATCTTCTCCCTCATTGCTTCCTTTTGCTGAGCCGTTCCTTGCTGCGTCGTCAAACTCACTTATCTCTCTGAAGCAATTAGCCACTAGAGGCTCCATTGACCTGAGCCTTTGTTAGACTAACAGGCTACATTAGCATGACCGTCGCCTGGCAGTCTTGGCAATGCATGTGTTGCAGTCAATGTGAGCAGCACTGATAAAGGGGAGCCCTGCAGTGTGCATGGCTGTCTGTGTGTGTGTGTGTGTGTGTGTGTGTGTGTGTGTGTGTGTGTGCGGGAAGGCCAGGAGTTACATATATGCATACGAACTAATAGCTACCACTAAGCCATCTCCATTGAGGTTTGTGTGTGTGTGTGCATGTGCTTCTGCACGTTGGGGTGTGAATAACTGAACAGTCAGTGTAAGCAATTCATATTTGTGTGTAAATTTAATTTTGTCTGCCTTTATGCTATGACATGCAAAAAAGCCCCGGATGCACAGCAACACAGATAATATAAACAGCAGCTATCAGACACTAGCAATATACATTTTCATACACAATATCTCCATTATATAATCTGATATGTGGTGCACTCGCAGTGACAGATTTAATTTTACTCACCAATGCTATGAGCTTACACTCACATACACATGGAATATGCAATATGATAAGTTGCAGAGCATGTGGAGGAAAAATGCTTTTCTTGCTGTCACCTCTAAGCATAACAACAGCGACTACAGTGTGGCGTGTGGCCTGTGGCTCTCATCTCATGGTATGGGAACAGTGCTATTTAAAGCCTATTTTTAATTCGATTAAATTGAATTTAAATGACTGTCACACTGTTTTCAAGCCAACCATGTACTGTAGCGAGCTCCATGACGTGTGAGAACACAACAGAAGGAAAACATTAAGATGACAGAAATATGAATAACTATGTGACAAACAGCCTCCATTTATGCTAAGTAGAGAAATAACCTACTAGTAAGTATTTCAGTGTTTATCCCAATGACAACAACAGCTAAGTTTGCATGCATTATTCATAATTAATTATCCAAATGTGCTACTCCTTCCTTATTTACCAAATTAATGGTTTGTTTGCATGAGAAATGTCGCCTGTCTGGTACGTTGGGTGCGGAAACGGCATCCTCATAAATTTCCCTGGCAGGTGAGGTATGGAGAGAGTGATGAGATAGAACACGGGAGGATCAAACACACAAAAGCCATTAGTTCCGCTGGCTCTGTGGCCCGCTGCTACAACTTAAGAATCATCACGAGCAGAGACCTCACAAGTTTTTCTATGTTGTAGTACTTGTGATATAATCGGGAGCCAAACTCTCGCTCCAGTCACCCCTGATGAGCTGGCCTCCGTCTCTGCTTGCATTTGAAACACCTTCTGTGAGCTAAATCAAGATCCTGTGGCTTTCTATCCACCGTCAAAACTAAGTGGGCGCCTGCTGCTGCACTGGATAGTGCCTTATTATTAATGGTCGCTTGCAGTAATTGTCAATTATTGTCATAGCTATGGTTGTAAAACAGAGAGTGTTGTGTCTCAACAGGTGAGTCACCAGCTCTTCTACAAACTGAGCTCTCATGGTCCTTTTCACATGTGATAACCTCACCTAACAGTTTCCAACACTATTGGATGGAAACTATTAAAAAAGAAAACAGGTATTCATGCACAAAAGATTCAGTCCCAGACAAAACTCAGAATAGCTAAATGTAAATGTCAATAAAAAACAATATTGAAGTGTGACAGGCTCAAAACTGGCGTGGGTTTTATTTAAAATTCTAGACACAGTCTTAAAAAAAAAAAAAACGAACAAAGAAAAAATACAGTGTAATGGCATTGCTTATTTAATGCTGCTTGCTGCCTTTAACAGACAGACTGAGGTCAAGTGATTGATGAGTTAGGAGGATGGACAGGGACAAGGCTGGATCAAAGCAAAGTGGTTTAGTGCTCCAAAAGCCCCAGGATCACTGTGTGTCAGTTGGTTTTTAGTAAATTAATTAACCATGACTTTGTTTCAGAAATGCATCACTTCTGTGAAATAAATCACCGGGGTCCTGCATTATTAGTTGATGTTGTGGCCTGTAATCCTGTTTATTTTGTTCCCACATGATAGATTTTTCTCAATAATGCTAGGTCTCATTAAAAAACACAAACTAACTGGAAAACAGAGAACCTGAGGGTACGTTCTACAAGAATATAGGAGAACTAGTTGGTTTTTGGGTCTCTGTGCAAAATATAATGAAGCTGCCATCTACAGTTTAATTCAGCCATGGTCAGTGCCGGTGGCAGTTATTTTAGGCGGCAGAAATTACTATGAACAAGCTGAGAAGAATCGACATGAGCATGTTTTGTAGATATGGTAGGAAAAACCTCACTATAGCAATGTTGCACATTTTTCATGGAGGATTGTTTTTTTTTTGCCATGCAAATTATTATTCTTGATGAAGTTACGAAATAGTTCAAATTCTTGTAGCAAGCAGTCTACAGCAGTAACTAATTTATCAGAAAATAACTTCTATGACAATATCTGATATAGAAAAACCAAGTAGAGGAACTTACAGTAAGAGACTGTATTGCACAGCCATCATAGAAGCGAGACTACAGCTCTCTCTAATGGTTTTCAAAGTGTAACTATGGTATGTGTTGCAAACAAAAGAACAGGTGAGCTTTTAGAATAATGGAGGCTTAAAGCCTTCCACCCCACGCAGCAGGACAAGTCCATTTAGCTCAGAAAATGGACAAAAAAACTCTTCTTGAGTGTTTCACAAAAACTTATTTAAAGAAAAAAATCCTGAGATGTACAAGTTATATTGACACACAGGCATGCAGGTAGAATATGTTTACAGTGTATGTATTTTGTGTGCATGTGCGTGTGCGTGTGTTTGTGTGTGTGTGTGTGTGTGCAGAACTACTTGTACTTTCTGCATGCTGCTTTCTGCTTGCAAATCTCTGCTGACGGTGATGGGGTTTTTGGCAACAGAAGCATGTTCGAATGGACGTATTGGCTACTGACAGCTTGGGGTTGAGTGGCAGCTGTTCTTTGCAGACCCCTGAGCAGCCTTATTTATGGACCACACTGCTCACCTCAATCTGAGAAAGGGCCCTGGAAAGCTGGTCTAAAAATTACCAATCACCACACCTGTTCAGTCATAGCACATGTGTGGTTGAAACTCAAAACAAATTTTATAACCTGAAAATGGAAACTTGGTACATAGAAGACTCCTGGAGTCAAACAGCATCTTTGAAAGACCCCAAAGAAGAGCAGCACTGTTTGTAGCTAAGCTGAAATGCTATCATTTCAGCATTGCTGCTCTGAATAAAACCAGGCTCCTTGATGAAAGGTCTCAAGCAAAAGAGGGAATGATCTACACCTGCTTGCTTCACGACTACATCTGCACAGTGTGACTGGTCATCAGGAACACACCGTTTCTAAACAAAAAGATTAAGAGCTGCCTTGCCACACTTCTCAATATGCATGTTCAGACCCTGCTATCCGACCATGAGACTAAAGTCTAATTCTACTTGCCAATGAATGAAGTTTTCTATTGCAGCTCCCAGGGTGACAAGGTACCTCTGTACTTACCCAGTTCCATTTACCCATTAGTGAGAAGGACACAGACCAGCACCAATAAAGGCAAAAACAATCAGGACTAATTTGATAATTACTCAGACAATATCGACCATCCATACACCATCCTGAAAAATTCCACATTCTTCCATCCATCCATCCATCTGTGGTTGCTACAGGGGCATGTCGCAATGACACAGGCATGTCACAACAACTGCTGATGGCTTTCATTGCCCTCTCCAAAGCCTTCAGCACAATGCAGAAATCTTTTATGGAATGTCCTCCTCCAGGTTGGATACCCCTAGAAATCTATGAATGGAATGACTTCTAGGGCCACAAGACTGCTGTCTTGTGGCTTACAATCCAGAAGACCTCCAGACTGTCAGTAGCAACTAAGGCATACAGCAAATTTGGTTTGACCATCACCACCACCAAAGCAGTGGTGTTGATCCATCCTCACTGTCACTGACAATCCACTGTAGTGCCATCATTCAGATATCTCAGGAGCATTCCCCCTGAAGACACTGATATTTTCAGCAACATCAAAAATTGGATACAGCAAGCACCAGCTGTATTTGGGGGGTTCAGAAAAGGGGTCTCACAGAACCACTAAGGAATTTACCAAACTGTCCCCAGAGCACTTGTAACATACACTGCCTTCAGTGGATCCTGGGGGTCACTTGCTGTGCCTCTGTGCCCCCATAGATATACTC
Organism: Karalla daura; assembly: GCA_029224185.1. Taxonomy (NCBI): domain Eukaryota; kingdom Metazoa; phylum Chordata; class Actinopteri; order Chaetodontiformes; family Leiognathidae; genus Karalla; species Karalla daura. Next base: position 21,456,265 of record CM055188.1, read on the forward strand.
AGGAAAATAGGCTACATAAATATTTCTACAACCCACAGCACCTACAATGATTGGGCCTTGCCATACAGTTGCCCTATCATAAGCTACTATGGGTTTTGTATGGCCAATTATACCCAAGGCCCATACTCTGCAGGAAAAGTGACATGAAGATCAGTCAAAAGCTGCGCTTAAGAGGTACAAGATCAAGCTTGAGGTTGTGGAGAACATGCTTACTCACTGAATCACCTGCAGTGAGTTCTGCCAAGAAGGGACCCACGTTTTGGATGGGTAAACGACATCCAGAGGACAGGGAAGAAGGCTCAGGACACCCACATTTGCAAGTAACACCAACACCACAACCACACTTAGACATATCCATATCTAGAACACAGCTTGTAGGTCCAGAAAGGGACTTTTCAGTCATCAAAAACTAAGAGCTAACAGAAATGGATGCATCAGATTCAGTGGTCAACCACTGATGTGTGTGTGTGAGTTCTGTGTTGTATGCCTATGTGACTATATGCATGACTTCAATCCCCCAAACCATATTTTGAATACAAATGTGATTTATTATGTTTGCAAAGATATTGAAATAATAGTGCCCACATAACTATAGGGTCACACGTTTATGAATGAGTCAATGGTGATGAAGAAAATGATCATCATGAACTAATTATTATTATTGAAAAACAAAATAAAACACAAAACATGAGGCATCAAGGAAGAGAGGAGTTTATATATTAAAGTCATGTCTCATTTGTCCACCTGTAATACTGCTGCTGCTGCTGCGGTGGAACAGGCTTTCCGATGCACATTTCTACATCCTCCTGAGTGAGGCTGCACATCTGCCGGGAGTAGCAGCCAGATGCCGTGCCCTCAGCCAGACCTCAGCCCAGACGACAAGCTCTACAGGCACAGACTGGCGTCTCTGATGCCACTCTGCCCTGCTTGCCCTCACAGCTTAGGGCTATCGGCCTCTGCGGCAGCCTCCGTGCCAGCCTGACAGATGCCCTGTCACTGCAGATGTGAGTGGCGTGAGGGTGGCAGAGGGACGGCTGAATAGAGTTAAATCACTGTGTAATCAGCATGGGAGGTGATGGGGGCTCAGCGGGCACGCAAACATTTACAATTGGCCAGGCAGTCCTTGTAAACAGGAGTGGTTGTACAAAAGAGGCAGGTTGAATAATTGATAGGATGTAAGAGGATCTGGCTTTGGGGGATTTTGGAGCATTGATTCTGGCAAAGAAAGAGGGAGCACGATTGGAGAGAGAGAGGCTTTCCTGGTGCTAACCTTTATTAATGCAATTCTCTTGCCTTTAACCCTCATCTTGTGCAGGCTTGGTCATTCTGCAGTTGCCAGGTCTAGTTTTTTTTCACTCTGCTTCCATTCCTTTTCAGTATCTCTCTCTCTCTATCTCTCTCATGTTCTCCTTTAGTAATACTTCTCTGTGTGAAAAGGTGGGTCAACTATCATGCCTGAGCATGATGACAGTGTAGCCAGAGAGAAACAAAGGAGCATATGTCTACAAAGAACATGATGGAAAAGACAGAAATTATAAAATAAGGATGAAGCAGGACAAATGGCGCAAGAAAAGAAGAGAGAAGTGATAAAGGACAGACAGGAAGAGGATAGGGAGATAACAAGGAGAAAAGAAATTTCACTCTGTCAGTTAAAAGGGTGAAGAGAGGAACACTGTCACAGCTAAACATTTCATTCTGTTCGCCTCTGGCATAAAATGTCAGAAAACAACTAATATAAGTGAGTGAGGTTTCCTCACATTACCTGGATGAAAGTCATTAATAATCTGCTCTCACACAGATACACATACACACATGCACATGCACCATTGATGCCGTGGTAACCCTTTCATCTCACCAGCTGCAGGGCTCATAAAATACGCTGATATAAATAAATTCGCCAGCCTGGTTTCAAGCCTTAGTCTGCTGAAAAACATATTCACACACACACACACACACATACACACACACACACACACACGGATGGACATACAGCACAAACACAAGCACACACTGTTTCACAGTCTCTTTTGACTTTGCACACTTTACATTCACATCATGTCCACAGACTGAGAAACAAGCTTATCTGTGGTTGTTTCACTTGAGCTGTACTTTGCAGAAGTAGGAGAAAATGTCTTGACGTCTTATTCTCATCTTATCTAACAGAAAAGGAATCTAGATGCGACATTTCCCTGTACTGGCCACTGATAAAAGTGCTGTTGCCCTGTTATTGTTGTGGAAGTGATGGGCACTCACGCTATTCAAATGCAAATGTCTCTTTGAGGGAAGTTGTACAACTGTGCCGTCAGGTGCCTTGACTGTATACCTTTTTTTCCTGTTTTTTTTATCAGAATACATCACAAACATTGCACTTGCGTATTGTGTGGCCAGAGCGGAGTCATTTCCACTTCAAAGTCATGCATATTCCCATTTTTCTTCATACTCAATTCACTGCAATTGCTCTGCGGTAATTTAAAGCCCTGGTCTTGCCTTACCGTAACACTTTGCAATTAGCAGTGATGGCTATGCTAATGCTTTCCCTCCTCTTGGCATCTCTCTTTGGTTTCTCACAGAGCTCATGTGTCTGGGGAAAGTGAATAAAGATGAGGCCTTTTTTTGGACTTTCTCTTGCTCCGGGATTTGCTTTATCTTCACTTCAAATGAGGCCTATTTTGTGCATGAAGTTACTGAGAGCAGTGGGTGGCTTCTCGCAGACAAGACACATGTGTTTGTTTGGCATTGGGTGGGTGGGTTACATCATCTAGCTGTCCGCCTCATGGCCCTGCGCTCCTCTGTGCCGACACAAAGACAACGCGCTAAGACCATCATCAGAGGAAATTAGCTCAGTAGCGTTGAAAGCGCTCGCTTCTCACAATAGCCAGTGGCCATGCTAAATCATTAGCCTGTCACTTCGTTGGGGTTGAGTCCAATTATTCTCTCAATCCGCCTCCAAACCAAATTGCATTATTGCAATTATATCCATTGCATGACATATTGTCGCGGCGAGGGTGTATGAGATGGGGAAAGGAGGAGAGCAGCTGAAAAAAACAGAGGGAGGGATGAGGGGTGGAAATAATTTTGGTGGCATTCTGGAGCACGAGCCTGCTCTATAAAAGGGCATATTGATTATGTTTTCTGCTGTAATGGACATTTTATATTTACCACATCCCTTCTAATCATGCTTTCTCTCACTTTGTCTTATTGATTAAGATGTTTCCGTGTCAGTCTTTGTTAAAGAACCTATTTTTGTTACTTGTTGCAGGCTTTTTCTCCATTTTTCCCCTCTTGTTCACTTCACTCTGTCTGGTCTACCTCCACCCCCCCCCCTTCTCTCTCTCTGTCTCTCACTCCAGCTTTTGCTGCCACAGCACTTTTTATCATCAGGCTGTCAGCGCTAATAATAGTGGTGCTGATCATTGTGCATCAGATCATTATCCAAAACTTCCTGTCTGATGAAGTCTAAGGTGTAATACAGCGTGGTCCTGTCAACGCCGCTGCTGCTGCTGGTTCTGCTGCCGTCACCTGCTGAACTGTAGATCATAGCGGCTGCCAGAAGAGTCAGTGCTGCCACTGGGATGAGAGCATCATGTTGAGGTGTTACACTGACTGACTCAATACTACTGCACTCCAATGTGTAGATGTGTAGATTCACATATTGACTCGCAGTTGCAAGAGAGGACTGCCAATGAAGTCAGAAAATATCTCAGCTTGCTTACTACAATATCAGGATCAACACTCCAAATAAAACACAAACATGTTTGCAGCATCTCCAGCTTCACTTGGATGTTTCCAACTCACTACCAGCCATTTTAAAAGCTCACCCTGTTTAAACACTGTTGCAATATAGTTCAGATGATTTCTTTGGCTCGTGTTGCGTGCATATGTGTTTGTAAGTGTGCCCTTGCGTGTGTGTCTGTATCTGTCTGCACTGAGACCTTGGACCCAAATGTAATTAGACTTGGTAATGATGTGGCCTGTTTACAGCTTAGGCCCTCTGCTAATGATAAATGCACTTGACATATGTAGTCCAAACTACACTTCAAAAAGTGAGTGTGGGACAAGCTCCATGTCAGTTAATCAGCCAGTGGTGATGTATCATGCATTTACATCCTGGACCTCCTGCTCGGACCCCCAAATCCCCACAGAGCTTTAAATTGACCACACACCAGCTCAACCACTCTAGAATCTCTAAATTAATGATAGTGATAGATGCATATACAGCCTACAATGGATGTGTCTGGAACTTTTTGCATGTTACATTTTGGGTAAAGGGGTTTTGTTTTATTGTTTATGTTCTACTTGTCTAGTGTTGAAGCTCTTTAGGTCGTTGAAACTGGGGACACAAAGCGTTCTTCTCTTGGTTGCACAGAAAGGTTTAGCGACAAGTGTAGTAATGGACCATGCATTTAACACTGGCAGAAGGCCAGAGGCTTGATGTTATGAGAGAGAGAGAGAGGGAGAGAGAGAGAGAGAGAGAGAGAGAGACCCCCGACCACCTGCTCTCCCTCTGCTCCTCACCATTCTGCCTGGGGGTCACTGTGGACACACTCAGTCGACCTCCACTTAAACTCCTTGGAATCTGACTGAAATGCATGTTCTCCTTCATTAATCCTGTGTGCATTTACATATGGCTGTGTGTAGCCAGAAGCGCATGTATGGTTCTGTGTGTCCTTGTGTGCATTTCTGTGACGATGTTGGCCTGAATCCCGAGGGCAGTGAGATGGTGGGATTGTTGAGGCTACGCGTGCGTTGATGTGACAGTGCTGGGGCAGAGTGGGGCCAGTCTGTGCACCTCCATCTGTGGCCCTTCTGTTCCTTCACTAGCTGACCTTTGACTGTCTTTAGGTGTTACATGACAAGGATACCTGAGCCACAGCCCTTTAGGACTGCTACTTCTAAAGACTCAGTATACACAGGGTTTTACTGTTGCTAGGAATGTGCATGAAGTAAGACCTCCAAGAAAAGGTCAAATGTGTATTACAGTAGATGTATGGGTGTCTGACTGTGTGTGATTGTGCATGCTATGCATGCATATGTGTGTGTGTGTGTGTGTGTGTGTTCATATGAATGTCTGCCCCGAGCTAAAACTGCAAGGGGGTTTTGTAGAGGCTTTGATTCACACTTGACACTCTGCTAATGAGGGAAAAAAAACTGTCACTTCACAGTGCTAATTTGAGTGTAATATCCCAAAGTCAGCCAATCCACTGTGGAGAGGAGAAAGAAAAAATTAAGCATCTGCTTCATTTCCCTAACTGGCCATAGCCAGACTCATTAACAAGAACTATGCTCACACAGAGATGCTCCATCGAAGCTGGGGTCCTCACAGAAACAGAGAGACAGCCAGTTAGAGAGGCAAAACACGTAGCAGGGTATAAAGTTTGCATCACACCTCACCTCCATTTGCAGTCACAGAATCAGAATGAGAACCTCACTGGGAAATCACACTATGGTGGCAGATTAGTGACAACCAATGGTATCAGCTGGAACGAATCCCTCACGATATCAGAGGGACTGATGTTGCAGACATTGCCTCCGCCACATGTTTCAAATGGATATGAACATCTCTCATTAACCTCTGTGGTGATGATGGCGAGCTGCAAGGTTGGCTTAAACAAAGCCGCCTATCAGGCTGTCGTGCTGCCTGCAAACATTTCTGGGTCAGTGAAAGTGAGAGCTGAACTCATAACACAAAATGAAGTCTGCTGTCACTGTGGAGCCACAGTAACAGATGGGGTGGAAAGACTGTTTACAGCCATGGCAATAGCGGCGTTTTCAGTTAAAAGAGGTTAGCAAGAGTCAGAGGAATCAATTTGCTTTAGATGGGGTGAAGTTCTTAAAATTCATTAGTGACTGCCTAATTACAGAGGAACAATGGCCTGATAATTACATCTGCAATAATTAACGCACTTATTGTAACAAAAGGAGCGTTGAGAACACAATCATCGGCTAATAGCTTATTACTGAGTTGATACAATCAGCAATTCTGTAACGAGAGACGACAGAGCTATAAAACGTGTGCCCTGTGTGTGTGGAAGGAAGGGGCCTGGTGGTACAAATGTCAAACATCAATCAATCTGATTCTGTTTATCTCCGGGAGTCTGAATGCAGCAAAACAAACATGTCAATGAAAAATACGCACGTGTTCGCAGACTTGGTGTATTTTGATGTGAAGTATTTAAACAGAAAACTGCATCATTACAGGAATTGGACTGATAATTTGGTGTACATCAGCCATGGTGCTCAGACATCCAAGAAGAATTTTATGCAAGGTCCCTGCTGAACTGTGGAAAGCACAAAAAACCCTGGGGGCGCCTCATTGCTGTGCGTCACATCCCAAGTGAGATGTCATGCAAGACTTAGACAGGAGACAAGGTCATCCTTGACTGCAGGTAAGTCATCTTAGTTGTTGTGCTGCTTTTTCAGCTGAAAAAAAAGAAAAAAAAGAAAGAGCTTATCCCATCTGTAGGTGTAGCAGATGTTTATACAGCTGGCACTGGGTAAGGATTTGGTGGGTTTGTTCTGATTGGCCAAACAAGCACATGCAAATTTCATAGTAAAGTATGGGGTGCCACTCTAACAAACAGAGCATTCATTACCTGTTGTTTTCTAAGCATGGTGTCTCCAATTTGTCAATGGATAGATCAGTATTTTAGAAAATCTTGTATTTATTTACTACAGAGCATCATCTGACCATAGTGATAGGTGTTTTTTATGGATTTCATACGCAGAGCCATATTGAGTCTCTAATTAGATGGTTAATGAGCAGCCAATCAGATGACTGCACTTATCTTTGCAGTAGCAGAGCACGGGTTTGTACTCTGAGTTGAGATTCTTTCACCACCTTTTTATTTTTGTGGAAGATTAACAGACTTCCAGGCCTTTAAACACTTTTGCAATATTTTTTATTATCACTGATGGAGTATAGGAGTCTCAACAATCATTGTGTATTTACATTTGGCGGAATAATACTAATTAAGTGACAGTGTGTATTTGTATTTATCTGTGGTGCACACCTGTTTGGTCTCATTTAAGTTTAACAGCTGCCTGGTTTTCAATACAAGTAGTGATTTGCATTGTATTTTTTATGCTTCAGAAGCACATTCATGTGCACATTCACAACCACCAGTGAACAGGGAAACTTGTTTGGAATAAAGATTCATCAGTGGAATTAAAGCCAAGGTCTATATGCATTCTTAGCGATGCCCCACAGCGATCACAGTCTAATTAACAAGCTATCCCAGACAAGATTTTAAAGCCCACATAACACCCTGACAGGATACCATTTTGATGCCTCTATATGAAGAAGCAAAACGAGTTCTATAATAGAAACCACAAATTGTGCTTGACTTTTTTTAATTTCTTTTTTTTTTATTGTTTTACTTGATGAATCCTATCCTTCCACTCTGCCATATCCATTTTGCTCATAATTTAAACCCCTGAGAGGATGGTCCTTTTTAATTGATTGTTGTGTGCTCCGCAGGTAGTGCACAGGAAACTCTGGGCCATGATCAAGGGAACTATAACTGCTCATTATGGTGTAATAACATAAAATGTCCACAGGGAAAGTCATAAACCATCTCATCATTATTACTTCTGCACACCTTTGCCTATGTGAAATAGCATGGTCCACAGCAGTGTAAATGCAGTAAAAGCCCACGAGATCAACGAGTTCCCTGACGGCGTGACAGATGTCAGCATGCGAACAACTGTCCTTGGGTAAACCTCGAGTGGGCCGGGGGATATGTGGCTATATGGTCTGATGTAAGCTGTAGGTAATGAACAGTCCTTGAGAGAGGGTGACGCTTTATTCGCAAAAGTTGTCTTTCTTGATCTAAGATGCCTGTGACACATGGCATCTTGTCATGTGTCCGTCTCTGTTGTTTTCCACACTGCACCATCAAAAATAGTCAAAATGCCAAACAAGTTCAAATAAATTGCATTCATTTATAATAATGATAATAATAATGTGTTTCATATAAGACACTTGCTCTAACTGCCTTATTTACTTGGGCAGGTCATTCCAGAGCCTTGTGGCTCTCACAGCTAAAGCTCTGTACTCTTTTGTTTTTAACATTGCCTCTGGAATGGACAGACGACTAGGGGTCAGGGATCGAATCAGAAGACAGACCACGAGGAGCCTTAAAAGTAATCAACAAATTCTTAAAGTCAATCATAAAGCGTAAGGATGCTAAAACAGTCGCAATATGTTTATGTTTTTTGGTACCACTTAAAAGCTGCCCTGCTGAGTTTTGTACTAATCAGTCCAAGACTCCTGCGTTGATACATGAAAAGAGACTGTTATGATATTCAAGGTGTGACGATATAAAGAAAACATTATGTGTGTGTATGTGTAAACAACAAGAGGAGAACAGCTGGATTACCAAGAGTCGTAACTTACAACCCACTCGCACCAATGCTGATATGGCGGTCCAAGCCTTTTATTTCCTCACAGTATCATGTGATCATGTTGACTTCTACCAAGTTAGCACATGCCTATTATGTGTATAACTCTCAATCAGTATAAATTGGGTTTTCATTTTGAAACATGAAGTTTCAAGTTTTATGTTGCACCTTCTTGCTATGCTGCACTGAATGCTCCTGAATTTGTCAATGCTCTGCAGTAAAAGTAGCCCCATCCTATTTGCAGCATATCCATATCCATATGTAGAATTTGCTACAATTCTGTTTCATCCATATTTCTATGTCAGTCATTTAAGAAACTCAGCGTACTGAGGTCATCGGCCTGGAATATACAGCTGTGTATTGTCCACGTAACAGTAGTGAAAAACAATACTATGCCTGTGGATGAAGCATGTAAAAATAAGAACAAGACTGGCACAACAATAGAACCTTGAGGCACTCCATATTTAATATTGGAGAAAGAGGACATGAAATTGTTTAAGCCTACACAGGATTTGCAATTTGTCGGATAGGATGAAAACCAGTTAGGTGCTTAGATTGAATGCTGTGGTATAGTTGTGAATGTTGCGATATGTATTAGATAGGTAACCTCTGTGACACGATAACTGTACTATGCATTCACACTTTCCCCTGCATATAGACTTGACTGGTTGTTTACATAATTGAGGCTGTTAAAGCAGAGGCTAAGCAGGCCACTTCATTCTACACAATATGTGAGACCAGTCATTTTAGTGGGCTGTGAAGGAATCTATGAAAACACTTTCATTAAACACAAATGTCAAACTAATTTGGTATTTCCATTCCATTAAAGAAATGCCAAATACCATGCATCAACAACCAGCAGCAGCATATATGAACAAAAATTGCAAAATGCAACATTTTTCTGTATTGTAGGTTTTCTGTTTATTTGAGAGTTACAAGAGACAGTGTCCTTCAATATCTGAAAGTGAACAGCATCAAATTCTAAAATGTTGAAAATGTAATGATACTGTGTAAACACCTGGTAGAAAACATCTAGAATAAACGGTCTCTGGCTAAAGAACTGTGGGCTTGATATTGATACTATCTTTTTTTTCCCAGGGCTTTTTCTTCTTCCTTTGGTCTGGTTTGTGCAATATGTTGGATTCAATATATCACTCAAGGACACTGTGACAGCTGTGAAGTTTATTCCCATCACATTTACTGTCGCAAAGATTTTCACTGTCTGGCACTGAATGCAATGTAAGAAGATCATCTGAAAAAACCTGAAGACATCATGACCGAGCAAGCAAAACAGGAAAAAAGCCAACCAAACAAATTAAGATATTAGAAATTAATGATGAATGTTTGCTAGCCTGTTGTGCAGTAGGATAAACAGTTACTGAGATATAGCACATACATGACATATATATATATATATATATATATATATATATATATATATATAAATTCTTGACAAGGTCATGGCGTGGTTTTTCCTAAAGAACATCAGCCGCGTAATGACGCACAGTCTGCCAGGAGTGAGGAGTTCTGTACACGTCAGCAAGGGCAGCACCTACAGCCGCAGCCAGGGAGAGAGCTCGGCGCTGATGAAGGGCTTCGGCTGGCGGCGGTGACCAAAGAGTCAATGGCAGCATCTGGGTCCACTGCCAGGCAGCAGCCCTGGTGTCCGACATGTGGGAGAGAGGAAAAAATAGACAGAATAGTCAGAGCAGGCAAACGCTCTGAGCCCTGCACACAGTCACAATCTGCAGTCAGCCTAATGTCGGGTTTATTTTGCCTTCCTTGAATCCTTATTTGAGGAATCACTGCCCCTCACTGCACTGAAGTGAGTCATTACTCGCATTGACCTTTAAGTGTCTACCAGAACACCTCGTGCATCACTGCAGGAAGCTCTTGGACACAGCCGACCGATTCACGGCTGGATCGGATTGTGTGTCTGTTGGTCTGTCTGTGTCTCTGGCAGACAGGTGTATTCACTTTCATTCAGAGGACATATCTCGCATTTGCTCAGGGTAAATGTTAGAGCCATATGACTATAGCTTGACTGATTCTGTAGATCTCCCTCAGACTTAAGTAAATATTCTGCTCATGAGCAAACCTCATGGCCAGGTAGCTGTTGGCTGTCAGCAGGACATCCACATCTCTATTACAGCTGGCAGGCCTCGACACAACTCAGCCAGATAGCCTGACTACCGTTTACACCTACTCACATCCAAAGCACTGTATTTCTGACAGCTTGGCCTGTTCCACCTTCAGTTTCATCTATTTCTTGGATAAAATGTAGACAGACGTACAGTACAATATGTATCATTACGTCTAGTCAATTCAGTTACCCATGGCCAGCAATTTTCTCTTCTAACCTCAACCTTATTTTTTCACAGTATGTTTTCATTTTGAGACTTTCAAGGCTAGCCCACACTTTCTCTGCCTTTTTCACTTCAAGGCCATGGGTGAAATATCTCAAGACAGACGTTATTTCAAATGAGTCCTACAGTAGAGCCGATCAGAGACTTTCATCAATCTTTACATATTTTGGTGAGGTTGGGATTTGGTTGTTGCTTATTGTCACATGGTCACCTCTCACATGTCAAACAACTAAACACAACACAAAATAAACGCTATGTAGTGGACTGATGTTAAGATTTAACAGACGTCAATCATTTTTGGTGTAGATCAATGCAATAATGAAACCTTTTTAAACAGTTTGCTGAATTCTCCATAACATGTCTGACTGACTCGCCTAAATCAGTATCACAGCCATGTCATATGGAGTGACTTTGGAAAAGGGAAAAAAAAAAAGTCTACATAATCATTCAATTTTTTTTCAACACATTCATGCATCATTAATGATTTCTGTATACAATTTCCAAGAAACTTCACTTAAATGCCCAGTTTTTAATCATACCAAATGTGTTTCATATAAGATACTAACATTTATGTTAGTGTTAAGTATTGTTTCCTTAACTGACACAATTCAGATTTAATTTGATTGTATCCGTTTTTTAGTGCATAGGTCCTGTTTCTATATCAGCAAATTCCCTGCCTGGATCACATAATGCTTTGATTCAACCTTGATAAATGTCCCTTTTATAAATACCCATGAATATGCAATTACAACACACTGTAGGCATATCTCAGCACATACATGACATCCTATATATGAAATGGATAAAGAGCTGGTGTTGCCGTGCATAATGCTCCGCGCTTATGACAGCTTAATTAGCAGCATCTGCACTGTATCACAGCGGTATGTGTGTATGACAAACTCACCAAGTCACCATGGTCTTCTGGGACTTGGTTCTAATGGATGTTGACTATTTCTCAGTCTATGGCTGGTCTCACCGGAGTCCTTGGAGGGTTTGCTCCCTTCGTGCATGCTCTGGGGTCACGCCATGACTGTCAACCTGGGAGATTGAATAAAAGAGGAGGCCTTTGGTGGGCATAGTCTGGAGGCTCCTGGGACAGTGTGCTCATGTGTTTGTTTTCTCTAAGCGGGTACGTATCTGCCAATGACTAAGTGTTTTCATTGCAATGCATTAATGCCTTGGGCATGTGTCTACCTGCATGCTTTTGCATTCATTTCTGGTTGCACTTGGCATGACTTTTCAGTTGGAAATAGTTTAGTCTCTTACTGTATGTCTGTACCAGTTACAGTCATTCTCTATCTGGTGTCAAGTTAGAAATAATAAATAGCAGCATTTGGTTGCACTTTAAACTGGCTGGCAAACAGACCAAGTGATGTTGCACTTTTAGACATTACAACAAGGTTAGGTTTTCGAAAAGCAAGTGTCTCGGAGGCTCAGTTCAAAATCAAAACATTTGGAACATTGGAAGATTTGGAAATCGTTTTGGAAAAAAACATTCATGCAAGATTATGCAAGATTTTATGTTAAATTATAAGAACAAGGTGTTATTATGCTATTATGTTTGCTCAGACAATATGTACATCTTCCTTTTTCTTCCTTTTTCTTTTTCTGTATAGCTGTACATATACAGGGCCAATCCATTTAAGTGAAATGAGTATGAATGAGTACACCATATGCTTGCATCCACTCAACATTGCATTCAGCATCATCCAGAGAGAACAGGGGGTGAACTGGGTCATATTACTATGACAGTAGACCAAGAGGCAGCCTGCATTTCTTTCAGAAACCTTAATCTCCACGCTTGTGGATCTGTGACCTTTCCAGCCATGAGGCAGGCTCTTTGTGTTCCTGAACCAGTTCTGCACGAACCATCTTCCAATCTGGTGGTGCCCTGATTATTGCCCTGCCCTCATCTTTTACCATTTTCCAGCTTGGATCAGTTACAAACTGTTCTCAGCTTTCTCAAAGTTCACTGCAACTGGAAAGTAGTTTTATTTCATCTCATCTGCACTACCTTAACTGCATATTCCAGTCAACCTCTGTTGATTCATAATAGTGTCGAGTCCAATTATTCAGTAACCACAATAATGTAACATCAGAGGCATCGATTAAATTAAAGTCGCTCCCCCATCAGTGACTTTGTCACAAGGCTATCCATCCAGAGACTTCTTGAATCTGATCACTTCATGTAGATCACAAGTGGATTTTCATTCCTCTCTGTGACCCCACTATTCATGTTTTATTAATGTCATATGCTGTCGAACTGGGCTCTCCTAACTGACTTACCAAATCATCCCTTTCCTTGTCACAAATCAAATTAGCCCAGGCTGTGATTAATCATCAGGCAGAGCACCCAGTGAAAGGGGGCTGGCACCTTATTAATTTCCTTAATTACATCTTGTATTAGGTTTCAGAATCGTCCCGTCTAATTATGCCGCCTCTGACTCCCAACTCTTTCAACCTAGCTACACAAATTATTTGTGCAACCAGGGGCATTTAAATGGATTTCATTTAATATGGGTGAGAGCGATTAATGTAATAAAGATGGGGGAGGTTCAGGTGGAACGTTTTTCGTGCTTTCATTTGCTACATGACAGAGTCAAATGTAAGCTTGAAACTTTCATGTGGTCTGATTGAAATAGGTAGCTTGTTACAGACATTAGAGTCACTACTACCAGGAGTTACAAACAGGTTTGCACTAGTTGAGTGACTAAATTGGTAAAGTGGTAGAAATCCTCTAAAATTAGAGCTATATTTTAAGCATTATCTTTCTGGCTGAATATAAAAGCAGGTTCACAACAAGTGTTAAACTCATTACTGTTTCACAATACATTCATTCTAGAGGACGAGAGTCTGGCCCTAAATCAATACAACCTTAATTCAAAGCAAAATGTGTATAATTATAAATGGTATTCAAAATGATCTGTTCCAATGTGTGAAGAAACAGATCTCAGTTGTGTTTGTCCAGATTTGTTCTGACATGCCATGGCTGCTTTGGTGCTCACTAGTTTTCGTCCCTCTGTCCTCTCTTTATAAATCCTTCAGCAGCTTGACAGATTGCACATCTAGATGGGGGGTAGGGGGGTTGTGGTAATACGTACATCTGGCATTTAACTGAGAACTAGTATTATTCAATGAGACATTTCTGTTGGTGCTGCCACTTTCTTATATCTCATCTAATGACAACATCCTATTACAAATACATATACAATAACAACTTGAGTTTTATTCATTTTTCTATTTGGAATCACTTCAGGATTTTGAACCTATGTGCTGGCTTTGTAACACTCTCCTGCAGACGTGCTGGACACGCATCCTGCCCTGCACCTCTCCCCGCCTACGCACCTCCTGACACCTGGTGGAGGTCTGAACTCTGCTGAGCAAACACTTCTGGCTTTTGACATTTCAGATTTTCAACTTTTCCATTTTTTTCCCCATGTTTTTTTTCTCCATCACAACAAGTTTTTATGCAACCATTTTTACGTATAATCATGAATCATGTCTGAATCACACCACTGGTCACTTTAAAGGACATGTTAATCAATGGTTATGGATAAAGAAGCTGAATTCATATAAAGCAAAAAAAAAGTTAATTCACAAAGAGAGACCAGAGGAAAGGAAATCAGGTTAAACACCTTTGTTAATCCCCCCAAGGGATAGTCCATATTGCCAATTATTCAGTCAGCTTACAATGCAATAATTTATCAGTTACATAATGACTGAATATGAATAAATCCAATCATTGCAATAAAAACTTTGGAGCATTATAGAAAGCAAAGCAGAAGTCAATCAATCCCCCGTAGCTGGAGGAAACCAAGATATTCCAAAAAAAAAAAAAAGAAGAAAAGAAAAAGAACGGGCAAATCAGACATTAACAATGGGAAATGCTGTGTAGACTGAACTGTTCCCCTCTGCTTTACCTGAACTGAAATACTAAAGTTTCTGTACACAGCAGCAAAATAAACAAACAAAAATACTTTATCACACAGAAGAAACAAAACAACCCTATATTGCGCCTCTGGAGAGAGAAAATTAGTACAAGACATTGCATATTTTAATACATATTATGAGGCATTGATGTTCACACATAGAATTTCACAAAATGTCATGACTACAATGTCAGAAATACTGTAGTTATAGATACTATGCAGTTAGGCTCATTAAACGGTCTAAACTATTGTGCAGATGCAGTGAAAAATGGCCATTGTGACTGCACATGGGCAACATGGTGTTGCAAGATTGCAAAGAGCTATGTTTGCAGCTGACATTTTATTTGAACTTCAACTACTCTGCTGAACTCAAGTGCACCTTTAAAGTACTCTGCAATGCCGTCATGTTGCTGGAAAAAACACATTCTCGAAGAGCAATATCAGAGTGCACTCTGCCATCTTGGATTATGGATTTATGGATTAATTTCTGCCCCCACTGATGTTCAAGAAAACATACAGACAGCACAGACATTGTTCAAGAGAGGCACTTTCTGGTGGTGCTGGTTAACCAAGAATAAACAGACAGTTGTTGAGACAGTAGACAAATAAAAAGACACTTTTTAACCTCTTCATAAACCGATGTGACCTGCAGCTGAACTATGCTTACTGGAAATTGGTTGTTGCTGCATGAACATCTCAGACAGCTCAGGATGAAGACATTATATGTGACCCAGGGGCTACGTGGTCATCCACAGATGGATCGATGGATTGATCCCAGCCTGCTGCAGCCTAGATGTCGAAGGCTGGTGAATAGTGAAAGCTTCTGACATCCTGACACCAGGGTGTGAATGAGTATGAATGCATGAATGGGATAACCCTGTGTAGAAATATGTCTTCTTGCGTTAAATGAAATGTTTCTTTGATGCATTGAAACGTGCACAAGGCAGGCATTAATATCAACAGGCTCCAGTTGGTTATGCGCAGAAGAAAACACATGAACATATAACATCTACGTTTTTGGTTAGCTTCTTTGTTTTTTGTTGGTTTCGATTACCTTTTCCATGAAGAAATCTCTAGATGCCCACGACTAGTCCTCTGACAGGAAGGAGAAAATGCTGAAGTGTGTAACGGTCATGGCTCACTCTCTGGAATCGAGGAAACATAACATCTTTCATTCATCTCAACATGACTTTGCATCCCCTCACCACAACTGAAAGGTGAAACAATCCAGTTAATTTCCCTCTTTTTTTATCCACTTTATCCACACCCTTAAAGGGTTTTTAAGCCTTTTGTATGTAGCCTGGGTAATATCAATATATTGTTATTTAGCGCACTGTAAAACAAATATCTGACTGCTGCAGCACAGAGCTGTGCTTCCGGGTACCGGAAAATTATGAATCAGCCAAATGATCAACACATTTCATATGAGCTTGTGGAAAGGCTCGCAGAGCTTTGCTGCCACTGTCATTATTTGTGTTTAGAAGGCAATTCTGGATGTGCTGAAATGAAAAAGAGAGATTATGTGGCTGAGTGCACACAACGTGCCAATGAATCATATGAGAAAGACTGTGCTGTTTAATCGATGACAAGGGCCAGGCATTCATTTACTAAGTTGTTCATTTGGGGAGTGAGTTTAAATAGTTTTGCTCGGAGCAGTTCGGGAAAACGCAGTGCCAGTGTTATGTGAAATGAGGGCAGTGGCAGGGGACATCCCTGTACTGGCCTGCAGTGTGCTGTATCTGGGGATCAGAGTTTCACTTTGACTGAACCTTGTACAGTAAATCTTTGCTATACTGAAAATTGCTCCATGTAAACCTGACAAACTTTCACACATATCCGATAGCTGCAGGGAACAGCCATTGTCACTGTTTTTAATGCATTTCATATTATCATGATGCACAACATAATGAGCAATAAGGAGCTTTCATGCCAGCGGTCATTGTTGCAAGCAGTTCAATAAAAAAAGGTGCAAAACATCCTGATACATTTAAAGGTACAAAACTACAAAATCTTAAGGTGCACATCACAATAATAGCAACAGCAACATGAGCTTCCTATTGAACCAAATACTGTCCACAAAGAGGTGTTTTTTGTCCCTTCTTATTCTTATCATCAAGAAGTCATGAATAATGAAATAGTGAATAGAAAAATGAGATTAACAGTCTTGTTAAAAGTATTTCAGCACATTATCTGCAATTCTTAACTTGTTTATGAACGTGTGTTGTTGGTTTTTACCTCCCATGTGTGAGGACCATGAAATAAGGAGGTAGACCCATATTAAAAAATGTCTCAGGGGAAGAAGACAGCAACAGCGTCAGGGTTGAGGTTAGCAATGCAATGTTTTATTCAAAAAAAGAAAACAGTAATGGACATCTGAGGAGGTTGGCCTGGATCTTAATAACACAAGGACCGGGATTCATCAAAAACCCCTGCAACGAAGGAGAAAGAGACAAGTTAAAGTGCAAATCACAAACAGTGAACTCTCGAGCTCTCCTTCTTCAGAACTGAGCAAAACCGTGATCTCGACATTGAACAACTGACACTTCCACCACAACAATGGCTCTCACTGGCTGCGATAAAGAAGAGAGAGCGAGGGAGAGCGAGAGGGCACGACAAAGCACACCCACACACAGCAAAATAAAATTATATGTATATATATATATATATATACGTGTGTGTGTGTATACTTTAATATTTTAATCCATCTGCAGAGTTTGTCAGTTTGCATCATGACAGCTCCATCTCACAACCATGTAAAAAAAAAATATAGAAGTTCTGTTAGTACCATGACCCCAACTTTTGTTCTTTCTAAATGTTTTTCTTAATGCATCTCTGCGCACAGCCGTTCACATTTGGTGAGTCCATATGAAGCAGGAAAAGAAAAGAAAACAAAAGAAAAAAAACATCTAAACGATGTCAGTGCCACAGAAAAAGTTGAAAATGTTGTTTGTCTTATTTTAAGCAACAACAACAACAACAACATTTGTATATAATTAATCAATCTAAACCTTGTGTGCACTTGTGTTTAAGAAATAAAATTAAAGTTTATTTGATCTGTTGTCTGTATAATTGAGATAAAACAGTACGCTATAAAGCACTTCTACTTTTATTTATTGGGAGATTATTGCATCAAACTAGTGGCTGCCAAAAAGCCACAGCAGTTATCATTAGACAATTGGCTGCAGTCTCGCTGAGGTTTGGAAAAACAGCAGGGATCCATCCAGTATGGATTAAAAACCGACAAACACACTAGAACCACATAGCAATAATTTATGAGAATACTCTTCTTGGTTTCAATATAACTAGGAGTTGTTTGTAGTTCTTTGGAAGCAGGCGTTGTCCCCTCATCAGTAATGTGAACTAGCAGTAGAGCATTTATTAGTTAGGTGTAGCTCACAGTACTGGCACCTGTTTCCAGGTGTTATGTATCCAGAGTCCAATTTGTGTTCTGCTGTTTGTGAGTGAGCGGATGATAAGATTAGAAGTTAACATTGTTAACTAGAAGCTAACAGACACAGATATGAAAAC
The DNA here is from genome assembly GCA_029224185.1 of Karalla daura. Taxonomy (NCBI): domain Eukaryota; kingdom Metazoa; phylum Chordata; class Actinopteri; order Chaetodontiformes; family Leiognathidae; genus Karalla; species Karalla daura. Next base: position 21,474,488 of record CM055188.1, read on the forward strand.
TTCATATGTCACTAGCTTTCCACAGTCATTCATTTTCAGGCTCAGACTCGGTTGCTTTGCAGAGCTACATTATATGTGAAGAATCTATTTTGTGCAGCTCAGATAAATATGGGGACTCGGGATATTCTCTAGTTTGGGGTGAGAGGTTCCAGTCGTGAATGTGAAAGTGGTACAAATTTACTTGGAATATGAAACTATTTAAGAAAATATTGAGATGTCCTAGTGGACTGCATCCATCCAGAAGGCTGTCAACTATTTCTCCCTAATAGATCCATCAGGGACACAGACTGAACATGGCTGTCTTTGTTTTACCTTGTGGGTGTTAACAAAGAGAGGGGCTTTGGAGCAACACTGTATGTCTATGCAGGACATACTATTTGTTAAGGCATCAGGACCATTTCAGATTTGTGCTAGAAAATTCTGAAGTTGTCATCCAAGACAAGTCAAAACAAACACCATAAATAATGTTTAAATAATGATCAATGAATGTTTGAAGCTGTGAAAAATGCATCACAATAGCTAGGAGAAAAGACATCATCGCTCCCGTCAAGCAGAGTATTTCAACAAAGTTAGCGCTTCTATTGGTTTTTAGTAGAAATAATAAATTAGAATAATATAATAATAATAAGCAATGGAAATTAGATTATGTTTGATAAGAAATATCTGGTCTCAACAATAAAAAAGCATATGGTTAACATTGTGGAATTGTCAGACTGCTTAAATCTAAACAGAGGCACACAATGCAGATAGTTATTGATTTGACACATTGGCAGTGCAAAGGGATTACATATACACATTTATAGAACTGCATTGTACACTGAAGAATGCAACCTTAAGCACATAACTAACTAGATGTCTAGTAATATATTACAGGCTGAAACAGATGGTTTTTAACACAACCATGTGTTATTGCAGAGCTCTTTGTGTGTCTTTCTGTCTATTTGCACTCATCAATGTGGCCTGACGAATAAAATGTATTGTGCTGATAGCTCAGGCAGTAGTGTCTCACTTCCAATGTGGATCAATGGCCATCGCCTTGAGACACAGACACCATTCTATTTGGGATGATAGCTTGGGGAAAAACAAGATGGGGAAGGTAATACAAAACAGAAATACGCTGGACAGTCATACCCTGGCGCTGTCATGGGAATTACATCTAAATTGATTTCTGCACCATGCTCATGTTAACATTCCATTCAAGCAGCAGGCTTTGCTATACCAGCTACTTAGATAAAGGAAGGTGTCCTGCCTATCTGCGTGCTTGTGTGTCTGTGTGCTTGTTGCTAGGTTATGGTGATTTGCTGAGCAGCGTGGGCTGCTCTGAGTTATATGCATTTAGGCTGTGGACAGCACGTTATGGTAATTCACGATAAATTCTGTCTGATGATCTCAACAAGATTTGAAACCAACTGCATTTCACACACATCTGTCTCTACATGAAGGACCCTTCCTTGTGTTCTTGGCACTGTATGGAGTGCTAGCATCGCACTTAGATTTCACTTGCCTAAGTGAAATGATAGCGTTGAATCTAAATGAGGCATGCTTGACTCTCCAGGGTGGCTCTGTCTCCTCCTGGTCCAAAGAGTGTGTGTCCTTCACAATCTCTGCTGCCCTTGTGTTTCTCATTTGCATAGCAGAGCACACGAAGCAGTCCATTGGCTGAGGGTGAAATTGGGAAAAGTGATTCCATCCTGCACCCATTAGGAAATCACCTTTACCATTAACCCAGACTAAAGACTGCTGAGGGCTCTACTGCATCTGTGTGGTATTTACCATTTATAAATAGATAAAAACAATGGGTAATACAGTGCAAAAGATAAAAAAAATAATAAAATAAAGAAAAATAATGTGACTACAGGGGACAATTAAAGCTACTATTATTAGTTAGAATGCAAATTTTCTACACTGGTTTTACTTATTCAACCCAACAGTCACTCTTTTCATGGATTTTACTACTTGCAAAAGCTAATTTTGTTAAGAATTTTCCACACTCCACAAATTACATAGGATGTCTATGAGAAACTATCATTTTTTTAAATCTTTTGAAACCTTGCATTTCTCCAAACTCTCTCTCTGAACTCAAAACTCCAAATATTTGCCAATGACTTTTGTATGCAGATGAATGGCTCTAGCACTAACAGGTAATTACTCTCTCATTACATTGTTAAAAATCATCAATTTTGCAAAATTAAGCCTGTGGAAACAAGTCACCCACTAGTTAAATCTGTTTTCCTAATGTTTATTTATTTCTATTAACAACTACATGTTTCACAACAATGGAGTGTATGTTGTTTTGAGGTGAATGTGAATGTAAATCTCAAGTTATTTATGTAGCCATGTGATTATAGTTATGTGTTTCCTTCTCTGTGGCATGTTTAATGACAAAGGACAGTGACTCAGTTTCAAAGGCTGCAGAATGTAAAGGAGTCCTTGAGGAATGAGGATATAATGTAGACGAGACAGCGCCGGGTAATGAATGCAAAAACAGTTTACAAGACTGTCTCATCATAACATTTTATGTGCAACGAAGGTGAGAGATGAAATTCATTTTAATTTGTCTTTGTAAATGGATAAATTTGAACTTAATCCTGTTTCGGTCACTTTTTTTCTTTTTTTCTTTAGAAGTAGTAAAAGTCACAGTCCCGACAATTTAAACTGCTGTCACGTGCTGAGTAACTTAACAGAGAGTGAAAGAGAAATACTGAATAGACCGAGTGACATGGCAGTCAGTGTGTAGGCAAGACAAACACTCTAGTTTTTCTTTTCATCACTCAAAGTTTAAGTTCACTGCAGCATACTGTGTGTGTGGGCAGGTTTGGACTGACTGTGCAGTGCTTTGTCTCTAGAAGGCAGCCTGAAGGCCAAGCTGCTGCTGCGAACTCTCCACACAAACTTAGACAGATGACATGAAATCTGAACTCCTGTGAACAATAAAAGAGTATAATTCTCTGCTCATTATTATTTCTCTTTTTCGAAAAGAAAAGAGAAAAAACTTAGCTGTGCATTTGTAAATCACTGATAAAGAATACGTTTCTATCAAGGATGATGATATTCTCAACACAACATGAAAGAGCAACATCTTACTAAAATATTTAAGAATATCTATTCATCTCTCCATCCAGCTACATGGATGGATAAGATCAATAAAAACTGATGAATTAATAAACCTAGTGACCAGAAAAGTAAACAAACACACACACACACACACAAGCACCCATGCACACACACAACAGAAGACAAAACAAAACAAACAAACAAAAACAACTTGATGTAATACAGTGCAACACTAGAGGTATTTTTTTAATGCCCTGGATTGTAATGAACTGAATATTGTTGTGAGTCAGAAAACACACTCAAATCACACAAACACAAATCACATGCACTTTGTTGCTTCCTATGTGAAATAGCAGATTTCACACCTAAATGCTTTTCAAGTGCAGAGAGTGTGGCGTACCCTATTGCAGCAGCAGAGAATTCACATGGTCTGTGGTGACTTGTTCCTCCCCTGTGTTCCACCATGGAAAGGTCATGCAAACAAATGACTGGAAGCGTGTTTCTGTACATTTCTGTCTGTGCAATGTGTGAAATGTGCTGTTGCAGGGTGGCTCAGGACTTAGGCAAAATCTATGTGACTTCTAAAAATATACCCAGCATGCTTGTGTACCCCCCCCCCCCCCCCCCCCCCCCCCCCCACACACACACACACACACACACACACACCGTCCCTCAGGCTTGGAACAATGTATCAGACCCTTTCTCTACCTGGTCCCTCTCTCTCTCTTTCAAATCCAGCTCTCGGTCATTCAGTCTCAGGTGGGAAACAACTGAGAGAACATGTGTTGAAGTCTGTCCAGCTACGTGGAGACGTTGCCATGAAAAATTCCCTCTATTTAAACAGGACATGTGATGTCTGAAACCTTGCAAGCAAGGCTGGTCTGTGATGGCGCTGGTGCCCCTGGTGGGGCGGCGTCACAGCATTTTGAAACATGAGGGGGAGTAAGGTGAGGAAAGCGACAAAGCAGCAGATAAATAAATTGCCATCATGGCAGCTGCTGACAATCATAGACTGGCAAGTCATTCTGCTGACAAGTGTATTGGTTGGCGGGCATGGTGCAGTGTCATGGGACTATGACAGTGATGTATTGTGTACCCATCAGAGTGTTTGTTCATTTGTTACAAACAATGTCGTTGCGGAAAGGTGCAAGCTTGGTGTTTGCAATTCAGCTTTGCAGATTTTTACAAAACGTGGCTGCAGTGTATTTATGTTCTGATCTTTATTATATGGCCTGAAGACCAATCGCACTGACTTCATTATCAGCACTCTATCATAACATGTATTCCCTTTGTCGTATCCAGAGACAAGAAAAAAAAAAAGTTCAGAACCAGCTGCATGTAGTGATATAGTGGCACAATGACAAAAGAAGAGTTTGAAAACAAATTCTAATGTTGCCTACTTACTAACATCTATTCTCAAACATCTGTCAAAATAGACTATGCTGGACTAATGTTCAAGATTAATGAATCTACATTCAACTTTGCAAGCACACAACAGAAACATCCCACTGGTCTGCATAGAAGAAAATTGACTTTCATCAGCAACAGTCCAGAAGGTGCAGTCACGTATCTAGTCATTAATCCTCCATCAAGAGACACCTAAAACCACCAGACCATAGAATATTCCAGATTTACCAGATCCCTCTGCATCAGGCTCCACAATACTTCACACAGTCAAGATACAATGTGAATATAATTTTTCTGCGAGAACATGTCACTTTTTTTTCTAAATTTGACATCTCACACAAGTTCTGTGACAATACTAAGTGAACCAAGAAGAAATACACAGCACCAACACACAATACTGTACTTATTGTGTTAGTCTTTAGCATAACAACACCAACACTAGTTTGCAACTTGGATGCTTTCATGCCTCTTGCCGAAGTCAACGGGTGTGGTTTTCCATTGTTTTTCAAACACGTCCAGCTAGTCATCTCTGGTTATCACAGCTCAAGCTAGAGAAACCCCACATTGCACTGTCCTGCTGCTGAATGTTGGCATCAGGACAATCTGGTCCAAGCTTGTTTGCAATCCTCTTTCCTTGGAATGAGTGCTGTAATATAGGGTAGTGTAGTGTCTACAACTACAACAAGCTACATGTTTACTTCACTCACTTCCCCTTCTCTTTTAAGTCAGATTTAACTTCAAAAACTAGTTTGTCTTGCTCAGCGTTTTGGTATTTGGCATTGGTAGTGTTTGTAGTTCTTAGCATTTGTTGCAGTACTGTGCTTGGGCACTTACACAGTTTGTGTCATAATTTATGCAACTTTTTCATCATACTCATTATGCCTCTCCAAGGACATCTGCAATATGGATTGCCATACACTACTTAAAAAAAGACAAAGATTTATTGTACTGCACTTGCCATGATTAGGTTAACAGAGTACGAAAATGGCATTTAGCCCTATACAGATTTGAGTTATGCAAACTCTCATTTTGTCTGGAAAAGTAATAGCTGGAAGCTTAGTAACCTCTCAAGCATCCCAAATGTTGATTTGATCAAATCACCATCATTTGCACACAAGAACAAAAATTCAAAATTCATTAATTCAAATTCACTCTTCTGCTTCTTGATCTTTCAGGCGGGTGGCACCCTAGCAACCTCTATTGATGGAGCACCACAGCATGGAAGTCCATTATGACTGTGGACTGTCTTGTTACGTTACTTTCAGAGCATAAAAGCCTGGAGCATTAATGTTCATGGCTGGTGACCAGCTTTCATTACACTGAGACTTCTTAGTTTTATTGTAATTGACGATTTTAAAACATGTTGGATGTCCAGCTCTGTTTTTTCCCCTTGTAAAGGTGACTAATGCCCTTAATAATTAGAATTACAAGCAGTAGTGTGCCCACAGGTAAGAAGTGTGCCCTTTCCAAAGATGATAGGTCACTTTGCATTATTATTAAAGAATATAAATGTGATAAAGTGCAAAGACAGGAAGCATTGAAGAGGAGTGCAAGCTCCCACTAAAAGCTCCTAAAAGCAACCAAGCGTTTAATGTCTAAGCAGTGCAAAAGTTTGTGCTTTACTTGAGATACCCTTGGAAGTTACTAATGTAAGTTTTATAAACAACTCTGTCCTGCATCGTCTGTACACGTATTGGCTGAACGAAAAAGGTTGTCCTTGCTGTCAGGCGTTGATTAGCCGTCCAGCATGATGTGGACATGGCTGTCTGTCTCTCAGTGGGAGGTCGGCAGGACTTGATGGATGTCTCTCTTTTGAGATTGCAAAGCACTGCGGCGAGGGAGGAAGACCCAGCCCCTGTTATCTATTCACGCTGTGTTCCTTTCTGCTCTGCCTAAAATGGAGCAGGACCTCCCTCCACAGCACGACTCCATCATTGCTGGGAAGAGCTAAGGAGTGCATAAAAGAGAATAAGAAAAAGCACCTCTTCCGTTTCTGATCCCCAAGCACCTTTTAAGCAAAAATCCACTTAGAACTCGCATAAGTAGGGAGGGAGAAATCCCTTGATTTTCAACACAAGCACTGAATTTGAGGATAATCTTCACAGTGCGTCGTTGCGGGATGTCTGTCTCACAGACTCTTGGTATACCCTCTCTAAAAATACACACAGAAGCACAGCGAAACCAGACAAATGCACAAATACACTTGGATGTATTCATTTACAGCAACAGAAAAGCATCCAGAGATGCTTTCACACACAAACTCATTCATTCCCTGACTCATTTTCTCACACACAAGCTCAATAAGACGGCAGGACAGTGAGTCCTATTAGATATGAGAAAACAAAGAAGGCTACGGCTCATTGAGGAGGAAAAAACATGCTCTGCTCTCTCTACTTTTGCATATTCCTTCATAATTCTGGCAAGACCACCGGGAGATTGATGTGTCTGTCTTTTTCATACCTTCTGTGACTGCTCAGTGAGGCGCCGGGCTCCACGAAACTAGCCAAATTCCTAAATGATGAATGTACACCAGCGCGTCCACAGGGAGAAGAAACAAATCTCATATCAGCCAAGAGAGCAGGTTGATATTGAAAATCATCTGGAATTTTGCCTGGCCCGATATTGGAAATCTTTATTCTAATTGCATGAATGAATTGAATGTGCCGTTCTGAAAAATCCTCCCTGCCACTGAGGGAATTATCTAAATGAAGCATCACGCATTCGTTTGTGTGTTTCCTGCATGTGCGCTTTTGTCTGCCCGTAAGTTATTTTCCACATTGTCGTGTGTTGTTGTTGATTGCTTGTTTACTCAAGCAAAAACTTCACTGTGTTAACATATCATGTAAATGAAACTGTGACAAGATCTTGCACCAACACATTTCAACATATCAAATTGTCATAAGGGGGATATTTGTCAACGTACTGGTTACAATGCGAAGGAATGACAGACAGCATATCAGTATAGAAAACCATTTTTATTTCTCATGTCCTGTAATGTACATTTATCTACTGGGGGATAACTGCATGTTTCTCCATTGTGACTAATACTTTCTCACTGTCATTTTGAATAAATCTTCTCTCTCTCCAGTGTGTGAGAGGGAGATCTACACAAGAAACACAGTCAAGCAGTTGCCTGTGACTAACTGTCCGATTATGGTCCGAGTGTTTCTGCGGCTGCTCCGTGTCCTTACTCTATCAGAGTGGAAAGCTCAGGGGTAGTTGTTAGTGCAGCTTTCTTTTGTGAGGCAGTTCTATACAGTGTTTTCCTCATCTTTACTGAAACTACAAGCATTTTCTGGCTGAACCAAGAACATCGCTGAATGACAAAAGTGACCAATACTTATTTTTATGAACCTGTCGTGGCTTATTACAATGCAAGCACATACTGCAAAGCTGTCCTATACACACTTAAATGGTACAGCAGCCTCTGGATGAACTGCCCTTTTTTCAGTGGCTGATCAATAGTCAACCATGGGGCTTGAGCGCCTAATAGAGTCTTAAATATGCTGTATTTTTCAGCTTCTTGGATCTGTCATTTTATATGATTTAATGTATATTTATATACACAAATTATCTTACATACAAAGAAAAGAAGTGCTCATGAATTTACATCGGGCATGCCCTCGAATAAAAGTCAGAATGTCCATCATGATGGATGAAGGTGAGGCCATGATGACAGACCCAAAAGCCTCTCAGAGATTGTTCCAATATGAATGCCCTCAACACCTCCTTGTGCTTCACTTCCGTGTTTATGTTCATGTCCATGTAAGCTCCTCAAAGGGTTCACCTTCAGGCGGGGCCAAAGTCTGTCAAATAATATTTTAACAACCTCTAAATAACCCCAGCTAAGCTGTTTCAGTTTTTCAGGGGGGAAACAGAGTGAGGGGAGACACAGAGAGAGTTGGTTGGAAACTGGCCGCAGCTGTGTGGAAGAGGAGAGTCACCAACATGGGGCTCATTGATCAAACAGGGGATTAGTCTGGTTTCAAATCCTTGGCACCACACGAGCAAAGCTGTTTTATCTGGGTGGATATCCTTTCTGTGGTCCCAGGTAATCCAGTCAGTCGCCGTGGATGTAATAGTTTTAGTCCGTTCAGTGGGAAGAGAAAAGGGGAGATGAGGGGAAGAGTCTGGCACGCAGCCCTGCAGTGGGAGCTCTCTGTTAGGTCCTGGGATGAATCTGCAACACAGAGGAAGAAGAGGAGAGGAGAGAAAACACACATACACTTAGATAGAACAAAGGCATACAAGTGTGCGAGGATTAGACCCAGAGGAAATGCTCCGTTCGCGTGTTTCAAAAACGGGGGGAGTCTTTTGAACTGCGGAGGCTTTGTACAGCCCCGTCTCACCTTCTGGTTCCTGCTGCTACTAAAAACAGACAGCTCATATAGGGAGAAATAGTGCTGAAAATTGAGGTGTGTTTGGCATTTATAGGTATAGCGGGATATATCGAGAAAACATTGTTTTCTTTTTTTTTCTGCAGAAAAGAAAATAAAACAAAAACAACCTGGTGTGTTTCCATGCTGTGAATGTCTGCCTCACGAATTGACACCCTGGCATATTTCTGACTTCATCTCAGACTCTTTCAGCCACATCCCTTCCACCTCCAGCTGCACCTTCATAACAAGCCAGCCAATAACAGAACAGATTTTCCTCCCAACCAATAAAATTATTTTGGCATTGCTAAATGGGATCAGGGCACCTGCAGTGGAGTCTGAGCTGTCGCTCCATGACTCTGGTTCAGAGACTTATTCAGCCTCAGTTGCAGACTTGGACACATTTCAATGGTACATTGTGCAACCTTGAGACTGCTATTGAAAGTCCTGCTTTTCACCACCCTGCTCAACCTGAAGTTCAATAAATGTACGTCCTATGTCTACCACTATTAGAGCAGTCCAGCATTCAGTTTTGCCCTCAAATAACTATGTATATGAAGGATGTTTTCCAGAACATTTCTTTGGCTCATTTTCATTGTATTTGCAAGTGATTTTACCTCTTCAAGAGTGTAGTTCCTCTCACATAGTGTGGCCAATTAGAAATCCCATAATCCTATTCAACTAAGAAATACTATGACACTATGAAACTATGACATTTCCAGCAGTCTTGGTAGGTGGCAGCCAGGTGTGAGGATTTGATATTGCGGAGGGCTCTGCCTGGGACTCCCGTAAGCTGTAGCACTTTGAGATTTAGGGAGGTACTATTTGCTGGAAATGGTGGCCAAATGATTTTATAAACCATTTTTAGGGCAGCAACGTGCACGTGTATTCCTCTGCCATGCTGTGTATTATTTTGAGAACTATAAGAGCGCAATTATTTGGAGGAGACTCTCAGACATCATTATTTGGATTTAATTCAATGTCAGCTTTTATTATGTTTGAACACATCATGCAGCGAAGTTATAATTTCAAGTCATAAACCCATTTCTTGGCAAAAGTTTCACATATTTTTAATGAAAATCAACTTTTCTCTGTGATTAAGACAAGTTTGTTTTTCAGCCCTGTTAGCATTTGCAAGAAGATGTTTTCAATGTGGTACGAGAGCAGAAAAAATAAAGGATTAAAGTTAGGTTAAAGGTCAAATAATATTTTGCATTTTCTGACACAGACAGTCAAGGTCTTTTACAGTAGTTACTTTTTTTTACATAAATTACTAAATTTTCTTGATTTTGAATGTAAAAACCTTTGTCCTCTAACATTTCTTGCAACAATTTCTAAACTTTTCAAGAGAATATAAAAAAGGTGCGGCTATGCACAGCCTTTACAAATCAAGGTCAACATTACAAATAACCTCAACATCTACACAGTAGATGGTGATACAACAGAAGCACCACTGGTAAGAAATGAGACGCACTGAAAATAATTTTCCGAAAGAGACCATACACATTTCTTGTTGAGCAGACGCCACACAAAAGCAACATTAAGGAAATGGTCAAACAGTCTTCCTTGCTGACTAAACTGTGCCAGTCAAAGCATTATTGCGATGCAGATATTTGTCTTTGCTGTAAAAAAAAACTCAAAGCCTCAGATTCAACATGCAGCTTTATCGTCCAGGTCTGTCTCTGTACCACTTTGATGCTTTTCCCCCATGAACCTTAAATACAATAAATCTCTGGGCTCATCTGTCCAACATTTGCATCTGTATCATCCGCCGTGCAGCGACATATCAAAAAACAGAGTGACCTCTGCCAGAACAAGAGCAGTAACAGGTTACACATTACGGCTCACTTTCCCTCTCAGACACAATTCACCAGAGGTTTGTTAGCGGGAGAGCAAGGGTTGTATGCAAATGCTGTCATTTCAACCCACATGCATGAATTCCTGTGTGTGCGTGTGTGTGTGTGTATGTGCATGTGTGTGACTATAAGTGTCCTCTGTTCTTTTTTCGTCCTCTGTCTCTTCAAATGAACAGTGCAGCAGGTAGCAGTGCATAGCTCAAGGATTTCCTGCCTATCCCGTCTTCGCTGCCAACTAAGCCGTCTGCATTCTAATTTGCTGGCCGCATTAAATTGCAATTTACTCAGACTTCAGTTAGTAAAAGGAGCCAAGGACAATTGCCTAAGCAAAAGAATTCAGTGCAAACACAGCCTACCCTTTCCCCCTTTCTCGTTTAGTGCTGAACAAATCAATCACGCCAGCTGAGAAACCTCTTCAAACAGCACTAAAGAGCAGCCTCTAAAAACAGAAGACTCTGGACAACAAAATACATCAAGATTTATTTAATGTGACATTGACAATGGTAAAAGCAAGGAAAGCAGATATAAATTAATCATTAGCAGTTGGAATGAAGTCCCCCACTGTGTTCCTGTATAAAAATGTCATATGTAATGGTGACCTCCCCATTCTTGGCAGCTTGGACTGCATCTGTTAGCTGGCAGCTTTACACTTTTCAAATAAAATCAATAAATAGAGGCATTTCATTATTTATTTCAAATGAAGCAATGTTGACCATAAGTATGCACAAATGTTTTCATGACATTTCACAGGACTGAAGGAGGAGGAGAAGAAGGAGGAGGAGTGGAGCTGTCAAACACAGAGGTGGAGCTGAACTGTATGCGGCATGGTCGTTTGTGGAGTTCATTTTGATCAACTGCAGAGTCTCACGATTTGACAAATTAGATGGTCGTGCATCTGCTGGCAGGTCACTTTTGCTCTGAAACTGTCTCACAGATGGGCTACATCCTGTCACAGTGTGTTATTTGGTTTGAAAAAGGGCCCTGTGCTCCTTTTAATAAGGGACACAGGAGCCTCAGAACAGCACGTAAATCATGTTGGACTCGTTGGAAGTGGACACGGACTGTAAAGTGTGAACGATGGCCGTGTATCCACCTCAATGCTTAGTGCTCACTTATCTAAACAATTACATTCTCCTTAGTGGGGCTTCTGTGGTCTTAAAACAACCTCTGCCCGAGAGCGATTATGATGCAGTGTAACATGAAAATAAAAAAAAAAACAGAAAAAAAAACAAAGAAACAAAACAATATGTACGTACGACAGTCCTGCCTTGATATTGAGAGCAGCAGAGGTGTGGTGAGGTTATCAATTGAACTTAATACCCTTTTCTACCATTAAAAAAAGGAGAGTACAAAAAGTGGGAGTCATTACATTCTCTTTCATTTTGCCTGTTTCTCTTAAAGTGTATAATTATTTGGAGGGAGCAGCAATGGATTTATCTATTGAGCGAGTGGAGCGGGCAAAGCAGATCTATGGTGGGCGAGTGCTTTGGAAGGTGCTCCCCAGCCCTGCTCTCACTGCGTTCCACAAACAAAAGGACCTGCCTGCTGCTACAGAACAGGCAATGAAGGGCTCCCTCTCTGAAAAGAAAGAAAAAAGAAACATGGATGTCAGGCACTGACGTGGCACTGCCTCTTACTTTTCATGCCAGTTTCTATGAAAAATGGGGATGAAGGCTTCAGGTGTGTGACCGTCATGTGCCTCTGCATGTGTGCGTGAAAGAGTGTGTGTGTGTGTGTGTGTGTGTGTCAGCCTCATCTCATTTAACTGACACTTTTTGAGCAAAAATTAAAACCTGCAGGTGAACCAAAATGGTTGAAAGTTCAGAAAAGAAAGTAAATAAAAGATGATGAAAAACAATACCATGTTGCGGGCGTGATGACTTGTTGTGGAGAAAATACAAATGAGCCAATTTGGGCTGAGAGGCAGGTGAATGAGGAATGTTGATTAAAAAAGAGAGCAGAGAGCAGGATAAAAGGCCTTTCATGTAGCCTGTGGGCTATGCTGTGTGCTGATAGCTGCTTCAACGACACCCTCGGAGGGGGATCAGGGTATCAAGTGGCCTCTGATAAGAAGCCACACAACGGAAGGGGAAGAGGTTTTGCCTGCAGGGCCTCGTGCACACATGTGAGCTACACACACTAGCACAGACGTATCAGACACATCAAACACGTGCGTTCACACAGAACTAGGAGCACACACAGAGAGGAGCAAGTAGCATGTCACAGATTAGTGACTAATGGGATTGGCAGAGCAGTGTAAGGCACTGTAATCAAACCCACACAGTGGCTGATAGCAAAAAACAGGACATGGAACAAAGGAGGCAATGAAAGGAAGAGGGACTGATCCTGCCACTACACACTGTTCACAGGCAGCAGGGCCCTGCTAAGTAGTGGACCTGGCTCTGTGCACATGTGTGCGAGAGTGTGAGAGAGAGAGAGCGCGTGTGAGTGTGTGTAATCCTGCGGTACACCTAAAGTATGCTGCTGTAAGGTGTTACCAATGGTTGGGTGTTAACCGATCTGTACCGCCTGATATGCTTTACTGATACACAAGCTAACACACACACACAGACACACGTACACACACACTCACAGGGCTACAAGTTGGGGTTTTTTTTGTACGCACTGGCTGTGCTGGGTGATAAATATTTACAGTGGGTGGCGGTGCATTCAGCATTTGTGTCACGCCTGCCTAATCATGCACAGCATGTAAACACACACTTGATTATTTTCGCACTGAATATTTAGGTTAATGAGAAGTCACTGAACATGAGTTGGTTCCACTCCTACCACCCGACACTCAAGTGCATTACAGTGGTGTGAGAGAGACGGGAGAGTAAAAACAAACAAAAACAGCTTGAGAAAAAGACTAACCTTTACAGAAGCAAGAATGCAGCTCAATTTCTGTTGACGCATCCTCTGCATTTTGCTTCCGGAAGCTAAAAAGGGGAGTATGGCTGGGTATTCTGCAAAGAGAGGGTCAAGAAAAAAGGACACGTGTATAATGGGTAGAAAAGCAGCTTCAGGCCTGACCTGTTGGCCCTCTTCTTTTATGGTTTTGATAGTAAAAGACCAAAGCCATTTTATTCAAATATATGTATTAATAGTGATTCTCCATTTGTGTGCACAAATGTACAGTCTTGGCTAATATATCTCAAAAGAAATTTATACGCTACAATAAAGGATTTAAATTATGTATTTCAAATTGAGCAAAGGACTGAAATGAGAATTAGAGATGCATTCTTTAGAGTGAACCAAACACTAAACCTTACCTTGACAGGACGGCAAGACCTCATTCGATCAGCTTCTGTCTCAAAGTTTTTAGGCCTGTGGCTGCGGTGAACACCCCCAGTGAAAGCTTTATGTCTATCTGCTGGCATATAAATTTGCAGCAACAACCTTGGGAAGCCCCGTGTGGTCTAACCTTCACTGGCTACTCCCACTTTTCCCACCATCGCATTAGTCTCTGCTTCTATTCAAAGTCATTGTCACCAAGCAGGAAGAGGAGACCAGGGTTTGCTGATCGCAGGCAGGTGGTGGTGGGGGGGGCAAGTCAATTAAATGAATACAAATCGGGTGATCAACCTGTCACAGAGTGCTGGACTGCTGACTTCGAGGACTTAACTCCCTTCATTATTTTTGCATGCCGCATTCAGTTTACAGAGCCGAAAGACAGCGGAGAAGCAGAGAGGCCGTTAACTTTATCAGTGAGAGGAGTGTGGCCCGAGGCAGAGCCCACCTGTTTGTTTATAACCTGCTTTATGTTTGTTCTTTACTGCTACAGAGCCTCAGGTCGGTTGCTTACACCAAACAGAATCCACCATGTTATATAAAAGAGCGGAGATGGGCTGTCCTGTTGCAGAATTCCCAACAAAATGTGATTTGTGCACGTCCTTTTTGCCCCACAGGTTTGACACTGTGCATGTTTGATAGTACATGATTGAAGATTAATTAAAGGTGAAGTAGGCAGTTTGGGGAAATAGCTTAAAGCATTTAATAAAAGTCAAATAGTGTCTTGTTAGTTCTAGATTTTCTCATTTCAAGCCCGGAGGAGAGGTTCATAAGAGTGAAGTTAGACCTGTGACATCTGGACATATATTGTTTGGAAAATGATGTGAATAAGCTGCGGTGCATGCACAAGTGACTGTGTGTATGCATGTGGAAATGTGTTTGCCTGGGTTAAATGTGCATATACCCCACAGAGAGAAAAAGAATACAAAGTATCGTGCATAAATGCGTATCGTGGGTGTAGGTGTCTAAGTGTGTGTGTGACTGTGTGAGGTCTCACTCTTGTGGTCTTGATTTTGTTCCCAGAGGAGCACATCCATCCGGAGTTGTCAGGCAGCGTCTTACACTCTTCTCCCTCCAGACAAGGCTCCATCTCACACCACCATTTCCCAATTACAATGGACGCTGGGGAAGATGAGCACAGATAGAGAACGAAAACCGGTTAGGTTATCACACAGGCACATTGTGCATCTACACACATTAACATATGTATGCACCCCTGCAACAGACCCCAGCTACAATACTGATAATACCAAGGACAGAAGAGTCAGAGGAGAATGATGTAATACTAACGTGATGTGTACAATGTATGAGCCACAAACTCGGAAAAAAAACAAACATGCGAACAAAAAAGACCGGGTAAGTAGGATAACAAATAAAAACAATGAAAATATAAATAAATATAACTATATATAATATACAATATGATAATAATAATGTGAAAAAAACAAGCAAAAAAAACAGGGCAACCAGGAATTAAAAGGTAGGCTTAGTCCTTTCAAAAAGTTTAATAAATGCAGGAATCTCTGTCAGACATACATGTGCACACAATACTCATGCAGTGTACAGTGTGCACACATATACAAAAGCGCCCACGCAGTTTGTTCTGACTATCTCCAGCGTTCTGGCCTCAGAGCAACTGTATCATTGCTGCATGGGTACTTTAGCTGTTGACAATAATGTCTTATATCAACAGAAATTAATCATTATTTGGTTTTGATATAGCTACATTGCATGTAGGGGAGCAATCTCATTTTTAATCAAAACTAATTGCCTCTCATTAACATCGACCAAATCCTTCCTCCAGCTATCTGACAAAAACAAATATGTTCTCATCTTCTCACCAAGATCTCCCTCCTTCCCCTCTCCTCTCTCTGCGCATGTCTGTGTGTGTATGTTTGTGTGTGCCTCTGCTGAAGTACAAAAATATCTAACATACATTACATGATAGCGAAAAACACCCTTTAGGATTTGTAATTTACACCCTTAGAAATCTTTTGCGCAGCGCATAGAAGGTAAATGTATAAATAGACAAGATCATTATCTCGCCACACTCCTTATGTTCAATAACTCAGGTGAGGAAATGTGTTCCCACACTCTCCCATGTCCACCAGTAAGAAATGTAATGAAAATGAACACTGGCATTACTCATAGGAATACTTGTGTCAAACAAACTAGTTATCTTTTTCCAGGTTTTTCGCATTAAAAGAGAAATAAATCTTATCTGTTTGAGTTTATTTGCAAGAAAGTGGCATGTATCTAATTCAGGTATTAACAATGCTGTGTGAAAAAAAAACAACTTTTGTTTTTCACACTCCATCATGTGAGGTTTATGACACCTGATGTGTCAAGGATCTAAGCATTTTTTTCCCACATGATTGCTTTTCTCCTCACAGACTTAAACTAGGCAGTATATTTACTTAAAAGAACAGGTGACTTTCCTTCCATCACTTTGACACTTTGACACGAAAAAAAGTGAAGGTGATACAAGAGGGTTAAAGCTCTTGGTTGAAGCTCCAGCAACACTACTTTCTCCAAACCTGTTTTTTTTTTTACACTGTTCAGGGAAAAAAAAAATCCCCTACAGTGTTGTTGCCAAGGTTACAGACGAACCGCCAATCAACTGTGAGTGTGAACAACATGCCGTCTCCAACTGATGGAGGAATAGGGTGGAGGTGCAGTTCCTCACACCACAGATCGAGCTATGGTTCTGTGCGAATGAACACACATACACACACACACCCAGACACACACACACATACACACACACACACACACACACACAAGGACAACACAAATGCACACCAATATATCCTCGAAAAGAACTGGACACAGTAACAAGCCACTGCTGTTCAGTGAACTTGCTGTGCTTCCTGACCTCCTCCTTTGCTTCTCTCTACATGAGCCCTCAGGAAACTGAATGCCAGAATGAGAGAATCCGTTCACAGGCTGAGAAGCTGCCTTTGGCTTCCCCCATGGCTGTTTACCTTATCCACTAATTACCACATATTGGTCCATCATCCACTGCACTCCCGCAACCTGCCCTTACCTCCTCGAGTCCTCATCCATAGGCTACATATGCATCTCACATCATTAATCTTGTTTACACGCGGCTTAGTGTTTTAGATGCGACGTCATAACTGTGCAGGAAGTCTGGTTAAGTGGCAAATTATGATGAGGTCTGAGAAGATGTGTGTAATCACTTCTACTGAGTGATGATAATATATCAGCAGTCTGCACAGATCCTACTTGCTTCAGAACTAGGGGAAATAGGGTTGTTTTTCATGATACCTCCAACCGAGAAGGGTTTTTATTCAACAGCATGACCTCAGAGTGTGTTTGCTACTGAACATGGAGACACCTGCAGAAGAAAAAAAAATCTGTTCCTTCAAACAGCGCTGCAGCCAAAGGAAAATATGGAAGAAAAGGGTCCCAGAGACACAGCGTGAGATTAAAAGCAGCCTCACACAAACTGCTAAAACCAGGCTTTGTATCAAAAGTTGAATGATATTTACTGTATGACTACAATAGCTCCAATCCTTCGTGCAAAATTACTAACGCATTTATTCATGAGGTCCAGAAAAATAATTTTATCACAAATGCCATTTTTATTTACTGCTATGATTATATACATTTATAAAATAACTGAACTGCCTCAATAACTGCCTCAGCTCCTGAGCTGTTATTGATCTATATTGGTCCTTTTGAATGCTTACATCTCCTATTGTTGTAAACATGTCCATGTTATCGAGTTTTATTAACTCAAGAAACTAAAGCATGAATGGTATATGCAAGTGTGATTAGCAAACGTTAACAACACGTTGTGGAGTCAAATCAGAGGAGAGATTGTGAGAGATTTTTTTTTGCTTACTTTTTCACCTTGTTTGCTTTGCTGTTTTGTGTTTCAGCATCGAAGGCCATCCCTGAGAATTTTGCTTCTCTTTCACTCAAGCTTTTTTTTGCGTGTCGAATGGGGAAATCCTGTGTGTGTGGATATTGAGATTAAATCACGTATAATCATTATCATCATTATCATAATCGCTATGAGGTTAAGGCTGGTTTCTAAGCCTTTGTTTGTGAAATCACAACTTGGAGGTCAGTCATGATGCTGTGTGCACCAGTGCTGCGGGGACATTATGCTTTATGACTTATTCTTTAAAACAAAGTATTTGCAGCACCAAAGATTCTTGATTTCTTCAATGGGATACACAGAGTAGATGTAGTTATAGAACTGGCAGTTCAGTTATTTGTAGAAAAGGACCAGACACAGATTCCAAGCACGATATTTTTATATATCCTAAAAATGCCCAGTGGCTTCTGGGAATTTCTTTAAGTCAAGAAAGGCAGCATGCATCGCAGCATGATGCATGGGACATCAATAAAGTTGCCTAATTACACCATTTTAAAGCTGTGGACTCTGTGGATTCACAAGTCTGCGCTTCAGCAGCCCTCATAATTCTTGCAGTGTGTTGCAGAATTTTTTAACTAGTGCAAGGCTGCAGGTCCTCTTTCACAAAGAGAGGGATAAAAAACACTTTAAAGTTATTAAAGTTGCTCTACAAGACAGAGCAGATGATGCGAAAAGTACACCATCTTTAAAAGTGTACTTTTGCACAACCCTAATTAATATCTTGACAGCTTCCCATCTTCTACTAACGCTTTAATGAGCACCAACAATGAACAACATCTTATAAATATTCATGTTGAGATTTGATCTTTGCCTTGGAAATCTATTTCAGTGTTACATGAAGAAGACAGGATGTCCGCTTAAGAAAACCTGACAACACACTGTACTGCAAGTGATACGTCTTGCCTGATGATCACAAGGATTTAAAAAGCCTGGTCTGGCCAAATGTGACCACACACACACACACACACACACACACACACACACACACACTGACAAACACACTTTTTTGTGTCTTCGGCTGTAACCAGGCTAGGACATCTAGCTCTGACCTTGACCACTGGAGATGAGCCATCCCTGGGCCAGGATCCATGCATCACTCTCTAGTGACCACTGACCTCAAACAGTCGTTTTACTGTAACTACTCCCTGTGCAGCCATCAGCACGGAGAGGGCAACCTTTGTTCCGACATCTGCAAACTTTACTCTTTACACTTTACTACTGGGGAGTGCGAGAAGAAGGGGGACTGACAACTGACCACTGTTGAAACCGCCACATTTGGATTGTCTATTAGATTTTCATCTCTTTACAAGTATAGAGCTTTCAAGGTGATTTAAAGCTCCAACACCAATTAACACAGTCCTCACATGTTACTATAAAGTAGCTGCTGTACACTGTCAGAGATGACAGATGGGCCTGGAATAATCAGCAAACAAGGACTGAAAGAGTGTTTGATTCAAGATGTTGGCTGTGTAGCAGACTGGAGTCTTTAGCTTTGATGGACAAACAACCGAGATTGGGACTTGAATTGATTGAAAAACATGAAGCAGTGGACCTTTTACAAGTGCATCTGTCAGATCACTGGTGAGCGAGCTGTGTGATGGATTGAACTCGCTGACACGTCCCTGCCAGGTAGCAGAGTGTTTGAACACCTTGACGGATGAGGAAGAGAATTGATTTCTGTCTGTGTCAAAATGTGAGTACGTGTCTGTGGGTGCGATGAATAGTTAATGTTGTTTTTTTTTTATTTCAACTTGAAGTGGCCCACATAACACTCTGTAGGCTTAAATTAATCATAGCATAAAACGATGGCTTCCCAATGATGTCAGCCACACCGTCTGTTTTGAGTGAGTCACTTTGTTGCCTTCATGCATGACGAGGAGGTGAACACAGTTTAAATTCTCGTGCCGTTTTGCTGGATTAAATTTACAGTTTGGGGCGTTGGATCGATGCATGGGATCACTGATTCATCCAGGTCATCTATCCCCACTACCACAAAATCCTTTGTCTCTTCCCCTTTGCGAGACCATCTTCCATAAGTGGTCTGTGAGCACGCTGATTACTCAGAAATTAAACACACAAAATAGCCAATCAATCAGTCATTCAATCACTGGTGCACACAAGCAAAACAGAGTTTGGGAAAAGAGCTTGATTAAAAAAAAACCTTTCTGTCTTAATGAGACAGGGGTATGAGAGCAAGTACTGTGCAACAGCAGTAAAGTATCGAAAGGGTCACAGGAGCATGAAGTAAATGAAGCAAGTGTATAATTACAGCGGGACTGAGCCTTAGACCCCTGAACTCGAGGTCATCTTCACTGAGTCATTATTCTGCATTAATCTTTGCTCCTTATCAGAAAAAAGACGGGGGTTTGATTAGCTATTCAGAAAATATCGTTTGGCTTTCTAATCACACAGTTATTCTGAATTTCTAATGGGCTCACAGCCACCAGTGGGACTTGAAGAAGAATTCCTGAGGTTTGTTTGATTACTTTCAGTATGGATTTTCAATTCAAATTGAATCCTTGAATCTGTATGAGTTTCTGACTTTGCATGACCCCAGATTCAGATAATATTGGAAGATATAGCTCCGCATACCAACATCATTTATAAAGGATGTTTGTGTGATAATAACTCTTACTGCAGTCAAAACTACATAGCAGGTTAAGGTTTCGTTAGGTGCTGAGTTGTTTTGAGTGCACTTATGTGCTTTGTGTCTATGGACCTACAGTGTGTATTGCGTGTCCAGTTGTGTGAGTAGGAGTATGAGTGTGTGCTATTAATTATTGTTTATTTCCTTTTCATTATATGAGAACAAAAAAAAGAAAGAAAATGCATCTCCCACTCAGCTGACATGGATCTACCGTATGTTTCTTTGCTTCTCCCAGAGCACAACTAAAGACTTTGTACTCCAGTAGTGAGAGCAAAAAGGAAATAATGATGTCGCTTGAAAAGGAAAAGGAAGCGTCAAAAATACAGGAAGAGAGAAACATGTAAAGCGTTTCAACAGTAACTTGGGGTCAGATGCTCTTCTGGAAGGTGAAAGGTTGAGAGTTTAATCACATCCTCACTGCTGTCAGAGCTCAGTGGGATATGTGACAAATATGGAGGGGAAAACCTGCTTCACGATCATTAGCTTCAAATTTCCCAAAGACACAAACATCTTTGACCTAGGAGGGATTTTACTGCTTGCTAGTCTCACCTTATTCCTGATTTGTGTGTGTTTGTCAGGAAGAGAAAGGAGTTACTGTTTTCTTTTGTTCATTATAATGGGCTCCTTCTACCTATCCCCTTAGGAAGTGTCAGCTGCAAGTTTGCATCTTGCAGGTGCAGTAACTATGAAGCAAAATAAGAGCTGTGACCAGAGTGTGTTGGTGGAGATTTTATACTTGGTAGGTGAGACATGCTTGGGTGACTTTAGTTTGCTATCAAAGTAAACTATGTAGCCCAACACATAATGAGGTGTGTATGCTTTATCTATTTTTTTGTAACAGTGAAGAAATGTGCACAAATCCTGCTAAACCCAAAACCTAAACCATGCTGTCGAAGGAAAAACACTAATTGTGCTTGTGACTCCAGTTGCACCAAAACAAAAAAGGAAAGTGAGAATCCTGCTAAATGAAACAAAATACTATGGAAATATTACGATACAAGACTGAGGAAAAAGTAACAAAAACATAGATAAACAAACAAATAAAAACCCAACTCACATTCATATTTATCACTTTTTGAAAATTTTGAACGTTAATCTGTAATTGTGCACTTGAGAAAGTTGAGAGACTGACTTTTTGGAGACAAACTACAATTTGCTCCAGCTTCCTTCTGATCCCCTGATTGCATCTGTTTGACCAGTAATGTGTGTGCAAGAACTGCAGCGTGTCTTGTCCCTCCCCTCAAGTAGCATCCATGTGTCTCCCCCCCTGGATGTATCTCAAATGTACCATGACAACCTGTCATGCTCAGCTATTCGCGCCTGCAGCCAAACAGAAGGGTTCATTCCCCATCAGTGATCAGCGGCGAGCGGGCATCTGCGTGCATCCCTCGACGAAAGAGTTTACCACTGCAGCAGCTACATGACAACATAAAGTGGTAGCATATATGTATGTGCTCTGGCATCTGCATGCATGTGTTGATAAATGAGTGTGTGTGTGTGTGTGTCAAAGTGTGTCAAAGTGTGTGTGTGTGTGTGGTTGTGCGTGTGCCTCTCCACACTGTGGCTGAGGGCTTACATGCCTCATACTCTGGGATAAAGGCAGTGGTGCAGTGATGAGCGCCTAATCTGACTGCATGTGATCTGTCCGGCGAGGCTGGAGAGATACTGTATGAGCGCTTGACTTGTTAAAAGGGATGTTCTTCACTAAGAGCCTCGCTGGCCCTGACATAACTGGGACATAGTTCTCCATGTCAAAGCTAATAATCAATTCCCACCACAGGGATAATCTGACAGCAGACCCCCACTGTGCACAACGCCTCCAAACGCAAGCAGTCGTCACATCCCCAAATATTAATAACAACTCAAACAGTCACCAATAGCAACTGAAATAACCTCATGTGGCCCGATATATGAGGTAGTAAACACTCAACAATGAGACTGATCTTCACTGTGTGCTTTGATGCTGTAGTTTGACGCTAATGACCTATAATACAGCACATCAGGGAGACTGTCTGTTTCAGAAAATTCGGTCAAAGATAAAGGAGCTCCAAGCTCATATGTGTGTCCGAACTGAATGACCTCTGAAGATACATGTATATATATATATATATATATATATATATATATATATATATACACACACACACACACACACACACACACACACACACACACACATATACAGAGACACACATACATTTGGGGACATAACCTGTGTATGGTACAGTGGTGCCAGGTGTCCCCAGGGGGTGGTGAGATGAGCCGGGCTGTGGCCTCGTTCCTCATCTCGACGGTACATTAATAACTCCGGGACCCGGGGAGGAAGCCCCATCTGGGCCAGGCCAGCATGCCGCCAAAGGGACAGACCACTGACTCCACAAGTCTATAATCCCTCACAGAGCGCAACGGCAGCCTGCAGGGCCCCGGTGACAAACACTCTCAGGTGTAGCTTTCATAGATAATCAAAACCCTTGAAGAGGGTGCCCCTAAACCCCTCCTCACTCAACCCTTCACACACTTGTGTCCATTTAATTCCACGATTACACAAAAAGATCCTTTAATTAAAAGCTTTGTTCGCAACGCGTGACACTTGTGACTACAAATGAACTGCTATGAATAATCACATAATTATTTCGTCTGCCCTTCAGCCCTTATCCCATGGTGGTTTCAGTGCTAAATAAATAACAAACAGCCATATTTACTTTCAAGCAGGTGAAAATAATCCAAGAAAGCAGACAAAGGCTATGGATGAAGGAGGAAAGTGACAAGGATGTGCAGTCACCTTAACTCTTTCAGCATGGTGCCAGTGTTCGATACTGTGGCCTGCTGCTCAGTGACTTGTCATTTCCATTTTTATTATGATTCACTCTATAGGTGTCTGTTAATCAATACACCAACAGCAAGGATGCTCTCTCTGCAGCAGCCTGAGGCTGGAAGGCATAAAATGCTAAGAGTCTCACCTACTGCTCCATCTCCATTCATCTGTGTAGAGCTATCTATGTGTCCTTCACTTCACTTGTACATTTGTGTGCTCAACAGCTACTGGCAGTTTTTAGAATTCTCCATCCCCAATTTTTATTATTTCATGGTTTTCATCTTAAGAGCTGAGGTCCAGTGTCTTTTTCTTTCTTTTGTAAAAGTGATGTCGTAACCCAGTAAGACTTTCAGAAATTGTCAGGTCTGTCTCTGCTATGCTTAAGAAAAAGACATAAAAGCCTCGTCTGCTGCGTGTTGTAGATGACACAGTGTCTGGATGTGTCTGGTTGCTGCACAAGGACTAGACGCTGTTAAATGAGCTGTATTCCAAGGTCAAGGACTCCAACCACAGATTACACCAGTGTTTTGTGGACAAATAGGCTGCAGGACTAAAAATTCAGCTGGCCACTAAGAAGTTTTAGAAATTTGGATAGTTTTTCATCACAAGGAACTCATTTCATGTTGTCCTTCGCTCATCTCTAATTCATGTTCTTGGATCTTCTTGACTGTCAGCTGTGGCTAACCAACCCTCTGAAACATACTGAGCGGGCCTGTCTGGCCCTTCGTGTAACATCTCTCATAATGAAGATACTTCAGTGTCGTTTCTTTGCGAGAGGGCAGTCAAAGAGATGACTTTGATC
The DNA here is from genome assembly GCA_029224185.1 of Karalla daura. Lineage (NCBI taxonomy): Eukaryota > Metazoa > Chordata > Actinopteri > Chaetodontiformes > Leiognathidae > Karalla > Karalla daura. The sequence goes on from CM055188.1 coordinate 21,498,643, forward strand.
TCTGCTGAAGGTGGGGGTGAAAGTATCAAGACTGAGTAGCAATAAATGAGCTCTGTGAAGTGTGTGTGTATGCGTGTGTGTGTGTGTGGTGGTGTGGGGGGGTTCACAGTTCTGTCCCAGTAGACTTGTGACTTCCTGTCGGCTTTTTCTCCCCCCACGGATCTGCCTCTGCCTGATTGTTTTTCTCAGCTGAGGTAATTCAGGTGCACTAGCCTGGAGCTTCCCTGACTTGTTTTTATTATTCATTTCCATCAGTCTGAGCTGCCTTTGGCAATGTGATCTGCAACGTGCTCCCTACTCAGGTGTTCAACAGCCCAAGTGGTTCATCTCCCATGATGCCCAGCAGCAAAGCACTACTGGGTCGTTAATGGTTCAGTGTATTTTCATTTTTTAGAGAATCTCCGAGATGTGCATTAGAGTGTAAAAATAGTGGTAATTTTGAAATAATGCATTCATTGTGGTACTTAAGCACGACTGTTACCCAAGTATTGCCTTTTTTTAACCATATTTATTTGTATTTTTATTCCCCCAGGACATACATAGAGATATGGTTGCCAGATGTGTTACCATTTTACATTATGACAAAAAATAAAATGAAAATAAAATTAAATGAAAACATATAATGTTAGATAACAACAGTATGTGCCCTATGAGGTATTATTAAAAGCTGGAACAATAATGGACAGTATAAAAATACTGCATCTTTTTTTCATTATGAGTATTAGCAATATAATAATATATTATTCAGAAACAGGCCATTCTGCATAATGTGTCCATTATGAGTTCATTTTTTTTCCTCTACTGCACGGAAAACATCATCTGTCTTTGAAATCTGATGTTCATTTCTGTCACAAAAGCTACAGTCAAACAGGATGAGTCACTAAGAAATATCTTATGTAATAATTCAATAATGCATGTACAGTCAAAGTAAATTCATAAGTGACTGAATTCAGTAGAAATGTTTCGTGCTCACATGCAACACTTTCTTTTTTTCACAATGACTTGTTCTATGCACTTGCTGCAGCATTTTTAGAATTGTATTCTGGTTTACTGTTATATAAGTGGAATAACTATTATTTATCAATTTCGATATTTTTGATAAAATATCTCCTGGCAGTTTTTTGAATGACAGCAGCATTTCTTCTTATAATAATTTTCTCATGTTGAAACTTAAAATATAAAAACATCTCAACTGGCATAAAGCGCAAACTTATATTTAAAAAAAATCAACATAAAAGATGTTTATTTTTCTTATCCAATAACAATGTCCTGATAATGTCTGTGGACGGCTCTTGCATTGTATGGAGAGCATTATGGAAAGACTGTAATTATATTGAATTAAGACTGTGGAAGGTTTGACGACAAAATTGCAACATGCTGGGTCAGTGATGTATTTTGGTATCAGCAAAAAATACAGAATGTAAAATGAGTTTCTCACCATCCACACAGGAGGGTTTGTTGCGTGTAGTCCCGGCCACCTTCCCTGGTAAACAGGAGCACTTGACTGTCTGAGATCGCTCCTCAATACGGTTTTTGTTGCAGCATCGGTGGGCAGCAATCACTTCACATGTGCCTCCCTCTGTAAGACAGACACAGACACAAAGGTCAGTACATGGCACGGATGCATCCCTTGGAAGTCAGTGTAAAATATCCAAGTAAGGAACAATGATGTCGATGAGACAATGACAGCTTAGGCACACCTGCGGGTCTCACATGGCATCATGTCAGGCACGCAGCAGTACAATCACTGGGCATTTTCACTGTAAGTATGTGTAACAAATTGGCCCTCTAGGCATCTCAATTATGTCATCTAATTGCCTCTCACTCCATGATGGCCGTCCTCGCTCCATACCAATCAGTCCCTGTTGAAGATCGCGTAACATACTCATTATGCATTAATGTGCCTGGCTTCGAATCATTTTCCTTACGTTGTCAATATGATTAAGATGGCGTGGATTTCTTTTGTCAATTCTTCTCCAGTGAGCAGCTGCCAATCAGAGCCTTCAGCAATAGACAGAAGTAGCTGACACCTCTGAGTCCTGTTACTGACTGTCATAACAATCCTAGGCTACACTACACTAAAGCATTAACTCCAATGCATAGGTGACATCAATCAGTGCAAACACCGTACAATGGGTCCCAGCCTGACAAAGGAGGATGTCAAACAAATGCTGTGAAAAGAGAAAGGGATATGTGCCGTTGGCGTTACTGGGTCAAAATAACAATAGGGAGGAATGCCCACGGGAGGTTGAGAGGGGTGATGGAGCTGAGGGACATCCTAAAATGAGTGAGACAGGCAGCGAGCAAGAGCTAGGGGACAAGGTGTGTCTGGCTGCCAGGGAATGGCCGTGCCAGTGAGTAATGAGGGAGCCACTGGAAGTGCCCCCTTCACACAATTATAAAGCGTGGGGCTAATGCAGCCAGCGGAGCTGCAGGAGAGAGGCCCTCCATCACCGCTCTCCCCTTTCCTTACGCCGCAGGAAAAACTCTTTATCTTCCCCTGACAGCCCCTGCAACAGACACCAGCATCCAACAATTAAACTGGAGCCCATCCACGGACAGAGGAGGAAAGAGGGAAGGAGAGGAGAGGAAAGGAGAACAGAGGAGAAGGGGAGAGAAGAGAAAGAAGAAAAAAGGAGATGATAACAGAAGAGTTGGGCTGATCCCATCCTGCCCACATAACAGATCAAGAGCAAGAAAAGCGAGCACAAACAAATGCCACATTCCATCTTGTTTGTGTATTATTTCACACGGCCGTACCAAGTTTTAAGGAGAACATCCTGCTGCGGTGAGAAGATGCATTTGCCTCCACTGGCATGACAACAACCAGTGTGTGCTTCTCTAGCTGGGTGGCTGTGCAAATGTTTGAAATGGCTCGGATCATGAATTACGGAACTGAGCTCCCAGCAGCCTCGACAAGTTTGGCAACAGTTTTCTTCTCCCATTCCCATCAATGTCTGCCATGGCCAGACCAAAGGCCGCCGAGTCCTGGATTAAAAGGCAAACATTTGCAGTCCTGCTGGACCGTGCTGTCGTGCAGTATTAATGTCACTCTCTCAGCGCTTGTTGTTAGATATTTCTGGGCAGGAGGAGGCAGAACACAGACTATAAAAGTGAGGAGAAAAATCCCTTGAGTGTGCTAAAACCCCAAACCCTACAATGTGTTGGCTTGTTGAATATTTTACTGACAGCTTCCTGACCTGCAGACTTGCTTTCAAGTCAAAGCAGATCTCTGAATAAGTGAGGACTCTATGTTGCATCACAGAATACTGAGTTGAGTTGAATCCCCTAAGCTTGCTCTAGTGGTTTATTTCCAGGTTAGCACTATAGTGGTGTAGCTAATATCCATCTTACAAGGGATAGCAAGAGGACATTCCCCATCGTATTCATGCCACTTGTTTGAATGCGATGCAAGTTCTGTGATTTTTGACTACATAAATCTACATAAAAAAAATAAAAATCTCAAAACCCAACAGGTTGCTCACAAAAGGTGTGATAACCAAAACAGCAATTTAAATTAATACATTTCATAAAAAATAAAAATAAATAAATAAATAAAAAACAAAAACAAAATAAAACATTGCCAGGATACAGAGGGAGATTTATGTCTCAGACATTTAAAAAAGTTAACTTCAACAAAATGAAAGCAGTGATAACCTTGAGAAAGGCAAGCAAACACTCACTTGCTGCAAGTTGACTTTCTGCTTCCTCGGATGATTTACTGTACCAAACTATAATATGATTTATTGGACTTGAACTTGAGGTACAAATGTTAACATTTATTTTCAGTCTCAAAATCAAAAACCAGTTCTTTCATAGTGGGACACTGTTGTATCTGTCCTGTGTCTCTCTGCACTTTCAAGCACTTGCTGTGAATTCTTCTTCTGAAGAGTCTATTATTTAGATCATTATGATGATTATTGTAATTATTGCTGCCATCAGAATTCAGTAGTGGCACACACATACACAGGTTAAACACATGCCTACGTGCATGTGAGCCATCGAGTGAGGTCCAGCCATCAGCCAGGTGGACATTAGCCGCGATCACTATGAACCATCTGGTCTGTGGAGGAGAGAGCGGAGTAAATGGCTTCACGATGACTCTACTGGGCCAGGCACGAGAGCCACTTAGACGACAAATGGCCACTTGGACTCGACATAATCCCATTCAGGTAGTTGCGGGGATAAATGACCATCCATTATCTGGGTCTGAGGATGTGTATGTGAGTATGTGTGTGCCCATGTCTGTCTGTATATGTATTTTACACAGATGGTATTTGGTGGATGTTTCATTATGCATGTATTTACTGCTGAAATGGTCCAGTGCAGCACAGTAAATCTAGATTCGGACCGTGAAAGATGCAGTCTTTGCAGCCCATCAGGCAGCTGAAGGGGTTAAACCAACCTGCTAAGATGGAGTGGGTGGCTGTGCACTCTAGCCTTTGGTGAGAGGAGGTGAAGGGCATCGATGGGACCACGGACTGGTCATTTTTCTCTTGCCGACCCACAGTGACAGCAGCCATTAAATGACTGGATGAGGTGATTATGTTTAAGGAAATCAATGCTTCATTGTTTTCAGCTTAGCCCAACGGCCAATTAGGAGCTGTTAATGAGGTACGGTTGTAAAATGTGGAGATAGATAGGGGGAGAAGGAACAGGAGTTGAGAGTGGGGAAAAAGAGCTCCATTTCATGTGTAGGTATTTTCCACAGTGTGCTCAGCATTTTGTGGACTGAAGAAATTTACACATGCTAAGCAGGCTCACAGTTTTGCCCAAATACTTAACTTTCTTCACGTACACATGCAATAAATGCATTCTATTGGCTGTAATATAAGATGGCATATTTCTCTGGAAAACATTTTTAAAAGGGGCACGCTTTCTTTCACATTCAAGGACTGAACTGTTTCACACAGATGACATCAGACACTCGTTTTGAACTGAGTGTTGCTCTAATGCTGTTTTCACACGAAAGAGTGTCACCAGGAAATGAGGAAAGTTGGGAACTGTGTGGTCTCAAAGTTGCAATGTTTTGTCCATTCACAGCGTGACTTTTACATTTAGGCAAACTCCAGTATTTTGTTGAATAAATTCAGCTTCTAAAGACAGTGATGATTATTTCTTAGCATTAACTCAAGATTGCAGTAACAAACCACTGATGGTAGTACCAAAGACTCACAGGTTGCTTCCAAAAGGTGTGATAACCAAAACTCAAATTAAAACAAATATATGTGATAAAAAAAAAATCAAACCAACAAAAAAAGGAAACCAACACCAAAATAAACACTGCCAGAATGCAGAGGCAAATTTATGTCTCAGATATTCAAAAAAGTTAACTTCAACAAAATGAAAGCAGTGATAACCTTGAGAAAAGCATGCAAACACTGACTTGCTCCACACTGATTTTTTGCTTTCTCAGATGATTTACTGTACCAAAATATATCATGATTTATCGAACTTGAACTTGAGGTACAAATGTTAACATTTTTTATATAATACCAAAAGCAAAACCTGTTCTTTATCGCGGGACACTGTTATAACTGTCCTGTGTCTCTCGGCACTTTAAAGCACTTGATGAATTCTTCTGAAGAGAGTCACCAGTGTTAAGAATGGTGAGGTCTCAAAGTTGTAATGTTATGTCCATTTACAGAGTGACTTTTAGAGTAAGGCAAACTCCACAGTGTTTTGTTAGCTGAGTTCAGCTTCTAAAGGCTTGTGATCTGCTGCCACAGAGAGACGGGTCACCAAGAGTGACAAGAGAGAAGTGATGATTATTTCTGAGCATAAACTCAAGGTCGCAGTAACAAACCACTGACAGTTTACTCAACCAAAGACTCACTGAAGTGAAAGCAGCAGCTTCTTTTTATCTCCTGAATGACAAAGAACGCACTCTACTGGCAACTCATTTCCTTCTGATCTCGGAACATCTGGCAGATTCTTTGACATTAGGCAGGTACACATTGTGACAATAAAACAAAACAATGGAAAAAAAACACCGAAAAAAAATGCCCTTCCCTTCTGGCTCGGCGTCAGAATCAACAACTACGACTGCGAGCGACCAGGAGAAGCCAGGAGCAGACATCACTGGCTCACCACCAACAGGCATTTTTGTCACCTCCTTCCTCCCCAGCTCTGTGCTCTCACACGACTTCTTTCACAGCTACAGTTATTAAGTAATGACATATGGCCGAGGGAAGGAACACAGCAGCCGGGGAAACTTAAGCCTCTCAAGGACTCGTCATAACAACTTAATCAGTGCCCACTTGGGTGAAAATGAGCTGTTTCTGTCTGCATGCTGAAGTGGCTGTTTTGTTTTGCAAGACAGGCAGGCACAGTCCATCCTTCTTTACAGCTTTTCCTTTTCTAAGGGCTTGTTGTTGCTCCACAGTGCTACTGTGTGATGGACAGCTATCCACTGGCAAAGTGCTCTTAATTGTCAACACACATCTCGGGAGGTGGATGAATTACAGATCTCATTGCCTTAATTTTAAACTGTGAAGGAATAGAGACATGTCTTGAGCTAAGAAGTGTAAATCTGCCATTTAATCTATGATGCAGAGCAAAAAGTACCCTTTCAATTATTTCTGAAAACAATCTACATTTGGACTACAAGCTGAGACTCTTACAGTAGCTACATACATTTTCCAAGTGAACAGAGTTACTTTGTATTCCATGCCAAGTTTTTTTTCATAAACTTTTCTGTCTGTGAAAACAGTAGAGATTTACCCCTTTATGAAATGCAATCAGCAATTTTAAACATGGTGACAATTGAATCTGATAGAAAAGTTGTCAGATTTGTCAAACATAAAAAAAAATAATAATAAAAAGTTATATTCTGTTTCTTTGAGGCTCTGTGTTTGTCAGACAGGAGAAATGTGTGTGGTGGTGTTGGTGTGGGATTAATGATCCGTTTCAAGAAGCAAAGGCATCAAAGTGGCTGTGGGCCAGCTGTCCCACTGCATATATGTTTAATGCTGCTCATTAGGATTTAGCTTTTCATTACTTAAACATCAAGTCAGAACTTCATGAACACTCCCCCTGATTAGTTAGGATAATGTTTAAACACGCTACAAAGCACTGTCGAGTGGATTCCAATTCGAGGCCTTAGAGGCTGCGCCAGATAACAAGTTTTCATGTCCTTCCTTTTGGCAACTGATACAGTTTATATATTTTATCTGGAATTGCACAACTCTCATTTACTGTTCAAATCCCACTCCTGTAACACAACCAGTTAATATGAAGCGTGTGTGAAGAGAAATTCCTGGGAGGAGCAGTATTAGAGCTGACTGATATATTTTCATGACTGTATAGCTGCTGCCTGAATCACACCTTGCAATATATGCAAGTTCATGTATTATGTGTGCCACTGACTGGAAGCGTAAACATGTGAACTGTATACACTGCAGGAAAGGGGAAGTCCTTTGCTGGTAATACAGTAGCATGACCAGACACCATTTGTCTATGGTTCGGAGACACGGTGATTCTCCTCTGTGTTGTTTCCCTTTAGCCTCTGAGAGCAAATCACCCTCTAAGGCTCCAGCCTCAGCCACTTGTTCTCCGTGTGAACTCCTTTCCCGGGGAGCTGACTCTCACTAATGAATAATAAAATGATAGCCTCAAGGAGGATAGCTACCAGAGGAGCTTGCACCATTCTCCACTAAACACATCTAAGGAAGTGGGAGGAATGCCAGCTTTGGGAGTTTTTACAGTGCAGACTGTCTCTGCCAATAACAAACAAATTAATCTCAGGCTTTGTTAACCTCTGTTTATCCCATCTACACACCTTTTGACCCGTGTGCTCCCGTGGCATTGGACGCTGGAGTGGATTCACCGTTTATCAGGTGCCCATCAGCCCCCTGTTGTGGTGATGTGTACGGTTTGCCTGACCCGAGCCAGTTTGAGGGCTTCAGGCTGGTTTCTCACTAACCCTCCTGTGGCCTGGATTTCACTTTCCTCCTGAGGCAGCATCACCCACAGTAACGGGAGTAGACAAACAAGTGGACATAGCAGCTATAGCAGCGCCTGAAGCTACCGCAAACCTAAGGGAGGGTGGGATGGAGGGAGGAGCAGAGAGGGAGAGAGGTAGGGGGAGAAAGGCAAAGCTCAAGCTGACTGACAGGAACCACTGACCCAGCTATACTGAAGTCACACGAATCAATGTTGTTTTTTTCCCCTCTGCTGGCATGGTTTATTTCTGAATCAGGCCAGAGTCTCACAGAATACTGAATACCACTCTACTACAGTGGGTCCATCTGACAGAAACCTGCTATGAATGAGTGTGATAAATGAGGAGAAAGTCAGGGAAAGATATAATCCCCAGTAGGAAAATCTTAGCATGCACTTTGCTATTTCACAGGTGTTCCTCACACAATGAAACATGAAAATAGGTTCCAGTTTCCTCAAAAGCAAAAAAAAAAAAAGTTTTACAGAGGATTGCACCATTGGTGGTAATAGTCTTGACATCTTTAACAGGTAATTCCATTAGTACAAATACGAGATGCAAGGTGCTGCTGGCCACGGCTCTGGTCGATTCTTAATCACCTGTATGGGTTTCCTCTCGTGTGCCTGTATGACTCCAATGCTCACATCTTTATGGTTATTAAAGTTAACGATTGCTGCGTGCCTCATTTACCAAGGCTCTATCAATACCAGTTCAGCACCATGAAATTACCCCAGTCCAGAGGGAGCAGCGTGACAAACTGGATTAAGAAGGGTTCTGTAATGCCCTGGCATATATAACTCTCCGTGTCATGGACTCAGCCTGCTATGAGGAGACCCTCTCCCAAGCCTCAGCCCAGTGAAGGGAGGGGCACTACAGGGGTGGCTGACACCCATTATAGCTTAAATGTCAATTCAAGCTTTTATTACCCACATGGTTGTTCAGAAGGGCAATGAAAACTAATGGCTGGCAGGTAAAAAACAACAACAAACAAAACCAAGAAAAGCAGAGCTTCTGTAAAAACATTAAAAGTTCTCAGAAGTTACCTTGGAGATGAATGAAAAAAAAAGAGAGGTGATTATGGTAAACATATGCAGGATGTAACCTACTTCCGTGGTTTTTCAGGTGTGAGGATAACTTTGTTGCATATTCTCTTATGCACATGGCAGTTATATTTTGTGCGGAGAAGGACTCCATTGCATTTTAAATGTGATGTCAACATAAAATCTTGCAGTAAAGAGAAGAAATGGCTTGTGTTGTTTCGCATCCCTCTCGTTTGCATTATTTCTAAGACTGTAGGGGATGATTCAAAAATAGTAAAGTGCAGCGAAAGAGACGCGGTTGCACAAGATTTACTAGATACTGTCATGGTCATATAAAGAGGCACATAAGATAAAGTCAGCTAACCTCTGTTTATGATATCTGACTTTATTTCTCTCTGTGCTACTCTTGCATCGTTACAAGGTGAATCAACCATTGCATGCAGGTGTAGACACACCTTCCTGTGTTTTACTGCACCCTGCAGTCCAGTTGGCGCTGCCTGACCTCTATCCAATGTCCATATGACACAGGTCACTGCTTGCTCTAAATGGGAGTCGGATGGTGAAATGAGAAACTAAATTGTCCATTCAAAATCAGAAAGACTGCCTTTTTGAATGGCACCATAGAGGAGCTTTCAAAATGTGACATTCTTTGGAAGAAAACTATTGAATGCTGTGAGCCCTGACAAATGGCCTGAATACAGCCTGCGCGTTTCACTTCACCTGAATTATGAATCAGACAGGGGGATCATTATTTTGTATTTAAAAGACGCGGAAATATTCTGTAAGTTAAAATTTGTTGAGTACAATACTTTAAAGCTTCTCGGTGGTCAAAGGTTTATTTTGAAATAATGCATTATCGAATGACAGAGTGAGGAAGAGTGTGAGCAGGGAGGGCTGTCTCAACTAGGGCTCACGTCATTGTGGGGCTTTAGCATGAGGGTCTGAAACGACATGCCCCCTCTAGGTTCAGTCCAGGCCTGCCTGGGTTACACACAATGCATTATTGAATATACATAATGCATAAGGAGACACTTAGCATCAAATTATGGTTGCATGCAAAAAATTCCCACAGTAGTGTATGTAGAGGAAAGGACACTTTGCTCTCATAAAAAAAAAAAAAAATAGAGAGAGAGAGAGGAGAAAAAAACCCGGCTCCTTTTCTGTAAACCCAGCAATCACAGAGTTTTGCATAGTTTTACATTACCAGGGTCCATATGCAATAAATGTTAATAGGCTCAAATCCCTCTCACTGGAATGTTTGCATGTTTTAATGCTGCCTTTTAGTATTAAGGCAGCTGGCTTCATCTCACCATGTGCCTGTTAATGCTGTCTCTTATTTATTCATTTATTCATTCATTTATTTATTTTATTGTAAACACTTGCATGCACAAACAGCATTTTAAATGCACTAGCACATATCCTGTACAAACACATGACTCCAGGCAGTCCGTGCAAATGTGGTTAGAAAACTGTGAAGACTCACCCCGTTTTGTCATGCAACTGCTTAAGTTGGAGCAGTCTCCTACACTTCATGTCCTGCATGTCAATAAAAATATCTTGAACTGACAAATATTAAAAATCTAATACATGTATTTGATGTCTGTATGCTGTTTAGGACAGTGTCATTGCCTGACATGGACATGACAAAGGGTTTTCCACTAAGTACCATATTAAAATGCATATCGACATTTGTGAGATGATAATTGTATGGCAGGGCATTGATCACTTTCCCCTGGAAAATCAATGTGCTAAACACTTAAGCTCTGTCTGACACTGCCGTGTACGGATGTCAGATGTGCCATTTGGTGGCTGACCTTGCTCTCAGTTGTAGTGAGGACAAGAGTGTGTTGTGGACTATGAAGAAGGCAGGGGCATGAAGCTGTCATAAAAAGCTATAATTCATCCTGACTGAAGACGTTTTACTTAAAATGATCAGGCAGCATTTTTTCATACCTGTCCATTAGATGATAGATTACACACACACACACAACACAATGCACTTACACACACACATACACACAGACATGCACACAGACATGTATGAATTGACATGAACAGAATTTAATTAAATAACTACTTTTTGGCATAGTGGAGCTGGATCTCTGATCCTGAATGTCTTTTTATTCTCTAAGATTATGCGAATCCATCAAAGCTCAAATATTTTGCAAAAACACTGTCACCAAGGCAGCCATGCTTTAATATCACTGTCTATATTAGGCTTTTATTTTCGAGCAGCATTGCTTAATGGCCACACTGGAATTTTAAAATTTGGAGTAATGTGATTTTTAAAACAAGGCATTTAAAATTTCTTGATAAACTACATTTTTTCATCTATTCATGTCCGTTCCGTATGTACTGGTGTGAACCTGTTAGTGTGCATTGCCAGATAAATATAAATAACACTATAAATAATATCCAGAAAATATTGATTGGTCTACATGTCTGTTGTAGTACATCTTGAGCCACCGTACACGATACTAATTTTTTTTTAACGAAAGAGAAACAAAAGTAGAGCTCATTGCCATATGTTCCCAAATTATGATTACATATAATTCTAGTCTAAGATAATTTACAGAAAGGAGCCTTTCATAGTAATTTTCACTATGCTCAGGAGTGATTCTTCCCTGAGAAAGCTAATTATCCTCTTTTAGGGACTGACTTGCTGACCAATCACAATGCAGAATAGAAATATGAAGCTATTGGAAATACAGCAGAATACACAGTATGCAACAGATTAAATAGGGGCCAAATAGACATTGTACAATGATAATCTATTTTTGTGTCACCACGCTCTCGAATAGGGTTTCAACCAATCTCTCCAGGTTTTACCTGTGGGAAAGAATCACAGCTATGACAAATGACTGTCAGCGAGACTAGGGATAGGTGGGGGGCAGATCGGAGGGGGGAAGAATGAGACGAGAAAGGGAGCGTGGTTATTTGCAGACTCTAAAATCGGAACAATATGAACTGGAACACAATTTGGCATCAGATTACTCACAGCGATATCCATCAAAACACACAATTCAGTCACTCAATATCATTACTGTCGGCTTGATAAGCTTTTAAGCTGGAGATAACATCTTGATGTGGTAACTCAAGTGGGACAAGAGTCTCAGTCTCATCTGTTTCTATTGTTGAGGCCACAACAGAGAAAAATGAACCGCGTAGCAGAGTGATGAGATGTGAGATGATTCACTGCAGAAATGATTGACGAGTTTATCATTAACAAGCCGCCATATGACATCTCTGCAGAGATGAAGACAACAACAAACTTTCACTTCTGACATCTCCTCAGATCAATACTTAAGTATTTATTAGTGTTTCAGATGAATCCAGTGTTTTGTCCGTGTGAAGGGATAACATTGCAGTCAAATGCTTTTAATTGTCCTTCGGTGTTTTGTCAAACACTTGAGGAGCTGACTGAATTGACTTGCAGGAAGGAGCAACAGTCTGAGAAGAAAAAGACCCAACTTTCACTCTTATTTTTTGTGACTGAGAGTGATTACTTCATCGCTCATTGCAATCTTCTGCCGAGAGGAATCAATCATGAATTGAAATATGCCATGATTCAGTCACAGAAACTATCCCCCGTCTACGAGATTAAATATCCGTCGTAATGAATGGCACCGGCTCGTGTACCCATTAATTATAAAGATTAGAATCATGACGCTATTTTGAACTCATGCCCAAGCTGAATTTCAAGGTCAGTCTCTCTTATGAGAGGACTTACTTGCCATGACACACAAACAGAATGGATAAAATGCTTAAAAAAACAGTCTTCCAGTTACTTTTGATTGCTTCAAACCTTGCCAATGAAAAGTCACAATGACAAAAGGACCAAATGATTGAATCTTTAGAGTCTTGTATCAACATTAACACTCAATATTCACATACGTTCAGCTTGGATCTTGCGGCATTATATCGCCTCATAGCTGTGAAAGCCTTAAGTAGAAATGAAATGAAAACCTGAATCTCCTCATCAGTCTTGCCTCTACATACCTGTAAATTTGATCTGTGCCACCAGGGCGGACTGTGAAATCATGTGGCTGCACATCAAAGTGTGACTGTACTCTGTGTGCATACTAATGCCAGAGCAGTGCATGCCCTGAGCTCTGAGATGGAGAGAAGGAAGGGAAGGGAAGAAAGAGGGAGCGAGAGAGAGAGAGAGGGGGAGAGGGAGAGAGAGAGGGAGAGAGAGAGAGAGAGAGAGAGAGAGAGAGAGAGAGAGAGAGAGAGAGATGGAGAGCAACCAGAGGAAATCTCTCTTCAAAGAAAAATACATTTATTGGAAAAACTGAATTGTGTTGACATTTTGTGAATATTTTATCCAGGAGAGAAAAAAAAATCAGCTACATAAAGGTCCACCTCAACTACTTTTTCCTGCTGATATCTACCTTTCATTGTACTTTTAAAAAATGCCCCATCCACCTTCCCTGTGCCCTTTACTCATCAATTTGGGAAGAAATATGACTGGTATGGTGCCAAAAGCAGCAGTCACCACGTGTATCGTCTTTATCCATCACATGCGCTGCATCATTTCCCTGGTCATTGCCTGTGTACTGGTGGTGCTCCAAGTCGTGACTGTGGGATCAGAGCTGGGAGATAAGTGATTGTCTTCTGGCAGAGAGACGAGCTGCCCTGACAGGCAATGAAGAAAGGACCCACAGCACAGCACTTCAGTCGAAGCTTTACCTATATTTCTCTCTGTTCTGTCTCCCTCCCGCCCTCCATCTATCCATCCATCTATCCATCTACCGATGTGTCCATCCATCCATCCATCGCTCTCCAAGGTAGGTCAAAAGAAAGATCCTGCTTGGCAGCTCATTCCTCACTCTGATGAAGCCGCTTGTTAGAGATTCATCTGCTCCTCTCTGTGACTCTCTTTCTCTCTCTCTTTTACAGACACACACACACATACACAGAAAGACAGACAGAGAACTATCTTTTACTTACACCTGTCTCAGAAAGTCTGTTCCTTTTCCTTATGCCTTGCCTTACCTTTCTTTCTCATGTCTGTCTCTCATTAACGACATACCTTACAACAGAGTGTGCAAGGGATGTATTGCAACTTACGGTGCCAAACTGTGGTGCGTTCAAAGCAGGCAGACCGCCCCGTGTGCAGGCTGTAATTACAGTACCTGAGGTCAGCAACCTGGGGTCACGGTAGGTCTGTGGCCCCACAGCTTGGCAATTGTTACAAGAAAAACATGCTTTTGCCCTAAAAAAAAGGCAGGCATAGAGAAGCGACACATGTCTATGACGCTGGAGAACAGGAAGAGGTGAGAAAAATGAAAAGTGATGTGCACACGCACATTGTACTTTCATAATGTAATTTACAAGTTACTGAATTTAAATTTGCTAAAACAAACAAGCAAAAAAGAAGTGCACAAGTGTGTGTTCATAAATGGCACCTAATGGACATACGCTGATTGTCTTTTGCTTGACACTGTTGCAAGGAGTTGTGCTTTTGATTAATTTCATCATGGGGTAATTTGTACATTAATTTTCACATCATTGCTCTGATCTGTCAACACCTATGCACTCTAAACAGGAGAAAACACAATAACAATATTTGCCAGCTGTTTCTCACACACAAATTAAATTAGAGCACAGCTCTCAAGGCTCTGCAACAGATGGTTGATCGAGAGGCAAGTAAATCCCCAGTAGTTACTGTTGTACGACACTCTAATGTTTATCTCTGCAGACTTTTCTAGAACAGCTCCATTATTTGTCTTTTCTCACAACTTATGGCATTTTGTCACAGCAAACTGCTTTTTGTTTCAACCAAACAGACTTGTGCAGCAGCACACAATGGCCACTTGTTTAAATTTGTTTTAAAAATCTCCTATCTTTCAGTCTCAGTGTTTCTGTGGCAGAAGAATCTGCCAACTCTATTCAAAATAGAAATGTCTTCAGAGCCGCCTGCTCTCTTTGGAGTTTCATTAATCACCTTCAAATTTGGCATGTGGCCTTCTGAGAATACTGCCCCTCTCCAGCAATGTCACAGGCAGAGCTTGGCACACTCTCTCTGGTCTCAACACCTCTGCTGGCACCAGCTGGAGGGCTCCGATAAGACGGACTACCAGGGTGAGACACAGAGATAGATGGCACAGCAGCACAGTATCTTCTACAGACCGACCGATGACAAGATGGCAAGACAACCACTGATATGCATTGGTTGCTGAACTGCAGATTCTTGTTAAGGTGGCTCGTATTTGTCATATGAGGTTTGGCCTTAAGTGCTATTGTCTCTAAATTATCAACTACTAAATACAATATTGCCAGTCTTTACAGAAATGATGGCCAAATCTGTGAATATAGGGCTGAAACTGTTATTTGAGTTCTGCAATGAAGATTAGTGATAAGACCAGTGGCCCTTTTTTTGTAGCAAGGCAGTGACTGGTCCCACATTTTGGCGTCATCTTGCCTGACCTTGAAATATACTTTGTCCTGCAGAGTGATATTTTGGTGCCAAGCAGCACTAAAGCAAAGAGTACAGATGAGGGTGAAGAAAAGTGCAGCAGTTTCCCTCTCGTGTATCTCCTGTGAGACTCTGTTATCTGGTTCAACTTGTTAATGTTAGATTTCATAGGTTTTAATTTAATTAATTAAATGGGCAAGTAATCTAAGTAAGTAAGTAAATTAATCCTAAAAGTAACCAATAGATTAATCTATAAAGAAAATAATCCTCAGATGCAGCCCTGTGAGAGCAGCAGATGAAAAGGATGAAAAGAGATGCAGGAACAGGAAGTCGGATAAAAAGACAGATGGAACAGGTTGCCAGCCAGCAAGCTCACCATACTGTTGTGTCTCCTCATATAACTCATCACAAGCCACGTCGCTTTTTTCTCCTTTCTTCATCAAGCCTTGGTCTTTCTCTCTTTCTGACCTTGTCACAACACTTAAATAAAACTTTTCACAGAGTACAGAGTTCAGCAAAAGTTTTCCATGGTATTTATTTGTGCCTCTTTTAGAAGGATAAACAGGAATATGGGCCAGCCCCACTGGAGCACCTGAAGACTTTAAAATCACGCAACTATTGATGCACAATCTGGCTGAAAAACTCTTTAATCATTATCACTAGCTCAGATCAAAACTTCAAGGCAACCATTTGATTTTTTTTCCTCACTTGTGTAATTAAACAGAGGAAGGGACATACTCTTCTTGCCGCACTGACAAAATGAGGAGCGACAACAGGGAGGCATGAAAAACCCTGAAACCTGCCATTGTGAAATCGCCTGTCAGCTCTCTGCTTAAACACCTTTCAACACATACCTCTTGTCATGCACTTTAGGAACACTGCGGCCTTGGAAGTGACACAACACTTTCTTATGAAAATGCATGCACAGTCACTGAAGGACAAAAATTTCTCAATCTAGTCAAGCAGACCTGCTATTGATCAGCATATCCACTTTAGTATGGCAGACCTTTGTAGGTAATGCAGTCCTCCTCACTTTACTTTGCAGTACCTCTGAGCCAAAGCTGTAAAATCAGAGCGGCCTGTCATATGATAAACCTCCTTACATTATGTTGGAAGGCATATGGATGAACTCATTAGGAATGCTTCTGTTCTTCAGCGCAAAGTGCTCGCTCCCAGCTTGGGGCCACTGACTACACTGTCCAGGTAATGAGCTGAATGGGTGACACCGCAGCCCTGGCTCGTCGCTACAGGGGACGCCCAGCTCCACAGAGGAGTCGTGGTCCATCAGCACACAGAGCGGCATGCAGCAAGGTGCGCTGCGCTGCCCCCACAGCAAAGCACCGTTCGCTTAGTGTTAATGAATCAATCAATTTCTCTCAGATAAATCACAGTGAGAGCCTTGCAACGGCCAACTGTCACCATGATGAATTCCTTCATTTCAAGTAATAAGCTGGCTGGGAAGTGATTTATCCCTTGTACGCAGGCGGTTATATACAGCAGTGGACAGAGGCGAGAGATACAAAATGAAGCGTAATATGTCATTGAAATATTTCTCATGCAGTCAGTGAATAAGGCTGAGCAGCAGGAAAAAAAAAACACTTAAGTCCCAAATCCAGTCAATACCAAAAGATTTCGCTCTGGTTGCAGCCGGTCAGGATATTCGGTTGAGTGGCTGGTCTTATGCTGTGCTAAGGGTTCCCTGAGCTGCTGTGGATCGAAACAATTTTTTGGACATTGCCGTATAGCTTGCTGACATTTGACATGAATTATGCACTAAGCCTTTTCCAGGCTCCTGTTCACCCTACTCCCTCTATTACACAATGAGAACAAGATAAGTGGGAGTAAGAACTACATTCTAATGCTATTGATTGCCCATGCACTGCCCTCGTTCCGGGCCAAGATTAAGAGCTGTTGTGATTTTTATTTATTTATTTTTTATTTTTTTAATGCAGACTCTCTGGATAAGTAGGGGCCACTGCATGCTAATCAATCTAAACCACTCCTGAGCTCAAAGTATCACACTTAACAATCCCCTCCCAGTTTGTGTATAAGGGATTGATGTGCGTGTTTGGTTTTGTGCTGATTCCAGCTAAGTGATGCCATTACAATCTGTCAATTGACCCAGAAACCTCATTACACTATAACAGAAGAGTAAACATAACAAACATGTATCAGTGAGCATCATCCGAACTTACTGATGTTTCATACTCTTTCTCTCACAGCTTATACTGTACTACTTTGGTTATGTCATCTATTTCAAGTAGTCTGTGAAGCAAAACATGACTAAGGCAATCAAGTCTTGAAAAAGAGTAGAATCAAATAGACAGCGCTCGGGAATGGGGAAAATGAAATGACTTCAGGGGAATTTGAGTGAGCACTATCATGGATAATTCTGTATGAATAAAACGTCTACATCCATAATCATTCATCATATTTATATTAACATTACTAAAAGATTTATACTAACCAAATTCCACTGATGATTCCATTTGTGGAAATAGGAACAGGCTCTCAGCATTTTTCTCTCAGTTTCACATATCAAACTATCCCCTATTTTAATTTATGACTCATTAGGAATATATAATAGCGGAAGTAATAATACTATTTCACAGTTTTTTCTGCAGAGTGGGATAATTGGGACTGAGACATTAGGTAGCAAGTGGTCAGTAAATGAAAATAATATTACATGGTGAACAGCACTTTCAAAAGATGGTCCAGAAAGCCTACCCTGACTAATCTGTTTCAATTAGGCTGCTGCGCAGGGACCCTTCATGTGCGTGCCTACTGGATAAAAGCTTGTGAAAATATCCACAGCATCGCCTTAACCTGTTTGTCCGCATTTGGCAGAAAAGCACCTCCACCATAAATAAAAAAAAACAACTTGTTTGTTTTCTACACACTTCAAGTTCGCATTAAGCCCTTGAATAAGGCCCAGAAGCAAAACCTGATCAGAAGCACGGGCTCGAATTCTTCCTTGCTATCACAGACACCTTTATGGTGCTACCTGATAATTGATTAAAAATAAATGAGATATTCCCTGAACTTATGGGCTGTAAAAATCGAAAGGTGATGTAGGAGGCTGTGCTTTAATGACTTAGGCAGGGTGATAATTAAGCTGTCACCGTTTGTTACCTTGTCACTGCCAGCGTGCGTGTTTGACAGTGCATGTCTGCACACGTGAGCATGTGCGTGTGAATGGAACTGAGCTCCCTAATCTCTTAATATGCGTCAGAGGTCTCATTTGAGTTCAAAAGTCACCATTTAATTATACCACGGCAAATACTTAATTTTCAATTACGATGGCACAGGGGAGCTCACCTTGAAAAAGGACGACTCAGAGACGGGCTGACGGGGCCTCCGCTAACCTTTTCAGAGACGGTTTTTATTTTTTTGAAACAATGGAGTTTGTCACTGCAGGTTGATTTGCATGGGGTTGTGGCATAATGAAGGTCTCGTGGTGACCCTTTTTAGTTCTGACTTTGGGGTCATGCTGCGAGGAAGAGCTCTCGGTGCAAAGAAATCGGCCTTTCACTGGGGTAATTAGCAGACATGCACACACACACTCACCCAGAAATGCTTACTTGCACACAAGCACGCATTTTAGAGAGGCAGCAGAAATACATTCTTGCTTGTTTTTAGACTACCACGACCACTGCAAGCACATGTAATTCTCCAGCAGAAAACTGATCGGCGAACAAAAAAAAGGACTTTGGAGCAAAATGTGCTATCAGTACAAAGGGAACAGGGTCACTGCACAGCTAGAGTGACTATTGTTTGAGTCATTATTCAAAACATAATTTTCACTATGGGGGTCACCATCAGTGGGGAAATTGATATTGAAATTTAATATTTCATGTGAGACTGGAAGTGAAAGGAGCTGAAAACCTGTCAAAGGCCAAGGTTGACAATGTACTTAAAGTAAAACCGCCAAGAACGGCAGCTTTTGAATTCGATGTAGGGTTGAAAAAAGTTTCTTTTTTTTTTCGGCTAAAATTAAGGTTAGCTTTATGTAAAATTGCCTATTTTACATCTCCTCAAAATCTTCTCGGGGTGAAAGCCAGTAGTTGGCACTCAGCAGAATCCTTTCTTCTGAGCAGCTGGCGTCACCAAGACCAAGCAGTGGGACAGTCTCACAGCACAATGAGTGATGAAATGGCTCCTGAACCAAACTCTCTGCCTCGCTCGCCTTCCTTCTTCCTCCCTGTCTATTTTGCTCTTTTTCCCGAAAACTCCACTTGAACTGAAAGCTTCCCTTGTTCTCAGCGTAGAGCAGCGGAGGCAGGTTGAAAGACATTTCTTTCTTTTTTTTTTTCTTCATCTCAGTGAGAAAATGAGCATGCTGCTGGCACTGGTATGAACAGCGCTTTCACAGCTTTCGTCTATTGAGAGTAGGTACAGTATATGAATACCACTTCTCAACATTTCCATTTTGCCAAACATAAAGATGCCACCCTACACAGCTGCAGGAGTACAACCAAGCACTGAGTCCGCTCGTCTAGTGTCAGAGAAGACACAGGGAAAATAATGCAACATTAAGTCATGAGAGTAGAAAGATGAGACAGATAAAAAACAAAAAAAAACTACAACTTCATGTTTCTGTTGAATGCAGTCTCCATAGCTTGCTTTGTTTGATTCAAATGCTGCTCATTTATCAGGCATTGGGACCTGCCAAACTGGAGAGAAAGTACACAAAAACTAAATCCCAAAAGCGTTACAGAGAGTGAAGAGGAGGGGCTGAGGCTAGGGAGGAAGGATGGCAACAACCTTCCACCACCTGACTCACTTTTGTCACAACTGGACTGCCTCTCTTTGTCTCCTCTTTCACACACCTACACTTAAATACCTCCATCTGTTCTAACGTGACATCAACCTGCATCATGAATGCCACCCGCGTGGACACAGGAAGTTATAAACAGTCGGTGATGCTGAATGAGATTTAAGAACAGTTGGGACCAAGTGGGTGCATTTTTTTTCAGGACATAAACTGTAAAGATGTGCATTATCTAAAAGCATATGTTCAAAATAATTTAAGAAAAAAGAAAAAAAAGAATGCAAAAATGTTTTGCTTGCCAGGCAAAACCAAGTTTGAAGAACAGATAATGAACAGGACATCTGTAAACTCAAGGAATCTGTAGATTAAAAAAAAAAAAGCATATGCTAAAAAAAAAAAAAACATGTCAGCAGACTGCCTATGATCTGAAACACAAATGGACTTTGGTAACCTTAAAGAGAGATAACAGCACAGCCAGCACAAAGAAGAGGAGCGATTACAGCCTCCAATTACTCCTTCAAGGCTGAGGAGATGTGGTTATTTCAAGACAAACTTGCAAAAGTCTAACCCTGATATCCACATTTGAGTGAATTTTGCTGACTGCCAACACTATTTTTATAGCATCCTCACCCACAGCTCTGATTGAAGCTTTGCACCAGCTCTCATTTGGAACATATTTTTATTGGAAGAAGAGCTCTGCTCCATACACCGGCTGGCACTTTACCAAACAGTTTCAAGAGTGCACAATATAACCCCTGATTTGCTTCACTTTGCTCAACATGGTGTTTTTAAGCCAAACAATTTGGAGAATATGTGTATTCTTTTGGGACACAGCAATTGCCAATGTGTGTGTGTGAATGAGCAGACTGTTACTAATTTCCTTTTTCTGTTCTCACCTGTTCCCTTTCTTTATTGGCAGAGGATACCTTGAGGCTCTGCCTTCTCTCCAGCACTGGGGAGCCTTTAGACAACCAAACAGCACCTGGACCACATGCTTAAATATGTGGCAGCTGTCTGCAATAATTCAAAACCAAGAGAGAGAGAGAGAGAGAGCTAGAGAGAGGGTAAGAAGCACACAGTGAGTTGTAAGCTCCCGCTCACCAGTAACTGAAAGCGTCAGTATCAGCATGTATCTAGTCTGCATGCCTCCTGTGCGTAGATTCGTCCTACTCATGCACGGAAACCCGCAGGGGTGTGAAATTTAAAGAGGTAGGGGGTCTGACAGGGCCTCAATTGGACTACAAATTGGAAATGCACCATTTAATATAATCAAAGCAAATAGCTGGAGATCGTACTGCAAGTGTGTGCAGCAGGGAAGATGATGGAGAAGAGAGAGCAGGGTGGGGGTTCTTGTTAGCATCCCATAGAGGCTTATTGCTGGATGGGTCAGAGCATCTCAGGGTGCTTCTTTCCCCCTCTGTTAGTCATTTAATTAAAGATTCAGGAGCTTTGGTGAAGATGACGGAGAGTGTGAGAGGAGCCAATACAGTTCCAGACAGAGGGATATAGGAACTGTTTTTGCTTGTACTTGAGCTATATTGTTTGCGCTGGATTAATCAACAATTGTCCTACAATCGGGAGCTGGAATATTTATACTGCAGACAAGCCGATAGCACTAATGATGGTAATAATACCAACAATAATATCAGCCAGATCTCTTGGGAGGGCCTTTTCTGTGGGCATTTCTAGAATAATTACATGATGCATACCCATAATTCAGCACTAATGTGTTTAGAAAAATGGTGGGGGCTGAGAGGGAGGTTGCACAACTGAAGCGAACTAAAGTCTGGAAATATAACAGGTAACACGAACGTGAAGCTGCACTCTTGTACATAGCTCTGTGTATTTAAGAGATAATCCTGCTGGAAGGCAAAAAAATAATAATCCCTGTGTGACATGGGTGGGCACTGAGAATGCTAATGATGCTGTTAGTTCTTGTGGATCCCACAGGGGCACCCTGGTGCCCGTGACCCCAACGCCACCGCCGAGGTGAGCCCAAATTGCCTTGACAAGGACACTTGTTTTTATCTCATGCTTGGCTTCTCCAGGCTTGTGATTGATGCAAGTTTTACGGAAGCAGCAGCACTCATTGTTTTTAAGCCCACATACCTGAGTTATGAATGTTTCATTCAGAAGACTAAATATGAACCAGTTGGGTGAGAGCTTCCCTGAGAGCTTGAAGGGACGGAAGACTCATACATGCTAATAATGGCCTGAGAGAGGTTGGAAGAGGGAAAAGAGGGTAAAGAGAAAACAAGTAGTAGCCATAACATCACTTCTCTGGCCTCTGTAAGTCAATCCCTGTCCACTGTACATTTTATTTGATGTCTCTGTCAATTTCTCTCTGGAGTTGTAAAGAGTGAAAAAACTCCGGCAATAAGTTCCAACGACCACATTAAGACTTTTGACTAAACAGTACTGCCAAATATCCATCTTGTTGACTTGGGAGATGCGAGGAACAACTATTTGTGGCAGTGACACACTGGTCTGTCGCATCTGAATTCAGGACAGATTTATCAGTAAATCATCATGCTGCAGGAGTGGCTGACAAGTCCTGCTGCATCCTATTGTGAGGACTGCATAGGGGGAGGCCTTGATCTGACCCCACCCCCCGCTGAGGTGAAGAGGAAGCCCCGACACACTCTTTGTTGAGAGTTATGAGTGGAAGAGATTGAAAAAGCACTCATCCATGTGCCAAAAAATGTCACATCTACAGTGAGATAGTGATAGCGATACATGTTAGGTACTAGAGGTGACACCAGTATAGGTATGATGTCTGCTAGATGTGACA
Organism: Karalla daura; assembly: GCA_029224185.1. Classification (NCBI taxonomy): domain Eukaryota; kingdom Metazoa; phylum Chordata; class Actinopteri; order Chaetodontiformes; family Leiognathidae; genus Karalla; species Karalla daura. Next base: position 21,521,605 of record CM055188.1, read on the forward strand.
TGCAAATAATTCTGTTTGACTCTCTCTCCAAGAAAGACACCCACACCCACACACACTCCCTCACTTAAACTCAATGTGACTATCCAGTGTCAAGTCCCATCCATGTTGAATAGTTGCTCTCACCATGAGCAGATTATGATTTGTAGTGAACTGAGGCACACTAGCTGCTTAACGGAGTTGAACAGGATGGAGGAATCTCGTTCTCATCGGTTGTAAGACATATCCATACGCAGAGGGACTGATTGAAAAAAAGAAGGGAAAAGAGACAGAGTGCGCACGAGTGAGAGACATAGAAAGGATGAGAAGGGGAGATCCGCTGGGATGTGTCAAATGTTGCATGAATCACTAAATGCTTCCTATTCTAATTGGCTTTATTGAGCTGTGCTGGAGGAGGTAGTCACATCAATTACGTAAGTAGCAACTCCACAGTGCAGACATACGTTCTTTGTTAGAGCTTAAAGTCATGATTTTAAAACTCTGCTTCAGTGAAAGCACAGTTATTATCATTCAGTACACATGATGGACTTTAAAAATGTTTATTATTGTATGAGGTATTAATATTCAATTAAAAGTTTTACATGTCAACGTGTCTGTCACTATATTTTTATGGTAAATTAATTAATGAGAAAGGCAATAAAGCAGTTACAGAGTAAATACCCTAGCATATATTAGTGTAGTGAAACTTTTTTTATATTTTATAATGTTTCTTAAGCAAATATAAAATTCTGCCATCTGATGTTGGTTGAGAGTACTGAATTAAATATACTTGGCTACTTTATATTACTACCAAATCCCATGGCAGGGGTGTGTGTCAGTGTATGAGTGTGTGTCACATCCAACACTCAAAGTGATGGGGATCAAAGGATTGCTACTGTGTGTACAGTGAGTCATGAAGTGATATTGTCAGCTTCACTAAGGCTCAGATCCTTGTATGCAAACGTATGGTGGAGTTCAGGGCTACTGTGCAAGGAATCTTACAATGTTTTATTCCAACAGTTAAAAGGCTGACATCAGTGTTGAACAGACATTCAAAGTGAATACTAAACATACATGTCCTGGTCCATCATATGGAATGAGCAAATCACAACATTTTCCCTTCATTTTCATGCAAAGCACCTAAGTATTCCTGATGCAAAACTCAGACGGCACACAGTGAACACACACACATCTTGTTGTACGTGCAGGCACAATTGAAGCCCGAAGGACACCATAAAGATACTTCCAAAGGGTGTAGTGCAGCATGAAAAATAGTGCAGGTTTAACTGTTCTGACTAATGGCTTTCAGTACCTTACATCACCATTACATCATTTTTACCAGACACTTAAATATTCATGGATTCTCCAATCCCCACATTGTTAAAATAGCCATAATCTTCCTGTTGTGTGTGCAACAATTGAATGCAACAGAACAAAAATGCAAATCTACACTGAGAGATTCATATTTTATGGAACATGGGATATAAGCAAAATTACAGCATCTATAATGCACTGTAATCAAATAACATCATTAAGTGCACATGCATTATCCCTTGTATAATACATTCATGAATATATAACAAGCATCATACTCAATGATTTCACCAACATATTTCTTGAGTGGGACATTGTTGATACATATTTAACCACAGATGAAACAAGTGTGGAATAAAAGTTGGCTTTGGCACATTGATGGCTTGTATTCAAACACTTTACTGAGTCTTATCACGCAGTCTTCCAGCTGTCACCACACATCATGTGAAGCTGCTAACTTCATTGCCCTCATGCGATATATTTTCTTTAGCACAATACTAAAAGATGGCCATAATGCATTAAAAAGATAGACTTCTGCATTCATAGACTGTTTCTTTCCTTTTCTAGTAACAATGTGGCATCTTAAATGTGTGAATACCTGTGGGCAGGTGCTTATTTGAGTGTGGGCAGCCGGCTGAATGGTGAGGAGCTGTTTTCAAATCAACATGCTGCACCATCAGGCCCCTCTCCCCCGCTGGTGGGCAACTACACATCTGGGATGCTGTGTATTGGGCACACACAGGGCCTGTATATATGTGTGTTCGAGTGTGTGTGTGTGTGTGTGTGTGTGTGCTGGGTGTGCTTGATAGGCAGGCTTAACATCCAACTAATGGCCCAGACACACTCTGAGAGTCATGTGGGCAGTGTTCTCACACAGAGGAATCGGTTATGTGAGAAATGCACTAACATATGGACAGCCGCAGCATGTAATCCACCACAAGCACTGTTTATGAGCCAAGTGTAACCCACAAATATTTTCATAGTGCTGAGTTTTGAATACAGCATTAAATACATGTGTATTAGTGTTCATTGATATATGATATATGTTACATTAAGGCACCCAATAAGTAAAATATGCCATTTCAAATTCTAATATCATAAATATACATTGGAAAAGGGTCACAGGTCATTGTCACAGGACTCCAGAGTGCATAAAATGAAGATGGTTTTAATAGAATAAAGACATATACTGAAGCACTGGTGTCTTTTACGAGATGCTCTTACTAAAAGTGCTTCATTACTTCAATGTGTTTTTACTTGTAGATGACTGAGACATATGTCATGATGCTTTGCTGATCCAGTTGCTGTGTGAGCATTATCTCATTAATATACATGCCTAAAACACTAAGGAGAAGTTTCTCCTTTTCTCCAGGCTGATGAGCTACTGGCTTTGTTTGCAGGTGTGTAGGTGTAGAGCACATACCAGGCCATCAATCCAAATGCTGTTGAATACTGAGATACTATTGCTCTGATAACTCTTAAGTCTTCTTTTAGCACCACTTTAATACAGCATTTCTCTTTAAAATTTCCATACTCTGTGACAGTGTGTATTTACCTCACCTCTTAGAATTGAAAAAGAGCGTAGATCTTTGCCTCATGCATTGAAAGAAGGAAGGACGAGATTTGATGTTTCTATAAGACTACTTGCAACAAAGGACATCACTATTAAAATACTGAGCTGTACCACCACACTGTGAAGTAAAAATTTCAGATTGAAATAAGTTAGCTCCCTCCCCCCTTCGTCTATTTTATATATCTGGCCGACAAGCAAGGCTTAACATTGGAAGAATATATATAAATAAATGGAATATATAGGATTAGCTATGCATGTACAATGAATTTTAATTTTAAAATACTCTTATTAATATTAAAACAAAATTCCACACTGTAACTGCTGACATACAAAAGGGCATACAGCCAGTTAGACAGATGATTACACAGGCTGTTAGTCACCCATACATTTTTATTAGAGAGATATTCTTTGCATGACATTACTACTTCAGTGTGCTAAATTGGCACCTGGATTGCAATATAGTATATCAATCAAAAGTCAAATAAAAAACAGTCACTGGGAAATTCAAAGTACTAAAAATATAACAATAACCTCAAAGAGTTCCACTTGTCCATCTACCAAGGCTGACATAACCAATAACAGGAGCAACAGCTGTTATCATTGCTTTGAATGAGCGGTAAAATCAAGTGGTTTTTGGGCACTTGTTGCCTTTGGGGGGGAGTGAAAAAGTAAAATGGCATATATTTGTACAAAACGCGATGAAAGCAGAGTAAAGTCACTGATAAATAATAATGATTGAATACCTCCTGCCTTGCCTTTTTCCAACTAAAAACCTGTGTTCCTTCCACCATGTGCCCCTTTGCTGAGTCTGTGCCGACTGCACTCGGGTACTCGGTAAAGGTGAGCAGGTGATACGTTTGCTACCCATCTTCTATTTGGAAGTGTTGTTATGGTTCTGCTGTGCATTTCCGCGCATCGCCCAGCTCTCAGCAAAGATTGCCTGGGGGAGTCAATTTAACAGGTGAGGGTCTGACTCCTGGGACTGTTTGAGTTCTCTGTGATTGACAGACTACACTTAAACCTACACACAGCATATTCTAAGTGTGTGTGTGTGTGTGTGTGTGTGTGTGTGTGTGCACATTTTCTCCAAATATAAAAAGAGGTAAGCGGGAACCTCAGCTGCTGGCCAAAACATCCTTTGCTCTGAATAATCTCAGAAACCCTCTGACTTCTCCCTTTTCTTTTACCTCTTGAGGACGCTGAGAATAAACCTGGAAGATGCCATCATGTACCATGTTGACCACTCTGTCTTAGCTAAAACTGCCAGGTCTCACCCCAGGAGACACCCAACATGCTCAGATGTACAAAAACGGAGCCCTCCAGGCATTTGGCTCTCCTTTACCGGTGTCTCTGAGCTCTTGCAGCTATCACAAACATCCAGGGGATAAACACTCTGACTGCGGTAAACACCGCCAAACCACATGTGTGCACAGCAACCCTGTTTTGTGGCTGATAAACCTTGAAAACTCCATTTAGTCAAAGTTTGCTAACTCAACTTGGCTTCCCTCAAACCATAAAGCTGGCAATGATCAGAGTGCAGTCATTAAAGGAATAACACTCGGGGAACATCAATAAATGCCCAGAAGGCTCTTGGTTCAGGTCAATCATTCTAGTCAGTTAACGGTCTCAAAACAACAGGGCAAATTCATCATAGGGCCTAATCACATTGGGTGAGTCCACACTTCGCCTCAGAACAATATCCGGTAACGACATTAGCGAAGGGCTAGTAATATGATGTGATTTCCTGCCGTCACACAGAGGTGCTGATCGATGGTAGGGATGAGTGGAGCATAATACAGGGAAAGCCAAAGTGCCCACAGAAATGTTCCCAGCTTCTATACACACAGCTACATGCACTGGCTTGAAGGAAGGTGGTTTAGGGAATTGTGTCTACAATAAGAGATTAATAAGGACAAAACCTTAGTGAGTAATAAAATAAGATAGGTATTTGGTTTCATCAGCAATACAACACCAAATGTCATATTAGTTTAGCTTGAAAACTTTAGGTGTACTGCTTTGAGTTCATGTTTGCCCTTTGCTGTGAGTGAAGCTAATATGCTTTCATATGAATAGCGTAACAGATGTATTCCTGGGGTCAAAGGATTCAATTAACCTTTACAATGAAAAGCATCTTACAGGACAAACAGGAGCAAAGGAACCCTTTATACAACACATGGATGGATACCTTCAGCCTCTGTGCAAGATGGACTTGGTCACTAGTTTTCTGTTAAATGATATACTCCTTCCCTCTGGATCTACGATAATCTGAGCAATAATTGAATGTTTTTGCAGTCAAACTCTTTTGCGTTCTGATAAATTGCAAATATCCTAAATTCGTTCAATGCAGAACAAACCTGCAGTAATGACCTTGCTTCCTATTTTGTTTGCAAATTAATGAAAGTCAACTTAATGATGTGACATATGTTTGTCATCTTTTCTAAAACCCACATCAACAGCCACTTCTTTATCTCAATTAAAACATAACATTTTAGCAATTCTCCTGAATGCCTTTCTTGTGAGTTGACTTACTATCCAACATTGTGTGACAAATATTTCACAAAAAAATATTCAACGTAAAGGCCAGGACTGGTATTCAAACAGCCATGTTGAATTTTCAAGTTGGTGGTGGCCACATTTATTTATTATCTCCTGTATTATTTACACTTCACTCTTCTGTGCCCTTGGGCCAAGTTGCACCTCAGATGTGACGTCCAGTGCTGAGCAGCCACTGAGCAGTAACGTTTTTGGATGTTCCACAGTGTTTAGCCGTTACTGGGCTCTTGAGCGGAGAGAGCTCAGCAGGCTGTGTGCTCTGCCACCTCCCTGACAGGCAAGCAATGGTCCTTGGATTCATGCGTCTGTGGCTCCCCTCCTCCTCTACCTCCACATCCAAACACCACCTACACCTCCCCAGCACCACCTCCATCCATATTCACAGCCGCCTGCTTCCTGTCATATTCCCCCTCCCTGTGTCTCCTCCGCTGCCCAGCCTCATTGTCACTCAACTGGGGATGGGTGACCAGGCAGGCTGGGAAGAGGCCAGGGCCTGAATAATGGCTACTCTATCTCCTACCAAGAGAGACCAGCAGTCCGTTTAGAGGCAATCTTACAGTGCCTATGAACACAGGCTCCAGAGAAAGAGGACACACACATACACACACAGATGGGAAAAATGTGAAAACAACAGGGGGAAAAAAAGCTAAATGGTGTAAAAAGAAGGCAGCAGAGGGCTGACAAAGAAAACAAAGAAAAATGTGTTTTTCCTCTCCACAGCTGTTATTATCTGTGGCTCCATGCAATTACCACATCATATTGTTATTCAGCAAAATAGGGAAAGGAATACTGACATAACATACAACATAGACACCAACACTGGAATATCCAAACACATCAGAGCCAACACTTTTTTGAAAATAGGGCATACACTTCTTCTCAAAAAAGACACCAGAAAATAATGGGGGAAGGGAATCAGTGTGTGGCATTTCTTCCATCCGCACAAAGCATCCACAGACCAGTATGGTGCAGGACATCCCTGCAGTTTGTGTCTGAGCACAGCTGCCCTCTGACAGTGGTCCCATGCTGATTGGTGAGAATTACTGGCAAGACTCCAGCTGATGTCCCTCAACAGCCTCTGATCAATCACGTTGGCTCATTATCCAGCATCTCAAGTCAGGCAATAGTGGGCAGTTGATGCCACCTTGAAGTCACCTTGGGTATGTATAAAGCAAATGTGTGCAGACACCTCCAATGTCAGGATAGTCACGTTTTGACTATCCATAGGTGATGCAGGAGGGCTTCATTTTACTCTGGTCTGCTGAATCAGAGCTGCTGAGTAACTGTCACAAGGCTTGTGGTCCTATTACCAGAGGGATGCTGGCAACTCTCTCCTACCGAATACAGCCTTGAGTCTGGGCCAGGCAGCTGTCAGCTCCAGCCAGGTCAGCTGGTGGCTGGCAGCAAGCGGCAGCATGGCAGAAAAGGCCCACTGCAGTTCAGCAGGGCACTGGGGCTCACACCCATCCATCCATCTTCAGCATGAAGTTGTGAGGCAGAGGACAGGAGACCTGTCACACATCTGCTGCAAGCACTACCTTGATGGAGTGTAACACAAGGCAGATGCTCCAAGACAATGAGCAAGGTTAATGTTCCTGGCTTTACACTTGGGTACATAGGCTTGTCAAAAATAAACAAGAGACAGCTCAATTTCAATTTGTGCCAAGATGAGAAGGTTTAAGAAGAAACTGTTTCTGAAATGTGTTTTGATGGTGAGCTTGCATTGTGCTGCATGTACCTTCCTGAGCCACCAAAATATGCCTTCTCATCATCTTAGTTAATTTCATGGTAGAATCACTCTCCCCATCCTTTAAATTAAGCTACAGCATTCCTCACTTGTCCAAGTATTGGCTTAAAACAAAAAATGTAAATAATTTAACCATAAAATTGGTCAAATAAAATACAGCTGTGGACTATCAATAAAAATGGGTGAAAGAATGAATTACTTGCTAATAAAAAATGTTGTCTCAAATATCTAGGTAAATAAATAAATATAAATTATATATAAATATATAAATATGTCTTCAAATATCAATGCAGTTGCATTTATTTCCACTTCATTCTTGTTGTCATGCCCACTAGCGCTGGAAGCTTTCCATTATAATCAAAATGCTTCTTTCTGTAAGTACACTAAGCTGTTTGTCATTGTGTCATTTACCTAGAAAACTAACTAGTTTTATAAGAACTTAGTCTTGGAACCTGCTAACACATAACTATTTTAGTTTTTTTTTTAGGTAGGATTAACTATTTCAAGTGCCATTTTGATGTAACAAATGTACTCATGAAAAAGGGCCTGGTTTTGTTTTTGGCCTTGACGTGTAATTAGACTGTTGCTATTCAACAGTATGTGTTTGCAACGTGGAAGTGCATACTAAAAGATTTGGTTCTTCCATTCTGTCTGAGCATTGTGATACTTGTATTTTCATTAGAGTCTTGAGGCCTTGTTTCCACTTCCATGCTCATCATTTTGTCATTCTGTTCTATTCTGGTACTGTCAATCTGCTAATGTGTGTATCAGCTTGTTTATTAATACAGTTGCCAGAGTTGGAGTTGTAGGTTAGCAGTTTTACAAGTGATGCTACTGTCACATTGCTGACATGTCTCCCTGGGACATGTAGAGAGAAAGGAAAGTAGAGCATTCTACTTCCAGAAAGTTCCTCCAGAGACTGCTGGCGCTAACAGCATTTTCATTATGCAGATGTGCTGCTGTAAAGTAACACAGCTATGAGAATGAAAGATTTATAGGGAAATGAAGAGTTAACTCACAACAATAAAGTGTCTTCATCTCCCAAAAATGCCCTGTATGTTTGGAGAATCGTGGCAATGACTGGAAAACCTGTGTTTTATATAGTGTGCTGGGACAGAATGGTAAATACCTCGCCAACATGACAATGAAATGGATGTCACAGAGGAACCTTGGTGTGTCCATAACGGCAGCCTGAAGGTACGACAGTGGAGTTCAATACCAAACGAAATTCCTTCTCTCACTCTCTCCACTCTGAAGTCCAGTCTGCTCTATATAAAGCACCATGTCAGTGAGATTCACTTGGACAGCTACACGTTTTTCTATTTTTTTTTCCTAGGGCTGTATCATACTCTCAGATCATTTATAAATGAGTTGGCGGGATGTCTGCATCGTGAGACGTGCCCGACCATGGTGAGAGCACGATTATAGACTCACCGGCTCAGGCTGGGTGTTAGTTCTATCCTGTGGGGTGTGTTACTCTGAGGATTATCATGTAGAATCACACATGCAGCCATGTGAAATTTCTTCATCATGGTTTTCTCATGTGATATTTTATTTTTAAGTGATGGCAGGAGAAGCAATAATGGAAAGATCTTCCCAAGCTCAGACAAACATAAGGACAGATTCGATACACACACATCCACTCACAGGGATTATTTTAATAAATTTAAAGAGAACTGTAATTCTAAGCAGCCACAGGAAAACATAAATGGTGAAACAAACAACGTAGAGCAACTAGAGCAGGTCAGTAGGTAACACGTTAGAAAGGTTAACTGGGGTTCAGAATGAGATAATAAGGCACTGTGAGATGCTCACACTAAATGTGTGAGTGTAAATATGTGGTCAACTGTGGGTTTTGGTCTGAACCAACCAGCTGATATCAGATGCCTCAGTGCCAGGACATAATAGCTCAAATGGATGAATTATGTGTGCACTGCACGGCAGGAAAGGGCATGACGGCGTGTGGGCTGGCAGATCCAGTTACCTGAAGGTTGAAGGTGTGCAGGTGTCAGTCAAACAGTGCCCACATGCTCAGGGGTTTTGGTGTGTGCATCCACCTCTCATCATCAGTGACCTCAGCCTGTGGTTTTGCCATGACAGGTCTGACATCTTTCTGTATACCGGAGAGCTTACGGCTCCTGCAGTCAAGGTCATGTGTGCTGCAGGGGTTGAGGGGGGGGTGGTGGGGCGGGCAGGGTTGATGAAGCCCTTCAAGGGTCTCGAGGAACACTGGGAAATATGTTGAGTTTGCCTGAAAAAGCAGCTTGTCAGCGATTTGTTACACAGAGGTGGGGTCAGTGCATCTGGACGTGGTGCTCCTGCTGCTGTCACTGGACGCAGGTGGGGACAAGGGACCAAGCAACCATGAACGGCAGATAGGCCGAGCACAGGAGCACCAAGGGCCTGACCTCTGGCAGCCCCATCAGAGAACTAGGGTTTAATCCTTTTCAGGCCTGGAAAGCATACCCATTACAAGGTTGTCCTAGTAAGCTTGGGATCATGAATTACTATAATTGCAATTTTATCACATTGTGAAAAAACGTGTCATTTTAAGGTGAGCATTTGGAACAGCAAACCAAAAATTCTTAAAAGTAAGTTCTTCTGGACTCTTTCCATGGCCTTTTATTAAACAGTAAAATAAAACAGTGTGAGAAGGGAATACATTGTATAACAATTGATCAGCCCCCTCATTTTGCAAGGTTGAGCATCACTATCTTGCCAAATTTAACTGGAGGCTTGGGACTGGAGTTGTGGGTGGACGTTAGGCCTTATTCCCCCTGGCTCTGACAGGGGCCCGTGGGCAGCCCATGGCCACTCAACATCATTTCAAGGCCTTTCATCTCTATTATTTATAGACTTGGAGCAGACGAACAATCTCCCTTGCGGCAGCTCATTGGGCGTATGTCTTCAACAACCCCCACCCCGCCTTTCCGTACAGAGAACCGTTATTTACACAGACATCAGTGGTTAAGCACTGGCCTCACAGGGACAATGCTGTAAGCCTTTCATCTTTGCCTTCTGTGTAATAAACTATAATATGAGGGAAAGGGAATAAGGACTTAATATTTAAGCTATTCACCGTGAGCAGCAAGAGAATTTATCAAGGTTTGAGAAACCTCTGAGAAGTCTTTGTGCTTTGTATCTGTGCAATAGCTCTCAACTAGATGTCATCATCTTGCAATGTCCTCATGTTTTTCAAAGGCTATTACCCTAAAGGGAGAGAGAAATCAACCCTGAGATGACGACTTCAAACCTGAACTAATCTTGCTACAGTTTCATTTGAATTTTTTCCCCCAAAATCGTAATCAATTGACTTTGAAATAAGAAAGAACAAAAAAAAAAAATACACAAGATCCATAAGAATAACAACTGGCCAAGGTAGGGGGGAGGTGTCAAGTGCTGTGCTGCCAGCTCCCTTGGAAATACTTAAGACAAAACAGACTTTTAGAGCCAAAAAGACTGATGATGGCAAAGGAGAAATAAACAGTCAGAGAAAGAAAAAATGCCAGTTTGTGTACTTAGCAGCCAACTTTATTTTCTCTAAAATATAAATGGGCAATGTTTAGAGCTTTTGTCATTCCGATTTTAATACAAAGCAGCTGCGTGGTTTTGTAGGACAGCAGAAAGACACAATTGTGCTCCTCGGGGCAAAACATCCAAATCCAGCCCATCAATCTCCACACACGGTGCATCTTTGTACGCTTCTTGGGAATTCAATGTGAATACCGACACTGATGAAATCTGATGTTGACCAATTCTGCTCTCCTGCTTTGAATAATTAAGCAACATTGTTTGACATATCGCACGTCAGCTTAATTTCATATTACTTTGCATGTGTCTGCAAGAGTGCCTCAGTGTGTGTGCATACAGTGTCAGTGGCACCATGTGCTGGGATTCAGTGCCTTGTGGTATAAGAAAACAATAAAAGGCCTCCAGGCGAGTTCATTGCCCGAACCTTTCTTTAGGTATTCCAAAGCAGCAGCACACACAAGAACCGTCAACTCCACCTAGACTGATTGGAGGGACTCCTGGACAGTCAAGCTTAAGCAATCTAAGCACCTCAGGGGTCCCAGCGTGACCCAGGTTAAAGGCAGTTGAGTATCGCTTCTCTCTCCCTCTCCCTTCTGTTCCCTCTGTTTTCCTCCTCCTTTGCTTCCACATTTTCAGAGTGCCGTAGGATGGGATGTCACCAACTCTTCCACAACTTGGGTGCGAAAGGGATCCAAATCAACAGTGAAGTGGTGCCATTTGTGGGCGTGTTTTGTTGAATTTTGTGGCTCTTTTTTCTCTCTCTTTGGCTTTAGATAGATGTCCTGCCTCCTGAGAGGCTGGAGCAGCAGCAGAGGCAAAATGAGAGTGATATGCCAGTCAGAGCCAGTGGGCCATTGTAGTGACGGCGGTGTCAGTTGTTGGACATGTTCTGGGGAAATCACAGCATTACTCCTTTCCAAAGGATGTTTGTTGTTTGTGAATTGCACTTTCAGCTGCCTTTTTCTCCTTTGTTGAACTAGTTTAGAATGAAACCTGCTCCTTGTGTTGTTAAATTCCACACCAACATCCTTAGTTGTTTGTTAGTATTTTCTTCTATTTTGTTTTACCTTGACCCAGTCTCCGTTGTTCTGTTTCCCTTGTGATGTTTTTTATTTGGTTTACTTCCCGTTTGTCTTGGTTCCCACAAGCTGAAAGTAACACTCATAAATGGAGACCTGTGTGAGTCTGTTTTATGACTGTGATGTCTGCACACAACACACGTATGAAAGTAATAACATCATTGAAATTAACCAGTGTAAAAACTTGAGGATGCAATTAATAACTCATCCTTCAAGGCAAATGCTAATTGCATTAAAATGGATTTTGTATCATCCTCTGGCACGAGGCATTAAGATTAACGCCAGGAGAGTTAATAGTGTGTCATCTCCTGAGCCCCTTCCCCATCCCCAACTGTCTTTCAAGCGACCAAGAGACCCCTCCCTATATCTCTAATACTATATAAGATTAGATGGTGTAAGATTAGAAACTGAGAGGAAGAGAGAGAGCAGGAGGATAGAAAAACATGTTCTGTTTCTCCTCTCAGCATCTGCTCTCCCAGCTGGGAAAAGACCCAAGCTATTCATCAGGCTCCACGCTGCTGTCTGCATGTATTCCACTCACTCAAAGGTCACACTGTTAAAACACCAATCTGAAATCCTCTGGCCTGTTTTTAGAGCGCCATGCCTTCAAATAGACCGAACCTGTGGGCCAAACTTATTTACATACAACTCAGACAGTTGTGGGTAGATATATATGCATTTGTGCATCATTTATCAGCCTGTATTTGTCATGATTGTTTGAACGTTCTTTTGCCCCGTGAAAGTCATTTTGGGTAAAAACATCCGCTAAATGACTAAATGTAAATATAGATGATGTTCAGTGTTGTCTCTGCTTGGGTTTTGTTTCCTGTTTTATATTTGTAAGTTTCTCTGTATGTTTTTAATTAACTTAAAATTACACCCTGCTTCAGATTCCTTGCTAAAAAATGTGTGGTGTTTTCCTTGACCCTGCCCGTCTTGCTCGTAGAGTCTCTGCATCAACCAGGTCTTGTACCCCTGTGTCTGCCCTGCGGCCTCTCACGTTCTTGGTGTGGTGTGTATATGTTTGTCTATGTCTTCCTGCGATTATATTCCACCATGTAAATTATTTCTTCTTAAGGAGTGGACTTAAATTAAATCCCACTTTTTTAGTTTGGTTTAGCTGTTTTGCTGTACAGTTGAGGACTTCTCTGTTAAGCTCACCTTCACTATGAACTATTCTCTCTGTCATTTTATTTGTGGATTAATAGACACTCCACTTGTTTTCCACTATGAATCCTGAATCCTATTGACAATAACCCTTTATTAACTCATAAAAAAGATCAGATAGTTTGTAGAATATAATTATTACTTTGTTTTGTAAAGTAAAAATTAAAGTGCTTGAATGTGTTTCCCTGTTACTATGCTAAGCTTGTCCTAAGTTTGACCAATCCAGAGCTACCTTTTACAGGGATATCATGCCATGTGGCGACTGCCATCATTTTTTTTTTTTTCTATGTCTGTTTAAAAGCAGCAGCAGAGCTCACCCGCTTTGCCTGCAAGTCGATTGGTCCGGCTGCCAGACACACCCAAACTTCTCTACTGGGCACAGGCCAAACAGGCCACAAGGGCACACCAGGTTTCAGAACTTTACTAAGGTAAAAGGCTGATGCACCCTGCTTCTCCCTCTCTTCCTCCCCTCTCTTGCTCCTCTTCCATCATTCCCCATGCGCCGTAGGACAGGACCAGATGCCCTCCATGACTCGGCTGCAAAGAGAGATCGAATTCAGGATGATTTGTGCCCACTGAAAGTCCTGCCAGACCTAGTCTTTCGAGCCGGTTAGCCAGTCCGTGTTGTCTGCTTCCCCGGTCAAATTTCAGTTTCTATTCCTTGGACACATTTGAGATCTCTGAGTTGGATGTTTCGAGCAACGGCTGGAATGAACGTACAGGCCTGTTTTCACGTTGGAGAGACTGCAGCTTCATTGCTGCCACAGAACTGGCACACTGTAATTACACGAGAGGGGTAATGAATCGCCAGTGTTCAGCCAGGACTGTGCACGAGGGAAAGATTAGACTTTGTACACTCGCTAGGCATATCGGAGCATAGTGGCACACTAACTTAGCATGTTTGCATTGTGGGATAGCTTATTACTAATTAATTGATGATGTGAAAAGAGTTGATTGACAATTGTTTTCATTGTGTTCAATGAATTCTCCTCTGATTTTAATCAGTTGTCTACAGTTCTTGAGTGTATTTATGCAAACACTGCTGAAATATCAGCCAATGATCATATTCACGCTTTCATTTGACAGTGATAATGCATTGGTTGTTGCCCTGGCCGGTACCCTACATTTGTTATTTATGATAATAATTGTTAATCATCGAGGATAATCGCTGCACATTATTAATAACTTGCTAATAAGCGCATTTGTCCCCTTCCAGGTTCACACATAAATAGTGCCCCATGAAAGGCTGTTTTATACCAGTAGTGTCAGTGCACAAGGCTGCTCTCTGAGGTACAACAGTTAGGTGCGTGATCTGTGCAGAGGCTTTACACTCACACACACTCTTAGGGTCCTAGAAAATGTGTGTGTGTTCAGCTGTAACACCAAATGGCTCAACGCGCTGTGTCATAGTTCCCTGTCAGGCCCTCAGCGCTCCACCAGGCAGCTAATGCCTTGAAGAAATGGGTTTCCGAGCTCAACATTAATCCCTACAGCATTTCTGTCCTCACTTCCCTCCTTCCCTCCTGTCAGAGCAAATTTAATGTGACACATATTCACAAGAACACGGGCCCTTGTAATTGTTCGGACTCTGGTGGATCCCGAGTCGTGATAACAGCAGTTGGCTTTGTGGCTGTACTGTAATGCCAGCATACCAAAAACTTCCAGCGAGTGCTAGCAAATCCTCACTAATGGCAGCTTAGATATGCTGAAAAAGAAATACAATTTCTCAGTTAAATGATGTGTTAAACAGAGCTCACATAGGGAAGGCTTGCCCCCCACCCCCACCCGATGTTTGAGGTTGAGACATTTCTTGGAGACAGCTCTTGGCTCATATCCACAAGGCATTTTATCACCCATAAATACTGTATGTAAACTATGAAACTGCATCACATTTAGGAACTGGAGCTCTCTGTGATGTCACATGCACAGCAAGTTGACTAAAGGCTTACTTTATTTTTAACAAGCAGTCCTAATCTTAAAAAAAAAAAGGTGGAGCTCACACAGGCATCACAGCGTCAGGCACTGACAGAGACAAAGGAAACAAAAGAAACAGTCAAACGTTTTGTGACTTTACTTTAACATCTGAGCCAATTTTTCAAAGGACAATTATTTTGATTATGTAGTAAAGACAGGGACAATGGCAACCCGTTAGACTGAAATAATGGACCCATTTATTACTCGCTAATTACTAACACAGTGTTGTTTACTGCTCAGGACCGAACCGTATTTGAAGGCTTAATATGAGTCAGAACGGTCACCAAACAAAGAATGCAGTCTTTTCTGAAAGACTGCATTCTTTGTTTGGTTTTTTGTTTAGTTTGTAAAATTGACATCCACATTTAATTGTGTGATAGCATATGTGTTTCAGTAGACTTATCAGTAGTAGTGTAAACTTAATGAGTTGGATGTCTTATTTTTATCTCAAAAACATTTTTCTTGCAACAAATATAGAAGAGGAAGTATCCTGCCCATCGGAAAGCAACAGCATGAATGCCTAATTAACAGACCACCAGCACTGATTAAACTGTGAATGGAGACATCAGTTGATCCCTGTCAGGGGTCAGTAATCAGGTCAAATTCTGGGTCAGGTTTTTTCATTGGGGGGGCAAGTGTTTTACAGTCAGAGGAAACAGATGTAGTTCCATCCATTAATGAATCTGAGTTAACAGCAGCTTATGTTAATTCTCATTTGGCAAAAACACACGGCTGATTTAAAGGCTGGATTGTGTTATTCATTTCTGATATTCACATGGTGAATTTATGACAAAATAATTCAGTTTGACTTTGGAATGAAGCTTTTCCTTACGCGTGGGGGCAGATGCCTTTGAACAAGGTCCAGATTTTTACCAGGGCTTATATCAAAGTGAAACCTTGCCAGCTAACCATTGTAAGTTGCACAATCAGAGCTGATATATAAACATGCAAAGTAGCTGCACACTCTGTTGCTACAGCTACACCACCTTTCAGAAACTGATATATTGACATATTCTAACATTCAATAATAATGATTTCAACAACAATTAAAACTGTGGAATCCAGGCACCAGCTGCATCGTTTCCATTTGACATACTTGAAGAATTACTACACGATAAAAAACTTTCATTAAATGTGTTACCCCACAGTGTTGCAGGACAGCGGATGATACTTTTATAACCATTTATTTCGGTTCTTTCAAGAACACTGCTGCGATGTTGAATTTATTTACCAGACCATAAAAAGTAAAGCTTGATCCTCATTAAATCACGAGTGCTTTCAGAAGGGATTTAAATATTTTGATAACCTCTCCAGCCTCTCTGCATTCTACTCAGCGGTTACACTGAATGATTTGTTACTGCATAGTTTATTCAGCTGATATTCCCCATGCAATGCAAAAACTGTTCACTCTTGGTACCCCTCTTACTATTTTAAAGTTTTAAGAATACTCATTTTAAAGCAGCACACCTGCTAATTCCAGCTTGTTGTGGGTTATATTATGCATGTGGCTCTGGAATGAGACCCTGCTTCTGTTTGAATCAACACGAGTTATGATTTTAGCAATAACTAGGGATTACCAAAATATAATTGAATTCCTGTTTAGAGGTATCTTTGTCTCTTTTTGCCGTTTCCCTCATCAATCAGGTTGCCTACCCTGCAGCATGTTTTTTGCCTTTTAAACAAAATTCCATTTGTTAAAAAGGACTTTCTGTTTTCAGTAAAAAGCACTGTCTTTAGCCAAAAGCATGAAAAAAACATTAAGAATATAAAGTAACTGACTAGAATGATTCATGTAATTGTGACATGTGATTCCAAACTTTTGAGCAGTGATGATTTATCAATACGCACAAAAGTGCACAATATGCACAATCACTCAGTGATTCTGAATATACATTAGGAATCTCAGTAAATTTAATGATTCTCGAGGATAAGACTTATCGACCGCAGTTTTAAGTGAACACCGATCAGTGGAGAAAAAATGGCTGTGCTGTGCTTTTCACTGGACTCTATAGTGGAGTCCTACACTTGGTGAACATTTTCTAGTCTGCTGATTGCTGCTGACAGTGTGTGTCTTTGAAGTCTGAGGGTGTGTATAAGTGCATGCATACAGCACCAGTACCCAAGTACATGTACCCCTTGAGAGTAAATAAAGAAACAAGCAGCAAAGGTACTGTTTCCAAGCAGGGCAAAAAAACACCTAATGTATAAGATTTAAAAGCTGTGGGGGAGGAGATAACCTTAGGAATAAGTTGATTTTTTTTTCTTTTCATGATTCAACAATTACCTGAGGAAGTGCTGTTACATTGTGGCTATTAATTTAAGAACCCTCCATCCATCTATCATCTTACCCGCTTTGTACCCAGTGGTGTTGTGCAGGTCTGCTGGAGTCTATCTCCAGCCCACATATAAATATATACCTTGACAGGTCTTCAGTTCATTACAGGGCACACACACACACAAACACACACACACACACACACATGAATGTTTTTGAGCTGTTGATGAACAACAAAGTATCTAAAGAATACTCACATGGATCTGCAAACTACAGGACACACAGGTCTGGCAACCTTCTTACTGTGCGACAATACCACTGCTCTACCTTTCGGCCCTCAACTTCAGAGATGGTTTAATAATTTGATGCAGTCTTTATGTCATAAAAAGCCTTCATAAAAATAAACCACTCCTTTGGAGATGAAATCGAGAAGCAGCTCTCTATATTGAATCCACATTTTGAACTTTGATCATTACTGTATGTCTCCAAGTGAGCTGTTCTATAAAGCCTGAGTTAGCCCTCTAATCGCTGGATGACTGTGAAAGAGGTTATATAACAATCCCAATGCCTTATTTAAGGCCATTGTTTTATGATTTACTTGATACCTTGTCCTCAGAGGTGCTATGTTCATTGTGCTACAACTTCACCACACTTTATATTCCACATGAAGTCAGAGTTAACATGCAGAGGAGCTGTTTGAGTTATTTTCAACAGCATCAGCATGGTAACCACATGCCCGAGTGCATCTCGGTTCGCTATGAGTCACTCAAACTTCATCCAGCCAACTGACTCCCCAACATATTTGGATGCATCTCTTCCACTCATTTTCAGTCATGGAGGAATTGCAGATTTGGCATTTTGGCATTCAAGCCACAAGACGAAAACACTTACTTTCCATTTGAGAACACTGCATGCTACCAGATAAAATATTACTGGTTCAACGAACTAGATGAACAGCTAATACTGGGGGAAAAGAAGAGCAGAAGCATGTTTTTTTTTCCTCCTGTGCTGATTTGAATGACCTGACAGCAATCATGCCAAAACAGACACGCAGTACAACAGCTGTAGTTTTGGGCGAGCAATCCGAGTGACGGCGGAGTTTCCAGAGAAGACATCTGCTGCCCACGGCATGTCACTTCCATGGCACAGAGGCAGAGGTATGTGTGAATGTACCGTCATAGTTGAGAAGCGGGCCAATTTCTTTGTGATTAAAAAGATCTGCTGCGAGTGAGGGAAGAATACATGGTCTTGCTATTGATTTGGCCCTGAGCTCTCTAAGTTCTCCTGCTGAGGTTCTTTATTGGCCCTCAACTTTGCTTTTGTGCAGAGGAGACACCTGCTGAGTCCTGACTGCCAGCTGACAGACCAGATTCCTGAACTCATGGCTGGATGGCAGCCCACCCAATAAACCCAACAGGAGTGCACACATGCTCTGCAGAGGTGTGAAAGATGCGTGTGTGTTTATGACTGTGTATCTACCAACTGTCTGCCTGTGTCACTGGACACATTCTGATGTGTGCGTGCAGTCGTGTGCATTTTTTGTGTGCCGAGTTCATATCGACTGATGAGAGTTAAATCTGTGCAGCCGGGGGAACTTAAGATAAATCGAAGAAGCTGGCAGACAGATTCCTCCACAGCAGCAGACAGCACCAGTCTGGTCAGTCAATGCATCTTTTTCAATACATATATGTATGTGTGAGTGTGTGTGTGCATGTGTGTATGTGTGTGTGTGTGAGTGAGAGTGAGAGAGAAACAGAGAGAGAGAGAGAGAGTGAGAGAGAAGGTAGAGTGTGCGCGTGGGTGTACGGGTCTGTAATGCAAACACCTCCTGCATCCCGCAGATGCACTGGGAGGAAACCTCAGAAAATGTCAGGCACTGTTACCGTTAATAACTGATGCAGTTAAAATTTGATGATGATGATTGTTGTCATTATAAGCGGCAGTTGTAGCCATAATGTAATAATAACCATTGATGTAAAACCTTTCTGACATAAAGCACAGCTGTAAGTGCTCGCTGGTATGCATATTGGAATAAGAATGAAGCAGAGAAGGAAAAATCCAAGTTAAAAAAAAAGAACTTCACTGTTTGAACATGAGTATAGAAAAAAAATACTAATTTACATTTTTACCTTGATCTGTTGGTCTATAGTTGATAGTTAAAATGTCATAAGAAGCTGGTTACTTTTAAAAATAGTGTCCCATATTCTTGTGGCAAAGGAGAGAAGAACACTTTCCTATCCTTGTTTTGTTTGTTTTCTTTAGGAACAGAGGATGTCTCCCCCTGTTTTTTTGAGTCTGTGTTTGGACCTGTATGGATATGGATTAAAAAAAAAAAAGCAAGCCAAGTGATGCAATTAAATCAGCATCCCAGCATCCAACTTACTTAAAAATGTCTTTACATTTCTCAGGAGGGCGAATGCTGCCTTGGCGCTGTTTTGCTCATGTGGTCTTCAATACTCAAGTCAAAAACAATCCCAATACCTAAGTTTATTTGTTTCCATATGTATGTGTATGATGAAGCTACTGTAGCAAACCTGATTTAAAAACTGTCAAAAACCTTTGCTTGCAAAGTTTTGACAGTTTGGTGGTTTACTAAGGCAAGTGATGATACTGGAAAATATAAAAAAGCTGGATGGTTATGTGTCATTGGCCTTGCTATCAATGTTGTTCTATTACAACTTCATATAAAAAGGTACAAAAACTCATATATCTGAGCAGTGGCCTGAATGTGTGTCTCTAAAAGCCTCAGTCCGGTTTAGATTTAGACTGCAGTTTCCAATATTCTCAGTTCTGATCTTAGGGAACTAATCTCTCTCAGAGTAAACAGCTTCATTTATTTGTTTTCTACAAAGTTCTTTCAGCTTTTCTGAAAGACAGCTATAATGCATGAGAAGCCTTATACCCTTACATAAGGCCTCATTTTAACATGAAATCACACAAACAACCAAAATGTGCATTCTTAAACCACACACAGTTTAAGACAGTACTGTCTAACCTAAGCATAATGTGAGTGCAGTAAATTGTGGTTCTGTGAAAGAACCTCAATATGGTTTGTGAATGATTCCTAAGTGTTCAATAAAATGTCCATATCCACAGTTCTACCAGAGGCACTGATATTCAACACCAATAGACCAATGACTGTGATTCCTCAGGAAGAAAGAAAACTGGTTCAAACTTATCAATGTGGCCTTTCAAAAGTATAAAGGAAGCTCCTTTCTTAAGGAAGAGAGCCCTGTATATTTTTTTTAGTTCCTTCCTTTCGCTCACACTGCCTTTTAGAAGAAAAAAAAAAACATTAGGCCTAGGACAAATGGCTGATGGGACAGGAAGGACTCAATAATTCAGCAACCATTGTTTGCTCTGCACTCTCAATTGACCTCTGCTCCTCTGTTGTTTTTCCTGCTTGATGGATCTCCTCACTATGAAACAACTTTAGGAAGACTCCAAAACCTTTTCGAATATAAATAAAAGCACAGCTGGGGGCAGGCACAGTGGTGACTGAATTATGTATCAAGATGCACACATGCATGTCAGCCAAAATAAAACAGGCAGACAGAGGAATACACAGAGATGAGTGAACATGCCCCTAATGTCTCAATAAATCAACTCCTATCTGTTTATCAACGGCGGGCGAGTTTGTGCCCTACAGCTTAACTGTCATTCAGTAATTAAATAATTACTGGAGCATCACGTGTCCCCTCTCCTGCTGCATACAATTAACTGAAATGTATGCATATGTGAACACAGGTCCAGAGCAACAGATCACCAATTGTGCGTGTGCGTGGATGCGTGTGGGTGCTTGCATGCGTGTGTATGGCATAATTGCTATAGGCTCGGCAGCGCAACACCTCAGAGAAATGTACCGTCAAATGTTGTAATGATATCACTCAGTATTTTAAGATAAGCCACGGTATTGCCCTTTGACCACCAACTCACCAATTTAGGCCTTTTCGTCGAAGATCATGCCCTAAATACGGGATGGGTGATTTGTGCTTGGAACATTTAGCCTTTGAACACGGGAAAGGGAGAATTGGAGCCTGGGCCGAACTTGGTTGGCTCTGAGTAGTTTCCACACTGTTTACTCGTGCAGAGCGTTTTTGGAAGGATCGAGTTAGAACTGTTTGTTAACCTGGATCACTTTTGTTCTATTTAGCAGTCAAATATTATATTAGAACTATATTAGAACTAAAAGAGATGGACAAATATCCATACAGATAACCTGTGAAGTTTTCTGATCTCTGCTTGTCCTTCAAGCTGTATGTTATTCACTTCAGCACAACAGAATCTCATCTACTGGGAGTGTGTTGTGCAATTCAGCATGGGGCTGGTGTAATTATTGTTTTGAGTAATTATTTTTTTCTCCAGTCGGCAAAGACTAATCCATCATATTGATGGTCCACATAGATCCCTATGGAGAGTGCACGTTCGCTGAATATTTATGCCCAAAGTGGTAAACCGCGTTTTACTGAGTCATTCACTGAAACTGTTTGAGGTGACATTCCTTTCCTCTGCACCACAGCAAAGATACTAATGACAGCAGCCTCAAACAAACAGTGTTGGGAGAGCTCACTCTCCCAACACCTCCACCATCATCCCCTTATGTGATACTTAGTGGATATTGTCTTAAAAAATTGTCTTAAAAAAAATTCTTAGATTTTCTCATCTTTCTCGCAGTTTTTGGGGACAGTGCATTTGGAAATGATTTAAAGGACCATTCAACGCTCTTTAAAAACCAATACTATCACAGGCAGAGACCAAAGTGCAATCCTACATAAACCAAAAAGGGAAAAGAAAAATCACTGCACAAGTTCCAAGCTCTACTGTAAGATGACATAGGTGTGTTTCGTCTTGACATGGCCAATCAGATTATTTAGACCAACAATATACTAAAAGAGTGAAGGTCTTTCTGTCCATATCAAGAGCATGCACTCCATTAAAAGCCTCTTCAAAGAAATGCAAAAAGGGAAACAAGAGAGACAGACAAAAAAAAAACCTTTTAGTAAGAGAGATACTGGCTGTTCCTTTAGTGGCAATAAGACGGCATAAGACCACTTGGCTCACAATACATAATGTAAAACTAGCTGGCTGGAGGCTATGTGATCATGGAAAGGTGATGCATGATGGATGGAAACACTGCCCTGCCCACAAGTGCTCAACTCTGTGAGGAGGAAGCTGCTAAGCTCTGCAGACAGCATCTTAAGTTCCATCCACCACATCGCAGCTGGTTAGAGTTTCTGCGTTCAGCTCCTCCGGGAGCTATCGGCTACCGACAGTACGAGGTCAGAATCTGTGCCACTCCTGCCCGAGCTCTTCTGCATTGAAATAAAACCGATTAGGAATAAATGTAGAAGAGTGTGTTCTCACTGCAGAGTGGCAGTGGGCTCATATGCTTCATCAGATACATCTGTTGAATATTCAGACATGAGAAGCCGTGTGACAGAGCCTTAATGTGTTCACATCAATTTAAACAAAGAGCTTGATGCATTCGTGCATAGCATACATATACACTGTCACAGCTTTACATTATGCTTTACATAATCATGTGTTTAAATGCTGCAGTTGAGCACCAGTGAATTAAGTGTGAATTGCACCAGCGACACATACACCTACACCATAAGATTCACCCCCTTACACCCCAGCAGTGTGCATTTTTCCATTACACACTCAGATCTTCTGTTTTGTTCTCTTCTGTAATTGGCAAGCCGGCAAAGCCATTCTGGGAAACAGGCAGAAGATATTAAAATGTATAAGTTCCACCTCTTTTTTTTTCTCTCTCTTTTTTTGTATTATTCGATAGGGGTGCACCACCACACAGACATCCTTTAACACCGCCCCTGCAGTGTCTTACCATGTCTGTCCCGGACGGTCATCTCGTGGGGACGCTAAAGTTTAACGTTGATGAAAGCTGACTGACATCATAAGAAATTAATGTTACACATCAGCCAAAGTGCTCCTGCAGCACAAGCTGGAGAAATTTAGATCTTTTACTTAGGGTGGGTGGATGGTGGGTTGGCAGTAATGTGTTTGTGAGTTTGTATGCATGTGGGAGGGAAGCAGTTAAGACTGAAGTGTGCGGGGTTACGGTGTTTTCTCATTGTAGGCATGTGGGGTGAGAGGTCTCAGGGATATCCCTAATTTTCATAATCCTAATTTATTCTTAAAGTTTGGCACATTATAAAAACATTTAGAATATCTTAATATAGGCTTGCCTGGGAATGCACAGACTTATTAACCACAACTATGATCTGGTCTCTGCAGATTAATTAGTGCATAGACAACCCTACCTTCAAACTAAGCCTAACTTTGTTCTTGTTATGTGCCAGTCCTTTAATTAGCAAAGACGCTTTCTTTTCTATGCTATTTTTACATCCAAACATTTTTTGTTTTGTTTTGTTATCTCCTCTTTTATGCAGTGTCGGCTTGCGCAGAGGCCACAGACACAGACACACACAAACACATACACACATAGTTCTAACAGTGACACAACTACACTCTCCCAAATATGTGTATAGATCCTTAATGTGTTGTTTATGTTGAAATAAGCTTTTAAGGAAAAAAACAAACAAAAATACTATTATTTAAACAAAGGAACATTACACATTGAACAACTGGACTTAATTACTGCTGTAGCCACACTGCTCATTGTCAGACTTTCAGCAGGAGAAATCTCAGAGAGTAAACTCTTTATTTTTTCCCTTCCAGCTAATTAGTATGTATATGTGGTGCTAGAGGAAAACAAATATTGTAAAAATCATTATCATGAGAAGCTTAAATCTCAGGATACATGAATATTTTACGCAAAGCTTCTCTCAACAACATAACATCTTAATTTCATCACGACACATGCAGATCTCTGGCTGCACGACTGTGAGCGTGTGTCTTTGCTTCCGCCAGCCTCCCCATTTTCTCCAGAAAATGTTCATTTAAAAAAAAAAAAAAAGAATAACTGATGTAACTCTTTTTGCCCCGTTTCCCTGTGTGGCAGCTGGTGAGACAAGAGGGTGGGGACTGCTATCAGCTCTCCTCATTGTGTCGCCGTCTGTGTATTACTTTGTAATCTGTTGTTTTTTTCATGCTATCTGCGGGAGGGTGGGGCGGAGGTACATGGGGAAGCGTGGGGGCGGTGGTTTGGATGAAAGCTGGTGGGACAATTTATCATTCTGTTTCTCCCTTGTCAACTCAAAACCCAAGACTGTTCTCGTCTTAGCCAAAGAGCAGCGATAACAATAGGCAAACAGTCGAGCCATTTCTAACATCTGTATTTCACACACAATCCCCCTCTGACTGGGGTTTGAACATTCCCCCTACAGCCCTTGACACAGCAAGCTGTCTGCCTCCTTACTTTGGCAGTTGCTCCACATAAACATACACAGACACACACGCCAGGAGCTTGCATATACCCCAACAGAGATGCAGATAAACAGTTGAATAGATAAGGAGCCAACATGATGAAATGTAAAAACAATTTGACTTGACATACCACATACTCGCTCAACAACCCCCCCCCCCACCCCCCCCCCCACCCCCAACACCCCCCCCACCACCCCCTCCTCCGACCCTCCCTCCCTGCAATAAGAGCATCATCTCTACTGTTGTCTTTGTCAAGCTGTGGTGCTGTGAATAGACACTTTGAGAAATGAGATGAGTGATCACACATAATTAAGAGTGATGGCGAGGAGAGGGAAGTGCTGCTCACCTTTATGGTCATGTACAGAAAAAATACCCACAAGTCTTTTAGCAGTAGGTGATCAGGAGAGACATGCAGGAGCAGACATGTTCGGAGACACATCACTGAGATTAGACAAGACAAGTGCCTGGGACCCATCAAAGGAAGACAAACACAAGTTTGGATGAATTCGAGTGTAATTTCTGCTCACTATGCAAGCATACTCTTTACCGTTACATTGTTTCCTGTGGGCATCATTTTATCATTCATCTCACAAAATATGCCTGGAGACATTTTTCTCCCTTTGAGAACACAAATTATTCTCTCCACTGGAATTTCAAGCACTGAAAGTCTGGTTGTTTGTGGCAACTTTACCTGTGTCAGAAAAAAAAGCACTTGTCGGGGAGTGAAAAAAAAAATCTCACTTAAGAATTTGATCCTCCATTTCATGAAACTTGTGGCATTTATTCAAAAAGAAAAAAGAAAGACAGCATGTTCTGTAGTGGGGAATAGAAATGTAGTCCAAGACGTGAGTGAGAATAAAATTTGTTCTTGGTCAAACAGCTTTTACCTTTTATACTGTTGAAACTTTAAAGTAACAGAACTCTGTCACCCACTGTAAAAGTCACCGGCAACTTCTGCAAGTGCTTTATTTAATGACATTCATCTAAAGCATCTGAAACTGGCAGAATAATCAGAACTCTGTGGCGAGGCAAGAATTAAGAGGCTTTGATGAAAATGAATCGTGAGGACATGTAACATTTGTTTTTCAGTTTCCATAATACATAATTCACTTACAGCACAGAAAACCTTGTCAGACCTTGTCACATTTCTCAGCAACTTCTTGCTATTTTTCTGAGAGCGAAGCATAGGACATAGGGGTGCAATGGAAATAGAACTGGAAACAATGGATATAGAATTAGAATCAATGGACCCATGGTTAACAAATCTTGTGTGAAAAGAAATAGGTACATAGGTAGGTAGGTAGATAGACAGACAGACAGACAGACAGACAGACAGACAGACAGACAGACAGACAGACAGACAGACAGACAGACAGATAGATAGATAGATACATAGATAGATAGACAGATAGATAGATAGATAGATAGATAGATAGATAGATAGATAGATAGATAGATAGATAGATAGATAGATAGATAGATAGATAGATAGATAGATAGATAGATAGATAGATAGATAGATAGATAGATAGATAGCCAAATAAACTCCAGCTTGATCTGTGTTTATGTTTTCACAATGTCTTTAAATATCTAAATAATAATCAAGTAGATTAGTTTGAGCTGGAATGTTGTACTACATGTACAGTATGCCCAGCTGGACACACACCTTCCTCGATCCAGGGCAGCTGATGAGCACCAATTTAGCATATACAATGGCTAATTCAAGCTGCAACACTTGCAGTAGAAAATCTGACTTCAAATTCTCTCCTTCTCTCCTCTCCATTTCTGGACGAGCCCCCCATTTGCCATCTTATACTGTATATAGTGAGGGCTGAACTGTTGTACTCCTGTATGTGTATGGTAAAGGCATTGTGTGGAGAAATAGCTGCTCTATAAAAAGGACCATATGGATGGAGAGTCGCAACCAGGTGTGCCGGCACGCAGACATGATAGCACGATAGCGACAGATATTAACAAAGGGTGACGTCAAAGTCACAATAAATTTCAATACCGGCAGCACAGCTGTTCAGGCTGAGGGCACATTTAAAATAAAATGGATCTGTATTGAAAAGGAAGTATAAAACTGCCCCTAATCCCATCTGAAAAGATGATATTCTTACATTTCTTCTTTTTTTTTTTTTGCTGTTTACACTGTGACAGAAAAAGAAGATAAGGAACAAGAGAGAACTGGGTCACATCAGAGGGAAAAAAATGGATTTGGATCATTTGGGTCTGCAGTCAGTGTGAACAGTGTCATGAGGAGAGCACAAACCATCAAACTCCTGCACGTTCCACAGTGTTTTCACTATCAGGGAGAATAGCTGGCTACTATTTATTATATTGCATGTATAGTGGGGTAGTTATTCCACTATTGGCTATTGGCAGCATTGTTTTGTCTGTTCGGTACAGGCACGGGCCAATTTAGAGTGTTTTGGTGCCCCTACTGGCACTGTTGTAGGTGTGAAGGGAATTTCTGACGATTAAGCTCCACCAAATCATGGAAGAACTGTGTGTTGTTTATCTTGATACTGCCCGGTAAAAGCTGTATATAGAAAATTTTGGAAATAATTTTATTTTGATTCAAACTGTTACAAAGGAACTTGAGAATCGCCAAACAATTGTTGTTGTGCTCATCAAGTTGTATGATAGCTGGAGATATCCTGTGGTGTAAAGAGTAACAAAAAACTGAATGATTTATATTTGTTTAGCTGCGAAGAGCCAAAAAAAAAAACCCAAAACATGTTGACAGACGCTAACGATTTCTGCTGAGATCAGAATAAATAGTTCGGGAATCAAATGTGTTGGGTGTCCGTAATTAATCACAACACAAAAAGAGAGTGCACAACATCTTCATATGTACACACTATTTATTGTTTTCTTCATTGAGGCTCTTCTTCCTCTGCTATCTGCTCCAACAATGCATATTTCCCTACAGCCGGACAAGTAAAGATTGATCTTATCTTACACATTCCCTGTTACATTCCCCAGATAGAAACTTAGAGATAAAAGGATGTGACAAATACAAATTGTTCCAAGTGCATTAAAAAATGTAATCAAAGGAACAGATTCACAGGCATCAATGGGAGATGAATGGCTTAAAACGTTTATCTAAGCCTGTTGTGATTGGTAGCCAACTTACTGGGTATGAATCTATTGATATTATTAATTCTACATGTTTTGGGTGAGCTCACAATCAGCACCCAGGTGACCTGGTGTATGGCAGAAAAAGCACATTTTCCCACCTTTGGATTAAGCAAGGTATTGTGGACAGGATGTGTGTGACTAAGTTACTAGCCTTTAAAATGTAGTCAGCAGCCCACTGCATGGTGGTCATTGCCTGCTCATGCAAATATTTCATAATTTGTTCATCACTAGTCTTACAAGCTCTCCAAAAAAAAAAAAAAGAAAACAGAAAAAATGTCTCTGGCAAAGTCTGTGTGCGTCTGACTGCGGCTTTTCCAAAGACCCCTGAAACGCTGTCAATATGCCTCTGGCACCACCACATCCACTAGGCAGCATTCTTAAACTTGTCATAGACCAAGATTTCCAAGCACACATTTCCAAGGCTTTTCTATTTATTTTATACTACAATTAATGAGTCCATGCATCTCTTGGCCATGTAAATTCAGCTGCTATTCGATAAAATATATCTCCTATGCAGGCTCATGAAAAACTGCCACCGAAAATGTTTCACTCAAATCAAAATGATGGGATGTCAACAATGGTAAGTTACCAGCCACTACTGTACTCCCAACTACTGTAGTCTGTGGTTCTAGCTGTTGCATCCTTCCAGGTCCCTCTGCTTCTAACCCCTTTGATTCCAATTCTCTTTGGAGCTGTGACTCTCTAGCTCCTCTTTTTTCTTTTCCTTTTTTTCTTTTTTTCTGACTGCAGGTATTCCAAGTGAACTTTTAACCGAGAATCAAACCAAGAAGCAGGTGAGAGCTCAACTGCAGCTGACTCTTCCACGACTAATGCATGAGGTCCGGGAGAAGGCCAACCAGTCGTGGCTCAGGAAACTCCTTTAGTGGAGAAATATAGTGGCTCTCTGCAGCTTTTGTTTGAGGGCTCTATGCTATATCAGCGACAGTAGTGGATCCCTCAGACATCGTACTAGCTTTTGTTTGTAAGGGCCACAACAACTGCCTCCAGATCATGCGGAAATGCCACCTCAGGTAAATATTCTTATCTACACTGTGAGATCGCTGTGAGAGTATCACATTAACTTTACCATGATCACGGCTACTCAAGCTGACTCAAAACTCCACTCACCCACGCACACATACATGGTCTACAAACTTCCCAAGGTCCTACCTAACCTCATATTCCACCCATGGTTGTCTTCTTGGAGTGTGTCATGCTTGAAGCATCTTTAAACCCCAAACCAAGGGTTTCTCCAAAAGTGAAAATATAATTAGTGTCTGATAAAAAAGCTCCTCTCAGCCCAGCTGGAAACTCACCTGTCTCAAGCCAGGGCAGCTGATGAGCACCAATTAAGGATATACAATGGCCAACTCAAGCTTTAACACTTGTGCTAGAAAATCAGCCAAACTCTCTCCTTCGAGGACAAAATTTTCTGGACAAGCCCCCAGTTTGTTACATTCCCAGATAGAAACTCAGAGATGATGGGAAGTGACGAACAAAAATTGCACCAGGCATGAAAAAAAGAGATAACCAAAAGGTCATATGGGGACAGAGTGCAAATAAAGTGTATACTGTATTCTCTGAACTTTTCTGTTGCTGGACTGCAAAAAAAAAGGCCATGTAACAAAGAATAAGTTACAGGAAAAAAAGAAACTAAGTGCCCTAGACTTTTGACACTAAAACTATAAACCAAAACATTTCAAAACAAAAATTAACTAGCGGATGTAACGGAATACCCACATTCTCATTTCCACAGAGACAACGAAAACACTGCTCAAACTGGTTGCCTACACAAACATGCACTTGCATAATGCCCCACTCTGGCCAGGAGCAGTTTTGTTTGTTTGTTTATTTGTTTTCTTTGGCCTTTAACTACCATTGGTGCTATCTGGACGCGGGATGTTCACTTGCAGCACTGGAAGGAACCACACCCACAAATGTTCTTATGGCATGTCTGTAACACAGGCAGGAGTGACAGCAAATGTGCAGGTAGTGGCAATAGACCTAATGGGCTGTTCTACTGCTCTGCCTCCATCCACCTCCACTATGCCAGACAGTGGCAATAGCCCAGAGCCTCCTTCTCTTGTTGCATTTTCATGCCTATCACACCATTTTCATCAGCTACTCCTTTATTTATATTTATATTTTCTCAACAGTATCTGAACAATGCATGCAAACACTTTTTACTGCCCCTGGCACTTTGGCTGGGGTTAGTCTTTTTTTTTTTTCCCTAATATGAATATACAAGTATGTTGGATATTGTTGAAGCTGTGGCATGAATTATTTAAACATTTAAAAGTAAGAATATCCCACACCCAGAAACAATGAGGGGCAGCAGTCTTGTGTGGTTTATAATAATTGTTCCAGTTGGATCATCTGCGGTTTGTGTTCGTATTCGCATCACAAAGACAGTTTCTACCCAGCAGGATGTACCATTTCCATTTTAATTTAGACTCAGGAAGTTGCAAACCCTTCCACTCTTCACATGCCATTGCACCATTAAGTTCATAAATATGCATCAGCAGATCAAATCACATTTCCAAACTTTCCTCGCTCTCGCCTCTTGCTTTTACATCTTGCGGTTTCCACGACAATGTATTGAAGTCAAATAAACAAGCTAAAACCTCCGGTTTGCTTTGTGACGTTGCATCGAATTAGCAGACTGTCTCTGCCAGATAGATGAACAACGCAAACACTAGAAGTTTCTGCCAATTTGCATGATGAGAAAATGATATGCTGGGCAATGGCCCTGGTGTTGATGAAAAGAAATATGGAAAACGGTTTCTATATTTATCATCCCCACGAGTATTCAGTTGGGGGTGGCTCTGGCTCAAACTTGTGTTCCTCTCTGCGAGCACTGAGATGAAACACTGGTAGTTGCTGTTTTTAAGCACCATCATGCGACAGGCATGGTAATCAAAAAATTTAGGAATTGCTTTCTTGTCCTTGAATGGCACCAAAGCAAATGGAAAAGAGATCTCATGGTGTAAAATAGGAAAAAAAAAAACACACACACTTTTTTGGGGAGTTAAATCACCAAATAAACACATTTGCATATTACAGTAGAGGTTGTTCGGGGTATGTTATATCTTGGGCGTATGGGCCATGAACCAAGTCCTGAATGGTCCCCTTCAATACGATAAGGTAGTGATTACCACTCAGGCCATCATCAGAGATGCCTGGTCCAGCCCTCGCTTCTACTCACTAGAAGGGAGCCAAACTGCCTGATTATAACCTATACAAGCACAGGTGCAGTTGTGTGTGCATTTGAGACAGTGCTTGCTGCATGTGTGTGTTCAGACAGATTATAGTGTATACTCTACAGGCATACTGCTGTATCCACCACCTTTGATTAACTCAGTGGGGGTAAAGTGACTGTGAGGGGTTCATGGGGACTGGGCTGAAGAGGGCTCGAAAAACAAAATAACAGTGCAGGGACAGAGTGGGGCTGGATGAAGAAGTGGGTGGACAATTTAATGAGATTGTCCACTTTGTGCTTAAATGAGTTTGTGTGTGCATGTGTGTTTGTGTGTGTATGCTTGAGATGAACTACATGCTTTGCTACAGTATGAATTGAAGGTATAAATGCAATAATAGTTCAACTCAAACATCTTGTAGAAGGAGCAAACATGAGAAAAACTGCTTGAAAGCTAAAAATAACTACACTCTTGAATCCAAAGCACTGCTTTAAAACCAGTTGCACATTTCAGACTGCTCAGATCTCCCCCAAAGTATTAGTATGTGTATTCAAGTGCATAATAAACAATATTGATTTTTTTCGTTTAAGTGCCAGCATTGTAGAAAAACATACTTTTGTTCTATTAAGGTCTTTTCACACAGGCAGGGTATGATGGAGTGACTCAAACTTTAGAAATATTTTCCATTGCTCTAGCTGTGTGAAACCATCATTGCAGAACTTGGCATTTTCCATTACAGCTTGACAGCTTTCCTCTGAAGTTTGAAAACATTGCCTTGTATTTTGCTCAAGCCCTTTAGTCCTCAGCCTCATAACTGGGCTAGGAAAATCCAAGGCAACAAGTTCAGCCTAATAGGCAATTAGCTTTTCAATAAGCACTACTCACTGTGATTACTGGACTACATTAGTCTGTGATTCTCACTAAGAAATGGTTGCAAGTGGGATAATCACATCCATGTTTGAAAGTAATTAAAGTTTTGGTGCAGTCAAAAGTATTTTGCATGTCAAGGTAGGAGCTTATTTTATAGGCTGTGCATCTGTATTCAATCCTCCAAGAAGCGACTGAACATGTTGAAGTTACTTTCTGAGTTTACCACTAGACCAAGAACGCAGCATTTCTCCAGGGGTGCTCAGCTTAGGATCACTTCACACATTTTGTGTCATCTCTACACAACACCTGCTGACACAGCCCCCTTCCTGCTCTCATTTGGAAAGCTTTCTTAGACCATGCCTCTGCTTTTCAGTGTCCCTGGCCTCTCCTTGGCCCCCATCTCTTCCTGTTTTCTTGCATCAGCTCCATTTTTGTCTCCTGGTGTCTGCAAAAGCTCCAGTACTCCACTCTGCTCCAGCCCGAGCTGAGGGATCGATGAGAGACCAGGCCTCTTACTGTAATCACTGACCCACTCCCCCGCCACCATTTGGCCCCTGACCTCCTTTCCCTTGGAGCTGAGCACGGAGCTTTATTTCTGTGGAGCCAGGTTCAAGAGGTCGTAATGATTCCAGTTCACTTGGGTTATAGACCCTGAGCACAACTCAAACTCCTGAAGTCATGCCCGATTTTGCTCCTTATTGGTCTGACTTCACACTACACTGTTGATGCTGCTCAACAGTTTCATCAGATACACACACACACAAACCAAGATCATGGAAGATCATGGGAAAGAGCACAGTTAACAAAAGCAAGGATGTCAGCTTCAATTCAGCTCCTGAATTCAAACTTTTTCAGAGACCAACTCTCATGAGAGACACAGATTCCTGACTGACCAGATGCTTTGTCTTGCCAAGTTTTCTCCTCAGAACACCACATGTATCTAGGCTACATACCTGAGGGTGTTTTGATAAATCATCACTTAGGTAGTCCAGATATCTGTCTCCATGGCAACCCTCAACCCCTGTGCATAGAATCTGTAGCGATGCATAGCATTGCATGGTTCTTGGCGTCTGAGGACAACTACTATAACAAGGGATGAAAATTTGATTGATGTCTATGGTCAAAAGAATGAGGAACTCTGACTTAAATGTTTGCACTTGACTTTCGTGTTGCTAGACCTCGCTTTGCTTCTTTCTTGCCAATTCAGTGAATGAAGGCCCTTCGATAATAGTGCAGAGCTTACACATGCCCAACAATCCTCGATAGCTTCTAAAATCAGAGGGCAGACAAAAGATTCTAGCTAATTAAGTGGTAAGCAATTAGGACACGGCTGTCAGAGGAGACTTTATTGCTGGCATAGCAATGTGACAGCACTCGTGATGTTCAATAACAATGTCGGTCGCGCCGTTATGTTTGAGGAACAGGTTTTATGCATAACACTGGAGGCTGATGGGGTCATTATTTACAATAACAGCACTCACCCTGAGATGCTGAATGCTTAATCTATCATCTGTGAATCATCTGCACACGGCGATTTGCTCCACACTGTCTGCTGGAGCGGCTCGTCTGAGATGCAAGCTGATAGAAATCA
Source organism: Karalla daura (assembly GCA_029224185.1). Classification (NCBI taxonomy): domain Eukaryota; kingdom Metazoa; phylum Chordata; class Actinopteri; order Chaetodontiformes; family Leiognathidae; genus Karalla; species Karalla daura. The sequence goes on from CM055188.1 coordinate 21,554,946, forward strand.
TGTCGAACTCTGTTGGCTTTAGAACACACATTTGCACATGTTCATAGTCTCTATATTGCACTCATGCTATTTCCATGTGCAGCGAATCATTAAATTACAATGTGAGAAGAAAAGAGCTCCCCACAGACATGCACAGTCATATGGTGCGAATCTCTTGGGTATTCCCGTCCGCTCTGAATGTAAAGCGATCAGTCAGTCTGAGAGTTGTGTATGCGCCTTTAGTCTTACACACATTTCCCTGCTAATGTTGCATATGACTTCATTCAGCTCACTCTTCAAACAGACTCAGAAATATGTGCTGAGAGAGGGCTGATTGAGTTAAAAGACTTCACTTTGCTCAGTGCAAAGTCAGAGGGCAAAGTTTGCATCACCTCAAAAGATGCTGATTGGGTAGACAACACTGTTGCCATGTTTTTTTGCTTAAGTCTTTTTTCTTCATCATGTCATTTCCCTTTATTGTTAGAATCCATTGTGTTGTGTTGTGAAACCATGGTCATTGGTAGATCTAGTATTTGTAAACTCAAACAAAGAACACATTTATCATTCTGACATTGTAACTCACATTAAACAACCTAATTATTTGCACACAGAGAAGTTTGCTATTGTAATGTTTATGCATGGACGGATTTAAAAATGTTGAGAAAGAAAATGTAATTTATAGTGAAGCTCTGATGTGTTGCAATGCATGCCTAGCTGAAATGAGATTCTTCATTTAACTACAACTGTTTGTGAGACGGATAATGCATGGTGAGACTTTGGTTTCAGTCCAGTCACCAAGTGCGTAAAGAGGAAGCTGTGATTAGTCTCCCATTAACTACCGGCTGGCTGTGGCACCAAACATTTGATTCTGCCGATGCCTACAAGACTCAAAGGTTCGTCCAGACGGGCACTTCTTAAGTGATGTCTCAATCACTTTAATTCTTTCCAGTATTCACTGGCTCAGGATATGAAAATCATACTATAATAAACAGTTACAATACTGTAACTGTAAAAACATATTGTCCATTGCTGTGCAGCACATTAATTTTCTTTCCTGCAGAGTGCAGGGAGTACAATGGATGGGAGAGACAGACACTAGATGGAGAAATGGAAGGCTAAAACCAGCCATTGTTTACTCTCTGAGGAGCCTAGCTTAGTAGTTGCATTAGGTGCTTAAAAAAGATTTTGTTTATCCTGCTGTATAGTCAGTAAATAATAAATAAAGAATTAATTGATTCCTTTCTTCAGGGGTCCTTTGCTTTGAAGCAGGGTGGGCTTTGAAAACTTTGGCATCAGAGAGAACTTTGCCAGGTAGATGCCTAATTACACTTCCAAGGCCTGGCTGTCGAACAGATTTTAGTTTTCAACTATCACAAAAGATACCGTGTGCCCTCTAAGGCACTCATGTCCTTTAAGAAAAGCAAACACTTTTGTTTGCCAAAGTGATATTTTTAACTAACCCCATTACTACATACAATATTTTTGCAGTTTTTTGCAAATTGTCAAGGGTGATGTCACTTATTCACCCAGGATGCAAATCACGTTGTGCAGGTGGCAAATGGATAAGGATAAGGTGATTGCACCCATCACACACATACACACACACATGCACGCACACACACACACATACAGCCAGCGATCCTCTTCTCCCTCCAGAATCTGACATAATCATGAGCTACTGAATTCCTTACATGCACATTTGCACATAACATGTACACAGCACCTATACTTGTATATTTTGTATATTTTGTGCACTGTTGTCTTGGGCATTACTTATATAGCTTGCCTTTTTAGTTACAGTATATAGCTACCTGGCAATAAATATGATTCTGAGTATGATTATGGTTTAAAACCAGATCCAGTGTTATGACACAGGAAGATTTGATTAATATTAATAACAGTTATTGTTGCTGGATCATTTATACACGACACTCTGCACTCATAAGTTTCTCTCTTACTGTCTATAATCATCTGTTTCACCGAGCTATCCAGTAATACTTTCCTTGTATAATTTGCTTTGGAAAATCATTCTAAAAGTAAATTACAGGGGTGCTTCCTCAGTTCTGACAGGCATATTAGAATAAGAAAATTCATAGTATCCTCTCTGGGTGATCAAAAGTTACTTGGACATTTCCGAGCCTGAGAACAGAGTAAATACTTGGCTGACTAATATATTGTGACATTCAGGCACAGTGGCTTGAGATGTATCTCAATAAGTACTCATCGGGGTGTTGGGAGGAAAAGGTCTTTGGGAAAGATCACCAATTATATCTAATTGCATCTAACATTGTGTCAAAGCACATGCCTCCTAGAAGTAAAAACAAGAGGACAGCAGTGGGTGTTTTGTTAAGATTACATATGATAACAAGGAGGATGGCGATCAAATGCAATGAGTGTAATGTGACAATAATCTGACATAATTACATGTGGATGAGTCATTATTTGTGTGTTTGCTTGGCTCTTAGATAACGGTACTTGCCAGGCAAAAGAGACTGAGACTAATGAGCTAGGAGACGCAGACAAACACTACAGAGTACTGTTGTCTAAATGAGAACAAGCTTTCAGAGTTTGGGGGAAGTGCTTGCAGCCAGGGGCCCGCAATGAAATGTTGCAGTTATGCAGGATGTATGCATCAGTATGCAAAATGTACATATCACATGAATATGCATCTATTCTCAGGCACGCACAGACACATCACAGACATGAAGCAACGCACGAGACAGCGCACAGCATGTCCACTCGCAAGTAAATGAACCAGCAAATATCTCAGCATGCACACATCAATGTTAAGTGCTTCTCCTCAATGGGAAAACTTAACTAACACCTCCTGGCTGTCATAAAGAGACAATAGCAGTGATGGCAAAGTCTCGGAGCTGAGACTGAGTGGTGGCAGGGAAAGAAATTAAATGATATGTTGCTGCATTTTACAATGACACCAGACATTCCATTAACGCTAACAAGCATTCTTGACTTTCTCTTGACATTGCTCAATTCTCCTGTCTGAGTCACGCTAATATGAGTGATTGTGTGGATACCGCTGTGGGTGTGTTTAATGTCCCAGCAGTTAAGACTAGTAGTGTAAACAGGCAGCCCAGTACCATCTGTTTCTTTATGATGCTAGGTTTGATTGTGTCTAACTCACTGCCTCAGTCTGCTTTCTCTTTAATGGCAGCTCTCCAGAGACAACTTGAAAACCGAGGCCTTGCTTTTACAGAACCACAACCAGTGTCGCATAAAAGGCTTAAACCTCGCCCATTAACTTGACCTGGCAGAATAAAAAGATGTGTGGATGAATAATCTGGTGTCTGTGGCTGGTCATTCATATCACCTGTCCCACACCAGTTTATTCAGGAACCTTAACTAACAAAACAAAGAGTCCCACATATTGATCATCATCATCATCAACATCATCTAATCATAGAATACAAATCTCTCAGGAGTATGATTCCATGATCACACATTGAAGAAAGCACAAAAATACCTCACAAAACAAAAAACGTGAACACACACACACACAAAGAGGTGGAGGCCACATAGCACATAATAACTGTGCACTCTGTGATTGCTGACTACTAATAAAATAAGGTCAATTTTCCATTTGTCTAACCTTCCTAAATACACAATAAGTTTCCAAATACCTCATCGGATATTCCCATAAGTGACAATTGTTTCTGCATGTGGTAAAGCATTTCAGTTAACATTCATGAGGAGCTTGCGTGTCTAAAGCTGCATTATTTAGATTTTGTGTTGAATGGCTTGCTGTGTTGGGACTCAACTCCAGCAGACTGCATTTCCGACTTCTGTTGGTCTCCCTCCCTTCACTCCCTCTCCCATCACGTGTCCGTAATTCTGATTTCAATCACGGATCTCTTGGATCTCCCAAAACCCTCTGTACCACTGAGTGTCTCCTTGTTTAATCTATCATTTAAGAGCATTAGTTAGAGAGGGGCCTATTAAGAAAGAACCACCCCAGCCTCTTTTCTCCGTGGCAAGTGTGGTTTTTACTAGAGGGATAAAAGTCTGCTGTAATCTCTCATCCCTTTCCGGAGGTGTTGGGTTAAGTAGGTTAGCAATGATTTGGCATTTTAGAGTGCAGAAACAGGAGACATTAAAAGCCCTCACAAGTATGCTACATAGTAAGATAGGGTTCCTTTGGTGTGGGGCTTATTGTAGACAACTAAGGAGCAAAGGCAGAAAATGTGGAAGTTCTGCGGAGCAGTGAAAGAGGAGCTGCGTATCAGGGTGTTACTGATTATCCTGTTGTTCTGTTCAGATTCCTCATATCAAATGGATTTGCAGCTTACAAGCTCTGATAGCTCAGCTACTCATAATATGTGTGAGTAAGCGTGTGAACATGTGCCCGTGTGTGAAGGTAATATCTATGTTTTCATCTCTGAGGGGCCTTAGCAGCTCATGTGTCTCGACCATGACAGACGGGGCCCAAGTGGTTTTCCCAGTGTGCTGCTGATCCCGTCACATCAACATGAAATGTTGATAGTGCGGCAATCGGGAAGTCGAAGGCTGTTTGGTTTGCGCACTCCTTACAGGCAGCTCTACTCATCGATTTGTGCTTGGGTTTTTGAGGGTTTGGATTTCTTAACGATTCACCTGCGGTTCTTTTCCTCTCTGACCAGAAAGAGCGCACCCATGGGACATCACTGTATGCTATATCAGTTTGGCCCATCTCTGCCGCAGTGAGACTGAGACACTCCCGCACTCTGCGAAATACAAAATCTATCAAAGTCTGAGTTTGGCATCCCACAGGAAGGCCAACGGGCCCAGTGGGCATCAGCATTTTAACATCTACCAATAAACAGATCCACACTAGTGCTACAAATGCAGATACAATGTGTTTTTATTGGGAAAACTAATTCAGAATTCACACTTGGATATCATTTCAGCAGCTCCAAAAAGTCCTGGATGAAAAAGCTACAAAAAAAACATCCAATTATCCGCTATTTTCTAAAGCCTTTTGCAAACTTTGTGGTTGTCCGCAGTTATACGAATTTAATAAGGCTCAAACTGAGAAGCGCGACTACCTTCCATTAAAGGCAGCTGCTTTAATAATGACAGATGTGATGTCCATATTGAAACTGGAATTAGGTATCTAAGAGACAGGAGACTGATTGACACCGCCGCAAGCATCTGATAATTGTATCTGGCTCCTTCTGCAAACACAAAGACGACAAGTGTCGAGTGGGAAGATAATGGCAGAGGACATCAAAGCATTAGAGGCAACGCTGCAACTTTGTACACAGGGTGCTTTGCTATCACTGTTATCAGCGCATTGTGTCGCTCACACAATCTGTGCCTATTAGGAGCCAATCATGCTGTAAGTAATGCTCTGATTTGTGGTGATGACTTGATGGTGATTACAGTGGAATCAGTGGAATACTTTTTCTTTATCATCCATGTAGTAATCATTTGGGAGTATACAATAGCCAAATAGCCCCTTTTCGTTGACTCAACCTCTATCTGAGACCAAAGAGCTTTGTTTTTTTTCTCTTTCTCTCTCTCTTTTTCTTCTTCTGTGCACCATTAGCTGAGCAAAAAGGAATCTGTCTGGTTTTGTAATGGGTCGCTGCCACAGGGACATGGGTTTGTTCATTGGAAATCTTAAACAAAGCGCTAGGTCTTTTGGCCTGCTCTGATTTGGGAGTGTGGAGAGTGGGATTGGCTATTATCTCATGGGGGCTGACGCTGAGGAGCTTTGGGAGGCTGCAGCCAGACCCCAGGTGCGGTGTCACACAAAGAGGAAATTGAGCAAACAGGAGATAAGTGAGACGGAAGGCTATCTCTTGCCATAGGGCTGCATCACGGAACTATCCTTCACTATTACATTGGAGCTTCCACTCCTCTACACTCCTCTCCCCTTCCTCCATCCTCCTCTTCCTCCTCTTCTTCCTCCTCCTCCTCACTCAATGCCTCAAACATGATCCAGACAAAGTGTTTGGTGGTGAAGGACGTCTTGGGAGACTGGTCCTGTTCGATTTGCCCTCTATACATAGCATCAAAGTGGAAAATTGCAAGACATCAACGTAATCAAAAGCCAGCACTTGCTATTATGCTGTTCAGTGCATACTATAAATATGACATATTGACACTAGTGGAGGTGGGAGGCAGCAACAGGAGTGCTGGGGAAGGCATTTACAGTCTACGCAGCAGCTTGTGCTGGAACACCCTGAGGCCAGTGAATAAACAGACGACGCTCAGACAATGCACAGTCAGTGCCTGCGCTGGCAGCACAAAGAGGAAGCAGACAGGCAAGTCAGAGTGCAAGACGCGTTGCATTATGGTGGTCTGCTACTGTTTTGCCTGGCACATACATGACGTGGGCCATTATGAGAATCAACACATACATAAACATGCTCAGCGTCCATGTCAGCTGGTGGAGGTGAGCTCCTGATCACCCGGAGGGGACGCAGCGAAAAAGACTCTGAATTAGGGAAGGCCTGCGGTGGTCAGCGCTTCAGACGCGTCTGCTGGAGCAGAGCAGTAGTGGCAGGCTCCAGATGTGGAGAGCGCCGGGGGGCCTCAGTCGCCACTTGCCTCCACCCATCACAACATACCCACGGAGTGGGTGGAAAGATGAGGAAGGGTACCGCTGCTGGCTTGAATACATCACTTAGATGGAAAAGAAAGGAGGTGGTTGCACGCCTCTGAGTGTATTGTGTCTCATTTCTGGGAGGGAAAGATGGGAAATGTGGGGACAGTTAATGACTTGTGTGTTTTCCCCTTGAGAGCACAGACATGGTTTTGTTTCTCTGTGCCACTGTGCAAATAATACAAAAGGCTAGATGGGAGTTGTGAAGAAAAATGAGTGTTTGCTACCTCTATAAAGAAAAAGAATATATGTACTTGCAGTATTCAGGAAGAGCTTATGTAAGGACAGATTATTGGAATGTCACCATGTTGCATCACATTGGTGACCAGCCAACCTTTACTTTTGTCTGAATGATAAAAAGCTTTCCCTGCTAGATATCCATTTTCTCCATCTGCCAGACTGTTCTGTCAGCCTCATTAAAAATAATTAAAATTCAATTAATTTAAAAAAAACCCCTCACAATACTGTGTAAGCACAAAAAGATGGCTTTGTTTAAAAGACATGTTTGTTTCTCTGCCCATCCCTGTCTGCACTCCTGAGGAGAAGCTTGTCTGGATGGACCAGTGAGTGGGACCGAGGGGGATCTATTCGCAAAACCAACTTACAGCCAAATGACTTCATACCCACAAATTCACCAGACAGTTAAACTATGGAGGCATGCCCAGTCTCCCCTGAATATTCAGAGCACCTGAACTACTTTCCTTGTACCTCTTGTATGAAGACCAGAACTTGTTCTTGGACTTGTCTTGTTTGCTTTGACTGATTGGCTGTCACCTGAACATGAATAATTGACCAATGCATTTAGGATTGTGTGTGCGTGTGTGTGTACATACACAAAAAACTATACATATATGTATATATATATATATAAATATATATGAAACAAAAAAAAACGAAACAAAAACCAAATATATATGTATATATTGTTTTTTGTTTTTGTTTTTTCAAGGCCGCTGGCTTTTGCCATCTCCAGCAGTCTAACTTTTTTTCACAAATGGTTTGAAGATCCATTTCCTTTTTTTTTTTGTTTTGTTTTTTTTTGGGGGGGGCGGGGGGGTTGGGAGGTCATGTCGAAACTTTTTTAAAGCTAAAATGTACTCTAGAAGAGCTGGTTCTCACTGGTAAACAGTAATATTCCAACATTCACAGTTTGGCTTTGAATGCAGCCATCGCTGCGTGAAATAAACTGTGACTGAGAGAAGTGGAGAAAAGAGGCACAGACTGAAATGGACATTTTTCACCCTGCAGGCTATTAAGGTCAAGGTGCTTGTGGACCCCTGATCTGGGATAGAAAGTGCTGCACTCGCATTGCCATAAAATTAACTTTTAATACCAAAAAAGCCAATAGGTTCTTTGAAACTGACATGATGTGCTGCCCTGTACCTACAGTAAGTAACAACAAAACGAAATACAGTTTTTTTCAGTGTTCCTTTCATATACTTGGAACAACTTTTGGCACGTCTGTAAGTTTCTAACTTAATGGCATGGGCAGGGATTTCAGGGGGTATAAATATTCATTGGTTTAAACCTGCAGTCTCACCTCGAAATGTTCCTCTTTGGTCCTTTGAACTAAGGCCAAATACCGGAATTACTGCAAAGATGGTTTCATGCCCACAGCCATCAGTATTCCAAATACAGTAAACAAAAAATAAATAAATAAGAATCACAAAACTTGGTTAATGATGCAATAATCATGCCATCCCTTAGCTCTTTTATGCACTTTAGAGATATGCATGTGTATAACTTAAATTACCACCCAATGCGCTCTTTCTGTTTTTATGCTTTTCTGGTTTTATGTTTTTATGTTTCAAATATACCATTTATCATTGTATTCCTACACAATGACAATAAATTATCTGATTTCATGCTCAACAATTAGCACAAAATGCTAAGCAAGTTTTTTTTTTTATAGTGAGCAAGTTCTCTGTAGGTGATATTACCATATTTTCTGGAGTGCTTGTTGCACCTGAGTATCAGTCTCATCTCAAGAAATACATCGTAAAGGATAAACACAGTCTTCTGGTCTGAAAAGTGAAGCCAACACGGAAGTGACTTTACTTACAATTTCACCAAGATCTGTTAGGGCTGCCTCCAAATACTTTCTCCAATACACACCAAGTCAAAAAATGTCATTTTAAATATTATTAAATATTTATTCAATCTATTTTTTTTTTCACAGCTCACACCGGTTTCAGCTAAAATTTCTCAAGATCTAGCGGTCAATTGACAAATAATTCCATGATTAATAAGATATCAGAGCTTAAATAAATTCATGAGGATGGGAGTGTCTGGCAGAGTTGCCAGACTGTGCCAGTCCATGCCAAAGTTTTTTGTTTTTTTTTTCTCTGGGAAACACAATATTATTCTTGCCTTACATATCACCCTTGACCTAGAATTTTTAAGGACCCTCTTCACCTGCACAGCTTCTAGTACCTGTGCCTCCAACTGACTGGACCCAGGCAGGATTTATTAGCTCCTGAAAGTTGCTATGCCTGTAATAAACTGGATGGATCTTTATTAGTCATGGTCATTTTGGGTCCAGGCAAAGGAAAGGGAAGGCTCCTGTCACACGTTGAGATATCTGGAAGTGATTTTTTCAATAGACTCTCTGAGGAACTGACCTTTGATGCAGCCATTAGGGCCCCGGGGGTGATTGAGGATCCACTTGACCCTGATTTATTTAACATCTCTTATTAAATATTTGAGTTTCTTGCTCAGTTGTTCTCTACTAAAAAATCACAATGGAATTATTATTGTTGATACTGATAAAATGATAATTGAAAAACTAATAAAAAACATGACTCCATGTTGCTAATTACTAACAGCACTCACGTAAGATTAAATTGACAGGAGGCAAATACATAGAGCTGTAAACTCTATTTCAACCTTTTGCTGAACACTGTAGACACTCATCCACCTCTGTATGTGTATGTGTGTTTATGTGTATTAAAAACAGCAAGGTTGTGAGAAAACATTGAAACAGCCAATCTCTCCCACTGGAGAGTGTTCCTTTACCTTGATGTTAATGTGTCCATCTTACAAAGTGTTATTGAATAAAAAAACCAAGGTAAAAGCCAGGTTTCCAAGAGAACTGCCTGATAAAGAAGGTATAGAGTGCAAAGCTTATTTTCTTTTCATTTAGTCCTGAGCGGTGATTTCGCTGCCCCAATCGATGCTGGGTAATAAATAAATAAAACAAACATAATGTGAATCTGTTTCTTTTAGATTAGCACACATTAGAGTGAAGCTGTGGCATATCTTAATATGAAGAGAGAAAGCCAGGAAAAAAAATGACCTCAGTGTTCCCCTGGTAATGAAGGGTTCATTACTGTAAATAAGGCATTCCCTCGTTTCCTGTCTGCTGAAGCTGATATTTTGTAAGGTGTCACTGGCAGTCTGCTGTGCTTTTCATGGCCAAATAGAGCACAGGGTTCAATGTCGGTATGAATGCGAAAAACACACTCACTGGCAGAGCATTTGTTCAAGAATACTATTCATTGACATTTTGATTCCTTAACCTTAGCATGTGGTGATGAAATGTGTGAGGTGGGAGGAGATCTTGGTTTCCATCTCATTTTCCATACTCTTACTCCCTTCTTCAACCCATCTCTCTTTTTTTCTCTCAACCGGTTCAATTATAGGGAGTGGATAGTTGCGAGCAGAACCGAATGGAATACAATTTATGAATCATTAAGGGAGAGGACATTAATATTTGATACCCAAGACATCACCAACAACTGTTAGAGTGAATTCAGTAAACAGACTGTGCATGCTCACATGTAAGTATGTGTGCATGTGTTTCCGTGTGTTGCCACTGCAATCATGACTATAGATTTTCCAAGTACTGTCATGTTACCAACCATATATTTAGCCACGTGCTCTATCTCTCTCTCCCTCGCTCTCAACTTATCCCGCATACAGATGCACATACACACACCTATACACAATAAACACACAATGAACCCTCTGGAGGAATTGTAATTGCCGTCTGTGGTGATGACACAGTAGGGAATCTAAACTCAACCTCCCAGCACAGTCTTCCCCTCCACCTCACTTTCTCTCACCCTCAACCTAATCCTCCTCCCCTCATTGGCTTCTACTTCAGAATGCTCACTCTTGTCTCCCCTCAACCCTTGAGCATAATTACTCTATCTACAGACAGAGTATTGGTTTCCTCTAACTAAAGAGCAGCAGGCTCCTGCTTCCTCCTATCACTCTAGACCTTAGCTGGGTCGCCTCTCCTAATCACCCACTAAAAGCCTGGAACTATATCAAAGGGTGCGTGTGTGTGTGTGTATGTGTGTGTGTGTGTGTTTGTGCACGTGCATGTGTATGTGTGTGTGTGTGTGTCATTGTGCAATAATGCTCAGTTGTGTGTGTCTGCAGAGGTGTTTGTATGAGCCGTGCATTCATTTGCGTACAGACTGCGTGTGCACATACGCACACTTTTCTCCCTAACACACTGGGTATTGTGCGTTAGATCAAAGCCATAAACCCCTCTGGGCTTGACACACTCTAGCAAGGCTGCTGCAGCGTTGAAGTCGAGCCGCAGTAATTCTGCTGATACTGTATGCTGCTATTAAAAAAAAAAATGTGGGGGGTGGAGGAGAGAGCTTTGCACAACAGGGGATCACAGAATTTTCTCATTGTTCTGCAGAGGTAGTGTGTGTGTTTGTGGTGTGTGTGTGAGTGTGTGTGTGTGTGTGTGTGTGTGTGTGTGTGTATGCATGTGTGTTGTCAGATGGGAGAGGTTGTGGGGGCGGATGAGGAGAAGAAAGTGATATGCGTTCAGTTATAGATCTCACCTCTTTCCTGAAACATTCCCCAGGGTAGTGAGGATGTCTGGATTTCTAGAAAGGGTGTGTAGTGGGGGTCACTGTTCAGAGAGAGCTTTACTGGCCGCCAACGCTGAGCCTGTGTCGCAGTGCAAAAATGAATAAATAAAACAAGCCGGAACCACCACGGCAGATTTGCTCCCTCTGGAATACAATAGTTGGACAAAATTTGGGGACCCTTACGTACTTAGATTTGACAGAGAAAAAAAATCAAAAATTTTAGATTAAAAGGAAGTTTTCTCATTTGTTTTGCTGATTTTCTTAGATTGCAGCTTTGTGTTTTCTGTTCTATCCTTTACTGGGAAAAACATGTATGAGCTTTTCTGGAAAGACTGAAATGACACGATCGCAGGATGCCACCCTGCTGCGGGTGCTGCTGCTGGGGCTGCCTGTGATAGAGGCATGGTTATGTGTTTCAGGCAAGTCGAACCAAATGAATATTCCCTCTGTTCTTGGCAACTCTAGTCATCTTGGCCGGTGGTCGAGGCTCTCGGAGTGAAATGCGCTGGGGGCTGCCAACATCAAGGTGCCATTGTAGGTGTCACATTTAGGAAGCTAAAGGGCATCCTTCTGTTTGGGTCTGCCGTCTCAGAAGCATGGTAGACAGGAGAGATGGATAAATCAAGAAAAGGGGTCTTTGAGATAACGGGTCAGGCCACACATGAGGGAGGTGCACTCTCTTTCTGTTGCACCCTCATTCATTTTGCCTCCCTCCTTTGTTTCCTATCCACAGGAGAGCTGTGACTTTTGCACTAGTGGAGGAGGACTTTTGGCAGGGGTCTCTGTGGGAGGACAGGTAAAGAAAGGGGGATGCCTCTCTAAATCAATCTCTCGATCTCTCTCTCTTTCCACCTCCTTTCTTTCTTAACGCTCCCCGGGCTTTAGCACGGGAACCTGATGAATAATGGAGTAAACCGTGACCTTTGCAGTGAGGGTTCAGGCCTTCTCTGGCATCCTTCTGATCTGATGAGCACTTTTGATCCAACCCACACTGAAGCAGTAAGCGGTAAAAAGACTCTGATAGAGAGCACTGTACACTGATTTGCCACTATGATCCCCATATAGACCTATAATCTTATTCCTAAAAAATGTAGGAAAAATAAAGAAATCCAAATTTACAAAGGAGTACAGCTTCACCATTTTTTTTTAAATGTCATACCATAAAATATAACTTGGACAAACAATTGTTTGTTTTCTACACCTCTGAAATGTTGGCACAGAGTTACTTTGACAGCATTGCACCTCAAAGTGAAGTGTTTCTGTGTATCAGTTTAATGAGTAATTAATCTAATATTTCTTATTTAGCAATTCTTATTATTTTGTTCTTAGGTGTTAAGCTTGCCCATAAAGCGTGTTAGGCTGACAGAGAAGTTCACAAGGTTAAAAGAAAAACACAATTTGTAATATGTTTGTGATTTACATATCCGGAAAGGATGTGCTTGGCCCGATCAATGTGCATTGTCCTGCCCTTAGCCTCTACCCTGCCTCACGCAACAAACCTCTGAGTCAAAGCTCTCCTTCCTCTTCGCACCATACACCTTTCTTTAACTTTGCTCTGTGGAGTGCTCTCACTGCAAAGATGGCTCACACCTAAGGGAAAGGGAGAGGTGGAGGAAGAAAAGTGCAAGACAAAAGGTGTCAGAGTGAAAGCAGAAAAGCAAGGGCCCACCTGTCTCTTCAGGCCTGAGCAGGGAGAGTTGATATCCTGATTAAAACAAGATGTAGAGTCGAGAAAACATTGATCACACAAAACACTCCTCACCTCGGCCAGTCCCAAGATGTTGGGGATATTAAATAATCATGAGCAGTTGATCCCCTCAGTTATGTCGTGGCTAGGGAAAGCGAAGGTGTGAGAGCGGGAGAGTGTGGATAGAGGGAAGTCTTTAAGTGTTCCTGCCAAGTGGAGCATGAAGTAAGGTCAGGAGAGCCGCATGCTGGAGTGCTTGAGGAGCAGGCAAGTGAAGAGAGGAGTTCCTCATTCAAAGGAGCGATAAAATAAAAGGCTCCAGCTCTTTGAGAGAAATCTGACCAAGGCTGTAACATGGCAGCAGAGAGAACCACAAAAGATGCAATATATATGAAAAATTTGGGTTCAAACAAAAGGTGACTGACATTTTTTTCAATATTGGATGTTTTCTTAAGGAAGAAAAAGCTTCCTTGCAGCTATTAAGTGTTGACAGCTGGATCAGTCTGTATTTTGCTACACACTGTCCGACAACATGTCACAAGAAAGACAAGTTGTAGAAGTTCTGACTATGGCACTGATTCCACATTTTTAGTGGCATTATCAAGCACTGAAAAAGGACTGATAACTATGTTATCTGTGGAGAAACAAGTCAGAGAGGTGGAGATTTCACAGCTGAGAAGAGAAGCTGGGAAGATAAACTATGACCGAAAAGAGAAACTATGGGGGTGTGAGAGTTTCAGTGAAGGAGTGTCTGCAATGAAATTTCATTAGAAAATGCTTTTGTTTAAGAGCTTTGACATCATGTGCTTTTACAGAATTTATTTTTATTTTTTCATGCAATGCATTATTTTTGCTTGTATCATACCATACACAAGTAAGTAACTAAACACCATTCTCAAATGGGATCAAAGGCATGATTGAGTTGAGCAGGGTGCTCAGTTATTGTTGCAACCCCTGAATAAATGTGACAATTTACCAGTGTTGTTGCTTGCTGCTGTTGTTGAGCCCTGTGAGCTGTGTGATCATGTTCAAATGCAGGGAAATGGAGGGAGCAAATGGATTTTGGGAGGAAAGATAGTTCTCACATCTCTACCACACAGCTTGCAGCTGAATCCGACAGCCAGTGAGCATTACTCTGTGACAGTTGTTCAATGCAATTGAAACGTGCCATCTGTAATTCAAGTTGCAGGTGTATGCACTCTGCAAATGTGTGCAGTGACATTTAGCACCTCAGCCACAGATGTACACACACACATCAGCTCACCCTTTCCAAGCGTTTGGGTGGAGTGTGGAGGGGAGTGGGGGGGTGGGGGGTGCAAAAACTCCTTTCAACACTTTCCTGCTCTTAATGGTGAGAATTGAATTTCTTAATTGATTTTGTCCTTCAGTGTGAATTCAGAGAAAGAAAATTAGTGAATGTTTGATTTCTAAGCCAATTCCGTGTCAAATCTCTATTTCCCCAGGAAAATAAACACATTTTAAGTTATATCTAAAACCTTGATGTTTTAACATGCAATGACTAATTCTGCAGCTATAACTTTGTGCTGTGCTCAACACTATGTGCCATATGCTCCCACTCCCATCATGTTTAGTCTATCCACTCCTTGAGTTAAGATCCTAGAGAGACAATTTGTGCAGTCCATTAAGGGCTGATGAATTGGATTTAGACCAGCAGACTGGTGTGAATGGAGGGTCTAAGCACACAAACTGACAGCCCCCACTCCCCACACGCCTTTGCAGCTCCGTGAATAGCATTGGCTTGGTGTTGGAGTGTGTCTCAAGCACGCATACAGTAACTCATTAACGTGGTCCAGGGCTCACGGCTGTGAGAAGCACAATAGAAAATTGGCTGTCTATCAACTGGCATCTCGGTGCTGTTCACAGGGCTGTACAGGGAGCATGCTGTTCTTTAAAGAGACAAAAGACACTTTAATCTCATCAGCGTGATGCTGAATGACTGGGATGCAAAGAGACATGTCAACAGATGTCAACACTCTTGTTGTGTCTCTAATGTGATCTTGTGCATCTGGTGAGGAGCTTATAATCTATGCTCAGGAAAGGGGACGAGTTTGGCACTTTGGTACTTTTGACATACAAGTTCCCCATGCTGCTGTAAGTTTAAGTATAGAAGTGGGAAAGAAAAACAGGTGTCTGCTTCCATTTTTTTCTGTTTCACATGTGGGGCCCGAGATGTGTCATAAAACCTTGTTTGCTGTCATGTCAATAGAAACACAGAGCTGAAAAAATTACAAATACAGCAATTCACTGTCAAAATGCTGGGTGTTTTAAGAGAAAAATGACACATTCAGAGGTCTGCCTACACAGAATCATGTCTTGAGTCAAAACAAGGATGTCTAGCACTCAAGCTCCCTGCATTAATTCATTTAGATCAAAGAGATTTGGTACAGACCAACACAAATTCAGTCATGGTAATTTATTAATATGCCAAAAACCTTGATGTTAAAATTCAGGTCTGAAATTATTGATGACCTTATGAAGCTCTAGATACCAATGAGTTGGATGTGCATCATGAATGCTGAGTCCAGTTCAGCATTTATTCCAGGGTTTCCTAGTGTGTGGTTCACACACCACTGGTGATCTGAGACTTTGTTTGTAAAATATCACTTTTCAATGAATATCCATCTATCCATCTGTTATGTGGCCCGCTATGTTCCCAGTGGTGTCACAATGGTCTGATGGTGACTACCTCTGGAGCACATAAGACAAAATCTGGGAATGTATGTATGTAATCATTAATTTATACATGTATGTACTATATATGTATACATGTAACATACTATACCATAGACTATATGTCCTGGAGCAGGTTTCAAAAGGTGTATGAGGCTGATGAATACCATGCTTTAAAATTTTCTACAGCTAAAATGTGTGCTGAGAGAAAGGCATAAGTAGAAACAAGAATGATGACTAGGTAAACAATGTTAAGAATAGCAGCATGGTAAACAGGACTACTTTTTTATTGATTGATTTTTTTATTAGTTAAGTGGTCCTTGGTCTGAAAAGTTTAAGAAACACTAAATCAAACAACGGAAACAATAGTTACTCGCATTTAAAAAACTTAGGGCATGTTGGATACTGTGGATACTGTTATGAGTAATGTGAAGTGCTGAAGCAAATGTGAAACTGTCAGTGTCCCAACCTGTCATTTTCTATACAATCTGATGAATATGCATTAATTATTGTATTTACAACTGGAATAAATTATTGTGCAGAACAGTTTTCATAAATATTTGTACGTTGGTCAATTAGGAGCACTTCCAATCAGTTCCACTTCCTATAACCCTCGTTTAAGCCATTAAGACTCAAAATGTAAATTTTGCTTAATGTCATGTCCATTGGAAGCTGGCAGTTAAGTGTTTTTACCAAGACGAATAAGTGGCTAATGCCTCAATAGGCCTAATCATGCAGGATTCTTTGCAAGATGTCAATCAAATTAATGTGTAAAGATACATAAAGAAATACAAAGAAATAAATTGTTAATGTCTGCAGTGATATGAAAAAAATGCTGCTACATGTAGGGAGTGTTGGTTGAAATAAAAGGCTCATCTTTTTTTTCTTCTTTTTTTTTAAGACATTTGCAGTACAAGTCAAGCCAAATGGTTGGTTTGATACTGTCCAACCT
Organism: Karalla daura; assembly: GCA_029224185.1. Classification (NCBI taxonomy): domain Eukaryota; kingdom Metazoa; phylum Chordata; class Actinopteri; order Chaetodontiformes; family Leiognathidae; genus Karalla; species Karalla daura. The sequence goes on from CM055188.1 coordinate 21,571,694, forward strand.
ACACTGAATCTGACGCAGACAGCCAGGGAGTGTCTGTAGCACTCTACCAGAAACATTAAATATTAATCTCTCCACTTAGGATACACTGATTCAGAGAGAAAGTGGAAGCCATAGGGCACTTAATGGGACACTTATCACACTTACTGATCGGCCAAGTGCTTATCTTGCTACACTCAAAAAAGTGAACTTTATATGTTGTTCATTGAAATTATAGCCCGTCAAACCAACTTTATTAGTGTATCTGTTTTTTTTGTTTTTGTTTATTTGGTTTTTTTTTTAACCTAGCCCACTTCAGGATGTTAACTTCAACTGAAACTGATAATACTGCAAAAGCTGTAGATTTTATACAATTGATTAACAATGTTGTATTAAGAAAGTTCTACATAGGACAGACATGAAGCAAGGAAAAAAAAATGGATGTTATCACGCCTGTTGACTCACACCATGAAAATTCAAAAATGCTTTTTTATTTTGACACTGTGGGACTGGCCTGCAGCGACATGCTGCTTGCAAGACTGCAATATCTCTAGGCATCAGTGAAAGACTAATGAACCTCTACCCTATTGAAGAACTGCTTTGGCACCCCGCTGTCCAACACTAACGCTACATTCACACTGAAAGCAAGAAAATCACCTGTGGTCACTCAGGTCACTCACTTCGCACTTCCTGTAGCAGCTCTACAGGCACGGTGGAAGCAGCCAATGGGGCAGATCTTCAAGCTGCAGCCCAGATGTGACTGCTCAGGCTGATCAACTCTGGTCTGCTCTGAGCAAGACAGTAGTTACACGCATGTAACTGTAAGTTATTAAGTAAGTAAGTAAGTTATTCATGTTTTCAAAAGGCTTACTTCATGACTTTGATTAAATTAACAGACACTAATAAACACAGCCATGTGACCTTCATAAGTAGCGTTTTTGATCTTGATTTGTTTTTTTCAAGCTGTGGCACAGATGTGCCAACCTACCCAGGCAGATCATCTCTTGGCTATATCAAAAGACCAACACTCTCCAACACCGGAGACTGCTATGAACGGATTTTCCTCGAATATCAGTTTTATCTTTGGTCATTTTCCCGTCGCTCAATTCATTCGCATGGTGTCACTATGCTGTCGCCCCAAATGCCCCTCATCACCAGCATTATTTGAAAGACAGACAGTTGCTCGGGTCACCTCTGTCGTGGACAAGGGGTAAGACAGGGTGTTTTCCAGCAGGCATTGGTTGATGCTCTCTGCTGGATCTTTAAGGGTGACAACATCCTCTTGCTTAAAGACTTCAGGGCAAAACAGTGAGATATGGAAAGGAGTACGAGGAAGGCATGAGAATAGTCTGAAAAATGTAGTAGGAAAAACAAATGGCATGAAGTTACTTATCTTTGCCACTGAACCTGACCATAATCAACATCATCTTTCACCAAAAAAGCATACATAAAACAGTGGGGGTATCTGGACTACACCTGTGATTGACAACCCTAGCCAAACCTCCTGGTTCCTGGAGCTTCTGTCAGCTGTCTGCTCACTGAAGAACAAGTCTCCTGGCACTGATGAAATCCTTGCAGAGCAGCTAAAGCAAGGGGAATACTATTGTACATGAGTGCTCAATCACCAAGGTTTGGGCTGATGAGGACACCCCACAGTGAAGGAAATATTGGAAATATGCCTAACACAAGAACACTCATCGCTGTGGCAGGCAAGGTCCTGGCCATGATGCTGGTAATCACAAATTTACCTGAATCACACAGATTGGTTTGAACAAGCGTGGTGTGAACATTTGTTCACAGCACAACAACTTCATGAAAAGTGCAGGGAACAAGATAAGGATATGTTTGTAGCTTCTGTTGACCTCCCCAAAGCCATTTGTGGGACTTCCTCCTCTACATTAGATGACCCAACAAATTTACAAATTATAAAGGATGGAAGAACTGCTAAGATGGCAACAGGAGGCCAAGAGTATGGGTGTATACTATAGTAGCAGCAGTACTCTTAAAAAAAACTCTTTAAGTACTCTTTTCTCCACAAGGAGAAGCTGAATGAAATATCACATCCACATCAGCCTCTTAACTGTTTCTGATAATCACTTGTCAGTTTTGCTATTACTCATATATCTTGGAAGTATTCACTCTGATACAAAAGTATGTTGGGTAGTCACAATAACCTATATTTCCATGCAAATAATCACCACACCTTTCTACAACTGTCATCAACTCCCTACAACACTTCAATAAACACTGCCTCCAGTGCATCCTGTGTATCAATTTGTTGTTGCATGTCCCACACTGAGATACTCAGGAAAGGAGGAGGCTGAAACATACTAGGGTCACAATCATCCAACACCTACTCCAAAAGGATTCAGCACTTCATAACAATGTCCTGTAATTGGCTGCCACACAAAGTGTTGTATAGCCAGCTACATCAAGGCCAAAGCTCTGCTTGAGGGAGGAAGGAGTAGTATGAAGACCAATTAAAATAGTGTTGCAGAGGTGCAAAATCAAGCCTGAGGTCCTGGAAAAGATGGCTACTGACCGTAACCTGGCAGAAACTTTGTCTGTAGGGGACACATAGTGGAGGATGGAACGACAACCACAAGAAAGTTGAGGTGGCTCAAGAGAAATACACCCACAGTTAGCAGTAACACTGCTACCACATATGCATGTCAACCAGAAATAGTATCTGCCAGTCTTGGACTAGACTGTTTGTCTATTAGAAAACTCACTGCTATAATGGACATTATCATCAGATTTCATGTACAACCACAAGCAATCATGTTTAAAACATTGTGATTTGGAAAATTCCTTTGGTAAATTTGTCATTTTGGTGAATTAATCATTTAAGTTTGTGTCTGTTTTATCTTCTGAGCCCGAAGCTTGGATTATCTACATTTATTAGAGGTATCAGTAGAAAGACCATTTCACTGTGTCCCTAACATTTTTATGTTTGTTACAATCAGTACAGTTTATGGCTACATGGAAAGTTTTGGTTTGGTTTGGTTTGGGGTTTTTTTGTTTCTTTGTTTTCTCTTTTGTCTTTTTCGTTTTCACTTCACATTTTTGTACTGAGAATGTAGACATATAAAGATTGTGGTGCTGAAGAAACTATGGGACATCAGTTGTTAAAACATTAAAACATGGCTATTTTGACCACAGGTGCCTATACCCAAGCACATTTTCAACTTGTCCATATACATTAAAAACAAGGTTAGGTGAGGTTACCTATGGAGACACTTTGATTAGCCAACTCAAGATCAGTAGATTGCATGACCTTTAGCTACCATCACTGTTCATCTAGTGATCTAGCAAGATTGAAATTGCATGACTTCAATACGAAAGTACATACTGAAAGCAGAGAAGATACTGGTAACCTCCAAAAGGAATCACCTGTGAGTATTTTTACCTAATTTGTCCACAGAATTGTCTTTTTGAGACTGAAAATGAGAGTGCAATTTTCACATCATGAGCTGTTTGAAAACAAATTAGTGTGAAATCACTGAGTGGAGCAGTATTTCCATCGCTCTGCTTTTAACTTTTTTTTAACAAATAGAAGTCAGTAAAATTACATACTCATACTAACAGCACGTGTCAGAGAATGTCCCTTGTCGGTTTGCACACATATGTGTGACTGATAAAAAGAAACATAAAATAAATCCCAGACACATCCTTTACCACAGTCATAGTACCCTCAATGCAGACAAAAAGGTTATGGCCATGCTTGCGTGCAAAAGTCCTTTTTCCCTTGTACTATAGCACCCAATTTATGGATGGTACTGTTTCTCAAATTTTCTCAATTTGCAGTAAAGCCTTTTTCATGTTTGAGAACAGATGCCAATATGCCAACAGCAGAATCTGTCATAACTAGAGATGATACACCAAATGTAGGCTGGAGGGACGGCAATCTAGAGGCTGGATACATGACACTTTCTGTTGTAGTAATTCTGTTTTCTGTGTCTGTTTTTGCTCAAGGTTTATTTGTTTCATTTTTTGAGCCTAACCAGGAGACTATTGAGTAGATGATCCTGTGATCTTTGTTCTGCAGGACACATGCATGACCTCATGCTGTAGAAATAATCTGAAATAATCACTGAATATGTGGAAATAATTCACACATTGGAAATGTGTTATTGTTGTATTATTGTACAATTTTTGTATCATTTTGTTTGGCCTTATTGTTCTCACTTGACTCGGACAATTCAACGAATTGCAAGTACACATTTAAGGTTTGACAAAAGCTTGCAACTGAACTGGAGCACAAAAACAACAACTTAGTTCAAATGATAATTGTTAACAGTTGAAAACAAAAATAAATCACAATGTTGTTGCTGTCATACTTATTTAAGTCAGTTAAGTAGGACTGACTAAAATCAGTTCAATAGTGGAGTGACAACCATACATCAATTAACTTACCTGCTTTATACCCACTGGCATCTCAGAGGTCTGCTGGTGTTTATCTACAGCTCACATAGGGTTTATGCCAGGGACACATCCTGGACAGGTCTCTAGTCCACTGCAGGTCACCCACGACATACACTTTCCAATCAATCTTATATGTTGTCTTGGACTATGGGGTGGAACAGTACCTGGAGAAAACCCATATGGGGAATACAAAACTCTACACAAATGGACCAATGTCCTGACCAAGATGAAAACCAGTGTTGCAACAGCAATAATCACGTTTAGCTATGTGGCCCCAGAGGACCAATAGTCTATTTATTTACATCAGAGAGTGAAGTTGATATACTTACTGTATATATCTTTATGCTTACATTAATCAGTGCTGCACAGCAAATAAAATACAAAACATACTTTGCTGAATTTATGTAGATTGGATAATGTCTTTCCTAGTTCAGGCATGCTGGCTGAATGCAGACCCGTTATTGCAATTAAATATATCTTACACAACTTGGTTTAGTGGAAATTGTGGACGTCGCTGCACTAGGTAAATAGCAAATTATATTTTTGAGTGAATTTAATATTTGCTTTGCACCAAATCTCACGGTTTTTCCACCACAACAGGATGAAACATTTGCTGTGAGTGTGGGGGCGGAAGGATGTGTTTTTCTTCTGCATTTCTGAATTTTACTCTTCATTTCACCACATGGTCGGTGCAATAAGAAGTCTGAAGGAGCAAAGGTAAATGACCATCTGTGGGTGGTTAGGTGTTTAACTGAAGCTGGATTTTTACAGTGGCCTCTTAAATTCCCAACATCAGAATTTGACCATGCAGAGCTGTCAGAGGCGCAGCAAGAGCAGGCCTAATATCTCACACGGACTGCGGATTAGTTTCTGTCTGTTGCTTGGGGGAAATGTGCAATCTCATATCAGAGAAGTGGGAGGGAGACGACGCGGAAGGAGGAGGGGATTCATGCCATTAATGTGTAACCTTTTAAAAATGGATTTGCAAGTGTGACGAGATAAGGGCCGAATATGATCCTGAAAATGTCTCCGCCCTATGACATGAAACCGTGAGGAAAAGAGTGGGAGAGAATCACAGTAAAATTATACACAGTATGAGCTTGAGATGTCACCTTTCATCTATCATCAAATGTGTGTATAAAGAAAATTAGCACTCTGTATCATACGTTTTAGTCTTTGTTGAAGCACGGTAAGCTATTTCAACAATGTAGCACAAAGCTTTCCCCTTTAAAATCTAACATGTTCATAGACACCTGGACACAATGTGAACAACTGGAATATACACTGGATATACAACTGGAGTATACAACAAGTCTGATATAACCTACTATGTGGCAACATGGTTACGACAATAACAAAAAAAGAGAACTAAAAGCAGAGTTTAACTGTAATACAATTTATATGCGCAAACATGATATCAATTGTCTACGGATGATAGATCTTAATGACTTGATGATCCCCTGGCTGCATCGTGCCTCTATGATTTCATCTTCTGTATTAAGTGAAACATCTCCACAACAGCTCTACTGTGTTTACACTTAGATTTTTAATGGTCATTAGAGGCATTAGAGATCCATTATCAGGTCAGAGTTAAAACTTTTTTCAGTGTTTTGTTTCATGACCATTTCTTGCAAAACTAACGACTAACCTGAGCCAATTTTCAGTCCTAATTAGCAAATATTAGCATAGTTAACATGTGGACAATGGTAGAAAAATAAAACATAAAAAAGATAAAATGACACGAATATCGCAACAGCCAAGCATCTACATGCCAACACTGATGACTACTGAGTTCTCAGATGGTCCTGAAAACGATCTGGCACATCAGCCAACCTATCAGTGCAGCAGCAACAGAAACGACGACAAGCTTTTAAAAAGGTTAAAGTTTTCATCACTTGGCAGACTAGAAATGTGACCTGCTCATGACGACCAAATAACAGCCTCCTCTTAGCTGGTCCTGGCCCTCCATTACAGCATCTCCCTGATCAAATGAATTGGCCATCTGTCTGGACGGGCTTCAGCAACAGCACGGCAGCAAGCTGCTTGGCTGACTCTAACAGACACATCCTAACTTGTTCTTTTGCATAGACGTTAGCTCAGCCACCCATCCCCACCCTCTCATCCCCCCATCCGTATCCCCCTGAAACAAACACAAACAAACAGGTGAATCTGGACTGACATGGAAATGTCTGAAGGAAGCTGTTCCGAGGTGGCAACAAGCATCTTGCTGGGAATAAGATGCGACAGCTGAATGATGATCGATGTTAGGCTAGCTGGTGGACAGGTGTGACTAGACTGAGAGGACAAATTTTCTGTTTGTTCAAACACATTAGAGCATCCTCCAACTGGCAGCAAATCTTGAACAGGATCCACACATTCAAAGAAACCACGAGTCCCATTGTCTTCACTCACACACAAGGCTTAGACACAGGCATTGTATCTGAATACCCTGGACATCACAGTGCACACACTTTCACACACAGACACACAAACAGCATTTCATTTACATTTACACCTAAGGGTAATTCATTTCCATTTGGCCTCATCAATTGAGTTTTTGGACTGTGGGAGGAAACAGGAGAAAAAGCACCACACAAAGGCATTCTGGCCCAGTTTAAGAGTTGAACGAAAGTCCATCTTGCTGTGAGGTCACGGTGCTACCCACCAAAACACTGTGCAATTTCCTCACAGCAGGAGGGTTGTGGGTTTGTCTTGCCAATTTCTGTGTGGAGTTTGCATTTTATCCTGATGTGTGGGTTTCCTCCATGTACTCCAGTTTCCTGCATACATTAAGGTCAACTGGAGACTCTTACTTGCCCCTAGGTGTGAATGTGACAGTGAATGATGTGTGTGTCCTCTGATGGACTCGCGGCCTGTCAAGGGTGTATTCCCTGCCTTCGCCCTATGGGAGTTGAAGATAGCCTCCGCTAGACCCCTGTGACACCAGAGGGTATAAAGATAATGGATGGATGAATAATGTTAAATATACAAACCATCTAAAATTTATTTGGATCATGTATTCACATACACGCTACCCCTTTAAGATGACATAATCCCCTTTTCCTCATGAAAACAAATATGAGGCTGTTTTACTGCTACTGTCCCATGTGGGTGAGAACCATTACAAGTGTCCTTGCAGAGAGTCGTGACAACTTATGAGATCTGTTCTCACTCCTCATCCAATTCACCTCAGGATAAGATGGCATGCTGACGAGAGCCCGTAAGACCCCATGAGGGGCTTGTATTTACCTCCCAATATCACCAATACTATCAACATTCGCACACTGCACCTCTGACTAGAGAGCAAGAATGCGGGCCGCTGATCTCCAGGGTTTGAGGCACAACTGTGTACTATCACCTCATCGGGTTGCAGAAATCCCCCTTCACTTATTCAGAACTGTAGTGGTGCTCTAGTTAATTACGGGTGTCTCCCTCCTATTCTGGCAGTGGGAGGTTAAAGATTTGAATATCACAGGAAATGCTGACGCTTTCATAGTGCCAGGATGGTTTTCATTGATTACGAGCTCTGATACAACCAAATGTCTGGCTCAGCAGGTCAGCTCATTGTCACCTACTTGGATATACTTGGATGCTTAAAAGCTGTGATACAGAGAGTGAATGTGGAGAGCATGTATCGAGCTAAAAACTTTGAACTGCTCAGTGATTGTAATACACTGTCTTCAGTCCTTCATAGGAGGACATGCTCTCCACAAGCAATAACCCATGTCAAACAGGCAGCCAGAAGCTTTATTCCTACAAACCTTTATCTTTGTTTGAAGTGTCTGTGTAAGCCAGTGCGGCAGTCAATTTCAAGATTGATTTGACATTGTAAACTTTGTCCTGTAAAAGCAATTTAAGATAAATCAATAAAATAGTAGTATAGCACAGCATTAGATAAGATTGTGAGATGCACTGTGAAAAAGGCAATGCAGATGTTACCTTCATGACAGTTCCACTGTAAAAACTCAACAAATGTAAGGATGTCTAGAAGCATTTCGTGGCAGCTGTAAGACACCTATCAACACAACATTTTCACATCGTTCAGGTACAATCAAACAGACGGTAGAGTTAGAAAATGTGATAACACAATAACACCTCAAAAAGTGCTTGAGCAGAGATGATACCTTTTCTATTTGCACTTTTCAAACAAAGACACAACACTTTGATGCCCACATACACACATCACGGTGTCAAGCTCTGCATAATGGATATTGTTCAAGCTATTATTTTGTGCCTTGTGTTTCTCTTTTAATACTAACATCCTAGTAGTATGTATTCCTTTACCCTCCACTGTACACCTCTGTCTGCATTACACAAGGGGAAAATATGTATCCCCTCAGGCCTGCCCCTGCAGCTTTAGGTGACATTTCTCATTTGCTGAAGTGCTGAGGAAAAAAAAAAAAAAAAGACCCATGATCCTGTCTGCCTTGTCTGGCCTCTCGTGTGATTCATCTGAAACAGAAACACTGCTGTACAAAGAGCTGCTCTGGTGTGACTTTTCTGACAGGGTCTGTACAACTAGTCCACATCCCAATGACCACCTCTGAAGCCAGGTTTCCTGATAAGATGATATTTCATCATACACATAGACAATAACCATGCTCATTTAATGTAACTATATCTGCACCTCAATCACCCATAAGGCAAAGATGCAGTACGTATGAAATAAATGACTAAGTAGAAGAATAACACCAGTGAAAGTGACTCATATGAGTACAGAGGCTTAACCAGCTTCTGTTTCTGCCAGCTCTTTGCCCGACAAGAAAATGTAGTTTCCAAGCACGGCTGAATGTGCCCCAAAAGTTTCCCGAATTGTATTCCTGGCTAATTCAAAGACGTGTGCTTTGATAGGACCCCAGAGAAGAGCTGGATATATTGAGAGGTGAGTGTAGCAATCAATGCAAGCTTCTCACAAAGACAAACAGGCGAAGAGGTGGAATGTAATACTAAAAGTTAATATACAGTAAGTAAGTCAGCGATACCTCTCTTCAGCTAGCCATTTTTTTCATTTGCGAGAGCAAACTAAATTCCTTGATCCCACCTCTGACTAGACTTTCTATGCATGCTTGAACTAAGCCACACACATGTGCAAGAATATTACTCAATGGGGAAAAAAAGTGCTTGTAGGTAAAGAAAAGAAAAAAAAAACAGAATTCAGGAAATCACAGTATCAAGAGGTCAAATAAAATTAACTGCATTGCAAGATTGGACACTAGGCTAATCTTACTTGCTCTATATTTGTTCCGGTGTGGAGAATACATATTAACCTGCACAGTTTGCTTCTGGGCTTTATGCTGGGCACAAGCTGCTTAAGCCCTCTCTTCATGTTGATACAAACTATGAAATCATTTTGCACCCTGACTCGGCCTAAATATCCAAATGTAAAAAACTGAGATTACATAAATTAATGTTTTTTGTTTATGTTTGAGGAAGGACCTTAAGCTTACAAGCCTTTATATGGATTCAACTCTACAAGGACAGAGAAAAATATAATAAAACATGAGCAGAGGGATCCAGTGAAACATCAGTACAGTTCCAGCACTCTTTATTTAGCATGCATGTGTGCCTTGCAGTTTAAGCCTCAGAGACGACTGAAATCCGCAAGGACGAGGAAAAGATGTTATGATCAAAGACAGGATGTGGAAAGGTATTCAGCTCCATAAGCTCAGTTCCAATAAAGCTCTTATTTTGTACACATGTATGGTACCCTCCCTCATTGCTTATGCTTTCAGGGAAAAGGTTGAACAACTTCCTCAGAGCAGGCATTAATGCTCGTTTAAACCCAACTCACAAAACTCACAAAAAACAGGTCAAAAGGTCTTTTTGTTAGAAATGCTCAGGAGCTCCTACCACTTAAACCTCTGGGACATGAGATGAGAAATAAAAGATCCTCCTGAGTCTTGTCGGCTGCCTGAGGTTCTAAATAATATTTCCTTACAAATACATGCTGCCAGCTTTACTCAGTTTCCCAGGATAATTCAAGCAATGTGTCTTATTTTGGCTAGACCACAAATGAAACTGATTTATGGAGGATATTGTGAGTAAAAGAATAAGATTGGGATAAGACCTGAGGCAGATGAGCTGTACAGCTAATAGGCAGATGAGGTGTCCGAAGGACGACTAAGATAAAGAGCAGAAAAGTGAGGCAGGAGACAGCATGTGGGGAAGAAGGTTCCTCTGGGTCATTAGGCTACAGACAGACACATGCAGGTGCCACCTCATCCTTCATTCTCTCACTCCCCTGGCTAGCAGGCGCCGAATGGAAAGGTATGAGGGCATGGAGCAATGTTCAGTGAACTTGACATGTGCTAGAGATACAGTGGCAAATGAAGATACATTGCAGGGCCAGAGGATACTAATTCTCTCTCTACATTTTCAACAGTGTGCCACGTTCATGTACAGTAGTGACTGACACGTTTAATACAAAAGACACAATTGTGTACCATCCACAACAAGATATTCTGTCTATTTATTCAGGTATTTGTCCATGTCCATCTTGTGTGTCGTCTTCCGCATTGCAGTGACGAACAGTTAACTGTGACACCTCAACCTAAGTTCCATTATTAGACGTCTGCTGTCAGATAAAGCCGTGATAAGACAATACAGTCCTGCCTCAGCACAGCAGCCACATGGATTCATCCAGACACATCAGACAAGACAAATAGACCTCAGCTAATGCTGACAGAGCACTCCGGGTGGAAAATTTAGACAGACTTTCAATCATTCCTGAGACAAGTGGGGACATATTCAAGCAAGAGGATTTCTGTTTCCATAATTCCAAACCCCATAATCAATTTCTGTCCCCTGTCAGGGCTCGAATGAATGATTCACTGGACCGAACTGAGAAAGCAAGTCACCTTGGCAACAAATTGAATATATGCATCTCAAATTTCATGTTATTAGGAGTGTGAAAACAATTCAGAGACAGAGACAGTGGAAGTGATTTCCACACATTTTGTGAGTGTAGGTGAGGTGTCTGTACATGCAAAGGGGTAACATGAGAGGAGAATAAAAACATGAGCCTTGAACCAGCCTAAAGTGACCATTTTAGGTAGAGGAAACAAGCTATAAAATCTAAGGACAAATGATATTTTTACATCTTAATATAGCAAACAGCTCATTACTTGCTGCGTTAGATTTTGGCTGTGTTAACCTAGTTAATTTAAGTCTAATACTGTCAGTGTAAAGCCCTGATTATGGTCTCCACATTTTGTGGGAAATGCCTGCCGGGAGTGTGGACTAGGTAAAGCATAAAAAACAATTGACTTTTATGGGTAAAAGCAATAGCAGAATTTTACCACTAAATAAAAATATAACTGTGGGCCAGAAAATTGGACCACATGACAAATAATAATGGGCTAGGTTTGTGGCTTCTTTCACAACCACGTTCGCACAAAAGCTATCATTTATCACTTTTTTTAAACTATAGCATAGAGACTAAAATGTTTGTCAACAATGAACTGATCGATCTTGAGGCAAAAGCTTTGAATTTTAATGTTGTTTACTTCTAGGAGAGAAGTCAGAGAAGAGTGAATTATGGCAACAGAGTTCATTTTTTCTTGGTGTTGTGAAACCAGATATGTGGCAACAAAAACATGTATTGCTTATCTTTGGATTCCTTGGCCATCTGCTCTGATGTGATTCTGACTACGGATCACTGCTAAAATTGTACATCTTATAAATCTCACTAAAGTCCTCTAAAAAGTTGATTGAAAAAAAAAAGCCCTGGGAACTATTTAGGAAGTAAATTAGTATAATGTGTAAAACAACTCAATTTGACTGCCTTTGGGTAAATGAGTAGTTGGTACAAAGTGAGTCCTCTGCAAACAAAACCTTCAACGAGTAACATTTGTCCCCAGCGATGGGTCTAAATGAAGTCACAAAGTAGCACTGCTGCATGACAATTACCTGGCAATGTATCTTTTTCACTCCATTAACATGAGCAAGCTATCTAACTTTAGAGAGACATTGCTGAAGGGCCTGAGGGGTCTAGACATGATAGAGAAGCTGCATAAGATATTGTATGAATAAAGATGGTAATGATCTATGATACTCTAACTTTTTGTTGCTCTGTTTGTCATAAACAAAATAGATGAGTTACAAGGGGCTGAAATGAACAAAACTTGACAGAAAAAGTCAACATAGAAGCATTTAAAACCTATAAAGCTGAAAACCGACTCCTAGCGGGACACAGATGTGTATCCTGAGGTGCTGCCAGACAGGTTTGTGCACCCTTTACATTGTGTGTGACTAGTTTGTCTGACTTCATATTGTTCCATTTATTGAAAGGAACTGGGGGAATGAGCCATCCATGTTTAATAGTGCCTGTACACCCGGTCTGAGACAGCCATTTGACATCAGAGACGAAAATGATCTAATCTACTACCATCAAATCTCACTCAAGGCGGGAGAGAATGCACCCAGGTACATGCAGTTAAAGGTCTGAAATGAGAAAGACCGCTGAGCAAATAAATACTAATGACACGGCAATACTGCCACAGGAATCTGTTTGCAGATACAGCATTTGAAACAGTTGGAAAAACAGATTATTTCTCACTGACTCATTCATAGCTGCAAGTGGCACTTGAAATACAGACAGCTCACATTTAACCACAAGTGTGGCTCTAATATGCAGGATGAGTAGCTACAGACGGGGGAAGTGTTTGCACCTTCACAATCTTGACAAAAAAAAGCTAAAAATGAAAAAAAGATATTTTCTTGCTTTGATTCTGCCTTGGATATGTGTTTGGGGAGGGGTTCTCCTCACAAGAAGCAGTGTGAATTAGCCTGAAATGGAAGCTATATACTATATCTCAGGAGTTTTGATAGTGCTGTTGGTAAGCTTTTTCTCAAACCAAAAGATTATAATGGTAATCATGTTTTTTGAAGTTAATCAAATCAGCTTGCAACAGTTGTAATTTGACTGGTACATATGAGTGGTCCATCTGCTGCAGTTCCGTAGCTTTAACAGTTCAAGGAACGGTCCCTTAAATGGCAACATATGCTCCAAGTGATGAGCACAAGAATGACCGCTTAACTTCTGTTCAACTCTACCCATTTAAACAAATCAGTGGAGTTCACCTTTAAGTGAATATCTGATCATGTGTAGAGAGAAAAAAGTCAAAAAAATGGCACACAGGCCATAGAAAGTGCCAATTCAACCTCCACTCCTCCCTCCCCTCTCGCTGGCCATAAAACGCAGTGTAATAGGATTCCTAAGCTTTTCCAGTGACTGCTTCCACTATCACACAGACATTTAAGTGCACTAATCCATGACAAATTGTCTCATCTGATCCATGACAAATCGTCTGAGGGGCCGATAGAGACGAGGAGATGGGGGGGTTGAGGGAGGAAGGTGGGGTGGTGGGGGTGGGCAAGAGAGGCTGAAGAGCTGGGGGAAGAGGCCAGACAGAGAGAGAGAGAGAGAGTGTTCCTCAGCACCTGGATGATCAGGCAGTCATTGCCTAGTTTTTAGAAAGGTTGCTGTTATTATCTAGAAGGGCATGCGGCGTGATAGAAAGTGGGATCACATGGCACTGATGAGCTCTCTACCTAAGCTCACAGTTTTCAAAGCAATTATAATACCGTGTGGAGGCACATTATAGGATTGTAGCTCCTGTGTTGGCAAAAATGCAGAATTGGTAGATGTCACGTTCACACAAAAAAAATGTTTCTAATTAAAATTGTGTCATGCATAATTTATTACTTTATCACCCTCTGGTTTCAGTTGGCTCTTAAAGACGTGGTATTACATGAAACACAGAAGTAAATATTTAGTTAAACAAAACAACATGGACTAACACAGACCTGCTGCAGCCGGTAAGCAACTGCTCTACAATCATGGACTGTAATGAATTGGACACATTTGTGTTTGTGTTCTTGTGTGTGTGGGTGTGTGTACATGTGTATGTGTTAAATAATGTATGTTACTGCATTTTCACATAAGCTGAAGCTGCCGGCCACATCGACAGTTTCTTTTCATCCACTTATATGAGTCAGACATCATCCATTCAAGTGACTGTAATTTAATTGAATTTTCTTTCATCATCAGTTTTGGCTCTAATTAGTCCCACAGTTTAATGGGGATGTAAATAAAGCTGATTTAATGAAAAAAAAAAAAAAAAAAAAAAAACAGACAGCCTATATGGAAACCTGTTCCCTCGGGTAGTGTGGATGGGTCTGCTGTTGTAAAGGCTCTTACACCTCCACACAAGGATAGAAACAGCAAGACTACGCTTTGAAGATAACTGTGGGGGAAAAAGTGCATGTTCACTCCACAGCAATGAGGAGTCAAACAGCTATGGAAATTAGGTATAAGTTGAAAACTGTGTGTGCATTCAGGTTTGTGAGCCTAATTTCTTGTATTCCCAAACACTGCCAGAAAAATCATCAATCTTGTGAAGCAGCCATCCATACGCCAAAGGAGGGGAAAAGAAGAAAAAAAAATCAATTCATTCTCTGCGTACGTATAGCTTCCAGACCATGCCCTTATTTACCAAAAGACAGCTATCTTAAATCAAGTTCAAGGTTTATTTCAACACACTGCATCTTGTCAGAGTTTCCACTAAAAAAAAAAAACACAATCCTCAGATCTCAAGTTAAATAGATTTATAATGCTAAAAATGACCACGACAGAATTTTGACAGGTTGTGCTCCTAATGCCTTGCACCCACTTCTTAATTTATTAAAAAAAACATGCTCGCGTATAATCATGCGTTCTCTTGTTTGACCATATAATTTATTTTGCCTTTCCAAAGCAATTACATGTTTTCTCGCTGAGGGAGCACTATGGCACATCAAATAACAAACTCATTAAAATGCCTTCTAATCATCAGTGATTATACTTAACAAAACATTACATTACAATGGATGAAAATATAACTGCGGCACATTAATGATCAGCTATTTCAGCTTCACCATAACCCTTACCTTTGACACACAAAACAATTCCCATCCATCTGCAAAATCAACAACTAAATCACATTTCACGGCAGCCTTCGGTTATGATATTTTTTCAGATGAACCGCAGGTAATTACAATAAAATTGTTTTAATTGTACATGGCAAACAGTTCTGCAACAGCTCAACATGCCCTGTGCTGTCCTGACATCCTTGCTGACAGCAACGTGGTCAAACAAACAGGGAGCAGCAGACTACTATCAAAGTCTAACAGCTGAGTTTAACGGCTGCCTGGAACAAGAATCGTGTTGTTCTATTAGATTTAAGACTCTCTTAAGCTGCCCCTTCGGAGTCATAATAAAACAAAACAGCAACCTAAGTGCTGTTGTATTCACACTTCCCCTCTGGGCATTGATGCACTACATGGACCTAACTACTGTACACACCTAAAGATTGTAAATGAGTGCAATACCTGCTCAGAGTAACCTAATGACACAGTGAGCAGGTAGCATATTAGGGAGCACTTTCATTTTATCTTGAACAGACACTAATACTACAGTAACTGCTGCCAGCTAGGCCCTGACAATGTAAATTGGTTACACTTTTACTGACTTGTGATGGACTCCAATACTATGCGCTGTCAAGAGTGGCCTAGTTTGTGCTGCAGCAATCTTGGCAGTGAGCACTCGAGCTGGCTGTGTTGGCAGGTGGGGAGAGTGCAGAGCCGGGCGTGTGTGTGTCATGTCACATTCAGCTCATCTGTCAATGTAGTGGATTATTTCTTGAGAGACCAGAATTGGCTGCCCAGAACCAGGCCGCCATCAATCTTCAGGCGCGCTTGCAGGACGCAGAGGGGTCTGTGTGGAGCAGAGGCTCATGGGAAAGGAGAGCCGGCACCGCTTCCTGAGCAGGTGACGAAGCAGTGAGGCAACTCGTTACTCAATCTCCGCCTCAGTGGTGACTGTGCCGATATGTCACGGACATATTCGCAAAAAGTAAATATGTGCAATCTTGAAACTTTATCTCAGCAGTCACATTTTTTTGGGTGGTATGCACTGTCAGCTCACTGTTGCAGATGGCAGATGAGCCAATTTCTCAAACATTGTTAGATGCTTCAGCAGGCTGGAGGATTACATCTGCACCTAGCTCAACGTGACCTTCACTTCCCCTCCTCCGTAAGTGACATAGGCTCCTGTCGGTGTGTCTTTGTCTACTTGGAGCGCTTGGTAAATTTTTGTACCATTCAGGGTCTCAGACAGTCGACTGGGTTCCTTGCCAACATCCACAAAAACGTATTTAATTTCAAAGTAGTTGAGACGTTGTTTCTTACAAAAACCAAACTCGATTTCACTACAAGCTCAAGACTGTTTGGAGGGATATTCAGCAGGAGCATGTACTAATGCAAGCTCCATTTTATGATGTAGCCACTTATAAGATATTAAAAAGAATTAATCAATAATCTGAGCAAACTCTATTTCTATCAGGCGCTTTGATCCTCTGTTGCTCCTGCTTCATTAACAAAGCCGTTTCATAACTTAATTTTCTGTGCAGCAGACAGTACATTACACATTGTTTCACACATCATCCCTGAGAATCACAGAAACATTATTTGATTACAGAAAACAGCATGGAGAGAAAGCCAATAGATTTTCCAATGCAAGACATCTCTTTTTTGCCACGTCCTACATAGCCATATCTATTTATATCGGAGGGCTCTGGCCTCAATGAAACCAGAGAGCCTCTCAAATTATAAAATCAATTCTAATTCAAATATTCATCATAGCATTTCAATTCTGAGAGAGCAGTTCTGGTTAGATCGGTTAACGCCACTCTACAGTGGAGTAAGATTGATGTCAGTTTAATCCTCTTAAAAAAACATGATATACAGTAAATTGTACAGTTGCTGAGCAGCACGCTAAAAAAAGAGAAAGACCGAAGCAGACAGAGATGTGTTCTTTTCAAGTGGGCAGTTGTGATAGAGCATTATCCATGGGAAGCCTGCTGATGAGGATGGTTAAATATCACAACATATCCTCAGATTATGATTGTCAGCACCAATTCTGGCTGTCATCCATCACTCTTGCTTTGACTTTAAAAGTTTTCTGCAGAGGACTTGAGTTAAAATAACGCCCATGTCCCCTCGTGAATGATAGTGTACACTGCAATACATCTTCTGATTACCTCTCGGTGACATTATTTGAAATTCCACGTCTCCGCCTAAAAATCAACTTAAATGAAATGTGAGACTTAAGAGGAAGTGTGCATTTTGGAGTGTGCATCCAGCTATACCGTGGGAGCCTGCATCCTCTCAGACCTGAACGCAGCTCCAGTATCCCCACAGTGGCACACTATAATGGCCTCAGTGAGAAAATGCTATGTAAATGCGAGCACTTGCGCATGGCCTTACACTCCTCAGTGTTTTATGTTAGTGTGTGAGCTGATGTGTGTGACAGAAAGCCTGCCTTAGAACCCTTAGCCATAACTACCCTTTGCCTGGATGACTCCGCTGGATCTAGTAGGTTGGTGGTGGTGGTGGGAGGGGGGACTTTTTTTCCTCCTTCCCTTCGGGACCATTGCATTATTCAAGAGACACTTACTGAGCCTTGCACTTCCATGTACATCTTTGGCACCAAGCTCGACTTGCCAACCAGTCAAAAAGGGGGGGAAAAAAGAAACAGAAAAACTGGAAGCCAGCTTTTAAAAATTCATTCAGAGCTCTCTGTCGCTCATCCCTCACCCTCTTGTTCCAATTAACGGAACCAGAATACTTTGAGAACTTTCTATCCATCATAGTTGGGATTTTCATGTGTCAGCTGTTCCAAAGTAAAAGTAAGCCAATTCTCCAACTGCTTAAAGTCACAAATGCTCAACACAGGCATGGGGAATCCAATGCTGGATTTTTTTTCTTCCTCTTGCTGTGCTTCAATTACTGCCTTTTTGTCTGGCAATGCGACACACACAAAGGGAAGCAAGCAGAAGATTGCATCAATGTTTAACAGCCGCTTGGCTTCTGGAGAGAGCCACGCTCGCTCTGCGGGTTCAGCATGGGAGTCACACTCATTGTCAGAAGCTTAAAGAAAGCTTTTGCCTTGCTTTGCTTTAGAAAACCTTTGCCTTCCCTGTAGCACTCCCACATACACAATAAGCAATGCTGGTAAGCTTTTCCATAATCAGAGAATTAGATCCGCCTCTATGTCTACCCTCCCCTTTTGCCCCTACAGGGCACAAGGCGTCTGGCTTAATTGCCAAACGTTTTCCATGCAAAAGAGGGAAACATAATTGTCATTTCCATCTAAGCCACAGTGATCAAAGCCCCCTTGGTTACCAGCACAGTAATAGGGATTTTTGCCTACAGCTTGTCCTCCCCATAAGAGTTTGCCAGCAAAATTTGGGGCGTAGTAGTCGACACTTCCTTGCCACACACACACACACACACACACACACACACACACACACACACACACATCTCCTGAACCAGTTAACTCTCAGTGTTTGAAAATGCTTTTTTGTGTAACACGGATTCAGATTACAACAGAATGGTGCAGCTCAGCTCTTCCTGCAAGACACACAGTGAGTGTGTCTGTATCTTTTTCCCAACAAAAACAGAAAACGCACGCGAGTTGGATTTGAGTCAGACTAAATATAAGTGTGTAGCCTGCAATTAGAAGCACAATTAGAAGTCTTCCCCTTTGCTCATCCTGTATGACTGTGAGCATGGTGAATCATGTTACAGTACAGCACTGTGGCAAATCATTCTGACACACTGCAGCAGTCTCTTGCTGTTGCTTTTTAACAGCAAAAAGCTGAGAGCTTGTGCCCCGCCGAGAGGGCAACGTCTCACAACTGTGCTGCTGTGCTGTGGAGCCTCGCGCCATACAAAAAAGGGACACGTACCCAGGGTGAGGATGTCAGTGCGACCGGGCCGGGCCACATGGTGCTGCTGGATGGTCTGGTAGAGCGTGGCCTGGCAGAGCAGCAGGAAGCCAAGGCTAATCCACACGACCAGCAACCAGGACATGGTGAAGGCCGAGTCTGCAGGATGGCACACAGCAGGATGGGGAAACAGCAGGAAAACAGGGACAAAGGTGCATTACAGCATGTCTCCATACATATTTACAACACACATGTTGTGTGTTTTGACAGGAAGAAGGATACAAAATATTTTATAACATTGTGAAAGATCGGACCAATATGTTTCTCGGCATGAGTTATATGTGCAAGGGTATTTTGTTAGATAAGAATAGATAAAAAAGAAGAACAAGCTTTCAAGGAGGAACCTTGAAAAAGCTCAAGCAAATGATCAAAAACAGTCTCGGTATCCATCTTATCTACATCAGCTGCAGACATGAGCAATGCTCACACCACACAATAAAATTAATGAAATGCAGAAAAAGAAATATGATTGTGCAATCTTTTCATCATACTGCAATAATTGTATGACCAGTCAGCTCCTTGCATCAGCGCTGTCAAGGTGTTGACTGAGTATAGTTTAGAAAAGACAGGATTTCTGTACATGAACGGCCTCCTCGCCTATTTGTTCAGCTCTGCCTAATGGCTGCTGAGGGCCAGCATATGGAGACACGCCTTAGCCCTCATTGAATAATGAGACTCTCCTCCTTTCCAGGTGTTATTAGCACTTCTCTTCATTCAGGATCTTGCATTGGGGAAATTTCAAAGCATCTCACCTCCTCTAAACTACACTGAGGCTAGGTGTGTTTCCGCCCTGGTATATTCAGTAAGGCTGTTGATATCTGCTTTGGAAAATGAATAATCTTGGCCTGATCATTAGTTGGAGAAAAAGAGAAAATATACATCACCTTCAGCACTCTCAGTATCACAGGCACTCCTTTGCTTCTGTCATTTCTCACCAAGTTGGATACTTTGTAGGAGGGATATGATGCTTTGTAACAGTGTGAATCTAAAAGCCCTTTAATGTTTAATCACATCTTTATACACATGAGAATATAAAGCAGACTATGAACCCCAGGGTGTCTCTTTAACACGAACTTTGAAACATGAGCATTTCACATTGAAATAAGGTCTCTGTATAGATATAAACGTTTCAAATAGCTCAACTAAGTGACATGAAAACAAGTGGTTGCCAGGAAAGCACCAAAGCCACTGCTTGCTTGTAAAGTCTAACTAGAACACTTTGTGTTCAGATGTGCAAGTGAGATTAAAGCCATTAGGCCACTAAATGTTGCCCATGTGTTGAGCGCCCTCAGTGACATTGAGACTAACTCATTTTTCTGTGAAAATTAAGCATATAATTACGGACAGCAGATTGTAAATCCCCACCCCTATAGTAAAGCCAGCATAATCCGCGGGTTTGTGGAGACGTGAACTGGTCCCAGGGGTATCTGCATGCGTGCATATGTGCATGTTTTTTTTTTTCTTACTGTCTTTTGAACCACACAGCGTTTCTTGTTCACTAAACACCGGCTGCATTGCACTGAGTCCGTGCGCTCGCATGGTCACTGTGACCTGCGCGCTGTCTGAGCTCCTCCAGGTTACCTGGTATCGATGTTTTTTCTTTTTCTTTTTCTTCTTCTTTTTGTATGCTTTTTAGAGGAGGAAAAATAATGAGTTTCTCATTCGGTAGCTTCCTTAGCAAAGGCGAATAGATGCGCGGCAGACTTGTACTTTCAGTGAGGAGAGGAAGCATGGGCGTCATCTTCGAGGAAGTTGAGAGGAAAGGAGACTGTAGGAGTCCAGAAGACGACGAAAACTCTCCTTGTCTCCATCGCGGGGGAGGAAAGACCACCTTCATTCTCAGTTTTGTAGTACATGGACGAAGAGAGGCGAAAACTCATCTTAGTGTAACTGTAAAGTCCTGTGTGAACCAGCAATTGCGGCTGAGAAATCACTCAGACAAACCTGCGTGCGCACGAGCCACGGACGCACCTGTGCGCAGCGAGAATTTAAGTTATTAACCTAAATTTATCCTCGTTGTTTTGGTTGAAGTCACAACTTCCCTATCGACTCGCTAATCCCTAATGTGTACGAGCAAACTATGGTGGACGAGCAGATCAAAACTGACTTGTCCACTAAATACTTCTCAAGCAGAGTTGTATTTAACATCTCTCACTTAATGCATGTCACTCGTGTCCCAATATATTTAAAATCAAATACATATACCAGTCAAAAACATACCATATGAAATGTTTGTCACAGAATACTTTTTTTTGTTTGTTTGTTTCATGTTTCAGACTTTGCATACACAGTGAGCCCAGGTAACATTTTCCACGGGGCTGTTTTCTGTATGACTATCCTCTGTCCAAGTCGATACCCCCCAACCACCACCACCACCACCCGCCCAAGCACCTAAACATCAGAGATATTCCTCGAAAGTCCCACACCCTTACCTGAGCAATGTGTTCAGGAGGAAAGGAGCTCAGTCAGAATCACCGCTTGCCCGCACAGCAGAGTCACTCATCTGTTTTAAATCCAACCATACTTTGAAGCCAGGGATTCCCGCCTGAGATTCCTGTACCAGATACGCCGAAAACAGACACAAAAAAGGTGTGGGGGGGGGGGGGACTACTGTTGTTCTTCTCTCTATTCTCTCCTTCGGACCCCCTGCTCCTGCTGCTGCTCAGTTCCTTTTGAAATTCGTGGCTTCACAGTCACCAAAAGCAAAACAAGAAGAGGTCTAAGTCACAAACTGACTGGGATTTGAGGGATGGGACGGCTCATGCCAGTGCTGTATGAACCACACACGAGCGGATAGGTCTCCTGTCCTCTCTCCTTCCTTCAGTCTGTGTCTCCTCTCCGTCAGTAGAAGTCCTATGTTGTGATGACAGGGAGCTAATTTACCCCCCCTCACTTGTCGGCTCCTTCTCACGCATGCGGCGGAAGGCTTCAGTGGAATGACTGCTCTGTCTGCTCTTGGCTGCGTCCCCCCATTGAGAAGCTGTGCGGATAGTGTGAGCCTCAGTCCTCCCTCCAACGCACTAAGTAGAGAGTCTGTGTCAGGGAGGCAGAGCGAGTGTGGAAGTCAGCGTGCGTGCGTGTGTGTATTACAATGTAGCCCAGCTGGAAGAGAGAGAGAGAGAGAGAGAGAGAGAGAGAGAGAGAGAGAGAGAGAGAGAGAGAGAGAGAGAGAGAGTCAGATCACATGTCTTAAAGCAAGACTGCCCACTTCTGCATCAAGACTTCATCAGCAAATGAAGCATGTTTTATGAACCCACCCCCTATACATCCTAACATCCCATCCACAACGTCAGGGATGTTGCCTCCAGCTCACTTTCAATGTGTCTGATTGTATCCGTGAGCACGTGTGTGTGTGTGTGTGTGTGTGTGTGTGTGTGTGTGTGTGTGTGTGTGTGTGTGTGTCTGAGAGAGAGAGAGAGAGAGAGAGAGAGAGAGAGAGAGAGAGAGGGGGAGAGAGCGAGAGAGGTGGAAAGGGTGTGGAGAGAGGATGACTGAATGTGCCTCTTTTAGTCATCTGCTTCCAGCATTTCAGAGTTGAAAGTGAAATATGCTCCAAGCGCAACACTTTTAATAGATGGCACAGTGGCTCATCAGAGCTCTGCAATCACCATATTATCTGTTACGAGCCGGCTGTGCTCTTTCCACTGCTTTTTGCGGCAATGAGTGGGGATTTGTTTTTACCGCCTGCCCCTTTTGGATGTTTTCCACTACTGGAAGTTGCATCTGCAGCAACAGCCTGAGAGAGGGTCCCTCTGTCACTTCCATGCAAAATGAATCAGCTCTGGCAGCAAAGGAAATATATCCATTGTCTTGTTGGTTGTTTGTGTGGGAGTGCACACACATTTGTTTTTCTGCCACGCTGAAGCTGTGCGGGCAGGTGAAAGCAACCATTCTTGTGTATTTGGAGTGTTGTCTTCTAAGATATTTCCTTCCATATGGAGTAGCTCCCCTTTAACTCATTATGCTGTTAACCAGCGATTTACAGTATATGCCAATCCCACGCACCTACCACGGCTGACTCATTCACAATCTGACATTTCACAGAAAATGAACCCAGTGCTGTTCACAACAATACACAGCTGAGGGGCTAAATAAGTTGGCAGACAGTGAGGATCGTGTACTGTGGGTGCATACAGACACATGAACCTGAAGATAAATATCAGCATAAACTTTGTCTCGGAGCGGAGCTCTTTTGCTTGAATGCTATGATTTCTATGAATACACCCTCCCCCGTTTGTGTCTGGGGGTGTTGGTGCAAACTAATCTTTTCCCAGTGGTTTGATATTATTGAGGTGAGATTTTCAAGATTGTTAACAAGTCCTGCAATTGGTCACTGTGGCTGCTGCAGGGCACGCTGGACTGTCTCTGCCACTGCTATCACCCCAGCTTGTGTTTTAGCCTCCACAGTGTGGGCTGACAACCAGATGTGTGCTACCATGCAGAGTTATAATTTGCAAGAAAGAGAAGGGTTGAATGTGGAAAAATACAATGAAACAGAGAGGATAAAGTGAATAGGGGTAGGATTTATCATTTCCCCTGCTGGATTATTCAAAATGTCTTGTGAGCGGCTGAGTGGGTAAAATGATAGCTGCTAGTGCAGAGCTCATCTTATAACTGAAAACTGTTTGAAAAAGTGGTTTGGTTGATGGCCTATATGTTATTCTGAGCCATTTGTTGATATGTTTTTGCCTTTGGACTGTGTTCTTTGTGTTCACATAGTTCTGTAATAATCTAATGAGGAAGCACTTATGAATAGCGAATCTGCCATCTGGATCTCTGTTGGGTGAAGCACACCACATGTTAAGTGACCAGATTCACATTAAGCAGGAACTGCAGAGTAATTACCGCATTGATTAGTGTTTCGACACTGTCAAGCTATATTTGCACTAAACGGCTTGATTACCAATAAATAGGCTTATTTGTGTTTGTGCATAGTTGTTGATATTTCCCTTTGTGCACCGCATTAATAGCATCCACGCTTGAATTTCATTTTGTCTTTGGCGCTTAATGTTTTCATGATCTGTCCCATTGGACTGAGATGAAGGCGTGAAATGAAACAGGCCCTCAAATAAGCCTCTGAGGAGAACTTAAGGTTGAAGGCATCCAATTACTACATGTTCCTTTCAGCAATGTGTAGAACCAACACGAGTCCCACGTTTGTATCTTAATTTGTTTCCTTTTGTTGATTTGTTGCGGCCTCATATTTTTAATTCTGCATCAGGCTGAGCTGTGTTGGGAGAATGGACTGGGACAACAGAATTTCACAGTAATTCTGGATTGTCGTCGTGGTGCCGCTCTTTCCTGTATCCCCTCTCAGGGGCTTCCATCATTTCCAAACAGCTGTCGCTGCAGCCTGTGCCAAGACCTAACCACAACCGACCAATCACCGGCCAACTCTGTGTTTGGATCTGGGCAGCCCTGTTCAGCCGCAGCGTTTGCCAATATTGCTCTCTCTCTTTCTCTCTCTATGTCTATCTCTCTCATTCTGTAATGCTCTGTCTTTTTGTTTCTCCCTCTGGCTAATAAGTTTCTTCCTTCCAGTGAAGCCAATAGGCTTTAATATGCACTCACTAGTGGCACAAAAATACCATTTCAACCCAACCCCCACCAGATTTCAGCTTTATTTTAACGTAGCAGCCCTATGTCACTGTTATTTCTACATCCTTCTCAAGAGTTCTCACAGGAGCAAACCAAGCATTTCTTGATCTGATGAGAGAAGTTGTTGTGTTAGCAAACCTAGTCTCCATAGACACTCACTTCTGAAAACATTTTATCACAGAGAAAGGTAGAGTGACACTGAGCATAGACAGGAGAGAAAGAAAATGTGAAGAAAAAAGCAAGATTAGGGCACAGGGAGAAAATTCATTTGCAAGAAGTATGCAGCGGCACCTCTAACTCAGTGGTGGATGGTGAAGGGAAGAAGATGATTAATGAAACGAAGGAGTCTGATCCGTGGAAATAAATTATTTCACATTTATCAGAGAATCCTTTTTCACAGGTGTTCATTGCTGCAGAAACCAGTCTTTGAGGAAATTGTCAATTTGTAACAGTGGAATTTTAAATATAAAAGGTGGACATATAGGTCTCTAGACATATAACCTCTCAGGATTCACGCTTTGTCTTCAATTAGTGCTGTAGATTCAGAGTGGAAAAATGCTAGTATGTCTATATTAACTCTGATACACATAGCGACCTTCTGCACCATAAACAAATAAGTCTGATCACTTTTCCTTTGCAACAAGAAGAAAAGACAATTGATTATTGACACACTTCACACTTAAAAGTTGATAAGAAGTTGAAGTTTTTGTTTCATTGGTGCCGGTGTCCAGTTTCAGAAGGGAAAGTACTGTGATGTGATGCCACAATTTGAAACATTAAACAGGCCTGGTTACAAGGGATGTGAGTGGTAAATAAAGGTCGGGCATCTCTGACACCGTTGTCTGTACAGCTGCGGCTTTCATTGCACCACTGCAGGACTTACACACACAGTACTTATCATTCTCTGCTATATCCTGGTGTGTTACTCAAGCTTTGCCTCTTCTTATTGTTATGACTTGCTTGCTGTAGCCCCTTTCGATTTATTGGCCTGACCTGTCTGCCTTTGCTCTGCTGACTGTGAGTCCAACTCTCGACCAGTTAACTATTGTTTTTACTACACCTGTTCCTGGGTCTGATTTTTGTTTCCAGCCATGTGGTCTGCCATTGTAAGTGGCCCCTGGATGTAATATGTACCATATTGATCCAACCATTTCCTTCAAATAGTGCACTGTATCATGCACTCTTGCCTTTTAATGCCTCTTATATTGCTTTCCCTAAGGGGGTCATCAGCCTCATTTATCAGAGCTTTTTCTATGTAGAAATTGTGGTGGTCAGACTTTAATATCTAGGCTTATTTAGGATTCCGCCTCACAAACTTCAAACACTTACACTTCATTTACATTAAGTCATTAAGCAGACAATCGTACCCAAAAGTGACTTACATCAAACAACATACATTCATTTCTCAAAACTAATGGTAATACTGTAACTCAAAAATTCTTATTTCTAGAGCTGGTCTTGAGGGGCATGCTTCATTCGTTCTTGACCTGCATCCTGCTTTTATGATCAATGACTGAAGAAGCCTAGACACTACTTTTAAGTTCTTCTCTGATCTAATCCACTGTAAGATCTCTTAACATTTCTTTTATCTGTTTTCTAGCACTTGATTACGAAACAAATAATACATTTTCAAGTTCCCCAACACCACTAAAACATCATACTACGTTAAATACATTTTGAAAACCGCATTGCATAATCTGCAAAAGAAATTAAATCCTGCATGAATGCAATTGTTAATTTGTTGGAATAGAAATGAATGTAACTAATGATAGTATGATAACTTATGACAACAGCAAGAACAGGAGCAGCAGTAATAACTCTAACAAGTATTATGATTATCATTATAATCATAATAATGTACTTGCTTTAAATGCATTGGGTTGTTTGTAAAAGCATGTTAAAAGTGTACCCCAGGGGATTATTTCTTGCCTTATAATTCAATCACACATCATGGATAGCAGTGAAAATAACTTGCAGGATTTTTGTGTTTGAAGTGGGTCAGAAATTCTGTGCTGGTAATACGCTGGGACTCACCAGGTCTCAGCAGGGGACGTTTTCTTTCCCCTGTCGGTTCAGAATGGAGGAGTAATTGAGCGCTAGATGACTGTACTCCTGGAGACGGTGGCAGCCATGGAAATGTCCCCTCACAGACCAATAAAAATGTCCTCTCCTTCTTGCTGTAATTGGACCAGGGACAGTGGGGTTGGGTTCTCGCCTGAGGAGACCACCTGTGGAAGTACTTTGCTCAATACACCACTATTAAATTGATGAGACAGGGGACTTGCTGAGAAGGGAAAAAAAGTGTGATAAAGAGGGTGACGCTGATGAGAACAAAGAAACAGAAAAAAAGCCACAATCGCTGCTTTTCACTTTTCAAAATGGAATTGCAAAGAATATGTAATTGCTAGAGGCTTCCAAGAATGACAGCTGTCAGCGTCCCTCAGCACCTCTTAACTGGAATCAGAAATAAATCAAAGAGTGGTGATTTATTTGACTGCGTGATAATACAGATTGGGTCTGTCTAGAGACACGACTGCCATATCCAGATGGATCAAATTTGAAAACTTAATAATGAAATGTGATCAACAGTTGGATACAAACACATAGTGATTCATTATTGATGCTGTTGACATGCACAATGAGCTACCCAGCAATTAATTTGCATTTTACATTATTTTCACATTCAACACACAAGTGTTGATAATTGAACCAGTATTAATTGATTTTTTTATTTATTTTATATTTTTTGTCACCTGGGAAGCACTGCACACAATTATAAGCAAGACATTGACATTTAAATAACCCACAAGTTTTGAACTCTGCTAGCAAATAGCTGTCTGAGATTTATCCAACTATCAATTTAAAAGCATTTATTTGTGCAGATCTAAAGCAGAGCAATTTGTGTCTTTATTCATATCTGCAACTTTGAGAAGACTTAGAGAAACAAAATAAGGGACACTGAAAGTGAATTTCTCCACCTGCAATGTTTTCTTGACTGCTTTTTTCTACTTTTTTTTGTATTCATCTGGACACAGGCTTGATCCTGAGCTGACCCGTACAAAAGAGCATGATCCCTTTCAGAAAGACTCACTCTCCACTCCGGTCATCTTCTAAACATACAGATCACAGACAGGAGACAGATTCAATTCCAAACGCATAGACTCAAAGAATGTGCGGAAGAATAGATTGAGATAAAAGTAAAAAAGAGAGAGAGGAAAAAAAATAAGAGATAAAGGATGGAGAGAAGCTGGCAGCAGATAGAGGGAAACAGGTAAGGCATTCACACTCGAGCCCCATTCAAACATTCATCTGGCTTCTCTCTTCTGCTGCATTCATGCTGCACAGCCAATTCCAGCGCGATAAGCCAGCTGTGTGCTTCTCAAGGTAAGAGAGTGAATAGAGCGGTACAATCTTCGGCTGATGCCGAGGAGGGACAGAGCCTACACGCTGACCTTCCTTACGCCAGCTTTACTTCAGTGGGGGAGGAGGGTTTCATAAAGGGATTATTCCGCTCAGACACCTTTGACCTGTCTGGCAGCCTTCCATAACAGCTCAGGCTGCCTGTCCATCACTCAAAGAGAGGCAGGAAGAGAGAGAGAGATAAGAGAAGAAATGGTTTCAACCTGTGGGAAGGGATTAAACCCTCTGTTTCTTTTTCTGTAAAGAGGAGGAAAAAGCTGGGGTAGAGGTACAGGTGAGCTGTTGCCGCTGCCGCCGCTGCAGCTGACTATGCCAGTGACTCGTGACTCAGCAGGTCAGTGTAATATTGAAGCAACTGTATTCTTCAACCATGAGACAATGGTGTTCAACGCGTCCTCTCTGGTGAATTATGGTACAGTGAAGCCCTTAAGAACAAGTCCTCCACAGTTGAATACTGAGCACAGCTCCACTCACAAAAGATGTTTTCCAGTTGAAATGATTGGAGTTGGAGATGTACTTCCAGGGCCTTATTGAAAGATATGAGGCATGACTCAGCCATACTTGTCAGCAGCATACTTCCGAATGACTCACCGAATCTTGATAATAATGAGGCAATTTGGTCTTGGACCTGAGCAGCCCTAAGGGGCATGGATGAAACATGTTGTCTCATCCTTTCATTCACAACAGGAGATGAAAAATCATTTAAAACAAACATCTATAGCACTAGTAGTGTCAGAGATAAATGTTTTTGCCTCAAGTTGCTGAATGGGGATCAAAGAAGCATTTTCGTTGTTCTGAATGCTTTGTGCTCTCTTAAGGGCCAGCGCTGACCGCCACTGACAGACAGTTGATGTTTTGGATGACGATGAGCCAGTGAGCTGTAACACCTCACTCCAGCAAAATAAAATCTCCTACGGGTCTAAAAGGAAAGTTGTGTGAGGGAGGCATCCAATTCCACCTTGCTTTCAGCAGTCGTTCTCCAGGCACACATGAATGAAAGACGCAGGATTGAGAGGGCAAGAAAGCAAAAGGAGATTGAGACGTACAGAGGAGAGATGTGTCTGTGTGTCTGCGTGCGCTCGGGGTGGAGTGAGGAACGCAAAACTGAATGCATGGCACAGCGTAAGCAGGAAGCAGTGAGAGGAAGAAAGAAGGTGAGAGTACTGGGGATTTTCTCCTCTCCACTCTCTCACTTTCCCCCTCTGGCAATGTAGCGGTTATTTACTGCGGCCTCACCTCTCCCGGTGGAATGGGAGGGAAATGGGCTCTTAACTGGGTTTCCATACATCACCCACTGACACTGATGCTTGTAGTTTTGGAATGCCTACATCTGATGTTTCTTTTTAAAAATCAATTATTTACAGAGTATCCAAAGAGTCTTGCAATTCATCACAGCTAATTGCAGCGCATCACCCAAGTCATTGATCATCGTCAGCATCATCCTGTTCTAGCTTCAACTTTCTCTTTGGTGGCATGAGGAAAAATAGTGAATGTATCTGAGTGTGAGCTGTAAAATGGAAGAAGTCTGTGACAAAAGATTTTCTGTGACAAAAATCTGTAAAAGTGCAAGTGAAACAGCAAGCACTCAGGATGTCAAAAGATGTTTGAATAGAAACAGAAATCATAGAGTTCAAATCCAATTGGACACAAAGTATGTCAAAGTTAGGATCTTTGTCTCATGTGGCAACTGTAATATGTAGTGTATTAGGCAGGATCTGAGTGCACCTGTATTCCACAGTGTTAATTCAATTGTTAGTTGTGTGAAAGACTGAAGAGATATAAAAAGAAAGTCATTTGAATTTTAATTATCAACAGAATTTGTAACATCAGACGGTGTTTCAAAGAGAAGTGTGAAATGTGTTGCAAAGATATCTAGAATCTAGTCTACAGAGGCTCATCCTTTTTTCCCCAATACAAATTTGTGCCATAAAGGAGGTGGTCTGATGATAAAATTGCTGTGTATTAGTTATGTTCACCAAGATCTCATAGCTCTTTTTGACCTTAACATACAGTACCATCAAAGTCGCTCATTAAAGAGAAAATACACCTCCTGAACTCAAGTTTCTCACACAGATCTTTATTATTGCCCTGCCTGAGTTTGTCTGAATTTGTTTAATACATGTGAACAAATTGTGAACTGTAGTTTTTTTTTCCATCAGTCTTTTTGTTCTCACCTCTTTTGTACATATTGTTTGAAATTCATGCTGCATAGAGCACATTTTCATGGTTTTCACCCTCTCTTGTCTTTCTATTGCATTTCTGTGTTTGTTGCTGCCTGAATGCACCTTTACGAAAAAGGCTGAAATGCATGTTTTGAGAGGCATTGAAAAATTGGTTGGTTACGTAGCATTTGTCTCAGGCCGTTTGGCCACAGTAACACAGCAGCACGCTTACTTCCTCCATCTTCTGACTTGAGCTCTGTGGCGGAAACTAAGGAGACTCATGAAGAGGCTGCTCTATTTAGAAGATAAGGCTGCACCTGGAACACCACACGTGTATTAAGTTGTCATCCATTGTTGAAATATGTTTAATTGTTTCCTCTATATGCTTATGCCCCCCAGCAAGAGCTTTCACTGTCTGATTGTTGACATGAAGCTAATGAAAGATGATTGCATTATGAGGCAATCCAATAAATATATTAACCTTTACTAATCAAACTTTGTCATTGTTGCTGACTGCCTAAACATGGCTGGATTAAATAAATACACAATTATAGCCTCCATACTGGGCTGCCCGGAGTTAAGTGACACTGTGGACCTTATACTTCTCTCTTTTGGATGGAAATAAACAAGCTTATATAGAATTTGGTGCTTGTTAAAGTGAAACAATTCTTTTTTAATGCAGATGTAACAGATTTTTTAATGTAGCACAGTCAATTGTCATCCAAGACAGCTCATATTTCTCTTGAATTTAGCATGTGCATGACCTTCTCTCATTACTTCAATATACTTGGGCACACTTCATGTCAATATATACATATGAAGCAGATCAAGACAGACCTAACATGAAAGCAGAACATCCAGATAGGCTGTAAAAGGCTCAACGAAGAGAAAATGGAAAGTAAGAGCAAGGTGAATGATGGCAAGATGATCACAGGGAATGAGGTGGAGACAGCAGAAAAAGATCGGGAAGCATGGTGGGAGAGGAGAGAGGTCTGATTGACAATTTGCATCCTCTCCAGAGGGTATCAGGGGACATGATTGAATCCAGTCAGCCTGAACCCATTAGGGGAGCACTGCTGTCGGAGGCCGAGCAGAAAGCCATTCAGTGGCACCCGGTCCCTGCTCTTCACTGGTCTCCATTTATATTCATGCCGGTGCTGAGTTATTGAGGAAAAAAAGTGTGTGTGTATGTGTGTGTGTGTGTGTGTGTGTGTGTGTGTGTGTGTGTGTGTGTGTGTGTGAGAGAGAGAGAGTGAGAAGTAAGAGAGAGAGACAGAGGGAGAGAGACACCTGAGTGGGCCTCACCCAGTCATCCATTCGCTATTTCTGAGCTGTAAAGTTCTTAGCCACTACCAAGATCGCTCACTTAACCTGGGCACGACTGATCCCATTTGCATGTGATTTTCATGGGTCAATATGTCTATAAATTGGATTCAAATTGTAGACATGTAACATCTCAAACCACTTAAATTCACCAGGACTAACCCATTTCAAACACCAGGGAAAACGCAAGGGACATTTGCATTTTAAGCAGTCTAATGTGTCTGTTCTCATTACACTATCTTGACAATGTAGCCATAACTGAAACCTATGTGGTGCATTTTCTTTACAGGCCGCCATGTGATATAAGTTGGTTGAACCGAGGTAGATTATTTTGCTTAAGGTTTTTCCTTTGTACCACTCAGTAGATCCCAGGGCGCGATGAGAGCAGCAGAGATATAACACACTTGAGGGTGTGATAAGCCACAGTGGCCAAGAGCTGCTGGGAACAGTCCCTGACAAGCATCCCACCCCTCGTGTCTCCATTCACCTCAGCCAGACAGCCCAACCAGAGGAGCCTGAGAGTTTGACTAGGTGACAAAGGAGGTGGAGTGTTGTGGAGAGTCTTCTGCATGTCGCCATTTATCTCTCAAACACAGCACATACGCCCAGAGGTACAATATTGCAGCGGTCCTGTTTGAAACAGCCAGCTGTCAAAGTGGAGAAGGTGGAATCACGCCGGAAGACCTGTTTTTTTTTTTTCTCAAGAGTAAAAATAAGGAGTTTTACCCTTTGTAAATGCTTAGATTGGTCCTTTTGTTGTCATGTCTGGTGGCTGAGCATGGCTCAGGAGAAGGTTGAAGAAAAGAAACAATGTGGCATTTGACAACAGATATATTCATATTTTAGTCTGTAACTCAGAAATACACTCAGCAGGATGCCAAATTGCCTATTACTGTTTTCACAGAAGCTGCCATGGCGCCTTTAATCCAGTTTAAATACATTTGCGCCTTGCTTTGATGTAATTATCAAAACATGAATTTGATAAGCCTGCTCAGGCCATTTTAAGAATCCAGCTTTAGCTGGAGCGAGTTTTATAATCATAAACATCAGGGTCATTTGAAGGAGAGTAAAGTAGATGAACACTCACTCCTGGGAATACTGTGGCGTGGACTGACCGTTGGAGTATAGTTCCAACTCCTTTTACTTTAGATGTAGCAATACATCTGCTCTTAATGTGACTGTCTGTTTTTACCACTCCCCGTCTCTCTCTGTCTCCTGGACTGTCTCGCTCCCTCTCTCCTGCATCTTCTACTGTGTCCCTAAGGTTTTAAGTAGTCGCAGAGGGATCATGTTCAAGTTATGAATGTCCCAATTAACATGAGGTGGAGGGAGATGGTCTTCAAAGTGGTGCTCAAGTGACTGTTGCAAAAACATTGCCAGACCATAGTTTTTATTTAGGCAGGCTTAATGCAGGCTATTGACTTTTCAATGAGGACCAGGATTAGGTCAAATATACTTCACTCACTAATGCACGCCTAATGGTTCTACTATAGATTAGCCATAAAATGGTTGATCATAAATATTGCTGGATTTTAAAACATTTATGAGTGAAATCCAATGCCCTGCTTCCAGAATTCTGAGTCACTGAGTGGCAGCTCTGGATCCAAATAGAGGTCTAATATAAAAAGGTAGTGGAAAATGTATCTATCTATCTATCTATCTATCTATCTATCTATCTATCTATCTATCTATCTATCTATCTATCTATCTATCTATCTATCTATCTATTTATCTATCTATCTATCTATCTATCTATCTATCTATCTATCTATCTATCTATCTATCTATCTATCTATCTATCTATCTATCTATCTATCTATCTATCTATCTATCTATCTATCTATCTATCTATCTATCTATCTATCTATCTATCTATCTATCTATCTACCTGTCTATCTGTCTCTATCTACCTGTCTATCTATCTGTCTGTCTGTCTATCTGTCTGTCTGTCTGTCTGTCTGTCTGTCTGTCTGTCTGTCTGTCTGTCTGTCTACAATAAACAATTACAATAAAAAAATGCTAAAGCAGTTAAACAAGAACAACACAAAATAGGAGGGACAGGAGAGGCCCGTGGATGCAGGTGAGAGCTGCAGTCCATAGCCATGTTATTGTAGTTAGTGTGTTAACTGGACATACCTCAGAACTGTTGAGCCACTTCCAGGCACCACATACCATGAAGTAAGGATTACTGCACAGCTGCAGTGATCTCAGTAACATTATGTATAAATGCTGACTTCATTAAACTCTTTGGGTCAATCACACTTTATCACTTTTCTTTTTTCAGCGTCCCTCACAGTGGAATCCCTCTCCAGGTCAGATGAGCTGTCAGTGTAAAGTTTGAATGATCATTCATAGGCACTGCTTGATATTCAGTGACATGTTTTGAAACAAATGATGATATATATTTCAATAATGCAGTGTAGAGGTTCACAGTTGTACCTGAGAGCACGACGAATTCACATGTTGGTATAAAAATGAAAATTACAATAAATTTATTGAATTCACATTCAATAAATAGCTGGTGTGCTGCCCCTGTGCAAAGTGAAAGAGCCTTGTGAAACAATAACTGTGTCTTTGCATTGAAGAGAGACGCTGAGTGGAAATAAGCCCAAGGCCTAGCAGCATGACCTCATCAATTATTTAAACATGCCAACAGGATCGGTCAATCTCTAAAATTAATTAATGTTCTGTGTTTTTCTACGCACCCAAAAGGTCACACTCATAGTCCAGCATCATATAGTGAAATTAAAGTGAAGCTGCCACCCCCATAATTAGTCCTGAACTCCTTCAGAGCTGTCTGAAAACATTTATTTCAGAAGCTAAAAGTTTAATTCAGTTTCCTCTGGGAAATTTTCTCAGCCCAGTCAACTTTGCAAACTGCACTTTTAATGTTGCTGGTCAAATGCCCCATGGTATTTTCTGCATTGACATTATTGAATGGATGGAAATTCCTCAAAAACTTCACTGAAACATCAGTAAAACACAAAATAATTGAAATAAAATTGAATAAAACTCAGCTCGACCTCATTTGGACGACAAAGTCTTTTGGGACCAGAAGCAGTGAAACCAACGTGGGTTTGAGCGTCTATGGAAAATAAAGGTAGCAAGCACCTGATTTATTTCTTAGAGTGGATTCAGGCATCGCTCCTGCTCAGTGTGTTTTGGTGTGAATTTGAAGTGCAAATGTGCATAGAAAACATCTATCTCTAATTAGTTGGGTATTTTGCATTGACAATAGGTATAGTGACAGGAACGCAAACACCCACACACATGCATGATGTGATCCTCGAGAATGTAGTGTGTTGAAGACTGTTAGAGCTGATCTTTATGTTGTATGAGTCCTGCTGGCTTCATACACTTATGGAAGTGAAGCTTTGTGGTGATGCAGTGGTTTAGCATGGCAATCGGCATTTTAGACAACACAGGAATTTTTGGGTGGGTACATGAATATAAATACAAAAACATCAAAGAAAGTGGGTAGACGAATGCAAGACAAGCTGGTACTCTTCCCGAAGCCAGAACTGAATGAAACAGAAACAGAAAACTTTGGTGAAATGCTGAAAAAAACAGCTTGTGAGTTGAAAACATGAGGGGGAGAACCAATATCCAAACCAGGCTCTTGCAAAAGAAAAAAAGTAATGAAAAGAAAAGAAAATAGAGGGCAACATGTGAAGGTACACAGAATAAACACAAAGTCAAAACAGTGGCAGTGAAATACACACAAAATAACAGTGGACATGTGGATGCACAAGGTTGAGATGAGCAAGAAGGAAGGTAGCTGTTGGTAGAGGACATGCTAGGGACAGGGTGCAGCTAATCAGGGAAACAAGGTTATAAGAAAATTGAATACGTTAATAGTAAAACATTGGAAAGACTGGAACCAAAACATAGCACAATGAGAAAAAAAGAAATGTTCATGAGAGGAAAGAAAACAGACCCCTTAAAAAAGGACACAACTGACGTCAAAAGCTATGATGCAAATTCAGACGTAACCTCTCCAACTGCAATGGAACAAAACAATGTCAATATCTAAACGGAATTGCTCTGCAACCATGGAAACACAGAGATGTGCACTCATTCTCTCTGTTACATCAGAGTTCAAAAGACTTATCTACCTGTCTAAATAACCTGTCTTGATTATTTTGTAAGAAAAAAAAAAGAAACGAACAAAAAACAAACAAGTGTGAATATATATAAATGTTAATGATCTTTGTTGTTTTGCGTTTAACAGGCAGCAGCTCTGCAGCAGCTCTAGGAATAAAGATAACAGCTGTCTGGGTATCATTGCGGAATTAGACATGTTCATTGCACACTTTCCCTTTTTATAGATCTAGGAATCCCTTGCTGACTTATATGAAGCACATTCCGATATCTACAGCAATCTGAGCTCTCCTTTTTCTGCAGCTCCTTCTCATCCTGCACATTATCCCTGCTACAGACAAATACATCTCTGTCTCTTTCTTTCTCCCTATCTCTGTTTTACACACACAAACAGGTACCTGCACTCATGCCCCTGGACAAAAACAAACCGTTTGTTTAAACAAGCGCTGCTCTTTTGTTCCCTGCCGCGAGTGGGGTCAGGAAGAGGCTGGCAGCAGATAGTGTGTGTCCAATGGATCGCTGCTCAGGAGTCAATTAACTGGGGTCTGTGCAAATGAACAGAACAAGGGCGCAATCAGCTCCAATCTCCCGCTAAGTCCTGCCTCCTGCCTCATTTATTAAAGCATGCTGCTAAATTGACTGCTCCGACATTAATAGGATGAATCCTAAGTGGTGGAGGCTGGAGACTGTTGCGAAACATGGTTCAGGGTTTTCAGAAGAGGCAGAGAGATGTGGAGGAAAGATGCACAGACCCGATGAAATTATTTCTGGGCATGGTCTGCACAGATAAGTTCCTCCTTCACTACATCTCATCAGCATTGGCATTACGAGATGGAGCAGGGTGTGTTACAAGCGCTTTTAATTAATTACCTTCCCGTAGCCACAAACACAGCTTCAGTCACTCCGCACCACTGCCCCCAAACACTAATCCAGGAAATCCATGCTGACAATCCTCTCAAGGCTGTCGTCTTCCCTTAACATTCATTTCCCCGGCCCTTTTTATGCATGGAAATCCACCGGTGACATTTTAGGTCAACGATGATTTCCCAAGTGTGATTTCGCTGCCCCTCCTCTATGCTCAGCAGATCAATGCCTTCACTGCGACGATGAGAGGTGATGAAATGTTTTCTGCTCTGGATGTGTAGTTTACAAACTAAGTCTCACCTCTTTCTCCCCATACACATCTACATTACTAAAGTATAGACATATCGAATGCAACACCCCTTGGCAAGGCCAGATTTCCTCAGCTGTTGGAGAATAATTTCTGTATATTTACTCACCACAGTCACTGCATAATTATCTTAATATACATAATGTAGCATGTCAGTGAGTAAATGCATACTTTCTCTGCACTGAATGAATCTACTTACATTAAGTATTCTTCCATTTTCCACTGAGAAGAAGCTTTTTTTTCCCCCATCCAATTAATCTGGAGAGAGGGGACAGGTAAGAATAGAGGAGCACACAGAGAAAGAACATATTGGCCTTTTCCGGCCATCTACAATATATCAGTGTCCTTTTTAAAAATCTGACTGGCCATTTCCCCTGGAAAAACAGTCAAATGTACTTTAACAGCCTTAGTAAAAATGGATCTTTAAAATGAAAACAGCGAAAGTCTGACCCCACAATGTGTACCAGCTGTGACATTAGGAGTAAAACTTTCCAATGAAATAACTGCCCCCTTCCTGTTATATTTCATTTCAGAGCTGTTCTGTTCACTGAGCAGTGCAATAAAAGTTTGAATCATTTTTAAAGGCCTGTAAATTGAATCTGTGGATTGGACACAATGGGGAAAAGGGGAAGAAAGGGCAGTCATCAGCAGGCAGCCAGATACAGTATTAGAAGGTCTTCCTTCCTATAGGACTTCCGTCAATGGCAACTGGCACAATGGAGCTGGATCTAGTCTAAAGAACTCTACAGTTATTCCATTGTTACCTACTTCGGTATATGTTCTTATTATGATGAATTGAATTTGTGGGTATATGCCATGAGCTGATACGCATGCACATACACACAAGTTTCAGCTGGATTTTACAAAAGTGGTTGTTTTTATTGATTTTTTATTCATTTATATCATATTATTAAAACTTTGACTAGCTTTGTTTTTTATTTTATTCCAATATTTACCCTATGATTTTGTAATGCATATAATTAGAAGGAGGTCTATAAGAAACACCCTCCCCTCTCTGTCACATTCATTTTTACTTCATCATTGTCGAGTTCATTGTAGACAGATGGTAAATTTTACAGATGGAAACTGAGTTGCCTAAAAGCAAATTTTCAACAACCGCTTGTTTGAAAGAAAACCGCCCCCACTGAGGTTTGTTAAAAAGGAATGATGCAGAATGATAAATAAACCAAACTTTAGAGATGATGTGGAATTTCTGAGCAATGAAAATATGTTTTCCTGCTGCTAGTTGCTAAACATTGCTAACTCTACCGTGCTGCTGGCTTGGTGTGTGTCTGTTATGCCTGTGTGCTTCATCAGACATAAAGAGATGAGAGAGATTACTTCCAACAGTGATAACTGTAGCTTGAAAAGTAGAGAAATATTCGGGAGACACAGAAACGAGAGGAGAAATGATGAACACCAGACAAATTGCCAAAGAAGAAGACAAGATAAGGAAAGACAACATCAACAGATAAGCTTTGTCTTGAATTGCATCAATTGTTGGAGCTGTATTGTCATTTTAGATAAAGAGAATCTTGTTCAATTAAATGTTGAAATCTGTCCAAATTCCTTTCCTGGGTAGGTGACAACTATAAGAATTTGATTTTATGCATTCAACTAAAATATCTTCCTTTGCAGCTTGTAGTTTTTCAGTCCTCCCTCAGCAGAAAGAATTGTACATATTTCCAGTGTCAAAACTTTGTCATATGTAATATGTCACCACTAAAAGAGACGTGACAGAAGGGCTGAAAAAAGAGTTCAGTGTGTGTGTGTGTGCATGTGTGTGTGTGTGTGTATATATATATATATATATATGTGTGTGTGTGTGTGTGTTTATCACCATTTTTCCTCACTACAAAGCATTGTTCAGTAAGAAGTACGTCAACGTGGTAGAAACATCCAGACCTATTGAGCTTGTCTGTGTTGGACTCATGTACATGAACCCCTTAGGATCCATCTGTCTGTTACCCCAGCCCCCCGGTGAGCTGTGCATCTCTGGCCCAATAAAAAACTCCTGGAGCTCCGCTGACAGCTCTGTGCTGCAGAGGGCCCTGATCAAAAAGAGCTACAGCCATTCTAATAGCCACATCTCATTGCATTATATTTCACACAGTAAATATGGCATCAACCTGTCAGGGCCCAGTGAAATTTAGGACGCTGAGCCGGCAGCCCATTTTTTAACCTAGCCAGAGCTTTTCCATGTGAAGACAGGTCAGAGTGATAGATTCCTGCTCACCTTGTGGAAGATGTTTGCAGCACTCAGAAACAGTTTCGTGCTCTAGGTGTTCTTCACTGGTGAACATGTAATAGATGTACTTACAAGGGAAGATGTAAAACAATTTGGTGCAAAGTGAAACCATCCTTCCAAAATCCTCTTGTCAACATTTGAAATAAATTAAGTTTTTTGTTACTGTATTACGACAAGGACATGGCCCTGAGGAGTGCAAGCAATGTTGTCCTGCTGTTGCCTCTGAGCACTTAGCACCAGCTGTTATGTTTCATTTTCAGGAGAAGGATCTGAAGAAATTCATCTTTATGCACCTCAAAGCACTCTCTCCCCAGCTTTTACCTCAGTAGCAGCCCGAAATCCTGCTCCAGTATTTTTTTTTTTTTTTTTGCACTATCATCAGCTCAGATTTTCCTTCTCCCTCCACTCTTTTTTGGCTGCAGAGTCAGTCATAGCTGTTATCAAGGGCATAAGCAGATAACCAGATAATCCCACTTCAAGCTTCATTCCGGTGAGGTAGCTCACAAAATGTTCAATTGTCTTCAGGAGATTCGGCTCAGAGAGAATCCAGCTGCTCCTCTGACAGCTTGGCTGACACAAACCCTCTACGCTGAGCATGGTGTTGTTAAGGTTCATTTACTGGTCGGGACTTAAAACACAGAGACAAGGCTCCTTCCAGAGACCTTAAGTAGACCTAGGTGGGATCAGATTTGAGACTATGATGCGTCTGACTTTTCCTCCTGAGAAACACGAACCATGCATGTTGGAGGCACTTTAGAACTGTACTTGAGAAAAATTCTCCACTGGAAACATTATAAAGCTTGCAGTGAGGATCTAATGATTTCTAAATTGAGCTGAAATCGGGCGATGTTATCCTTTAATGGAAGCTGTGTGGAAAGCTTTTCTGTAATGAGGCAGTTGGGCTTGAAAAGGGAATGATAGAGAGATCAGTCAGGTGCACCCTACTTTGTGGGAGTCTGGTTAGAAGTATTGCTTTTATGGAACTAAACAAGATCGTAAAATATGAGACAGATAGATTTCTTTGGTGGAAACACCTCACTGATTAAGTAATTGCTATATCTTTCATCTAATCATGGCATCTATGATTGCAGCCAAAGGTGATTGATTCAAAGACGTAAAACCTGCTGCATTATTTTATCATCCTTTTTTCAGCAAAAATCTACAATATCTCAGACAGTGCTGAGCTAGGAATGAAGCAGCCAAACTGATTTCATTACTCGCAGAGAGAATATGACAGGCAGAGGAAATGCCACTTTAGGAATCCCACGGGTGCCCCATGTTCTGCTGCCATGCACCCTGCACACTTAATGGAATCTGTGCACTTCTGGTTTCCGTATCAGCAGAGCCGAAATGTCAGAGGAGTAATATGGACATCCCCTCCTGACACTGCAAACTTAATTAAAGATCTTGGACACATTTCAGAGATTCCATGAGAAAAAAAACCCCAAAAAAAACAATGCTGATAGTTGATTTTTTTTTTTGTTTCCTAATATCTGGCAATTATAAAGCCAGCACCTTATGTGAATAAAAAAAAAAAAAAACTGTGTGTGCTCATTACGTCAATGATGATATATAGGGGACACATAAGCTGTAAGTGATGTAGATGTGTTTCATCCCCTGTCAGAAAGTAGTACTGGACAGAGAATTACACAAGAAGATAATGCTGAAATATGCACAGAAAATGAGGAGCCCAGCCCGGAAGATCAGTGACCGAGCTGAGCACAACGACCAGAAACACGTCAGCATTGCTTAAATCTTATTTGTTTAATCTGTACAAATCACCATTTTTCAGAGGTTTCATGGTCACGTTTTTGCTAGTTGCCAGGCAACTGGTCATGGCAATTTTTATTTCCTTTGGACAGCTTAGTTCTGTCCGTTTCTCTCTCTTTCTAGTCTTTTCTCAAAGTTTTGTCACTCGGCTACTGGTTGGCCACTTTCTTTCTGATACTGTCCTCATGTTTTAGCAAGTACGGGAAAAAGTTCTCCTTTCTTTTGCATCCAAAATGATGTGCTTGACATTCTGTTCAGCAATGATAACTAACTAAAAGAAAAAAAAAACAAGATAAGATGCTGTCCCATAGACTATATATAAAAAATGGACATAATCTTCTGGTACGAAAAATGAAGCCAACGCTTTTCTTGCAATACCAGCGAGATCTGCTTGGCCTGGCTCCAAAAAAAACTTTCTCCAGTACACACCTAGTCAAAAAATGGCATTTTCAATCATGAAGAACTCAGTTTTTTTCATGACTTACACCAGCTTCAACAGCTAAAGTTTCCCTTGCCAGTGTGTAATATGGTGGTCAATTTGCAAAATAATACCATGATTAATGAGATATCAGAGCTTTAAGAAATGAATGAACATGGGCGCATCCATTTGGCTTACAGGGGAGCCTCACAGGAGTGAGAGCACGAGTCACAGTAATTGGACTGTGTTTAGCTCATTCTTATGGCTGTGTTATTCTTCGATATCCGGAGTGGATCAGTGGGTGTGTTGAGGAGGAAAGAGTTGAATAGTTATATCCGTCACTCATCCCCCCACGGTTTCTGCTGGCTACATTACAAGGAATAGCAGCCTCCTGCAACTCAAACTCCTGGCTTCATTCAGCGTCCTTCGCAAACCAATGGGTGACATCACTGAGTATTGGGGCTTTTGCTGTCCAAAGATGAAGCTTAGTTTTAGGAAAATAAAAGCTGTCTACTTATACACTGTATAAACAACATAGTTTGTCATTTATACACATCTTTTTGTGTGTGTTTGGGTTTTTTCCTTTGTGTGTGTATGGGTGCGTGCGTGTGTGTGTGTGTGTGTGTGTGTGTGTGTGTGTGTGTGTGTGTGTGTGTGTGTGTGCATTTATGTTATGTGTGTGTTCAGAGCTGAAGGCAAAAAGAGATGGAGCAGCAGCAGCAATTTCAGGCGAATGTCAGGTTTAAACATGAATCGACCCTAGAGATAAAGTTTAAATCATTTTTTCAGATTTCAGAGATTTCAATGGATGTTTTCCCCTGATATACTGATTTGGAATAAGCTCTGACTCAGCTTGTGCCTTGTTGTTAAATATCAGCTTCAAAGAATAGATAAATCAGCCATTCCTGGTATATGCATGCTGGCTATCTCTCCCTTCTGTGTGGGACTGGGCTTGAGCCAGACCCAGTATTAGAGAGCTGGATGGACGACCAGCTGCTGGACACTGGCTGCACTGCAGTAAACACCCCGAGGTTTGTATACCCACAGCGCCAGCTGATGAATTTGCAGCTACATTGATATTCTTCCACTCACGCTCGCCAGTATACTGGAGCACCTTTTAGCATATGGTGGGAGCCCAGGAATAGTTCTGACCTAGTTGGAGCTTCTGTACTTTACCATCAAACTTCCATCTCCCTCTAGATTGTGAGTTGCCAGGCACTGGGTACCACAGCCAAATATCTTCTCTAACTTTACCCTGTAAGTTTGTGTGCTGTTCTTTTTAACAAGCAGTCACTACTCAAGCCTCCCTACATGTGTGTAAATCACAGATGGGCACTTAAAGAAATTGCACTAAGCTCTGAATCAGATACAGTTATACAGATGTGACAATAACTTACCGAATATTTCCTAATGTTAAGTTTTGCCAATGTTTACGTTTTGCTAATGTTTACCAATGGTTAGAATTGTAGAATAGTAGTAGTAGTAGTAGTAGTATTGTTGTTATTGTTATTATTATTATTACTACTAATGTGACACTTTTTGTTTTAGGTCCTGTGTTGTCAAGTAATTACTTTATCTTCTGTTAACCTACCCTGATCTGTTCTTGGTTTGTCTCCACCAAACAGGTCTTTTCTCTCCTTTCAGTCCTCAGTTACCCTCATGAATTCTTGTGTATGTATTTAAGTCTTGTCTTTGGATAAGTTAATTCCCTCTGTTCTCTTAATGATCCTGTCCTCTTAATCTCTGTGTTCACCACTCTAGCTGTTGCAATTTAGAAAAACCCTTGCTGTTTCTGTCCATTGTGCTTCATAAGAAAAAAAAAAGGTTTCCGGTTCTAAACCTGCTCTGAATTCTCATGGATTTGGGTCCCTATCACAGGATAATACAAATGTGGACTACTAGTGTGTTATCATATTTGATTTATATAAAAGCCTGTGCAAACAGAGCAGTTTTTTCTCATGCTCTTCACAGTATGACTGAAGCCAACACACCTAATAATGCTTTTCATTGCTTTCTGATTTGGATCGAAAGATCCCCACACAGTTCTGACTATTGATTGACAAGCCGGGGGTTTGGAGAGCTTTGACAAACAGATATAAGTGGAAATAATCCATGCTGGCCACATTGTGGGAAGTGTCCATTTATATACATAAAGGTCAGTCAATCAATAGTTGGTATTAAAACAAGAAACTCAAGGTGATGCTTTGTCAGATCAATGTGTGGGCAATCTATCGCTGCAACTACATAAAGTTTTGACCTTTTCAGTTAAATTCTTAATCTTCTTGGAGCACACAGTGTTTTTAGCTTTGAACAAGTTCCCTGTAAGCATTGATTTAAAAATTAAACCGAATGCATAAAATATTTGCTAGAAGCATATTTAACATGCTTAAACATTCACATCAAAATCGAGATGAACTTAGGTTAGAACAAAGGAGATCAATTATTCATTAATCCTCCATGTAGCTGTTAGAAAGCTGTTTTTATGCATATGTTATGAAGTCAAGTTCGTGTTAGATGTCGTGGAAAGGGGTTATTGTTTTAGTTTCTTCATTCTTTCTGTTAGTGAGAGGGCAGATGTGCATGATATTATAGCCCCATAAACAGCTCGCCACCAATTCCCAACACAACCTCCTTAAGTGGATGAGGAAGGAGGCGTGTTTGTTGTAACATGGTGAAAGCTGAGCAAGTCAAAATTTGTTTTGTCACCTATACAAATTAGAGGGTCAATTACAGTTTTTGTTAAATACATTCTGTGGCATGGGCAAACTCAGTCGCATAAAACAGGGCGAGCTGTGGTTTTAGAGGTAAAAGTCATATGGTTGCTCTACTCCACGTTATTGCTCCCTGTCGACGGTTCCTGGTCACAATGACCACATTCACTAAGGTTTAACAATTCAAGAGAACATACTGTAGCAGGGGTCCTAAACTGGCTGGCAATGCTGCAGTTTGATTTCAGCACCATGGACATTTCTCTCAGCTCATCATGGCTTACAAACGTACACGGTGAACTACGATTTTCCTCTTTGCTGCTCCTTTGCACTGTTACATGACCAAAAAGCATCATCAGAGACCTTGTCACTAACCTTCATAACTGCTTGTGTCATAGCTAAGCTGAAACACTCAGTCCTCACATATTTACTGACAGCCACCTGATCCCTTTTCAGACACTCAAGAAGTAAAAAAAAAAAAGTGCTGAAATCTGAAGGGGGACTCATATGATTTGTTTAGCCAAGATATTTATAC
Source organism: Karalla daura (assembly GCA_029224185.1). Taxonomy (NCBI): domain Eukaryota; kingdom Metazoa; phylum Chordata; class Actinopteri; order Chaetodontiformes; family Leiognathidae; genus Karalla; species Karalla daura. The sequence continues at coordinate 21,616,380 of CM055188.1, forward strand.
TAAATCAGGCAATGACATTTATGTATATTTTTCAATTAATGATATTTGCTATGCTTGCTTGTTTATTATGCAATTGAACAAAATGGCTTTTGTTTTTAAACACTTTGGAGCATCTCATTTGAGAGCATTTTATATAAAAGCGAGGACCAAGTGTCTGTGTGTGTGCTGTGAATTGCATCACTGTAGCCTTGTCTGATCCTGATTCACTGTCATCGAAGATGCACTGAGTCACACAAACAATCCCACTGCAGGTGTCTCCAACTCTTGGGTAGCTCAGACATTCAGTGAAATTCTTAACATATTCATTTTGACATAACAGTGTGCAGGTATTTGTCTGTCTGTGCTGAATAGCAATGGACTTTTGTAAAGCAGACAGCAGCTTAGGTTTCCTGAGGGATGCTACGTACGATTCCAAATAGATATTCAAATCTCCTGGTGGAGTTCTCAATCAAATGCTAATTAAGTTGTTCAGAGGACCCTGAGGCTTGTAGGTGATAGAAGTGTTATGTTGCGGATACCTCATGTAAATGGCCAGTAAGTAACCTGGAAAGGTGAAAGGAGGTCTTGAAGTTGGTGTAAACCCCAGGTGTAATGCCTGCTTGAGCGATAAAGTCCTGCTTGTTTTTCCCCTGTGCTGCAGTAAGCTAAGAATTGACTGGCACTATCTTAGCCTCTGGCGATTATCTGACATGCCAGAAGGTTCATGCTGCAAAGACTAATTAGTTTCATTAACTTGCACTCAAGATAAAAAACAATTGCTTTCATGTAATTGAAATGCTGATTTTCCTATCCCTCAGCTCTCTCTTCACCACTGCCTTGTCTCATTCGTCTGCGTTTACTATATTTGTGCCTAGACCCACCACCAGCCTGTGTACTAAAGGCTCATCTCACCATCAACCCTCTTTTAGCTTCTAAGCTAATTAATTTTGTTTTACACTAACACTTCATCAGTTCTGTGTGCTCTTGTGAAAATTCCTCCGTTGTGTGAGAGCTTATTTTTGGAGTGTCATATTCCATTCTGTGCTCTCAGCAACAGGAAAATGTGTTGATAAAATTACAAAACAGGTAAAAACACAGTAGAAAAGAAGAATCTTGAAGAACTTTTGCACAGGGTCACTTGCTCTCATCATGAACCTAACATGGAACAACTGTGGCGTAATGAAATTGTCATGTATTTGCCTAAGCTTTTGCCAATGATGTCCTTTTTTATTACTACTCTTTAATCCTCAAATCTAAATGCCAGTCATGATTGTGTCATGTTATTAGATTATGTAGGATAAAATGTAATTAATGCTAGTGTCATCATCACCTATCACCACCATAGCTACCTCCTGCACTAATCAGCATCATCATTATCCTCCACAAAATGAGCAACAACAGCAATAAAAGTTGCAGTATCCACAGCGGCAATAGCTGCAACAGAAAGCTCATGATAACTGATGTTAACAGCTGGCGTCGTCATAATGAAGTGTCACTTTTCATTCAAGAGGAAATCCAGATGACCAGGCGAAACAGCATTCCAGGAAGACAGTGTGAATAGTGTGTATTGGACATTTTCTGCTCACTAACACGTGAGAAAGTGCAATAGATATAAATGGAGCCGTATTCAAGGCCACTGAGAAAGACACTTTCTACTCTATTCATGTGGCAAGTTTGAGTGACTTTTCATCATGATGAATTCTTTGCTTTCCTGCTCATTTTTAGTTTTCCTTACTCCTCTGCTCTTTTTGCAGTTCAATCCTCTCCAGTGCTTCAATAATGATTTTCTTATTTCTGTCTTCTGCTTAAATGTGAAAGTTTGTTAAGGTGTATAAAATAACTCATTACCACAGTTGTAACAGCCGTCCAATACGTTTATACGACTTACGAGTCTTAGGATGTCTCAAACCCATTTACAGCCTCGATAGTTTCATGCCCTTAGTGTTCCTGCCTTATTTCCTTGATTCCATGTTTTGTGTTGAATGATTATCCCAAAACAATCAAACCTTGCCATTAAACATAGCAACCCTTGTAAACAACATAAATATTATGCTTCCTGAGCAGATACACTTTATTTTTATATTACATTTACATTACATTTACTCATTTGGCAGACACTTTTATCCAAAGCAAAAGGAAAGAGGAAGAGGAAAGTCTTCAAGAGATCCTTGAAGATGGGTAGGGAGATTCTCATTCTGATGGTGTTTGGGAGTTTGTTCCACCACAGGCAAACGGTCTGGAGTGAGATTGCTTTGTGCGTAGGGATGGCAGTGCAAGACGACGTTCTTGGGAGGAGCGTAGTGCTTGAGAAGGAGCACAGGGCTGGATGGGAGTTCAGGTAAGAGGGAGTGGATCCAGAGGTCACTCTGTACGTAACACAAGTGACTTGAATGCTACTGGTAGCCAATGGAGATCAGAAGCTGTTATTTGATTTTTCCTTGCATGTGGTTTATTAATTTAACCATAGCCATTCTGACATCCTCTCCCATAGTTCTTATCACTGATCAGAGGAGGGAGAGAGGCTGTGTTCTGTGTGGCCTGAACCAAGGAATTATTGAGGATAATTAATGAGCATTATTGATTTGACATTGATGATCAGACTGATCCAAAGTGTCAAACAGTCTGATAGTAGAGTAAATACAGAAAGAAAACTCTATATCACTCATAACCACAATTTATTCACTTCTTCTGATTTAGAGTAATTTCTGAAAATCTATATGCTAAATCTATATAAATTTTATTTAATCCTTTTTTGTCTTTAGCTGTTGCAATGACATTTTGCATAATTAATAATTAAAGTCAGCTTAGCTGATTCTGTAGATTTCACTTTCACATTGTACTTTTGTTTTCTATGGAATAACTCATTTGCAGGTATTAACTAATGAGTCCACATGCAAACTAAAAATAAATGTAGACACAAGTAATTGCCACATAGTATAAACACCAAAACCCGGCCAGGAAAAATGGGCCCTGTGTCTCTGAGAAGGACACAGTGCGCTGTATAAATACAGAAGGCCAAATGTAATTTATGCGCAGGTAGCACAATGCAGAGGGAAAACACTGCTGCTTTGGCACTGATAACTGTCCCTTTATAAGCAGCAACCTCTTTTTTTTGTCACATCCCTCTGTCTCTTGTGAAAGAAAACTCAAAATAGTCAACATAAGCATTGTGAAACAGATTCAGAAGACTTTACAATGTTTCATCTACTACACTATTTGGTACAAGTTTCGAGAGCATAAAAGGTGTAGAAATGGGTCACACAAGCAGGCCATTCACCAAGGAGAGTGGGGCTTGAGCTCTCTTAGACATCAAAAGCAAACAATCCATAAAATTAACTCTTATGGTGTTGAAGCTTTAACTAATCCAAGTACGGCCTCTGTGCAGTATCAGAAAATTATATCAAATGTTGCTTTGCTTCCATTGACATTAAACTGTTTGGTTTGTATCAGTTGAGTTCTACCTATTTGTCCATTTAAGGATTTACTATATGTTTGGTAAAACCTGGTGCCTGCCAAACCACTGTTGCTGAGCCTCACCACGGCTCTTCTGATGCACTGCAGGTGATGTTACAGAAACTACCTCAATGTTTCATATAGCCTGTGGTATTAACACACTGTGCATCCGCACACTGTCCGCATTTAACTTCATTTCAATTCTACTTAATTTAAAGTGCTGCCTCATAACAATGTTACCTCAAGAGACCTTATATAAATAGACATAGACATACAAGCAGAGCCAAATAAATCCCATACTTTAGCAAGCTGTAAGCGACAGTAGAGTGGAAAAAGACTGCCTTTAATGATCGAAAACCTCAAACTCAGGAAGCGGACATCTGCCTCAACTTGTTGGGCTGGAAAGGTAGGCGGGGAGTGGAGAGCAGGACACTGAAAAACATGAGCGAGACAAAAGATGGAGAAGTATGTATCCAGCTGTTCTTTGCGAAATAAGGATGCTCCCTCTCACTTTTGCTCTCTTTATCTCTGTTTACATTTCTCTGTGTGTATCTCTTTACCTCTGTCTCCTTCCTTCTCTCTCACATTGTATCTCTCTCAATACCTTAACTGCACTGCACTCCCACCACCTCAACTTCCCCCTCTTCTGACGGTAGGAGTTCAGCTCTCTAAGGCCCGGACACACCAAGCCGTCAGTCGGCCATCAGGGCCATCAGGGCATTAATAGCTTCAAACAGTGCTATACCAGTGCTATGATTTACCCTTAAACCCAACTGAAAGACCTCAAACTCAGACTATTTCTGTGAAGTAATCACACACCTGATTTTCAGATTTTGGGGTCAGAGACTAGATTGGAGATTGGACTGCAGTTTACAATAATCCCAGGATCAAGAGAGGTCTTTTCAAAGAGAGGCTTGATTACAACAGCTTTAAAACTTTTTTGTATATAGGCTGTTGAAAGAGACAAATTGATTATGCCTACTAAGGAGGTGCCAATTAAAGTGCACTCACTGGTCACAGTGATGCGCTACATGTCCTCTCTTTAATTCTCCTCTGTGCATTGTTCACTGCTTCCTTTCAAGCAGGGATTTGCATTGTTTACTATGGAAACAAGGTTGAATTAGACTCTACCTTACTCCAGTTACTTTGAATACAATTTACCCTTTGCCTCTTTAGTGCTCCTGGCCTCCTGCCTTTTATAACAAAATAGATGAAGGGTGACGTGTGGGATTTTGTTTGGTATTGTTAGGAAAGCGACACATACAAGAGTTTGACAGAGAGGCACAGCAGGGACTAATTCAGGCCTGTTTGCCCTATAAAGAGATATTGGCATTTTGACCAGAGGGGTCCGTGCCCATCATTAATGACCTTTTCAAACACACAGACTGAATATATTGTATTGAGGCTGCTCTGTCAAACCTCTTGCTGGCCCGCGGCTGCTTTGTTCTCTGAAGTGTTGGAGCTGCATAAATCAGAGGTCTAAAGATTTTAATATCTGGCTTTTAAACAACAGCTCAGAAATGACAGAAATAAGCATGAATAGGAAAATAGCTGTTGTACTTGTTATACTGTGGTATTTAGCATCTGTAAACATCTGTAGCCGTAGCCAGCAGCAAACAAACACAGATAGATGTTGAACCAGGTTTTAACTTGAGTGGATTGAGAGGAGAGTCATTATTTATTGGCAGCTTCATTCCATTTACAGTATATTTACAAGTTTATAGTCCTCAATAAATGGCTTAATGGTATGTCGTAAACTTTTATAAGCTGTCCACAGGGCTAGTTGAAAGATATTTATAGTTGTGTTTTGTAAACAATAAATCTTTTAAACTAAACTAAGTATTAATACTAACCGGGAGTCAAATGAATTTCCACTGATGTGAGGAGTTGTAATGTTTTTGGTATTCTTTTTGAGTTTTAAAAATAAAACAAGTACTTCAGCTTGAGGAGTCAACTTAAAAATGTGGCAAAAATCTGTAAAACCTTGTGCTTTGGAGCTTACATTGAAGCAGAAGACACTGAAAGCAATGACGTGCCATGAGTGATTATAGCTTAATGCGAACAGAACGTGACAGTAATAAAGCACCCCAGGATGAACAGACACACTGACTGGCAGGGAGAGCGAGACACTTCCTCCCTCTGAAGCATTACTTCCTGAATTTCCATTTCAATCACCAGTGGCCTCCTGGGAGGCACCCGGCCTGAAGCCTGGGAGGGAGGAGTCAAGCCCCCACGTTGCCAACAGTGGTTAGGATCGAGCAGCACAGCCTGACGTCTCAGCATTGTACTCCTTCTGCTACTCTTCTCTTTCACACCTGCAAGGAGCTGCGCAGAGTTTGCATGCACAAAGCATCTCTGCATCCTGCTATCTCTGCGCTGCTGCCGCGCCTCGCTTTGAATACTATCTTTAAGCACAACATGATAACAACAAACTTTCCTCCCCTGCTACACACAGATGTTGGAAGTCTTGCTAAACTTTGCCTACACTTCTCCATAGTCATTGCTGTAGTAAGTGGAAAATACGTAAATGCTGTAAACTATGAAGACAACTCCGCAGATTAATTTCTGCCCAAGAGGCTTGTTTCCTTCTGGCTCATTCATGGGTCATTTCAGTTACATAACACATTACACACTGGCCTTGAAAATGAGATCTTATTTAGGGTGTAATCTAACCATATAATATGGGTTAAAAGGTGGCTATAACTCCCTAAACAATAAGGCCGCCTCCGTTGTGCATGTGGCATGTGTTGCTGTGGAGTGGAAGCAGCACTCTGTCTGTAAGTGGGATGCACTGATGCTCACTGACATAAATAGGTCCTGCATATTTGGTAACACATCGGCTGGATATATTTGGATGCATTGCAATAAAACCTCTATTTGCTTTCTCTCCATCTCCTCTTCTCTGTGATTTATATAAGACAAGCCACGACTCAAGTGTTTTATCTTCTGATGCAGTGATACCACTTCTTAATATTCCTATTGTTTGTGCAGCACTATGTCACACATAATATCCTCTTGAGAGCAGATGTGATTAAGAAGTGTGTAGATCAAGTGATCAGAGAAAAGACATCTGGAGCAACTGGTTCACTTCACTGTGCTCCTCTTTCTAAGTCTCATTTCATTGAGAATATGCCTCCATGTGCTGTCAATACTGTAAGAAAGATGAGAAGGATGTTTATGTAAAATACTATAAAGATATTTCTTCCCCTGGATCCATTGGCTCAGGGTTGATGGCCTCCAGGCATGTTTTCCTGTAACTACCATGCATAAATATCATTAGAAGATGGCTCCATAGTTAGTCACAATGATTTTTTATTTGTTTATTTATTTTATTGAGACTAGCCATGCATGAGCAGAACATTACCTAACTGAATATATCATTTGGGCTGGAGGTCAAGGGAATTTATTTAATATCAAAAAGATGTTTCATATACAGTGGAACCTCGACTTACGAATGCCCCATTTCATGAAAATTTCAGAATACGAATTGGACTTAGAAAAAATTTCTGTCCCATTTAACGGAAAAATACAGAAACGAAATCAAAGCGCAGAACGACAGCGACCATCCGGGTCCTTTAACACTTAAACCTTTTTACATTTTTTACTATACTATACTTTAATATTAGATTGAACTGTTGTATAGCCACATTTTATACAACTGTTTCCAGATATGAGTTCTATGAAACTTATCAATTTATCAATAGTTGACTCAATAGTCCTGTCATATTCTAAGAGAGAAAGCTGTTATTCCCTGTATATTTTTTTGTATTTTAACTTTTTTTTTTACTTCTGCCAACATTACCTCCTACTGTATGAGACATGACACAAAAAAGCCGCAAAGTTCCTCCATCTGCAAAACATTTTATAATTAATCTCCCATTACAGTAAGTATCAGAATTTCTGATCACACCATCCTATAATATTAAAGCACTGTGCTTGAAAGCAAGCTTTCAGACTTCTTCGCTATGTGCTATCGCTGATAAGTGCTGTGCCAAACTGAATTTGCATTCAATATTACAATACAGAATATTTGATTGTGTTATAAAACTGCCGAAAATACAAAATTTGATTTTCTTGCATTTTTCATCTTTGACCTAGCTGTAAAATTATACTAATCCCCATGATCACCTGTATAAATAAATGCATATAAAAGCAAATAAATAAATGGATAACCCAGTTTAATTTACTATAATGCATAGGAGTGTTCATTAAAACTTATGTTTATATCAATTAACAGACACAGACAATAAATGATAAATGACTAAGTATTATCAAATGGTTATGAAATGACAGGTTAAATGTCTGCCATTTTGTTTTTGGAAACAATGGTGACGTGGTTTATTTTATTCTAACCCACTTTCTGCATCAGCACATGGAATGGACGGGTTGTATTTTGGCAAAGCTTTGCACAATTTTTTTTCTGCATGTCTAACCTATTCAAAAGAGAATCATTGGCAGCTGTTGAGAACATGTTCATTCTAAGAACAATGACAAAAAACCCAGTGGGCAGGCTGAAAAGCTATGTTCAGACAGTATCATCAAAGTTATATTGAGCAGCAACAGATATTAATGCACATGTTAAGCTTCAGTCTGTTGACTGGTGTCTTCAATCCACAACAGTTGGTGGTTACAAAGAAAGGATAAGACTGAATTTGTGTTGGTGGTATCAAGTACTAAAAGCTGTTTGTTGTCAAAACAAGTAGAGTCTTGTGTCTGTGTACTTATTCTACTGTGCATATTGCACGGCCCATTTTACTGCTGTTCACTTAGAATCTCCATTGTGTCACTAGGTTTTTGTGTGCACATACGGTGTGTAGATATGCTTACAAGACACAATATCGTCTTCATTTCCCTTTCAGTTGGCAACAGAAGACATCTTAGAGAAACATATGGCTTTTAAATAAACTGAACAAGTGTTTGATGTGTAAATGTGTATTCCAGACATGTAAATAGAATGCTATCAGCTTCTCAGCATCTGTCTGTGAGAGTTTTGACTTGTCACCAGTGTTCTTTGTCTTCATCTATGCGCACTTCTCTTTCATACACATTTTCTTTCTATGTTGACAAGAAAGAAAACTGGCAAGTTTAGCCTGAGGCAGAGCAAGTGAGCCTTTGTTTAAAAGGTTATACATTTGTGCTCCTGCTGATAGTGAATTTACAGTCTCACTGGCTTGACAACTCTTTAAAATTGTTTCATCTGTGACAAAGTGATCACAGCTCTACCTGAATATGTCAAAAAAATATATATGAATTACATTATATATAGGATACTCAAGCCTTTTGGCTATAAAACAGACTAATCATGAACCGTATGATAGCAGTGATGGAAAAAGTATTTAGACCCCTTGCAATGGTCACACGGCCAACTCTACACTGCAAAAACTTTTTTTAAAAGAACCTTATGTTTAATGAGGAAAACCTTCTTGAAGTTATCATGTCATTATCAAAGTTATTCATCACCCCAACAACAAACTCTTGAGTGATGGCCCTCTGGGAAGTGCCTATGTTCCTGCAAGTCAAGGACAGAGTGGCTGAGTGAGAAATTTTATCTTATTTTATTTATTTATTTTTCCTACAGGACCTCTACATAACACTTACAGCCCTACACAATCAGACACCAATCATACACCATGACACACACGCAATCCCAAATGTCACCAGTCAGCACCCACCACCCCCCACACATCCCAATATACATTTAGTTTATATTTGAAATAGTCAATATTTTAGCTTTGGTCATTTTGTTAGACAATAATGTTGTTAAAATAATAACTGGCATTAGCCATTGACATGTAGTTTTATAGGTAAAAAAGTGTAATTTATATACAAGTGACATCACTGTGTAAGAATGATAATAATTAACATTGTCTAGATAATAATTGATGACAATATGTAAACCTTTTCCCGGTTAAATATTTATAAATTATTTAGATATTTAGGGAATGAACACATTCTAAAAGATAATTTTATATTATATAATATATACAACATGATATATAAATATAATTTTGTTTCCTTCTTACCTTGTGTTGTATATTAGCACATTAAAAATGGCATAGTACACCCTATATAAGTATAGCATACCGGATATAGTGTTGGATTGAGAGGCTTTGTAATGAACATTGCATCAGAAACAACATCTATAATGCAATCAGAAAACAATGTTCCACCAAGGCTACTACAACTGCTACTTAAAACAATTGTTTGAAGCAGAGGTTTCCAGTGGAAATCGTAACTTTGAACATTTTTCTCAGTTGATACGTCTTACTGTGCATTATTCTTATTCCACTTGCAATTTTGCAGCAGGATGGATGTATTCAGGGACCACAGTCGTTCCTCCTATTTGCCACAGGAAATATGGTGGCAAGGTTGACAAATTCTGCTTCACTATGGGAGTCTGCAGGTCACAGACCAGGCCATTTATATTAGATTTCAAAGCTTTGACGGAGAGAAGCCATGTTAAGTATTATATATTTAAATACATCAAAAAATTTGATTTTATTCGGCTTTTCTATTTCCTTCAGCCATACATTGGAGTTGCACGCTGTACATGTTGCAAATGTGTCACATCCATAGGATGTTGTCCTCCATTATGAAACATTAAGCCAACACGGAAGTGACTTTTATTGCAATACCGCAGAGATCCGCTAGGCCTGGCTCCACAAAACACACCCAGTCAAAAAATGCCACTTTCAGTCATGAAATTCTCATTTCTTTTCCATAACTGACACTGGCTTCAACAGCTGAAGTTTCCCATGCCAGCCTGTAATATGGTGGTCAATTTACGAATTATTGATGATTATCTTATCCATCTTTTATAGACAGTCTATAGGATGCTCTCTAATAACCAGGATTTGGTGCATCAGTCATGTGACCATTGCTTGGTGATAAGAATTTGTAGGAAAAACTGTGAAAATATGGTACACTACTTTTCCTATTTTTTTGTGGAAAGCTAAGTCTGTAAAAGTCTGTACAGTGACAAAATGAGAGAGCAAGAGAGAGCAAGTCTTGTCAGGACAGGTCCCTGTCAGGTGAAAAGTCTCAATTGCACATAGACACCTGAGGTTGTAAGACTAATAGAGCTTTATTAATACATGACACCCCCCACTCAAAATGGTGGTGACACTCCTGTCAACACATGGAGGATGCCAGAGAGGTGAAGGGGCTCTGGCACGGAGGAGTGACAGTTCATGGTCATGGAGGATCAATCACTGAGGAATTAACCTCAGTATTAACTAATTAAGGGTTTTTTAATGCTTTTTAAGTGAAAAACATTTCATTGGCATGCCAATTTGAAAGACTTAATTCCTTTTGTTTCTGGAAATAATGCCGACATGATTTTTTTTGTTCTATGCCACTCTGCAGCAGCACGGGGAATATACTGGTTGTATTTCGGCAAAGCGTTGCACATTTTGCACATTGTCCAACCTGTTCAAAAGAGACTCATTGACAGATGTTCATACATGCTCATTCTAAGAACAATGTTAAACAAACCCAGTGATTTGACTGAAACCCAAAGTTATATTCAGCAGAAAGAAATTAATACACAACTTAAGCAGTCATGGAGGATCATTCACTGGTGAAGAGCAGTGTCATCCACAAAACAGGATCAGTAAGTGGACTGTATCACTGGGATGGAGACAGGGCGAGATTCCTGACAGAGGACAGGCAGGATCTCTGGGACAAGAAACTTGATCCAGGTCAGGACAAGGAGCAGACAGGATTACAGGACAGGAGGGGATGAGGCAGGTTGAAGGCTGAAGGTCCGCGATAAGGTAAGCACGGTTGAATTAGAGGAATTGACAGAGGCTTGAGAGGTGATCAGACAAAGAGTCAGTGGCTTAGGTCTGTATATATCTGGGGATGATTGGTGGGAGTGAGAGGGTGATTGGTGGAGGCAGACAGGTAGTTTATGGAGGTGGACAGATATGAGTGGCTGAAGTCTGCAGGGGTGGGTCTGTCAGGTGAGTGGGTATGTCTGTGAAGAGATGAAGTCACCTTGTTGTGTGCTGTATGCCTCTCATCTGTCCACCTGAACCCAGCATTCTGTTTAACATCAACGGATCAACCCTCAAAGAAGTCAGAGGGGTGGAATACCATTGAAGGTCTTCAAGACATTCTCCAGGTTTTTGGAGCATCTTTGGAAGATCTACAGACTTCTCTGGAGGAAGGGTAAGGTAACTCAGCAGTGGACATATGCAGAGGATATGTGGATTCCCAAAGAAGAAAATGCTAGCAACATCAATCAGTTTAGGATATTCTTTCTCCCTAGCATTAACTGAAAGACCTTCTTCAAGATTGTTACAAGTTGCCTCATGGGATTTCTCTTGAATAACTCACATCAGTGCAAAGAGGAGATCCAGACATCCCAGGGTAAATTGGGAACCTAGGGGTGGTGATTCAAATAATCCGAGAGGCATGGAAAAGCCTATGCCTATAGATCAATACAAGGTGGAGTTGGACCTAAGTTGTGAGGTGTCCTCAGCATTGGAGTGGCCATGCCTAGAGAGAGGCACCATCACCGGCTGAATGATCTCTGCATCCCTGTTTGCATTGGCCATGAATATGCTTGTCAAGTTGATGGAAGTGGAGTGCAGAAGTTTAGTGTCCAGATCTGGCACCTCCTTATCAGGACCTTAAGATTGTTCTTACTTTGACTACAACATCAGTGCCCAGAGACATATGGCTTCTCCAAGGTCTTGAATGACTCATTACATGGACAAGAATGAGTTTAAAGCCTGTGAAGTCCCAATTACCATCTTGAAGGGCTTTAAGAGAAATATCAACCAGTTCTAAGCTGCAGCTTCCATTCAGCAATTTGGCAGAGAAGTCCTGCTTTATAGGGATTTCACCAACACCAAGGTCTCTTCAGCAGGGGTCAAACATGATGGAAGTGGTGCACTCAGGATGTCAATTGAAAAAGCAAGTGTGGGATGTTTACAGTGGCTACTGGGTGGGTTGGCCTGGAAAGCAATCGAAAGTCTGGCTTCAGTAAGGCCAGCAGAAACGAGAAGCGGAAACTAAACCAGGAAAAGGTATTTGCCAAGGTAGAGGAAGACTGTTTCAGCAGAATGGCAGGCATGTCCAAGCAGGGGGCATGGACCAAGTGGGAGTAGTGAGTTAGCCATAAGATCATCTGGACAGAATTTTGAAAGGTGGAGCCTCAACATCATACTGAACTGGCGTTTTCCCAAACAACCTGTCCACATGGGACCTGGTGGACTCACATGCTTGCCAATGTTGGGATATCGGAGGTAGGAAGCTCACAATGGGGTTGCAGGGGCTTCACAGACCAGTCTATACTCCTTGCCCTGGGACAAGAACAGTAGGAATCTGTAGACTGCACAGGTGAAGACCCATGAAGATCTTCAAGATGGCTCCTGTTGAAGAAATGGGATGTGCTGTGTAGTATGCCACTTAGACACAAGTCAGGGCACTATTACCCCTAGTTAGGTCACCTGAGTGAGAGTGTCTGATGTAAGAGGTGAAAAACCCCATGACCCTGGTTACATCACTTAACATGTGTGTAGGTTGCCCCACAAGATGCATCTGAGTACTTGGATAGTGTCATTTACAGTGATGAAGTTGAAAATGCATTTAGAACTTTTCACTTTGCTCAAGGGTACTTTTAAAACCAGGAACACCTCAATTCTAAACAAACATTCAAAAGCAGCACAATCAGAGATGTATGATTTCGTCCAGAGTAAGGATATATAAGTATAGTCTTGAAATTACCTTCTAACTAGACAAATGTTGTGGACTAAAGATACAGTCCATGACTATTTCTCCTGGAGGAAATGGGACGGGGATAGATCCATACTGTGCTTCAGTATGGAATAATTTCCCCTCCGAGACAAATAACATACTACATTTCTTACCTTTTCTTATCTTAAAATCATGTAAAATCACCATGGCCATGCACACACACAACACCTTAGGTCCAAAAGTTTCTGTCCCATATTGCCTTCTCCAAGCTGTCCCCAATCTGTAGTGTCGTCATGTTTCCTCAGACAGATAGATAGACAGATAGATAGATAGATAGATAGACAGACAGACAGACAGACAGACAGACAGACAGACAGATAGAAAGATAGATAGATAGATATATAGATAGATAGATAATAAAGCCATATTAATGCTTTAATGCTGAAAATTGCTGAACATTTCAACGCTGATATTATCACTATTCATGGGATTTTTCTGTACACATAACCTTAGACCAATTGAACTTCCGACTCTGTAAAGTTGTTTACAACTTCAGTTTGCTTCTCTATTCCTTCAGGTTCTCTGAATACTTGTCAGTTGCACAAACAATATTTGTACTGCAAGCAGAAAGAATGTCAGTTGTATTCCCCCAGGAGGAGGGGCGTTTATGGTGTTTGAGGAAAAGATTAAAAACATATATGTATGTCTTGTGTTGTTGTAGGCTTTTGAACACTTACTGTTGTAAAACACAGCCTTTAGAAATAGTCCCACATGAGAATCACCCCTGCTGGGTGGTATGAAAGCTATTGAAAGGTCAGAGGCTGCCAAACATCATTCCCTCCCACAAAAGGTGCCAAAGTATGATCGCGTTGCAACCACCGCTGTTTACCCAAAACACAAAACATTTGTTCTTTTCATTTGTGGCTTTTAGAGGAACTAAATATCCTGTGGATGTTGAGCCCTTTTCAATGACAGATCTTTCCATGAGCTCATTAAAAATACATGATGTGTGTTCCAGCTTTGGCTGTTGGATAACTGCTTTTCTATTTCCCTCTCTCGACCATCTGATGGAATTAAGAAGTTGTTAGTAACATGACTAATTCCACCCTCTAGGGGATTTGTGTTCATGCCCTCAGCATGACTGCAATTTGTCAGGGCACACTCATCAGAGGTCACTGTATATGTACAGTGGTGTATTTGTAGCAGTGTGATGTCATGTGAACTGTTCCATGAATTTAAATCAAGGCAGTATAAAACGCAATTTTGTTAATACTGTGCATATAAACATGTTGTACAGATCCTCTTCTGCGTGATCTCAGGCTGACTCCCCTGCAACTAATCTGTTCAACTGGGCCCAACAGTCAATGTATACATTTTCTTGTGCAGCCCATTAAAATACAGTAAATACACAGAGCTATTACATATACATTATCATATACCATAAATATGAAAATAAATGTATAAATAGTTTAGTAAATATGATGATATAATATATAATAGGGATGTGGTGGAGTCCTCTAAGGAGACAGTTGCTAAAAGACAGCATTTAAAATGTAATATTTATGTTACAAGAAAATTGGGGGTAACACTAAGCAACACTAAAAGCTATTTGAAATAGCTGTTTCTGCGGTTACAACAATTACCTTCAAACAGATAGGGAGAGGTAATTGTGATAAGCAGCCCTGAAAAACGTGTTCCAAAGCTGTAGAACAAAGTCACTGTCAATATCAGAGGAACCAGCTCACTTAATATTTTCAAGAGAGAGCAAAAGCCTTGTCTTTATGTTTTTCCCTTTTATTACACAGGTCTGAAACACACATATACATTCCTGCTCTTATATCTAAAATGTTGTATAACATTCATTGTACTCTATGTTTAACTTGTGTTTAATAAAACTTTTTACTCTTATTCTGTTTTCATCACCTACTATTCAATCAATTCATTTTATTACTCATCCTATTTTATGGTGACTTCTGACTCCCCTTTTCAGTGTTTATTGAACTTTTGTGTGAGACAGTGATAATGAACCACTTGCATTATTACCATAATTTTATTAAAGAGTTCAAAGTATATATCTCAGCCCACCCACACCTCCACAATGTATGGGTTTGTGTGTCAGTGTGTGTTAGAGAGCAAGAGCACAGGAGAGTGAGAGAGAGACAGAGATTGACTCCAATTTCAGTATTGATGCCACAGATTTCACACACCAGGCACCAAAGTGTCTGAACACTTTTAAAGGAAGCCACTTGCAGCAATAAAGCGTCTGTCCTATGCCAACAGAGACTCATTCACGTCAGATCAATAATTTGATCCTAATTGTGTGAAAACCTTCTGCTGCACCACTGCAAGGGACAGAACTACAACCTCTGACACTAATCCATGATGTCATTATTCTTTCTATCTGTTTTGTTGTCCATATATCCTTTTAAGAACTGTCTCACACTAAAGATCCTGGGCCAAAGGTCTAAGATCAAATGTTGAAGGATTAATAAAACAGAACAGGGCAGAGAACTCTCCCAACGTCCGTGTGCTGTAACATCCATAATACATGACCTGCTATCAAGGACCATCACAGCTGAGAGCGACAAACGTGGTGAGGCACCCTGGTCATTTCAGGTCACAAATCCAGTAATCTATATTTCAGGAGTTCTCTTGTGGAAGCGAAGCCCCTCTGTTGTTTATGATGAGTTATAAAAGATTCCTTTTTGTTTTCTTCTATACTTTTTTAATCTTAGTTTTAAGTGCCTCATTAATGTTTCATCTGGCCAGTCTTCCTGTCTTGTGTGTGATGGCTTTGATGTGAGCCTGCACTTTTCCTACCTGAGTCCCATGTATTTTTCATGTCGTCTCAAACAAAGAGCTATGCATTCACCCTGTGTTCCACATAGCATTGTCAAGAGCACTGTCCTTTTATAATAGAGTACTGTTCATAGGGGGAATGATAACATCCACAGAGATAAACAGTAACATAAAGACACTGATTCAGATAAGTTCTACCAGTCGAGGTCAAAAGCCGCAATTTCACAGAGTTGGCTTTTAAAATAAAAAGCAATTTTCACAGCATGTTAAAGCTTCCCCCCGAAAGTTTTGATAACTTATTACAACTGAAGGGATGATCACACTGAGACTAACAGGCAAATATTGCAGCAGTAAATTGTGGTTCATTTGTTCAGTTCAAGGATGGATGCACCTCGCCCATGCAGTGCTCTGCTTGAGGCTCACAGCGCTGTGCCTGCTGGATGTACAGCACAAAGTAGTGCAGGGTCAGGTGGGGGTATCATTAATTAAAAGCATGTGCTCCGTGGAAGGGCCTCTCTGCAATGCAATAAAACAAGTTTATAGGCCTCCGCTGCCCACGTTCTTTTTCACCACTTTTCATCTCTATGACAAAATGCCCTCTCCCTGGTCAGAGCATAACTCTTTGCCCAGTGACAGCTCCAGGATTACGACTGTGGGGAAGAGAGTGAGATGAGAGGGAATGGGAGGTAACATCCAGGCTCCTCAAAGTCATCATGGCAGCCATAGATTACAGAGTATCCTCTCTCTCACTCTTCTTGGCAGGCGGACAGCATGCAACCGCGTGCATGCTGATCAGTTGTGGGAGAGATGAGGGAGAGTCAGGACAGGATCGGATGGCCCAAGCAATGGGAAGAAACGCCACCTGATCCCACAGCTGCTGGCGCCTCTCACTCTCCCACTCAATAGGTGGAGACAGGAAGGGCTGGCACAAGCTGAGAGATTCGACTGGAGCGTTTGTTGTGTTTCCATCAGCTTTTCCGTGCCTCTGCTCACACCTATGTCTCGATGTTTCAGGGGAAGCAGCTCACATCAGTTCTATTATCCCTGCCAAATGTCCTCACATATTCTGACGCTACATCATGGTGTCATCAGAGCATGATCTGCAGCTTTTATTTCTGTAGACACTCTCTTACACTTCTTTTGTTTTGTTGTTATGTCCACTGGATTATAGTAACTCTCATTACTCGACAAATGTGTAATGTTCACAACACATGCCATCTTCATGCTTCTCTGTTAGTCCTTCTCTTGTCATATGTGTTTGTCTTTTAAGTTGCTATAGAAATAGCATGGCAGTGAACATGTCCTCTTTGGTATTACATAGAATAAATTCAAAATGAAAAAAAAATGTTTCCCATTGAAAATGATTTTCATTTTCATCTTATTCAGGTTGTTCAGGTCATACTCATGTCTACCTGGGTCACATGTCAGTGGTCTGCACTGTTGTAACAGCAAGATTGTCTCTGGTTCATGTTTTGATCAGGGTCATCTTTTCTTGGAGTTTGTGTGTTTTTTCCAGGTACTCTGGGTTTGATGGATGCACAAATGAATCTGCTATATTCACTCTCAAAATGCTACTAAAGAACACATATACATATGCATTCATGTGTTGTGATGGTAACAGAGCAATACCCATCATTTTGGCATGTCTACCTTTGAAAAATAGACCCACTTATGAATACAAATTTTGATAGGAATAGGGTAGAAGTAACAATAACATCTATCCCTAATTTCCCTAATCTATCCCCTTTTCTGCCTCATCTTTACAAGTGTCAGGTGTGTGCATATGTGTGTGTGCATGTGTATGTAAATGTGTACATGTACGTGTATGTATTATAATTTACCTAAATAATGTGTACCAAAGACGTATTATCTAAATAAATATTTAATTAACATTTAATGTCTTCTGATGCTATGTATAGAAAGTTCTTTCTGGTGAATTAAGCTCCATCTTATCTCATTTTCAGGTTGTACACATATTGTGAGCATTAATTAGTCTGCTCAGCCTACAGCTAAAAACCCCTAAAACCCCAAACCTAATTTCAAAAACCTAAAAAAAAATATTAGGCCATGTTAAAAAAGGGATGCATTGATGAAACACATTGCTGTCCCAAGTACATTTCATGTTTCAAGGTTCTTAATCTCCTAGTTAAGTTAGTTTGCCCATGTCTCTTACACGAGCTGTATGTTTAATGTTTTAAAAGGAGATGATTCATCTTGTTTCTTATTAACAAACCAGGGCTCCTAAAATTTGCAATGAGCTGAAAGCCCTGACTGTAACTAGTGTCACACTGGATAATGTGTACGGCTTGTTAATTATTGAAGAGACAAATGTGGTTACATTTTCATTTTTACACTGCCTTATTTTCTAGTGGGCATCAGAAACGTTTCCTCAACTAGCACTGGGAAGCAAGAGCACAGGCATCACCTGTGGCTTTGAGCTGCTTCTATTTATGCATTGGCCCCATTTGCCACAACTGCTTACATGAAATTAAAAGTTCAGTTTGAAGAGACAGTGCATTCACAGAAAATCCATGAGTATGCAACAAATGCATTGTAACAGTTAAAATATCTGTTAAGGTTCTTTATGTTAGGATGGTCAGCACTGTTGTAAACAGCACAAATGAACTAAGTGCCAGTTCATAACATGAGTTATCTTAGTGAGCAACAATATGTACATAGTAAAAACCCTCTGTTCTTCGTCCCTCGCAGAGGCTGAGGAATGACTCCCAAGAAAAACCCTGACAAGTGAAAAAAGGGAGAAACCTCAGGGTGACAGACACAGGAGGGGATCCTCACCCAGGATGGACAGGTGGGCACAGGCAAGACAGTATTAGTATGTAGACAGTAAATTAGTTTGTCAGAGGTCACTACAACCGATTCTTTTAACTGACTGGCTGAGCCACTGGCAGCAAAACTGTGAGGTGACTTAAGTCAGCTTCTTCTCCAGGCCTTATGAATTAAACTTTTTAGAAAAGAATGACTGTGCAACTTTTTCACAACTTACATATTTTGTTTTTTAGGCTTTGTGAACAAGCTTGTCAGCTGTCTCAGGTGAATTATACACTCGTCATCATGACAGTGCTGTCAATTTGCAGCCCTGTCCCGTGTATTTCAACCTGATTTTCTGTGGTCCACACCTTCAAACAAGGAAGGTAAAAAAGTACATGTCAGACTGTTTTATGCATCACACTAGACAACACACTCACTAGACAATATCAAATCTGTGCTTCACATGACATGTGACACAAATCAGGAGAATCAGAAAGGCCTTTCAGCTGTAGTGTTATGAATGTGCCCTTGTCTTTCCATCTGTCTATCCTGGCTTTCTGTTCCCTTTGTTGGCTGTGTCTGTCTGCCTGTTTCTGTCTCTGCCTGTCACCTTTCTATCATATTCTCGTTGTCACTTTCTCCCCCAACTGGTCTCCTTTACTAGCCCATTTTAACCAATTTCCTTTCCTTCTCCTCCCTGTTCATACTTCTTCTTAACTCTATCATTTTGTCCCTTCAGAACCTGGCTCACTTCCTTCCAACCCCAGACGGATTAACATACATTACACATTTCACAGGCACTCTATAATAAAAGACTGTATTCAGCCTGTTTCTCAGAGAGCAGAAACCCGTATGCACATCTCCCCAAGGTCAGGACAGACCTGAATAGCCCACCTTAATTCATTTTGGGGGTGTGCCAGTACTTTGGCATGCTGTCTTTGCATTGCCTAGTGGCCCAGGTGTTGCTTTTAGATTACACTGTGTGCTCACACAGGCAAAGAGATGGCCTGTAATCTGGTTAACTGAATAAAGAGACACAGCTCCTCACCCTCTTTACAAAATTACAGCCATTGTCAATAGTCAGGACCATTTATACCTGAGATTCTCAACATGGACCCACGTTCGACTGTGTCTGGCTAGGAGCATGTGGTGCTAGACATGATGTGGCTGCAGCTGGAGGGGCACCAAGGTTGGAAGCGACAGGACAACAGAGGTGCAAGACAACAAAGGTGAGAATAGCTGGTCAAATCAACCTCACAACATGCAAAAGATGTGCTACATCCGACACGTCGTGACACCCACCCAGATCATTCCTCCACCCCACCTCGACAGATCCCTCCCGAGATGTTTGGCAGACAGTGGAGCATCTGCTATTATCTCCAAATTTAGTTAGGATTCCCTCGTTGCCCCACTCCACACACACACACACATACATACACACACAACCACACATGCAGCCATTCACATGGCTATCTGTCTGTCTATTAGGGAAATCACTCAAACAAACTGGAGCTGTGCCATTTCACACCATGACCTCACCACCCACAGTCCAAGTATAATTAATAGTGTTGCAGCAAGACCAAGCACACATCATTAACTTTCATCATTGTGCTTCTGAGGGTGAGAACTAAACAATCAATGAAAAATGCCTCATAAAATCCGATCTGAGGACAGTATCACGTGGAAACAAGTCTGTCTCTCCCTGCTTTGGGAGAATGGGAAAATGGAATTATTGATATTGGCCCTGAGCTTGTACTTGCCATTCAAAAACATACTAGTCTAAATTATGAAGCGTATATTTGAAATGAATAATTCAACAAACACATGGGAGACATGCTGGCTCTAATAACAAAAAAAAAGATACAGAGCCAACACAAATCCTCTTGCATTCAAAATTCATTGATGGTTCCTTTTAATTATAACTTCTGTGTTGTGTGTTTATATATATATATATATATATATGTTTATATATATATATATATATATATATATATATACTATCACTACTATATATATTTTCGCCGCAGGGTGTGCTCCCTTAGAGATAGAGTGAGGAGCTCTGTCACCTGGGAGGAGCTCAGAGTAGAGCCACTGCTCCCCCACATCGAGAGGAGCCAGCTGAGGTGGCTCAGGCATTTGTATTGGAGCCTCCTGGACGCCTTCCTCGGGAGGTGTTCCAGGCATGTCCCACTGGGAGGAGACCCAGAGGAAGACCCAGAACACGCTGGAGTGGGGGTGGAGGTGGTGGGGGCTATGCACCAGCCAATAGTTTGTTGGCGCATACAGAAGCGCTGCCCCCCCACGCCCACCAGACCCCCACTGACAGTGAGCCGCTTTGAAATAGCGGCTATTAAATTGCCAGCCGA
Source organism: Karalla daura (assembly GCA_029224185.1). Taxonomy (NCBI): domain Eukaryota; kingdom Metazoa; phylum Chordata; class Actinopteri; order Chaetodontiformes; family Leiognathidae; genus Karalla; species Karalla daura. Next base: position 21,637,451 of record CM055188.1, read on the forward strand.
CTCACTCACTTTTGCGGCCCAAAATCCACAGTTAAGCAGAAGATGACGTCACTCAAATTTGGTCCATGTATTCGAGAGTTTGGTCCATATATTCAGGGAGTAATATCCTGAATGGAGTCCGATCCATATATTCAAGAGTTTGGTCCATATACAGTATGCTGGAGTTTGGTCCATATATTCTGGAGTCCAGTCCATCGGGGATTAGATTAGATTCAGGGATTAATTTCCTGAACGGCATGCCATATATGTATATATATATGTATATATGTACACACACACCTAAACCCATTAGCTTGGTAATAGTAACATCAGAGCATTATACCTTTTAAAAATGTGATTTCAGTGGCCTGAAATCACATTCACATGGTCCAGCTCACCCATATACTTCAAAATGTCAAATCCTCTGAAGTAACCTTCGGTGAAAATTTGCCTTGCCTTCTGCTTGAATACACTTTTACAGAGACACTGTTAGGAACAAAACTGACAGACATTTTACTTTCAGTTGTTAAGAAATATTTGTTAAGAAATCAAGCATTGATGGACGTATGAGTGAAGAATGTGTGTTAATGCCAGCCTCACTTCTGAAAGCTGACTGCACTAACTTGTCCATGACACTGTGCACCATAGGATTTGTACAGAATTTGCAGTGAAGTAGAAAACTCAGATAACTCTTTTGAATGAAATTTATTTCTGTTTTCATTTTTATTCTATAGCCACTCCTGGATTCCCCCCCCCCACTGATTGGTTCTATTTCTTGAGAAAGTGCCAGGTTGTGTAAGGTGGGCATCACTCACGTGGAGTCTCCCATCTGCAACATTAAGCCTCATTACACCTCAGGATGATCACATTACACCACAGATGTCCCATTGATCCAATGGTCTCCCATCACATCTTGTGATCACGTCTGAAGAGAATGGGCCACTTACAGGGACTTGTTTATAGTACAGAAGAAAAAGTGGGGGGAAAAGTCTCCTGCACCTATTTATTTTTTAATGGAATTTGTTTTCCACAATAACAGTGATTTAATCAACTGCAATAATACAATTTTACAAGTTTGAAACAGTGCATTTACTTACTCTTATGAGTAGGTGTTTCATGAGGCATCTCTATTAGGCATCATAAATTATGTACATACGCACAAAATCTGTATGCAGGCAACATACACAGAGAATAGCTTAGTAATTGGTTTTATGTCATAAAACTTTACTCCCCAAAGTGTTTCCTCTCCTTGTGTTTACAATGACCCAAAGTTATCAGCTGACAACCAGACTGGATCAGGAATATGAGACAAATAAGGCAAATCAGCTTACCCACAGTACCCACAACACAAGGGGTCTGCCGAACACAGAGAAGCACTGTCAGCACTTTGCAGGAGGCGATGGCAGGAAACGAGTTCTACTGACAGTGTAAATCATAGATCAGTTCATTAGCAAAATGGCACTGATGGATTTACATTGGGGTCAGAACATTACCGAGCGCCTGGAGGATCCTGAATCTTTTCTACAACCTTGTGAAATGTTTCACCGCTCTATCCTTTTTCGCTGAACATTTAAATTCTCTGTTCCATGCCTCAGGCACAAGTAGAGAGGATTTACACCTAAAAAAAAAGAGCTGAGCATCAGAGAATCTGTCTCCCACTTGCAGTACAACATTCAAGCTCATAACATAGGACAAAGCAAAGAACTCATGGAACAGCGTTCATCAATACATTGTATTACCCTATAGAGTGGCAAAACAACGTTTAGATCTAGTGATGTATCCAGGCAACAATATACTTATCTGATCCACCAACTCTAATTTCCAACTGGTTTAATGAAAGCAAAAGCAAAGTTAGCCAAATTGAGCTCAATGGCAGTAATGCCTCACCATAAACTTGCTCACATACTTTTCACTTTTACTTTTACTTTATGAGCAAATGTAAATTTCAATGTCAATATGCGTACTGCTACAGGCTGGCAAGCTTTCAATGACAAAATAGCTCGAATCATGCAGGTAAAGGTCTGTGATAGAAGAAGTGACAGAAACCCATATCATTTTGTTCATTTTTTTATGTGCAGTTATATATATATGCATATGCACATAAAGTATGGGCTGCACATAAGTCATTTAGGATGTAAAATATAGAATTGTTTAAGACTGATTTGCAGCCAAGAAAGAATAACCTTATTTTGTGTAGGACAGAGTGTTAGGGGGTTTTGATTCACACAATACTTATTCCTGCTAACATATGGCTCATGGTTTCCCTCTCTGACGTCAATTATGTTTCCCTGCAGAACTCACTTTGAAAGCCAGAAAGGGCATCCATGTAATGTCCAGAAACTCCTCAAAAAAATGTTTTTTTTTATGAAAAAAAAAAGTTATCTCCTTTGATCTTTGGCCAATTTTTCCCTCATTACTTTGGTGTTTACAGCTTTCATATGTGTTGTGTCTGGCGATGATTGACCTCTTTAATTTCTGTTCTTGAGGTCAGAATTGTTCACAAGTTAATGGTTTCACATCCTCTGTATTCTAAAATATCTGCTATTTTAAACAGTGTCACCTGTATATGAACTCAACATGTAATATCAATCAATGGCCCTGAGGGGATGTGTGTCATTGTCTTTTTCAGAGCTGTCCAGTGCTGCAGCTGAGGGACTGTGCAGTAACTCTCACAAACTATTTTTTTTTCCTTTCATGGGCAACAGTGACTGGCCACTGCCAGCTGAGAGCAACTTAGTCCACACAAGGTCAAGTAAAGGCGAGGCAGTGGTCTCTTTGGACCAGGCGTCTGCTTTACTACTGTGCGAGAAGTGTATTCTGGGCTCTCACTCTCACTCCAGCAGACTAGAATGAGTGTCACTCCCCTGAGAGGAGCTGTCATGGGCAGGAAATTTGCTCTGAGAGGACGAAGTCTCTACAACCACTGACCAACAGCAGATACACACAACTGTGAAGAAATGAAGGTGAGAAAGAACTGGAGCAGTATATTGCCAATTCCTCTCAATTAGAAAGGTTTAGCTTAAATGTTTTTTTCAAATCTTAATATAAGGATACGTAAAGGTATATATTGGCAAGACGTGAATGATTATGTTTACATTTGAAATCATTTTTCTTTGTTGCCGTACTCTTTCATAGTCTGCCATACTGTTTGCCTGTAATAGGACAGGCAGGACCAAATTCACCTGAAAAGTAACACACAAAAATATTTTAACAAGTATATCATTTATTTTTTTAGGAGTTAACGTGTACTTGTTTGTGGCTGTTGCTGCTATTGCTATTGATCTGTAAGCTCATCCGAGAGGCCTCTCAATGTTTCAAACTGTTCTTGTTAATTTTTTCCAATTTAGTTTTATGAAGCATCACATTTCAGGGTTTATTCAAAATTTATAACACTGTTCATTTGAAAATTCTTGTATATTTATTTTGTGCATTAATGACCAACTGTCATGCGTCTCTGATAGATGAGTTGAAGCAAAGCAGAGCTTATTATTATTTAATTTAGAACTAATTGTCCCACATAAACTCTAGATAATGGCTTGAATTCACAATTATAAAACAAACTTACACCCAAATAGGGATTCAATTAATTTTGTAAGCCTCAAGTCAAGCCCAGTGTTTATACTGAGGCTTGGCAAAGATGAGAGTCCCAATGAATTTCTACTCCGACAATTTAAAATTGCATCTCTATAAACAGTTTCTTCCTCGTCCACATATTATTGTACCTGCTTGTACCCAATATTAATGAATTAATGCAGGGTGTGCTAATGCTTATCTCTGGTGTACTTAGGGCTGTTTTGGGTTTAGTAACCACAATTTTGAAAAAACTGTTCTTAATGACAATAATATAATATATTTTATTACATCTTTCTTAACTGATCATCAGTAAACATAATATACCAATGAATGACACTAGACACTTGACTTCTAGTGTGTGTATAGTGTGAGAGTTTATGAATACAGATATTGAATTAGGGTTTTTTTTGTTGTTTGTTTTTTTAATGCAATCAAGATATAGGACGATATTTTATTTTTCAACTCTTCTTACGACAAGGTAATGGCTTCCAGCTGTTACGGAGAGGTTCAAGCTCAATAGTTTGTTTGAACAGTATGAGGGTATGGTGGGCTCATGCTTGGCGGGTCAGGATTTCACTGTTGGTAAGGATTTATTTCAAAAAAAGAGATTAGGAGAAATCATGCTGGTGGCAAGCAGGAGGTGTTTTATCACTTTACCTCTTGTCCTGGAAGGTTGTCATTGAACCACCCCTCTGCTGTCTCCGACTGTAAAAACTTGCTTGCCAGCTGACAAGCTGAGTCCACTTTCAGAGTGGACTCAGTGGAAACAAAATGTTGCGCTAGGATTGGGTGCTGTCCTCTGTTGACCAGAAACACTGAGTGGCACAAATCCAAGCAGGGCACTGAACCAGATGAAGCTGCAAACTGAGTGGGACCTTTCTAGAGGGCTGTTGTAGACTGTTATAGGTGTTGTATTCACATCATGCATCGTTCGAATGATGTTGTCAGTGATTGTGATGCACACAGTGAAACTCCATAGGTCTCCAAAGCTCAAAAAAACTTGAAGTATAGCATGGAATAAAATGTGCTGATTTATTGCATTTTCTTGACAAATCAGGTTGAGCACTTCATGTTATCAATATCAATACAACATCTACATCATCCATAATTCATGATGAACATGAATCCAAGGCCGCTTGGGTTTAGATCGCTTTATTTACTATGTTGCTCTGTAATGGTGAATATTATGTGCAAGGCATTGCATAAGCACTTTGCACATGTTCAGACACACCTGTATTCAGAATTTGTATTCATATGCAGTGCATGTGGATTTTTATATTCAAAATGGGTAGCTGTGTTTACTGTATGTATGTGTGTGTGTGTGTGTGTGTGTGTGTGTGTGTGTGTGTGTGTGTGTGTGTGTGCTCTACACTCAAGCAGCAAAGACGTGCATTGGAGGCAGAGTGGTGGAGTCGAGGGCAACATGACAGCACGCTTGGCTTGTTCAGCTGGTGACCCCACTCATCACCTACCTCCAGGCTCTCCCTCCTCGAACAAACAATAGAATCCTTTTCTCTGCCTCTCCAAACAGTGGGCTGTGGATTGGCAGCTGTCCAAAAAAGAAAAAAAACAAGTTTAATAAAGTATCTCTACGTGGGTGACTTGGTGCATGTGGCCAAAATAACAGCATCAAGCGCTAGATTTAGCACCACCATGAAACATTTAGATTTCTGTAAACTGCGTTTTACTGGCGGAGTGTGTTGATGGCAGGGGATCATTTCAATCATATTATATTAACACTACTACTTTTTTCCATTCCTTGATTATTTTTTGAACAATGGTGACATAAGTAAAACTCAGGAGAAAAAACAAGTTTAACATATACTAGGGTGTTGATACAATCACAGCGCTTTTATGTTGTTATGAATTATGAATGCACAGATAGCTGAGATATAACACATTAGTGGCTCTGTATGAGACAATTGGCTATGGAAGCATAATTAATGTTAAAACAGAGAGTGACTGCTGTGTTTTCAATTTGATTACCCGACAGGCCCTGCTACTCAGTGTGCTCAAATAGGCTTTACAACAATAGTATTTCTGTGGTAACCATAGATGTATTTTATGCCACATATTGATTAAGAGAGGGCTCAGACAGATTGAGTAACTTGCAATTCTAACAAAGAAGAGGAAACAGTATATATTTATATATATGTATATATTCTACAAATAGCAGAAAATTTCCTCTGTTATCACCTCATGTGAGCTATATGGCCCAATCTTACAATAGCACAGTCTACTGAAATGTCAGCCTCTTGGTGTAACGAAAGCTGAGTTGGCACAAAAGGAGAAAGCTGAAAAATTGAGGCAGATAGAGTGAAAGGGCAAGCAGGAGTGGGTGGGCTCAGGGAGGGTGCGCAAACACAAAACATCATAAAAATGATAGAGCCGCCCTGGAATCCAATTTAGAGGCCTAATCAGAGCAATGCTAAACGAGAAAGACGAGCAGAGCCATGCTGGAGCAGCGTGTCTGATAAGATTCTGTGATCACACATCAGCATCCATCTTGCCCTGTGTCATGGATAAAGAAAGAGATTGTATGCTTGGCTGTGAAAATCTCTGAATGGTGGCAAATCTGATATTGTTATTTAGCACAAAGAAGTCCATTGATATGAATCAGGGATTACACTGTCAGAGAAAATGAGCAGCATTGTATGTTTTCTATAAACTTACGTGTTACACCACTCTACTTTGTATATTTAAAAGTACAAGAGTCACTGTCAAATTAGGCACCATTGAGGAAGTAAATGATCCACCTTTGCCAGTTTCATCTGTTGTCCTAATGACAGAATAATCATTCCCTACATTCAGTTATGAGGTTCAGTTATGCACTATTGAGTAAACTTTTGTGTATCTGATATTTTTCAGAGACAGGAAAAACTCATTTGTTGTCTCATCAACCATAAACATTCAAACATCCTTCACAAAGTGTTTTAGTTGTTTAACATAACCCAAGTCTAATCTAGTTAAGGTGGTGACAACACAATACCAATCATATAAACATTATCACTCACTAATCAAAATAGCACATGCAAAATGTAGAGAATCTAGAAATATTTTGGCAAGGACCAGAAAAACTAATTTAGAGATTCTGCAGGATCATCCAATGCTGTTGGTCCACGTCTTGACCTGGACAAGGTGAGTGCTGAGGAAGTCAGAGTGCAGAGAATGATCAGATGGAGTTGCTATAGTTACAACTACATATCCTGATCCTCAGTGACCCTCCACTGACTGCTTGTGTCCAATAGAGCCAACCCATAAGCACTGCCTCCTGGGGCTGAACCTCAGGTCTCTGTAGGTGAGTGCTTTGTTACTCTGAAACAACCCAGCTCCCTGATCAGTATATTGTCTGTCTGGCTACTGTAACTATACTTTCAGTTCATGCTGAAATGCTGGCAAATCGGTGCTTTGAACTATCAAAGCTCCTTTGAACCTATACAGTAGATAAGATTATACGCATCTGAGTCTACAGAAGGACCATTACTCATGTGTTGTGGTGTACAAATGCACTTTTCAAGAATAAGAATTTAGTTCTCAGTTTCATCTATTATTATCCATCTTTTTTCCCCTTTAGTAGTTGTGTATTTGTGGAGTTGTTTGCTTGTATGGATAACTTGAACATGTACAGTAAAATGTTGCCTCATCAGTATTCTCAGTAGGCTTGTTTTGTACTACTTGCCTATCAATCAAATAATCAATTCTCCTCACACATGAAGAGCAATTGATCTTTTGTGAGTTTTATTGTATATTAGTTTAAAAATAGAAATGCTGCTTCTGCAATTCATAAAATTAATTCAGGATATATCTCAGTGTTTGGATGCAACTCACTGTGCTCTCCTTATCTATATTTGCTAATCTTACTAAAGAGTCAAAAGTAGTAAAAATTATGTTGGATAATACAAAGTGCCAACATAGCACTGTTAAATCTGAATATGGCACTGTGCTGGGCTGAATCTTAACTAGTCATGTAACCATGGGCTAACCTCAGAAATCACCTCTTGTTAATGTTCTTGTAAGTGTCTTTCAACACTCTTGAAGCCAGATCATATTTCATGTTTTTATTGAAAAGCGTTCACATTTGAGTTCATAATCGCCTCTGCATTACGCCAGGGGCCCATTTCTCTCTTGCTTCCCTGATTTATGTTTCACTAATCTCTGCTCTCGGGCCAGCATGAAGTGCGAATGTAGCAAGTGGCTGACCTGGATATCTGAGAGCATATATTATAAAACACTACAGGGAGTCTCTGTCTTTAAAGAAGTGCAAGGAAAACTGTGTTGTGAGTATACAGTCATTGTTAATTTGTCCACTGCCCTTAGGTCCACCTCCAGGGGGACATTAGGAGCTATAGTTAACTATTAGCTCCAACTTGCTGTCAGTAAAAAAATAAATCACAGAATATTCATTTCTCATTGTTGTGACATCTCCAGTCCTTATGATTAAAAAAAAAAAAAAAAACATTTATGGAAAATGGTGAAAAAATTCCATTTAAATACTTCTCTGATTTAAGAGCTATGTGACTTTGAAGGTTTTTCAGTCTTTTATTTATATATGAACTGAATCTTCCGGGACTGTCTGGCGTCCATGCAGACTGGTTTAGAGGTTGGGATTCTGTTGAGTAACTCTGCATGGTCTGTGCTTGTTTTCCTGGGTGTAATTTGCACATCAGGGAGAGCATTCCAGCTGTGATGAAAGGAAACTGATTCGTAATTCATGGATTTGTAAATGTGGGTGCAACGGGCTAATGGGCCCTGTGCTGTTATGTAATGAAAGACATCATAATGAAATTTGGGAATATTGTATGACCACTGCAAAGGAACCAGGAGTTACTGTTTTTACTTGGTTTAAAAGTGATGGATTTACATGTCAAGATAACTTCATTTCAAACCTCTACGCTGTTTGAAGTAAGATGCTTGTCGAGAGTGTAGTCTCATCTGACAGCTCAAAAACAAATCAGTGGTATAATAAACAAAACAGCCAAATTATATAGTGAAATATCTCTTCCTGTTTTATCAATGTCCCTGTCTAAGATGGAAATAATTGATATGAATCTCTCTTTTGAAGTGACACTTAAAGACTGTGAGAGCACAGGCCAGATATTCTTGCAAAATAAATCATTAAAACTGAGAGATAAAAGAAAGGTAAAGGGAGAAATTGGAGAGAGTGGGGTGGATAAACAGAAAGAGAGCGAGAGAAAAAGACAGCGCTAGCATGCTAAGGAAGCAAATTCCTTTGTTCTCATGCCACACACACGAAAAGGCCACATCAATGATGTTAGCTGTTCCAGCGAATAGTATAAAAGAGAGGGAGAGACCTGGGCGAGGAGAGGGGGAAAGTGAACGTAATCCATTTGAGATTCTGGAAGGGACTCAGTCCTCCCTGTCACTCGTCCATCCTTCCCAGGAAACACAAAGAGCATTATGCATGAAGCCCAGAAGGTCTCTGAGCACGCACCATGCTGTCGCCCAGCTTCGCCATACAAAGTCATTCCGACATCGTTTCTCTAGGAATTCAAAATGCTGCTAACACAATAACACACATTCAAGACAATGAGTGGTTAAGAGGTGATCATTTCTGCTACTTTCATCCTTGACCAACTCTGTGTTCCTATTGAACAAAGTATGAGAGTGCACACCTTTCTGATATGAAATCTCTTTCTCTGTGGGCTGATGTTGAATAAAGAATGGCATGAGGGAGACACAAAAGATATTCAAATGTATTGTGTCCCTTTCTTTTGAAGTCTCAAAGTGCTGTCTTGGATTTTTCAGATTTCTGTGGATTTTCTCTTGAGTAAAAGTGTAAAACTTTGTTATTCTCTTGGAAAGTTTAGTGGAGGGGCTTAAGATGGGGATGTAGAAACCACCCATCCCAAACACAGTGCAGGTGTGTTTTGCACATAAAGTTAGCGTAAAACACACTTTAGGGAGATGAAATAAAGAAAAAGATAAAGGGTGAATCAGATCATACACATCCCGATAAAAACCTGGAGAGACAGAACCATTCTCACCTGTGTATGTGTTTTTTTTATTACACAACTGCTAGCACAAATCTCAGCATTAAAGCCATCTCAAATATAACCATTCTGAGAACTTAACTTCCTCCTACTTTCAGATAGACTTAGACTTTCTTTTATTTATGCCTTTGGGATGGCTCCCTCAGGAAATTTTACATTTCCAGTAATGTTTGTGAACAATAGAATCTTTGAGACATTATACATATATTATATGCAATAGAAAATTAATGGTAAATAGTATAAACAGTGAGGTAATAAACAGTAAAGTAGTAAAAAAACAGTAAATATATAATAGTGTAATATATAATAATATATAAAAGATAGTAGATAGTAATTGACATATGCATTAAATTACCATAAGACAGTTAACAATACATACTAAATTCATTCACAGACAAATATACATTAATGATAAACTGAATATATAGAATATAAGTATATACAAGAATCAATCAATATGCAATAAAGTTTATGACAGTATGAAATAAACAGTAAACTAACTAAATAAATAAATAACAAACAGTATAAAATAAATAAATAAAAAGCTATGCATCCTTTTACTGAAAGTTTTAAACCTTTTGGACACATGTTTCATGTAGCAATTGCAGAATATGCTATGTAAGTTTTCTGATAGATAGATAGATCTGATAGATCTGATAGATAGGTAGATACTTTATTAATCCCAAACTGGGAAATTACATTGTAGCAGCAGCATTACACGAGGACAACAGCATAAATAGCAAAATAACAAGCAAGACATGTTATGTTATGTCATGTCATGACATGTCATGGGCGATTCAGTCACTTACATGTTGATTTTTCTTTTCATTTGCAAGCTTAATTGAACTTGTATTAGGAAGCTTCACTCAAGCTTTATGTTGTTAGCCTGGTTGAAATAGTAGTATTTAAGCTTCTCTTTCTTTCTCTTTCTTTTTTCTTTCTGTGTGTGTGTGTATGTTTTTGTGTGTTTCTGTGTGTGTCTATACTTCCCTTGTGACTTCCAAAAATGAATTCACTTATTTTGGCAAGGTTTCAGGATAGAATCAATCCCAATGTAATACATTATCCATGATATCACACCATTATATTTCTCAGTTTCTTTCCCAGTTTGTGAATATGTCTGTTGCCTGTATTCACACTGGTTTCCTCCCACAGTCCAGACATGTAGGTCAGGAGAATTAATAAAACCTAATTGCCAGTAGGCGTTTAGGTGAGAAGAGTTTTTTTTTTTTTTCTGTTTGTTTCCATCTGCACTACACTTGTGCTGGATTGTAATTGATGCCTCATCTTTCCCAGGCAAAGGGTGAATGATCTAAATGCACCTGAAACATAATATACCAAATACAAACCACAGAACAGATTGATGCTGCACAATCTGTTCTTGATTTAAATGTTACACTGGATAAAAGAAAAACCAACAAAAAATAAATGTGATTTATGCATATGCCATTTGATGTTCAAATACACACAATGCATTCTCTTAATAGAACTGTCAAAGGAAAAATCCTTGTGATGAGTGAGTTTTGTGAGGTGTTGAACCACATGTGTCATTTAGAATTCAGTGGTGTCACACCCCGAAACCAAGCCATCGTGGACAAATATTGGCTTTATGTCAAAAAGCTACTTGAAAGTTGGATGTGTTAATCTTCCTGCTAATGGCCTGGTAAAGGCCTCCTTATTATTCTGGCCCCAGCCTCCCTCTTCTGAGGGTGTCTCCACAAGGTTAATTAGTGGAGGGTCCCCTGAGGTTCCCCACGCGATGTGGGCTTAGGATAGTGGAGGTGCCTCTACACAAACAAGGTTAATGGAGCCTCAGATAACTCTCCCCTTCTCCTCCTCTCAGGCACATGGAGAGAGTTACTGTGCCTTAGTTATTCATCAGCCTTTAAGGTGGAAGGGCAGGCTGCCTTGGGAGTTTGAACTGTAGGTATTGGCTATTAGATGACATTCACATCTGCTTACAGTCATTGCATTATTTAAGAAATACTTTGGCTGGCAACGGAAAATGGCAGTATGGTAAACAACCAGCTTCTATTTTCAGCTATATTATGTGATGAAAACCAAGAGGTTTAATCATAGTACGTCAGCGTGCAGAAACAGCAACAGCAAAAAGCATTTTCACTACTAAAAAATGCATTTGGATATCATTTCAACCAGAAAACCATTTCAGTAGCTATCATCCATCAATGATCTTGCAGTGTAGCAGCTTTTCTGATGTAGGCAATAATGTCGCATTGAGCTAATCTTGGACCCACGGGTGTATCTGTCATCATTTCCCATGAGAGAGGCAGTAGCACAATTCTTAAATCAAAGAAATAACTCACAGAAAGAACAGGGCCCTGCAAAGGTCACTGTGTCACAAATGACTTTGCATCAAGACTCACACTCTGAATCACACACCCTTGAATAAAGTGTCTCTTCCAGTCATTCCCCAAGGCACATGGTTGAACAAACTGCACCTTGCCATGCGCACTCCTCCCACCATGTTACACATCCACACCCCCTCTCCTTGTGACCTCCGTCAGGAACAGCGTGATTTATCACACCAACATTCCCTTCAGCACCATCCTGATTGCTTTGATCTCTCTATTGACATTTCCAACCATCCCACCTGCATGCATTTTTCATGCTTGACCCAGAACGGTGAGCATGCATCCGTGGATGATGGTCATGAAAAACACTCAGACAAAAGACACACAATATCTGTCATGGGGTGCCTGAAGCTCTACATGTGCAACAATCATGTTTACTTTATGTTTCTCGAGTTCAGAGATCGGCCCGTACAGCTCTGTCTGTCTCTGCACATCATCTTGTCCATGTGAAGACATCGCCTTCAGAGAGAGACAGGGATGAAAGGCATCCCGCTGCCTCTTCGAGGTCACAGGCAAGGAGGTCGCTGGTATGCTGGAGGTTTGTGAGGGGAATGAGAGGCGAAGAGAGGAACAGCTAAAAGTTTTAAAGCATGACCCAGTCCGCATTTGGTGATGAGGGTGGCACAGCATGTGCTGAGAGGCTTGTAAGGGAATCTGGCTCTTCTTACACTCTCATGTGCACATCTAAGCACTTTCCTTGCCTCTGCCTGCATTACCCCTCTGTTTATGACTGTGTGTGGGTGCGTACGGGGGATGGTGGGTGGTTGTCAGTGGGTATCCATGCGTGTATGTGTGTTTATAAGGTGCACCGTGTGGTTTTCTTTGGGCTATGAATTCCACGCTCCCCAGTGCAGCAAGCCATGCTGTGTGTGATACTGAAGCCTGAAATGAAAACAGGGCCATCTATCGAAGCCAACACTTCAGATGTCACCCCTGTCATGCTGGTGAAACTGAGTTTGTCTGCATTTTTTCTCTACCATGGGAATATGAGAATGAAAACTCTATAGCTCCCTCCCACTTCAGTGTGCCTCAACTTATTAATGAACTTGGGTCGGGATGGTATCTGCTGTATAGATGTTCGGGGAAGCCCACCAACACTTCTCCAAATATCCACTCACATGCATCCGTGATTTAGTGATCAATCGCCTCCATGAGTGCTTCTCTCATGTGATGTCATAATATTGTGTCTCCTCTCTTTGATCAGAGCTGGTTATTTCCATCCAGGGAACTGCTGCAAAACCTGCAGGAACATCACACACTCGTAGACCCAACACTTCACAAGCCCTGTTTGATGCGTCTGTCTACAAGCATGGAGACCCACTGACTATGTTATTCCACTGCACATTAATGGAGGGCCTCCAGCTGAGTGTGGCTGACAGACAGCTGGGGGAGAGAGATAGCTAAGATGTGGCAGCTCCTGTCGCTGTATTGATTCACTCTTCTGCGCTGACTTTCAGAGCACACGCAAGCCATGCTTTGACAATCTTATGTTCTTGGGCTGTTATGGATTTTATGGTAGAAAAGTGAACATAACGCTGAAGTAATGCTGAAGGTGTGACAGTCCTCACTCTATCTCTGGAGTGAAAAATGTTTACTGGGTCATAATCTGTCCAAACTCTTTGGGAGTTAACAGGAGGATGAAAGGAAGGGCTCAGCCTCATACATATGCATAGCTATGACATTGTGAACTCTGAGGGTTAGTGCAGAAAACGATGACTAATTATGTTTGCCGTCTGTCATATCAAAAGATGTGCTGAGCACAGGATGGCAATGACCGGCCCCACTTCTGCCCATCTCCTTTCATTTTTCCACTTTGTCCACTTTCTCCATCACTCTCAGGTCTCCATACCGTCCTTCTTGCCTGTTTTAATTTTCTTGTCAGACACTCTCCGCCTGCTGTCTGTGTGACTAAGCTCCCAGATTCTTTGCTTGTTGACTCAGCAGTTAAGTGCATTAATTCCCCATCTCTCTTACTCATTTGGTATTCTGTGTGTTCGAAAACAAAACTGTTCTCTGGCTTGCTAATGCCATATAAATCTATATGTAAACATATTCTAAGCATAGTCTGAAACTGTAGCTTTGAGTACAATCACAGCAATGTTGCAGAGCTGAAAAGCTGCCTTCAGACTTTGTATGCATTGATGTGCCCTTATTCTTGTATGCATAGCCAGTACTTTTTTTCCTCGGTGCACCATATACATTTATTCACAGAGGTCAGACCGAGTAACTTAGTGCTTGGCAGTAGAGCAGGTAGAATTAAATAGAAATGCATTTATCTGCGTTCAGTCAGAGGTAGATTCGTTAAGGTGTCCAGGCTCTCTGTGATGTACAAGAGTCTGAGACAGACAGCGAAGTGAAACCTTTTGGATGTTTGAGGATTCTTCATTCTCTCTCTGGTGAACTACTGTTCTGTACAGTCAGTCATGTTAATGAGATGGGCAGAAACCTTGCTATCATTCTGCCATTGACTTTTTGAAGAGGGGGCGTAGCAGTCTGGACGACCATGCTCAACTCCCTTTATGAACTCACATTGGTGAAATGTGGTTAACAGGCAGGTCGGAGAGAACGAGACAGAGAGGTGTAGGCGAGAAACAAAGAGGCATGGAGAATAACAGGCGAAAGAAGAGAGTAAAGGTAACACATGGGGTGGAGAAAGAAGAAGAGGAAGTGAGATACTTGAGACAGAATTGGAAACAAGAGAAGCTGGTGGCAGATAAACAGAGATCGACAGTGTGGTCCAGACTCCCGACAGGCTTGGCGTGTCAGCTCCTAGCTGTGAGCTCTGTGGGTTGTTAGTTAAGCGCCCTGCTGCTGTTGAAGTGTGAGGGAGTGGTCAGAGCTGACCACACAGCCTGCTGGGAGCCATGTCTCTCCGTCTCTGGTCTCCTGATGGTTCGCAGCTCACTGAGTGGAAGCTGACAATGGATTATTGAGGGGAAACCTCAAATTAGCTGATCTGCCTCAGCATTTGCATATTTCCCTCCGGGAAGCAAGGGGAGAAGAAAAGATGGGATGTGTAACATTACTTGTAATGCAAAGTTAAAGTTATGAAATTTGCCAAATCCTGCTCTTCATTGTATGATGCTAGTATCCAGTTTAAATCTTTACTACACTGCATGATTACTATAAATATAAACATTAGTATTCACTCATGTTCTTAACCATGGTTGCTTTATAATTGATGAACAGACGAACAGATAGAACAGAACAGCAACAGAACAAATACTTCATCTGATCATAAACATTTATGGGGATATATACAATGAACAAGTTATGTATGGTTATTCACATAATAAACCCATAAACCAAAATATCACGTTATGCTGTTGTTGTTATGCATGTTCAAATGTTGAACATTTGAATACAACTGATATTTCCCAATGCCTTGAAACCAAACTATTTCACATCATTTTGCATTTATAAAACTATAGTCATCTATCAATGACACCCAAAAGTATGTACAAGAACTCCATAGAACTCACAATTACTATTGATGTATTTTACAAATGGTTGTGTACATGGTTCCTTTTTTTTCTCCACATTTTGTGATTCTGAAAATGAATGTACACAGGTAAAAATGAAATCTCTGGATGAAATAACGATTCCAGAGAAGAATGTCACTGATGTCATCTGTGAAGAAGGAAAGGCTGCCCTAGTTGCTTTGTATTCTTGGAAAATAATGACATGATTGCTATCACGATGGCCAAAACACAGTTTTTGTTCTGTGAGATGGGACAACATCCCGAATGAGAAAAGTTGAATTGCATTAGAAAGGGCCATTGATATTCTGACATTCCTGTCTGAATATCAATTCCCTTGAGAGAAGAAAATGCCTTTGGTGAGACAAAAGAAAAAAAAAAGAAAGAAAGAAAAGCCCGAGAATGTTCAAGTGAATCATCTTTTAGTCACTCTTCTTGACTTTGGCTCTTAGTGAATTCTCAGACTTAAGTTGAGCGTGCCACTCTTCACTGACACAAAGAAACAGGGTTTGTGTTTTATGCATTCGGCAGGATTTGTTGACATACTGAAATATTATGCCAAGGCAGCACTTTTCACTTCATTTGTGCTCTTACTGTTGTTAGTTTAAAAAGGCTGGAAACAGTCAAGTGAAAATTTCACCGTGAGGAATATGGATCACTGACTGTCAAAAGCTTTCATCCAAAGAGCGGAGTTAAGAGCAAAAATATCAAATAAACATGAGATAAAATCCCTCCCAGTTGACATTAAAGAGGCTTTCATTTGCACACTTTAAAAGTTTTTCAAGGTTTTACAATGTAGATTTAGTTATTTGACCAGAACAGGACAGGAAAAAAGATCACTTGGTTGTAGCTGTTCATCATCGTCTCCTCCCCTCTGCCTTGTCCTCCCCAGCCTGCTGACACTGATGGTTTCTAAGTGAGTATCTCATCCCTCTCTCACTCCCTCTGTCATAATCACTGCTCTTTATGATCGGTTTGCCCTCTCTGCCCTTTCAAGATGCGGCATGTAATGAGGGCTCTGGAGGACTGTGTGAGTGGCCTATTTAGCTATTCAGACAAGATCAGCTCACACATCCCACGCTTTTTAACTCGACTCCCTACCAATACCTCTCAGCTGAGCACAGCGATTGTTTGTCCCACTCACAAGGTCACTCAGTGGATGGAGTAGGAGCAGCTCAGGCATTCCAAATCCATGTCCGCTCAGTGAGCACTCGGCCCGTGTCATTCACTCGAGCAGTTTGATTATTAAATCTATCTCACTGACAAAAGCAACAATTTTTATTGCTTGTGTTTTATTGTAGAAGCTGCAAAGGCAACTCAAAGGGTCACTTGAGAGCCATTACAAAAGTAAATCACTCATAGTTTCCCAATTAGGAAACAATCTGCAAACTCCAATGTCAAATGGATAAATGATTTAATAAATGAACATCAAACTTTTTTTTGTATGTAGATGACCTATTGGGTGGGTGATTCTGAGAAATTAATCAGCAATAAATAAATAAACAGATGAATAAAACTCTTTGTAGACCTAAAAACAAATGAGCGCATTAGTGCAGATTATTCATTACCTTGCAGTGCAGCCTGGATTTCAGACTTATGAATGTTAATTGGGCTTAGTTCTACTCTGCATTTGAAGTGTACTATATACTTCCATAAATATGAATAAATAAATATAAATGCGTGCAAAGATGCAAGCTGAATTCTGTCTTTTCCATGCTAGGGTTAAACAGGCACATTTACTGTATTAGGAAAGTGCCAAAATTAGACTATGACTATCTGCCAACATCATAAAAGTATTTTTCACTCTTGACTTTTAAGGCAAAAATACAAACCACCCTCTTTTGGATTAAAAGCAGTATTTCCACTGCATTCATGTTTATTCATCATTTCAAATAACCTGAAAGAAATCAAGTTGAAAACAAACCATCCAGGCACACCTTAGTCTTGGAGATCATGTATGTCAGCCTCATTCAATTTTACAGGAGGACAAGACATATTTTATATTCTCAATCAAAGGAGTGGAGGATATTTAAGGTACGCTTTTGTTAGTAGAAAATGTCACGAGTCAGCAGGGATCGACTCTTCTTTAAGCCTCCTGTCATCCTTAACTTAAGGAGCACACACACACACACACACACACACACACACACACACACACACACACACACACACACACACACACACACACACACACACACACACACACACACACAGAACTTGGGATCGGATGTGCGTTCCTCCTGTTTAAGCCCCGCCCCTTCCCGCTTGACCTATGAACAGCTCACATGCTCCTTACGTCATCTCCTTGTAGTTTCGCGTGTCAACATGGCGGCATCCATGGCATCTCAGGCTGCAGCAAGAGGACTGAGGACAGCGACCTCAAAGCACATACTTTTGGACAAAACGAAGGTATTATCCCACTCATGCGTCACTCAAAAATCGGGTTTTACGTTTGGCGGGTGCGTCCGCTGTTTCATGACTGCTGTCATCTTCTCAGGGAACTGATTGCTCTTAGCTACGCGGCTAGCAGGTTAGCGTGTCTGCGCACACAGAGGTCTGTCAGATCAAAGTTGAGAAGTGTGACAGCATGCTGGTCCTGGATCAACTCTAAAATCTAATGCTGGACGCTCATGTCATAGCTACTGTCATGAGAAATAACACAGCTGCATCTCTACCACCTTTTCTGGGATAAACCAACTTTTTAGTAGCATGTGTGAGAGAATGCTCGATCAGTGACATTAACACGCATGTTTGTGTAACCTAATCGTACAGTTTTAAGGTAAGTAAGGTAAGTATTGTTCATGATGAGGTGCACATACTTTTTCACAGCTGTGTAGACAGCTTTGGGATATATCTCAGAACAAAATGTCTGTAACCTCATCCACATTTCAGATAAGACCACCGTGCAAAGGTTAACCCTTGCACTTTGCTCCTGCAGTGTCTAGCGTACAAGCTGTGACCAACAGCTTGCAAAGTTAATCCTTGTATTTAGAAGATACTATATGATTAGAGTCACACTGACATATGCCAAAATGCCTAATCCTCATAAATCTGTTAGCATTAGCAGGGTCAGGAAAACAATCAGTCAATTTAATCCCACCATGCTAAAATTTGCATGTTTGTGAGCATCAATGAAATCTTGCTGTCTACATGCATACATTGTCACGACAGGCAGACTCTTGTGTACACGTAGTACAGACAGTGTTGCATATGACGTGGAGAATACAGATATCCTCAGTAATAGGGAAGTGCAGGAACTTGTTGAAACTGTAAACAGTTCCAGTTACTTATTTACACTGTGTTTGCCATTGTTATTATGAACACATATCATCGGGTTAAATATAACAGAATATGCTAGCACAATGGTTTGCAATAAGCACATAAAAGAAATGCATTATATTTTTCTTGTGAATACTGTAGCTATTAGCTGTTGGTTCCTCTCTTCCCACAACCATTGCGCCACAGTGCAATGGTTGTACTGTTAAGCAAATGTACTGTTATAATAGTACCTCACTATTTTACACTGTGTTAACAATGGTTTTAGAGTCTGTTTCACAAGTCTTGTTGCATAAATGTTGTTTGGTATGCAAAAGCAAATGTCAATGCCTATTTGTACCTCTGAGAAGCCCCTCCAATTTTGTTGTAAATTAAGCCTCTTTTTTTTCCTTTTATGACATAATAAAGACTTTGTGTTCTATTTCTTTTAAATCATTCCATGATCTTGATTCTCCTAGCATGGGTTGTAAAACTAAATAAATGTGGTTATCAGGATGTAGCCTAGGGCTTCTGCTGTTTCTTCCGTTATTAAACAATTTGATTTTGGACGATCATCAGAGAGAGTTGAACTAATTTGTGAGGCGATCAGTTTAGATACCACATTGTGATGTCACAAAGCAGAGGCTGTGATACAATGAATAACAAGGAAGGACTAAAACTAGTCCTTCTAGTTGTAGTTGAACTAGTTGTAGTTTTTTTTTAGCTTTTTTAGACATAATAAAAACTTTCAGAAATATCCTGTAGTTCAAACAGTTGTAAACATACCATCTTAAAGAATAACCCTCAATACACAACATTAATGACAGTAAAAGTTTCTTTGAAATTAACAAGGGACCAACTGAGTTAACTCAAGGTTTCTTAGATATGATTGAACTCAAATCCATCTTAAAATGGATATCCCAATTCTACTGTTGAATCAACCTCTTGTATGGCTAAAATATACATTTCCTAACTTTTCCAGCTTCTCGTCTCCACCATGTTCATAAGTCAACATACACTCAAGACACCTTACAATCTGCAACAGTCAATAAGTGTAAAGTTTTACAGTGCTCCAAAAAAATGTATTGTTTTTTTTCTTCCAGTGATGTACTGTATGCACTGCCATGTCCTTAAAAAGTTAAGTTGTGCAAAACTTATAGCCTCACATTTACAGGCTGCTTTAGTTGCTTCTCTTCTTCTATATTCTCTCCCTTCCTCCCTTCCTCCCCTTCTCTCTCTCTCTCTCTCTCTCTCTCTCTCTCTCTCTCTCTCTCTCTCTCCTCCTCTTTCTCCCATAGCCCCCAGGTGATAAGAGTAATGATGAGGGATTCTCTCTGGTCTATAGCACAGTATCTGAGCTGAGCTGATTGACAGCCAGGTATCTCTACAATGGAATCAGATCAGCGTTGACAGTGTGTCAGCTAAGCTGAGGAATTCAATTTGTGATCATTCGTCAACAACAATGCAGAGGACATCACAATATTCAGATGGTTGGGCTTCAGCATATTCTTAAAGGGGGTGTGCAATGTTGTTTTTTTCCATCTCTCTCTCTCTCTCACTGTCTTCCTCACTCTCTCCCATAAATCAAATCTCCTGAATTCTTGTCTGCACAGCGAGATAATCCTTCGGCTGTTTTTCACTGTCGGTGCACAGTGGTGAATTTGTAAACGTTTGCTAAGTTTTTATTTTTTGTAAGGTGTGTGCCTGCTTTGTTATAACCCAGCAGTGTCGAAGCCCAGCATGGTTTTGAAGGAAAGCACTGAGAAGAGAGGTGGCTCAATGAGACTGGGTCCTGAATATTTTACAGAGGGGGGTGGAGAGCCCTCTGCTTGCAACGACTTCTTTTGCTGGAACTTCAAACAACGGGCGGCTTCCCCATCTGTCTCAGCAAGAACACATTTACATTTCCTCCCCGCAAGGGATACTGGAGGACGAAGTTAGCTCTAACTGGATTTGAATATCGCTTCACCAAGGTTAATAGCCATTTCTGTAGCTGGTGAGGTGCTTAGGCTTTTTCAATTATTTAGAAGGGCTGCAGTCATTAGGAAGTGTTGGCAGACTCTGAAATGGGGAATGCAATGAGTGAATCCACTCTTATCAGCCTAACTTCTACTGTTGTTCTTTTGTTGATAATAAGGTATAAAATGAAACTGAGGCCTAAAATTATTTGAATGAACAATGCCACTGATTGCTGACAGCTGTAGTTGGTTGACAGTGCAGCATGCTGAAGACTATGCAAGTTTAGTCATCGTCTTTGAAAAAGGACATCCAAACATATCGGACATGTGCATTTGATTTGATTTTCATTTGCTCTGGGCCTCCTCCTATAAAAATGTAACTTATTCATCCACATATGTGACATAGTCAATCCTGCAGTATGGTTGTATGGCCTAAAGTTAATACATCTCTCCCACTCAACTAGCAGTTGTGCTCGTGCATTACTGTTTTTGAAAGGTGTCAAATGTTGATCTGTGAGTTTGTCATAGAAATGTGTGTAAGATAATTGTTAAAGGGATCGACAAGTCTTCAGGGAGCAGTCAGAACCCGTGAAACCCGACCAGTTAATTACTCTTGCAGCACAAATGCATTGCAATCTTTATATTAGAAATTTGTCAATGTGGCTCCAGGATATTTGCCTGCAACTGAATCATCCACATGGGTTTATGGCAGTGAACTTTAACTTAGTTGTGCACCCTTGTACCGTCCTCTCTTCATTACTGCCTTATCTTCTCCTTAGACCCGACACCTGAGAACATGATTCTGTATACCCTCTCTTATTAACTATGCTAATTACTGAAATCCCTATCTTTAGAGACAGAACAGTCAGGTTTTCCTTTCTTAAGCCTGTCTGCAAGAGATTAGACATACCCTGCCTAAAGACCTGCCAATGATGCAAATCTCACTGATCTAAATCCTGGAGCCATGCTCTACTGCTCCCGCCTCTGTCTCTGCTCTACTGCTCTACTCTCAGCTCTCTTACAGACAGATGTCATTTCTCTCTCCATACTCTAATGGACACAACCTTAGCTTTTAAGAGGCAAGGAGGTTGTAAACTTTAAGTAGACAGTGGTAGCAGTAATGAAAAGAAAGAAATGCATCAGAATTAGATCTTGTAGAACTGCCTCAACAGAAGGTAAAGGCTAATGATTGTAAATGGTTAGATGCTCTTAACAGTCTGAATGCAGTCAATTAATCTGCAGTGTTAAATTTGTGAGGATAATGGTTATTTGAAACCAAATGGAAAAGTGGCCTTGAGCTTTTCTGGTATTACATCTATACCATTGTTGCTATTACTCCTCATTCAAATCTCTGCAGGCATTGCCAAAGCTGAGGGTAAAGAGCAGAACTTTGCCATCAATACCCAAGTACTTTATTAATTAAAGGAGACCAGGCTTTCTCAGTGCTCTATGAGGCATGCTCTTGCTACATGGTTGGCTTTAAGTGGAAATATGCCCTGTGATTCAAGCTAGTCTGTTTATGCAGAAAATCCACATCAACTCTGCCTCCTTGCCTCCTCCATTTCCTTTAGTGTGTGTGTGTCACCTCTCTCACGGCTTACTACACAGGGCTTTTCTAATTGCAAGACAGCCTGTATTTATGTGTTGCAGCTAAGTAGCAAACTGCCACCTCATTAGCAGAAAAACATTCTACTGCAATCAGTATGGCAATGATTTTTATAGTCACTCCGAGTACTGTTCTGTCTGATCCAGCCTGTGCTCATGCAAGTGGACACCATAAAGTTCCCCTTTAAATTCTTCCCGGATGGTTAGCTAAATGGATAGGGAAAAGAGGCGAGTTCATAACCTGAATGGGAACAAATCAATTACATAGAATTGGTGAACTGGCAATCTGTTAATTTCTTAAACATTTGATAATGCCCCTTAAGGAGCATTCTGGTTAATTAACTCAGCAGTCATTTGTCGTCACTAATAAGGCAGTGTCATTTCAAAGGGGTTAGGGTCCGGCCATGACAAGTAATGAGGATTTTAACCTCACCAGACACGAGGGGATTCCACAATATAGTATGAGATATTCAGTGCCTCTGGAAACTCCAGTTGTTCACTCACTGTGGTAGAATGTATGTGAATGTGATGACTGATTATGTAAATATTTCAATTAATTGTTTTAGATGGCAGCTCTGCTGCCATATTAAGTGCATTAATTATTGTTCCCTTTCACAAAACATATAGCTAAGATATAGCATGTATCTAAGGGTTTAATGTTATCTGAAATTAGATTTGTTTTTAAACAAGCACTCTAAAAAGACTAAATGCTTTCAGCCTCTGTGGTAAAAATGAGCATTTGCTCTTCATAATAGCACAATTTACTAGCTCAAGGTTATACAAACCAGATTACTTTTGGAAGAATTTGGTCATGAACTTGATGATTATGGTAAATTTAAAAAGTCAAGGGGATCACCAGTCATTTACAGTATGTTGCTAATTTCAAATTAGTTGTTTGGTGAGAGGGTATATCTTAAATTAAAAGTTGAATATGTAGCATTTTAATTAAAAACTAATTAGACACAAGCCAAAAAGGAAAAAAAAAAACAAAACAGAAAAATCCACCAACTTTACTGTAGAATGATGTTTAAAGTGCCATTTTTCCATTCAACTACGCAAGCGCACA
The DNA here is from genome assembly GCA_029224185.1 of Karalla daura. Taxonomy (NCBI): domain Eukaryota; kingdom Metazoa; phylum Chordata; class Actinopteri; order Chaetodontiformes; family Leiognathidae; genus Karalla; species Karalla daura. Next base: position 21,660,749 of record CM055188.1, read on the forward strand.
ATCTGAAACTCTGCTGGCCTGAGGCTGCCCTGCTCTGCTCTTCGTATATAGTTGCCCCAGAGAAAGTATGGTTGGGCTATAATTTTCCTGGTTCGGCAGTGAAATCATAGGTTATTGAGTGCTCGTGAATGCGAACAGGATAAGCTCCATTTTAGCTGTTACACATCCCCCCCTTCAAAATTATCGGTGCTCTCTCTCAATAACATAGAACATCTCTGAAATCCCTTAATTCTGAGATTACAAACAATGGACCACAGATGGGATGTTTTCCAGACTGACAATATCATCAATAGATCTTTGCCATTAGCCTGACAATTGTCTAGAAACAACTTTTACTGGGAACAAAGCCTTAGTACACCTACTTTTAAGTTTGCTTTGCTTAGTTCCTTCTCTCATTTTATTCCTCTCCGCTGTCTTTCTGTGATGGCTCTGCTTTTTCTATTGTTACTTTCTGGGCAGTAGAGGATAAATTCACTATGGCAGGGCACCTCAAAATTTTGATGAGAGAGGAATACCCTGTGGCCATTAGAAGGATACCCACTAAGAGGTTTTTCAGACCTAAAATGAACTCAAGGTCCCCTTTGAACCTTTCCTGATCGGAATCCTGTACACTTTTGTTTTTGTTCTTAAAGTCATGTCATAAGGGCCATGTCAATACAGATTTGCAATTTCCTCATGAATATGCTGACTTACGTTGTTGCCTTAACCTTGGTAACTACAAAAGCATCAGACCGTTTTTATTTTTGCATGGACTCTCTTGGTGATTAATCTTGGATTGACATATTGAGTTTCCCCGTAATGGAGCTCCACTATGTCCAGCCATTAAGACTTGCTAATGATTATAGCCTCTGTGTGAGTGGGATAGTGTCTTGTACTCAAAATGTATTCTAAATACCTATGGTTTGTAGGGACTGGTAGCTAGCAGCTACTTAATGCAGCTCTTCATAGTGCTTCATCTATATTCATAATTTATGAACCCTTGGGGGAGGGGGGAACTCCATAAAGTAATTTGTTACTTTTATATTGACTTCTGAAGTGTGGTGAGTGATGAAGGGTAGTGTTCAGGTGTCCTATAAGGTATTGATTGGACCATGCAGCAGTAGCCACTTTGCATGTGTCTTCCACATCATCAATCAGAGCAGTCTTTCCATCATGTCCGCTGCTGCACTCCATCTAGCAGGGAGGATTTGGTAGGTTCTCCTATCATTGTCAGCAAAGCATCGAAAAATGACATGCAAAAGCATATCAGAACCAGATAAACTGGACACACAAGCCCAAAGCCCCAAAAATTAGTCCAGAGAATTACTTGCAGATTGGCTGTCATTACAGACAACGTTTATAAAAAGTGCCCCTGACCCCAACTTGTGTTTACATGTAGAGCTGCTTTTAGCGTGCACATACTTCAATTAGGAGTGCAACGGAAATGGAAAAACAGCATTGCTTGTTAATGACAAAGCTTTTTGTAGATGGTCATGCAATGAAGATGCATTCTTTACATTTTAATGTAAAATACATGGTGTGCTTTAGTTGAAAATAGGCCCGTTGAATAGTATGGTGCATCCTCCAGTCACAAGTGTTCTGCCAACTGGCAGCACTGCTACAATGTAAGAGTCAAAGGACTGCAGGTTTTTAATCAGTATGTGATTATCTTTGTGAAAACAAATTCCCCTTTCTCTATTTATTTTCATGTCACTGGATTAATTGTCTCTCAGCAAGCTTTCTAGGTATTAGATGTTTTCATTTCCTGTTTTCGAACTGTTGTGTAGATGACATTAAGATAACAATCGTTAAATTGACATACATCACAAAGTATCTTAAATATTAACAATGCTTAGTTATTAAATCAGTCATTGCAATTAAGTACCTGTCATCTGTTGTGTGATAAGTGGATGCATACACAATTGTTTAGAGTCTAAATTAACCATTTGCTTTATGGACTTCATGGTAATATTAAAAGATTGCTGTGGCTGCATTATTAAAACCCACAGTGGGTAAGTCTTTAGTGAGATAAATATCATGTGTTTAGTGATAATGTTCTCTAACTACTTCGATTTGACCAGGCAGACACACCTTCTCTCGATGTTGGTGGGATCCTGTCTGGCTTCACTTCCATTCAAGAAACAAATGCGTTTTTTGACCTGCGATGTCAACCCCTTGAATTTTTGAATGACAGATTAACGAGTAGAGCAGCATTGACTGGCTGCTGTTTATGGGCCTGATCAAAGGTGATTGCCTGCTTTGTAACCTTCTCCAGTAAATTAAGGCTTATGGCTCTAATAAATTTACAAAGGAGCCAGCACTACTCTGTCAGATGGTGACTTTTTGACATTGTTCCACTCTCTTATAGTGATAAAGACAACTGCTTTAAATTAGCCTTAGGATATTGACTCCTTAAGTTTAACAGAAGGGCAAACAACAAAGTAGTGGCATCCCTTGAAAAGACTTTGCAAAGTGCCAGGAACAGACGTCCTCTTCACTGTGATGACACTTCTCACAGCAAGTGAGGTTTGACATTGTGCTCGCTGTCTCAACCAAATATGAGACTGCACAGCCCTGTGTCTTATAGAAGAAGTCCTGATGTTGCATGAAGCTGTGCTGACTGCCATATGGCACAGCCAAAGGAGTGCGCTGGGAGTAGCATTGACTGTATGTGATTTTGTCCTTCAATGCCACTCGTGGATAAGTACAGCTGCGACAAGGACTTGGCATTCTGATTCAGCTGCTGCCTTAGCACTGTCTGTCCTCTGTTTGTGTGAGGGCAGAGCTGCTCATAGTGCTCTGTGAAGACAGTGGCAGGATGGTGACATCGTTTATTCAGCACATTTCAATGATTCAGATTCTTTTGTTTTTTTATTTATGAGTGTCAACACTTTTTAGCTCCATGAATCATCTTTGTGAGTTATTGTCTTGAGGTTTGTTCAGGAAATTTCCTCCTGAATTTTATAGCTGAATTTCTTCAGGTACAATGTTTGATCAGATGGATTAGACATTTTCCTTATTATTTTCACTGTTGATCTCTGTAAAAAAGAAAGGATCCTGCACAGAGAGAGCCTGTAGACATCATAGCTTTTTTTTTTTTCCAATGAGTGCGTAGTAGTGTGTATGAGCATTTGTGTGGTGTGGGGCATTATTTGGGTAGGTGATGGTCCATGTTCAGGAGTCCAGCAGGAATAATGGCACATGAGGGGAGCATGTCCAGCAGGTTGTGTCCAGGATAGCCATTTACAGTAACAGCCAGTTTGCCCACCTCAGAGACTCAACTATGGACTAAACTATCCATCCAACCAGAGGATTGGCGCAGGAAGGTCCTGGTCAGGGCGCTACTGTTCTTCATCCTGAGTTACAGAAACGATGGCTTCCTCCACGTGCAGGTTAATTACAGCATCTTGAATTGAGTGTGGAACCAGAGACTTCAGTAGGTGTGCAAGATACTGAGTGAGCTCCAATGTAGAGGAGCAGTGCATTGGAGTCCCATCACGTAGCAGACAAGCACAATTGAGAAGGATCAGAACAACATAAAGGAGCACAAGAGCAACACTGACACCAGAAAGCAAAATACACTTAAATTATGTAGAAATAACCCCACTGAGATTTTGCTTACACCAACAAGGATAATTCAAGATCATGTCCTCCACTGTAATACCTGTCTCTCCAAATTTGCCTTTAACAATTGAACATATACTGACAAATAGCACATACAATCTTGGATGCACACTACACAGCTTCTTTGGTTATATACGATTGTGCCATGTCACACTACACAATGACTCAGTAACTTTAACTGGTAAAGAATACCATTGATTTAGTTTCAGTTCATAACATTGATCATGGTCTATAAAATAAAAGTATCTTTGCTTAACTGTTTCTCTCCTTCGGCTCACTGATCTCTCTGCCTGCATTTATCCTTTTGGTCATTTTCCAGAGTTGTTGTTGTAGGGATTGTCAAAATTTGAACAAACAATACCAAAATTGTGCTGAAATTGTATAGTGTGTCCCCAGCATATTATGCCTTGTTTTTAACTGAACAGATGCTCATTGACCTTCTCTCTTTTTTTTTAATTTACATTCAAATTTAATTTCTTTAGTGGTTCATTCAATATGTTCTGATAATCTCCTTGAAATCTTCACCCTTGGAGAGAGGCATGAGTTTTCTCCATCAATTGTTCTCAAAGTTAGACATTTTGATAAATGCATCAATCAGATGCACTATTAAGACCTGAGTGAATGTCGGCCTTGCGTTTCCAGCTTTACACAAAAAGCTCAAGGAACAAAAGTTCCCACCTTGGCCACAGCAAGGGTGACATTTTTGTGATAGCAAACAATTCCTTTTGTTTTGTTTCTTTGTTGTCGAGTTTTTTTTGTCATACTTTTGCATCAAAAGGGCAAAACATAATGGAAATAATGTGATGCTTTTGCTGGAGCAGTTTCCTGTTTATTCTGTATTGTTTTATGGGCTTAGTTGTGTCATATTTTTACAGTTAAGATTGCCTGGAAATACATGTCCCTTACCCAAAGGAAAGCTGGATACATTCTGAGGCATTTTTGAAACCTGCCTCAGGTGTTTTAACCGTTAACCAAGCATTTTGTCAGAATGGCTGAACAAGACACTGCAAGTAAAAGGAGACAGCTTGGCTTGTTTAGTTTTCAGGTCTGGTTACTAATGTATTAGCACACATTTCAAATTTCTACCACACAGTTTGTTACTATTTATAGCCTCTGGATGCTACTCAGGTATTCTGTCTATTTTGAATTACAAAAAGAATGAAACTTTTCTATATTTGTCTTTTTTTTCTTTTTTTACAGTTTTTTTTTTTTTTGCTTGTCCCGATATATTAGTAGAGACTAAAGCGGCTTATCATTGTCACCACTCTCTCTTGCCACTGTGTCCCACTTCTTATCACATGGATTCATTCATGAGACACATCTTGAGTGCTTTTGTGTGTATAGGAGATTGCTGTGAATATTTATGCCATCAAGAGCCCATGTCAGAGCATACAACTTTGTTTTTGCCATAGTGTGTCTTCACTAGTGTGCACTGCGCATCCCATGTGTGTCTATTGTTGTCTTCTTTGTGAGTATTAAGAACAAGTAGAACAATAGTTGGGTAGAAGGACCTGCTTGTCTCTAGAGTGCCGCTGATGATAATTACTGTAGAGAGAGTGTCTCAGAGGACTGCAAACCAGATGCCGACTTGCCTGCCATACTGCCATTCACTGCCATTTACTGCTTTGTTCGAGGGCAGACGTATAACTGATTATTTCCTCTCTCATGACTTGACGATTGCATAGTATTAAGCATGACAAGTAGTGACTGGAACTATTACGGTCACCTTCATTAGTCTGAAATTGATTTTGAATATTCTATTCTTCAAGAGTGACCAAGCATGGATCTTTCTGTACAGTGAAGCTATACTCGGCACAACATATTTGCTATTTGGGAAATTAAGAGTTGCAAAATTGAATGAGTTGTTGTTTATAACTGTTTTGTAACCGTCGCTAGTCCGTGACATGGCATCTTCTGCTTAATGCTTAACTATGTTTTTGGCCCTGTGATATATTTTGGTGAAGACGTTTTCACTTTGTGTTTGGATTTTATTTGTAAGAAGTATTTTTTAAAATCCTATTCTTAGGGACACAATTCTTACTCATAATGAAGAAATTGCAAAATTAACATTGCATCTCTTTGCACACCTCTTTTCAATAGCTATCATAACATCACCTTTAACATAACTTTACTCTTGAAGTAAAATTGGTCAAAAAAAGCAAATTGAGAGCTGCAGCACATGCATAATTATTGACCCTTGCTAAGCATTCACTCATTAATTCCACTGCCACATATATCATACTATGAATAGTATATTATGCATCTTAATGAGTTGTCAGGCTGTTTCTTAATAAGTGGTTTCTCTTCAGCTACCACTTTAATCCTTACTGCTTAGTTTAAGACTTTTTATGTATAGAAACAGGATGTTATCGCCCTTTGGTTGGCCAATTTATAAATAACAGAAATCTACTAAAGAAGGTGTTGGCAGGTAAATCAACAGACCTCCTGTTGTCTTGTCAGTTTTCACCTCTGGAGGGTGTTGAGCAGATGCGATTGCATGCAGGTTGTATTACAGCACTGCCATGGCAGATGTACAGGTGTAGTAATATCAAACCACACTATGTTGTTTTAATTATACATTTCAGCAGTCAAGAATGCTTTTGTGTGTCTTAAAGTCTTAATTTACCAGAGGAGAGCAGTAAACAAGCAAAACATTGTTTTGTAATTAACAACACATGAATAGCTGAGATGCTGGAATCAGTAGAATAAAGAAGATGAAACTCTCACTTTGCGGACTTGGTGTTTCCCTCATGAGTGTGGTTCAAAGGATTGATTAATACAAGTAGACAGTCATCTGTCATCTGTCAGATCATCAGTGGCAGCCAAGTGGAGAGGTCTCATCCTTTGAATCTTTAATGCCAGTCAAGTCACAATATTTGCAACACTTAAAGTTGTCAAAGTTGCACATTTATAACAAGTCACTGGATCACTTGTGTATTAGACTCATTTGCTTTTGATGTCCATCCAGTAACATGATCTGTGCCTTCACGACAGAAGTGAATGTGCTGTTTTGTCAAAAATGTTTCATCATATAGTAAATATTAACACTTAATGATTATTTCAAACAAGCATACTAAAGCAGATTCTGAATTTACTTTATTAATTTGTTTTACAAACGATCATGAAAAAAATGCAATTCTTTGAAATAATTGCAGCCCATGTGAGCTAACACATTGGACAGTGGTTTTGCTGAGAGCATCCCTATAACAATAATTACAGCAAACATAAGTAACAAAATGTGGGCAAATTTATAATTTGTTTATCCTTGACTGCTATTTGTGTCTGTGTTCTTTATTATTTAGTAATGCTAAGCTAGTTTTCGTCTATAGAACTGAATTGTATATCACAGAATGCCTCAGACAGCAAGTCTGATTTTAGTTAGTTAGTTTAGTTTACTTAGTTTTCAAAAACGAGCAGCTGAACTTTTGTTCGGTTCTTGAAAATGTTTTGCCTCTCTTCAGAACTGCAAACGCCATTGGGATGACAAGCAAAACATGTCCAAGAAGTGTCCAGTTGCTTTTGTTTCTATCATCTAAGACTGACATGACCTTGCTGACTGATAACCTTCACAGACATCTGACATTCAAGCATGCATCACTGGTGACTTGTTCCATGCAGGCAGCATAGTATATGGAGGTTGTTATTTGAGTGCCATGTAAGCACCCACCTTTGATACAAATTGTCTCTAGGTCTGGTACATACTAGAAAGTGCCCCCAGGTCTCTTTCCATTCTCTGGAGTTTTGCCCTAGGTAACTGTCAGTGCCTGAAGGGACACCTCCAGCCCCGCTTGACTTCCCCAGTAAGCAGCAGCTGTTATTTTAGGAAGTCTGCTTAACTGTTTTTCCTCATCCCTTTCACTTTTCAACATTTTAGATGAGGAGAGAGGAGTAATTTTAATTGGTTTGAGCTTCCTAGTTAGTAAGTTGGAGATGATGGAAAATCATATCTAGATGATTGTTTCCGCTTTCTTTGCAAGGGTGTGCAATCATTTTTTAGAAAGATGGCTGAGTAGCAAGGGGTTGCTTTCAAGTTACATAACTGTCATCCACCAGACTATTTTTTATACTTTTTATACTTTTGAGACTATGTATTACAGCAATATCCTTCTTTCATCTTAACTGTTGTATTCCAGCCAAACTGATTGGACTTATACTTGCATGCTTGCATTGCGGTGGATCTCCTGTGAGTGAATGTCCCTGCAGTACCAAAACAATTGTCTTTTTGAGAACTGTATTTTCACTTTTAAGATCACAGTAAATTTTCCAGGCAATACTATAAATAATTGTTGGCTAAAATTAGTGATGCCTGAAATAGCAGTGCCAGAGCCTGCAGCCAGCAGGGGGATTTATGCTTCTAATGTTATCTCGTCTCTCTCAGTTTGTCTGAATTTTCAGCCAAAAGTGACGACAGTGTGTCGTCACTTGTAGTTTGTTTTCTCCAACAAAGTTGCTTCTGAGTTGAGCCTGTTTAGGCAAGACGATCATTGTAGATGCCTGACAAAACTGAAGCAAACTTAGATGTTTTATGTGTTAATAAGCTCAGAACTACAGGCCTATAAATGTATTTGTCTTGCCAAAATAAAACCTGATAGATGGATTAGATAATCTTAAACCTAACAGTATAGGAAGTAGATAGGAAGAGGAGACCAAGCAGTTTCCTGACAGAAATCAGATGAATTCTTAAGACAGAGAAAACTTGCTCTGCATTTTGGCTTGTTAAGGCTATTGGATATGTTCCAGCAACAACAGACAGATCAATTTTCTGCAAATCTATTTTGTTCTTTCTCTTGTCAAAATTTTGTTTGAATCTTTTATAGGTTTTTTTTTCTTTTGCTGTAAATCTAGATCCATCCATATCTTCTTGGCCTCCCTTTGAACCCCTCCAGATTCCAGTTTGAGTCCCATCAGCCGCCTGTGTGATAGAAGGCATAGCTCTATATGTGCACATACACTGTAATAAACTGTAATAACTAAAACATATGCAACATAATACCATGCTATACTTGAATATTGCAGGCAAGACTGCAGAGGTGACCTGCTGATGCCCCTCATTACTGTATTCAGTTATGCGAGAGAAGAGGCCAATATGGAGCAACATGTACTGTTCTCCTAGAAAACAACCCATTTTGGCTCTAATGAAGTCTCCTGTCTGACTCTCACGAGAGCTGCAATGGTGAATGCATGCTAATACAGTGCACTGTGGCACAGAGAGGGGTGGGTTTTGGCATGGGTTGTGAACAACTAGTTAAGTGGTTTTGTTCAGTTGAAGCCCATTAGGATAACAGAATTCTGAGGATTTTGAAGGTTGAAATCTTTCATTTAACTTGGCGGGAATTTCAGGGAAATAATAGGAATAATGAATTTTGCTCTGTATAATTAAAAAATCCCAATTAGCAAGTTACAGTTATCATGATGAGGGTTATATTTCTCAAGGTAATGTGCTCATGAACTGCAAAAAGCACTGCTGAAATTTACAGCAATAATAACTCTACAGCACATTGCTCATTGTGTTGTAGAGAATAACTAGAACTATTCCCATGTGAAAATCTTGACACTTGGACTGGAATGTGCGACCAGGCTGCCACAAATTTATAGGGTCAATGTTTGTCATTTACTTAAAACAAGCACTCTTAAAATGACCATGTCTAGGATATTTCCTACCTCTTTCTATATGTGCGCTAGGCTAGGTAGAGAGGCTAGGTAGGCTAGGCTAGATAGACTACAGCAGCGCCATGTGACACTGTGTGGGTATGAAGCTGAGTCAGGCTTAGTCATGGGTTTACAAAGACTTGAATACAATCAAGCCTGAAATCATTCATGCCCCTGGCACATTTTGACATAGTTACTCTTAGCCAATAAGTTTTTTTTTTTTTTTTTAATTTTTAAAATTTTTTTTCTTGATTGGAAATAACAGATTTCATTATCCACCTTATCTCCCAGAAAATATGGTGATGTACAGTTTGGCCTGATGTCATTGAGATTCTTGATGTATCGGTCTCTTTTAATGATGTTTTTTTCCTGTGATTACTTTCCCTTTATTTTTAAGAGTTTTTGTATCGACTTTTGTTTGAATTTAATTTAATGTAATTTCTCATTACACCTACTAGCCTTAAACATATCTGAAAACATGGAATGGGTGTATCAGAAAACATTTACACTATGGCATTGTTTTTAAGATGCTCAGACTCCTGTGTACTGCAGTCAACATTAGCATTCTCCATGCCAATCACTTGCATGATAAATGCATAAAATAAAGTTCAAACTAGGATAGTTTGTTTTTCTACACAATTTGTGTAACCCTGTCTGTAAATTCATTGTTACTGAAGAGTACTTTAATCCTTCCTCTGCTACTGTTGGGTTCCACTGCAGACACTGGACTATCCTGACCTTTTTCCTTTATGATGTAAATGTTGTCTTTTCACTAGGAATAGATTTTACCTGGTCCTCCTCTCTGTATCACATTTTTCACCAGAACATGACCACTCACATGAATTGTAGGGTCATGTATTTTCTGCAGACCAGTTGAAATGGATGAGTGGCTTCAATACTCCTTATGCCTGTCTTTTTAGTTTCCCTTTTTTTTTTAGACAGTCACAAGCATTCATCACAAAGTACTCAATGTGTCTTTCCATTTTAGGCCAATAGAAATAGTCCCTTATGAGCTTTAAGGTTCTCTCTGTGCACAGGTGTCCCATTTCTTTTTGCAGATGATTTAAGATGAGTGGATGGTACACATCTGGGACGACAAGCTGACTTTTGCTTGAGTCCATTGACGCACGGTCCCATCTGCCCTTATCTCTAGCCCATCCCACTCCCTAAACTCCAGGTTTTACACTCCAGCTTTAAACTCCAGCCTCTCATTGTTCCTCATTTCTTGTGCCTGTATTTTTCCTATCACAGGACCTTATTTCTGAGTTGTCCGTAACTTCTTCTCTTGGTAATAGCTGAGCTGTGTTCCTCCCTCCTCTATTCGACTCTTTCATTTCTTCCTAAAGAGCATTAAATGAGATAAAATTACAAGTGGGCTCTGTTCTTTTTGTTGCACTAGAATGCCCTGTTTGATTGTTCTGACTGTATCCTTACAGACTAGTTATGTGCATTAACTTATGTCACTCTTCAAATCAACTGGCATTTTAGACAAACCATCTGCATCTGCATTAGTTAAAATCTGATAATCCTTCCACCCATCTTTGTCCTACAGCATTTAACCTTGCTGTTGTCAAAATGTCAGTGGATTATTGTCTCAATAAACCACAAATGAAGGAGCAAGAAAGCGAGTCTCTGAGGTGCTCACAAATGGCCCACTTTGAGTGTGAGAAACTAGCTTTCCAGAGTGTAGGTGATAAAAGTTTTACAAGGAGTACATTTGAAACAGCGTCCATGTTGGTCAGTGTAAATGAACATTTACTTCTTCTTCGTGGCCAAAAGATCTCTTCCACATTATCAACGGGATTTTGAGTGCTGAACTCAACCTACCTGCGTATTGAGTTCAGCTTGGTGCATGTGCTGTTCAGGCGCCCCAATGCAGCGTTGTTGCGTGGTCTCAAATTTCTGGTTGCACGTCACACGCCCCACGCCACCTCGGCCTGAAGAACCTGGTGGTGTCTATCAGTCAGTGAAACTGGTGTTGATGAGGACAGCTGTCCTTGCGTTCCTTTCTTTGTTTCTGCTTTACTGTCTTGTTGTTTTGCAAAAGATGTTGCAGTGGTTTGGGCCGCTAGCAGTTCATGAGAGGTTTCTGCTATATGTCATGGGCACCTGAATGGAATGGACACAAATATTGCAGATGAAGGTTGTTCTAGCCAGTTATTCGATTGTTACTATGGATGGAAGTTGGTCGAGCAAGTTCCAGTGGACTGTGACCGACTGCTGTTCTTGGGCCCATACTTGGGGTTGTGGGCCCTTAGAATCAAGTTGCAACAGGTCAGGGTAGAGATGAGGGGACAGAATGAGCTCTTTTTCACCAAACCCAGAGAAATTAGTTGTTCAAAATGCAAGGTGCAGAGTGTGTCATTGTTCTTTGTTAATCATTTTGTTGACAGGAGATGGTTTGATAAGTTTTCTATGTTCTAAATGAATGGCCCACTTTGAGTGTGAGAAACTCAAGCTTTCCAGAGTGCAAATGAATTTACTCTCTGAGTGAGAGTTGTAGAGCATGTTGGCATGATGGACTAAGTCTAGTGGTTTTGAATTTTGGAAGGAGTCACTCATTGAATAGTTTCCTCTGGTTGCTGATGATGGTGTACAGAGGATGACTGGTATTGTCCATAATGTCCAGCAGTTTGTCAAGTGTGCCACCATCACCAGAGGGTCCAGTATCGTGCCAACCACAGAGCCAGCCTGCCTGACCAGTTTATCCAGTCTGGAAGTGTCCTTGGACATGCTGCCCCTACCCAACATACCACAGTGTAAAAGAAGACACTGGCAACCACAGACTGTTAAAACATCCATAGCAGCTTGCTGGAGATGTTGAAGGACTGCAGTCTCCTTAGAAAGCACAACTTGCTCTGTCTTCCTATACAGTTGGCTGGTGTGTGTTGTCAAGTCCAGCCTTTTGTCCAGCCACAGCCTGATGTATTTGTAGGAATCCACAACCTCTACTTTAGCTCCCTCTAGCAAGACCAGATGCAGTCTTGGTATGGACCTCGCAAAGTCGATGATCAGCCCTTTCGTCTCGTGTTGGTTTGATGTTGAGGTGTTGAGCTGTAGCTGGTTAGTGTGGCACCATGCAGCAAAGTTTCCCACCAGTCTCCGATATGCCTCCTCATTGTCATTGTCCCTGATGCACCCAGCAGTGGGTGTGTCATCTGCGTACTTCTGTATGTGACACAGCTTGGAGTTGTAACAGAAGTCCTGCTGACCACCATGTCAGATGTGTTTTTTTGTTGTGTAAACTAGACAACTTCAGAGTGGTTCAACAGCCTGAAGTATAAACAAAGTCTTTGTGCCCAATACAATCAAAACCATGTGAGTGGTCTTTGTTCAGGGGGTCCGTCATAGCCATTTGTTTCCACAACTGATGGACCACTTCTGACCAATGTTTTGAAGTATTGCTTGTCGACCTCGAGCTCCACCACTTTTTCAGAAAAGCAGCTGGTCACATAGTCCCTTCAGGTGACCTCTCTTCTGTTCAGAACTCCACTCCTGTTCTTCTCCTCCTCCTGCCCTCCAACAGCCCTGCCCTGGCGCTGGAGTAACCGTATGTAGGATGGGAGAAGCACCCCTAATGACGGGACCGTTGGATGGAGATAAGAGAGGAAGGTTATAGTGGGATTGAGGGGAATAGTTGTAGTGGTTCCACGACCAAGTCTCTGCCAGGTTCATGGCAGCTGCCAGATCCACTGGATGATGGCATTCACTGGGTGGTTGCAGCGAGGACTGGCATCACAATCTAGTCCATGAGCTGCTTCTCCTTGGCAGACTTTCCCATCTACATCCATTCCTCAGCCGCTGAGCAAGTGCTAAGGGATATGTCGGTGGGTCCCAGCCCGATGGACGGGAACTAGTGAACCAGTCGTCCCAAGAACCCCCCCCCCACCTCCTGAGAGGCTACAGCCTACATCTATCATAGATGTAGATGGAGGAGGCAGATGATGAACATAAGTGCCCAGTCTAATAATGCACACACGGTGTATGTGCAAGAACACACATCTACAAAAACATCTTGGTTGTCACAGTGTCTTGTTTATTTCCTGGACTATATCTACGGTCTTTGAAATCTGATTTGCTTGATCAGGTCCTCTTCCTTTGTTGCGACTGAATCCATTTTTCAGTGTTCTTTCCATGGCGTTGACTTTATTCTTGCATATATGCATGTGTTTCCAAATGAATTCATGTTTCTCATGCATATATGTTATTTTCTTGGTTTTTTTCATTCTTTTTCTTTCAACTAGCTTTTTGAAGATTTTTTTTCTTTTTTCTTACCCAAAATATGTTAACAATTCTGTTCTCAGATCCTAGTTTTACCAGAGTAAATCTGAATATTTATATTTTCACTATTTTCATCTTGTGACAATTGGTAGTGTGGCTTTTCTGGTTTTGTCACTATGATGCCAAACTTTTGATCAGTCAGTTTAGAGAACGGTAGATTAAAATCCAAGGTGTGGTCTGCTGCGTGATGCATTTATAATTTTTTTAAGTTGTGTGTCTCTCCCCAAATAAATATATTTGTCCACTGCCAAGCACTAAACCAACCAAGAACAGCTGGTTGCTTCTTTAAAAGACGTGGTTCACGTGGTAGTATCAACTGTGCATATTTAAGCACAGCTTTTGTGGAGGTGCATATGGTTTTGTTGATCTGTTGATGTAGTATTGACAGTGTATTGTTAACAGTATTCCGCTAGAAAACAGTGATGACAGCAAAAGTCCACAACATAGGATATCATCACCCTCTACATTTTAATGTGGACATGTGCTGCTTATGTTAATGCATGTGTATCCATAACAGAATAACAGCTTTAGTCAGTTTAACATCAGTTAGTGGGCAATGATATGCAATGAAATATTGATTTTGTTGCCATGTTACCTTAAGCTTCACTGGGTGAGGAAATGCACATGTTGAAGGATCATTTATAAACTGCACAATCCCTACTTTCCCTCTGTATTAGTGGTCTGTGTGTCCCTAATGACTCCCTGGAGATCCAGTGCTCGCACATGCACAGATGCCAATATGTCGACTCTGTCTCTTTCTCTCTCTCTCCCTCTCTCCTTCCTCATGCACACATGCACACGCACACGCACACGCACACACGCACACACACACACACACACACACACACACACACACACACACACACACACACACACACACACACACACACACACAGACTAACCTACCAGCATTACACATTTGAGCATGCATGTTTGCACTTGCACATGTACACACAAACACCAAAGCATATAGTAGTTTGTGTCTGAGTGGACAGGTTCTTACTCTAACACAGCCTGTGTCTCCTGTTCACATTTAAAAAGCCCATTTCCCTTTAATAGCAACAACAGCTGATGCTGACAGGGATTGTGTCTGCCGATGGGGCAAGTGGTTTCAGACCTGTCCTGCAGCTTAGTCCTGGCTTCCTGTCTCATTACTGGAAAAGTGGAGGTAGAGTTAGTATGAGGGGGAGAAGACAAGGAAGGGCTAAAAGGAGAAAGGAGGTAGAATGTCTGCCTCTCCGAAGTAGCTATTTTGCTGTTGTATAATGTAAAACACTGCAGCAGAGAGTACACAAGCTTGGAGAAATGTTGAGCTGTAGTTGGAAAAAGTGATATCATTAAGTATCACGGTATCCTTGAGATGATCCCTTTTCATAGAAATGCAAAAACAGTGTTTCAACTGAAAGTCACACTTTACCTCACCTGCCTCACCCCTAACAGTGCACCTGGTTAAGTCCCAGGAGATGGCTGAATCTGCAAGAGTACCAGAGCAAGAAGCTGATGCAAGAGAGTGGCGTGGCTGTCCAGCGCTTCTATGTGGCTGACACAGCGTCTGAGGCCCTTGAGGCTGCAAAGAGACTCAGTGAGTTGTGGACACACACACACCCACCCACACACACACACACGTTTTTCTTTTTGTTCTCTTTTGTTTTTTTTTAAAACAGAAAAACAGTCTCGTTTATATTTAATATCCTCTGGCAGAGGAACTACAAGAACTGACTGAATATACTAAGAATTATATTGTGGAAATATTTTATCAGACATCGCTATTCAGAAACTATTGACCTTCAGTGTTGATCTCCTTTCCAACTGGAGTAATTTTAAATGAACCACACAGAACACACTTAATCTTAATCCCAAATTTTCCAGTTTTGCACATAAATTAACAAATTAAAATAAAAAAAAGCATCTTTTTTTAATTGTATACCAGTACTGCTTGGCACTGCTGTCTTATAACATGGTTAATATAACTTTTATTATAATTCAGTAAAAAGTAAAAACTATCAAAATAGCAATACTTTATCACACTTTTTTTCTCTAGAATGCATAAATGCAAAGATGACTGCCTACCATGAAAGATCTCCTGTGAAATAACCTGAAGAGTCAAAACGGGAAAACTTTTATTTAAGGTGTAAGTTTTGACTGGTCTTATGTGAAAGTGTGGCACTGCACCCTAATCATAACATAGCTGGATTGCTTATATGTACTGCCTACCCTGTACATGTAGCACTCTCACCCAAGTAATTTCATCATATGAATTCTGGACCATGTCCACAGGAGGTCCTGACATAGTCTACAGTTGTCCCTGCACACATGTACCACATTTGAGAGGAGTTCTCACTTCCTGAAAATATTCTGTTGGTTTAAGGTGAGGGGCTAATCAGGGTTGAAGTTTTATCAAGTTTAATCATGTCTTCATGTTCTATGCTAATGTGTGGAGGCCTGTACTTTTTCAGCTTAGCGGTTGTGCCTGCTTGGTTTTTCATCATGCACTCATCCGCACTAATCTGTTTCACAACCTTTCATGTTTAGTTTCTCATGTCTTGCATGTGTTTTGTTTTCCTTTTCTTTTAAATTTATTCATTTTTGATTACTGGCTACAATTTGGATTATTACCCCCATACACACACACAGCTATGTAAAGATGTCACTGGAACTCTGATTTTATTCTTGTACCACAAATCTTTGTACATTGTACTCTCATGAACAAAGATGGTTTAACACACATTTGTATGCACCCACACATAGCTCTCTCTTCCATCCCTTACCTTCCCTGCTCTACTTTCTACCCACACACTTAACTGGCCAACACATACAGTGTATATTTCCACCCTCAGCTTTATATTTTATTCAATGTCCTCTCCAGCCGGTTTCTGATAGTGCATCCAGGTTGGTTTTCAGCCAGGAAGGTGCCACTCTTACTGCTGCATTTTGGCTAGATCACGGGGAGTTGTTGCTTTCAGTGACCCTGGTTATGATGCTGACAAAGATGAACTGAATATGAGAAAAAGTATACATATTTTCATGACAGCACCTGTATTGCTGTGTAGGGGGAAAATGGGAAACCGAAAATGCAAATCAAGGAGAAACATTGGTTTATAAAATTCAGCCCAGACCCATTGATTGATTAACAAATAATTTTGAAAAGCATGTTTTTTTTAAATGATTAAAAATTGGATATCATGTGTCGATAATTACTGTATACTGTTTTTGCAAAGTATGGACTGTATTGAAAATGTCCCACTGTCAACTAAAAGGTGCCACTAGGATGGGAAGGAAAAAAAAAAAAAACATTTGTTTTTGAAAAATATAGTTTACAGCATTTCTGTGTTGAACTATGAAAAAAAGAAAAGAATAAAAAAACTGAATGTGCTATGGGAGATGAACTTAATTCCAATGGTGGCTGAAAGTGATTTATCACTGTGGTTTGCCCAGTGCAGTTGAGGCAATTTCACTTGCGAAAGGCCTGCTACTGTTCAGAAATATTTTATTGGTTTATTCAACCAGTATTTCAAGCTGACTAGAAGAGAACTTACATTTTCCTTTGTGCTCCATTGCCTCTCAGATATAGACACAATAAAGAGCTGATAGCCCAGCATCAGTTCTTAATTACCAGCAGTACATTGAATTAACTCAACTTTGACTATGACCACTTACGTCATGGGTGTTTCACCTAAATTGAAAATATGTGCCAAAGCAAATTTTTGCAGCTCTGATAGTAATTTTCAGTTGGCTCAGTAAATCAGCCTTTTGATTCCCAGAGCATACTTCAGAGTTCTTATGATTTCCCTTGGCTTTGGTCAGTGTCCTAGTATGTGTGTGTTGCTCACTCTTTTTGTACCCTGTGACTATTCCTGGCTCTCCATTAAAGCATACAAGCAAGGATTTACTGAAGCTTAATTTCCTTAGCTACACACTGTATCTTTCCATGCGCTTACATGAGGGTGTACGCCTCACTAATGGGCCATGTTAGGTCAAACATGGATGTGATAGAGAATGAGAGAGACAGGGAGATCAGTAACCTCTTTAGTTAAGATCTGTTGGACTGAGACACAGTCAACACAGTCAGACAGTGGAGGTCTGACTCCCAGGGGATGAAGGGGGAGGCAGAGTGTGAAGCCAGCCATGGATGGAGCTCTGTTTCATGTCTTTCCACTGTAGAGGACACAGCGTATGCCTCTCTGTACAGGGGATATTGATAGCTAGCGTATCTGAGCTGACCAAGACTGACTCCAATGGATTTCTGTGTAGTGCTGATATCCTGCTGTGAGTCCTTGGTTCTTTGCATACACAACAGAATGAACCAGTCAAGCATGGATGCACAGACACAGATGAATGACGTGTGGTGTAGCCTTGCTTCATACAAACACACAAACTTTTGCATGCACACATGTGCACACACACACAGACACATGCACACTGGTGTTCTCATGCACTCACTTAACCATGAAGTGGTTGACAGTTCAATTGCACTGATGCTAGAAAGTCCTCTCATTGCTCTCATGTACTGTAGAGTGATCCAGCTCTCCTAAAGTGAGCATGGATTGATTTGTTCCATTACCGCCAAGGACAAATAGCTTAAAATATTTCTCCTTGACTATCAAAATTTAAAATAAACATCCGACATGGCCCACTGATTCCCTTTAGCTTGAATGACAACTCTGGGGAGATTTGGTTTTGTGGCAGATGGGTGACTCATAATCAGCTAATGGCTCAGCTCATGGATAGGGTTTGAATCCTGTTGCTTCATACTGGGCAAGCCATGCAGGGAGCTATCAGAAAGTCCCAGAGTTTTTATAATGTGTTCCCCAGTGGGACATTGAGTAAATGGCACACTAAGTCCTGCTGCCTGTCCGGAACCAGTGACCCATATCCAACAGTTTCATACCCAAGCTTTTATTGTTTGAGTTGTGTAAGTTTCTTTTTTTTTCTCTCTCTCTCTCTCTCCTCTCTTTCCAGAAATATTATTTGCAGCCAGAAATATATTATTGTCCTCCTTGGAAACTGTTGTCACTTCATCTAAAACACATATATACAGACATAAGAGTCTTTTGATAAAAAATATTAATTATATAGTGTAAACAATGTGGTCTTCCCTGCCTTTTTTGTGGATTTGTAACATTACTGCATATTTCTTTATGCATATGCATATTTTACTCTGAAATTAGACATGCAGTTATCCAGCATTTCTGTCTTTTTATAGTGCTAAGACAGTACCCTTTTATGCCATGCTTCTAGACAGTGAATGGGAAATGGACTATTATATGCCTTTTTGGTAGAATCAATTATTGATGTATATAATGTGATGCTACTGTGCCATCCTGCAGAAGTTTCAGTAGCACTTCTACTTCAATGCCTCTCAAAAATGTGACCTGTGAGAGGTCAGAGCAATTGAGCTACATAATTTTGTGGGATCTAATCCAAGTCTTACCTCATGAAAAATATATACAATCAAGTATCTTTTATTAGCACGTTTCACTCGTGCCTCATGAGGCTTATGAAACAATCAAGGACTTGAGGAAGAGAGCACTTAAGTAAGATCAAACCTCTTACTTAAGTGCTGCTTCTACTGTCGTAACCTTCCCACAGTTACGATTGTAGAAGCAGAACCGTTGTCTCTCTCTCTCTCTCTCTCTCTCTCTCTCTCTCACTCACTCACTCACTCACTCACGCACGCACGCACGCACGCACGCACGCACGCACGCACGCACGCACGCACGCACGCACGCACGCACGCACACACACACACACACACACACACAAACGGAAAATAAAAAGTAAAAGTAAGCACATGTTAATACACATTGTCAATTGTTCTCAGTCAATAGACTAATGCTATGTCCCCTGTGGAGCAATAAATGCACATCTCGTGATACAAGAGGGTACTAATGGTTGGGAAATTAAGCAAGAACCTCTTTCTGTAAATCACCTGATAGAGTGTTGTGACTTGTCATTTATTAGTGGGCAAGACATCTAAATAATTAATCTTCCAAAAAGGATATGTGTTTGGAGGACTTTGGTGTATTTAGCAGATCCATTTCTTCTTTGTTTATTTGTATTCAGAACTCTGTGTTGTAGGTAATTGGTGTGTGAATGCACGTGTGTGTGTGCAGCTATTTCTATCTTATAGTTCTGAGATATTATGGCAAGTTCAGTAATGAATATAGATTTGGTCTTTGCCTTCTATGCAAGCATGCCCATGCTACTGCACCCAAATATACACACTCATACACAAATACCTGTGCCTTGCTGCAGCCAAAGAGAATGTGATTATGCAGTCCACTTTGTGTGTCGCCACCCGCTTGACAGATGCATCTGTTGAGCAAATCTTGATGGATTTTCAGTCTGAATTCTAAATCAAAACCACATTTTCCCTCCCCTTCCTTGCTGTGAGAGCCCTTCATGTCTGCCAGGCCTCCTGCCTCACCCAGCAATCATTCATTGACAAAGCTGCGATGGAAGAAAACATTGCTTTGGATTCTTATCTTCACTGCATGTTGAGTCAGTGTGATGAATGGTAGCTACATATACTCGTGAATATGAACACCTCATATCAGATGAGTAAGAATGTGGCGTCCTTTACTGTTTTCATCGGCCTCGGTTTCTGTGACGAGAAATTCCATTTTATGTTTTTGTTTTGTGCGTCTTGTTTCCAGATTAATTGTAAAGTGTTGTTAATTTATCTTATTCCCTGTTAACCTCAATCCCCCTTTACGAGGCTTTTTCACTTTTATGTGCTCAGTACAGTGTCGCTGCAGAGAATGACAGAGGTAGGAAGCATTTTAATTTATTTCACTCAGTTATGAATATTCAATGTAAACAGAGCTGTTTTTATGCACGGCTGTCAAATCTCATGTGTGCTTATTAGAGCGATAGTTAATTTGATATGTTGGCTTACTGAGAAAAAAAATAGCTGCCATGACAGTAATCACTGATAAAGCAGGTGTTTTTGTGTGTATGTTAATGCAGGTGTAAAAAATTTGTTTATGCTTATGCTTTTTGTGGTTTCTGAAGGAGTGGGGAAAAAAAATAGATCTGTAGGATCGACTCCTCCTACAAATGCATCCACATCAGTTTCAGTCTGACTTGCACTGCTGTCTTTACCACCCTTGAAAGCATTTTTAAATGTATTTGACTAAGGTACACATCAAAGCTTCCATTGAAATCATAAACATGTTGTTGGACATGCTATATATATTGAGCTATTTTTTTCAGAAATAGGAGACTTTTTTTTTTGGTTATAGTGAACATCAAGAGCCCTCAAGTCACTCAATGAGGCACACCCTGCGCCTCAGATGATGTGTGAGTAAAACTAGCTCTGGGCCAAAGACACGGTTGTTGTGTATAACTTAAAGTGATTGTTTTCAGTCTGCTCATTTAGTTGTCTACTCACTGTGGCAGCTTAGACCCCCTCTCTGCCTCTGGCCTGTTATCTGCAAATCTCTAAAAAAGAACAGCTCAAAGTGTATTTTGCAAAGTCTGCTCTTTGTCTTTGGGCCATACCTTCGCAATGTATTGAATGAACTGAACTTTGGCTAAATTCCCATGTGGATGATTTATCTGTTATGGTATCATGCACATACGCACTAACTCATGATCATTGTCCTGTTCTTTGATGTCCAATGTAGAAGTTTGAGCTTATAATGTATTGCGATATCATGACATATTTTATTAGAAGGTTACATGATGTCCTCCAGAAAGACTGCATGATGAGCCAAAGTTAAGCTTAATGGCCACTGAATACAAGTCACCAGCAAAACTAAGGTTGGAAAAAATGATTTGATATTCCCTCATGGGTCTGGTGACACTGGTTTCCAATTGTGTAGTCAGGTGAAGAGGAGATTCCCTACTCAGTAGCCTTTGCTGGACCTGACTCCCTAACACAGCAACTGTGTCTCTGCGTCCCTGGAAGCACATGCAATGTACCAGAACCCAGAGCTGAGGGCATTTATGAAGGACCCAGTGAAATGCAAGGTCATACCCGGCAGCAACTTATGCAGCAGCTGTGAGGGTGAATGGGCTGTACCAAGTCATAAAATCCTGATCTGAATCACTATTTCATGTGTACATGTGTAATGTCCAAAGTGTATTTTCCATACACGTGTTGAGGTGTTAGATTCATATTTTTAAAAATGTTCAGTTGTGTGAGTTGGTATGGGTTTTATTAGTGAGAAACAAAAAGCTGTGGTCACATGTGTGGGATATCCTTTTAACACTTCTATCCTCACACTCGGTTTTCCTCCCCATTATTTTTGCGGGTGATACCAACAGTTCCCCTTACTATGGCAAGGTGCAGAGAAGCATTTACAGCACCGATTGCGCCTGGCACTGGTCTATGAGATAATCTAGAGAGTACCATATGCTTTTCCACAAACCCAACACACTGCCTAGCCTGCGCCATCTGTCAGAGCAATGCTCCTGCACACCATGGTTTCTCTGCAAGGCATGCCAGGGACTTCCTTATTCATGTGTGATGTTTGCTTCTCACTCATCTCCTCCCGTGTACTCGCCTCTTCCCCCATCCTGAGTGGCCTTTGTGCCAGTGGTGATTCTGTCCTACGCTGTCTCAGATTTATAAACAAGCGGTGTTAGTGGCATTTGTAATCAGTTCAGGGGTATTAAAAAAATAATAAATAATACAAAATCAAATATACAACGTAGTTTGCGTGTGTGTGTGTGTGTGTGTGTGTGTGTGTGTGTGTGTGTGTGTGTGTGTGTGTGTGTGTGTGTGTGTGTGTGTGTGTGTGTGTGTGTGTGTGTGTGTGTGTGTGTGTGTGTGTGTGTGTGTGTGTGTGTGTGTGTGTGTGTGTGTGTGTTTTAATGCAATCTAACAGGTGTCTTTGATACATAAAATGGTGGGGAAAAAAGATAATACATGATTAGTCATGCTCAACTCTGCTGTTTTTCTAAAGCTGATATAATGTAGGACGCTGCTACATCTTTGATGTAAGATGTGTGTCAGAAAGGACTTGATGAATTAAACTGAGATCTTGAATCCCTGTCACGAGGCCACATTAGCACCACTCAGACTTCAGTTCCTCTTTTGTCTCATTGTGTCCCAACACTTGCTCAGTTATAAAGCTGTTATCTGGATAATACTGGCCCTAAATTACATGTTTCATTAAGGATACTCTGTGCTTCATTGAGCAGTGAATTTGTAAGAAGCAATGCTGTGACTTTTCCCCTGTCTGCTTTCTCTTTGTGCTTTCTCTCCATGAACCCATTTCAGTTTCAATTTTACCTTCCTGGACTTGGATGACAAACTTGTATGAGCCCTAATTCTTTTGTCATCAAATTCTATTACACGTGGTTCTTTGTGTGTTATATCAGCCCTGTCTCACCAGTGACCAATGAAAACATGAGGATACACCTTGTACTTGTTAAATGAGAAAAAGAAAGGAAGTCAACACAGGACTATATGGCTTCTGGACCCATGAGACCTGTTTCCTTTTCAACTAGGGACAGAGAAATATAACTTACTGTCAAACATGGTTAACACATGGAACATAGCCAGACCTCTCTCTCACTGCACTTCCCGTCCCTTCTCATTCACAGTCCCCACTAGAGCCGCCTTGTGCTCTTCAACACTTCAAGCGCCTTTTAAGACCACTTTCATCTTCCCCCTTCAGAAAATGAAGCAGAGCCTCTGGTGAGAAGCGCTGACAGTAGCAGTTAGTGCTTAGAGTTGACTCCACCATGGCCCTTTCACTTTGGTCTTTGTCTGAAGTAGTAAAGGATAACACGGCCCTCTTAGAGCTTTGTGCTTGTGTGTGTGTGTGTGTGTGTGTGTATATATGTGTGCACCAGCTGGAACCTGTGTCATGTCCATTGGTCCACCGGACAGAGGCCACTGAGACAGCTGCTCATCTCTTGAGGGAACTGATTTTCACAATGGCTTCTTGAACTTCAAAGTAATATGAAATCCTCAGTCTTACAGTATATTACACTTGTGCTTTTGCCATCTGCATGCTCCCTCTGAAAGTCAGCCAATTCCATAGGTGAGTTGTAACCGCAATGGTAGCCTGGCTTTAATAGCTACATTGATAAGAAGAAAGAGGGCCTTTTTAATATATCTTTCAAATGAGTGAGCAGGCAACCGGAAACTCAACACTCAAGAGAACGGAGTATAAATTACACAAACAGTCCCAGTAAAGAGTGAATCGCAGTGAATGCAGTCCACCTGGTGATAAATGCAAGGCAAGACGCAGTGATTCTGTTTTTTATGTATGTATTTATTTATTTACTTAATTTTGTAATCATCACATAGTATGATCCGGTTCACACATTACATTTGTATTCATCACGTACGGGAAGGAATCAAATCAATAGCACTGTGAGATAGCCTTTGGTCACTTAATTGTTGATTTTTCCCAGCTTTCCACTGTATCATTATCTGGTCTAGAAGCTGTGTAGTGTCTCTCAGGGGGCACTCTCACATCAGTGCTGTCTGGTCAGACCAGTTTACTTGGATCGTCCATGAAACCTGACTATGGACCTTAGTGCAGTTCATTAAATGTAACAAGCAAATTGACTATGCAGTGAACTGAAGAGCCTTTTGACGTGTTGACAGAGAGCACAGTGTATTTAGGTTATATACATAAGCAAACAAACAAAGACAACAGCCCACATCTGAAGAAGCAGAGTTAAACAAAGAAAAAAATGAAATCATCTTGAAACCCATTCTTAAATTTTGTGTTGGTCCATTGTTTGTTTTTTGTGGTCAACAAGTGGAATGTAGTCGGTGGATTTTTTTTCTTTGGTCCCGGCCAGTTGATGAGCTGGGTTTTCTTTTTCTTTTTTTTTTTTTTTTCTTCCTGATCAGTTCTCCTTTGGGGTGGTACCACCCCGAACAAGTAGCTGTTGTTTTTGTGAGGTTTGTCCAGGTGCTTTGGTCCACTTTCAGAAGTGCAGTGTGAAAGTGAACCGAACCAAAGAGGTTGTGAAATTCTTTTAACAATCCCAATCAGGCCGAGTCCTCTGGCATATCTTTGTGTATAATCAGTGAGTGTCAAGTTTAATTAAGAGAAAATCAACTGATATAAAGATTTCTGCTCTGTGTTTCTACTGCTTATTGAAAAAAAAAATGAAAAGACACTTTTCACTCAAACATGTGCTCAGTGCAATTTACCTGTAATGTCCAAAGTATTGTAAGTAGTAAGGGTGCTTAATACATAGTATCTATTGTTTGGAGAGGAAGAGTGCCACCTTTTTTAGGTCAGAAATATGATTATTTCCTTCCGTTGTGATAATCAAGGAAATGTACCTCTATCTGACTAGAATACTTTGAGCCAGAGTATTTGAAGTATACTCCGAAAAACACTAATTTTCTGACAATAATTTTTGACACAACTTTTATTTCCCCTCTGCTATCATCCTATCTGACCCTTCTTATATCCAGTCTCATATGAGCTTCCTCCAATCTGTTGACTTGCTTTAAGTCTCCCTTCAGTGCTTTGGCACCATCTTGTACATATCAAATGTCCATTTCTCTGTTCTTGTGGGTGGTTCTTGACACTGCTCAATTTATACACCACCTTCCTACAGAATAAGTGTTGCCCTACAGCAGTATTTCTGTGCCTTTGACACTTTGATCACATTGTAAAGGAAATAAGCATGAGCAGGGACTTACCCTCAGTGTGCTTCAGGTATCTTTGCCCTGCCACCCCCTCGCCTTTCCTTGGCTCCTGCTGATGGACGGAGTTGTTCTTGTCCCTTCAGAGGGCTGACCTGTCACACTGGAAGACAGATGCTTGTAAGCAGTTTTGCAGTTTCCCTATCTCCACTGCCTGAAAAGATAACACACAAACAGATACACACACGCAAAATGAAGAAAGAAGATGGGGAGCAGTGTGATTCAACCTGGAGGTTATTAATGTGGTCAAGGCAGTCCACTGACATGATGCAATGGCTTCAATCATAGATGCCTCTCATGCTGTGCTGTAACTGTACACATTTAAATGCCACCACAGTTCCAAAACTAAATAAATAAATAAACAAACAAACAAACTTTATAACAATGTAAACACAAGCTTGTTATTTTCAACCTGACTAGAAACCTGGAAACCTGTCTGTGTTTTTACAGCCTAGAAAATATCTTCTAATTTAGAATTTGATATCGGTAGCACAAGTTGGAGTGGGAACATTGTAGAAAGCACAGAATAATCCACAGATTAACTGGTTCATGTGAAATTATCTTTATTTAAAGTATGCCACAGTTTCACATATTAATAAATAGGACCAAATATAAGACCAAATATAAATAAATATAATAAAGGAATAAATGAATATTGAGAGGTTCAGGATGGTCAGATATATATGGACTGCATTGTGCTGTGTGGGCTCAGAAACAATGTTTATCTAAATCGCAAAATCACTTTTCAGGCAATCTAATTCTATTTCCCTCATTTCATACATGGTATGAATTTTCTAGTCTACTCTTTTAACATTTTGCACACAATCTTAAAAGGTTATGCTTATGGTTATGTTGTGTTATGTTTTATGTCTGTTTAGATGACCTGGAGATTCTCATTTCTGGACCATTTTAAAAGAAGAAAGGGGATAGTAAAGGGTTAAAATGCATTCAAGAATTTTGGAATTATGGTTGTGCAAATTAATTTTCTGTGCTGTAGCAGATAGATGATGGACAGAGCTTGGGCAAACAAAGAAAAATTACACTGACTCCTTCAAGGACCTGTTGTCATCACATACATTAGCTGGCTTGTAGGTTTCTCGTTTGGTAAGAAAAAGCCATGCATCTGAAATTGTCTTAACGGCTGTAAATAGGCTTTACAGGGCAAAGCGGCCTGTCTCTCAAAGAGCTGATTTCCGTAAGCAGCTTACTGTTTCCACCTCCTCATTACGCGCCCTAACCTATTCATGTTGTGGGTGAGACATGGAATTATTTCTCTCACATTGCCTCTATCGTATTAGGATGATACTAATGTGCCAGCAGAAGTGAACATGTTGCCTAATATCTGTTGTCAGTGTACTTTGCATAAATGCAGGCTACTGGGGTGTGTTGATATTAGTAGGAGTTAAGTCAGAAATTGGGATTGTTATTGTGGTGTAAAATGTACAAACATTGTGCTTTTCAGAGGGATGCATTAGGCACACATCATTACTCATATAGTGGAGATGCCATAGAAGTAACCCTCTTGTCTACCACTACATCTGCAACAGCAGCTGTTGGGTACGTTTACAACAGTTGCTTGCTAGTCTGCTTTTGTTTATGCTGAATTGAAGTTAAAAAAAAGTGAAATCCATAATGAGAAGTGAACATGTGTTTGCTCTGTCTGGAATTCTATTTTTTCACAACAATTCAAAGATGCATTTGTCTATTTAACTGTTTCATTGTGTGTCTTAATACCAGCAAACATCTTTTCAGAGGGCTGTTCGCAAACAAATGATTCCTCTACAGATATATACATCGATACAGACATTTTCCACAACACCATTATCTTGACCGTCACCCTTCCTCTTGTGTGGCAGTGAGAAACTGTCAGCCATGGGTTTGAACTGAACCTCTCTGTCACAGCGAGCAGACCAGGGCCATCTCTGGTTGTCATTAGAAGTGCCATGTATGTCTGAAAGTCAGGTGGACTTGTCCTCTAATGAGGACTCAACCATCATGTGAGTTCTGACAGGAGGAGGTGCCCCTCTCAGTCTAGGACACTGGTATTCTTTACTGAGCAGCGCTGACATGGTGTCATTAGAGGCAAAGATGGGAGCCAGGGATGCTGGGCTTATGCATCCAAGACACTGAGAACATATTGAAATATTTTGTTGTGTAATTGTTATATTAGCATGTGACTTTTGTGTCTAAATCTCTCCTTTTTCCTCGTTATACAAGTCCCAGCCTTTCGTCTCACAGACATGCCAGCAGCAAGAGTTGCTGCCGGCTTCTGACTTTTTGAACTCTTTTTATTTTCATAACTCAACTCTTGTTTAACCTGCCATTACTGAAAAATGGACAAATTTTTTCTGTCTGAACTTTTTGCAGTCAGGCAACAGCTTGAAATACTGAAAGTTTCCAGAAAGCTGAGCTTATTCAAAACAATACCTGTTACTGCTTTTACAGTTTCTTACTAAGGTGGTAACAACAATCATTGCATTAATTAGTTTCAATTAACAGTAGAAAACAACAGTGTTGACTGGTTCTATCAGTACCAAAATGTACTCAAAGCAGTCACAATGCATAGATTTTGTCTACATTGTTTTTTTTCTTTTTCTTTTGCTAGTTATTATTTGCAAAAGTAGGTTTTTTGTAGGTTTTTTTTCTTGCATGTTTTTCTTTTAGCAATGAATACAAAGTCATATTTTTGGCAGCCGCATAATGAAGTTGAGTAACTGCTTGGTAACATAACTGACTCTTATTCTGATTCTGAAAGAAATGTATTGGAAAACCTTTTGCACTCAACAACTAAGTATTGACCTCATCTGAACTTTTATGCTCATGCAAGGAACCACAGTATGCACTTTTTCAGCTTTCTGCTTATGCAGTTAGTAAAGTTTATCAGATGGGTGACATCCTTGACATCATGCATCACCATCAGTGCTTTTTCCTGTAGTAGGCTAAAAGTTCACTGTTCCCAGTGAACATTTAGTCGTCAATGTGACTCAGAAATGAACCCTGTGGCAGAGTGAATCAAAAGCTAGAGCTGTTCCAATGACTTTCTATTGCTATCAATATGCAGTTGTAGGTTATTTTAAGGCACATCTGTCTCAAGAAGTAGCAAATGGAAGCTCACATTATTTCTCTTTCACATTCCAGTCCCAGCCATTTGTGTGTGGCATTTGCATATTCCTTCTTGTGCATGTTGGTACCTCTAGTCCCAAAAATGTGCACTGAAATTGATTGGGGCCTCTTAATTTGTGTGTGCATGTGCGTGTGTGCGCGTGTGTGTGTGTGCGTGCGTGCGTGCGTGTGTGTGTGTGTGTGAGAGAGAGCAGGCATGACCTGTGATGGTTAAAAGACCTATCCAGAGTACATTCACTGTTCAGAACCCTATGTGAGCAGGAGAAGGGCTCAACCAGATCCCTGGCAGACAGGAGTAGGTACAAAGTTGGTACAAACACTGACATCTATTTGTTTGGTCGCAGTTAACACTCTTGCTGCACAAACAGAAGATGTTTTATTACTAAAGAATCACAGGTTTTTTAGGGTCGTGCGTCCTACACCAGACACACACACACACACACACACACACACACACACACACACACACACACACACACACACACACACACACACACACATGTCTTTTCCCACTGGTGTTAATGGCATTTATCTGTTGTCAGGCTCGGGCTCTCTGTGGTTTTAGCATGAAGTCGTGTGTGTTTGTTTTGTCTTCTCTCCCAAGAGCTTGATTAGTCTTCTCCATTTAGCCGCCACATTACTTTCATTACTGCACACATGCACACTAGGGAAAGCCATCCTGATCTTTTTCTCTCTCCATGCAGATGGTAGCCACATCTTACTCTCTCTGGATTGGCACACTGCCTACATCTGTCCCTTACCAGCCAGAATCCCCCTCATGGCACAGCCTCGAAGGCTTAATTAAATATCAGACCAAAGCTAACACTGCTGCTGCCCACTCATGGTCTACATGGAAACGGAGCAGCGGGGAGAGGAGAATACTCCTTTGAAAAGTGCACAAAACGAAAGGGGATGATTGTAGAAGTAACATCCCCTTTGCCAGCTGCTGTCACTGGCAAGCAGACTGGGAGTTGATTTGCACTCATTACTGGGAAATGAGTAAGGCCTGAGGAAGATGACCACATTACTCCGATCGTATGTGATGTGATTGGAGATGTTGTGCGATGTTAATCTCCTCCCCCATATCCCCAAGATATAGAAAATAAATGGAGATGAAAATCTCTCTCTGCATCTTCACAGTGGGCCGTGCATGATACAAATGGAAACGGAGAACTGATTATGCAACTCTGGGCTCCCTCCCCCTCAAGAAAAGGGTTTTCAATCAACCCAACAACCAAACCACTTTCTGCAGAGGGCATGCGAGTTATTGTGGCGGCAACAAGTTAAGAAATGATTTGTTATCTGTCTAATGCTTAGAGACCCTGCATACTCACATTAATAAAAACATAGATTCAAGGAAGCATCTCGGACAGAACGTACAATATAGTATGATCTGATGCAGCGTGGGTTGACCGTCCTGACCATAACCCCTTCCATTCAGTTTACTGATGTGATATGTAATGTATTCACTGTATGAACCTATGGAGGTTTTGTCTCCAGCATTGTTTGCGGGTGATGTCATATTAACTACAGACATATGCCCTTCTATCTGCTTGTTCATTGTAGTGTGTGCAAATTTCTCTAATTTCTACATGCTACTACGCCTTTTCTGCCCACCATACTCTGCTCCGCTCTCATTAGGGGCCACCTTTGACTTGGTGTTGGAGGCCATCTCATGTCTGTCATACATCCTAGATAATGACTGCCCTGCTCTTTACCATGCACCCTGTTCACTGTGATCTTTGAGGACATCATTATCCTCATCATGTTTCCACGGAGAGTAAAGTGTTTCAATGTTAAGAGATTTTGCTATCATTCCATGTTCTTGAGAACATTATTCTTACTTCGCACACAGTTGGTGAGATGCTGTGTGTATACACCTGGTCAATGTGTATCTCACTCTCTTTCTCGTTTTTATAAAATTTCCATGTGATATCAGCGCACTGCTCTGTCCGTGCCTGTCCATAATTGCTGATATTGCTACAGTATCTTGTTGTGTGCAGCATAATAAGCAGGTTTGCTATCAATTACCAGTGCAGCAGGAAAGAACACCTGGGCCGTTCTCACCCAATTACCTTCTCTGGCCATTACATGCCATTTAATATATTTAATATATCTTCTTTTTAAAACCATAGCTTACTTTCTTTTTTTTCTTTTTTTTTAAGGTATTCATCAGTGTGTCAATGCACTCCATTTTCACAACTCAAACAATGCAATCTCCCTATTGGGTTACGTCTTTTGTTCTTCCGCTTGTTTCTTTTTTTTCTGCTTTAAAGCAAAAGCCATTTCCTCTGTGCTGTCCCTCTCCACTGCACATGCCTGCAGGACACACTATTTCATCTTGCTTTGAACTCTTTTAAATTTTGTGCAGTAGCAGTTTTTTATTAACATATTTATTCATTTATGACTCCTCTCAAAGCCCTTTGCATATGAGCACACCTTTATTTTCTCATTTTTATTCTCTTTCTCTTTCCCTCTCATCCCCCCTCTCTCCCTGGTTAGCTCTCAACTCTGTAGAGAATGAGCCTCACTAATGTTGTGCTGGTTTAATCCCTGCCACCCTGTACAGGGTTATTTTCCCCAGGTTTTTTTTTTTTTCTGTTTTACAGCAGTGAGTGGAGACACAGTTTTTAGGCTCTTTTGGCTCACCAGCACCTGTCTGGCTTTTCTCCACCCTGCGTGGGATTGTTTTGTCAAGGGAGGGGCTTGTCTCCAGCCCTCAAGGTCAAGGTGTCTTTCTACCCGTCAAACAGAGGCTCTTCCCCTTCTCTCCCTACCACCCACCTCCTAGCCTGATGGCAGCCACCTCTCAATGTCTGAACTCTCCCACCTAGATAATAATAACCCTAGACACAGACCATCTTTGTTGTGCTGTAGCTATGCTCAAACAGAATGGAACACAGTTCAGAGTAAAATATCTCAAAATATATCAAGTGTGAGAAGACTTGAATATGTCATGTGTTTTTGAGATGTGACTCATGCTGTTGTTGCCATTAGCTAACCTTTATTGTTCTTACTTCCTGAATGTATCCTGGTGTTCCTCAACCTGAAGACCATCACGGTCAAAACAATCCAAAATGACTGCAACAACTGGTGTGGCAGTGTACTCAAAAAATCTGCAGCTCTTCAGGGAAAAGTAAAGAAGCTTGGAGTCTGACTCATAAGCAAGGACTCTGGCATGTTGTAGCCATATGAGCTGAACACCTTCTTTGCACACTTCTTTGAGTTATTAACCCAACACTGCATTCCCAATCACTGATAGGGTGCTTAGCAGAGTGAGCCCCGAGCTGGAACCAACACTCTTTTTGGGAAAGTACCCAAGGCCAATGCTGACACAGTCCTCTCACTGACACAGGGCACCATCCCAGTCTGTCTGATGTCTTCCTCCATCATCCCTGTAGCAAAAATATTGGCCACATACAGCTTTAACAAATACCGTCCAGTTGTACTCACAATGCTTCCCTCCCTCCCTCCTTTAACCCTCACCAGTTTGCTTACGGAGCAAACAGATCAATCATATGATGCCATAGTGGTCACCCTTCACACTGCACTGATCCACCTGGAGCACTAGGAGAGCTACATTAGGTTCCTCTTCAGTGACTACAGTTCAGACTTTAATACCATATTCCCTGACATCTTGGTCAGCAAACTGTTTGATGTGGGACTTTCCCCATTCATCCGCTCCTGGATGAGCGACTTTATTTCAAACCAAACCCAAGCAGCCGATGACCCCCTACATTAAGAGTGAGGTTTTTTTTGTGCATTTTGTTTTAATTGTTTTGGTTGTTTTTTTTGTGCATATTTGTACACCATGTCATGTGTGCTTTTGATTGTCTTTGTGTCTTAAACACAACAGTCATTCTGCTTAAATGTTGTTTTTCATATAAATACTGTAATTGTTTTGAATGATTTTCAGACATTTTATTATATTTTATTTTGAATAGATGGTTATTGTGGGCTGAAGGCTAAATGGATACCTGCGGGGCCTCCTCCTGATGTATGGCCTCTTGCAAGGTGGCAGTGACAGCAAAGGGGAGACAGCGTGGTTATATAATTGGGTCAAGGTTGTGTAAAATTTTCCGACAGATGTGCAGTTGCCATTTTCGCTTTTAACACAACTATTTTGCTCTGATGCCTAAACTCACTATTGAGCACAAATCTGCAACAGATGGATTATCCAACCTGTTGATTAGTATGAACATGTGTTTACATTAGTCTTCAAAGCAGTAGGTCAGGCCAACTGACTGCAGTTACAATGGTTCAGAAAAATGTTTACAGCTTCCTCAATAGATTACCATGTCGATGTTAGACGTTTCTGATGCCCACCTGATGTATCCTTTGGATTTTTGATATTTCCCTCCCTACTTCTCAAGAGTTTATAAACAGGTAAAGTTGATGAGAATCTCGCATATCTAAAGAAATGTCTTTTTGGTTTATTGGTTTATTTTCACATTAATTAAACAAAGCAAAACAAAAAACATGGTTATGTCTGTAATATAAATTAAATAGCAATGCTGAAGTTATGCATTTGCATTTCTGTCGCATATCACACACACCTCTCTCTTACCCTCGCACCCCTCATGCTTAAGTTAGAATGACAGACTCATGGCAACATCCAGGGTGCTCAGCCTATATTTAAAAGGCCTGTTTACTCATTTACTGCCCTTTCTCAACTTCTGTTCTTCTCTCAGTCCATCTCTCTTTGTCTTTCAGATGCCAAGGAAATTGTGCTGAAAGCTCAGATTCTGGCCGGTGGCAGAGGCAAGGGTGTGTTTGACAGTGGCCTGAAAGGTGGAGTGCACTTAACTAAGGAGTAAGTATGCCCCTATGTGCATTTTACACTGTGTGTTACTTTAGGAGCTGGATTCATATTGTTTCTCCCCTGACACCAGCTTTTAGAGGGAGGCTCCAAGAATTCTCTGAAGACGGCCCCTTGGCACAGGAGCACAGTCAGGATTACTTGAGCTCAAATAAATAGTTTATCTTTTCTTTCAGTATCTTTTTTTTTCTTTTTTGAACAGCTCCAATTTAATGTTTATAAAATGTTTTAGAGGTCAACCTCAATAGTCAATACTAATTGAGTTTTTGGGTTTCTGTTGTTGCTGAGTTTTATTTTTTGTTCTAGGATTACAAAGAGTGATGTGACTGTTTTTCCAATGAAGCTGAAGTCATTTTTGAAAACTCTTAAGTAACAACTTTAGGAGCTTAGATACTGCACTGTCCACATACTAAAACAGTGTTATTTATTTATTTTTAGTGAAGGTAGCTTCCACTTTCTGCCTCCTTAAAGGCAAAGAGGTGATTTATGACAATTGTTCCAGACATGTATCATCGTCACCCTACTTCAGGGTTCAGAATGGCCGGAAAGTTTTTCAAAGTGAGATATGCTGAAGTTCATTGTCCCCAGACAGTGACACAAGCGCACAGTTCACTTTGCTCTCATCTATCAAAGGATGAGTACAACCCCTGGTTTCATTTTTATTCACTTACAAAACCAGAGCAGGCTTACAGAAGCAGCCCTAGCATGCGTCCTGTTTTTAAACAGAGAAGATTAGTGGAGGTTCATTCATAGTGATGTGTGGATGTACTGAAGTGTCTGCAAAAGCTGTATTTTGTCAGAATAGTTTACTTCAAAGCCCAGAGAGTGTGTAGGCATAGATCAAGTCAACTGAGCAATGAAGTGAGACATACGCATTTCACTCAGCTCAACTCATGTTTTCACCTTTTAGTTTTGTCTCTCGTTGTTTCTTTGTTTTCTGACTGTTGTCTAACAACAGTCAAACGAACTGTTTGACCGGGTATTTTGTGTCTGACAGTCCTGCTGTGGTTGGTGAACTGGCCAATAAGATGCTGGGCTTCAACCTGACCACCAAACAGACACCGAAAGACGGAGTAAAAGTGAAAACGGTGAGTCGCTGTGTAGATTTAATGAATAAAAAGATACTCCTAGTCTCTTTTTTTTTTCTTTTTTCTGACCTCATTTCAAGGCATTTTGAGTCCAGTAATGCAGTTCTGTAAAATTAATGACTGTGAAGGCAGTCTGGCTCGATGCGTTTTGTTTTTTTCACTAGGTTTAAACAGTAGCTGTCCACTGTTGTTTACTGCAAGTTTGCACTGGCTGGTTGCATAAATTGAACCGGGCCCACTGTGAATTTAAAGTGTTTGGTAAACAACTGTTTCTATGTGCTGCTAACAAGCAGGAATATCATTTTCTCCATTCGCATGCTGCATGCAGTACCTCCTCAAAACAGACATTTCCAGGTGATGAAGCCTTGATTTGTGTGTTGGTCCAGCTCACTTTCCCTGACAATCCCCGTCTCTGTTTGTGCCTACAAACCCCTGTTTCTCTCAGCTTGTCCCCGCTCATAGCCATAAGGCAAAGTTTTTGTAGTTGGGCTCAAACAAACAAGTGTAGTTTTCTTAAAAAAACAAAAAAAATAAAAAATAAAAATTAATCTGAGACTAAATAAAGGACAAATGCACCACCGATTGAACCAAGTATAGTTTGAATCAGCTGGGAGTTGGGAGAGATGTGACCTCCAACTGGCTGTCTAATTGGCCACTGAGAAAAGCCCAGAAAGATCCAGCACGGTGAGAGCGCTGTCACGACCTGGTCTGTCAGATGACAGGCAGACCTTGGCTGTCAACCTGCCAATAGGCCTGCATCAACCCTCTTCTGATTCTGCACGGCAGCGCTGAGAAAGAGCACAGGAAAGAGGGAGCAGCTTTCAGCATCTACATGGATTTGCTGTCATGACACTGATAGAGGAATGAAGAGCAAAGATTAGGGAGGGTGAGGCAGGAGGTGTAAAAGATGGTTGTGGGAGAGAACTGTGAGAGACAAAAAAAAAAACAGGGGCTTGAGTGAGAACGGAGGGAACAAGACAGCGGGAATAGAATGTTTAGTTTGAGTCAAGATTCAGGCTACAAGTCAAACAACAGGGAACTTAAGAGAATGGTTGAATGACTGGAGAAGACAACATTTGCACAGGGAGATAGGAGCGCTGTCTGCTCACACGGAGGGAATAGAAGGCTATCCATCCTCATTCGCCGGGCGATAGGCTGGATGCAGAACATAACGTCTGTGCATGTTCAAACAAACACCCCATCCAGAAACCCTGCAGCCCATTAACCACCACACAACTGATAGTTTCCTGTCAGGGCTGCTTTCTCCCTCCCTCTATTCCAAATGAGCCTCTCGCCTGCTTCCTCCTCTGCTTATCTGTCAGACTATAAACATTACACTCCTCTCTATTTGCCTCCCTTTCTCTCATTGACAGCATAGAAGATTTCTCTAAGCTATGCTTCATAGATTCTGCCAATCTGTTGAACCTGCTTATTTGCCTGTGTAATTGTGTTCAATCTTGTATTGACTTTTGGGGACCTTTTCAAAGATGCACTGTAATGTAAAAAAAATGTGTGTGTAAAAGTTGTGAAGGATAAGGCTAGAAAAGTCAAATCAATGTATTATGTTTAATTTTTTTTTTTTTGACAATGCTCTATAGTAGGACTCCACCTTTGCATGATCTTGCATGCGGTATTGTAGCTGTCCTCTTCTTATACTGCAACAAATCCAGGTAATGGTCGCTGAAGCTCTGGATATCAGCAGAGAGACCTACTTTGCTATCCTGATGGACCGCTCTTGCAACGGTCCCGTCATGGTGGGAAGCCCCCAGGGAGGCATGGATATTGAAGAGGTGGCAGCCAGCAGCCCAGAACTCATCTTTAAGGTACATCATGTCAGGCTTATCTTCCTCTAAAATAACAACATTTAAGTAGACACATCTTTGTTCACATACTCTATTATTGACAAAATGTATTTGGTATGTGGTTAGGCTGGCACCAGATTGTAGAGCTATGTCCAGTGGGTCTTGGAGATGGGAGCTATGTCTATATTTTCTACTAATTCAATTAAATTGTATGTCCTGTCTACACAGGCACCAAACTAGCTGAACACATACAGCAATCCGCTGTAGTTTAATAATTGTTATTAATTATGTAGATCACTGCTTTGAAACAGGTCCTTGCCATTAACAGATGTACAATTTTTTTAGACCTTGCCTGCACTTTATGAGGTGCAGGAACAAATTAGAAAAAAATAGATCCTGCTGAAATGCATGTCATTCTGTGTGCAGGATATAAGACCCAATTGCAAATGATCAAGGCATGGCTATAACAACAGTGCAAATGATTGAGGAAGAGAGAGTAAAAGCTTTAGCTAGTTTATAGTCACACAGCAAAGGTTAAAACAAGGAACAAGTTTCAATTTAGACAAGTAAATCCAAAAGAACCACACATAGACCCAACATCCAGTAAACATGTAGGTCAGGAGCACAGACCAGGAAGATTGAAAAATAAATAGATAGATAGATAGATAGATAGATAGATAGATAGATAGATAGATAGATAGATAGATAGATAGATAGATAGATAGATAGATAGATAGATAGATAGATAGATAGATAGATAGATAGATAGATAGATAGATAAAGAAGTGTTTGGAGTATTGGTCCCCAGTCTGATTCAGTCTCTTTTCTCTATTATGTACATGAAAAAAGTGAATGCAACAGGTGGAATTGCGATACTCCTTTGTAAATCTGTTGTGATATCAGGAGTGATATCAGGTATACAGATCTCTGATGCTGTATGTAAACAGGACAAGGTAATGAAAATAAATAAAAATTTAACATAAAAAGGGCCAATAAAAAAGGCAAGGGCAGGATGTGACACATTCATTATCTTCACTGAAGATTCCAGATTGTAAATTTAATACACAGCTGTGTATTAAACAACCACATCTCTTAAAAAGTCACACTGCTCTATATATACAATAGAGCAGTGTGACTTTTACCGATCTCATTAAAATCTATATGGTCCTGACCTAGTTTATACATTCAGTCATGTGTTCAAATTGCCAACGACAAGTAGTAGTTTTATTCTTCATTTTCTTCTCAAGTTTGTACCTTGACATCTATCCTCCATTTTTATACTTTTTGAAAAAAGTTTTCACAGCTTCGGTCTGTTAGAAAGTCAAAGTTGCATGTGATACCGATTCCTTGGTTTCAGTTCTGATTCTCCCATTTCTCCAGCTCGCCGCTACTTTGATATAATGTCTGGAGCTAATATGGACATCCTCTTTGTGTCAAATTAGTCCAGTCCAGTGTTTGAGCCTTTTGTTCATTCTCCTTTTTTTCTCCCTCTTTTTTCCCACTTTCACTGCAATGCTTCTAGGAAGTTATAGATATATTTGATGGTGTGCGCGACGACCAGGCACTTCGCATGGCAGCTAATTTGGGTTTCAAAGGACCTCTGCAGAGACAGGTAAAGGACGGACTGAGAGCTTTTAAGTCACAATGCAAAGAAGGGGCACAAAGATCCATGATGTACACTTGCACACGCATACAGAGACAGATATAGCTACACTCACTTACAAACAGACCAAACTTTAGCTATTATTAGCTTTGCAGAGGCAAGTTGTGAAGTGTCAACACACCGACTTTCTTGCCAGGTGGTCTTTTGTCATTTCTGGCAGTGGTGTTTTGTGCCAGCATGAGGGGAGGTGACATTACTAATGGTACCCTTACTTGATAGAGCATTCTGTACAGTGTGCTGGTGACTGAATTGTCTGTATTGGCAACCTATGATTTTGCAAACATTGAGACATTGTTTTTACTTGTCACATCAAGTTTTACAAATCTAGTTCAGGCAGCATGAGCTGTTTAAATGAGGACCGAACGACAGTCAGACTGCATGACTGTGTTTTGCTATTATTATTTTTCCACTCCTGTGCTTTACAATACGCGACAGTTCTTAAAAAGTAATATATCTATCTATATATTTATATATATATATATATATATATATATATGTATACACACACACACACACACACACACACACGCATACATGCATGTACAGTGGACATACATGTACATACATCACAAACAATTCGTATTCATACATCTTGTTACAGGAAAAATTCGGAATCCGAATTGGGCTTCGCAGAAATTTTAGTCCCCTTTAAAATATTCAAAATATGAAAACGAAATCAAAAGTGCCGCCCGACAGCGGTCCTCCTGGTTCTTTTTACACTTATAAACAGTTGTGTATTTTATTATTATATTATATATTATATTAAAACAGCTGTATACTTACGCTTTATACGATTTTCAAGATGTGAAAATCCCTGCAGAACAAATTAATTTGTCTATTAATTAATTATTAATCTAATCTATTAATTTATCTATCATATATATATTTATATATGCACACACACACACATGCATACATGCTAATCCCAACACAAATTCTGACCCTGTGAGTTGCATTCCTGCAGTGTTCTGCAAATGTAAAATACTTGAATATTGAAATAAGTATCATAGTGTGAAGCTTTCTACATTATTTTCATTGACATGTCTTGCAATACTTGGGCTTATAAATACCGTGGGGTTGTTATTAAAATATCAAAATATCATGAAATTTTGAGGTCGTTCTGCCCTCACTCAAAGTCTATAGAGTTTTTAGCTATAACCTGAACACACACACACACACACACACACACATACACATATATATATAGAGAGAGAATGTGAACCTGTTTTTGAGAAGCCAGAAAAGTCAGACATGTCAGAGTTTAGATTGTATCTCATTCAATCCCCGTTGATTTTGAACAGAAAAAGTGATTTGTTAAGTGTCTGCATTGTCAGTCTCAATTGTCACTCCAGTGACTCAGCTGTCAGTTTAATTCAGAGATAATTGCAGATCATGTGGAATACCCTTGATGTCTTCACTGAGGTACCTGTGTGTGAAACAAAAATGTATGAGGTTTGTGGACTGTCTGGAGCTGCATATCATTGATCAGTCTTGTAAAGTTATACTAAGCTTATTTGCATTACTTAAGAACAGATTCAGCAATAAACACAACAATTGGGATCACTTTATAGCAAGAACTTTGGCAATAAATTAAATACTGTGGCATTTTGCATTCATATTCTGTCTATACACTGTTAGTCAATGTTACACAATGTTAGTCATGCTGAACTAAAGTTCTTCTGAATTGTTCTTATGATGTTATGTTTGAATGTAACTACATTAGATCAAAGTCTGTCAGTATGTGCTATAATTTAACTGGCAGCTATCACACCTATATGGAAAAAAAAAAGAAGCAAAAAACACGTTTTCCCTCCAGCATCCTGACATACACATTCATGCAAAGCAAAGTCAGACAGCATGATGTTGAAGGTGATTTGCTGTCTTTTATGGAGCCTGTGTGGGAGGCTATGTGGCCTTGGTGGGGCCGGCTGCTCAGAGCCGAACCATCAGGTAATTATTGTCCTCTGTGGACCTCGCAGGCAGCAGATCAGATTAAGAGGCTCTATGATCTGTTCCTGAAAGTCGACGCCACTCAAGTCGAAGTCAATCCTCTCGGAGAGACTCCCGAAGGACAAGGTACCTTGTATCATAGAAAATATTTCTGTGTGTGTTAGTGTGTGTGTGTGCATGTGTGCATGAGTGCGCGCGCATCAGAGGTGTGTGTGTTTGAGAGAGACTTCATTTGACTTCTTTAACCCTGCGTTTGAGTTATGTTTTGCTCTGTGTGTCTGCATGTTTGTTTACACCTGTCTCTCTTGCCATCCATTAACTTTTTTCAAAATCATGTGAAACATCTGCAGTATTTCATCACTTTGATATGAAACCTTCTGTATGTTTGCGTTAACAGACAACACCCCCTTTACCAGTGACAGTGAGAAACAGACACATTATCTCCTTTTCTCTGAACACATTTAAGAATGGAAAATGTACTTGCAAAATATAAACTTCTGTTCTCATTTTATGCTCATTAGCTAGGTGATATGATCTTAGATAAGCTAACTTATTGTTGGAAAAATAGCTTGGTGACTTGGTGATAGATACAGTTTGCATAATTCTCAAGAACTTCAATATGACAGTGAAGGAGCTGCACCCCCCGAAAAAAAGACTTATAGTTCTGTTAGATTTAATGTGTTCAAATAGAATATAAATGGATAGGTTAGAGAATCATCTTCATTTCTCAGTCTCAACAGTAGTGTGGCCTAGCCTATTTCATGCTCAGTCTGTCGAAATAAACTTAAAGTCATTTAAATTCAGGATGAAACTGTTGTGCAGTTGAGCAATAAATAATGTCTCTATTGTCAGTCAGCGCTTAGTGTTTCAAATAAAACTGTCACGGTGAGACTAAAATCTTAATTCAGGCCTTTAGCTCATCATTATGCTGTAAAGTGGTTGTAAAATAGTACTCCTAATTTCTGTTTTTTTTCAGTAGCAGTTAGGGTTTTCTCAAGAAGTGGAATCCTATCTCACTGTGTTACAACAATCCTCAAAAGCTCGCTTTAAACTGTGCCCTAGAAGAGCAAGCAGAGCTGAATGTAAACTGTGAATTATCTTTCTTGGTGTGAATCTGCTATTGTGGCCTGTGCAAGGCTTTTACAATGTCAGAGCTCAAAGCCCTCCTCAGTCCAGTTTCTGTCAAATTTGCATGTGTTCACCTTCTGTGTTCACAGTATTCCCTGATAAATGAAAGCACTTGAATACAGAATGAAATATGTGCAGAGATGTGGTGAATTGCAGTCTCCAGTTGTCACTTAAACACAATAAATTCCCACCATGCCCCAAGTGAGAGTTAAGCAGATTAACATTTCAAGTGCTTACGATTTGGA
Source organism: Karalla daura (assembly GCA_029224185.1). Classification (NCBI taxonomy): domain Eukaryota; kingdom Metazoa; phylum Chordata; class Actinopteri; order Chaetodontiformes; family Leiognathidae; genus Karalla; species Karalla daura. Next base: position 21,701,732 of record CM055188.1, read on the forward strand.
AGAAAACATCATACATACACTGATAAGGAACATATTCACTCTATTGTGATCCTGCCTTTGTTGAACTTGTGCTGAACTTTTCTCCTCCTGGAGAAATGGGAATGAACGCCTTGTCTTCAGTGCTGAGCTCAGACAGACTGTGATGTGTCCTTTGGAAGTGCATTACAACACGCTTTCAATTCTTTGATGTTATTTGGTCTCCTCAATAGCGCATCCTTGTTGAAAGTATGCTTTATCAAAGATTGACAAGCAGGTGCTGTTGTTTCATGACTTCTCATGATTATTTATTAATTAAACGACTCCTTTCGACTATGAATATATACTGAGAGGTATGAGTTTCCTATTCTTACAACATGAAGAAGCTACAGTTTGAAAACAAGTGTCACTTTAAAATCAATTTATTTTCATGGTTAGATTTGTTCACACGTCACAAGGGAGCAGAGTTATTTCTTGTTGGGCATTTAAGAGCTTAAGAGACATTTATTTGAAAGGCACTTTTCTCAAGGGTGAATTTTTTCTTTTTCCTGACTCATTTGGTAAATGCTCATTTTGTAGATGTACATTCCCATTAAATGTGTTCAGACCACAGTGAAAGGAATTGTGTAGTGGCAGTGCTTATTTCTCTATACTGCCTATAGTATGCGTGTTTTGTGTGTGTTTGTTTCTCTTCTTCTTGTTTGTCACAATGAACTATAGCCACGTGTCTGCTTTTCTCACTGTTACATGTGTGTCATGTGAGCATCCAGTGGCCATCCATTAGAAATTATTGGAATTTATTTATTTGTCAGATCTTGTACACCTGAATACATTTCATTAAACATTTTTTTTCTTTTTCTTTTTTTTTTTTTACAGTTTATTGTTTACAATAGTTGGGGACAGATGTTCCCCAAGTTGTGTGAACATTTACTGCAATGCAGCACAATGACCCAAAGTACGATGGAAACAGTTTTACATAGGATAATATGCCTGGCAATTTGTGTAGCAGTGATTTCAAAGTCTGGTGGTTGCCTGGCAACATCGCAGCTACGACAAAGGAAAGTCTCACTGCACCTAATCAAGAAATGGTCCACACATGACCTCTTGTAAGATTGTTGTGTAGGTTACCCTTTGGTACAAATTCAAACAAAATATGTTTTAGTTAGTGAGCTTCAGTGTCACTGCCAGGGTGATTTTGTCACATGTGGAAAGACTGTATAGACTATACTATACTATACTAGACTAGATTATGCTAGACTATACAGTCTTCCCCGTTTCCAGTTTTATAAATCTTGTCCAATACAATCACTGCTAGAAAGTGGAGTAAGTATACTTTGAAATGTTAAATTCAGTTTTTCAGTGACTATGACTTGTGTGTGTGTGTACAGAAAGCCCTCCAACAAATGTTTCACTTTTTTAACCTGCATTTCTTCAGGTATCTTTATGAATGAGGTCTCTTTGAAATGCATTCTCTTTGAAGTGTAAAGGAAATGTCCATTTACTATAATGGTCTACTCCTTAGAGGCAGTGTCAAAACCCCATCCCTTAGTGAGCCAACCTCTGAAATAATTAAGACCAGTAGGCCGAGGGGACACCACTCAGTTCATTAATTTCAGGTTTTAGAAATGATAATTAGTCTGCTTTTTATGTCTGGAGTCCTCCTTCTCTTCCCTTTTCCCCTGCCTACCATCTCCTTCTGTCTCGCTTTTAATACATCCTCTGCTGCTGTCTTTATTCCCTAACTCTGCCTTTGTCATGTCTTCATCTCTCCAGTGGTTTGCTTTGATGCTAAGATCAACTTTGACGACAATGCTGAGTTCCGTCAGAAATCCGTGTTTGCCATGGACGACATGACGGAGAGCGACCCCACAGAGATGGAGGCAGCCAAGTGGGACCTCAAATATATCGGACTTGATGGAAACATTGCCTGCTTTGGTATGGGGAAGAAGACAGAACTCATTCCTGTTCACATGCGCACACACTCTCTCTCACACACACACACACACACACACACACACACACACACACACACACACACACACACACCATACCACACCACACCACACACACAGACACACAACAGCTATTAAACACACTCTCCCATGAGCGACCCCCTTCTGGCATAAGTCTTTAATGCGTCTCTTAACTCACATAAGTGAAAAGCACGGACACAGTTAAAACTTAGTCAAACTAAAGGCAGCCTGGGCTCTGCTCCAGTCCACATTACAGGCAGCTTCCTGAGAACTCCAGAAGTAATGTTGCCGTAACCAATGCGTTCTAATTAGCTATAATCCGCCCAGAAAGTCTCCAGTGAGCCAGATTGTTAGCATTCTCATTAAAGGCCCCCTCTCTTGTCATAAATCAAAGCTTTTACAGTGTACAGCAGCACTAACAGGTGCTCTCGCGTCTTACCCCGTAGCCTCATAAACACATTAGATGTCTGTTAGCACCACGCACCTTCCCCACACGCGCACGCGCACAGCCCTTTTCTGCATCCCCAGTTCCCAGCCTCTCTTAAAGTAACAACAGCTTTTAAGGCCCTGCAGCTTCCTTGAGAGCTCTGTAAGCCACCAAAGTGACAGCTGTTAAAGCGAATTTCCCTTTTATTGAGACCTCGTTTGGGGAGCTTGCCAGGACGCAAGTTCAGCTTGGCTAAACCAAATGAGGTAAGACATTTTTGTGCACTTGGCACCCACACAACTCGGCAGGGTAGCCATGCTGGCAGTTGGCTAACTGATGACACAGGCTGCAAAAAAAGAAAAAAAAAGAAAGTGTAGCACAACCTCTTTTAATCAGCACTATTTTCTCTGAAGTCGAGAGTCGAGTCATAATCAAATTTTCTCTGTGTTGCTTGACTTGAAGCATTGAATGTTCCTGATTAGAAGATTTCCAAGCGATTCGCTTTTCAAGTGTGACATTTTTTGGAGCCATTTGCTCTTCTTTGGTTGATAATTCACTGTTGGATTCCTTTGTGGGTGTTCTTATAGTATGCGTCGCTCTCCCTTCAGCGGCTGCAATGTTGTTTTAATTAACTTTTGGCTGTCCGTGACAGACTTTTCTCAAAGGGACATTTGTTTCACTTTTTGGACTTCAGCCTGGAATAAAAGTAAAGCTGACCAGTTAAGAATGACAATACAGGATTATATTGGAAAAAAAAAAGTGTTCTGTAATGGTGTTTTTTTTAGTTGCAGAGACCTTGTTGTGTGCCTTTCTTTCTTTTCTCATTATTATTATTTTTTGTTTTGCTGTGGTTGCATTGTTTCTGGACCTCAGGCTTTTGGGAAGGTTGTGTGTAGCCCCCAGCCAGCAGTTCCCCAGCAAATGACATGTTAGTGAGTACTTTTTTTTAAAAACGAGAGTAAACGGGTGCCAGACTATGAACAGCACTGCAAAAATGGGAGACTCATTGCCAAAAGCTTTATACACAGAGAGTAGCTGACGATACTACATACTGCACTTTTAAAGTATTGCATCATTATTGCACTACAGTACCACTTATGACCAGTACAACAAGTTCCCTCTCAAAAGACACCTTTCTTTTACAGTGTATGTATTTTTCAGATGCTCCTTGTACATTTTGATGTATTAATTGAGGTGACGCCTGTTTGCAGTGAATGGCGCTGGTCTGGCCATGGCTACATGTGACATCATCGACCTGCATGGAGGAAAGCCCGCTAACTTCCTGGATCTAGGGGGAGGCGTCAAAGAGAGGCAGGTTTATGAGGCCTTCAAGCTGCTCACAGCTGATCCTAAGGTATGGATCATATTCCCATTGATCGTATCCATTGAGTGCATTATCTTAACTGGTCGCTTGTGTTCGTATGTGAAAGCTGTTTTACCTCCCTTTCAATTGTCTTTGATATTGCAGTCATGTATCTTGTCACAGTACATTCATAAAGCCCTGTCTATCTGCTCAGTGCTTTGTCACTGTGGCGACAGTCCTCATTAGACTAGGGACCTTGGCATATGTCCATGTTTCACTGAGAGAATCAGGGTGTGTGAGGGTGTGTGATTATATGTCATCATTTTACAGTTGCAGCAGCTTGATAAATCGCTGCTCGGTATCCTGCAATAATTCTTGGCTTTTAAAGACTCATTAAAACACGTGCACCCACACACGTATGCACATTAACAAGTCAAAATGAATTCATGCATACAAATGTAACTTAAAGCATGCCTCTGGAAGTCTCACAGCTTTAGATGAGTGTTGGCTTGGGGTATTTTACAAGTGATCCATCTCTATGTTCCGAAAGCTAATAACTCCAAACTAAACAACATGAGCCTTGTGACGATACTGGAGTGCTGATTGTGTGTTGACAGTGATCACACCCGTAATTCCCCTGCCGCCGATGCTCCCCCATTCCTGGACTGATCTCCCATTGTCTCTGTGTTAGCGTCACTGACAGGGCTCAGTTGTATGGAATACAGAGAAGCATCTGATCATGCCGAGTGAGCTTTACACATGATATTTGACTTGGTGGGAGGTGCTGTCAAAAATAACTTTCCCCACGAACCTGCCTTTAATTTAATCACGCCGACACAACGACTCTGTGGAGTGGCTGTGAATTCATATATGGCTGCTCCAGAAAGAGATATTTTGCCAATATTGCACCCTCCAGAAAACTAAGTTTCACCTTTAAAACCTAATACTCTTGGTTAGAATCTTTCATATGAGTTTGTTTTAGGGGTGAGGGATATATTTTTTAAGGAGTTCTGCCTCGCATTTATCGTGCAGCAGTGAACATACCAGCACTCCACACCTTCACTGATGAATTTTGAAAAAAAGACAGACCAACCTTAACACCCCAGCAGGTAATACATTTTCTCACTCAGATTTCCACTATTTGTGGATTCTGTTTGGTCTTACGTGGGTTCAACCCAGTCTGAAGCTAAAAATATCAATCCATATGTTGGATAGGTAAAAGAAAAAGAAAAGAGAGGAAAAAATACATATATATATGTATATGTATATACATATATATATATATATGTGTGTGTGTGTATCATAGAGAAGAAAGCATTGTCACTCTCTCCTGGTATGAGTCCATCATCTATTGTTACTGTGTGTTTTAAAGTGTGGAGGAATTCTGGAGAGGAGCAGCCAGCTTTAAAAGTCGGCTTTCAATTCACCCTCTGACCCCTACTGCCCGACCAAAAATTAGAAAATACAAAAAAGAAACATCCATGCATGGACGAGAGGTTCCTCGTCAACCCTCCTCATCCTGTTCTCCCCTCTCTGTCTGTCTTGGGCTGATTCCCCAGATCCAGATGGGGGAGTAAGCCTGCTGTCTGTCCCTCCTGCTGCTGTGTATGGAAATAGAGACAGGGAGCTCCTCCCTAACAGGGGAAAAAAGTAGAATAGGATTGACATTAAACTGGGTTGGAAGCACCATTAGCATTTCAACCAAGGGAGCTGAAAAACCTGCTCTGATCTGTGGAAGGAATGTTAATCATTTCACAATATAAGCGAGAGAGACAGCGCTGCTCATTTGCATATAGTTTTTTTTTTTTCTTATCATTGCAAATTACCACTTCCAAAGTCAAAAACATGAGCAGAAATCAAAATTAAAATCATGCCATCGGCCAGGTTAATATGAGGAGAAGAAATTGATTCCATGTGTCAGTGACTTGTAGAGAGAGTGCTCTTCTGCTTGTTTGCCTTACAAATATCAAGACAATAAATGCTCTGGGACTTCAACTGTGCAACCTTTTGTTGACAAAGCATTTTGTTTAAAACAGATGGTTTGTTTTACTTACCCAATATTGATGTCTTTTTATAGGAAATATGCTTTCGTAGGGAAATGCATGTCCCCCTGCATACATATGTATGCTTCATTCAGCACTACTGTGGCTTTTGTCCAAGAAGGTTAGAGTGGTTCATACAGTGGAAAACACAGTGCATTCAGCGGTCAGGCAGGCAGTATAGCAGAAGTATCTTGTTGTAATGATGGCATACATTTCCACAAAAACAGGTATTTTGGTGTCTGTATTTTCAATCGGTCTTTCTACCTCAGTCACTCTTCGCGCTTTGGTCTCACTCCCTCCGTCTTTCTCCCTCTCTCCCTCTCAGTCTCCACTTTGATGTCTGAGGCTCATTGTGCTGAGAGGAGTGGAAGTGATGTGAGTGTACTGCCGGCACTGAATAGCCAAGACGAGTCTGAGATGACAAAGCCTCCTTTTTCTTGTTTGCTCACTTCTCCAGTATCTATCCTTACAGCATTCATTACCTTAAACATTATTATTCCCTGAAAGAACAGGAATGAAATGGGGTGTACTGTGTGCAAAGTGGCAGCAACATGGAAAAAAAAAGTTGAAATGAAATCATTGGGACAAAAAGACTCGTAAAACTGTTTGCGTTTGTGTGTGTGTGTGTGTGTGTGTGTGTGTGTTAAATATGTGAGATGTTATGTAGCTCAGCTGGGTGTACTAGACCATTCAGCCTTGTTTGAATTTCAGCCCCTGGCTTTTTAAGCGGGGACATATTTATTTTTCATGCTAAAATAAATAGCTCCACTTTCTTCATATCCACATATAGCACAGTTTGTTGATGGAATGGCTGAATTTATTGAGGTTTTCCTCACATCACCTGTAGGCACGAAGCAGCAGCAGCAGGCGGCAAATACCGACAGCCAAATAAGCTCGTTATTGCCTTGCGCCTGTGCTGTAAAGAAAGTGGCAGATGGATGTTCTGTCCAAGTCGACATCCATTTTGTTCTCTGGGCTTAAGGCAGTGTTCTGTAATTTTTATGGGCTAGAGTAAATGATGACATTTTTCTAAAACACACCCTTATTGTTGGTGCATGTTTATATGAAGATCACAAACATAAGAAATTATTCATAATTGATCAAATGCTTTTAATGTACTATTGTATATTTATTTTGTCCTGTACGTGAATCTTAACAATTATAAAATATGTGTATAGTTAATTTCCAGCAAGCTTAGCTCTGCTAGCATGTGTACATGCGATTGCTTGTCCTTGAGTACCCAATCATGATACTTGAAGTATCATCCAAGCATATTTCCGTTTGGAGCTTTCCGCAACTTTATGCCCCAACTTTTATAAAATATGCTGTTTGCATCAAATCCAGAATAAGTATATGATCAATAAAGATATTGAGGTAACAAATAGTGTGTTTGCACTCCTGTCCAAAGCAGTTGGCTCATTTTACTTTTTTTTTTTTAGCTGGCTGTCAGGTTTTAGTTTGTGTCCACCATCATCAAAGTTTGTGCACACCCTACTAAATGCACATTATTTCACTGACACAGATGTTACTATTTTTGAAGCAGAATAAAGTCTTTCCTCCTCAGTTATGTTCCATTGATTTTGGCAGAGAGCCACTCACATTGCTGCAACTGTAAATGTTCAGCCTCACCCTCAATACTTCTGTCTGTCATTACAAAAAGGGAAAAAAAATTCAATCAAAGTATGTAAGTAAAGGAATCCACCAATATTTTTTAACTACTTTCTGAAATGTCAAATACTGTTAACAGTATACATATATGTGTGTCAACATATACACACACACTCACCGGCCACTTTATTAGGTACACCATGCTATTAACGGGTTGGACACCCTTTTGCCTTCAGAACTGCCTCAATTCTTCGGGGCATAGATTCAACAAGGTGCTGGAAGCATTCCTCAGAGAGTTTGGTCCATGTTGACATGATGGCATCGCACAGTTGGCGCAGATTTGTCGACTGCACATCCATGATGCGAATCTCCCGTTTCACCACATCCCAAAGATGCTCTATTGGATTGAGATCTGGTGACTGTGGAGGCCATTTGAGTACAGTGAACTCATTGTCATGTTCAAGAAGCCAGTCTGAGATGATTCCAGCTTTATGACATGGCGCATTATCCTGCTGAAAGTAGCCATCAGAAGTTGGGTACATTGTGGTCATAAAGGGATGGACATGGTCAGCAACAATACTCAGGTTGGCTGTGGCATTGCAAAAATGCTCAGTTGGTGCCAAGGGGCCCAAAGAGTGCCAAGAAAATACTCCCCACACCATTACACCACCACCACCAGCCTGAACCGTTGATACAAGGCAGGATGGATCCATGCTTTCATGTTGTTGACGCCAAATTCTGACCCTACCATCCGAATGTCACAGCAGAAATCGAGACTCATCAGACCAGGCAACGTTTTTCCAATCTTCTATTGTCCAATTTTGATGAGCTTGTGCAAATTGTTGCCTCAGTTTCCTGTTCTTAGCTGAAAGGAGTGGCACCCGGCGTGGTCTTCGCTGCTGTAGCTCATCTGCCTCAAAGTTCGACGTACTGTGTGTTCAGAGATGCTCTTCTGCCTACCTTGGTTGTAACGGGTGGTTATTTGAGTCACTGTTGCCTTTCTATCAGTTCGAACCAGTCTGGCCATCCTCCTCTGACCTCTGGCATCAACAAGGCATTTCCGCCTACTGAATTGCCGCTCACTGGATATTTTTTCTTTTTCGGACCATTGTCTGTAAACCCTAGAGATGGTTGTGCGTGAAAATCCCAGTAGATCAGCAGTTTCTGAAATACTCAGATCAGCCCTTCTGGCACCAACAACCATGCCACGTTCAAAGTCACTCAAATCACCTTTCTTCCCCATACTGATGCTCGGTTTGAACTGCAGGAGATTGTCTTGACCATGGACAGGTGTACCTAATAAAGTGGCCGGTGAGTGTTTGTATATGTATATGTATATGTACATAAATGTATGCGTACACATATTCCCTTTCCTACGGATGCATCAATGGATTAGTGTAGTTAGACATTATGAACCAGCACCACCACTTGGCACCACTTCGTACATGGATACTATCTATTCTATGTAAAAGTGCAGTGTGCGTGTGTTTGCTTCCTCAATTTGTTTCCAGCATGCCGTCTCCAAGGTGCTGTCGTCCACTGTGCTGCTGCTGCATTGTTGAAGGTGAAGCAGGCGTGCAAAGTAAAGAGGATATGCTCTGAGGTGAAAACAGGCGCATTAGCATTAGTTCGGCTGGGTGACCCACCCACCTCCTGGGCTGCGTGTGTGTGTGTGTGTGTGTGTGTGTGTGTGTGTGTGTGTGTGTGTGTGTGTGTGTGTGTGTGTGTGTGTGTGTGTGTGTGTGTGTTTGTGTGTGTGTGTGGGCGTTTATGCTTCATGTGTACTCTGCATTTACACCTCCTCCTGTTTTTGTGGGATTATTCTGCATAACTTCCTGTGCTTCAGCCCCCATTGCCCTCAAACAAAACTACATACTATTTTCCTCCTTTCTGGCTCAGTGACTCTGCTTTAACTCACCTGTGGTCTCTCTTTAACCACTTTCCTGCTTGCTATAGTGACACTCCTGAGCCCGACTAGCTCTGTGTCCCATTTTCTCCTCTACAGGGGACACACCATGACTATTACCCTTCCAACTGTATCCTCAGTTTTCTCTGAAAGCATCTGTATTGTTTTTGTTCAGCACTACCTTTGCAGTGATATACACATGGACATTTATAGAGTTGCCCGAGTGTGTCCTCTTGTTCGCCTCTTGTGGTTCTTTCCTCTTTTCAACATTTCTACATATTTTTTTTCTTTCTGTCTCCACTTCTCTCTATCTCTCTTTTCTTCTCTGTAGCCTTTCATCTATCTAAATCCTGTTAAAGTCAATGTGAGGAGCTCCCCTTTAGTTTCATTCCTGCTTGCTAAATCCTGCAGGAGCCTAGATAGTGCCATTCTTATCCCCATATGGAAGGGTCTCAGTCCATGTTTAATACGCTTCAACATGTATGTAGTCACAGAAAGACAGTGGCTCAGGTCGATGCCAGGTGAGAAAGTGGAACGTGCTCTTCACAAAATATGCCATCCTGCTTCTAGCTGCAGGGTATAGATGGACAGGACCTCAGTTTTACAATACTGTGTTTCTGAAGTGAAAATGTGTGCTTGTTTTATGACACCTACATCATGCACACATGGAGTCCTCTAGGGACCAAACAACTTTTAATCACAAGGACCACGTGTGATGTGAGCGCTCCTTGGTGTGCTAACATAGTGGGAAAGAAATCACCTCTCCACCTGAAGGCGGTACCCCAGGGGGAGAAGCTTGTTACTTGTGTTACAAGCACAAGGAATGCAAAGTTTTTGTGAAAAGGAGAAAAACAGGGAACAAACTCCCATGGTAATGGAATTCACTCCAGCACACAGAACATTACGGACGTACTAAACAGGCACCAGCCACGGAAGAGCAAGTACTTACTCCAGCCAGCACACTGGGGCTGCCATATTGAGGCCAGGCCACGGACAGAGTGAACATTCCTTGTAACAGGCAGACAGCGTGGGGCTGTGAGTGGTTCGCTGAAGTGGTTCTCCTGGTGATGTATGCTTTTTCTCAGTAATATGCTGTGCAGGTCATTGTATTGGTTTGCCATTATAAGAAGAAAGGCTCTACCTCTATGTAATGGTTTTCCTGCAGATTTGCTTACAATGCACTAAAATCTTGCTCCAGTGTCAGATATAGGGCTGGGTTGTGGTCTACCATGGGACCCCTTCTGCTCCAGTACATTTAAAACCATGGCAGCAGTATGTGGGGCTTATGTTGTAGACTAAACTCTGATTGCACTGACCCTGCGTTAGTCCTTGAAATGTATTCACTGGGAGATGAATGCAGTGTAATTGGTCTGTGTGCAGATGCAGACGGACATACTGTTCAGCTCTTAAAATTAACGTGTGGGTTTTTTAAAAAAACATTTTTCTCTTTGAGCTTCTGTGTGTGTGCGTGCATGCGTGCGTGCGTGCAAGTACGCATGCATGTGAATGAGTGTAGATTCCAAGGCTGTCCATTCAGAGATATGAGGCTAAAGGTCAAATCTCAATTGTGCTGCCTTAGTAAAGCATCCACCTATAGACTGATGCAGAGTGGGTGAGCTGGCTCGCTTTGTGCAGTGAACTCAGGAACCTACAATCAGATAAATGGCTTTTGCCTGTTTCTTAGTGAGGTGCACCATTGATAAATGTAGCTTCAGCCCTTCTGTGCTTCTTTTCTTTTTGTTTTTTTTTTTTTTTTGTCAAAAATTATGTCAACAGTCTTATGTTGATGTTGGTTGTATTATAGTTTTGTTTACCACAGTTCTTTTCATTGTGTTGTGTGAGCAAGCCTATAGGGACCATGAAACTACATCAGTCAAGCTTTTGGTATTGTTACAGATAGAGATGAAAGCAAAGAAAATGTCTTCAAATTGTCTGCTGTTACATGCGGCACGCTGTCTTTTCATAGTAGACCACATGTTTCACTTCAAATGGCACTAAAACCTTTATAGAAATGCAACAACAATTGTGGGCTTGTTTTTCATCATGGAATAAGTCTAGATGCAATTTTTGCTTTGTCGTCATGCTTCTCCAAATATTAAGACCATATGAAATTGTAACGTGATGAGCTTATAAATGTCATGCCTTCTCTCACTATGTATGGTGTGAATTATATTAACATCTCACTATTTGCTTTAATTTAATTGCAATGATGTGTAGCCTTTTTGTGTTCAGTGTTATTGGTCATCTGTTCATAGAGGCTTAATTGATAAACCAAGCCTTTGTAATTAATTTTTCTCATCTGTCTTTGCGTAATCATTCACTCTTTAATTGCAAATCTTTGAGACACTTGCTGTCTATTCATCTTCCCCTGCTTCCACACGTCACACTCCACATTTGTGTTTGACTCAGTGTTGATGGAGTTAATGATCTTTAGCAGTCCCACAAATTAAGTCATGATGAGCCATGATTTCGTCCAGCTGATCATTGCTTTTCTCAAACAAAATATCAAGCTGAAACAGTCCTTAGAGCTGTAAAACACTTTTTCTTGGAGAGTGATTGTGTGGAACAGCTCAGACTGACTTACTGTGGCACACACAGCTCCGTCACACAAAAGACAAAAACTTAGAATGATCCTTCAACGGGACATACTTGGAAATACTGTCGAGGACATTTTGTGTCTGGATGTATTGTACTTGTAAAAATAAATTTCCTTGAGACTTTCTACGAGATAATTTTAGCATTGAAATAAATACTGTAATGGTCTGCATTTAAATCAGCTTATATTACCATGTCATTTCATGGGCCTCTCAGGGCTTTTGACAGTTACAGATATCCAATTTTAGACTTAAAATAAGATGAAATGATCACATATGAAGGGACTAGCACACATGCACACTTGCACGTGCACACGCGGCAATGCCTTAACTGTTGAAAATGTGTTATCCTGACACATCTGTGCTGTCACAAGCTGTGTAACAAATCTATGTACAAGTTAATGAATTTTGACAAAAAATATGCATTTAACATCTAAGAAGAACGTTCAGGACGTAAGTGAAGGACAAGTGAGGTTGTCAGACTCCGTACGTTTTCCCGCTTAGCCCTCTTGTGAAGGTTAATTTGGGGAAGTGAAGAAATTGTCCAGAGATGCACTGCAGGGCTGATGACTTGTCAGATTGATTTGCCCTTCAGGGATCTAATGCCTTGTCTGTCTCCTTTTCCCTCTGATCTGGGTTAGGACGGCACAGCGTGCTCTTAAAGACTCATGTCATATTCCAGTGCACCATAGGTAGACAACACTATTACTTAAACATCATGTATGCATAAAGACTATAGATTTCTGCTGTATTCACCTTATCCCAACACCTAGTCTCAGCACCAGATCCTCCCCCGTTGATTCTTTGACACACCCATACACACATGCAGAGACCGGTCCCATGGGTATGTCTGATTGAGCTTTCTCCTGTCTGCCATTCCTCATCCGTGGGAAATCAATAGAGGATCTGGGATTGGAGCTCGGGCTAATTGAGCTCTGCTCTCTCCGTTCTCTTATTGCTGCCAGGAGCGTTTTGTCATCGCAGCACCTGGTTCACACCATGGGGCCAGGGGGAGCCAGCCAGCGATCAGATAGGGCCTCTGGTTGTCACAGGGAGGGGAGCTGTGTGTGATTGAGTGACCTTGTGAAGTTGAGCACTCACAGGAAGGGCACTGCAAAGAAGGCCTTCATGTATTCTCATGTGCGTCTGTAGAAGCTTTTGACCTGATGAACAAAAAAAAAAAACTGAAATATATTGTCCATCGCATTTTTTACATACCCCAAATCATCACGAAGTGATTATCAGTCTTAAATTCAAGCAGCTGTTGGCTTTTTTCACTAGCTGCAGTAGACCAGGTCTTTTTTTCACATCATTCATGGTCATTGAATCCATTTGCATGTATTTCACATTCCAATACTAACCAGGAGACATCCAGAGAATAAATTAAAATGATCTTAAACCATTGTCTTGGCAGCATCACCAACCCACGATTCTCCCCGGCTATAAATATCACGCCATGAAAGCGGCGGCTCTGCTGTGTTTACACTTCACACATGGTTTCAGCATAGTCATGGATCAGTAACCCTCAATAATGCCTCATATTACATGTGGGTATGCTGTTACTAGCCAGCGTTTGTCTTAACAAGCTGCTTTTCTACTCTTTGTGCCATTATTAATGGAAATACCTTCCATCCAAACCATCTGTTGTCATCGCTCCACCCTCCGCCACCATTCCAGCTTCCCATTTTTCCATCTGTCCATGTTCCAGTACTGGAGGGAGTATCACCATCACAGGCAGCCGTGTCCAGTGTTGAGAGACATTGCTGCAGAAGTGGGACTGTTAGGCCTCCCTCATTTCATGCTCCCCTGGCTCTTATGTGTGCACATGTTGGGGGATTATGGGAGGCCATTCAAACACCCAGTTGATGAGATCATTCATGTTCTCTGAGCCATGCACCGAGACCATAAACACTGTGACCTTTCCTGCCCTCTAGGACTAATAATGGAGGTGATATTTTTGAAGTAGCTTGTAGAGGTTAAGCTCTGCATCATTAAAATGTAGGCCAATTATCATGGTAGCTGTTGAATGTTGTTGTAAATTAATGAGCAGACTAAGAAAAAGTGATAGCTAAAATGTAAAACAACTTGAAAAATCCTTGAGAATATGTTTCTCAGAGTGTTCTTTGCAGTATGAATCATTGCAAGGATCAGTTCCCTGGAGGAACAGGTAGGACAGTGTGTAATATGCACACAATAAATTATCACAGTTGAATAAATTCCCAAATTAATCATCCATCATGTCATGAGCTTTTTACTCATGAGTGCAAATCACTTTAAGTGATTTTGTTAAGAATGTGACAGTATGAAACTAGAGTTCAGTTATATGTGAACAAGATTGGATTGGGAGTTAATGGTAGTTAATGGTTTATGTACTTGCCTCCTTTATTGTAATAAAAATAAAAAAATAAAAAAAGAACTGTCCCAGCAACTTTTACTGTTGTCACTCCAGAAAACTTCAGAAACATTAGATCTTACAGTTCCAATGAGGAAACTCAATGGCGTCTTTAACTAGATAGGTTTTTTTTTAAAGCTGGAACAGAAAGACAGAACAGTGTCCCTTTATTTTTTTCATTGAACAATCTGACAGAAGATAATCTATTAGCCTCATCTGCAACCAGTGAACACTGAGTGGAGGGATGAGAAATTGTCCTATCAATTTCTTCATCCAATATTGGCAAAACCCAGACAAGTATATTAATACAGGTGACACAGCTTCATTGTAGCCATACCTTGACATATATAAATAGTTATACAGCCTAATGGGGACATAATACTTCGTCTTTTTTTTTCAGAACATGTGGTATGGTACAGAAGTGCACCAAGTTGAATAAGGCTCTGCTGCTGGCTTCTCGACAGGCATCTTTTTACAAACTGGCAGCGACAAGCTGGCACCTGTTCACCGCTACGTTCATCCACAACAACCCAACAGAGACTGGTGTAAAAAAAAAACCCGCAGTTAACTGTGAGGTGCATGCCATACATTATCTGCCCTAACAATATCAGATATTAACCAAGCTTGGAGAAAGTTAACGGTGTTAAATATCTCTGTAAACAGCAGAGACAGCTGATTGGCACAATGCATCATGGTAGATAGGCGGATAGTCATGTCCTAAAGACCTTGTTAGCACCCCTCCAAAATTGTGAGCAACATTTTAAGGATGGAGTTGCAGGGAACCATTAAGGTGGGAAGGGATGTGTAGGAGCAAATGATATAGATGATGAAAAACAGATGAGAAAACTCTTAATTCTTCACAACTTTCTTACACAGTTGCAACTAACATCTCTTCTCACTCTGACCTGGAAAATGGTCTAAAACCCTGATATGAATGTAAATTCTTTAAACAGTAGTGGGGATTGATAGATTATATCAAGATTAGGTTGGAACATTTTGTCTTATGTGTGTGTTGATTTATAGCTGCATGTGAGCCTATTTAATCTGTTTCTCAGTATCTTCGTCTGTATCCACTGGTCTGTAGATTATATGCTGAGCCTGTGCCCTGACTCCTCGAGCTTTGAGTTTGCTCTAACATGGCCCCAGGCTGCTAACGACTCACATTAACCTTCTGATTTTAGTCAGACCCAACTCTCAAATCCAGCAGCCCTTCTGCCCTCTTTCTTGTTGCACCCCCCTGGGTTTTGGGCAGGGTCATGGGTTGAGACACTGGGTCCTCTCCACCGTCCTTTTTACTGTCTGCCACCAGAATGCCCTCAAGATGACACTTCCAAGGGCTTCACTACTGTTCTGTTGTCATCCTTACTCATGTGACATTTTTGTCCACTTTTACAAATGAGGAAAATTTATGTTTACCAGACAGCTTGCAAATAGCAAAATTCATCAATGCCAAAAACACTGGTTCCTCAACCGTGTAACCTAATGAGCATGCATTTGCATCTGTAGTTTGTCTGTAAAGATGTCCTGCCTCAGTGCCCCTGCTCTCCTCTCGTCCTGTTTCAGGTGTTTGTTGCCTTGTCTGCAGAGACATGCCTGCAGCAGTACAGCGAGAGATTATTGTCAGTGTAATTGGCTTTTCCAGGCCTGATTTGATACGAGCCTCTTGTCTGATCCACACTCTTATTTATTATCGAGCGTAATGGAAACTTGTTGAGACTCACATGAAACGTTCACTTCAACGCATCTCCAGAGCAATCACCCCTGTCCTTAAGTTTCTATGCTCAGGGTCAGAAAAAAAAAGCAGTGTATGTTTTAATGTTGGGCCACTGCAGCACACCTACACACACAGAAACCGATGTACATTACCAATACACACACACTGCAGATGAAAAAAAAAAGGTAGATACTGTTGAATTTGGAACGATAATACAATGCACACCAGACTTTGAAACAGTTAAGCCCTCAGCATTTTCCGCATTCAGCTATTATTTACCACATCATATTATCATAATCTCTTTGCCTCGCGAATCCTGATTATTCACTGCTGGTGAGAAGAATCCATGATCCAGTTCAGTTCCCAGTGCGCTGTCCAGGCTGATGTGACAGCCTGCCACTGCAGCAGAGGCAGTGTAAAACAAGGCTCTCCTACACGATTATCTCGTTCAATATCTGCTGCTGCTGCCAGAGGAGGATACAGATGGACAAGAGCTTTGCAGCAGGAGAACTGGGAGGAAGCACTGGAAAGAAAGGGAGGGGCTGATCGGCAGCAAAAGCAGCTTCATTAACCTGCCCATTTTTTTATGTATGTATTTAATTCACATATTTGTGAAATATTTGCTTCCTTGCTTGCTTGCTTAGATAAAAAATAGTAATATACTGACATACTTAGTTTAATAACAGGAATCTTAGTTTATGTAGCTGATTTTCTAAATCTTGGTTTATTGAAGAAATTCAGATCCATACCTTGTATAATTTTCTTTCTTTCTTTTTTTTTTCCCCATGGGCTTTCTACTGTGGGTATGAGTACTATGCTTCATAGGTGTTTGGTTGCCATGACAACAACCTATCGGCCCTTTTAATCTCAGATTTATCCTCACCCATGTCGGTGCTGAGAATGATCAGTAAAGAGAAAAAAATAAGAAAAGATTAAAGCTGTTGGTTAAAAAAAAAAAGTTTTCATGATAATGTGTACTCGAGTCCTATTGTGCTGCATCCTCTGTTCACTGTCTCTTTTGTAATGGCTTGATTTGATTAAGCGGCAGCCAGTAAGCTTTCTTTCAGAGGCACAGCAGCTTCAGTGTGAAAACACATGGCAAGAAAGAAGTATCTCTTTACTTTGACCATGGGACCATTCTCTCTCCATAATTATTGACTGCATAATGCAGGAAATAGATCTTTTAAGGACTGATTCAAAAGAGAACAACAAGTGACTGGTAGTTGGCAGTGACGTGACATATAATTATAGATATTTGAGATCCATTTAAAAATGGTGCTGCATTCAAAACTGCATGTATAATTTGCCATCCACAGCTGCATGCCAAGGTCCTTGCTTTCTGCTAATAAAAGCTAATAAATAAAAGCTAATAAAAGCAGAGCTGTTGCAGGTGTTTCTTCTGCACCCCCCCAGTTTGCAGTTTAGAAATGGGAAATTAATGGAATGTTTTCAATGTGTTAGCCTTTTAGATTTTACTGTGAGAATTCATCATTTTATTCACTGTTTGAGTATGCGTTCCCTTTTAAGTGTTATTTATACAACGTGGGGCTGAACCATAGGTGAATTGCAGTCTTTCTTAACAGTAGCAAAAGTTTTTTTTTTCCGCAATACTGGGTCGGTTAACTATGTGTGTTAAGTCTTAGGCGACCCTGCAGAGGACTTTGCTTTTTCCAGCGAAGTCCTTCTGTCCTTCACTCTCTCTCACTCCCTCATCTTCTTATTTCACTCTTAAGTTGTCCCTTTCTAGGTTGACAAATTGTTTGTTCTTCCTCCATACCATTTTGCCAAGTGCAAATAAAAGAACCTGCAGTGAGTGAAGTACAATAACTGGGCAATTGCAAACTAAAGTTAAAATTGTTCCCATGAATGATGCACATTTTGACGTGAAAGTAATTTCATGTCAACATCAAGCAATGATAATACGAAGAAATATATATGAACATCTTACAGGATCACTCAGTAAAATTCATTCTATACACTGCGACAACTTGAATTTATCTTCTCCCTCTGTCTCTTCTTTTTCCCCATCACTATCTTTTGTACCATGTGATTGTTTCTTCATTTCTACAGTCATCTGTATCATCTCTGAGACCATCACCATTCATCTTTTCCCCTACTCTTTACTTCACTAGCAAGCATTGAAATGGCCAAAATAGTTTGTAGAGAAAGGAGATGATTGGAAGAGCTCCGACAGAAAGGGAGAGAGTGAGGGAAAGAGTTGTGTTGATAAAGGGAGGAAAATGTGAAAGGGTGCAGAAGGTTAGGAGTGGGCGAGGGAGGAAATGGGTGTAGAGAGCGGTAGAATGGGTGGAGGAGTGGGGTCGGAGGGGTTCCAGCAGTGATTACATTGTCCATCAGGGCACAGGACGGTCTGCATCAGCCCACAGGATTGATGTTTGACAGAATAATTAGAAAACTGTCTCAGCCTGTAATCACTGGAGCTCATCTTGCCAGAGAAGACTTCCATTCGCTTCTGCCACACATGCTCCCATACAGGCACACACACACACACACAAACACACACAAACAGGCGAGTCCGAGCTGTCCATGGCTGACTGCTATATGGGACAGTGGGTTGATAGAGTGGTGAGATGGGGGTGTTCCTGTTTATTCTGAAGGAACTCAAAGAGTTTATCGGCAGAGGTGGGGATTGGAGGCGAGTGTGGCACCTCACTCACTGGTCCACTGAAAGCAGGAGGGGTGAACACACTGGTGATTTTAAGGGTGCTCGAGGTAGAGTTTATGGACTGGAAAAAAAATGAATTAAAGAGTCTCACCACAGCGAGTGGCAGAACGAATGAGGTGTGGGACTGGAGACCCCCTCCTAACCCTGCTTAAAGTCTTTTAGTGCTATTGAGTGTGCTTCAAGAGAGATTTTACAGATGTCGCAGCTCTGACTGAAAATCAAAGTCATATCCAAAATGTTGAACCACACAGGCTGGAACTCCATGGCAACTTCTCCTGCAGCATTGAGGCATTCCTGTTGTCCTTCATAAACATTTCACAATGTCATTTTGATATGACTGCAACACTGACATGGCTGGTGACTTGAAGTTTTATTCTTTGTTTTTGTTTTTCTTTTAGGGGGTTGAGGGATCCCATTTTTTTATGCCATTGGGGATCGTATCTACTGTCAGAGCTAAGAAGTTGATCTTTTGCTTTTGTTGAAGTCACTCTACAGTGTTATAACAGAGGTACCAGTGTGAGAGGATAATTGAATACAGTGCTTAAAATTGATAAGGCATTGGAACGAGGTTGGAACAGAGACTGAAAACAACAGAAGTTGGTTGAACTCGACTATGAATCGATGAAGTAGCTGCCTATGAACTATATCAGCATTCAGGTGCAAGCAGATGAAATTATTGGGCCGAAACATAAGATTTTTTTTCTCTCTCTCTTATTTTTTGTTCACACATATCGGCTTTTAGTTGAGAGTGATGGTTCATTCTTGGCCTTGGAAGTTCAACAAGTTTAGCAATTTGTCTGAATAAAAAATGCATTTAAATTTCCTTTTCTACATTATATTATTTACACAGAGCAGACAAAAACACAACATCATGAATAAACACACATGTATTGTGTCAGATAGCATGTTCTGTATTCATAGGGTAATGCAGGCTTGCATATATCTATAAACTGAAGTCAGGTTTGTTCTGGTCTGTTTGAACACTTCCAGGGGGGAAATAACATGGAAAGTTAGAAGTGTAAAAGAAAAAGAGGAAACTGAACTCAGTGACACTGAAACACAGTAAAATAACTCTATATTGGATCTGTCACACACAAGCTTAATGGGCCATGTCTAAACAGTGTTTGGTGGCCATTAGGTGGACAAGACTTGTCGGAAAGCCTTTTGTATAAACAAATAGTGACATTCTTGTTTCAGTTGTTCAGAGCCAAAAAAAACACGTTGTCCAGTTGAAAAAGCTTAAAGCTTAACATAACATAAATAAATATTAACATAAATAAGTTAATTCATGGTGTTTAAGCATTGATTCCAATGTTGAACTGACATGACTTTTTTGTCTTACTGATCCATACACTACCTCCTGACAGCAGCTACACCATTTTTCTCATTCTGTTCATTCTCCAGAGAGAATGGAAATGTGAGTGTGAATTTAGTTAAATTTATTGGTGGTGTATAGTTTGTGTCTAAGCAATGTTGCTCAGTACTCCAGTACGACACTGTAACTGACAAAAAGGGAGATGGATTATTTCTCACTCGGACTAACTATCATTAGTACCAGCTCATGCATGTAGCTCTTAAATGTCTCTAATAATTCAGGTGGAGTTGAATTACTGAAGGTCTGAGGTCTTCATTAGGACAATTTCCTCAGCCTGTAGTTCAAAGGTCTCATTATTTGTCCACCTTATATGCCTGTGCTGACATGGAGCAAGCCCCCAGATGAGACCTCCATCGATCTGAAGTCTACTCGGCCTCTTCCTTTTCCTCTTGAGGCTTTTATTGGTTTTTCTGATCCCTTTAATACCTGAGCAAACCCTTAATGGCTAATTGATATGCTGCTCTGTTCTCCAGAGCTCCATCAAAAGTCTACAGGGCAGGATGTCAGCCTTGGAACTGCTGGTCGTCCCCCCTCCCCTGAAAGGCAGCTAAAAATCCTTCACATTTGCGTTTGAGAGTGGGCCATCTCTCTATTGGACGAGACCAGCGGACATGTGAAACTGTACATAGCAGCTCCCACTGCAGCGAGGACCAGGCGTGTTCAGTGTCTGTGTCCATGTCTTGTTGCGCTTTGAAAATAATCCCTGATTGTGCCCATCTGTTTCAACCAGGTTTGGATGTTTCTGGCAATTTAGCACCCACTTACCCAGACCTAGCAGGACCCTCAGGGGGTAAATGCAAGAGGAGGCGAGGAGGCTGCAGCGGAGAGTGAAATATGTCTATTCTATCAGTTTTTAAATTACTCATTTAGCCAGAGCTGAGTATCATCGAAAAACAGTCATCGGCTTTCAATAACTGCCATGATTCAGTCATTGACGAGGATGAAAAACAAATCAGTGGGTTTGTAGAAAGAGGCACCATATATAGAAGCTTGAAGGGAGCCAGCAAATGCTGTGAATGCTGTATACAGATCACCTCGTATCCATCAGAACTGCGGCTCTCTGAGGTTTTATCAGCCCAGCTGCTAAATTGCCTCACAACATAAACATCCAATTACTGAAAAAAATATTGATATGCCACATAGATCACATATTCACATTTCCGATTTAACTTTTACATTTTACCCTAGATCGTTACCATGCCAACACTACAAATAAGAATCTGTTTAATATTTAGCTTAGTTCACAATAGTTTCCTTGATTCTGTAAAACATTATGAATTACCTTGTGTAAGAGTACTGCTATATGAATACATTTGCTTATATATATATATATATGTATATATATATATATATATATATATATATATATATACATGCATAGTAAATAAGTAAATATAATTTCCTTCTTGATTAACTCACTGCCAGCTTGGAAAAAAAACATCTGTAAGTTGTTTAAAAAAAAAGTGTTTTTGTACTATATGGGTATTGAATCGAAAAAGGAATCGAAAAAGGAAAAAAAATTAAGTAAGTGCATAACAGGGCTGTCAAGAGAGGGATCAACCTGTCCCTCTCAGCCTGACCAGACACCAAAACCTAAAAACGCGTTTCTGTATCTAAAGTTAACTCACACCGGTACGGGCTTACAGTGGTAGTAGTAGTAGGTGGAGAGCGCCATCAAATTATCTGTTCAAGATCAAGTTTAGGCTGAAGCAGAAATTGTTAAAACCCCTCTAGACTCTCAAAGAAATCTTCAATACCTTGTGAGTGCATTTGCTGCCCTCGCCTACTGTTTTTTTTTGCAGAAGTTGACCAGTGCTGGACCTTCTATCACCATTACCCTATTCTGTGGCATGACTCCTCCTACACAAGTTAAATGCTAGATGTTTATCCATTAGTGGAATGCACTTCTCTAAAGGTGAGCGAATGGCCTGTACATTTACACACACAAATGGTGGGGAGGTGGCAAAAAAAAAAATAGGACCGGGGCAATGATTTGCCTTGCAAAGCACACCCATCTGCCCTTTCGATGGCTCATTGGCTCCCAAGATCAGGTGCAATCTGAACTGGAATCATTTGGATAATTGACCTTCTGTGTGCATACATTAGAATAAATTAATTTTGATTGGCCGTGCAGCATTAGGAACAAAGTGGGAAATGTTGGCTCTTTTATATTCAGCTGCTGGTTTGTTGTACCCAGTCTCCGAGGTGATTATGTATGCCATTCCCCAACTATTATGCATTTCTCCAATTTAATAAAATAATTCTTGCTTTGAGCAGAGTTGAGTTCAACACAGCAAGACACAGAACTGTACTCCACTCTTCAGGTGAAGTTTCAGTCTGACTTGGCAAGAAAAGTATGCACCCGCATGTGTGTGGGTGCATTCAAATGTAAATGCATATGGAGATTTCAGGTGTGTAGGTGTGGATTTTGTATTGAAATCTATTTATCTAAGCATATGTAAACATGATGAAGAGTATTTTGCTTGCTTTCTATGGGTCCTTGTCCTCCCTGGTTTTTCCCCATCTCCATAAGTGACCTTGCTATTTCAATGAAAGTGTGCATACTGTGTGTGTCTACACCAGGCCCATGCTGCACTGTATGTCTCATTGCTGTCTGATGGACAGCCATTAACCCTTGGTGAAGAGGTTGAGGAATATTTATGTCTGCCTGTCAGCAGTGACACGACACCCTCTGGGGATGAATAATATGCCTGCCCTACACCAGCTCCAATTGTTGAGTCCAATTCACAGCAGAGTGCCTCGTGTGTGCGTGTCAATGTGTGGGTATGCGCCTGCTGATAGGTTTACACTGCATGTGTGTGCGTGCATGTACAGTAAGTTTGTGTGCGAGTTCAGGGGCATTCTGATGGCCTGAGGCAAAGCAGCAGGAGACGAATTCTACATCCCTCTCTGACAACTGACAAACTTTCCGCTCACCACAGAGGTCAGTGTCAACCCCTCCTCACGCCGTCATGAATGGCATCTTTCTGTTGCTTAGTCTTATTTCTATGCACATTTTTTGAGCCTAAAATTTCCCCTGCCGTACGAGTTTTCTGTGCATACAATTTAAAGCCCTGTATGATATTAGTTCCTCTATATGGCAAAGGTGACTGCTTTTTTGCTCTTTTCAATTCACTGAGCTTATTCATTTTGTTAAGAGATGCGTTATGGCTCACATTTCCAAAAAAAAAAACGCTTTCAAATTGTAGTATTCAATTCACTTGTACATTGGTACTCATATGATCGAGATAAAGAACACTTTCACCTATTACCCTGCTCTCATTGGTAGGAATTATTCAAAATTATGACCAATTTTCAATCATTTTACAGACCTGACTCACAAAGGAGGTATCCAAACCCTCTTCCTAAGAAAGCTTGGTGTAGCAGGATGCAGAAATTACCTCTGAATATTTGGCTGCATTACTGCGGCACTGATCACATTCGAAACAATAGGCAAAGTCATTCTGTGTTTTTTTTTTCTTTTTCATCCTTTTTGATTATTTTACTTAGAAGAAAATAATGGCATGGTTAAGATTGATTAACTATGATAATGGTTAATATGGTAATTGTATTGTATTGTGCATCCGGTGTTTTTAAAGGCAATTTCAGACATACTGTATGTAGAAGCTGACCTACCAAACCTTAAAGGCAACACTGAGCTGCCTTCATTTCTTTGACACAGGGAGATATGCAGTATACTTTCTTTGCTGACCCTCAAAAAATGCAAATTATGTCTATAATACACTATCACCTACTGTCAAAAGATAGTCAAAGGTTTTCATGTACTGTAAGTGAAATATGTATATTACTGGAATGTCAATATCACCATCAGGATAACTCAACATTCAATTTGACCCAGGTACTGTCAGAAAATGCTGTAAATGAATTGTAAGGCAGCATTATAAGAAACATGAGCTATGGTACCGAATACATTTTCCCAAGCACATTTAGGTTGGCCTGAGGCAACAAACAGTTTGTCTTAAATTTATACTGTGTCAAGATGAAAGCTTCTTTTTTTTCTTTTTTTGATAGGAATCATGATAACCAGTGATGACTGTGCAGTGTGTTTGTGAGGAATTTCTTCATGGAGATTGCACTTTTTTTGAACTCCTCATAATGTCATGTCTGATTAGTTGCTCCACTGTCACTTCAATGTGCCATTTCATGCTTGTGAGACATACATAAAACCTCCACACAAAGATCTGTCACATCAGGGATAGATGAAGTGGATGTATAACTCTGTAAAAGCACACAGGAAGACATGACAGTACATGGCAAAGCCACACATGCACATGATGATCATCATCATCATGATGATGGAAAGGCTACCTGAACTAATGCTATCCTGCTGGCATTTTGATGGTAGGGTGAGCAGCATGAATCTGCTAAGCAGAGAGACTTCAGGTTTTCAGATTTTTAACAGTCCTTTGTGGTTAACATAGTGAATGTTGTCAGCATCCATTCATCCCCCCCAAAAAAACTTCAAATTCATCCATGTAGATAATAATGCGTAGAACAACACACAGCGTGTCTCAACACTCAAAGTCAAACTCGGTTGACTTCGGTAAATTATTGGCTTTTTTCCAAACAGTAGAAGTACCCATGCTGAGCCAAGCACGCAGTGAGCAACCACAATTAGTGCTTGTGATGTGCTGACAGCATGAATTTTCCATGTGACAGGATGCTATGATAGAAGGTGTTGTTTACCTTGATGATGTGTCGGAGGGTTGCTGGTTCACACAAACTGCCTGTTGCCTGAGGCTCCACCACATATGTCTGACTTTTTCACTGTTTTGTTCTTGCAGTTTTCACTAAAGTGGTAAATGCTTTTGCCCCTCCTGTAACAGCTACAGGATGAAAGCCCCCCTGAGGTTCTGATACCTCACAATGAGGATGCAGTTTTTTAGATGAATATAACAACAGAAATATAGAAGTGGAACAGGACCACAAACCACAAAGATTGCTGTATTGTAGAAGTAAATAGAAAAGGACCAGACATGCCCTGGCAAGCCATGGTTTGATCAGGAAATGGGAATACTAGGAAAAAGGGTCTTATATGCGGTCTCTGCTGCATCCAAGTATCTGCTTTATTGGTATTTGATGGAAAAATGCCTTATTTGCCTTATATTTCTGCCAAGATTATTTCCTAGATGTGACCAACCAGCTTTCTGTCAAACAAGTACTAATATACAATGCTCAATATGTGTTACTAGGCAACCCCTAAACCACTCTTCATGTATATGTGTGTGTGTGTGTGTGTGTGTCTATACATCTATATGTATAGACACACACTTACGAAACCTTATTTGGAAATTCAGAATACGAATCCGGCTTCAAAGAAATTTTCGTCCCATTTATTGAAAAAATATTCAAAATACGAGGGTGCCGCCAAACAGTTGTCCTCCCAGAGATAATTTTGTAGCATCACGTGAACACTTTGTTGTGCTCTTATCTTGTGTCTCATAATACAAAAATCCTAAGATATGAAAGCCCCTCCAGAACAAATTAATTTTGTATCTCAAGGTATCACTGTATTTATATATTTTTTTCTTTTCTTCAAAAGGCTTGCCTCACTAATTTACCCCTACAAGTCGTAGCAAAATCAAAGAAAATTTTCAAAAGGGGAAAAAAGCAGAGGTGACACACTGCACCATTTTTATGTTTGCTTGCCATTATAGACAGTTTTGGTGTAATTAGTATTATTTGAGTTGCTCAAACCTGTCAAACATGTTTAATATAATCTTAATGGGAATGTCTGGCAATTGCAAGATCAGAAGGCAAACCATTATAATCATTAAACACCACATGCTGTGTTACTTTATCTCCCAGCTGTCAGCACCAAATGGCCCAGGCTGGAAAGGAATCGATCCTATTCCATCCAATCAGTCATTACACTCCAATCATAAATGTTAGTGGCCCAAAATGACAATCTGTGTCCACCGTTTTTGTGTGCAGACAGTTGTTTATTTTGGAAAGAACCAAATTTGCAAACATAGCCCCAGAAATCCTCTCTCAAAAAAAAAAAAAAGCATGGCTCAGACTCCACTCTTCTGCAAGACATGACCTCATGTGTTGCTCCATTTTGTTGAAGCTGCCTTGCCAACCCATCCGACCCCCGACTGCTTGGCCTTGAATATCTGTTGCTTTCTCCAGTCTATAGTGTCCACTCACTGGCATATGACCTTGAATGAAGGCAGGAAACCTGAAACACTGTACAAAAAGAAAAAAAATGCTGAGAAGAAATGTTGTACAATGACTGATTGTTATATAAAATCGTTGTTTTAACACACAACAGGGGCAAAATTTTTAGTTGCACACAGCTCCTAGGCAGCTGTCACAGCCCATCACCCTGCTATTCACTCACTAGAGATGGCAAAGCTTTGGGCTGTGATGGATCAGGATCCTTTCTTTGTATCCTTTCTCGCAAGGCCTTCACCGGAACTCACCTATCCGAGCCTTGTTCTACCCATCACACACATTCACACACCATACACACGCAGACCTTCATACAAACCTCCTTGGCTGGAAAGAAAATCATTCTTACGTTGATTGGTTTCTCATCTGTGGCCTGTGGAAAAAAATGCAGTTAGCAGAGCTGGCTGAGTGCTCATAAACTGCTTTTGGCCAGGGCAAATGTGAGTAGATTTGATAATGTGGATAAATTTAACCAAAAAATATCAATGCAGAGTCAGGCTCCTGCAGCAAAATAGCACCACAGGATATGAAGTGTCACTAGTGTCTCTTGGGTTAATCAAGGTTTTAGTTGGATCTTGTTTTGCAGGGACTTAAGAGAACTCACTAGTAGATATTATTTTCTAAAATAAACCATTGAGAGTAATTCATATTTCAGTCCTTGTCATAACATGGAGTCAGAGACATGGAAATGTCACTGACACAGGTAAACAAGGCCGAAACATAAGGTATTGTTGATGGTAGACTGACTTAAGTGATTCCATCTTTTGTCCCTGAGATGACGCGTTGTCTCCACTGGGCTTCGATCAGGTAGATACCTGGCTGATGCCTGTTGTGATGGGTTTTTTGCCGTCAAGTGAAACTTCAGATGCCACTGTCTGTCAAGAGGTGTCTCCACCACTGACATGGGCAATCTTTGACATAACGCTCAGTCTGTCTCTCCACAGTCCCAAAAAGGGGCTGTCATGCTTCAGCAGGCCGGATAATTATTTCCCTCTTATCCCTCCTTGCCAGGGCCAATCCCAGCCTTCAATAGAAGCCAGGGACCGCACCACTTCCCATCACCTCTCTCCGTCTCTTTTCTTCTCCATCTCTCTTCCTCCATCTGTTTCACTTCGCCTCACTCGCTGACTTCAAGACCTTCTTTTCCCTCAGACTGTCTTTTTGTCATTCTCTTTTTCTTGTTCTGTATCCTCTCTAAGAATAGATTTGCACAGGCAAAAGAGCTCCTCAGTTCGACAGAATAGATGCTCAGGGTAGTAAACGTGGCATGAAAGATTGCCATACGAACATATGTATTATATGACTTGCCTTACGCCTTTGAAGCTCACTATCCATATGACAAAGCCATGTTATCAGGCTCTTTCTTTCATCCATCATTTGGCTGTGACATGGAGCACAATTGGACAGTGTCAAATTGGAAGGAATTAAATGTTTGCTGTGTCTTAACTGATAAGTATGTCTTGACAGACAGTGTTTATCTTCATCTGCAAGGTAGGATATTGGTTATTTGTGTAGATTTTGAAGACCCTGTCAACAAGGCTTTATTTCCCATATGTGTAATCTTAATTTAAACATGTAGGGACAATGTTTTACAGTGAGTGATTTTTTTCCCTTTTTTTCTGATTATATAGAGAAAAATATTTAATATTAAGTTATTTAGTCAGTTCTTCACGGTTCAGATCCCATCAGCTAGAATTAATGGTGATATTCTAATGGTCTTAAGATGGTCTGTCCCAAATGCAAAATGACCAGTAGATGTTGGTTTTGGACAAAACAAATATTTGTTTAGAAATCCTAGATTGCATGTGGACCATGTGGTGCAGTTCGTATCTCACTTCAAATAAGGAGGGAAAATGAATAATCGTTTCTCGCCAACAGCAGTTTCATCATTCCAAGATGTCTGATTAGAGTCGGCTAGCCTGCACTGCTTCAGGAGCCGTGCATGTTAACCTGTGGCCCCAGGGCCTAGCGTAGGGCCCCCAGCAGATCGAAAACAAATAAACAAGGGCTGCCAGAGCAGGCGGTGACAGTACAGGCTGTCTCGAGTAGATAAGACAGAACAATAGCCCTTAATAGGCCACAGAGAGACACACACCCATCTACAGCCCTGCCTTTTTCTACTCCTATCTGCTTGCTGGGAACAAAGAAAACAAGATGCTTTCCCTTTTCTTTCTTTCCTGCAGAGAGATTAGCGCCGCTTAACAGGGGTATGGGCATGGAAATGTGTATTTGAGTGATAATTCAGCAACGCATGCAAAACTTGTGACGAGGAGTCTTGCAGAATGAGAAGCAATACAATGGTTTTATTCCCCCTGGGTTAAAACTTGGAGGAGAAAAGTACAGCGTGTTTGTTTGCTATTCATCACTCTGAAGAGTTTCTGAACATGCAATGTTGCAGTGTCTGTCACTCTCTCCGGTGGCACTCAACGTATAATTTGATATTGTTCTAATAAAAGACCCCCTGGCTCCATGCCAACAACACGCACATACTACGTTTAATATGTATTTAACCCACATTTCATGAAAACATAGTAGACACCTTACAAATACAATACATGATCATGTGAGCATGGAAATTGTCTGGGCAACATTTCTTACTTTCCCAAAATGCAGTTACTGATGCGTATAAGCAGGCAGAAAAGCCTGTTTCTCCTGTGAAGGCCCCTTTTTGACTTTGATGCAAAAAAGCCTTGGCAGGGTATCGGAATGCCAGCAGCAATGATCCTGTTTTGTTAAATCTGAATAGTTTCACTGGCTCCCAGGTAGAAGGCACCAGCTCATGCTGTAACACTGTCTGAAAGAGGCTCTGAAAAGAGAGAGTTGGCACATTACACCTGATGCCTTTATGCTGAGCTCTGATGAAAGAAATCCACCCTGCTGCCAAGTTAGCTCACCTGAAATGAATGCCTTTAAGGAAAGACTTCTGCACTTGCTTCTGTGACAGGAGGTAAAATGCTCCAGTGTGTGATTCTGGAGAACTGATTGGAGGGTGCAATGCTATTTCAACCACTTGTCAGAAACACTGTGATGTGAATAGAGCAATACAGTGTGTGATGACTTGTGAGTGCTTGTGATTGGCACAGGCATCATACCAAAATTGACCGTTGAACTCTTGCTGCCATTTTTTTTTCCATTTGTGGTTTTGTAACTTTCATCCATGGCAGTTTCTTCCTGAAAATAAGCAAATGATTCAAAACATGTGCAGCAGTTTCAAACAGAAAGCAGCATTAGCTCCAATATGCTTAAGCACAGAGGGTATTGCAGTTTAGGACTGATAGAGACATCCCAGGAGAGACCATGACTGAAAGGATGAGTGAGATGCATTCTTTTTTTTCCTTTCACGCTCCTTCACCTCAAGTTTGTCTGCATATCTTCAGTTCAAATGTGCCTTGCTTTGAGCATGGTATCTGTACTCTCACTGAAGTGTGTGTATGCATGTGTGTGCATGGTGTTTTGGGTCGGTGGTTGGGCATTCTACCTCTGGATCTGTGATCCTAACTTTGAACTGGCAAAAGTGTTTGAACTTCTAGATCAAGTCTCGGCTTATTATTGGCTGTCAGTTTGTTCCTTAGAGCAAAATAGTGTTCCCAAGGGTCTGCATTTGATTGTAAGCCAAGAACAGATAAACTATAAGGAGGAAAAAAAAACTTCCATCCAAGTGCAACTCAGTCCGAGCCACATCCATATTTCTATAAACTGCATTTACTTCTGTGCCAGGCTACATAAATCATGTCTTATATATCATTAATATACATGGGTGTCAATAGTAGACGCATGAATGGAAGAAATATGGTTCTTCCCAAAAGAGACAGAGTTGAAAAATGGGCTGTGGATAGGGTGAGAATTGAGCCTTCTCTAGTGAGGCCAAAAAAAGGGAACTAAATCTCTGCTGCCCCCCAGTGGGTGTCAGACAATGCAGTGTTGTGTGCAAATCCGTGTCTGAGAAGGTGCAGATCCGATTCAAGACCTGTGATTCAGTAAGTACAGTCTTCTCATCCACAAACCCATGTCGCATTATACTGCGACACAGTCAGTATACTGTAAAGATACTTATACCCTACAGTTGTATCCTGCATAGCTTAATTTAAGGTGACAGTTTCATCTCCATGCACTCTATAGCAAAGGCTCAGTATGAGATATGAGCTCATACTAAAAGTACAGCGCATTAATGCATTTCACCTAACATGTGCCACTGTAGACGTCACAATGACTCATTATATTCAGCTACTTCCCCTCAAGCTTTAAGCTTTGGAACATTATGAATTTAGTCCATTTCAGATGAAAGATGTATATTGAGAGATTCGAGCCAAAGGTATCACCAATAATATTCCTATTCTTTTTTTTTTTTGAATTGGCTGTGTTCATATTCATAGTGGCAGTGGAAATGTTGACCTTGTGCTCCTGCTGCGGACCACACCTGCACAGCACAGTGGGAAATCGCATTCACACATGTGCCCTAAGGCTGCAAAGAATACGCATGGCTACTTGCACGCACACACATACGCTCTGTGGACTGCAGGCCTAACTGCCTGTCAGAAGAATTGCTCGATACAAGGCTGAGGTTTGAGAACCACAGAGTCGGTATCGTTTCACACCTCCTGCTGTCCACTTGCCTTCATTCCTCTACTGAACCCTCCTGCGGTCTCTCTACTGTCTGCCACTCCTCACACATTTCCGTTAGCGCTGGTCATTGACTAGACCATGCCACTAATACAACCACGTTCTTACAGATGTGTGAGTTCAGGTTTTGACAGCACATTTATCGGAGTATCGCTGTACAAGTGGAGTGTATTTTATCAGCCACATTATGCCTTGCATATAAATTACCAGTTCTGCTTTCTTTTTATAAAATGTAAACTACTTTACATTAAAGATAAATGCACCGAGATCACACTTGAAGACCTATGAAAATAGATGCTGTCTTAATTGGCTGAAGTTGTATCTTCTTGAAGTCATCAGGGTTGTCTGCACACATGGTATGATGAGCAGTCCGTATTTTGATTTTGATTTTTAAGCCTTGAAATGACATTTACCAGGTTAATTTAAAGTTATGTTCTATTAAAGTAAATGTAGCATTCATTGTACCCCAGACTTAATCCTCAACCTGGTATTTTTACCATTTGACCACTATGAAAATAAAAAGTGCAATTCTAAACCAACAGAGGGTGTTTTAACAGGACTGAAATATGATGGACACATATATGCAAAATATTTGTGTTTTTAAAATGCATTGCAATCCATAAATAATGTCTGCCGTGAGAAATGCTAAAATAAAAAAATAAAAAAATAAAACTGCCTGGCAGATGTTCATCACAACATTTCAGATGTCTTTTTTTTTTGTCTGTATGAGAACAGAATTTATATTAAAGCACAAGTAGCGAGGGTGACAGTATGATTCAACTAATGAAACGACTAAAACCAATTTCAAACTGATCACAGCCAAAGCTTTCAAAGTGGATAATCTCTTGAAAATGCCCTGCTGTGCTTTGCTTCAGATTAGCTATCATGTAAGTCAAAAATATATAAGTCTCATTACAGGAAAGAAAACTGATCTGGCTTTTATGTTCTCCAACTCCCTTGTTATTTCCATCTTTTGGGGCATATCACAATGCTTTATTATATACAAAATCTGAAGGATTCACTTTGAGTTCATTTGCACTTTTTTAGAGTTCATTTGCAGTTTAGAGCCAGTGTTTACCTCCTTTTCCCCTCGTGTTTTGGGTTCCCGGTCACATCCCCATGTGATGTTCTTAATCAGCCTGAAACAGTACTCGGTGTTGACCTAACAAGCTTGCTCAGTTTCTTTGCATGCGGTCTGAGTCTTTACGCTACTGCCTATGTCTGTGTTTGTTTTGGAGCTCTCTCCTGGTCTTGTGTCAGTCTCTGCTGTGTAAAGGAGATGCTCATTTGGATAGTGTATAGAGGACAATGCCATGCCTGTCACTCTGATAGCTATCCAAGTCCTTGATCTTCTCTCCATATAAACATCATTACCACACACTGAAAACATACACATTTTGAACAGGCACACACGTACACACGTACACACACATACACACACACACACACACAAAGAAGCAGGCACACACCCACAAGCTGCTCATCCAAATCGGCGCTAACAGATTAGCAGTGATTATAAACAAACATGGAGGATTAATCCTGTGTGCTCTCAGTCTACTTTTCCACTGAGCTAGCCAGGGTAATTACCAAGTGCTAGATTGTTAGTGTAATCGTGTGCACACACACACACACACACACACACACACACACACAAACATACGCACACACATAGACACACAGAAGCTGTCTTGCTTCACTACTTACTGATATCAGTTTTGTGCGCAGTTTGTAAGAAAGTTGGAGATATGTTTTGCAAAGAAACTGCAAAGACCTCTGAAGTACACACTGTGAGTTTGGTTGGCATAACTTAGAGGGTTCAAAACTCGAAAAAGGTTTGTTCTTCAGAGGAAGACGTGGAGTTGTGCTAGAAAGAACACTTGAAAAGGAGGTTTGGAAATAGCAGTAAATTAATTTGAAATGCAGTCAATAGCAGGAAGGGAATTAAATACTGGTGTCTGTGTCTGTGAGTACTGTTCAGATGTATGTGTGTATCTGATACTATTTTATTCGTCATACCGGCCATGAAGTTTTATCACAAATGCTGTGTTCAGCGATTTTAAGATCTTAAGAGACTGCTCTACTAAATGTTGCAAGATGGTATTGGTATTAAATAATTAGCTTTATCCTGATCGTTATAGCTGTGCATTAACTGTCCTGATGTGAATTTTCCAGATGATCTTCCAGTGACTGACTTCAGTGTAGATTACCTTCTCTCAATCGCTGTTATGAATGCAAAAATGTAATCTTAATATTCTAATTCCAACTTTTTTACAGCTACAACTTTTAGCCTGTATTTTAGTGTTCTCTTCCCTACCAGGAAAGAGAGCGGTCTCTTTTGCACCATCCAGATTTAGTCTCTATCACCAGACATTAATCATCATATTGATAGTCATGAATGGATTCTTGTCTTTCAGGTTGAGGCCATCTTGGTTAACATCTTTGGCGGGATTGTCAACTGTGCCATCATCGCCAATGGCATCACCAAGGCTTGTCGAGAGCTGGAGCTAAAGGTGCCACTGGTGGTCAGGTTGGAAGGTATGCAGACAGACACACACACACTCACTCATTAAGAAATGTTGGTTTGGCCTGTCTGACCCTCTTAGAAAGCCATTCCCCACTGACCCTCACAAAACACACAGCGTGCGTCATTTGCCTCAGAAACACTGACCATTTATCACTTCCCAACCTGGATTGAAAGCACTTGACCTTAATGAGGGTGTCATCATTCTGGTTAATGAAAATGCCCTTAAAGCTGCAATTTAAAACCAAGTTCACACCTCCAGCACTTCTTACTCATCTCGATGAGCTGTTTGCTTTGACATAGTGCACATCCTGAGGGTGAGGTAACCAGCACCTCTAGGGCAGTGAGTGTATCATGCAATCAGCTGTAAGTATATGTCTGCACCTATATGGTAGCTTTTGTTACTATTACCTTCGTGCACTGTGAGCACCAACTCCTGCAACCCACATGGCCACTAGCTTCAACTTCCATAAAATTAAAGCACATAATCATGGGCTAACAATGACAGATATTTCGGCTAGTTAAAGCTCATTTTAAATACATTTATTTTTTACCGTTTTCACATGACAAATGTGTATATAATCACTTTAGTGTAATTGGTTTTCAGCACAAGAGCAGCAGCATTTAGAGCACCTTGTTTTAAACTTTACAGCCATTGTATTATTGCTGCTGTGCTCTCCAGAGCCTATCCATCTTCATTGTGGCCTAGTGTCCCAGTAAGAACAGCAGTGCATTTCTCATAGATGTCACACTTTGCCGCGCCCGTCATTAGCGCCAGCCAGAATAACAGTAGAGACAGCACTGATTGGCTCACCTTTCACCTGTATATGCTAATGATATCTTTTTGTGTGTGTGTGTGTGTGTGTGTGTGTGTGTGTGTGTGTGTGTGTGTGTGTGTGTGTGTGTGTGTGTGTGTGTGTGTGTGTGTGTGTGTGTGTGTGTGTGTGTGTGTGTGTGTGTGTGTGTGTGTGTGTGTGTGTGTGTGTGTTGGGTGGGGGGGGCAACGGTGACTCCTAGAGGCACAGGGCCAGTTGGTGGTTAGCTTAATTGTCAAGGTCCTCCTGAGTGGTTTGTCCAGAATAGAGAGAGGGTGTGTGTGTGTTTGGGGGGGTGTGTGTGTGTGGGTGTGTGTGTCAGGGCTCGACACACCATACTGTATGTCCTCACACATGCAGCTAATATGGTTTGTAGGTCAGGGCGTGTAAGCGGTTTCTAGCACCCAACTGTGCACAGAAGTACAGCAGAGCAGAATCGACTGCTCACAGCACAATGGAGTGTGTGACTTTGAGTTGTCTTGTCAACAAGCAAATTTCATGCAGGTTAGTAACGTTAGCCTCTTTTATCTGAAGTAACTTTGCACCTGAACCAAAACCGCAAAGTTACATCTAAGTTAGATTTCAAACAAACACTCCTGGCGCAAAATATGGATCTGAGTTACTTCTATAAAATTTCTGCACTCAGTGTCGCATATTGGCCTGCAGGGTGAGGGCACAACTGTGTCGTCATAGAAGTGAGCGGATTGGCAGTCCAAACAGACCTTTAATTAGTCACTTCACATTTCTCGTCCTAGTCTCTGTAATTCAACCTGACTCCCAAAAAGGCTGAGTCGAGAAGGTCACTGCTGGTGGTGGGTCCAAACCCGTTCTTCTTGGCAGGGGCCTAATCCAAGCTTTAGCTGTGGGTCATTACATCCTGGGCTGCAGTCTTGTGGAGAAGATTGGTTCAGAATCAATCAGCTCAGCTTGCTAGGCTGGCCGCAGGGCAGCGAGAACGGCCCAGCGCTCTTCAACAGGATCAGAATGGATTAACTGGCACACTTTTAATTGGAAAGGCTCTTAAAAAAGGCCTGGCTTGATTTCATTGGTGGAGGGTAACATATTCCCATATGTAGACGAGAAGGGACATGGTCTAGATGTTGATAGATTGGAATTACTTGCTAGGTATTGCAAGAAGTGTTTATTTAGGGCTGCAGAGATTTGGACCTAATAGATTTGGCATAAAACACACACGTAGACACACGTATATGCACAGATGTGGTACCTGAGGAAGTACTGCACTGCCCCCTTTGGCCGCAGTGCGAACCAAGACAGTGCTCCGTGAGGATGCTCTCTGACTCTATGGAAAAAAAATCCGCTTAAATAGCTCTCTGAGTCCTGGAAAAAGGTGACTGCATTCGCTTAACTCTGTTCCCCAGTCTATTGATTTACAGAGCCATTCCCCAACTGTCTGTCAAGCAGTGGAGGCTGTTTTCTCCTCAAAAGGAGATCTGGCCATTTTTCTCCCATTTAATTAAAAAGAGATGTGAGGTCCTATGGTACGGTTGAGATGGCCTTTTCAGTCCTGACAGTGTCATTATAGCTTAAATAGCCATCTGCTACAGCTGTGCACACAAACAGATGCATGATGCAGGCATACACACGCACACACATACACATATATACAGTATACAATTATATGCCCACACTGACTCAATTTCTATACTGACAGATTTTTGAGTCTTTGAATCCACAGATTTTCTGAAAACCTAATGATAAACAGTGACCAACATCTGAAGAAAAACAAACAGAAAAGCAAAATAAAGCAAATAACCAGACACATTTTCTAAGCTGTCACTGTCAGAGATTCTGGTTTACCTAACTATAGTGTGTATTTCTATTAAGCAGGAGTCTAGACAACACCCGAAACATGGAAACTTTGAGTAATGAGTGGTTAGCACATCAAAGGAAAGTCGTCGGCGCTGCGCTGGAGAATCTCGCTCCACGTTCCAATGAGAAGCATTTGATGTTTGACACACAGGATGAAGGAGGGAGGAGCAGGGCTCATCCATTTTTGGCTGTGAAGGCAAAACTGGCACTGTTTGGTACTGATTATTATGAGGATTAACAATCAAAGTCAGAACAAGTATGATGACATCCAGTGATGAAAGAACGTGTTTTTACACAAGTTATTCAAGGTAATTGGGGTAGCAACAAGAAACCCCAATATGCCAATATTTTCTGTTGTTTGCTGCGACAGAAATTCATATTTTTGCCTTTTAAGTTTTACGTTTCTTTTTTGTTCATTAATCAATTGCCTCCAGGCTCTCTAAACAGTCTGGTGTCAAACTACAGCACAAGGGTAAACACAACTCCGATTTCAGAATACTTTAACAGACGTCTACCAAGATATCCCACAGTCTGTAGTCTGTATCCCACAGTCCAGTGTGTAGGTCTGACGGTGTGATGGTCTCCCCACATGAGATCTTAGCTTCACTAATCTCAGCTTGTTAAGACAGAATTAGTCACAAATTTAGGAGCCGCAGCAACAACACAACTCCTCTGGCGCAAGTCTTTGGCGCAGCCCCAAGCCTTATTATCTTGTTGAAATATGGTGGCCTGTAATTGACTCACACATTAAAGTGACATTTTCACAATAATCGCAAGTATGCTTGCTAATTAGAGCAAGAATCCAACAGAAATGTGCTGTGAAGTGGCAATACATCACAAGGCAATATACTTCACGCCTCCTGGTCTTTCTGCTTTTTTTTTTGTCTTGGCTCGGAGCTGAGCTGCGTCTTATGGCTGATCAGCTGCTCCATCATTCAGTAGCTTCACAGTTGTGGGAAAGAGTGGTCTTCGTATTTTTTTGTTTGTTTGGTTTTTTTTTGTTATTGTGACTGTGTTTGAATTATAAGTCTTGTTTTAAAACAACAAACAAGGTACACACTAGCAATTGAGCCATAACTGTCCCTTTATTTCCTGATAAACATTGTGATCATTTTCTGTTTCTGGACAGTAACAACATTTATTTTTTATACCTTTCTAAGGTGAATCTTATTATCTAATCACAAACAAAATCCAATTTTAAAGCCTCAAAGCTTCTCAATGTGTTTGTCGCCGTACGTTTCTGTGCCCAAACTGTGAGTAGGTCTCTGGCAGCACCTAGTGGCTGCAGGTGAACTCACACATTCACAGACATGGCACAGTCTGCATACACATACTCAAGAACACCTACACCTACACACACACACACACACACACACACACCCACACCTACACACACACACACCTCATGTTGCTGTATCCAGCTGGGCTCTGTCGTTGCCTCTGCTGCTGTGAGCTATCAGTGCTCCCTACTGCTCACAGTGGAACTGCAGTCAGCTGACATACGCCTCCAAATACTCACTCTTTTTCTCTCTCACACGTACACTGCAAGGCACATACACATACATACATACATACATGCATACATACATACATACATACATACATACATACATGAAGAAGAAAGACCCATGTAAATGCATCTCTTCTTTCTCACTCCCACAGATGTGATTCCACACTCACACATTACAGAGATAACACAGGTATTGTCAAAACAATGCTGTGCACACCGTGCTGCTCGTGAATATTAATACCATGGAAAAAAAAACAGCAAAAATGAATGTGTTGTTTACTTTATTTTAGTTCTATATACACATTCCATAGGCATGTTTCTCTTTCACAGTATCACTTGCATAATGTGACACATATTGTGTCAGATTTACTTTTCTTTTATTTATTTATTTATTTATTTTTGGAGTTGAGACAGCTGAGACTTTTTTTTAAATCATCTTGTAGATAAGGCTCTCAGTATGATGATGCAGACTTGTCAAACCCTATGACGAGCACAAGTCACTCCCAATACACACCCACACAGTTTTGATTGCCTGAGAACTTGCATTTGTCTATGAGAGAGAGAGAGAGAGAATATTCTATGTTATTTGATCACAAGATGACCTGGGACACCCAATCCCTTGTTTGTGTGCCAGAGCAAGGTCTCTTCCTGCTCTTATTCTAATTAATTACATTGCACAATTGATTGTTTGGAGTGCGAGCCTGCAGAAATGTGTTTGGAATGACCTATTATCTGGCTGGACAAAAGAGATGAAATATTAGGCGTTAAGTGGCGCTGGTAATAGAATTCCTCATGAAAGGTCTATTGATCAGGGTGGAAGGGCCTCCGGAGAATTCACATATCATGCAGTCTTAATTACACGCCAGCCAGGAGAGCTAAGGTCAACCTATAAGTACAAGCAGTGCACACACATACACTGTTTAACTTTACAGATTTGGATGGAGTGAATTACGAGTTTTCTGAAATTTAGAGGATTGATTAGGTTGATATACTTAGTCGGTCAAAGTACAATAATCAGAATTCACTTTTTTTGTGTGTGTAACCACATTAGTTTTCCAACTGTGATGGTTCCCAGTGAAAAGTTCTGTTTAAGAGCAGGAGACAGTCATCTCTCTGTATGGAGGATGGATGAGGACAGGAAATACAAAAAAAAGCAAGTATAACCAAAATAACAGACAGAGGCAAGATGGATTGGAGAATGGTAAAAAAAAAAAAAAAAGAAAAAAAAGATCTTTGCCATCACGCTGTCATGTGTGAAATCAGTAAATGCCACACAAACAGCTGCCATTTGTTGTTTTAGCAGTGTGGGCGACTCTGCTTCATTTGACATTTTACTCATTTGAATGCGGTGCCCCCTGCCCTGTGTTGTGACAGCCACATCAGGCCTGTGTCTGGCTCTGTCACGTGTGCAGCGCTGCAAGGTGTCCAGCGCTGCAAGGTGTCCAGCTCTGAGCGCACAGCCCCGGGGCTGCTCGCTGTGTCTGGGTGTCTGTCTTTCTGGTTGGTTGCGGGTCTGCCGGGGCATGGATGCCACCTTATCACCCAGCTCCCTTGACCCTGCTGTAGCCAGGGGAGCACACACACACACACACACACACACACACACACACACACACACACACACACACACACAAACACATTATCCTCTTGCCCCCCTGACACTGTTCACAGAAAAAGCAGCTTTCGGATCAGCAGTTGAATTTGCTGCCATTCACCCATAACTCCATCCATCTGTCTTGGTGTGCACGGATTCCTCCAAAGGAGCTCGTCGTCTTTCACACAGTGTGCGTTTTACACTTGCGCAGATGGCAGACCCGGTTCAACCTTGTTAAGCCAGTTTTTGTCATTCTTGTCGTCACCCGCTGTAACACGGTCTTCCTGCGTCTGCCAGGCACCAACGTCCAGGAGGCCAAGAGGATCCTGACTGAGAGCGGCCTGCCCATCACGGCGGCAGAAAACCTGGACGACGCCGCCAAGAAAGCAGTGGCTGCCATCAAGAAATAGAAAACCTGCAGTGAAATCCATGTACACTCTGTCCTCCCATCACCAACACTCATGGCTGCCTCAGGGCAGCACCGTCAGCCTTTTCTTATACATGCAGACCTCTGACACTATGAGCCTTTGCCCTCACCGGCCTTTACTT
Source organism: Karalla daura (assembly GCA_029224185.1). Taxonomy (NCBI): domain Eukaryota; kingdom Metazoa; phylum Chordata; class Actinopteri; order Chaetodontiformes; family Leiognathidae; genus Karalla; species Karalla daura. Next base: position 21,741,362 of record CM055188.1, read on the forward strand.
TTTAGGTTTAACACAAGCTTTCATATTAAACTATTCCTTCCAGAGTGTCTACATGACAGGGATTGAGGCGCTTAGCAGGAGTTAGCTTTTACTCTATATTCCCAAATATCAATGCAAATTTGCTTCCTTAAGTTGTTTTTTTTCTATTAAATGCATATTAATTGGTGCAAATCACTCTCAGACTTGTTATTTTTATATACAATGAAGGTCAAGATCATTTTTTCATGGTTTATTGTACAATTGGATGGAGACGAAAAACTTTGTGCATTCCATTTTGCCATATTGTGACATTTGTATGGAGTGTTAGCTAAGAGATAAATTCTTCCTATGAACTTTCAGCCTCTACTTTGACAACCTTAAAGGTGCAATACAACTGGCAAGCAGCACAATAATGATCACTGAATCATCTGATACACTTGTTTCATCGTGGCTGCTTTGTCTGGATCGGTCCATATCCAAAAATCCTTCCAATGCCTTATCTGTGTGTCAGTGAGATGGATGAAGTACATATGCTGTGAATTTTGTACACCATGTCTTATCTGTTCGGTGTGTCACCTGCTTGAATCTTTGCCTGTATCACAAAGATCAACAGGTGTTGAAGCTATCCCTGTGCCAGTGTCATGCAGAGAGGTGTTGAGAGAATCAAATCAGAAATGCAATTGTACCTAGATTTTTTATAATCGTGAATGTATATTGACAGGATTTCTTCAATGCATTGAAAGACTGTGGATATTAGTTAAGAGATTAAAAATGAGTATTTCAAGATGACAATCGTGTGTGTTTATTTATGTAATATCCTGCAGGAAGAAGATAAAATAAAATGAATTTAAAAGAAAATAAATGAAAAATCATTACACTCGTGCCACTAGTTCTGACTGGAGAGAGTTAGTTAGTTTGCAGAGTAAATGTAATATATTATAATGTAATATGTAATATATATGTTTGACCTCAGGGGTTAATTTAATAGCCATCTTAATTGATATTTACCATCAGACAACATTCGAAGGTATCACATTTTTTCAGCTTCATGTTTGCCCACAGATGAGTAAGGGTTTTTAATAAGGGACTTTGTTTGATTAAAAACCTTTTATTCAAAGATTAAAGGATAGATTACACCAATTTCTTGAAAAGAATTTAATCTTTTTACATTACACTCATTAATTCATTGATGTGGATTATTCTACACAGTGTAAAGAGTTGGTTTTACTCTCAGAAAATACGGCACTTACCTGTTTTTTAAACTATTTTCCTCCAGTGGTTGAATGGTACACACATACACACACCTCCAGTCTTCTAATGAAACTCAAGTGTATGTCCTCCCAAGAGACACTTGAGAGGAGCGACTGTCCTTCATAGGCCTTGTGTGAGCAGCGCAGAGAGTTGACTGAGACCTCTTCCTGTCAGACACACTGACTGTGTGATGGATTATCTGTCAGGCAATCTGAGAGGACGCCCAGACTGCCACCTCAACCAAAGACACACACACACAAAGCATTTCTTTTCTTTTTTTTTTCTTTTTTTTTTTTCAGATTCTCTGGTGTGCACCAGCAGGTTATCACTGAGAGGAACAATTGTCAGTCACAAACTTGCATGTTTTTTTGTTTTTTTATTCTTCTCGTTTTCTTCTCATTTTCAGGCAAAGTTCATGGGACTCCAGACAGGTCCTCTGATAATTGCTGCCGTTGCTTCATGTCCTTGTTTTCCATAAGGTTGCAAATATCAACAAACCTGCTACTGTATATAACCTTCCATGAAGTAGTGGTAGTAGTATGGAGCAAAGTTGTCGGCTAACTAATGTAATTTATTTGTGATTTATTAGTAAAGCGTCCCTATCACCAGGAGTCATCTGAAGACACAAACTCGGAGGTCTGTGGCTTGGTGCTCCGCCGTGCCAGGCAGCCAAGCCGTAGAAATGGGCTGAAGGGTTCAATAATTGCCTTATTTCATGCTCTTCCCTCCGTGTGTCAGAAATATCCCCACTGATGGATTGGACGGAGGAATTTAAGGCTTGTTAAAGCGGGCTTCTCGGGCCCCGATATTGTTTAATTCAGTGTCAAGCTGGAGGTCACAACGAAATGTGCACACTGATTTACTGGGCAAAATTAGTGCCGCTCCTTCATATAAATATAGATGAGGGGGGAAAGAAGCTTTGGAGGTCAGCCTGACGACTTCTATCATGTAGCCCGCTGCTTTTAACTCGGCTAATACCTCTGGAGGTGAGAGAAGGGGGTGTTGTTTTAAAACCACCTTTGGGCCGACTCCTCCTCTAATTAAACTGAATTATTATGCAGGGGGAGTTTGCTTTTTCACCCTTGCTGGCTCACTTTATTTGTCTCTGTAATTGTCCATTTTTCTCTCTCAAATCGCATCAGGTTTCCCTCTATATATAGGGAGAGAGAGTTTTTTTTTTTTGACACAATGTCAAAGTGGTAATTGCCATTTTATGAAGCATCCTTCAGTGTTTACGTGTCTTGTGAGATCCACTGCTCAGAAACACTCTTTCAGGCAACAGGGTCAAAACTGTCTCTCGGAAAGTATTGGATATTTACAGGCTTATTTGGAGACAACAGCGATGAACGTATTAGCTCATAATAAAGCAATAGCAGTATGAATTGCCTCTGGCTATTGTACTTCATCTGCAGGGACAAGGGGTTGTTCAATACTTGCAATTTCCTGCCTGCGCATCTGTCGACCAGACAGTGGACAGATAAGGTGCTGTGTGTGTGTATGTGTGTCTGTGTGTCTGTCCAGGCACATTAGTGTCTCCATCCCTGTGAAAAGTGTGAACATGTGTTTATGCGAAGTTCCTGAGAGCTTTGTGTGAAGATGGCAAAACATTTTCTTCCCAGCGGGATGATCCAAGCACAAGAGTGTTACTTGTTTGCTTGTATTCCACGCTGCATCCTCAGATGGATAAAATGCGGGGGCAGGTCTGACCTCACCTCTCCACGGCCATTATTGTCTCCCCACCAGCCTGAAATCGTAAAAAAAAATAGCTGTTGACAGGTTTTATGGGAGAAAAGCAACACAGTGTGGAAGTGGGAGTAAAACTGCAAGAGTGAGGGAGCAGCCGCAGTATTTTGCCAGTGAGGTCCTCAGATTTGGCCTTGGCTCACACATGAGCAGAAAAATCCATTTCCCTCTCTCCAAACTGTTGTCAGTGTGTCCGTAATTGAAGGACTTACAATCGATTTAAATTACCTTGGCTGTCTCCAGAAATTGAGCGAAGCGAAGGCAGATTTTAAAAGTTGCAATACGCAACACCCAATCGCAACAATTTGAGAGACTCTCGCAGTTTCAAGTGCAGAGTTTGAACATACACGAATTTGATCTGAAAGAGTTTTTGGGATGTTTCCAGTCCAGCTGCTCAACCAGGCTGTCTCCTTGCAGCAATCAAACTTTAATTTGTCCCCCTCTGTTTTTGTCCTTGGGTGATCATCTGTCCCTCCAGCTTTGCATTTTCCTCTTCTTTTTCTTAGCCTCTCCTCAGATTAGCTTTTTAATTCATTGTATTATTTTGTCTATCATGCACATTCTTGTGGCCTGTCTTCCATCTATTTGTTCTTTGATTCACTGATGGTGTCATTGTTCACTTCTTACAACTGCCTTTTCCTCATTTCCGTCCCTTGCCTTCTTCACTGTTATTTATGTGCATATCATGAAAACATACATTTTTGCCACCAGGCTTTGTAGCTTTGCTATGATATGGCTTTAGCACTGGTGGTCTGTCTTAAACTGTGGTGATCCCCTGACTTTCTCTTTCATGTCACCAGCTTATCGATTATCATATGCAGTTTATCAAAGTCCTCAACAAGGAGATTCATGATCCCCAGAAGATAAATTCTACAGATCTTGTGATTCCCAGGAATCCAGGCACCAAGTTGGTATTGATAAGCTGTTTTGCACAGACAGTCATGTCCAACAGAGTATGAACTGTACTTTAATCACTTCAGTCAACGCTGATATTTCTTCCAGCACCCTAGGCCACAGGTTTAATACTTTCATTTGGAACTCAATATCTCCAATCTCAGCTGTACTCACATAGTAACATAAACCTACTTTAAATATATGTCAACTTTCATGCTTAATTTTACATCAAAAAGCGTTAAGCACATGACATCACCCTATAGCAGAAAGCTCTCCTGGTCCAAACATCTAAAGATATTAAAAATTGACGAGTACACACATAGACGTCAAAAGAGACATTTTGGACCCAATTATGTTCTATACCGCTGCAGTGAACTGAATACTACTCGTAAGTCTAATCAGTCAGATACAGTGTCAGCATATAATTTCCATAAACCTTCAAGTTTTTGGTTTGTTTTTTATGTTTCCAAGGGAATCTCAGTTTCATTATCTGTCCATTCTGTGCCTGGCCTTCCATACAATTATTCAGATCTTCTCATACTTTTATTTGTTTTGTATAATTTATTCATAATACTACACTGCATCTCATTTCTCCATGTCTGAACCTTTTAGAGTCATGCAGCCTTATGTCCCTCCTTCCTCTCACCCTCCTCACACCCACTCATTGATCATATGCTCCTTCATGGGCCCTCATCCTCTACCTTTCTTTCTCTCTGTTATCCATCAAGTGACCTAATAAGAGAAAACAGACAGAAAATAAGAGGAAGGGAGGGGGCTAAAAACATGCAACACTGAAATATTCCTTTCACCACCATGTGAGTGAAGCCTCCTGTGATCCTGCTGCGTCCCTCAGTAAGGAGGTGTCCTCCCCTGGACTGACAGTAGTTAAAAGCTCGTTTGCTGCGACCTCTGAAAGCCAACGCCCCCTAATTAAAACAGTGGCAGAGGCACCAGAATGCAGTTTCAAATTGCTTGATAATTAGACTCCCGAGTTCTCCTGGTGGAGCGCTCGGCAGGTGTTCAGCTGACACACGCAGACACTCCATTGTCCCACAATGCCGAGCCTCTGTGCCGTCTGCTGAGTAAAAAATAAAGGTGAGATGCAATCCTGAGGGGCCCGCAGTATGGCATGGTGATGACACCCTGGCTCCGAAAGTCGAGGAGAAGCTTCTGTTGTTTGTGTATATATTTTTGTCGTTGTTGGTTTTATTGCTGTTGTTCTCACATACGTTTTTTGTTTTTGTCATTTGGCAGGATTGGTTGTGGTTTTCCAGATACTTTCACTCCATCACCAGTTCATCCATCAACTTCATGAATCATGCAAGTTGCAGTGTGTGAATGTGTGTGAGTGTGTGTGTTTGTGTGTGTTTGCTTTGTGTGTGCGGCAAAGCCTATGCCTCGGGTTGAAGGTGACTTTGACAGTTAATAGCGATAACGGTAGCTTTTCACTGCCTTCTTTTCTCCCTTCGCCATCTCATACCCAGACTGAATATATGAAACTTGTGCGTGTCGGGTGCTATCGCCGTCAAACGGCTCCGCCTGCAGCGTGCGCTGAGAGGAGGCTTGGTGCCGAGGCACCCGGGGAAAGTGGCCTGTCACCTGTGATTTCGACAACAATATAAAGCAGAGCAGTAATGGCGAGATGAAGGCTGCTGCCACACTAGGCCCCCGCACACACCTGGCTATAAACAGACACAGTAAACAAGGTGATGAAGTTTAGCATGTGTGCTAAGGTCTGCCTTGTTGATTTTTTTTTTCTAATGCAGAAGCTGTTGGTAATCAGAGTAGGTGTGTTTATTTTTTTTCTTGTGTTCAAATTGCACCTGGACTTGAAAACTGTGCATATTTGAACATTTGTGTGTATGTTCTGTTCATTCAGTGGAAAGATGCAATGAGCTGTTTGTGTAGTGAAATATGTTTGAAGGTTTGTTTGTTTGTATTCTGGGTTGCAAGTGATTTGCTTTTCCCTAAGACGTTAACTGATGCCAGCTTCTCAAACACAAGCTCTGAACACAGAAATCATGCAGCAGCAATTAACAGGAAGCAATCCCGTCCGACATTTCGAAGACTGATTGTAAACTTTGTCTCACCTTTGTTTACCTGCAGAGTTTTGCTGAGCACACAGGATTAGCACGCCCACACTGGAGCACACATTCATTAGAGGGAGCACATCCTCCTCTTCCTCTGTTGCCTGCAGAGAAGGCCTGATGTAACATCGATGGTAGCTGGACCATACAGCAGAGCTGCACCTATATGTGTCAGCTCACAAACCATAGTGTCATGTTAACACTGCAAGTTAGAACACTGCTTACTCATAGAGGAACATAGAGGAAACAGTGATGGACATGGTAAATAAGTAAGTAAGTAAAGTAAGTAAAGTAAATAAGTAAGAGTGACTATGTTAAGAAACACGTTTTTTTATGTTTTGTGCTACTTGCATGGAAATGTTCTATCATCGAGGTTGAAGATACATATTTCAGTGATATATTGAAGTTAGATAAACAGGGTATTTGAGTCAATGGCATTGACAGAAAAATGACTGAACAATGAATGTTGAGGCAGGAAGGAGTGTAGAGTTGGCTGTTGAAGTATCTTACCAGTCGTAATGTTTCCCTATTATGAATGATATAAAAATGAATGATATAATTAACACAAATATAAAACATTCCTGAAAAGCGTTTACACACAGTCTGTAAAAGCAGACCATTTAGGCTCTCATCCTGAGACATCTAAACAAACAAACAAACAAACAAACAAACAAGATATAGGAGACAACCTCTAGGGAGCTCAGGGAGAAAAAACAAACGTGCAAAAATCGCATGTTAATCGCAATTAAATGTGTATGTAGAAGATAGATATATCAAGTATGTTCAATGTATTGTTCAACCCTAATATGTCATAAAGCAACAACATTTTGTAGAAGTCCCATTTAGTAATTCTTTTCGTGAGACCACCTTGGGAGTAGAAATGCAGTATGCAGGCTCAAATTAGCCTGTGGGTTCCACATCTCTCTGTCTTGTCACCCCCACTGCATTTGCTTAATGATGCTTTTCATGTTTTTATTTTCTTTTTTTCATGTAGGTTAACAGGCTGTCTTTGGTGGGAAGCCAGTGAGGGATTAAGTCTTAGTAACACTGTTGCAGGGAGGCAGCTTTTTCTAGCCGTTGAATCATGCTGGCCCTGTAAAAAAAATCACATTTTCCTTGAAAATATGGCTGTATCCCTTAGATTAGACACACTACACACATACTGTATATATCAGCATTTTTTTCTGTCTTTATGAGAACATGCTTTCTGCCCACGTAGCAGTCCTGTGCCTCAAGATGTGTTTTATTTATGTACTTACATATTTTTTTGCCACTAATTTGGTTAATTCGAAGGGCATGGGTTGTTATTTTTAGATTTCTCTTTCATGAGGTTGCCTAAAAGCATTAAGGAAAATAATAAGGTTGCTTTAAGAAAGACCTGGCTCATGTCAATTTTTGGCAAGTGTAACATTAAACTATCTGGGTGTTGCATCATTAGAAATGAATAAAGGGGACAACGTGAGAAAAAGATGGGAATCATTGCTGCCTTGTGTTAATAAGAGGGCACTTTTTTTCTCCTTAATATAAATACTTTTCAAAACCAACCACAACATAAAAAGTGTTTTTACTTCCCCATTTTACAGTGAGAACAGATCTTTACCTAAATGCATATCTTGAAAAAACACCTAAATGTTCATCTACAACCAGTTATATTTCTCAGAATTAGATTCACTCTCAAACAAAAGCTTTGTGGTCTTTTAATTTCTTTGAGGCAAGTTGTTGCATCATTCACCCTCATCTAATCTCTAACAGGTTCTTTTGAAAACTGTGAAATTCTACTTCAAAGCCTCATGTAAAGCAACAATGATACACAGTAATTTCCGGCATTTATTTTGCTTTCTTGGAACAGAGTGCAATGGAAATTCCAAACAAAACTAGAAAGAATATGCAGATAGTTGAGCCACATTACATAACGTTGTCTTGTGTTAGACATGCTAGGCATGCACTGTGTCTATGTGCAGGAGAAATGGAGGCAGATCTCGAGCCTGCTGAATAAAAGCAGGGCTTGCTCTCTGAGATGAAACATTACCTACATCCAAAGGATATTTCAAGCACTTTCCCTTGTAAAATTCTCCATTACATGGGTCAATAGAGGGCAATGGGAGAAGAATAAATACCCAAACCTCTTCCACAGACTGCAACCTGGCTCGCACACACATACACTAACACCAGCATAGTGGCTGACACTTGCTGTCAGCCCATCTGATTGCCTGTTAGGGAGTCTCACCCACCACGACAAGTGCCCTTTCTCGCCAAGAACCATTTTCCCCGCCATGTCAGATATGGGGATATTAATGAATGCACAATGACAGTACTTAGGGAGCCGAGCAGCTATCCTGCCTCTGCAAATTTATCCGCAGGTCACTTTTGTACGACAAGGAAAATGAAACTGCGGAAACAAACAGGTGCAGGTCAGAAACTCATCTCCGCTCTCAGATTAAAAACTCATCTTTCAAGGCTGGGCGGCATTATTGAGGCTGATTCCCGGGGCTCTTCATGCAAATGGAGGTGTGATTAGGCACCTGGGTGGATGGCGGGTAGGTGGGGGCCGGTGGGATGTGGCTGGTGGAGAGGATAATGGTGCATTCCTCCGTTCAAGTTACAATTGTAACTGAGAGTGAGAGAAGGGCAAACACTGTTACGGTTTTGTGCTTATTAAACGCTAAATTCATGCAAAATCAGTTCCGACTGTGTTTTTTACTGTTTGGTGAGTGAACGGTATGTTTGTCTTAGGCCTCCATGGATATTTCGTATTATCTTATCTCATTTTAGGTTAGATTTTCTTTGCATTCGTGCTTGCTTTACTCTCATCTTTAAGCATTTTTTGAGAAGACATTAGGAGCTCCATCTATATTTATTTACTGTCATCAACAGAATGTAACCCCATCTGTGACAGTCTGTGAGCTGACAGTATGTGACAGTATGTGAGCACCAGTGGATGACAACACTAGAATACTATTTGGAGAGCATTGGCGAAGTTACAACGTATTTGCTCCAATGATCTCCCACAGCTAAATCGGACCAAGCATCTCTTTGAAAAGGAAACACACTCTCACTTCCTTGTACGTGATGTAATATGAAATGAGGTGAAACTTTGATGAATTCACAGGTCATTAAAGCTGATGCCTGAAGTCTGATGCCTTTTTAATGAAAAGCGCTCCGGTGGAGCAAAGCCATACGGGATAAAGCGAGGGAGGTTTTATCTGCTGTTGTTTCCTCATTAACCTTAAATTATGCAAACCAGCACAGTTCACATTCAAATGTGTGGACAGTGCCACTCTTACAGGACCACCCCACCATGGTGTCCTCCCCCTCCCTGATAACTGTGTGCTTTCATGTTGGCTCCAATAATCTGAGGGTCATGTCTGCTTTTCATTGCCACTGATTCCACTGCCTCTTTCCTCTGTAATGAGCTCTGGTGAGCCGACAAGGTCATATGGCACAGACACATGGAAATGTGTTTCCTTTTTCAAACATGCCGTCTGTGTGTGCTTGCACGGGCTCATTTCTCCATCTTTAGAAATGTGCATGTGTGTTTCATGTATGGGAGCACATCACGCCACAAAGCCGCCACCAAGGTGTAAACAGGAACTCATCCAACCCTGCACAGTTATCAGAGTAGCCCTGATTCCTCTCCCAGAGACTTCACTTACCTATTCTTGCTGATATCAGGCAGAGGCTGCATTGCTGCCTCAGGCCATGGCCTTGTAATAAACTATACATATTTATCTGATCTGCTGTTGATGGTCCTACCTGGATCGATGAGATGAATTAGTATTTCACAGTGCGTTAGATGACACTGTGACACCTGCACAATGGCCAGTTTACAATTTGTAAGTTAATGAAAATATATGTGCGCGTGTGTTAGTGCATGTGCATGTGTGCCTGTGCGCTTGTGTTTGTGTGCTGTTAAATGCAGAGCTGCTTTAGACATGTGAAATAACACTTTCCTCACTGTTCACTTATTTTTCAACAGAAGTTTGTGCTTACAAGACTTTTGGCTGATTTACAAGAGAAATTATCTCTAGGTTCTTTGGAGTGTTGACAAAATAAACAGCAAAACAGATCTGCCCCTTTTAACTAGCTAATTGACCTTGAATGTAATGTAGTAATAATCAGTGGTCAAGACCAAAATATTAGCATGTTGTTGTTTAAAAACATATAATAGTCACAGATTATTTCTGAATAAATTGATTGCTTTATGTATTATACCTGTGATTACACAAAATACAGGACTTATATAGAGACAAAATAAAATAGATTATCATATAAATATATTACATGTAAACCCTTAAATCTGTCAAATGTAGTGCACCAATATTTACACTAAAGTTTGAAGTGACTGCTAACGTGCAGATCAAGCCATAAAATGGCCCTAGTTTACTTGTCTGAGCTTTGGGTCAACGCATCAGCATCAGCCGTTGCTCTTCATGAGTCATTTCACTGGGGTACAAAAGAAAGGAGGAAAATAGGAAGAAAATAGGAATTTCAAAACTGCTTTCTCAAGCAGTAAAACAGCTGTCAATTTGCCGTCTTGGTGGAGCTACAAAGCGGTGGCAGCGAGCTGGGAGATCCCTCCTGTCTTCTGCCAGCTGGATCTATCGTCCTTCAGCCAGACTTTCAAGGACACCTGCAAAACTCCATGGTAGAGTGTGCGATCATGTAGGCAAATGATCCTGAGGAGCCCTGTGCAGCAGCTGCTCAGGGTCCCACTCAGGGAGGTGTGTGTGTGTGTCTGAGAGAGAGAGAGAGAAAGAGACAGAGAAAGACGAGGAGCGTCTAACCAAAAGTGTTTATGTAGATTTTTCACATGATCCAAGAACAGGATGTTTGCAGATCTTCTGAGGAAAGTGAAGGTTCCCGGTGGTGGATGTCAGCTGCAGAGATGAAAAAGTCATGGGAGTCAAGGAAACCAAAGAACCTAAACACTTACTGTGAAATAAACCAAGAAGCTCATAAACACTGATATATTTAGAACAGCTGTTATATAAGCACACTGTCAACGCACCTGATGTGCTGTTCTGTGCTGAGCTGCAGCTGCTAGTTTAACTGGTGTGATAGTTATGGACTTATGAAACCAGACACATAATTGCAGTGGTGATACACAATTTGGCAAGAAACTATTGAAAAAAAAAAAGAAACTGTTTTACCTTTGTCATTTTACCCAGAGTGTCTCACTACAACTGGAGGCTGAGTCTCTAATCATCATCGGCCAGGAGAACTCATCAGAAAGCTAATCACATGGAAAGTGTAGCCCTTAAAAGAACAGAATCGAGAGAGTGAGAGAAGAAGAATATGTTTTCTCTTGCTAACACTTAGATGAAATGCTTAACACCTCCCTCACATCTGTTGGTTTACTATGAGGCTGCAGGCGGCAGCGGCCAATCTTAGCCAAGCGCAAAGACTAATTAACTAACACATTTAGCCCCATTTGTGTAAAAAATATTTGTGTATTTTATTTTACTTCTGGACCATCTTTTGCTTTGTATCCAGCATGGTTAACCTGTAGCTGACTGTGTCTTGATATTAACACTGCACACAACAAAGTTATGTCTCTTATTTTTAATACAAAAACAAAAATGCCCATCCATCTATTATCTTATTCACTTTATACCCACTGGTGTTATGGGGTCTGCTGGTGGGACAAGGAAGAGAATAAATTAGGAAATGGACTCTTTTTTGTAAATCACATGTAAAACCTGAGGATTTTCTCTTAATAGTACAATTAAATCTGCTTGTTGCTATGGGTAATGTTTGTGTGCATCGAATTAGAACTGCAGACACAGATGTTCTGGACTTCAGCCCTTTACTTTCCACATGGTGGCTGTGTGGCTTGTACCAAATACCAGTTCTTTCACATATATGCACAGGATATTTACAAATTATTTTATTATTATGTATTTATGTTCATATTAATTACTCATATATGGATTACTGTGCTAAATGAGTGAGCACCTAATGGTTAAGCCTACGTGGGGTGAGGTCAGAGTTACGTACGGAGTGGTTACATTCATTTAATTAACTGTGTGTGAATGTGTGTGTGTGTGTGTGTGTGTGTGTATGTGTGTGTGTGTATGCATGTATGTGTGTGTAAACTGAGACTACATCTGTTTCCCTCTCAGCCCCCTCCCAGCACTTCAGAGCAGCAGATGACATTTCATCAAATATTTATAAAAAACCACCTCCGAACTGCGTAATTAGAGGCAGGGTTTAATGTCGCCCTAATCCTCGGGCTCCAATTTCGCTGTGTGGTTATGACACCCAGTTCAGCAGCATCCACAGCTAAACGTGCGGCCAATGAGCTCCCTGCCGAGTGATGGTATCTAGAGCACCTCGGCACCGCCTCACCTATGAATCAACATCTGATTTCTCCCTCCTGTCATCTTCCTACTGTCATTCCTATTTATCTCGCAGTCAGATATATGCACACAGCAGCTGCACTGTAACACAGAAACACACGCACACACACACACACACACACACACACACATGGACTTGGCCATAGCCACTGCCGCTCCCTTGAACGGTTTGCAGAAGAAGAGTTGCTGCCTTGGACATTATTATATTTTCAGGTTATTAATTACTTTCCAATTACTTAAACAAATATGCTACATTGAGCACCTAATTTCCCCGCTAAACTGCAGCAGATGGATGTGGCGTCGGCCAGAGCCACGGAGCGGTCGCCGCTTCAGCACAAAGAAAGCACAGCGACGGGGATGGAGAGGAACCTCATGCACTGGTAGCTGCTGTTTGCTGTCTAAGCTGTAGCACATTAGTGAATTAGTGAACCCTGTAGCGGGGCAGCAGGACAAATCCTGTTTGCTGAGTTGCGTTGCAAAGAAGCAGCTGTTACTTATTATTCATGTGCTTTAAAGCAGACAAAGTTTGGGCCATTTTGCAATTGTGTGAGCTGGCTAGCAAAAGTTATACATCGTTGTTTGAGCTCAATAATAAGTGGTTGTGAAAACAGTTGGGCTCATTGAAACAGTTTTCTTCACATCACTCTTAAATTCTATTTGTTTTGTCCACATATATCACATACATGGCTGCCTATATGCGTGTGTGTGAGTTTGCATATACACAAACTCACACAAAACAGGAGGCAAACTCTTAAGTCGCGTCTAAAAGCCTAATGGGAAATCGCTCCCCTAATTAAGATGCATGAATAATTCAAGTGGTGGCATGCTAATTAGTATTCCATCAGTCCTCTGCGGCGATGACGGCCTGTCGAGGCACATTGCAGCTAGTTACGGCCCGTGCGCGAGGACGGGACAAGTGAAGGAATGTCGACACCTTGAGAGCTGCTTGACAGAGTATCCTATCATTACTGAGAGGAGTGTGACAAGCTTCCTATTTTTCTCCATCTCTATAATCAAAGATAACACCAATCCATTGTCTGGGGAGAATCACATCAGGAAGATAAAATTTTGGAGGGAAATTAGTCTCACGAGTGTGACTTATTTTTCCTCTTCCCTCCAAATTCAACCAGAGAAAAGAAGCAGCACATTTATTTGTGGGAGCCTGTGTAGTTTCTAGTCACCCTGGGTGTAGTGAAACTTGCAAATACACATTGTACTGCTTTAAATGCATGATTTAGCAGTGTTATGGCCCTGTGTTTATTGCCTCTCTCTCAGAGGGGCTGTTTAATGCCAGTAAATGCAATAAAGAGGTGTTAAGATGGAAATTAAGCAAGGATAAATCACTGAGGTTAACTCAGCTTTGGCTCACGATTACAGTCTGCCTTCAATGAAATTCATTGCTTTATTTACAGCAACGGTGTTAGCTCTGTGTCGAAATGTGCGAACGTACTGTAGCTGCAATATAATCCCTCTCTGCGTTATTTTCACAGCGACGAATCTGACCTAACACCACTGATTTAATTACAGCCAGTTATTAGTATTACAGCACACGGATCATAACACAAAACATATGAAAGGGTTCAGCTGCATCTTCTATGTAGGCCTGTGGCTGTGTCACAGTGTTTGAGGATTCACCATTTTGCTGCCACAAGGCACACACACACACTGTTGTTCTCCCTCTCTCCCACATACACAGAGAAAGAAGAAAGCTCCTGTGGGCCCTGGCCTGTGCGAGTGTATGTAGCCCCGGGGAGGCAAGTTGAGGTTTTATGGCGTCTTTGTGCTGGGTTTAACCTTGGCTCTGGGCTAAACACACAGGGAATGTTCTGAGAGGACCTTCAGCCATCAGCAGCAGCTTTTCATATACTGCTCCTCTCCTGTGGGAGTGCCGCCACAAACACAACTATTGATCCACTGTCATACTCTTTCCCTCTCTCATATACACATACACACACACATACACACACACACACACACACACTCACACGTGCATGCGGATATATGCACACACACTGAAGTCTAAGAGAAAAGAGAAAAGCCAATGGCGGGAGTGTGTATGCATGTGTGTGTGTGTGTGTGTGTGTGTGTGTGTGTGTGTGTGCCACGCTAAAAAAAAAAAAACTTTCCAAAGTGGTCTTAGATCCTGTGATGTGGTATTGGGGGTATTGGTGTATCATAGGTGTCCTGTGTACCCTCTGGGCTTTTGCTCTTGCATTATGTTTCTATTTATTTTCTTTTTTTTTCTTTTCTGGCTATTTATAACCAACTACCCATATCATACATATGCTTTAAAAAATATGAACCCTGCTCATTTACAATTCATGATATGGATCTGAACCGTCCAATAAAACAGTGACCTCTTGGTGGAAGGCCAAGAATTGCCTTGTTGTTATTGTCGTTATTATATGTGAAGTATGCACTGTCCACCCAGATTTGCATGTTAACAAAAATGAAAACACAAAGTTGAACATCAGTTTATGGAAACTGGCTTAACCTTTTAGATGTGTATCTGCTTGAGCTGTTTTTTTTTTTTAGTAATCACCTACCCTACCTTAAAGTAGGAAGTGACAATTTTCACTTTAATGTTAAATGTGAAAGAGGACCCTTTCTACTCAAAACATCTTTTAGCAACAGCTGGTGACACTTTATTTATTATGTGTAAATGTGTAAATATTGATTTCAATTTCCATACTATATACTCAACAGCTCAATTAATATAAAAGCTAATAGATTAGTGTTATTCTGAAACTTTCTCAAACTACTTTTTACTTTTGTTCAAGTTAAAGCTTTTCTCTGAACAACTTTCACATTTGACTTTCTTGGTCCTCTCTCTAACCTGCCAGATCTTTTCTTCTTTCTGTTATACGACCACCTGAGCCACAGGTGCATTGAAGCCCCTTCGACTTTGTGACAACCATCAATAATGGAATAAACTGAGAATTTTTTTAAAATATTGAAAAAGCAAATTCCTGACTGAGACAGAAAAAGAGGGACAGAGAGAGAAGGGCATTAAATGCAGGGGAGAAGAGTTAGACAGATTTGTGAAATAGATGGGGAGAAAGACACACACACACAGACAGAGAGAGAGAGAGAGAGAGAGAGAGAGATAGAGAGAGAGAGAGAGAGAGAAAGAGAGAGAGAGAGAGAGAGAGAGAAGGAGAGAGAGTGGAGTCCGAAGGACTGCCATCCCTCTGTACACTGAATAAATAGCAGGCCATTTCCACATCATAAATATCATCCCCGCTTAATGTGCCGAGCTCCGAGGTGGAGCCAGACTGTGCTACCCTGGGGGAGGTTTGTGAGGAGGGGGGAGGCGGGGTTGGCTTCAGGGGAGGATCTCTTACCTGGAGTCTCAGGAGAGCAAGCGAAGGGCAGCTTAATCCCTGAAGCAGCTACCATATCTGTCCCGGTCCCAGCGGGGCAGATGTGCTCCAGATGCCAGGATGGACAAAAAGGGGCATTAATCATTTTCAGCCTGATGACTCTCCCCTTCATCTCCTCAACTTGGCTCAGTGTGTGTGTGTGTGTGTGTGTGTGTGTGTGTGTGTGTGTGTGTGTGAGAGAGAGAGAATGAGTGAGAGACATGCACACACACGTGCACCTTAGCATTACTTTACTTTACTAATTTCTCTCTGTACCAGCAGGGACCAACTGTCAAAATATGAACAAAAGTCGAGGGAGAGATACCTGGATACATGTTTTCGATCCCATTTATCCCTTTAAACGGAGCGCTCTCATGCTTAGCAAATCAATGACATTGGCCTCAGATCTGTCCTGACGTGTGGAGGGTTGAGCTCATTTTTCTGTATGTCAGGCCCCGTCCCCTCTGATGAATCCCGGAGCCCAAGGCTCAGCCGGATTGGCTCGTGCACCCGCTACAGGCAGGTGATTGATGACCAGAGGAGTAGTCTTCGGCTTTGCTCCGATTTCCCCCTCACTTGACAGCCCAAATCGCCAGGCGGACATCTGAATCAGGCCCTTCTCCGTCTTTGGATGCCACAGCCACCAGCAGACCTTGCAGCTAAAAGCAACTCCACAGCGTTTTGAAAAAGGTGAAAATTCAGAGCTCTAAACAACTGCGCTACGGGAAACATTTTTGCTTCTGCAAGACCGCGGTGTATTACTCCCACTCAGAAATGAAACAACAGTAAGCTTGTTGTTTTCCACATTCAAGTGCAATTAAGATGGATTTTAAAGTATATCTTGGGCCCCATTTAGAACAGCTTCCCTCAGCATCCTTATAGGCGAGGAAAGCAGTGAGACGCTGCTTCACTTCACAGCCTGGTTTGAAGCCCCTGCATCAGCTATTTGGATGAATGCGAGCCTTGGATCACACACAGGTGGTGCATCGCCTCCTCAATTAGCACCTTGTCCAAAGCCCCCCCTTGTCCCATTCCCTCCCACCGTACGGGTGTGAAATTTTAAAACCCTCTACCAGTGTGATTGCTCTCCTCCTCGGGGCACCGCGCTGCTGAGGAAGCATAATGACAATCACCACAGCGGCCCGGGGGTCCCCGAGCTACAAAATGGGGGTGTTTAAGGAGAGGGACTATACCTCCAGCCAAACTCAGCGTGGAGTGGAAAGAAGGCGACTTAGAGCTGGAATTAAGAGCGTCATACTGCGAGTCTCAGATGAGTCATCAGGTTTGCTCAGGCACTCCTCTCGCTGCCGCTCCGGGTCGTCTCTTCCATTAAAATATTCCACGTTTCCTTCCACCCACACTCCTCACAGGTCAGAGTTGTCCCTGCCTCCCTGCATGAAAGGTAAATTTGTATACCAATGCGTACTGTATGAATCTAGACTATACCTCTATATTTAATAATTCTATATTATTCCATTATTTTAATTTTAAATTACTCCTAATGCTAAACTCTGGACACTCACAGGTACAACTAGTGCTTGAACTGTATTCATCATTGTTCTACAGCACAACAGTCATGTTGAGCTAATGATATTTCTGATGCAGACACCTGAATGTGCACCTTAGATGAGGTTTCTGCTATTGTGTTGTACTTGTGGCAAATTACTTGTTCCTGTACAATGACAGTAAAGGCTTTCTGTTCTGCTCTTCTCTTTGCATCCTGTGACAGCCCGCCAGGTGGGCAAAGTTGCGACTGGCAATTACCACCCACCCACCTGGGAGCAAGGGTAAACGTCTGGTTGATTTGAGAAGCTATGATTGGCTGCGCCTGTCCCTGCTGATGGATGGTTTCTGGGCACCTGTCTCAGTGGAGAGGTCTTAGATGATGGCGGGAGGGGCCGGGTTTCTTTGTGTAGGTTTTTATAACAGAACATTTTTGTCTTTTCTGCAATAACCCAGCAGTTTCTTTCAGCCACAGCTCAAATCTGCTGATACTGTTGAAAACACCCCGTAAACACCCACAGAAACACCTCCAACACTCATTTCACTTTTTCTTACTCTCTAAGGAAGAACTGTACAAAATTCATAAATTAATTGGAAAATTAAATTGAATTTTGAAATGAGGTTGTAAAGACAAAACTGAATGAAACATAGTAGCATTGGCTACACAGAAACATGGTGATACGCATTGCTGCCTTACAGCAAGAAGGATGCCGGCTTGAATCCTCATCGGAGGCCTTTCTGTTTGGAGGCCTTTTTGCATATTCTCCTAACGTGTGTGTGGGTTTTCTCCAGGTATTTTGGTTTCCTCCCACAGTCACCTGCTAAGTATACGAATGAGAATGAATAGTGTGTGTTTGGCCTGCAATGGACTGGAGACCTGTCCAGAGTGTATTCACGGCCTTGAAGCCAATAGAGTTCAAATTCCAACATCCTGAATTGATTGCAGCCCAGTCTTAAAAATCTGAATTTTGCACAGACCTCAGCAAATCAGACTGCCCACCCAAACTACCGTATCACACAGGAACCTATTTATGCACCAAAAAAACCACATCATCACAGCAGCTGAGGTCAGAGCACACGCAGCATGTATGTATTCATGATCCATATGGATTATTTCATCTGTTCTAGGAAGAGATCCCGTTTCCTGCCTGGGTGGAAGCCATTAATTCCCTGACTGACACCTTCGCCTCTTCACCTTCAGATCTTTATGCAGCTTGACCAAACATCCGGCACCTTGTTAACATCTTAGCGACAGACCACAGGAAACACTGGGCTTCTGTCTCTGGGCTCCTGGACCCAGAGACTGAGCCCCAAATAGGAAATATTATTAAATCACAACATGAAACTAGATGAAGATGAGAAATAAGAGGAAGGGGGGTGGGGAGGAGCTTTGGAGGGACGAACTGCTTCCGTCCAGCCAAGCCGAGACACATTACCATGGCAGTCTTCCCGGTGTCCTGCCCATCACGGCCCAATCAAATATTCTATTACATTATTCTCCAATTTCTGCCCCCTATCAGCCTCGGGGGCCCAAGGGCCTTGCTAGCACTGTCGGCTGAGAAAATGTTTCCTCTGCAGCCATCTGTGGTGATAGGAGGACATATTGGAAATCAAAGCAGGAACAGGAGGAGGGTGAAGAGGCCAGGTCCCACGACTCTGGACAGACTCCTCTTTGGCCAGGAATTCCCGCTCTCCTGAAAGAGAGAGTTGAAAGAGGTGAACTTGTGCACTCATGCACTACATATACACATCCTGTACAGTACATACATGTGTTGTTGTACATGGCTGAACCTTTTGTATGCATACAGTACAAACCAGCACAAGGGACTTCCATCACAATGAACTGCTAGACCCACAGGCCATGAGTTGGGCTTTTCAAATGGATGAATCACACGGTGATAAAGAGACAGAGAAATAACAGAAGAAGAAAAAAGTGTGATCAAGAGACAAGGTCAGAAATATCAACACTGCAGAAAAATACTGACACCAAGACGTGAGAAAAACACTCAGGAAGAGGCTGGAAAGACTGGCGAGGACACCCAGTGAGGACTCTCACCAATTAATCCGACTTCTGCTCGCACTGCCCACTGCTTCCCTCTGAGCAGGGTTTACTGAGCACTCTGTAATCTTCCCCCCAAAAAAATACCCCTTCAGGAGACCTCGACTCATATCTCTGCAATGCAGTTGGTTGTAGTTGTGGTTAGTGGTTTAGTGGCTTAGAAGCACAACCACTAAGATTTTGACTGCACACTGAATAAAATCTGAGCTTTCATTATCTGTGGAAGATAGAATTCGGAAATCTGGAGTTAACGGGCAAACTCCTTCAAATGTTTAATTTGTTACTTATTCTGGACTTGCAAAATAAGCATTTGTTGAGTAAAACATTCACTTTCCCTTGAAAATAATCTCTCTCAGAAGTTGTATATCCATCCACCTCAGTAAATGATGGAAAACAATATTTTAGGGTAAGTACTGCAGGTAGGCGCCGCATAAACCTGCTGCCTTACATTTGGTGGATTTTCAAAGGCATTACTGTCTGTCTGTCTATCTATCTATCTATCTATCTATCTATCTATCTATCTATCTATCTATCTATCTATCTATCTATCTATCTATCTATCTATCTATCTATCTATCTATCTATCTATCTATCTATCTATCTATCTATCTATCTATCTATCCATCAAATAGTGTTTAATATCTGTCTCTCCGTCTCTCTGTCTGTCTGTCTGTCTGTCTGTCTGTCTGTCTGTCTGTCTGTCTGTCTGTCTGTCTGTCTGTCTGTCTGTCCGTCTGTTTGTTTGTCTGTCTCACTGGCTTTTTGCCTGTCTGGCTGTTCGTCTGTCTATCTGTCTATTCTATTCTGGGCATGCAAGTATGTAATTTGCAGCTTGTGATTGGAAGAGCGAGAAAAAACATGTCAGGGACACCAAGCAGAGGAAGTGTGAGATGCCTTTTTTCACCTCTGGCCTTCCTCCCCTGCTCTTCCTGCTCCTCTCCACTCTGCTGTGTTGGTCACTGCAGCTGCTGCCAGTTTGGTCACAGGTGATCACTTGACCTACCCAGCAGATCCATGAATTATGCAGCCTGGACAAACATACAAGCCACAGGGTCACTCGGGAAGATGGCTGTTGTTTTTTTTTTTTTCTTTCCTCCTCGCTCCTGCAGGTTTCCATTGTGAAAGAGATGGACTGGACAATAGGAGAATGAAAGCAGGAGAGGTATAATAGACAGGTCGTTGACAAGAAGTCCATTGAGACGTGACATGCTCCCAGTCCTGTTTCCCCTGCCTCAGCACACACACACCAAGACACACTAAGACACACTACACACACACATACAGACATATTCCTCGTGCCCCCAGCTCTGATCACCACCTCCTGACTGCCCAGCAGGAGACTAGGGGTGATCTCACAGCAGTGTGACAGGGCAGTGGGGCCCCTGAGGAGGGGAGTCAGAGGGACAACAAAGGTCAGCGAATGGTGAGACACAATTAAAGTGTGTGGGTGTGTGTGTGTGTGTGTGTGTGTGTGTGTTAAGAATGTGGTGTGTAGCCGCTGTGTCCATTAACAGTGGCCAGGCCTGAAGATCAAGCCAAGGGCACTCCAGCCAGCCACTCCAGTGAGCCACTCCTCCAGCGAGCCTCTCCGCTACTACAGTATGTGTGTGTGCGTGCTTGCGTGTGTGTGTGTGTGTGCGTGTGTGTGCATGTACGGGTGTGTCGCTGCATTCAGGTCTGTGTCTTTATCTGTGTGCATGTGTGTGTGTCTGTGTGTATGACTCACCTATGACCAGCTCTGCTTGCTCGGAGGCAGCTCTTTGTCTTTTTGCTGACAGGGTGAAGATGATGGAGCGCTCTGCTCCTCCAGTTTTATGCCACTGAGACCGAGCGCTTCACACTGAAAGCAACTTTCCAGCTACGTGCTGGAGCTGCACGGTGTTTCTGCAAATCATCATTCCTACCTCATTCACCAACGGATACATGAACCCACAGACACAAGAAATATAATTATGTACATACAATATATTTTGAAGTGTAAATGATTTGTTAAACAGAAATGTAGCTCAGATTACAGGAATTATAGTGTTATTTTCATGTTGGCTTTAGCACTGTAATGCCCTGCAATTCTGCTGAGTGTCCGCTGAGGGTGTGATTGTTAGCTTTGCCCTTGTGTTATGATTATAATTTTTACAATATATTTGATTTCAAGACTAGGAAATGATTGCTTTTGTGTGCTCATATGTGTCCAAGCTAATCTTTGGTTCCCAATGTGATTCGTCTTAATGAAGGAAATTACTGTTCACGCTGATGTTTGATGCATTTCCAGTGTTTAAGCACAGAAGCAAAGGGATAATACGTTAATGAGGTACAAATACCAGAGCATGAAGAGGAAGGGGAAAAACAGAAGGTCTGGAAGAAAGGTGGCACTGAAGGGGATTATAAAGAGCAAAAGAAGCACCACATTCGTTGATCTTAATTTATTTGCAGTCAGTGGGTTGATAAATGAGTGTCTTGGCATAAAGCCTCAGTCTGAAAAGGATGCGATCACTAGACAACAGAGAAGAAATTTACATTGTGCACCTGAAACAAAACTTCTACTCCATAAAGCTAAAACAAATACAAGATTGTTTAAAAAATATACATTTGAAAGATTGAAAAGAAAAAATGTTGAAACTTGTTCAAAAGCTCAAACATTATGATATGCTATACCTATACATAAGGATGCATAAATGACTGATTTGACAAAACCCATAAGAAAATAATAGGCTCATTGAAATCTTGACAATATAACTTGATAAATTTAGATAATTAGCAGTTAATCGATAGACAGGGACTTAATGACAGGGACTTTTAATAAGTTTTATGTTAATTTAGCAAAAAATGCACTTTGCAAAATATACAGTACCTTTTTTGTCCTACTGACTGCCAACTGATCCTTCCTTTTTTCCCTGAAGGTAGAAACTGTAACCTAAGGCTGTTTGATTGGGACAATCTTATTATTATTTGCCATTTTCTTATTTGGCAGCCATGGCTCAGGAGGTCAAATTGGTCTTGCAAATGGTTTGGGGAGTGTAATCGTGATGGGAAGTAAACTGTATAAGTGTTTTGTCTGCGGAGGTGAAGAAGAGCTTTAAAAGTGCAGACCATTTACCATTTTATAGGCCAAGCGATTAATCAGCTAGTTGAGGGAACAATTAGCAGATTAATCAGTAATGAGAATAGTGAATGTGGCTCTACGCAGGTCGATAAAATTTTACAACGACTGACTAAAGTGCTCTCTTTCCTCTCAGAAGCAGAAGTCGGTGACAGGGAGCAGACTGTACTGTTTGACTTTGTGTCCCATAATATGACGTTTCTAAAGCTGTTGATACCATTACGTTGACAAGTGTGCACTGAAATATGGAGTTTGGCTCAAGTCCCTGGAGAGTCTGTGCCATTGGAATGATTAGTAAAGCATGTAAGCAGCCTGTATCTTGTTGCGCCAGGCAGACAGGGAACATATGTATGTGTGCTGGGCCTTGTAATCAACACATGGGCTGTGGGGGCTGCTACTACTGCCAGGGAATGAATTCACTTCTCTCTGTGGCTAGAGGGAAATAAGGTAAACCACAAAATAACTGTGTCCAAATTACACACATACACACATGCTAGCACAAGTGTGTAGAAATGTTCAGACACAGAAGCCAAGAGGCAATGAAAAAGAAGTTCATGCCCGCTTCTCCACTGAACAAGATGAGCCAAATCAGATTTAGAGTGTGAACAGACGGGATTATCCATTCACAGTTCACAGCCACACGCATGCAGACACAAAGAGACCCTAAAACCATATCAAACACAGTTGTCATTTGAATGAAACTAACCTAAACAGCAATACGAAGTTGACGGGGATAATTAATTTCACTGCCTGCCCCGTTTTTCTCTCTCACTCACGACATGGAGTCCACAGTGTGTAAGATGTGATCAGTATTCGCCTGTGCTTGTCACTAAACTGAGAGAGAGGTGCGACGTTGACCCTGCGGGTGCACACAGGCCCCACTGCCTCCTCACTCCGCCTGCCTGCCGTCACTCCCTGTCTCGCCAGCGGCTGCCTGTAATTAAGAACCACACACCAGAGGAGAGAGCGTGTGTGTGTGTGTGTGTGTGTGTGTGTGTGTGTGTGTGTGTGTGTGTGCATGTCAGTCAGCTGTGCAACAGAAGGCATCAGTAATACCAATGTAAGCAATAAAGTAAAACAGAGACAAATTGACCCTGAATGTAAGTAGGAAAATGCACTGCTGAGCAAAAATGAATACTGCATACTTTGATGCTAGATGTCAAACATCTACACAAATATTAAGATGCTATGTGCAATGCTGATTTAAGTGTTGATTTGACATTGTCTCTGTGATGCTTTCTATGTACTGTATATCTCCGTTGGTGTCCTAGACTTCATCTTTTATATTTTATTTATTTATTTATTTATTAATTATGAACCTTCAAAACTCACTCCATCCAGAGAAAATACTGCTAAAATATGTTAAATCCTGCTGCAAGGAATGTGATAAACTCACAGTAAAGAATATTTACTTTTTTTTTGCAATATGAATTAGATAAAAGAAAAAATGGCTGTAAGAAATTAATCTATTATTTTTTACGATCAGATTTTAAAGTTGCTGTTTGAAATTTAGTTCATTGCCAACAATGAAATCCTCCTTTAGATAAAGGTCACACAGATAACCTTGTGCTACGCTGACTGCACTAACTATGCATCCTGTGTATTACCTACAGAGAAGCAAATCAATGTGTAAGGCTTCTTTCAAGCCTCAAGCACAGCTATGATGCATAACAGTACTTAGATACAGTGCCAGGGGAGGTGAACATGCAGCATGCTGAGTAGACAGGTTCTTTCCATATTAGCCAGGGTAAATAGACTTTATCTGTCTGTCAAAGGTGAGCTGAGAACAGTTCATTCACACATCCCCTATTCACATTTTCCTTCCCCCATCTCTCATGTCTGCTTCCCCCTGATAGAGATGTCAGGTGAGGTGAGATAGAGGAAGATGATGGGCTTCACTTCCTGCAAACAGTGTCATCATTGTGCTGCATCGATTGCGTTAGTATCTCCTCCTCGCCGATCAATGATTCCGTTCTGAGCTGTTCTCAGCATCCTCACATCATTACATCAACACATCTCTCTGGGCTTTTCTCTGCTTTCTTTGCACATCTAACATAAACAATAAAACCTGTAATAAACGTGTAATATCTTAATTTCATATGGGAGATACACAGGGACAAAGATCAACATCAAGGGTCATTACGCTAATTTGACCCTCAATTTGAGATCAATTCTCAGCCTCTCTTGTTGCTTCCATGTTGATGAAAAAAGCAAAAGCAGGTGTATGACCAAACAGAGAAGAGGAGCTCAGTGGAGAGAGCCGGTAGAGGCCAGCAGCAGGAGCTCCATGGAACAAACAGAAACACCATGTCATCTTGCTTTCACATAGCCAGCAGAGTGGAATCCTGTTAACACAATGGAAACACACACACACACACACACACACACACACACACACACACACACACACACACACACACACACACACACACTCACACACACACACACAGGCACTAGGATGTTTTGTACTGGCTTTGCTGCTGTGTATACACAAGTGATTACTATACATAATACATACATGTTCAATATATGCTTTCTTTGCTTGAGCTGCCATAAGTTGTTTTTTTTTTTCACTTTGATCGTAAACTCTCTGGCTGTGAGGATCCCCACCTGCAGATTAGTGCAAGTCTCTAGCGCCAGCACAATACTTACTGGACCATACAGCACACAGTCTCCTCCTCCTCCTCCTTATCCCCCTCTTCCTTTTTCTGTCGATTTACTGTCACTGTCCTGCTCACCTTCTGGTGCTGGCATGTGTGCTGAAATCCACAGAGCGACTTCTCCACCAACCCGCGCCCTCCCCTAACTCCTGCAAATTTATTAATATGATTTACATAAAGTTAAAGTTCTCCCCGCAGCCAAGGAGGCCGCTCTAAAATAAGCTGTGGCTGTGACAGAGCCAATGTGTTATGCGTGTGATAGGCCCGGGGGGCTCTGGGGGCTGCTAGGTTGGGAACGTCGTGGAGGGTCCCTTGGGGATGCTGGCCTGGAAATGACACCGAGTGAGGGAAGAGCCCCCATACCCCAGAATCAGTCATCTCATCTGCAGGGGGAGAGGAGGAAGGACAAAGACACATCGCTCCACCGCCGGGCTCACACACACTTACCATGGGAAATGCGTGCATGACCTCTCTCTGTCTCTCTCTGCCCCCCCCCACCCCACACACACACACACACACACATACACACACAAATATTTTATGTGTGATTTTTAAATATGGCTTTGTAAAGGATTATGCTTGGGACGACATGGGCCGATTATGGTTTCAGGACATTAGGGGCACTTGATCCCTTCAGAGGTGCCCAACACATGAATATATTCATTCATACAGCGCAAAGGTTTGCAGAAAAGTAAGATGTCAAGTTTGGAGCTTTTGAAGAGTCTGTTCACCCATATTTGACATGTTTTCTTATTGCAGATTGATTGAAGACTCAAGATTGCTCCTTAAATGAGAAAGTCTGTCTTTTTTTGCTGGAGGAAATGTCACAAACTGCAGTTAACAATACCATGCTTGAGCTATGCTGACAAAAAAATTTGAAAACTGTGTCACTCTATTCATGCAAAATAACGTGTAAGTTCTCATTTTAGTATAATTGACTTGAAGCATTGAAGTCAGCATCACGCTCTGTCTTCTGACACATATAGCAATAAAATCAATTGTAACACAGCCCAGTCATCACCACATCTGTCCGCAACAGGCTGGAAATAGTCATGTGTGGTGTAGCTTACCCACCACAAGGTCAATATCTGCCTCCACCTGATGACAGCTGACTGATCTCCAACTACACTGACAGCTTTTTGATGGGATGATTTTTGCGAAACCACCACCAAAGCCCAGGAGGTTTGGGGCCAATGGCACACTGGAAATACAATCTAGTGTAAAATGGGACAGTAAAGGTTTAGAAAAAAAAAAAAAAGAGTAAATCCCCCTAGGGGGACACACACACTCCAAGCGGTCTAAAGGGAGCTGAAACATGAGAAAATCAGAAGCTGTGGAAAGACTTTCATGTGACAACGAAAGTCTACTACAAGCAAAAGGGCTTTTTTTTCTGTCTAAGAATAAGTGATATTACGAATAAGTCATCACCGCCACTGTAACCACTCACTATTACCTGAGACAGCTGCTAATCTGTCCCTCTGTGTGTCCTCCAAACTCCTGCTTGATGGTGAAAAAACAAAATGTCAACACCTAGTTTGCCCGCCAAATATTGAAGAAAACTGTGTCTAAAGGAGATGTCCGTAGAGAGAGAGGGAGAGAGGGAGAGAGAGCAAAGAAAACAAAAAAGGTGGGAATTAGCTGAAACATTCATGTAACATTTTCCCTGATGTTTCATCTTAATTACCGCCATGCAAGCCATGCAAGCCATGCAAGCCATGCAAATCCAATTGGCCGTTTATGCCAGGAAATTCATAACCACAGTGCGATATTAATTACTCCGGTAGGATTCGGGCTATATTTGATATGCAC
Source organism: Karalla daura (assembly GCA_029224185.1). NCBI lineage: Eukaryota > Metazoa > Chordata > Actinopteri > Chaetodontiformes > Leiognathidae > Karalla > Karalla daura. The sequence goes on from CM055188.1 coordinate 21,768,165, forward strand.
GATGCATCGCGGCCATTACCAGCCTTGTGTTTCAGCCTCAGCCCTGCGTGTCAGCAGTAATCAAATCTAACTGTTGACAACAACATGTTCACCAATCAATATAGGATGAGAGGGATCCTTTGATGGGGGAATTTTAATCTCCTTTCTCTCATGTGTGTGTCCTAATCTGTGTCAATATCCAGTTAGCATCCCTCGCACACAACTCTATTAATTTCTCTCCTGAAGGTAGCTCATTGCACTTCCTCATCTAAAGCACATCTTTTATGTCCCATTGTTCATAAAGCTATTAGATAAAGTGGAGTCAAATGCAATTACTTTTCATGGCTGCTCAGCCACAGCAAGCAGGGTCTGCCTGTTGTGTTCAAGGGGGAGAAGGTTTTGTCTTCTACTCTGTGACAGTCACATGATGCTGTCAGCATGACGGAGAAAGTAACAGGAGAGGAAAGCATGACATGGAGACAGAGAGGAGTAAAAAGACAGAAAATTTAGGAGGAGTGACAGACAATCGTGAGATTTGGCCTTTTGCTTCATCAGTGGAGCAACAGTGACCTCTGCTGGCGAAGTCACCTCTCCTGTCACTGTTTGTTACGCACTTAAAACTCCCCACCAGTGGCTTTGAAATTGCTTTCTTAAATCATCCGCCTTGTGAATGAGAGGGAACATAGATCAAGCACACTGAGGAGAAGAAATAATAAGAGAAAAGAAAAAAAAGAAAAAAAAAACAAAGCACCGTGCCAATTACTGGCTCAGGTTCTACATCGCTCTTATAAATATGTAATCAATCACCTGGACCAACGTGGGCCACACATAGAGCGATCCACAGTTTAAAACCCCACTGCCATAGCCAAAGAAGCAGGTCACCGAAGGGAGAGGAAACAGCACACTCCTTTTAAAACCACAGCCAACGCACACTCCTTCTTAATGAACTTGGAAATGAGATTTTAAAAGCACACAAGATGACAACCAGGATTTTCTCTTTTGTCCCCATCCAAACAACTATTCATCTCTCCCCTCCAGGACCCCCTGGCATGACTCCATTCTCCTCTAAAAGCTTCAGTTAAATTTGTGGACGGGCAACGAGTGTGCCACCTCAAGTTGATAGCTGCTGGAGCGTGTTGTGAGGAGAGAGGGGGTGGCCCCTGGGGGTCCTCACAGACCCAGGCTTGTTCATTGGTATCTCTAGTCACACACACAGCAAAGGCTCACCAAAAAGTGGTGACACATACGTCAGTGTGAAGGCTGAAACCTTCCGTTTGACTATTTACACAGTGTCTGTTTGTTCAAATGTGTAAAAAAAAAAAAAAAAAAGAGTTTGTGAGCAAACAGCTTTCAGACATTGGAAAAAACATACAGTCCATGTGTGTCATGAATGTGTGTGAGACTGAGTGTAACAGTGTGTGCATGTGAGTATGCGTGTTCCTCCCTCACAGTCATCTTCTGCCTCTGCTAATGATGCATTGGCACTCCCAGTGTAGCAGTGTAGCTTTTCGCAGGCCTGGCGTGTGTTAATGGCCCTGGCACCCCATGCCCACAGTAAAGTGATACATCCGACTGGCTCGGTGACGTGCACACAATCAGGACCCAACAGATGCCACTCATTTTTGGATGCCAAAGTGACCCAGCCATCAACTGGCCGCACACCTAAAAAAAAAACTTTAGCAACTTGTAATGAGAGAAATAGATACTCAGCTGGGGTATGACACAGCATGGGGCCTGGCCACAGTGGCCGCATTTCCCTCCCCTACTTTCTGTTTGTCCTTTTCATGCTCTTGCTAGTTTCCGGGCTGAAGCTTAATGTGCAGATATTTCCTTGACCCACACCTATGTCTGCATCTGACCTCCTCCTCTTCCTCTTTTGTCTTACTCTCTCCTCAGCTCATTCCTCTACTACATGAAACCCTCATTTGATATTTTTACTATTTTCTGACTTGAACATAGAGCATTAGGGTGTGTGTCTGTATGTGTGTGTGTGTGTGTGTATTTGTGTGGCTGCTGATGCACTCTATGACATATTGAGGTAATAAAAAGCTCCTCTGCAGGGACGGCTGTGGCCCACTAATTAAACACCTCCTATGCGACCTTATTGCAGGCACTCGTTGCCATAGAACTGAACTACAGCTTGTGTGTCCTGCGTCAAATTGCACCTCCAACCTCTGAATCAAAAGAAAGGGAGAGGAAGAGAAACTGCAAGGTCATTACCTCAAACAACCTAATTATATTGTATGCAAAGCTAGAGTGGCAATTGGAGAGGACAAACCCTCGCTAGTCACAACTAGACTGGAAATGTCCCCGGATGTGCCCTATGAGATTCAGATATGCTTCACACTTTAATCACGCCTTCCATGCTACACACCTCCAGCAATTCACTGGAAACTGTTTAATTTGGTAATGTTTTCCTTGCTAACGAACACGACAGGTTGGACAGGGACAGACATGCACAGACAGCAGGCAACATGCAAAGGCAGACAGAGACAGGTGTGCACAGGCAGACAGACAGAACAGCTGCAGGTGAGGAGGGGGGCCCTAAGTGCTGGAGTCCTTGTCGATGTAGGTCCAGTTCCTCCATCCCAGGTGTTTTTTGCCTGCCCTGAGGTGTGGGCAGGGAAGGTGGAGGGGAGGGGAGGGGGAGTGGTAAAGACCAAGGGACACAGAGAAAAGCGCAGAGAGGTGGGGGCCAGGAGACAGGACATGGACAAACACCAAAAGCAGAGCAGAGGTTGGGCCCACCCAACCCAACACCTTGGGTTAGGTGGATGAAAACACGGGACTAGCAAAGGTAGTAAAAATGTTTCTGTGTTTATTGATGTGGGTGTGGACCAGTTGCAGCTGGTAGTCTTTCAAACAGGAGAGGCTGGCCAGTTACGCTATTTCCAGAAAGAAACAAAAAAAACATGTGGCCCACACCTTTGTCTCTGAGCTGGCCCATTGCTGGCTGGGTCCCCAAGCAAGAAATGGCCCCTCACACTACAGAAATCTTTTTGGCTGTTTCGGCTTAGATCTGGCCCCCACTGTGATTCTGATATGATTGTTGTCTCAGTGTTTATTTATTTACAAGAATATGTACAAAGAAACTGGAAGGCAGCATGAAATCAAATGCAATCAGAGTTCTCAAGAAACATGACTGGACACCTCACCAATACACACAGGACTGAACACAAAATCCACTGCAGCCTGTCTATATTTTAATTTTAATTTTTTCTGTCAATCAGAGAAAAAGACTCAGCTGCTTTCAGAGGTCCTCCAATCACCAGTCAGAGCCTGAGCCATGTCTCTTGAAAGCATTGTCCTGCCCTCTCACTGACTCCCAGAGGCTGGATGTGGGTTTTTTTCAGTGTTTGGCCAATAAGTGTCTCGCATTTTGCTATTGAAAGCACTCATTTTCAAATGCCATTGATATCCAGTGAGGCTGGACTGGATCGCATTTTCATGAGGAAAAAAAGACACCTCACACACACACATTAGGCAAACTGTTGGCAAAATCATTCTGTAACTTATTATAGAATGATTTCGCCTCTAAGTTGAGCATATGTAATTCTAAGACACTGGGTCTGAAATAGCAATGTTATAAAGTCAGCTACAGTATAGTACAATGTAGTTGTAAACAATGTTATCCATGATTTTTAGAGCAGGCTCCGCATCTCTTGTTGTCTCAGAGCAATCACCTCTGGTGTGGATGTGTATGCATAGAGGCTCGTCCTCCTCCTCCAGCCTAGTCGCTATTTTGCTTCCTCCCCTGCCACCCCATCATAAAGGAGTGAAGGAATTCTTCAGCCTGTTGGTGTAACAGTTTGAGAGCAACAGCCTGTCTCTGAACAAGCTACGGACTGGCAAGCTACTGGATGGTAACTGTTGTCCAGGATGGCACAAACAGTTTGTTTAGTGCTCTCCTCTGCCACTGTCACCAACGAGTCCAGCTCCATGATGGCCACAGAACTGGCCCTCCTGATCAGCTTGTCCAGCCTGGTGAAGTCCCTCTTCATCATGCTGCCTCCCTAGCGCACCAAAGCGTAAAAGACGATGCTGGGTGACGACTGACTGCTAGATCATCCATAGAAATGCAGTCTTTTCAAGAGGCAGAGCCTGCTCTGTCCCTTTTTGGAGAGGTTGCGTGTGTTTTTGGACCAGTCCAGTCTGTCGTCTGGTACCAGCCCAAGGTACCTGTAGCTGCTCACAATCTCGACATCCACCCCTCCATCATAACCGATCATGAATTGCAGTAGAAGTCTGATGTATAGCATAAAGAGGAGGCGGGCCAGCACAGTGCCCTGGGGTGCTCCTGCGCTGCTTGTCCCAGTGTCTTCAGCCTGACATACTGTGGTTTATCAGTAAGGTAGCTGGTGGTGCATGACACCTGACAAGTAACAGAAAATGAGTGATATTGAAAGTCAGTGAAAATGAAAATGAACAAATGAACAGCCCAACCTGCTAACACCACAACCTTCACATGTGTTTGCCTGCGTCCTACTCGGCTCACTGGTCCAGGTTCTTTCTCAGCATCTTGTGACCAAACTCAACACACAAAAAAAACAACCTGCATAGAGCAGCAATCTTGACATTCTCAGAATATTATCTTCTTAACAGTGCAATGTTACATACCTTTACCTTGCTAAATAAAACAGTAGCAAATTAATAAGATTTTCAGAAAAATACACTTGAATAAATCTTAATCTTATACACAAATATATGCAAAGCTGTCTCCAATTGTTTTTTTCTATACTGTTGTCTTTTAATTTTAACAACACTTAACACAATTAAGTCACTAATTACCTGAGGGTAGCATCAGTTAACTAAGCTATAGCATATAAGTCACCTAAGTTTTCACTCAACAAAACTGAACGACTGGGCAAAGCTTAAGACTCTCACACTAGTGAGCAAGTGTGAGAGCGTGTAACCACTGTAATACTCTTTACAGCGGTTTTACTGAAAAAAATATCTCCTGGGCCGTACATTTGCTCCAGTCTACATGAGCTCAGAGCAAGAGAGAAAAAAAAGAATAAAAACATTGATGCTATAACTAGATGCAATGAAAGTGCATCCTGCTGGCGAAAAATTTGTAGTGCAAGTATAATCTACACAGGTTTTAATAGTGTTAACAAATTTGGGGGATTACACTATTAGTGCAGCTAATGGGCTTTACATTTCCACCAAAAATCAAGTTCCTGGAACCATGCCCAGAACCAAATGGTTCCTATGGCCTGCTATTGTCTGTTTCCACTGAGGCCAAAAGTCCCAGGACGAATATACAAATATAGTTGATTTTGAAATGCAGTACAACACCCACCCAGACACTTCCATCACACGAAATTGAAACAAATGAAACAGTCCCTCTTTTAAAACTTGTTTTTATTAATTTCAATCTTTTTACTTCATGCACATAACATCAAGCAGAAAATCAATTAAATACAAGTCTGGCTTGAAGAAAACCTACACCTATTTTCTGCACATTCTCCTTTATTGAAATAAAATAAAGCAAGTATTTATTCTTTTAACTGATATTTCTGCAAATTCCATTATGTCATTTTTTTGTATGTGTCATTCAAATAGATATAAATAAAGTACAAGGTTTGTGTTTATTATGGTATAAGTGTGTATGTGTATTATGGTATGTGTGTGTGTGTGTGTGCGTGTGTGTTTGTGATTATTATAATTGCTGCGTTCGTGCATGTGTGTGTATGTTAAAGACATTGTAAAACAAAGCAATAATTTACCTTCAGTATATCGATATTCTTTTGTTAGTCCTCTCAAGAGATTAAAGTGGGCTGGGGCCCTCTGAAGCTGAGCTCCGCCTCCTCACCTTGTCAGTTCAGTCAGAGGAGCTGAGCTCAGTGTCATCATGGTGTAACTACCATCGTATGACTTTTTAAAGAGCTTCATGACTGAATCCGTTCCGCTCGTTTAAGCTGGTCCAGTGAAAACTCCAGTCCACGTTGTCACTGTTACCAGCATCTTCTCACATACCACGCAAGTATACACATACGCATGCCTACACACATGGCGCTGCTGGCACACAGAAGGGTTAACCGTCACAGCGAAATCATAACTTTGTTAATTTACTGAAACTAAATGCATTTTTAGTATTGATGTTCTATATACATATGTTCTATATCCTGTACTGGTGGTGAGATGTAAACAATGCAAATAATTGATGTGTATTAATGAGCTGAAAATACATTTTGCTTATATGTGAATAGGTTATGTATATTGTGACTACGTTTTACAAATTACAGTGTAGATTGACGGTGAAATGTAGGCTTAATAATTACCAATATGTGAACGTGAGATATAATCAATTAGGCCATAAGTTGATAAAATATGCCTTCCATGGACCTGCTTCATAGTGTGGTTCATGTTCATTTCCACCCGTATCGCTACAGTATGATCTTCGCATGAACTTGGTGTTTCTGGTTGTAAGTTCAAGCTCTGGCTGGATCCTCTGCAAAAAGAAGTAGAAGAAGAAGCCAGAACCCCGTTGTTCATCCACCAGACCAGTAGTTCTTTGCTCGACTCCATTTTCCTTGAAACAGCTGCAAGCTTCAGAAAAGTAGAAAATAAACATTGGGCTCGCAGCTGGAATTACAAACCACTTAAAAACAGTGAGAGGTTCACTGCACTACTCTACACCCCAAGGTCCTGGAATGATTCAGTAGTACCTAACCCCAACAAGGAGCATTTTCCACTAGAAGTTTTGACCCTGCAATTAAGACTTAGCTCCTAGTTCCTGCAGTCAAAACACGCATAGATCTGTGAACTAGTTCCCAGAATCAGGAACTAGTTCCAGAGGTGCAAAGCTCATTTCCCCTCTCCACCATCCTTCAAGCTGCTCCTGGCTTGACACTACTCATCTTCTCCCGCATATTGTCCTGCTCCAGCTTCTGCTACACTTTTTTTCCTGTCATTTAACTCGACCTCCCTCAGGCATACTCTCACCTCTCTTTGTACTGCCTTCATGGCCTCCTTGTCCCTTCATGAATGCTGCCTTCTTCCTGTTGAGCACTGTTCTAACTTTACTTGTTACTCAAGGTTTGTTATTGGAGAAACAGCATAGAGTTTTAGCAGGGATGGGCACATCCATACAGAAGTCCAAATAGTCTGCCAGGCAGCGTGCCATTCCCTCAATGTCTTTGCCATGTGGATTCAGCAGTACACTCCAGTCCGTTGTTTCAGAGCAATCTCTCAGGGAGTCCTCTGCATCAGGGGACCAGGCCCTGTGTGGACTCTTTGTGGGTGACTGTCACCAGGGAGATGTACAGGGGCTGTAAATGTACCAGGCTGTGGTCAGACTTCTTTCCCAGCAGGGAGAAGAGAGTGGCTCCATATGCAAACCACACATTCACATGTGGCAAATCTAATGTGTTGTTCTTTCTTGTTGGACAGTCCACAGACACAGTCAGATTAGAGTACAGGGTGGCATGATTATAGTCAAAAAGGTAAAGCTGCTGGGTGTTGTATCTGCAGCCTTGCTGTAGTGGAGTAGATAATTTCACAGTGCATTGCTCTATAGCAGCCATCAGGGAGTCATAACTCCACCTCCACACCACATTCATTCGACCCACATAATATGACCATTAAAAGAAATAAAAGGTTGTGGTAAATGGATTGGTGCTTTTATAGTGTTTTTCAAGCCTTCATGACCATTCAATCAGTACCTCCAGTTATTTACACTCATATGGTTATGCCACAGCATCAGGGGTAGTTTTGGGTTCAGCCTTGCCCAACGGTATTTTGCCATGTTGTAGGCTGCAGGGATAAAAGGTGGGACTGCACCACAGACCATCTGATACATGGTCACCTGCACTTCCCCTGTGTCAAATTTCATGTAAATTGGCCAAGTAGTTTCTGTAGAACAGAATGGTCAAAACAGTTAAAGAAGTTATTGAACTTGTTTGCCCTCTCCACTCCACACACTCCCAAACCCCTCTAAACAGGTGGACATGCCTCAATGAAAGCTTAGCCCCTTGATAAAGGATGAAAGAAAATCTATTTTTACAATACATTTTGTGGTAATGTATGTGATATTTTATTTATCATGAAAGTGACGGCATGGACTCGCTGAAGACAAAACAAAAGGGAAGAAAAGAAAAAAAAGAAATAAGAAAGACGATGCATGGAGAAAAACCATGATGGTGGTCACAGCGATGGAAGTGCAATAATATGTGTGTGGAGGGGTCTTACTTACGTATTACTCATGTTGTGGGGACATACATGTCTTTGCACTATCAAAAATCAGGTGTTCCTATGATAACACTGCACAGGTAGTAAATGACATGAATATACAGGATTAAGTTCAGGTTTAAGCATGCAGGGGTTATTATTAGGGTCTGAGTATAATCTATTATAAATCGATATAATCTTCTCAAACGAAATGGACGCATGATTTTGTCTGTGTGTGTGCGCTAGTATGTGTGTGTTAGGGTCAGGTCAGCTAAATGAAGGTGTCCTCTGATTTGCTCCGTTGTGAGGACGGGGTCAGCGCGACAGACGACTCAGCACCTGTCACCGGCCGAGTCCCACTCATCAGTCAGCACCTCCATATGCTGCCCATTAAAATCAGACATGTGGGCACTCGGCTGGCAAAGTCCACACACCTAGTGACCCGGTGCACATCTGTTGACAAAGCCTTAAACACATGCAGCATGGAGAGGGGGGGAAAGGACAATCGACAGGGGAAGGACAGCAAAACAGAACAGCAGACACATTTGCATGCAACAAGAATCCCCCTTAAAGTCAACAAGCTAATGCAAACCTTGTGTTTATTTACCAGTTAATTCTATGTGACCAGGTGATTTTAGCTGGGGTTTTTTTTATGTATTCTTACAATTCAGTTCTTTCGAGCGACAACATTTCAGGCTATTTCTGACTTTACTCCCAGACCACTGAATATGCAAGTCTTAAAACATAATGTTGTACTTTCAACTGGAAAAATAGCATTAGAATTTCCTGCTGAAACAGCTGGGCACAGCAGTTTTATCAAATGCTATTCCAACAGGAATAAATAATGCATTTACCAAGGATTGTTGAACTGTCAAGGTTAATTCATACTTGTGAATATTTTTCGCCTTCAAAAAAGTAGTGTCTCCATGTTCTTCAAAATTAAGGAGCATAACATTGTGCATAACATTGTGCATTGATGTTTTTTTAACAGTGAACTTATGCAGTTTATTTCAAGAAAACTTTAGCTTTATACATAATAATTACTCTACAGAATTTCATTTCCCTTTTTAAACACTTCTGCTTCTTGTCCAACATTATAGAGGTAAATAGTATAGAATAGTAATACAGAATATTATGTTGCTCACAAAATATATTTACAAGGCCTTAATGCTTTTTCAAGTTTCTTTTGAAACAAAGTGTCATATCTGTGTATTCGTGGGTGCAGTCAAAATTATTCTCGCACCATTGTATGCACAAGAAAACTATTAACAACAAATACTTGAGTCGCAAGATAAAGTAAAATGGAAATTATTGTGCATGACTCAATATATTTTCCATTTGTGGTCAAATATATTTATTTATTATATTTACCTTTGTAATGCTTTATTCAAGGCAACAACAAGAATGCTAATTGAAAGCTGTAAAAGATGCATGTAAGCAATTTAACCTGAATTAGACCTTTGCTGGAAAATGGCCAGTAGCTGGAGTAGGGCCATCTATGTAAGCACAGCTAGAAAGGGCGAGAGAGAGAGAGAGAGAGAGAGAGAGAGAGAGAGAGAGAGAGAACTAAAATGGGCAGGTTCAAAGTGTGAGAGAAATTCCCTCTGTATCATTGACATTGCAGGAATTTGATATCTGTCACTGCATGCACATGTGTATGTGTGTGTGTGTGCATGTGTATGTGTGTGTGTGCATGAGTGCTCTTGACTGTGTAAAAGAAATGCAGAGGGCATCCTCTTCAAACAGAGGGTATTCAAAGAGCAGGGAGTTTCAAAAGGAGACAGCACTGAGGGCATTCGGTTTTGAACTGTGTTTGTGCAGAGCAGTCTGCCTTTATAAACGAAAAAAAAAGGAATTCCTGAAGTGCAGTCACTTTTCTTGGAGGAAAAGAGAATATTCGGAGAAGTAAAGAAAGAGCGGTGGAGTTAGACAGACAGGGAAAAAGGGAGTTTGCCAACCAACCAGAAAACGGAGAGAGGAAGAGGAGAGAGCAGGGAGTTGTGAACCGGAAGGCACGGGAGGGAGAGTGAGAGAGAGCAGGACACATACAGGGAGAACATTGGCCTGGGGCACCGCTACGTGCTGTGCCTTCTTTCTCTCCTTTCTTCACAAGTCTAAGAGAGGAAGAGAGAAAAAGAGAGGAGACAAGAAAGAACTAAAAAACCCACTTTTCCATCAGTACCTGAGGGAGCGGCGAGGCCGGCGGTGCCCCATATAGCTGCACCAATCTGACCTCTGCGCTGTTGGAGTGATGGCTAGTGAATTATCATGTCAGTGGCCCAGTGCCCCATCATGCCAGCTCCCTCACACACACATAATAAACACACTCCATCATCTGCTCGGCCCAACCACACTGGCCAAAGAGAGCATATTAATTATAGATGTACATTAAATTACTTTCATTACCTCTCCTGCTCAGTGGACGGGACTGAGACAGCGATGATGGATGGAAAGGGGTTTGTTATACCTCCTCGAGTAGTAAACGCCCCCTCTTTTACTTTCCCAAATGCTTTCATTCTTTATGTTGAACCAGTTCCTCCACATTAGTCCTCACTCCCTGTTTGACTACAAAATCTATCCTCACTAATCCAAACTCTGACTCAGACAGGTTTTTATTAAAGACGAATTTGTGGGAGAAAAGTGGAGAGGTGAAGATGTACCTGTGTTAATCAGTTCCCTAAAACAATCTCTTGCTTCTTCTTGAGATACAGTGCATAAGGTACACATCTGATCTGTGAGTAAGAGCAAGACTACAGCTTCAGAGATTTGGTTGAACCACATCGTTCAATGACTGTTAAATTCATGCAAATAAAAGCTGATCAAACTATTTGTTGGTTTTCTATGATTTTTGGAAAAACGGGTTGTTGCAGAGAAACCGTCAATGTCTTTCGGACATACACGTGTCTTTGACAAGTTAGTAGAGTACCCTGGGATATCAACAGATAGTGTTAGAAAATATGAGCTAAAAAGCTGCCTCTGCTCTGTCTCAAGTCAATATATTCACATACCACCTTCTTTTTGTTGTTGTTAACCAGTCACCTCTGTTTTCAGTTCCTCTAGTGTGAGTGTTTAGTGTTTAGTTTTTTGTGAAAGTGCTGGCAGGTAGGAGAGCAAAAATGAACCTTACTTTCAGTTGTTTTTATTTTCAGCCTTATCTAAATTTTCAATTAAATCACATAGGAATGCTTTATATTGAAATGGAAATTACTTTTCAGATGTAATACAATAGAGAAGAAAACTGGTCACAGGGCCAGATATGTGTTTGTCATTAGTGTGAAGTCAGGCTTATGGTAAATTAATAAATGCTGTTTGAATAAGTGAATCAACAAGGTCTATGAATTTTAGGAGCCAAGAAGTTTCACACTGTTCTTTAGATGTGAAAGGATATATCTTTAAGTCTGTAAATCAGCTAGTTATTAGCTGTGCAAAACAAATATCAAATTCTCCACAGGAACATGTTGTGACATTTCACATGGTGCTTGATAAAGTCTACAGTCTAAGCCCTTTTTGATGAACTTTTGCTCTGATGCTAATTCCCTTACCCTGTTGGCAGCCGCACACCTGACGTGGCTAATGTTGAAATAGAACGTCCCCCGGTGTTATCAGAAATTATCCCTCCGTGTACTCCCCAAGCAAATAACAAACCATCACATCCCTACTTCAGACCTAAAGGCCACTGGATGTTCGGTGTGTGTGTGTGTGTGTGTGTGTGTGTGTGTGTGTGTGTGTGTGTGTGTGTGTGTATGCGTGTGTGTCCTTGCCTCACCATGCCCTGTAAGTCTGATCTCACTCCTGTGAGGGAAGCATTACATTGGTAGCTGCTGCTTGCTCAACACCCTGGGCCTATCTAATCTCTGCTACTCTGAAACATCCCATTCAATTTCTTCTGTTGATAGATGCCACTGCTCTTTGAGCCCTCTGGGAGCACATTCTTTCTCTCCCGCTTGTCTCCGACTCTTTGCTTGTGTAAGACCACTCCAAAATCATCAGGTCAGCCACCTATTGTAAACAACCAAGATCTGCTACGCTGGCTCCAAAGGTCAAGAGAAGGACTGATAATCAACATCCAGACAGCAGTCTGTTTTCTGCGCTCTCTGCATTTCATGGAGGCAGATGCAGATGAACTCATCTTTGATGCACAGAGAACAATCAGCCTGTTTACATGAAGAGTGATAACAACTTACACGTGTCTTACTTAAGTCTTACACTAGTCAGCTGGTAGTGGAACTGGTAGCAACATTTAACAGAGAGCTGTCAGTCATGATTACAACAAAGGGATTTATTCCAACTACATTCCTCAATTAGAGAAGGGTGCTCAACTTCTGATCCCGTTTCTTAAGTTACTTAATTTACTTGAGTTACGTTAGTGTGTATCCAGCCACTTTGGAACCACCAAGCAACCATCCTTTTTCTTTTTTTTTCTAAACAGGAACAGTGTTAAGAATGTGTCTGTATTTTTGCAAAACATCAGTACCACTTGTGTGTCTGTGACAGGCGAGTATTGAAAATAACATTTTAGGGAAGAAGTTTCATGGTGCCTGGGAGTAATGAGACTGCCAAGGAAATGGCAAGGGCTCTATCCTGAAGAGGAAAGAGGAATTTTCCCAAGGAGGCTCATCAACTAGGTGATACATGGAAAGACAAATAGAATAACAGACTGTCCAGCGGGACTGTCCCAAAACGAGATAAAAGCACTTAATCTGATTTCAATGATGTCTGATGTCATTTCACTTGACAAGATTTCTTTAAACAAGATTATTTTTGCTGGATTTAATATCATTGTGTGAAGTTGTGTAAACACTTAAAATAAGAAATAAACTTTTGAAACAAGATACATTATTCAACATTTACCCTGATAAGAACCAAATATTTTGCGGTACGTTTATCATCAAACCTTTTTTTTTAATTTACTTTTTTTGATACACACTACTTTTGAACAAGAGTTGCTGTGCTGCCTGACCACCTATTTCACCCTCTGGAGACCCAGAAGTCTTTTTGAGCATGGAGGACAACGGACATAGAGCTCAGCCTGCGTACACAGAGTGGGGAGGGTGGGCTGTAGGGGAGGGTCAGCGGGCCAGAGGGGAACAGGAGGTGAGAGGAAATATAATAATGATAAACAGTTTTCCAGCCATGGCGCCCATCGCCTTGTCTCTGGGGTACCTTTCCACCTTGTCACATCCAAAGACCTTGCATAAAAGGGACAGGAGACAGCAAAAATGCGTGCGTGCATGTGTGTGCGTGTTTGTGTGTCTTTGCACGTGCATTTCTAATTTATTGGCCCACTGATTTGCTGATGTGTGTGAGGCTGCATGCAGCTCAGAGCACTAGGCTGGAACATCCGGGCCTTGCTTCATTAGGTGCTCACGCCCTTAAGCTGCTGACATTTCCAAACTTGTTCCCCCGTCTTCTAATTGTCGTGAATTATTGGACACAGCCACCAACATTGAGAATCCACATGGCCGGTCTTGATTTGACAGCAATTCTCTTTTCATTTACCTCGCTACTTGAATGTAGAAAAGTTGTGCATGTGTTTCCTGGAGTCAGTAAATAAGGTCAAAATTTGTACTATTGACTCAGAGAAACAACACAAAAAGATATTTATTTATTTTTTGGTGGTACATCATACACCATGTGTATACATTAGAAACTAAAATACAAAAAAAGCCTGCATTAAGTCCTCAAACATGTTTGTATGTGTGCATGCATGTAGGACCAACTTTGTATGACCCTTTTTACCAGACACATCCATTTACAACTCTGTACTAATTTAGCGCATCAAATCAAAACAGTGCTTGCAAATCCATTCTCACCCACATAACAAATGCCACTGTTTAAATGTCAATGCAACATAATTATATTATTGTGGATCACATATCAAATCATTTGTTTCAGGAGAAAGACCAGTAAAAAAAAATCAAAAACATTAAATAAATACTAACAAAACATTTTAAAATGTAGCATTGTTTACTGTTGATTAGAGAATAATTCCAGACTTCAGAAGTTGATTCTATTACGTAACAGGCTTTAGCATTTTAGTAACAGTCTTAGATAAACCATCTTGTTACACCTGAAATATCTCCACATCTTGTAAACACAGAAAGTGCAAAATATTTCATGGCAAATACCAGAGGTGATGCACAATACAATAATGAGATTTTCATGGACAGATCAGATAGCTGCCAAACAAACAGTAAGGAATCACAAAACAGAAAGCTGATATGTGTATTACAACAGAGATGTATGCTCTGATGAGAATAAAGCTTAGCATTTCTTTCCCAAGTTCCACCAGCAAGTTACAAAATAACAACTTTTGTGATCCTCTGACCTCACTGATATTTGGACAAAATGCAATAATGTGGATGTAATGTGGAGTAACATAAACAGATCTAAATTACAGTTACATTTCTTCATTATTTTTACAGTTTGAACGGTTGACAGGCAGTTTTCTTCACATCATTCCAATGCATCCACCTGATATTGCTTAAAATCACATGACCAAATAATAACTGCCAGCACTAGTGTATTGTAATAACACCACTCCGTATCTTTGCGTAACCACTGCAAGATGCATTATTTTCACTTACACTAGATGCTGATCTGGCTTATGAGCAAACTGACATTACCTTAACACCTAGAGGTCCATGCTAAACTGAAGAATCCTGTTTTTCTGGGATCTCTGCACAACACTCCATCACGCCTCCATTCGTGGCCTTACCCAGAGGCCCAGTTTGTTCCTTTTCTTTCTCAGGGGAGTGTTTCATCTCAACGTGGTTCTGGTTCTCTTCAACATTTTGTATGCGTTCCTTTTCCAGCATGCGGTAGTTGTAGAAGTTCATGACCAGGAGAAAGAGCCCTCCAGAAGCAATAACTGAGCCACACATGATGAACATGTATTTATAATTACCAGTGACGTCCACTATTAAACCTGTGTGAAGACAAGAAAAAAATTAGGATCTCTTTTTTTAACAAGCAACTTGACAAAAGAAAGAGTTGGAAATGTCATGCTGCTACATTCAAACACACACAAAATTGAGCAGCATCTTCATCTGACCCCTAATCAACTTTGAAGGTGAAGAGCGAGGCCAAGCTCTGATCTGGCTCATGTCTGTGTGCAACAGAGTGAGAGTGACCACAGCCCAGTTTGAGGAGAGCCATGTCGGACATGACAGAGGGCCATTACACCCTTCCTGGCTCTGCCTGCATCTCTGGGAAGGCAATTTGGACGGCTGCTACCAAAACGAATCAGAAGAGAGGCCCATTCTCCGAGCCATAAATATCGAGGCCAATTCTGCAGAAAAGTGACAAATGTAGTTTAGATCAGATTTAAGCCTCCAGCTTTTCAGAGTCTTAACCGCAGCCAGTGCATCACCTCCCCCACTTCCCCAAACCCCAGCCTCCAGACCTGGATCGATAGGCCTGTGTTGCCATCTCCCCCAGTTTCAGCATGTATAACACATTGTCTGTTTGACTGTCTATCCTTCTACATTTCATGCCCTGCCCTTCATACTGTTTTTAGTGTCTACTTAAATCAATCGATTCAATATCTGACTTGTCTTGAGAAGGAATATGCTTATTATTATGCCCTTTCAGGATAACTAAATTATCAGACCAACTTGCAACAAATTCAGTGATAGACACAAAACACAAAATATTAACATTTCCACAATTTGTTTACTGTCTTATTATCACATAACTCAGGAAGACTGTCAAGAAATCATTGGCTGTGGCAAACAAGAGGGCACAAAGAGGATGACATTAAAGTTTTAATGTCAAAAAATCCATTAAATTTAACCATCTTGACCACTCACAATGAAGAAATATGTGTGTTTGTGCGCATGTGTTTATGTGTGTTTGATTTCCATGTTAAACAGCACTTCACTACAACCATTGAAGTGACTGCCAGCAATCATAAACTAAGCTGTTAGTCTACTGTGTGTAATGATTTTTATAAGCATTGTTTGTGTTTCTAATGTGAGCTCTGCTATACTGCTTCTAAAAGCTGTCATTACACCAGTCCAGGAGATGCAAATCATTGAAAATTGCTAAAACGGCGCATTTACAGAGATCTCTATTAATTTTCAAAGTGCACTAACTTTAAACTGTACAAATAAAAATTTGGAGCAGTCTCACCCGCCTCGGCGCAGGCTGTATCACCTGATTGATAGCACTCATCTGGCATGTACGCCAATGACCACCACCCTCATTAAGACAGTCCTTGATTGGCTGAGCGGTAATTAAGTCCATCTGGCGTAGTCATCTCTTTTTTTTTTAATGTATTCACAGCTTAATTATGGCCCAGGTACAGGACTTCAATGACGAGTTTGAACTGAGTGTCATTAAACACCCAAAGCAAAAGGCTAATTACGCAAGCTTACCTCACTTCCTCCTAATTGGATTGACCTGGAGGTTTGGGGGGAGCAGTAACAAGCAGACTGGTTAGGGGAGCCATAACGATTGTGCCCTCTGGAGGAGAGTGTTAGACACGCAGTGAGGCACTTATTTACCCTATTAAATGAGTGCCCCGAAACAGGGTCGCACCAGACAAACTGGGGGGCCTTTAAATTTCAGCTCATTAAAACTCAGGTTGGAGGCAAAGGAAAAGTTTGTCAGTGGGCTGATACGCTCATCTGATTAAGTCATGTTCAGCTGCAGCAGCTGTGTTTATCTAAGGTCTGACGGCGCTCTCAGTCAACTAAGCTAACATATTGATCAGTGCTGAGGACTAAACAAAACAACTTTGGTTGTTTTGATAGTCGACTGTGTGCCTTTTAAAAAGGACATCGCTAACAATATTTTCATAGCGGCTCAGACGATTCCTCTGAGTGAATGCTACTCGTTCCACAATCTGTGCCTGGTCCAAGCTTCTAATTAACGCAACAGCAGGTACGGATAAAAACGTTCAACTCGGCGATAAGCATTGAAACGTTCACCCTTATTTATATACGTACACCATCAGTTGTTAGACAACCCAATAGCAACGCCTCATTCAAAGTGCTTTTGTAAAATTCAAAACCGACCCTTGAAAACCAGTTTTGCTCCAGTGGTTGCTTTTTCAGAGACTAAATCAAGGAAATCTTTTTTTGGAAATCTCTTCTGGTGGTTTGCCAAGTGGACTAATCTTAAAAACTGCAAAGAAGCATACACGGTAAACAAAATCCTTCTGATTACATAGTTATTTAAAGCAAGGAGATAACTGTCTAACACTTCAATCTAAAGCCCCACTAAACAGATGAATGCTAGAGACACAAGTTATCAGCTTTGTCTTATCTGGCCAACAGATCAAAACAATCTCAATAATTTATCCTCCAGGTTGTTGCTCAGGTAAAGAATATAATCAGTCTGAGCCACTCTGTAATGTAAACCACTCCAAACAATATGCCATAAAGTCAGGTATTTAATTTCGGATTCAAAATGAAATCAGTGCACAAGTGCCTGGCTTATCTTGTCAACCTCTTACGCACTAAGGATAACTTTTTAAGACTGTTGCTGCAACTTTCACTCACGGTATAAAACTCACTAACAAATAGTAGCTTTTATGTTCGTTGCACATGCTCGTAACACCTCTCATCTTTTTGTAGTTCTGACACTAAGAGGATGATTGTTATTCACCAGTTCGCCTGACCACAACATTGTCGACACCTGCGGTGGCAGCAGCTGTGACAGCAAAACATCACAGTTGACTTAAACTAGAACAGCAGACAAAAATGGTCCATGGTTCCACTGCCATTAAAAGCACAGGTGGAACAATTTTGCTTATCCATATTTTCTTGATATTGAATGAATAAGATAAACTGGTGTTTTAAACCGGGGGGGGGGGGGGGGGGGGGACGTATCCATGTGAAAGCACGTGAAAAACCTTGTTTCTCAGTCATTTCTTAAGACCCCAAAATGTCCCCTAAAACAATCTTACTCACCAGTGACAATCCTGTCTTAACAATTTTAAAAGTGTGTCAGAAACAAACACACAATGGAACAAAACTTCGCTTTGTTGTCATTCATTCTGCTGTATTGTTTCCTGCCTATTTATTTATGATGGAACAGCAGCTTTCCACTGTGTTTGTATGTAGCTATACCATTTCTTTTTCCTTCAGCTGCAGAGATAAGCACCATCTGACAATACAATGTATGCAATGTATAGTTTGTGACAAGAGTGCATAGTTACCTGCAGTTGGTGGTCCCAGTAGTGTTGGGATGCACTCGATGATGGAGACGACACCAACAGCACCGGGGAAGCGTTCACTACCCATCAGGTCCATTATACATTCAAATATCATGGAATAAACCATGCCAAATGTCACACCAAAAAACAATGTGTAGACCAACAGGAGGGTGTAGGTTGAAATAAGTGAGGCTAGTAAGTGGCAAATACCATTTGAAATCAAAGCTAAACTGAAGAAATATTGAATTCTGGGCCTGATAAACTTGGTGCTGGCTATCAAGCCTGTGGTAGGCCGCACAACCATGTCCACGAAGCCCATGATAGAAAGGAGATAGCTTGCTGTGTTGTCGTCTACACCAAGGCTGATGGCAAAGGATGGCAGGAGCACAAAGGGCGAATAGGCACCAAAGGCGGCCAGGGAGTTCCCAATGAGATAAATAACAAGGCCTCTATCCTTTAATAAGGACAAATTAAAGGTCTTCTTAAAGCTTGTCTTCAAGCTTTCATTCAGCTCAGTGCTTGTCTGCTTCCCTGTTTCCTTCTTTGATCCATTCAGGGCTGGTTTAGGGAGCTGAGGAACAGGTCTCATCAAGGCTCCAGCAACACAACAATTGAACAGCAGACCCCCAAGAATGAGTAAGGCTCCTCTCCAGCCGAACTCGTCCACTAAAAATTGGATGAAGGGGGACAGAGCACACAAAAACACTGGACTCCCAGCCATGGCAAGTCCATTGGCCAAGGGTCGCTTCACCAGGAAATACTTGCTGATGATTGTCAGCGATGCATTGAGGTTGAAGGCAAATCCAATACCTGTGTGTGTAGATAGAAGAAAAACTGTCAAATTTCAAAAATATTCAGTAAGGAAACCTTCCAGAAACCAGTGGGTGCTGGGTAAATTAAATCAAGACTGATCTGCTTGATGCTCATTAAAGTTTCATTTAATTTCACTTTTGCTGGCTAAAATCTCATTACAGAATGCTGAAATTATTTCAGAAATAATTCTTCCATTTAAGTAGAAATAAATTGGGGAGCCAGGGCAATATATTTGCTCACTTGCCTTTTTACCCTAAATAGCACCCTAATCAGCTTTTTCTTTTTTTTGAAGGTGTAGAGCTACAGGTACTTGATGTTTGGGGGGCAATATTTTTCCATCCCAAAGTCAGTTTAATCATCTTACCATTTCCATTTCCACGATAAAGCTTTAGGAAAAAGGTTTTTTGTGTTCTGTGGGTTTTTTTAAGAGGGCTCAAATCAGGGATTATCATAAGATTACAGATGAAGAGCGAAAACTTCAAGTTCTGCTTCTCAGCTCTGCTCAGATCCCTGCATTTCATGTGTGTTAAATGTGCTCCTTTTTAATATTCTATTTTGCATGTTTTATATAAATCCTCGTCACAGCAAATGCCACTGTTGACCCTGCGGGACACAGCAAGACATGCTATCCACCTCCATCGAGAAAACATGCCCTAACCAGTGACTGTCACTATTACACCTTTTTTATTTATTTATTTATTTTGCTTTTCACAGCCTGAATCCTGGGGAATTTATCATTTGAACATCTGTTCTTGTCCCAACCTTTCAGATCTTGTAAATCCCAGGTGTTGACCTCTAAACCCCATGAATCCACAACTGTTTTACTGCACTCTTGTGTAATGGTAGCAAATCTGACTTGAATTTTCGTATGTGCCCTATGAAAAGGCACGCAGCCAGTTTTGAGGCATTTAATTTTGAAATGAATTAAGTCTGAAATCTGTCTGAAAGGATAAGCTCTTAGTAAAAGAAACACACAGGGTCTGGGGTGTAATTTAACAACATGCACATCTTTAAGCATGTGTGTGTAAGCATATGCTCATGTCTGCTAGATGGAACTGCCTGATGACTGTGTATCAGTGTGCCAGGGCACAGGGGAGCAGAGCAGGGCACATGCCTGCCCCCGGGCACCACACATGGCCCGACCGTTGCTGGGCCTATTAATCCTTCACAGCAGTTCTTGGCAGGGTAATGAGCCTCACAGGGTTGCAGGGAGCCCCCATGTGATGAGCATGATAGGAGCCTACGGGAGGGAACAGAGGGCCGCTGAAAACCATGCACTCTGGGATCAGGACCGGTTCTGTCTTAATTACCGTCCTGGTCCCGATCCCCTTGGAGCATAATCTGCACCCCAGGAGGTGGGGCAGAAGCCCTGTGCTCTGACAAACAGCAGAGAAGCGCAGTCAAGAGACAGATCTGGCAACCCAGAGATCTGAGCGGATGTGAACAGAAGGAGTTTCCCTTGGAGTGATGGGACAGGCAAGTGAAGAGCTAAACAATACATACAAGATCCACATTGAATTAGCTCATTTGTGCATTGGCAGCAATCCGTGGTCACCTCTGAGTGATGACTTCTGATTGGCTAATTGAGTAAAAGTCTTCCGTTGGCAGTATACAAATGGTAAAATCTACCTAAGCTTTTTAAGACAACTGTGTCACAAGGAACTTAAGTTTCTGCTGTACCTGGAATGATGCCAAGGAAAACGTAGAAAAGCATCATTGAGTTTGCAAGAGAAACAGCTGCGGTAGATGCCCCACACATCAGTCCACCCAAGATGACCAGTGGTCGACTTCCATAGCGACTGACCAACACACTGCTCACTGGTCCTGAAAAAAATAGGAAGGAGAGAAAGGGAAACAACATCATTATGATCATAGTATATCAATATTCAGTAATTCGTTTACTGTTAACTGCTACTGTTAACTTATTATTGCTGACTTTCCACAACTATACTACATAGCTCTCAACTGTGGTAAAACAAAGGCAAAAGGACATAACAGCAGGTGATGGAACACCTCCATACTTTTGTGTCCACTGAAAATCAACCTGCCGACTCATTATACTCTACCCTGTTAATGTCCAATACTGCACTCAATCAACAATTAAACAGCCTTTTATATGCTGTCAGTCTACCCTTCATTCATAACCTTGCCTGAAAGAGTGACATTGCACCAAAACTTCTAAGGCACATCGCAATGGAAACTTCTCCATTATACAAATTTGAATACATTTATTTTACATGAGTGTGTGTGTGTGTGAGAGAGAGAGGTGTGTGTGTGTGCGTGTGTCTGTGTGCCCATTTATCATCAAGCTAATATATGGGCTGCCATGTTTATTGAAACATGTTCCAGTTTATCAAGGAAGTAGAGGGAAGGGCCTTAGTGAGGATGGTGATAACTGAAATTAGTAAGAGGATTACATGTTTGGCACCTACTGTCAAAGAACTTTACTATGTATGTTTACTGTAATTCCTCTGTCATTTCATTATAAAAACATGCACTTAATACAGGAAAGACATCAGCCTTAAACAAAATGTGTGAATGAAAAGTGACCTGAAGTCTTTCAAAAGGAGAATTTATACCTCCACGATCATATTCTATATACTAGTCTTTTGATAACCCCAGGCTACCAGTGTGCTATACACAGAAAAGAAATGATTAATACAGTAAAATAAAACAATACAATGATGCAAGTGTCCAACAGCCTAAAGTGACAAATCTGTTGTTATATATTATATGATATTAAATTCATTAAAATGTAATGTAAATGAAAATAAACCCGCACTGCTCAAATAATGGAACTAAACAAACAAAAAAAAAACATTATTTACCAATTATCAAAGTAGCTGCCACTATACTTTCTAAATATAAAAGTATTACTTATACTATATTAAACCAGGTTTGAGAGTCAAGCAGCACTAATAAAGTGAACTGCACTAACAAAACCCACACATACTGATGCTTATGTCATAAACATGTATTCAAATGAGTAAAGCTTAATCCTGACTAATTTCTTAAGCATTTATCCTGGAGCTGAACAAAGTTATGTACCGTTGTGACTACACTACACGTAACAAAAATATCCACTTCCTGTTAATACAGTTAACCAGGTGCCTGTGGGGGTCAAAAATAGCTCATCTTTCTCTTTGTAGCTGTGTCACAATAGGGCAACATCCACACTCCCACCATTTCTACTTCCATTATAACTTTATCATTCGGACTCCTTGAGTCAGGGGTTCTCTGAAAAGGCTGTCACGTCTCTCCCGTGGGGACCTGGTGTCAGACCCCAGTGTGCTGAACCCTCCTCTGATATATTCCCCCTGTCTCTCTCCTCCACTGGGTGACATTGCTGAAGCCTTGCCAAGGACAATATGATAAAGCCCTGTGCCTCAGCCACAGTGGAGGGGAATATTTCACCAGTTTGTGCAGGTGAGTCACACACACACACCCCGTTGTCCTGTAACCTTGGAAACAGTGACTGACAAATTCAGTATTCAGTAAACCCTCAATAAGATTTCTGTTTTGTAATTTTTTTGTCATCTAAGCTCTTTAAACATTTCTGAGTATGAAAAAAGAATCTGTCTACAAGAGAAAAGAGTTGGCATTGGATGCCATCTAGTTTCTGCAATAACTTAATGGGACTCCGTTCACTACACAGAGAATCACACATCACATCATATCACAGTAACTTTTATCTTACTTAAATTAGAGCTCAAACATTAAGGAAATTCAATTACAAAACCACATTAGGTGTGTTGAGTCTAAGGACACGAGTTGCACTTTGTATTTTACTGGGGTAGAAGATTTAAGAGTCCAATGCACCATCATGACATTGTCTGTCAACCAACCATAAGAAACCAATGCAAACCAAGTGAAATACAAAGGCAAATATACTCATGATGCTGGAGTTGTGTATTAATAACTGTGAATTTTGTTACATCTGTTGTTACATGTTGTTACTTCTTTTTTGACTGAGACAACAAAATTTCAATCATCTATGTTTAATGCATGTAGCTGACAGACAATAAAGTGTGAATCTTTAGTAAAAGCATGCCACGGTCACTACATAGTATTTCAATGAATGAATGTTAACATGCCCCAAACCAGTACCAATTTTGGATATGAAGATATGCAACATCCATTTTCCCTCCAAGCCCATCTATGTTAGTACCCCTTTGTTGTATCAATAGAGACACCCCATTTAAATTGAATAAGGAGATATTTTTGTCTTCAACCAGTGTTGTTGTCTGTCTGAACACCGCCCGAAGGGGTCACAAGACTTATCTGGTCACATGACTATAACCACTGATAGGGATGAAGATGAAAAAACAAAAGATGATCATTTTCCCTGACTCTCCCAAGTCCATAGTTTTACCTTTAACAGCAGGTTTTATGTCTTCGAGGACCCTTCTAAACATCCTAGGAAGTGAGTGTCACTAACTTGCTGAACTTCACACAGCTTACATTCAATTTGTGACAACAGTCATTAAGTACAGAGAGAGTTAAGTCTGAAATTGCCATGTTTTCTGTGAAGACACCGTTAAAGGAATTATTGTTCACACAAAATGTAGATTATGATAATGTTTCTCTAAAACTTTGTGTTATTTCAGCAGAACTTTACAGCATCTTAAACAAAACAACAACAAACCATCCATTCTGAATGTGCATGTGAGTTGAAAAAGGGAGGGAAGCTGAAACTAATGATAAATGGCTTAAGATAAATAGTGTCTGTGTAAATAGTAAAATTAAAGTCAGGTGAGCCATGAATGCAAACATCACTCCTCAAATTAGCCTGCCTAAAACTATTTCAGGGGGTGCAGCAACTCATGTGATCTGAGTTTATCAATTATGTCTGTGGAATGAGTAAGCAACAGCTGTTTTCTTTGAAGAGAAGAGAGATGCCAAATGACCTTGTTTTTTATTGGCAATAAAACTAAGTTTTACATTTGGTCACAGCAAATTATGAGTGAATACACTGCACCAACTTGTGATCTCCTTGCACATTGCAGTTAGCTCGCCCATTAGCTTCAGAACTTGTGATATGTTTTCTTTTTCACACAAGATGTGATGTGGACTGCAGTCTTTGATCAGGAGAGCATTATTACTGTTAGTTGATAGTGTTGAACTTTGTGTTTCAAAACCGAGTTCAAATCCAAAGAAGAGGTCATACAGTGCGAGGAAAACAAAAAACAATTACCCAACTCTTCTATGTTAATCTCGAGTCTATTATGTCAGGACAAATATGACAGTTCATCAGACAAACGGTAATAATGAAGTCACACAAACACCAGATCCTGTGATGGCCTGTAGCTACATGACTTAGGAATTTACCTAAGTTAAAACAGCTCTGCTGTAGCTCTTCTTTTTAACTTCATGAACATTTTGTATGCTCAGATACAGGTATACCTATTGCTGATTTCAGGGTTTATCTTCTGTACAATGCAATGCAACAGTTACGTTTGATGTTAGCATGTCCTGCCCCATGGATAGCATGTATAATGCTCTCAGGAACATTAACAGAACTTCCAACAATTATTTTTCCTCATTCACCGTTTTCTATTATGGCAAAAGGCAGTTTTTAAATGGAGTCGATTTTGCTGTTACCTGTTGATCAGGAAAGTAGTGTGATGCAGCAGTCAATATCAGAGATCCTGTGTACGTCTTACTTTCTTAATGAAGATTAAGAAAGAGTAAAAGTCCATAAGGGACTTTTGAGGCTCTCCTGCAACACACGCAAGAGCTCCACTAGTAAAATAGACTGTGGTACATCTTAACTTGACCTCAGTCCAATCTGCGTACATTAGGGCACCAAATATAAACAGGTCCCAAAACAAATAGTGTGGATCTAAAACCATGCTGGAGAGGGAGAACTTTGACAAAAGTCAAAAAGGATGGAAAGGGAGAGGGGATCCACTTTAAATAATGAATAACTTTTACGGCAAGATTGAGCTGTTCCTTTTGGTCAGTTTACAAGGTGTCAATAATTAACTTACCGTGCTGTCTTAGTGTAACTGCACTCATGAAAACCAAAGAAATAAGAGGGGCTTTGTGCTCCACAGTAAACACAATAGAAAATGTACGCTGAAAAAGACACAATCCCTGTGATGAATATCACCAGCAGCATGACAATAAAGCTTACCCTTTATGTTTCTGTCTTTGACAGATTCAATTGCACTGATTTGCTCACAGGAATCTTCTTGATAACAGTGACCATCTCTTACACAATCAATCAACTCACCGAATGCATACATGAGAGCCAGCATGAGAGAGGAAATCCACGCTACTTCATTCAAATCGGCCCCCATCTCATCGGTGATATGTGAATAGAAAATGGCCACAACTTTGGGTAAAGAGTAGGCAAATCCGATGGAAATGTGGGCCCCAATCACCACCATCCAGCCCCAACCACCATCCAAGGGCTTGGGGCCCATCTTATCTGCTTGCTCATTGGACATGCTCCTGTTTAAATGAATAGGAAACAACACAACAGTTTAAGTTAAATGTGTTGTCTGTAAACAGATCTGCAACAAATGAATAGAAGTAAAGGGACATTCCACAATGAAACACTAAACAGCTCTTTCAATATCAAATGACAAATACAGACTGAATTGAATTTTGAAGTGAATTGAATTTTTCCAGAGGGGAAAAAAGCACATAATATATAGCACATAAAATCATGCAAAACAAGTAATCATTGTCTTCACACCCTAATGTTTTGCGCGACACGTCTTTAGATAACCTGATGAAAGTTTATTCCTGGTTAAACGAGAAACGCTATATTCAGGTTAATAGTCTGGGGTTTCAATTATCTGAAGATGCTCTTTGGACATTTGAAACGTGTTTTCTTTGGTCTCTAAATGTTGACTAGCAGCGCTGACTTTTGTCCTGTCTCTCTTCCACAGTCTCTTCTTATGAAAATTGCGGCTGTGTGTGTTATTAATCGGGAGACGGCGTCTCTTGTTGCGTCATGCGTCATCTTTCATGTGTAAAAGCTACAAGAAACGGTCTTTTATTCAATGAATCCTACGTGCAACTCTGTTAGAGGAAAGACAGCACATGCATATATAAAAGTTCGTTACACAGCATGAATCCATCGATGTCTTAATTTCAGAAAACTGTGAATGAGGGAAGAAAATAAAAAGTTGGCCCAAGCCGGGGGGATGATACACGTGGAAACCGTTAAAGGTGGCCCAGGCGAGACGAGACTGTGGCTCAAAAACTGTGCAAGTATTAAAGTATTTAAGGCTCATAGAGAGATGTTAGAAAATCCAGGTAGATCTTACCTTTCACAGAGCCCTGCTTAGCCCCGAGTGTCTCAGAAAAAAAGTTAGTGAGAAGAAGTTTTCTGTCTGCTGGTTTTGTTTGACGTCTGGTCACATGTGCCACAGCCCCCCGAGGGGATTACTTCAGTTTGGATAGTCAGACTAAGATCATTAGAACGAGTCTCCAGCTTGCAGACAGAAAACACCTTACACAATACACTTACCGTTGATGTGTCATTTCAAGGGCTCTTCACCAGGGAAGACTAACTATCTGTCATTATAGGCACGAGGCAGACAATCACACGATTCAGGAAAAAATGCAGAGAAGGAATGAAAAGGGGCCACACAGACAGACCGATCCTGTGCGGGGATGGCCTGTCCTCCCCGTCTCTGCATGGCTATTCCTTCAGAGTTGGTCGGCTCCAACAGTCAAGGAGAAGAAAAAAAGAGTAATGCTTCTTAAGGTCGATTAAAGATTACATTTCTCCGATCAGTGACACACACCAGAGTAAACGGCGTGTGTCCTGTGATAGACCGGACATGTATTGTTTGTCCTCTCTGCCCTTTCTGTTTCCTGCCCAGTAGCCCCTGACTCAATTAACCCAGTGCTTATTAGAAAATATTCATACAATTCACCTTTAATGGTTTTAAACGAGTAGTTCAGCAGTCTTCATCCAGTAAGTTTCTATCTATGACAAAGCACTGGCGTGCATGATTGAGAAGAAAATAACACAAGAGAATAAATGAATAGATTTCACCTTTAATAGTTTTATTTTCAAATTATGTGCAATGTGAATTTCACAGTTGAGCTCAACCACCACTATAACCCAAAACAGACAACCAGCGAAGTAAAAGGAGGAAAATGCATGAGGAACACAATGGAATAGCACCCATAAGCAATGCATGTAGATGACCAGGATGAGCTATGGATTGTGACCCAGAGGCCACAGACTCTCGCACACAGAAAGCTTTTATTTTCTTTTTTTTAGCTTGTTGTACTACATGACTGGTGTTTGAACATGGTGTAACAATGCAGTTACTAGACTGTAATGCTGAATTTCAGTGGGATGGAACAAAGAAATACTATTATACAACAGAGGGGGGAATATATATATATATATATATATATATATATATATATATATATATATATATATATATATAAAAAATGTATCAGTCATCCAGATAATCATTTCCTCCCCTCAACAGAGCATTGTTACTCTACCATAACTAAATAGGTAATTAGACACTGGAGACAAAAGGAAAATCACATCTATTTTTTTCAAGTTATAAAAGAAACTGAAGAAAAGTTTAAAAAACTGTGCAAGTACAGCAAACCTATAGTACAGTATATTACACATAACAAAAACATTTAAATACAGTACTGTGTATCAGTATAAATCCTGAGAGTTCTCCGTTCCTGGTTCTCCGATGGCCGCCTGAAGACATGTGGGTGAAGCTCAAACCTTCTCTCACACACTGGATGTTTTATCATCATCATCATCACTGTCCAAGTTGGGTCAATCATTACAAATCAGCTCAAAGTCAGTTTATAGTGGATCTTCTCTTGGAGAAGTTAAGTATTCTCAAGTCTCTTATGAGTGACTGGTATTCTTCTTGATGTAAATCTTGTTGACGATCGCTGTGTGGTTACTCAAACTTTTTCCTTTCTTTGTAATAGGGGGGCAACTCTTGATTAAGATACGAGGGAAATGTGTAGTGCAAAGATGACACAGGAACCTGCATGAGGAAATTGACGGCACCGAAAAATGTCACACTTTCACAGGGAACGCCACTCAGTGGTGGTATTAATCCTCATATATATATATAAGATTGTCAAAAATAAAGAAAATGAAGAAAAACAAAAAAATAAAAGAAATGCAGCACCAACAATTTGTGTTCACCGTGTGATGGCGTGTGAAGACAGATCCATGGCTGACGGATGAATCAGCCCCCTCCCACCCCCCCCCACTCATTTACACCGTCTGCTTGTTCGGGACGGTGCTGCACAGAAGTCTGCAGCTGAGGACTGCTGAAGTGGAGAGTGATTCAGTGCAACGCTGAGTAAGACTTTTAAGATATTCTTCACCATGAGGAACAGCTTTTTCTTTTATTCTGACGCCCCCCTTTTTTGTTTACTAATCACAGGCACATTGGCATCCCGAATGATCTGCACTAAATTACGCATCACTTCAAGCCTGCGTCCCATGCGTCAGCCACACAATCATGATTGGAGCTACCTTGATTTTCACTAGCAGAAACAAGCACACAAAACGCTTAATGCACTAAGGTAATATAATGCAATATAGCCTAATCACAGTTCCATGACTTATTGCTACCACATAATTATTTCCAGTCCAGATCAACTATAGCAAAACCTCAAATGATTTTCTTTTTACCTTTTTTCGGCATTTGGCAAGAGGAAGGCTCTTTCAAACTAAAATAATCAAAATCCAACGTCGAAAAACAACCTCAACAGATCTCAGCACTAAACCGAACCGAGCTTTTCACACAGTTGCTTTGAATCGACAACAACGGCATGCAATATCCCTTTACTCCTGATCAAATATATCTGACGTTTTCTGAGGTAAGCCTGTTAGTTGGTCTGAACGTTCCACTTAGTGTTGCCACAAATTTGACTCAGTCCTTATTTCTCCAATGTGGAGAATGAGTACTCTTTAACATTTCACTGAAGTTGTCTTCGCATGTGACACAAAATGGATGCAAACTCAACGAACGGAAGGCGCGAGCCCCCCATGCAACTGGAAGCTCAAACTAAATGTACAAATAGCCCGAAAGCCACACATAGTGTATTGTTTGACACTCTGACTGTGAAGGAAGGGGTGAGGGGCGGGGGGGGCAAGAGGGACTCGAACATATCATACAAGCTTCAAGCTTTAAAAGCACTAAGGTTATGTAAAACACAAGCACACTTCAGATTAAAACTTAGCTATAAAATGAGTAAAAGAGAGACTCAAACACAGAATAGAGAAAGAAAAAAAAACTAGAAACACACAAACCTCAGAGCCAGCAAACTACTAATGAACTATGGTAGTCATCTTACCCGTATGAATATATAGATTATAGTTTTTTTATATTTATATATATACGTGTATATATATATATACATATATGTATATATATATTTATATTTTTTTTATATTTTTTTCACTTAATGCTGACGTGTAGCACTCATAGCTCCAAAGGGCACCTTTATCTCACCAATACCCCCATCCACATGCTTATCTTTTCTTTTTCCTTGCCTCCTTATCCAAAAAAACTAAACATAATTAGATCAGCATGGCTCAACAACAAGCAAATAAAACAAAATATAGGATAATTGCACTTATGATCTATTGTACGGCTTTTTCAAACAAGCATCAGTGTGGGTAGCTGGTGGCGTCTGGGAAAAAAAAATACTGCAATCTTTAACAGCACCCCCCATTTTGATCATGTTAGAACAAAAGTGTGAACGACTTAAGACTTCACCAAATAAATGGTCCTTGTGAAGCAAACCCAGGTTAACACCAGGCACAATGCAGGCAGGGCCACACCTCTCCCTCTCCCTCTGCCTCAAGAGATTGTGTTCACGAAAAACCAGCTGCTTCAAAGCACTTTCTGGAGACACTGTGGGTAAAGTTTGGCCACCACACATTCAAAATGGCGGCCCAGATCCCACAGGCGGTCAGGTGTCTCATAGACTTTGGTCCATTCGTCTGCCTCATCGTTGTACTGGTAAAGGGAGTTCTTGCGGCTGGTGCGAAAGACGTGCTCCTCCACCATCACCTGTGTGGCTCGTACAAACAGATGCAGCCGGCCCTGCAGCAGCATCGCCTTTATGTATGGGCTTGTGGCTTGGTCAAAGGGCAGATCTCTCTTGCGGCTCCATGTGTTCTTCTCAATGTCATAGACCTCCACAGTGAAGGTGCGCTGGTGGTTTCTGCAGATGCCAGCGATGTAGTAGATGCAGTTCTTGTACAAGGCAGCCAGACCCTGACTTCGTGGGACGCTCATTGGGGCAAGATGACTCCAATAGTCTTTACGGGGATCGAAGCAGAAGAAATATTCACCTACAGAAAACAAAAAGGAAACATTCATTCAGTTACAGTTAACATTAAAACATACTTTAGAGATACAGGACAGCCTTTTTCCCCACTGATGAAAAAAACAAAATGACAGAATGGAAACTCCTAAAATGCATTGTTGATGCCAGGAGACCAGTTCCAGATGCCTTCTTGCCAGCCAGGCTTCAGCATCATGTTCTTTCCTTGCACTGTCATTTTGATAGTGGAAACCTCTAGAAAATAGATGTGTTGAAATCCATACTCTTTTTATCCACTCGAACTTTGGCTGATTATCTGTCATAAATTGCATTTGACAAGCAGGCAACTTAAAATTTCAGAAATCAGTGCAACGCTGCAATGGTAACTATTGGCTCTATCAGCAAAATTATCAATTTTCAGCAAAAGATTTTATGATAGGACTAAGTATGACGACAATTTTTTTCAAAAATCGAGAGGGTAATTATCAGCAGTTCTTGCATCTCTCACAAACATACATTATAATTAAATTGTTTAACTTCAGCAGCATATACTCACCTTGTAGGACGTAGATCCGGTCCCTGTACTCTACCGCACTGTGAAATTCCATGGCCATGGGCATCGGATTGACTGCTGTCCAACAGTTGTCCCTGGCATCGTAGCACTCCACAGACTTTAATGCATTTCGCCCGTCACCTTCGTACACTCGGCCTCCCAGTGCATAAAGCTTTCCGCAACAGTGCACCAGTCTGCAGCCTATCCTCGCTCTCAGCATGGGAGCTCGGGGAAGCCACCGGTTGCCTGCGTGTTCGTACTGCCAGAAGTCGCTCTCAGCTCGATGGTCGATGGACACCTCGCTGTTGCTCGGTCTGTACCCTCCAGCAATGAAGATGTCGTTCTCTGAGGACACCAAGATGCCGACCTCCCGCAGATCATTGGGTGGTTTGCAGAGCTTGAAGACCCTTCCTGTGGCCGTGTCTAGGCAAGGCACCGTCTGCTTCTTCCCTGAGTGTTTGTTGGCGGCGTCAAAGCAGATGACCATCTCTGAAGCAGTCATACCCAGGCGCTGCGGACAACCATTGGTGCCAGTGAGGCGGGTTTTCGCCTCAGACGGATCCTTGCACAGGGAGAGGGCACCGGCGAAGGGTGCAGGTATCCGACTGAGGAAGGCCTCATCCAGCAACGGCAGACGAATGCATTGGGAAAAAACCTCAGGTAAGTGGGCTTCACGGCTGGCCAGGTCATGCTCCAGCCAGCGAACAATGCTCTCGTAGACGTGCTCTTCTTTCTCAACGTTAAGATCGTCATTGTTCAAAATGCTGACCAGCTGCTCCTTGGTCATCTGGAGAAACTCTTGCTCCCAAGAGACACATAGGAACTACCATAAAAACAGGGGAAAACACTGTTATAGGACCACAATAAAACAGGGTTTTCAGAATCAGAATCCACTTTACTTCCTTTATTTAGTTTAGGTGTGTGCATTTACACAAAACCTAAATACCTTAACAATTACTGGTTATGGAAACTCAGAAATGAAAAGAAGACATTGCAAATGTTACCAAAATATTTCTACACTGTCAAGTTGATAGAGGTAATAATGTTGATAGAGATGTGAACACCAAGTGCAATAGTTCCTACCCCACCCTACTTCCTATACTATATGAAGAGTAAAAATGCTGCTAGAATTTTTACAATGTCTGATCTGCTTACAGTCCTTGATCAGTGCAAGTAGGTATTAAGTTTACAGCTATTCACACTGGCACTCAATATCCACAATTTCTGAATAACTCAACTTTCTTTCTTTAGCGCTAATTATTTCCTTATACACAGTTTTTTAATGTTAAATGTGCCCTTTTAACTGACTAGACTCCTATGGCCTGCATGAGAATTCAATGCAGGTAAATAAGCAAGAAAGCCACGACTTGGAGAGTCACATGACCAACTCACATCAGACAAGATGGTGCAACAAGTGTGAACAGAAGGTACTGAACTTTTTATAAGTGTGGTTTAAAAGATCAACTGAAATTATGGAAACGGAAAATGTTTTGAGTGACCGTCTTTCTCAAAGTCAGGTTGCACAGGCCAAGATTTTTTAAAATTCTGTCTCGCATGCAAAACACCCTTGAAAACATGTGCACGCACCAACTGTACTTAAAATTATGGAAATACTGTTTTTATTTTGTAAAGAACCATGCGTCAACGCACAAACACAGGGTTTGGCTGGTTGATTCAGTGCTAGAAAATACAAACATTTCAAAACAGGCAGCAAGTAACCTGAACAATTAGGGGAAGGTGGGTCAAATACAAAAGTTCAGTGAGAAACACCTTTTGAAATCAATGGAGTGAAACCATCACTATAGTACAACTTTAAGAGCCAAAGTCTGTATTTAATCCGTTTGTGCAGGGAGTGTAAATTATTGTTGTTATTTTTCTTATTTTTTCCAGTGAGATTTTAAAAAGTTGTGGTTTCTTTATGTGATTTTACCAGACAACTCTGGGAACATGGGGACTCAAACAAAGGAGGATAGCTTGGCTCCAAAACTTTCCCGTTGACCGCAATGTTGGAAATTTTTGTTCCAATAAATCCACAAAATGTATCTGTAGTGGTTTATTTGTAGTGTTTTTTTGGATTCAGTCACAGCTTGCTTATCCTCTTAGCTGCCTATTTTCATTTAAATAAGTTGCTACCACAACCATTTAATAGGCTCAAAAGAGTACTTATCTGTGCTCTCTGGTGTCAACATAGAAGCTATTGTAATGTGGGAGGAGAGGACAATGTATAACAAGGTCCAGGTTTTACAATAAAAGCCTTACAGGTACTGACACACAACGCAGTACTGTTCCACAGGATGGATACGATCAAAGCTGCAACTAACTTATTGACTCCTATTCAATTTGGTGCAGTTTACATTTTAGCAAGCTCCTCAACAATATAACATTTGTTTTATACAAACATTTTTCACCCACAAAAATAAAAACTGGTGATTTTCCTGAGCTCTCATGACCAATAATATCTAATTGCTATATACATACCATAGCATAGGAAAAGCAAGTATGTTCCAAGTAAAGATGGATTTAATGTTTTAGGTCTGCCTCTGATTGACCAAGATAGTCTTACAGATATCAGATTACACACGTAAACAACAAAACAATAAAAAGTAGTACATTTATGACTTTAAAAAAGCATTTATTATTGCTCCACTCAGCTGCATCAGTCAATATGAAGATTTTACAGAATGGAAACTTAGTCCTCAAATGCCTTATTGAGAGGCAGGAGACCCATTCCAAATGGCATCTTAATGGCTTAAGGGTTACCATTAGCTTTAAGGTTAGCTGCTGTAGCTAATTCTCACATTCTTCTATATGCCATTGTTTCAATGCTAAAACCTTAAGTGACTCGTTAGATTGGATGTCTTGAAATCTGTAATCAGTTTACCTCCTCTCAGAACTTTGGTTGTGCACCAACCATCAACGGCACATTTCACTGGTGTTTTCTTTTTCATAGACAGTAGAAAAAAGACCCACACTGGTGATAGTGGTGTTATGTTTACGACCGAAGTGAGACCAGACATCCTGAGTCTTCCAAAAAGTCTGGCAGACTTGCGACAAAATGTGCACGTGCGCGGAAGTGTGACTGGCCATGCTTTGCTTGTGCGTGTCTGAGAGAGAGACAGAGGGAGAAAGCATCCGGATTGTTCTGTCCTGCTTAATAGTCCGACCAGTCTTTTGAAAATGAGCAAAATTTATGCTATGTTAGCTAACTATAAGTGCCTCCAGTTATGAACAAAAGATTTTGTTTGGTGTGTGGTAGGTATCCATACCCATAGTTACTGCGCATCCCTACTTACAAGTGTAAAATCCATCTTGAACAAGTTCAATATCTTTCCGAGACACTAGTATGAACCTAGACATAAAACTTCAGTTAAAGTACACATTTACAAACTAAAATCTGAATTCAGATAACAGAAAACAACCAACCCAAAAGTCAAATCGAAAGGGATTCACTCCGATTGAACTGTCAACTCTGAACTCTGAAAAAGACTGTTACTCATTATTTTCAGGTGAGTGAAGAAAAAGTAGGGTAGGTGGCAGGGAAAACTTCAGCTATTTCTGCTTTGATTTGCTTCTATTACATTTTAGAATGTAATAACATAAAGACCTTTATGTGAAATGAGAACAGTTACTGTGCTTTTATTTTATTTTCTGTTATTTAAGTGATACCTCTTCCACCGAATATTAATAGTGCTGAGATGTTGTTTAATTACAACCTTTTATGTTTGGGCCTGATTCAGAGGAGGAATCAGACGAATGATGACGAATGAGAATTGCATACACTGAGATTTCACCAGAAACTTCATGTGCTATGTTGCACTGCACTCTTATTTTATGTCACATGGTGTCTCATTATAAATGCATTTCAAAATTCTTAATGTAGACATCAATGAGGACATTATGGTTTTGAAAAGACAACACACCTCTGACTGGTTACAGACATCAACATTCAACAAAGTCATAGTCAACAAGTTTTTTTCATTCATGGTTTTCTTAAAGAAGCAAATCATGAGTTGCTGTTACTGACCTTTTTGCGGATGTAGTCTTGGGACCGTTCCCTCAACTCCTGGTGTCCATAGGCATCAGCAAACATATACACCCCAATACAGTTCTGGGGATCAAGTCTGCTGATCATGAACTGGGCACACTGGTCCTGCAAGGCAGGAATCTGAAAAATGCTGGCTGCAGTGAACAGGGCCTGGACATTGGACTCAGTGAGTGTGACCCTGGATGTGTAGGCATAGTCTAGTACAAGGTGCATCGATTCAGATTCCACCCCAACAATTCTGACCTCACGCTGGCTGCTTTCTGTAAGGCCACTAGTGAACATGGACCTGGTGAGGATGGTGGAGAAAAGACACACATTGCAATTGTACAGAATCCTTCTCATGCAACACCTCCAATGTGTATCAAACCAAACTTGAGGATTGGCAGAAATATTAGACAAATCAACAAAGAACAGACAAGAAATCTCCAGAAGCAAATGATGGTTCACTTCCAAGATATACCCACCTAAAATACGGGCTGATTGCTGCCAGAACATTTCGATGACAGGAGAAGGTCTTGCCATGGTCCACTTCTACAACGATGTCTGTGAGCTGTGCTTCATCATACAAGGCTTTGAGCTGCTGGAGGATGTTGCAGGCGTGAACAGCATCTACCCCATTGTAGTTGGTGGTTGGAGGTGTCCCATTTTGTACTTGTAACAGCTTCCCAACCTCTGAACAAAGTGCAAAAAGAGATAGAGAGAGAGAGAGAAACGTTACATTATGGTGGTGACATAAATCCATCATCTTACAAGCGTGGTACCCAGTGTTGTCACAGGGGTGTGCTGGAGCCTATATCCAGCACACATCAGGTAAAAACAGTGAATACACCCTGGACACACAGTCCATCACAGAGCTAACACACCATTCAGTCTCAACACCTTGGGGCTAACTGGCCTAATCATGTATATTTGTGGACTGAGGGAGAAAACCAAAGAACCTTGAGAAAAACCACAAAAACAGGAAGAACATACAAAGAACTGGTCAAACCAGGATCCACACCAGCACGTGACATGACTGAGCCAACATAGGCCCCTGAGCTGTTAAAATTAGTTAATTTATCCCTACTCACTATTTTGATGAGTATTTACAAGTTCAGTTGTTTTTCTGGGATAAAGTGCAATGCATTTCCTTTTAACCTCCTTAAATGATTGTGTGTTTGTCTCTTTGACACAATGAATGAGCAGTGTTTGGAAAACAATCTGAGAATGTAGTCTGAAAGTCTGAAATTAAGATTCCTTTTTACTGAGTAATTTAATTTAATTGAAGTATTATAACAGTTAAACTATTGAGATAATTATATGGCATGTTTAAAAGCAGTGTGGACAAAATGCCACATAAATATTTGCAGATTTAACTGAAAAACTACTAGAGGGTCATAAAAAGTTAGCAGTCATAGTCAGTCATTGCTATTTGGTACCCATGATACAATTACCTTCAAATAGTTGTAGTTTTCTGTACACTCAGTGCCTCTGCACAGATAAAATTGCTACCATGCACAGTGATTGCCATCAACTTGCTCTATGCACCATTATCCTCATGATCAGGTGTGGCTAACTAATGGTAGATGTATGCTTTTTTTTTTAACAACTTAAGGTGTTGTATACTGAAAATTGAATTTTCCTGAGGAAACATTCCTCAGGAATCCATTAAGTTCATTTCTGTATCTGTCTATCTATCTATCTATCTATCTATCTATCTATCTATCTATCTATCTATCTATCTATCTATCTATCTATCTATCTAATAGTGCCCATCTAATGATTTGTAGTAAAATAATGCTGCAAAGTGGGAATAGTACAATCTATGTAATCTACAGAGTCAAAAAAACAACATTCTCTTTTATACACCTACATTTGCACAAATACCAACTTTAGTATATATATGTCCTCATTTCATGCGTCCTGTTGTCTTGAGCTGCATATTTATGTCATCCATCTGTTTTCAGTGCCAATCACCCAGACAAATTCTTAATTGTTGTAAAATTAAGTTGTATAACTTCCTGATAACAAATCTGATTCTTATATACATATTTTAGGTATAATTTGCATTTAACAATGTGTGGACAGTATGTATATTAGATCAGGTAACAAAATAGGTGGTAATTGAAATTCTTTGTTTTCTTTTCTATTTGCTCTAGATAGCTTTATAAATAATGTTTGGTCATTGGATATCCATGTTCTCACAGACCAACACACGGATAACAAATAGGCCTGTGAACTCGTGGGTTCAGTCTTTAAAGTCTGCAAAGTAAACATCTCCCTTTTCAAGAATTTGGACAAGTTATACAGGTGGCATTCCATTTCCATGTCTCCCGTAGATTTTCCGTGTAGTCTTAAGTGGTGATATATGTCGGACAACAACTTTAAATCCGACAAACACACGAGGTGAGCAAGGCTAACTCCTTGACAGGACAAAGGCTCTCGACAAAACTACTGTCTCGCCAGGTGGTAGCTGCTAGCTCTGCTAGCAGACTCTCATCCCTGCCCGGTGCCTGCAGCTGAGCCCTTGTGTGGGTGGCTCTACCAGCTCAGACTTGACAAAAACGACCCCAATACAGAGTTACATGATTAACCATACATTATTCTGTGTAACTGTACGTGAAAACGCAGCCACCGTCGTGTTTACTCCACTGGTTAATTGACATGCAGAGCTTAACTTTTAGCAGGAGCTAATGTTAGCGAGGTTTCTCAACACAACACATATAAAGGGCGATAAAAGTCCATGCTTTAGACGACTCTGACTCTCAAAGCGTATCGATATTAATTACCGTCTTGTGCACGACTATAGATAGTCGTAACTCACAATACCACATGAATAACCTTAGTTTCTGGTCGTAAACAAGTGTTTACACAATCAGCTGTGGGTAGCGAGCTAACACCGGCCGAAAGTTAGCCAGACAGCTAACAGGCTAACGTTAGCCAACAGTTTTAGATACTCGTTTGGAGCCCGAGCTCTTTTCACACGAACATTACATATCAGAAGTCTTCACAGCAACGTGTAGGACTACACTTTGCAGACGTTTAAACATACGAGAGGTAACTTTAAAAGACGTAAATAATGAGTGGTTACGCCAAAAAACAATGAAGATTTTTTCTTGCTAACCTCCACTGGCAGCCATTCTCTCCGGTCTCTCTCGGGGCAGAGCGAGAAACGTCAATAAGAGCATAGAGGAGCCCCGGAAACAAGGAGCAGCCAATCAAAGCACGAGTGCAGATCTCACAGCCAATCACAAGGCGAGAACAAATCTCACAGCCAATCGCATTCCCTCTGTCTTCCTGAAATAGGGAGAGAGAAAAAAAGGTCAGCGTAAACTCAATTCAACCACTGAAGAACTGAATTGAATTGAATTGAATTGAATTGAATTGAATTGAATTGAATTGAATTGAATTGAATTGAATTGAATTGAATTGAACAAGTAAATAAATCTCCAGTGTTCATTTATACAGATGAGACAGGCCGCATGTTTTACTTGGAGACAGGGAAGAGCTCATTCACTTGCAGTTGTCTCTCCACATACCTTTGACTCCAGTCTGCTGTATCCTGCGTTAAAGTATCCTTGGGAAAGATACTGAAAAGCAATCTCCCAAACATCTTAGTACAAAGCATGTCAGATGGATGATAATAAAAAAGAAATAATTCTACACCACTATGTTGTGGGAGTCTTCTAGGGAACATCTCCTGCATGCATGGGGAATGCACAACATCTGTGGGGGAAAGCAGATCCCAGAGAAAACCTATACACACAGAGAAAGAACCCTCTTGCTGTCACACAACAGCACAAACAACTGACTCACCATGTGGCACTAGTAGAGACTAACTGGGTTGGTTCTTATGGAGCTTTTGTAGTCTGCATGACCGCTCACAGCCTTTAATAGGATGAGTTACATTCACCCATTCACTTCCATTCATACAGCGGTGGCAGGGGCTACTCTGCATAGTCTGTCTGCTCAACCAGCAACTTTAACAATTCACACACTTTAACACAATGATGAGAAATCATCAGGGGTAGCTTGGGGTTAGGGTTATAGTGTCTTGCCAAAAACACGTAGGCTGCAGAGGCCCTGAGCCACCACTGTCCATTTTAGTTAAAGTGATAACAACATGGCAATAAACAAATTCTTGCATCAAACCTATCCTTAAAGATCATAGGGAGAAATAGCAATCCATCACAAACTCCACACAATATTCACTCTCACATTGAGATAAAGTCGCAATTTCAGTCTCTCCAAATGCCATTCAAAAATAATCTTGGTGGATGGTGCTGTAGCCACATGTTACACTGGTCAATAGAGTATTTCTTTCCAGATGGAAGAGACAATAATGCAGTAAAGGCTTACACTCTGCTTTTTTATGTGTTCAGTAAGAGTTCTAATATATCATATGGTTTTAACTAACTGGCCTTGTGATCAGTATACCTTTCCTGGAACACCCAAACTTGTATTTGTTCAACAGACTTCACAAATTTCATGAAACAGAGCTTGAGAATGAGCTGTTCTTGCTAAGAAATTAGAAGCTAACACCAGCATTAGACTGTTCAGCTGTTGCAAGCATATTAAAAATGTCTGGGCAGTTGGCTGTGTTGATAAGACTTTGAAGACACAAGGGAAAAAATCTCCTGGTCCACTAAAACCAGATCTTCCAGTTGTAATTTGAAAAGCAGGCAAAAAAACAGCCATATTCTTAAGAGCAACTATGCTTAACAACAAAATGACACAATAGAGCAGTTTTACTTCAGTGGGAAATTAAATTCAAAGGAGTAGAGTAATTTCCAAGAGGGGTTGCACAATTAAAAGAGAGAAATATTCTTCAGAGACTCTTCATAGTTTAATGTCAGACTGACTTGCAAACTCAACAGCTACTCATCATTAATTCTGACCTCTGTTCTAATATCTGCATATGAATGTGGATTATGAATAGTTAAGAAAAGCTTAATGGTTTTCTCACACAATAGCCAATTTGTACCCTCAGAATCCCAGTGGGAGAAAAATCTTAATGTGAGACTTCACATAAAAATGGGTCTAAACTCCTCTCAAAGCAACTATTCCCTTTGATTAACACAGACCTTCCCTGGTGTAGTTTCACATTTACATTATAAAGCTTTACTCACTTACAATTCTGGATATTCCATTTTGAGGCATGCAACAACACAAGACGACACAGCAACCTGTCAGGGCTGTGTTCCATGCCTTTACCTTGCATGCATTGTAGACCCCTATGGAGACAATTCAGACATACATGCAAAAAGTGATTTGTAATATACTTATTTAGTTGAAGTTGTAGTAGAGTATTAAGCAGTGTAGTAGCAACTATTATTTCTGATCAAATCAATTGATCAGAGATTTAAAGTACTTGAACTACCACAGGCAAGTTGTTTAGTGGTAGCAATAACATGTCCCAAGTAAGTTTTGAACCAAAATGTAATGTCTGGAACTGTCTGGTTCATCATGATTTGTGGTCAACTGGCCAACCGCATTCTCATTAATATGAAAACAATATAAAATAGAAATTAATCAATGTATGTCTAATCTTTTTGTATGAGTCAACACCTGTTGTTTTAGATTCGCACCCTGTTATTAAACCCTGTGTTTTTTTACAGAAACTAATTGTGGCAATTTTATAAAGGCTAATCTAAGACCAAATATTTTTCCACATTCACTCTGCATAATATGATATTTGTGTTATGCTTAATTATAATATGATTAATCAAAGTAATTGTCTCATCATCACTTAATTATTACTCACTACTGAACAAAAGCAAATCTGTTTCAGCACATACACTGAGAAGAGTGTTTTTTGCAAGAACATTTTGGCCCAAAACATGTATATCAACAATGAAGAGTTAAAAAGTATCTGGACACAGATCTTCAATTGTGCTGGCACTGTACTTGAGCACCTACTGGAAGCTAAAATGGAGTTGTATATGTATAATGGATTATTGATGAAAAGGGGCTACATGTCATGCTGTGTGCAATCAACAAAGGCAGAAATTCAGCACTTAAGATTTTTCTTTATTCCTTTTCACAACCGCTGTGCTTGAGTACACAGCCAATAACAGAAAATGCATCTGTGATACTGATGTAGACTGAATTTGGATTTTATGTTTCAGATGATGTTATTTGTTACCAGTGTTCTCTTTAAAGATATTGCCTTAACACTTGACAAAACCTATAGTGTCATGGATTTTCTGTATGCAGAGGGTGATTGTTGCAAGGTTTCACCTCACTCCAGTGGCATTACCAGTGATGTTGAGGCT
Organism: Karalla daura; assembly: GCA_029224185.1. NCBI lineage: Eukaryota > Metazoa > Chordata > Actinopteri > Chaetodontiformes > Leiognathidae > Karalla > Karalla daura. The sequence goes on from CM055188.1 coordinate 21,809,444, forward strand.
GGAAATGTACTTGAACACTGCGTGTCACTGTAAAATGACAGGAGAAGAGAGAAATAAAAGTGCAACTGCAATCTAAGCAATCGATTTCACTTTTTTTTCCAATTTCTTCCCATTCAGCCACAGTTTGGCCTGTGAAATTGGGCCCCGGCTTCTGTTGAATGAAGGAAAAAGGCTTCCTGTGGTTGCTGTTATTTGATGATACCTCTGGTTTCTGTTTACCCCTCCACAGCCATCCTATTTTGATACATTGAAACTGATCATCTGATATTTGCAGTTTCTGCTTTATCCTCGTCTAGCTGAGAATTGTCTGGTCACAGTGCTATGAATGAGAGAGATATAATTATGGTGTGCATTCACGATATGATACTGGTTCCACCCGACAAGTTGCAAGAATGACTGCAACCAATGAAATTAGAGGTGCTGCTACCAAGGACTATATAAGAATGGATGAGATGATCTCCACCCTCAGATCCCATAGGGTTATTTTATTTGAAGTATTTCTGTCATTTTCAGTTACTAAATGAAATAAATGTAAGTTCAGGACTTTACAATATATGGCACATTTAAGTAATTAATTTCATTGCATTTGTAAGGAGTTTTGTTTCGATTAATTTGTGCTGTATATACACAAAGAAGGGATTTGCATTTGTAACGTGTTCTCATCCTCTCTGTAAGGCCTCTCTTTAGTAAGCCTGTGTTTTTGTACCCTCTTGGGAAGATGATAAAAAGACAGTATGGGGGGTTAAATGGTGAAGTCCTGGTTGGGAACGATTGAATTGCAGAACAGAAGAAGAGCAGATGAGATGGGATGCATGAGGAAGAGTAGGCAGGGGGTGTAATTGCAGTTTAAATGTGTGTTTTTGTCAGAGATGGAGGTAATGGGTTATTATATGCTTCCGGGGGCCTGTGGAAGAATGCCTGCAGATGTTGTGAAGAGCCACGCGCACCCCCACTCTGCCACTCAGGGGGAGACAAATAGGAGCACTATGGGAGGCTGCTGTAAATACAGACCTGGAGCCCCTTCATGTTTCAGAAGTCTCTTTTTGTTCTTTTCCCCCTGCTAACCCCACCTGACGAGCTGATGAGCATATGGTCTGAGTCTCCCCAAAAGCACCTTAATTTCCACAGTCCCACCATAGCAACTCAAAGTGCTGACAGAGTTGTTTGCTAATGGTTGTTGTTTGGCTACACAGCTCCAGCTTTGAAAGATTTTATTGGGTCTCCTCTACCATCAGTAACTCAGGAATTTAGGATTTCGAGTTCAAAGGATCTGATAGCTTGTTGTGTTGAGTTTGGAAGTTGCAAACCATTTGAATATACCACACCTTCCTTTTGCAAAATTGAAATTAAAATGCTGAGTTTTAGAGTGCTTTTTTTTCAGGAAAGACCCTAGAATTTCTAGTCTTTGTGTAGATGCAATTGATTGTATAAATGTCTGCTGTCTCCATATATACTGTACAGATAGATGTAGTTCCATCTGCACATTTAGTTCTTGTCATGAAAGCACATAGGAAAAGCATGTGATTTAAACAAACATAATTTATCTTATCGATAAGTGAGGGACAAATTGCTCATTTTTGTACTTCCAGACATAGCCAGACTTGTTTATTCCTTCCCAGTTCTCAATACTCACCTAGTGGCTATAGTTTCATATTTAATAGACAGGCAGAGAAACAGCGCAGTCATTTCATATATCATTTGGCAAGAAGACAAAAAACTTTGGCTACATATTGCCAGGTTTGCATGAATTTATAGCTACACACAAATACAAAACAGAAAGTCTGAATTTAATCATACAACGAAGAAGCAAGATAAAATGTGGATGTCTGCTGGAAGCTGGCTAAGTATTACCCATTCTGCTACACTCGTAATGGGTGGTCCTTTCATGGAGCGATAATTCATACTTTCATAGCTATGAGGTGCAAGCCAAATTCTCAGTTTTGTGGAGACGAGCCCAAGAGTGAAATGTCCTCTTTTCCATGTCTCGATGCTGTGCAGAAAGCATCACTGCACTGATAACACTGGATCAAAGCTTGTGTTTTTGGATCTATCTGCCAAAAACCACACTGGGTTGTATGCAGGCGAAGGATCACATTGGCTGTAACTTTGGGGGCAGTTTTACTAAGCTGCTGCTGGGTGACCGTGCAACGTCTGCCCTTCAAGTTGTAAAAGCAAACAAATAAGGCTGTGCTGCATCCCACTGTGAGGTCGACTCATTTGTTCCACTTGTCCAGCTGATGGATTTGGTTTTATAAAATTTGGCTTTTTTTAGCCTCTCGCTAATTAGTTAAGGGAGAAAAAAATGCACTCCACTCATTTTGTTTGATTTGACTAACCTCTTTTTTTCTCTCACTCTCTAAATTGTCCTCCTGTGGTCTTCTTCACAGACCTGTGCATCCACTGCATGGCTGAGCTCTCTCTTTCTCTCTGTGACACAGTGAGCCTGAGTGGTCGGCAGGCTCAAGGCACCCAGCAGGGAGGTCTGGGGCTCTAATAGCAGAATCGGATTAGAGGACTCCCCTGGTGTGTGCTGCCATGCGACGGTGCGAGAATGCTCTGCCTGTCATCAATATTGAGGCGGCAGCGCGGTGAGATCTATCAGCAAATCCGATTGCACGCAGAGAATTCTGAAGTCCCGGCAGAAAAGGCCGGGATGGGATGGGCTTTTTTTCCCTCTATCCCACTTTCCTTTTACATTATTTCAGGCCCCAGGAGAGTATTCTCCATCATGTCAATGTAATGTAGCACACAGAGGCAATCATGCAGCCTCTCTGGCCTCAGGGTTGCCTGCTCGGAGGAGAAAATGCAACTTTAGCACTTAATCATCTCACCCATAGCTGCTGCGCCAGTCTATGGGAAGGTTTTCCACACAATATGAAACCAGATCCCTCACGGTGGGCACGCTGCTGTGTGTTACCCCATGGTTGGGGGCTTTCACTCCTCTATTTCCTGTCCTCCCATTTGAAGATCAGCGAATATGCTGTCTCAGACCTGCTCTTGTATTTCAGCCCATGCGGAAAAAGACCTCAGTTGGGCGCTGTGTTACCTACCGACACCTGCTGAAACATTTGGATTCATGAATCCCATCTCCTCACTGCATGGCAATCAGAGTCATTCTGGTGTGATCAATGCAGCACTGAGAAAGACTATGCATGCCAGGGCTCAGCCATGCAGAGTTTTACTGATATTAACTTACATGCATACCAGACATTACTGTTTCATGTTTCAAGGCAGCAGAGTTCAAAATTGATAGGAAACAGATACAATGCAGCCCTTGTGTGCTTTCCCAAGGAAAGCAAGAGACAGAAAAAAAAAGTAGCGTGTGTGTGTGTGTGTATGCATAGAAATCAACTGGAAGGTGTGTATATTATCAAGTGATTGATCGGCTGCTGCATGGCTCCAAGGGAAGACATAGGGAGAGGTCAAACAAGACTGTTCCAAATAGACCTGTCGGAATCAGCCTCAGGGAGGCCTAACTGGTTAGACAAGGGCAATACTTTTTTACTACAAGTGCCCTTGCTTTACTGTGCGTGGACTGGACAAGCCCATGTATTATTCACTGGTCTCACTGGGTGATAAATGGTAGACCTCCATTCGAGAAGCAGTGGAATATTCACCAGTGCTTATCTCTTTTAATCCCATGACCGCAGGCCAAGTCACTGAATTAGTGGGCAGGGCATAACAATACTGCTTAAACTGCAGGGGCAAGGTTGTTTAACCAGGAGATTCATCCAAAAGCTACTTGCTTGATAGATTAGCTCAGTGATAGCGTTTATAGAGCACATTTAAAAGGAGCGCATCCAGGATAAATGCAGATGATAAAATAGAGCTGTAACCAAACGGTGTTTTCTGAGAACTATTTAACAAAATGAAAATAAAAAAACCTGCAAATTCATTTATTTTTGTCTTGCTGCATTTTATGAACATCATGAAACCAATGTAATATAACATTGGTAAGTTTATGGTTGTATTTTTAAAATACACCATCAAAACAAATGCTCAGGCAATATGTTAGTGAATAAATCACACTGAGTTTTCAAAGTGATTTCTTTTTATTGGATTTTTTTTATTCAAGTCTATTTACAACAAGTCCACACATCAAGTTACCAGGACTTTTTAGACAGTTGTTTGCATAAATGTGAGCATGTTATTCACTGTACTTTATGATCTCCAGTGCTGATCAGCAACCTTCTGTGGTCTCTTTCCATCAGTGCTTTGTTTTGTTTTGTTTTGTTTTTTTCACCCTGCCAACAAATTGGTAGGTTTGACAATGGATTTTCACTGTGTTGCAATCTGCAACCTCACTGCTACATGCAACTAAAGCCTAAACATACAGATACAGCAAAATAGAACCCACCCTTATTCATGGTCAACCACTTTGAACATCCTTGTGGGGTATAACTCTTCAATTTAAACACAAACATCAGAAGATTTAATATTGTTTTCTGCAGGAGTTTTTTGTAGAGATTAAAAGTTGTTCTGAGAAGACAAATCCCCATTCTCCACAGCCCTCTCACCCAAATCACAGCTATTTCGAAGAAACAGAATCCCACTGTACAACTTTACACCACCAGCTTTTGTTTTCACCCGCACAGAAACTGGATGTCTGCCACAGAGCTTTCTAGAATACTAATGAGGGTGGTTAGCGAGTCAAAGTTACTGACCTGAGGTGTTGCGATGGAGCACAGACCAAGGGGTGGTGGTGTTGAGGAGAGCCAGACACCGTCTGCCACCATGAGAGTGGAAAAGTCAGAGTTTATTACCTCTGGCCTAGCTTGCCCTAGTCGGCTCTGGCTGATAGCAAACTACAGTCATGCCACATTTGTCCTATTATGGGGATTTCTTGGGGGTGATGAAGCCAAGCACAAAGATTTTGTTACAGTACAAACTCCACTGCAAAAGTGAGATGTTTTCCATTATATCTTACCTCTGGGACATGTCATTTTTACACCTCTTGAAAGACACACTGTAGTTTCTAAGGGACATATTACCTGTCACACTGACATAACCCCACCAGTGGATGTGTGTGTATTGCTGGGTGTGAGTGTGACGGAGAGGGAGAGAGAGAGAGAGAGAGAGAGAGAGAGAGAGAGAGAGAGAGGGAGAGAGAAAGAGAGAGAGAGAGAGAGATCTATAATTAGGTGTTCAACCCTAGAAGAAAGAAGCTCCTCCACTCCCTTAACAGCTCCAGCACATCAGGGACGAGTGCTGGTAGAGATGGAGGATTTGAACAGTTTCAGAAAGCGACTGTCTGTTTCTCTTGTCCCATCTTCGCTTGTCTCTCATTTCACCTGCCCTCTTCTATTGTGTTTTTTGTTTCATTTTGCAACCAATTATGTTTCTGTAAGCCGGCATCTCCTATTTTCTCTGCCTATGATCCCTTACTCCTCCAACTTTTCCAACTTCATTTAAATTCCGTTCCACCTCTTCTCTCCCTGCCTCTCCACAGGTGGAAAGACGGGAAAAAAACAATAGAAAGAAATAAAAGAAAGGCAATGATCCTCCTTTTCTGCTCCTCATGCCTTTCCATGAGCACTGTGGGCTTGTAAGGCAATTAATGTAGCTCCTCATGGCCACAAGGAGCCTCTCCATTATAAACAAAGCCTATTCATGAGCTTAGAGATAACCCCAGTGCCTTCATTTGTATTGGGGGGAGAGTAATTACCCCCCTATGCAACTAATCTATCTCTGTAGTCACTGATTCATTCTCTTTGGTGCAATCTGTTACAGGAGACATCCCCATTTTCCCCCATTCAAAAGAAATATGATGGAAAAAGAAAATATTAAATTCCATGTGTGCCAATTCTTGCAAGTCTCCCAAATGAGTAGAGGTCTGCATGTAACAATTGTTTAGTATCTCACTAAAACATAACAGACCACATTATCTCAGCAGCAATTTTCTGGTGATGCCATGCTGCCGAGTTGTTTTCCAGGTTCAAGTCAATATATCAGAGTAAGTTCTGCTTTTCTTCTGTATTTCCTTAAACAATCGAACTGTGCTTTGGCTAGAAGATGGTTACATCCCAAAATTAGTTGTTGATTAATTATTACTCATAGGTGAGCATGTACTATAAGTCATTTTGATGAATGCCCACTGTCTTCTCACCTGCTGATAAATGTAAAAAGTAATGATGAAATGACAAACCTATAACTTAGTAACTTTATGTAATAACTTTTTGGGGTTTCAATTGTCAGAGTTAAAACAAGTAAGAGTCATTAGACCATTTGTTTCTAATGATGTCCAACCTCCTCATAATGCACATTGCCTATGTTCATAACTTGAGCCCTCATTTGTGTACCCATATAACAAACTTTGCCAAAAATGAGTTCTGATGAGCTTAAACCGAACAATTACTCAGTAAAAATGTTTGAAAGAAGGAGCACTGTAAAAATACCCTTTAGTGTCACTCGTAGCAAGGTAATTTTCTACGAAAGAGCAACATTGCCATCTATCACCGTGAAACAGAACTGCAAATACCTTACATTAACTGCCCTGAGTTGCTGCGATCTTGTTCTACATGCCCATAGATAGATAATCACAACAAATTTTTTGTGATTCTTGTGATTTCTTTGTGACGACGCAAGTGCTTTCTTGTTTCCAAGTTTCATTATCAAAAATGCCTAAATTTGAAGTTGGGTCACTAATAACTTGTAATCGAAAAAAAATGTTTAAAACTGTGTCTTTTACATTAAAAATACTTCATTTGAGATTTGTCCTTCTGTCCTGAATGACTCACTGACTCACTGACTGTCTTCTGACAGACATTTGTCATGTGTGTAATGCCTCTAGCTCAGTTTTTAGAGCACTCCACCATCAGCCATAGATTTATTCCTTACGCCTTGAAAGTGTATTTGCATGGGATGCGGCAATGCTACAACACTGTCAAATGATAATCCCGCCTCGCTGCCTGTCCCAAATGTCCCACGGGTGCTTCGTGTGGATGTGATTTAATTTCTCCTGGTTAAATTAGAGGAGAGTGTAGTTTATTGAGTGGCCTGTCTGTCTGTGTGAGAGATTACAAGTGAAGGTGGTGCAGGTGATTTAATGTGTGGCAAATGTGGCTGGTGTTTGCTCTGTTGTTGGTATGGCTGCAATGACATCAGGGTGTGTGATGCATGACCTTTCTTTTTTATTAGCACACATGTGAGCATAAAGTGCCTCCCCTTCACCCATGAAAACATACACAGTGAATGCCACAAGAGTGTGTCATAATGATTGAGAGAGATGGCTTCTTTCTTAACCATAATTTCATGCATAATGTCACAGATCTGGATGCTGCGCTGCCCGACTATTCGCCCCTGAATCCTAATTCCACATTCAGATTGGTTTATTTCTCAGACGCCTCAGCAAATCATGCCCCTAATTAATCGGAATGATGCATCGATTCTAACTTCCTTCTTCCCTTTCCTGCGCAATTTTCAAGGGCTTATGAGGAATGCATGAGGAAACAGAAACACAATCAAAGCAGTGAAACTCCCCAGGAAAAGAGTACGGGCTGTGCCTGTCTTAGATGTGCCATTTGATTACACCTCTGTTTGGAATTCACTATCATTTTTAATGTGCTATAAATCTGCAAAATAGATATTATTATAAGAAAACATGGAACTATCAGGGATAAACGTAAATGTGTATGCAAATCTATGTTCAATCTGAAATGCTGAAGTTCTGGTGAGTTTTTCCCCCTTTTTCCAAGCTTAGTCCACTACATTTATTTTTTTTTCATTAACTTTGACTAGGCTGCCTCTCTTGCTCTCCTTTCCCTCCCTCCATCCTTTGCTCCTCAGCTTTAACAGCCCTTGACAGCTGGAGATGAAATAGAAATTTTGATATCAAACACCTACACAAAGGAGGGCTGACCTTTGATCAGCCCGGCGTTTGATGTTGTGACATGAAATTTGCATCATGGGAGCCCAGGCAGCGGACGATACCGCAAAGGGCTAATGCCAGAGCCCTGTCAGGGAGCTGCGAAGGTCAAGGGCCTATTAGGATGGAACAAGCCCTCTAATCCCACACAAGGGCCCTGCACAGCATTTGATGTTCAATACACAGAAATAGAATAGAAAATTGAGCCCTGAGAGCAGAGCAATGACAGTGAGAGTATTCATTAGGTATTAGCCCAGTGAACAGGGAAGGAAGGGCATTATGGAATTATTATTAGATGTGACATTGTGTTTTAGAGGGAGACATTCACAGCCTCTGTTGGCCAAACAAAATGGTGCTTTAACAGGGAAAAAAATCTGGTCATTCGACACCCCAATTTGTTAAACTATCCGTAAAGCATTTCCTTCCTGCCAGGCAGCTCCTTGCCAGAAAAGAAATGGACATCGTCTCTCAGAGCTGCGGAGGTGAGGGCCACTTTAGAGCATATGGCACACTCCATCTGAAAGTTGTCTATTGATCTGTGGACAGGTGGATCAGTGGAGCCTCTGAAGCCATTTAATTATTCAAGCTGGCACGTCATTTTTCATGCTTGGTGCTGTTTCACAAGACCAAAAATAAACCTGTCACTCCCACTGTCCATCTTTCATCTGGCCTCATCAGCTTGCAGCCTCATTACCTGCACAGCACAGGTGAGAATAGAGGGTGGTTGAGGTTTGGGGGGCTGACAGAGGATAGGGGAACACAGTCATTTACACCGATGAAGTATTCATATTATATAAATTAATACTTTCTTTATCTCTCACTCTTGATAGTTCACTTACATTGAACAGTTTGGTAGCACTATGCTGAGCAGTCATTAATGTCACTTCAAGCTGGATCATCTTTTATCTTTTTTTTGGTCATCTTTTTCAACATTTCACATTTTGTAAAGTGGAGTCATAGAATTGCATTGGGTTTTTCAGCAAAAACAGTTTGTTGGGATTATCAGATTTTACATATTGGATGTAGAGTTATCAATCCTGTATTACATGCAATAGTATTCATTGCTGTGAAGGAATCATTTATGCATACTTGTGATTAAATGCCACTGAGATACACAACATTGAAGTACTTAAACTTGCATTCAAAGTGAAATACAGTGCAGGCTGTGCTCCATACTGCAGTGGATGCACTATTATGGATACATGAGTATTTCAATGTTCCTTACTCCTCCAACATTTATATATATATTTTTTTCATGGTGTTATGATGTTTGTGTGTTCTACAAAGTCGAACAGAACCTACTATTTTGGTCTCGCAACAGGTTCTTCATCACACTTAAACTCACTGGAAGGTGCCTTGCTGATACCCTTTTCTCATATTCGCAGTTTTGTTTAATTGTTGATTTTTCCATTTTCCCACTAAAGGCTATAAATATATGTGTGGGACTGCAAATACCTTACCTTGAGATTTTTCTTTTTGTAAGAATAACGTTTTTTTTCTCTCTGCAACAATCATTGCATTTACCTGCTCCTATTGATTTCAATAAGGTCAGAGTTCAAGAACCTTTTTCACTGCAAGACATTTTTTGTGCATTTTAACAATCTCTCTGGACAAATGAGAAAAGTCCAAATATGATCCACCGTGCTGCATTACCTCACTCCCCATATTTCCTGACAGCAGTATGAGGTCAGACATTTTTAAGACTCAGGAGTTTGCTAGCCTGATCAATAATTTTGTTCTCTATAATTATCTCACCATTTCACTCATTAATTACACTTTCAAGGCTCATTTCCAGCGTTGGCTGCAGACGCCTATTCTGTGAGAGCATCCAAAGAGGTGAGGGTGAGGGAGTGGGGCAGGAGAGAGTGAGGCCTAATTAATACTCTGCCTCCCTGTCTAAGGTTGGCTGCCAGTCGTGGGGGGTAAAATGCAAGCGCTCTGTCATCTGAGACTTCTCAAGTGGGAGACAAACGAGGTCTTTGGCGGCCAAATCGATATGTTTCTCTGATGGGCCAGATTTAGAGTGCTGCTTCTGCTTTAAAGTAATCCACTAACTCCCTGGTGCAAGGCTTTTCCAAAGGAGAGTCGTCGAGCGCCATCATCAGGTAAAAATTTTCACTTCACTCCAATACCTGCTGTAATCAATGATTACTGCTAATTGGCCATGTTAGAATTGTAATACAGAAAAATAAAATGTTGATCATGAAACATGACAGTCATTAAAGGGGACCTTCGAATGGCTGAATGGAGTAGTAATACTTGTTCCCCGGTGCAAGAATTGAGCTTTGTAACATTGAGGGGCGACTTTGGCTCAAGGGGAGCGAAGGCGCCTATGGAGTGGAAAGTCAGTGGGTAAATCCCAGGCCAGAGCAGCCTACATGTGAAAGTGTCCTTGGGGAAGATTCTGATCCCCAGATTGCCTCTGATGTGGCGTCATCAGGTGTGAATGGTTAAAGCAGACACACTGTGCAGAGTAGCTTCTGCCACCAGTGTGTGGAATGGCTAAATATTTCCTGTGGCAGTCTGTGAAGCACTTTGCATGGCCATGGTTTTTTCCAAGCCTTTTTTTTTAGAGAGTGAATATTGAAGTCCATTACTGCACAGATCGGGCACCCTTTCATGCTTATCTGACAACCGCAGTTTGACTTTATGCTTTCTTGCCTGCCAACTACTTGAATGCTCATTGCCAAACAACAGAGCTCAGCAACTTTTGCCCGAGCTAACTGATAATTAGAGCGACCCAGCTTTAGAGGGCACACAAATCAAGCCATTTATGATTGAGCTAGAATCACCGGATGAATAGATGAAAAGAAAAAAACAGGAGCTCTGACACTGTTGTTTCTTTGTAAATTTCATCACAGGCACCCCACATTCATATGCCCTCATTTACTTGCACACCTAAACAGGCAGGTACATGCAAACTGTTTTGGGGATAAGGGTTGGTATAGCTCTGTTGAACTCAACGCCAAAAATTTGAATGAATGAGAATGTATACATATACATGTTAAATGAGTAAGGGAACTAAAGAGAGTCAGTCTAACCATCTGTCCTTTCTCCAGAAAACTCAGAGAAAATATTACCAATCCTGCATCTTCAGGTGGGATGGATATGATGGAACGAGTATGGCTGATGACAAATCCAGAGTGATGTGTGATGTTACTAAATGTGATCACTGCCTTCTCCATCCTCCCCATCTGTCCAGGAGGCGGGGTTGCCATATTGGCTGGATAATTTCACTAGACCCAAACAGCTGTCAGCTCCCATCTACAGTGTGTTCCCATGACAACACCTGGATACTGTGGGTGGAGAAGTGAAGAAGTTGACATCATCTCAAAATTAGAAAAAATCAGGTAACTGCTGGTAAAGTGAGTACGAATACCAACTGTGTGTGATTGACCTGCCTTGATGACTATGAAACAGTCATATGATATATGTAAGTATGCACTGGTACAAAAAGTGGACACTGGTGTGGAGTCAGTGGCAATCCCAAAATAAAGGACTTAATAAGTTACTTGACATGTGGAAATTATCATGTTTTTTGTTGTTGTTTGTTTTCTGTGCTTAGGGAAATCTGCTCAAAGAGGGTAGATAGGTAAGTTTTAGTGGCCACCTGACGTCCATCTCTTGAATGAAGCAACAACTAGTCAGAACTCAATTGAAAACACACTCTAGCCCACTGATGCCATCTGCTGTCTGAACCCCACCAAAACAGTCTTCTCTCTCAAATCATTTGAATACTTTTATACATCTTAATAAACTGTAAGTAATATTGTGTAATTAGTAAGTATGTCATTTTCCTTTTTATTTTTGTGAGGTGCTGTCATGTCCAAGCAAGGCTTATTATTAGTCACATAAGAAATTCACATCCTTCAGTCAGCACATCCTGTTTTTTCAGCAGAAACAAGAAAGGCTTTGCAAGTATGGCACATGGCATACATATGGATGCATTCTGAAAACCATAAAATCGTTTGGCGGCAGAGAGGGCAAGTGAGAGAGCAGCTATTAAACTCCTGAAATATAAGTGGTTTGGCATGTGACTGCAGGGAGGAGGGTGGAGAGAAGGAGAGGAGAGGGGAACTAGAGGAAGAGGAGGAGGGTTAGCGACAGAGAACCAGCTGAGCCTCTACCTCAAGTCAGGATACAGCTGCAAGCACAGTGGCGTGTATGGAGGCTTAGGCCAGGTCAGGCCAGGCCTAAACATGGAGCAGTTTCACGCCTCAGCTGCAGAAAAGTCAACTGGGAAACTAGGGGCTAATAAAGAGAGGGGGAGCAGATGATTTTCTGCTTTTGCTGAGCTTTTTTTCCCACCACTCGACCAGTCTATTGAAAAGGTGATGTGTCTGAATATACACTGCTGCATTTGCAGAGACCTGAATATGTTCTGTGTGCGTGTCTGCATATGACTGCTTTTTTTTTTTAAACACACCATATGGTAAAAGACAGGGGTCTGAACCTGACCATGACAACAGAAAACAGATGGCTTTCTGTCATCCAGCAGCACAGCTCAAACAGGTACAAATCCTCCAACCAAAGAGGTCCAAAAACTCAACAACAGCTTTTGGCAATCACTACTTATCGTAGCTGTTTTGAGATTATCTGAGGAAATTAATGTCATATTACATATATATATCACATTACTCAAGTCTCATTTTGTCTGATTTTGCAGCCGTTCAGACCATTCCCACTCATCACTCAGGAAACATGGTGCCGTCTGCCTCCACAAGGGGGCAAACTCTTTCCAATATTACACGCACTAAGTCCAGGAAGATTTGCTAAAAGTAAAGTCTGGAGTGCAGTGTGCTGCAGTTCCTCAAACAACAGATCGGTCTTGTAGGCATGACAAACGTGGCATTACTGTTTGGCTCCAGTATCCAGGTTTGAGCCATGGCCTCCAGTTTAGTGTGCTGTTCAAACAATGCTATAAAGCAGAGCTAGTCCTGTCTCTTTGGTTCAAACGCTTGCCTTTCCTTTCACCTCAGAAATTAATTTCCCACCCTGATACATAAACTTGGTCGTTTCATCCCCTTTTCAGTGTTTTTTTCCCCCATTTGCTTTCAGCAGGAAACGAACACACAGGGTTTTGTGCTACGCTGTGGTGGGGGGTGAGGAACCCCCCTTCCTGTGCACCCCACTCCAAATGATTCAACTTGAAGTTGGGAGATGAGAAGGGAAACAGGTGTCACCCATGACCTTCAGTGCTCAAACACTGTAGGCCTCACAATCAGGGGAGTTCCAATTGGACTGTGTGTATGTGTGTTCCGGGTAGGGGGGGGTGTTCTTCACTATTTCTTTTCTCATAGTTCACAGACAAATATTAGGTAACATCACACTCCCACGTTTGTCACCAAAGATTATTTTCATCACAATCAATGGATGTTCAAGGTTGTGTGTTTAACATCATTCCTCCGTTACCCAGTTACGCTGCATATCTCTCGTCTTCCCCCCAGTCTCACCTCTTCTCAGAGATGACCCCTCAGACAAAGACAGGAACACAAAGTAATAACCTCTAAATCCCAACGACTGGCTTATGTGAAGCCGGAGACGATTGGGAAGTCTGCAGTTGCAGAGGGTCGATGTGGGAGCTGGCGGCGTCTGTGTCCTCAGCGTGTCTGTCAGCACTGCGCCTATCGCCCACTCTGTTTTCCTCATAAGAAAAAGATTAATTCTGCAGATTATTAAACTTCAATAAAGTACTTACTGTTAACCAGTGGTTGGGAGCTGATGCTTTGTGCAGACATGAACAATGGACCCAGTAGATGCCAATATAGGTTAATTACTCTGCTAGTGCACTTTACCGCACCTGTACGCTCAGACACAGTTTCTAGTTATGGAGCCAAAATATAGATAACAACCAACCAAAAGAAGGGATGAGTCAAAACACAAAAGATCAGAAATAAGATTAGATAACTCTAAGTAGGGACATCTATGCATTTTGAATTATGCACTTTTTGGATATATGTTGAGCTACAAAAACCGTGGAAACTGAAACATCTGAATAAATCTTTTGGGATATAATTTGATAAGCAAATAGAATAGGGTTTTTTGGGGGGGGGTTCTTTTTTTTGGTAGATCATTACAAAGATTAATCTATCACCATAAAAATATGGCTGGAGATGGGAACACAGGTCCCTGGCTGAAACTGATCCAGTAACAGTTGCACATGGCCTCTTTGTGAGAAAACTAAAATATTTGCCTCTGGGCAATGAGTTACTTTTAGTTGGAAGTATCATATTCAAAAGTGATATGTTGTGCCAATGTGAAGCACTAAGATAAGCAAGTAGCAACCTGACAAACTGAAAGGTCCTGAAAGGAATACAGTGAGAACTTTTGGCTGAGAACTCTCCACATGCCTTGCCTTCACAATGACAGGGAAAGCCACATCGCATTATACTAGATGATCCTCAATAGGTCACCCAGTTATTCTTTGACACATAAACAAACCCTATTTAAAAGGCATTTTCGTCTTGATTCCTCATCTATTGAGGCTATATTTCTTGTGAACAGCTGGATGTCATAGCTCTATGGCCATTATCTCACCACAGAAAAGACCATAGAAATCCCTGAGCATTTGTCTATAGATGGGCGCCTGTTTATGGACTAATGGTTATCCTGGTTGTGTGTCTATGGCATGAGCTTGACAGCCAACTGTTTGACACTGAGGCCACAGAGACAGATGGCAACCAAATGCCTTTTATTGCCTGCCTTTACCACTTGTGTGTCCCGATCACATCGGTCCTTAACACTGCACAGACGGCATGACATGAAGCTCACTGCCTCACTCCTCTGGCGATCAGATCGAAATACTGTGATTCAAGTCATTCATCCAAATCATTCACTGATTTATGTTTTTCATATTTAAACCTGCTGAAGTCTGCATGGAAGCCAATGATTATCTGAAAAACGTTTTTTATCACACAAGGAGGTCTGTTGAAGCAGTGTCGTCTTTACTCAAGCCATGTGCAGTAATCTCACACAACAGTAAAGTTATGAGAGAGGAGCTCCCAGAATAGCAGTCTCCACAAGATTTACACTCTCATGATCACTCCGGCCTCATCATGTCACCTACCTTGCACCACCTTCATCATAATCTGTCTCACCACCTAGCAACACACCGAATGTTTCTGAAGTTGGTCTTAGTGCCATTTGATGTGGAGGTTCCAACAGTACAGAGTTCAGCTGGTAACAGGTAACAGTCTCTCTTTGCATTTAAGCGCTAAGGTTATTACAAATGGTGAAAAACAAATGATAAAAACCATGAGAACAAACTGATATGAAGCACATTGTTTCTAACTGTGTGGTTAATTACTGTGAGTTCACACAAGGTCATGCAGGCCACAGTCATTTTCCTTCAGATACAAATAAAAAAGTAGATTATTATTTTCTCTAACAGTACAATTTCTACTCAATGTGCAAATGTGCATAGTTGTGTGCACCTATACTGTGCATGTGTGTGTGTGTGTGTGTGTGTGTGTGTGTGTGTGTGTGTGTGTGTGTGTGTTTGTGTGTGTGTTTGTGCTTTAGAGTGTCATGTTGCCCCGCTATGTGCTGACACAGCGCCTACAGCTACAGGTTGCACCTGGTGTGTGAAAGCAGTTCACCAGCTGTTGATGGTTGAATGTCAGATGCACACACGCACATACACACCCACGCACACATACTGCATGGACACAGCTGTATATTTGCTCATTCCATTCCCTACACATGTGCGTGTATGTATATGTATGTCCTTGCACCGACATATGCTCCTTCGTGTCAAGCATGAGCAAGAATGCATGAATGCATATTTATAAATTCACAAGTGCAACAAAGAACAAAACACATTGGAAAATTAATCTAAATGCAAACATTTGAAAACATTTTTCTGAGTGGTAGATGAAAAGATTGCCAGTCCTATGTTTGCTGCACAACATACAGCTATGCAAAATTGTCATTCAAATAATATTCTGGGGCATTTCTGAGCTCCATTATTATCATTCTTGTTTTTACTTATAAAATCCCTTAGCATTAAGCCTTTCACTTGCATAAATCCCATTATAACACACTACATCACACTATTTTATATTACGTTATTAACTAGTCTAAGAAAAGACAGTGCACAAGTTGACAATGCACACTTTTTGAGAGAACCTGGCAAACAATTGATAGACCAAGTGTGGAATTATTTCATCCTCTGCATCATGCAACAGTTTGTAGGTACACTTTAACTGTACCTTTGAATTATCCACAGCTCAGCCTTCGTAATTCTTAACCTGGTCATGTTCCTCTGGGTGTTAACTTTGTCCTCGGCAAGAAGCAAGCAACAAGTGTCAGGTTTGTGCCCGACACAGAGCTTCCTGCTGATAGCACATTAAGAGAATTCACACATTGTCCTGACGGCTTCAAATGGGACGCATGAGATCAAAGACCGTCTAGACTAATAACTGGTGCAGAGCTGTGCTGTCAGAGTCGCCTGACATTTTGTCGAGATAAAACAGGCACGCTGTGGTGCCGAATCAAACAGCAATTTGCCAAAAGTGTGTGGCTGAAGTTTGAGATAAGAAATCAAAGTTGAGCTGGCACCAGTGGAGCCACCGTTGGGGCTTGAAAGGTGACGCGAGCAGAGCTACTATCACTTTCTTCCAATACAGACTAATCTAATCAGTTGTATTACAGTAAAGACAGACTGGAGGTGAAAGTATATAGACGCCAGAGGCCCAACACTTCAGAGATTAAACTCATGTCAGACGAGACAGGAAACAGTCTATAAGAAGGAGCACAGAGAGTGAAAAAAACACCATGTTCACTGTTCATATCGCAGAGTTTACATGTGTTTTATCACTCTTGTTAGCAATTTTATTTTAATGCTCATGCAGTTTCTCAAAAGGTGCCTCATTTTTAACATCTGGTGAGTCACAGCAACATTGCAGGTCTGTTTTTCTCTGTAGGAATTTCCTCCATGCTTGGTTCTTGTTGACACATATTTGTTTGTGGTGGGGCAGGGAGGAGAGAAGAGGGCGAGGTGAGAGGCAAGGAAACCATCATACCCCCTTCCGAGATGGACAAGCCCCTATTATCCCCTCGGCCACCCCCTCTCTCCTTCTGAGTGGGGGCTCATAATTGGACCTTTGTGCTGTGTGTGAATTCTTCGCCTGCACACACTTTCCCAGACTGTGTCCGGCCACCAAACAGATGGGGTCTGTATGCAAAGACACACACACACATACTGCCCACAAACATATGCACACATACGTGTAGTGCGTTGGAACACGGGACATGTCAAATAGCCATGCCAGACCCTTCCCATGCCCCATTAATGAAAAAGGCCCAGCATAAAACAAGAGAAGGACTTTGAGGAGCCCTCAGCCCCATTAAGAAGGGTTTGCACCCCCGAGTCTTAGAGACTGATACACAGAACGTTCAGTGATGTTTTTGTAACAGGGATGTTGGAAGTTGTCGAGGGAGAATACATTCAATCATTTTTGGGGAGGGAAGAGAGGTGGTGATTGGCCAAAGGTCTATTGTTTGGCATTTCTGTGGCTTTTTTCACAGCAGTGAACACTGTGGAAAGTGGCATGGCTTTGAGGAAAGTAACATATTGCCACAGCAACCAGAGCTCGTAATTGTCTGTGTGTGCTCTAAGAGCTTGCAGCTGCACAGGTTCTTCTCTGACAGCGCTCTGGTTTGGCCAGCGGTGATGATGGCAAGGAGAGGGAGTTTGGGGAAGGGGTGGTAGGGGGAGATGGGGGAATTAGTGGTGGGATGTGTGTGTGTTAATGCTGGCCTCCTGCTTTTTTCCATCCCTTACAGGAATAAAGCTTTTCTCTCATTTCCTTCCTCTGCACCCGCTACATTTATTTCTCCAGTTTGTTCCTGGTACTCACTCACATTCCTACCTCACGCCTGCATTTCCGTCACCAGTTCTGTCACATGCTCTCTTTACTCATTTCACTCATTCTGTCATTCACCCCCTTGGTCAGGTAGCTCTGTGTGCAGCGAGATAACCGTGCAATGTTCAGATGATTTGCTTCATAAGTCAGTCACTTGTTAAGCTGTCGGATCTGCTTGGTTTGGACACTCCTATCCGTCAGCAAACAGGTTCTGTGATCTGTATTCGTTGAGTCACTCTGAGCCCATTTTCTATCAGCACCATAGCAGGGAAAACAGTACCTTGCCATGGTAAATGCCTGTATTGTGATCGTTAGAGAGAAGAGGATATGATTTGTGCCTCAAGAAAGATATCGGATGGCAGGAAATTGTTGATTTAACTGAAAGAGACAGAGATAGATGATGGGGGAGGTGGTGGCAAAAAAAAACAGTGGTTGCAGCAGCATGTGTGTTTAAATGCACATGTCCATGGTTGTCTGCATCAACCTGCCTTTCTGTCTCTTAAGAGGCATTTATGTCTTATGACAAATAAGAAACTTACAGCTTCCAGCGCCTGGCAGAAAATAAGCCTGCTTCCCGCCATTTAGGAGCGGGGTACTTTCACAATTCAAAGCAAACAACATGATGGATTCTGGCAGGGATTTCCTCTAAATCAATAGTCATGCTTTTTCAGATGGAATGTAGCTGGAACATCTGCTGCCTGGGGTCTGACCAACAGGTGCTGCAGAGCGGCACAGTGTCGTGAGAACACGGAGCCCGCTGGGAACAGTCGAAGGCCAGGTGCTCCAGAACCATGTTCATCTGGGGGGGGGGGGGGGGATCCGCTTTATTAAACCAAGCAGAACTGTAAACTTGATCCAGGACAGAGCAGGGTTTAACACTGGGCAAGCTCGCCCACGCAGACTAACATTGCCTCACGAGCCCCCGCACTGATAGGAGATGTGTTACTCACCAAACTACTTCTTACTCCTTCATATTTCTGTCTGTCACAACAACTACAGTTGATGTAAAGCAACCAAAAAGATATCTCATTTATTGGTTTTTTTTTGTTTTTTTTTTGTTTTCGTGGGAAACGTGGACCATTCACAGGACAAATACTGAAATATTCACAGGAAAATAGTATTTCTGGCTCAATAATCTGCATGCGCAGAGGGAAATTTACGGAGGGAAAACTATTCAAGGGGAAAAATAACTGAAACGACACTTCACCCAGAAATGTTTGTTTTTCCCATTTTGGCGGTATTGACATAGCTGTTCCTTCGTTCCGGCCTGTCCTGTCCTTTCACAAACACACCCAGGTGCATGTTGGGAGCACTGCAGCCAGCCAACCTTGTCGCTGCAAGTCCTCACCACGGTAACAGGCCCGGTGGAATTGATAATTTTCAACACTTCACCCTCAGGGATGGTGGGGATTGCTGACAATGGGGACTGTAAGGTGTGTCTACGGCAAAGGGAAGTTCAAACTGTAACACACAAAACAATCGTATTGCTGAATTTTCTAGTATCAAGCAAAACACTTCACAAAGCTGTGATTTTCACACAGTCCTGAAGATTTCATGTTCCTCAAATACTCAGTATTTAGACATGCTGAGCAAATTGTTTTGTTAATTTGGGTTTCAGTGCCAGAAATATGGTGTGATATTTCACCAAGAGGGGAGAATTGTAAAGCCCAGCTGTTGGCTTTGACAGCTTTAGGGCACAGCTGGTCTCAGTCAAGTGTGCGTTTGTGTGTATTTGTATGAGCGGGGGCAGATGGGGTTGGATATGTGTGTGTGTGTGTGAGAGTGTGTGTGTGTGTCAATGATATGTGCGTTGTGGATTATTTCATCCATTGGCTCATAGCATTTAAGTCTATTCAGTGCAGTTGAAATTGTTAACAGCTGATGTAATGAGGTATGATGTGCACCAATGAATTATCACTTTGAAATACTATGAGGCAGTGATGAGTTATGAAACATCGTAGTGATGGAGACAAGAATTCACTGCATGAAATTTATCACTATTTAAACACCTCAGACAGGGACTAATGGAGAAGGAACAGAGAATAGAGAGACAGAACATTATGATTATTTAGTCAGTGAGATTAATTAAATCTTTTCTAACAATGCTCATCAAACCTTCTTCCACTTGCTCTGACTTTTAGGACTGAAGGGAGGGCGGAAGGACGAGTGAGGTAAGGGGTCCTGTCCCCTGGGTGCAGTGGGGAGTTAGATGAGCCTTTGCTGTAACCCACAGGGATCAAAGGCAACACAGTCAGACCCAAACACCGTCCTCTACACTCCTCCTGGCTCCTCTCCTCTCCTCTACCCCCCCATTGTTCTCGCCTCTCTTTCTTATCTGATCGGGCATCCACTCACTCCTATTTGCAATTCTAATGAAAATCAGACACCTGCCCTGCCAACCTTCGCCCCTCTTTCCAGATCCCTGCCACAACAACAAGGAGAAAAAGACAGAGAAGAAAAGAGGCAGAGAGAAATGCAAGTGAAGTAAAGAGAGCGGGAGAAAGCCCCTATCAGAGGAGGGATATTATGTTACTGGTAGATTGGATTGTCAGATGGCCCGGAGAGGGGCGCAAAAATGGCTTCTTTCATTCTGGGTTGCAACAACAGAGGTCTTCTCACAGTGAGAGAATCACAATATGATGTTGGCTGTTGGACCAAACGGGGGACCTAATCACCCCCGTGGGAGGTCCACCATTGGGGTGATCTTCCCCTTATATACTGGGGGTAGAGGTGGGAGCTTCTGTGTTGGTGTTATGAAATCCTCAAGGACTGTAAAACCATCAGCACTGATTTGCATCGACACTCAGCTGCAAATGTGAATTATTTAACTTGGCTGGTCTCTTCTGTAGATTTTACAGAAGTTACAGAACATGAGTTATATGCGTAAAGGAAAGGCCTATACTTTAACCTGGGATTCTGACTAGGAAACCAATTTACTTTGATGCAGCAATGCTACCCACTGCTTCATCAAACTAGATACAACCTTTCATCAGAATCAAAGACAGATTGACCTTGCTGACTACTGGCATACCTGGCACTTTTAAAAAGATTTCTTTATGAAGCAAGGTACTTTTTTTCAGTGTATATTGCAAAATGGTTGGTACTGCTGTCTTACAAAGGTTATGGATTCACATGCTGGCCATTTCTGTGTGGAGTTTGTTTGTATGTTCTACAGCACATGTGTACGTGTGGCCTTACTCTGAGTACCCAGAGGTCCTCCAGGGGTCCAAAACATCAAGATCAGTTGAGGGTGTGAATGAGAGAGTGAAAGGTGTGCTCTGTGACGGACTGATGACTTGTCCAAGGTGTATTCCTCCACACCCCACCCTATGTGAGTTGAAGATAGACCCAGCAGACCCTTCCAATACCACTGAGTGTAAAGATAACCGGTAGAAGGAACTTTAATCTATTGTGAACTTTTTCCAACTTGTGCAATTTGAACAAGAATTGATCAAGAATTCAACATATGAAGTTTTATATGCTATTATGATAAGTTCATCTGTGTGCGTCAGCAAATAAATTAATAAACATATTTTCTAAGGAAAAAGTCTCTCTACAAAATAAAGTATTTGTACTTGAATTGGCCTCTTAAAAGTTGAATCAAAAACAAAATCTTTACCTCCAGAGTGACATTTCAGCGGTTTCCCCCTTCAAGTTTAATTTATGAGCTGGTATCACAGAGGGTCGAAACACATTATATAATGTTACTGAACACCAGTTAAAGACCGTGTTTGCTCCGAACAAGAGATTTCTGTGTGTCCTCTCCATTACCTTTCTTCACCTATCACTGCACACAATCGGTACTTCTCTCAGCCCCCACTTGCTGATAGCAAAAGGTTGAGAGTATCAGCAGCCCTAAATGGGGCCTTTAGCAGCCAGCACACTGAAGAGAGGAAAAGAAGCAGGTGGGGAGGGAGGGAGGTCAGCATGATGCTATCAGTCCATTACAGACCCCAGAGGACAAAGGCAGCTTCTCTCCCTTTCACTCTGGCCTAGTTGTGGCCACCTCGCTCCACATATGCGTACCTGGACAAAGAGGCCTTGGTACAGGTGTCAAGAGGTGGCCATTTTGACTGGTCCGTATGCTGAGTTCAACCCTTGTTTTAGGTTACTTTCCACACAGGAACAATACAGCTGAGGCCCTGGCAGGCCTTGCTTTCCCTTGGTTAGTCAACAGAGGACCCTTTTTCAAACAGTAGATGCCACATGAGAGGTTTAATGTTGTACAGACATTGCTCAGATTCTGATCTTTATTCACTAAATTCATTATTTGCTGTTGCAAAGCAGAATCAAAAGTACACACCACAAAAAGTTACCATGGGATATATTTCAGCTTTGACTACATACAGCACCTTAGTTCTCAGTAATCCCAGTCCTACTTTCCTAGGACAGAGAGAAATGTTTTTGTGGGGACAGTTAAGAAAAAACAACACACACCTGTTTCCCTGCTTTTAATGCCCCCCCCTTGGAGGCAGGGAGAGTGGACTGTACCAGTGCTTAATCCAGACGGGCGAGGACAGTGGTATTGTCACCCATTTAGAGGGTGCTGGGGACACGTGGCTCACCCTTTAGCGCGCCTGAGGGGATATGGGTGAAGGCAGGCTGCGGGCCGCAGTGGCAGGTGCTGTGACGGATGTCCTGTGGAGTGCCAAAGAAAACATGGGGAGGCGAGGTGGGGTCAGGGTGGGGCAAGCAGGAGGGTAAAGCGGGAGTGGGGAGATTAGTGTGCCATGGCCCTGCCCTTTAGAGAGAGGAGAAGGGGGGAGGGAGGCAGAGGAGTGGCCAGTGAAAAGAGAGGTGTCAGGACACAGGGTCACATTCTGCTGCATCATGCCTTGTGTGTTTTCAAGCAAGGTGCCAAATGAACGACCTCAGAACAAAGTTGAGTATGAAATATTGCAAGACTGGAGAAGTGAAATGCCATAGTCAGCTCTTGTTTCTGACTCACACAAAGATGCAGTGTTTGAGCTGCGATCAACTCCTCATCCTCTTTTGAGACAACTCTGATGTCCAGCTCCAATCTGCACCACCTGCAGTGACAGGAGGAAGTACAAATCCGGTTGAGTTTCACTTGCCTCATGTCCTCTAATGGCCCACCCAATCACCAGGACATGAGCATTACACAGAACATGTGCACAGGAAGCCTGGAGGTATTGCTATTACACAACAGAAACTGGATACGCCTTGTTCGCTAACCTTGGGTCCTTGTCCTGCCCTCAGCCCCCCTTGCACCATTATAAGGGCGACGAAAGAAGGGCACAGAGAATGTGTGAGCTTCAACCTATTCTGGACTGGTCACTGCAGGATAGCCCCCCTGCAGCAGCTCTTTGGGCACATTTGTGTGCCTTAAAGTTTTCAGTGAGGGTTTGGAGCATTTGCATTGCTTTGAAAAAGATCCTTAAACATCTGGAAAAGTCTGAAATGTCACCATGGCAACAAAATGCACAGGGGATAGTGCGCAGAGAGAGGGTTGTGTGGTTGTGTGGAGCCAAAGATCAGCCTGCAGGTTGGGAGGCTTTGGAGATGTGCAGTTTCTTTGCCAGTTGAAATAAAAGTTGTCGGTGACAATATAACTTGCTGTGGTTCTGATGTTTCATTACAGATCTCAGGGAGCTTCCTTGTCTCTTTTACATGCCATTCTGCCTCTCTCATCTCATGCTTCACACAAATTACCACTGACTGCATGCAAAGGTGTGTATGTTCATTGGTGTACCTAATAGCCAGGCCAATGGGCCTGCTGTCATAGAGAAGGCTTCCAGGCACTCTTCCACAGTCCAACAAGCACTTTAGTTGAAACGTACCGAGCTTTCACTCCGCTCTGTATAGTTTTTCATTATTATCCACGGTGTAGTGTTCTAAAACCAGGATGTCCAGTCAACCAAGCAGTACATGAGCAGTAAACATGAGCCGAGGAATGTCTGATAGAAGTTCAGAGGTCAGAGCGAAGCATGCCTTGGCAGGGACAGGGGGACATAGCCACCTGGTCATCTAGGTTAATTATAAATGTTGCAGGCCACAAGGGGGGAAGATGAGCTGGACAGCTGTCTCTCCAGACACACACATACAAACTCACACACACACACAAATACACACACACACACACACTCAGGCTCACAGCCCATATGCACGGGCCGCTCCGCTGAGCACCAGATCCCAGGGGCCAGTCGTGGCTGAAAAGTCCTCCGCCGCAGCCAGGTGGAACTGGGGAAAAGTTCACCATCACAGCCGCCAAACTCTTTTTCACTTGTCTCTCTTTCTCTGTCTCTCTCTCTCTCCCTCTCTCTTTCTTTCTCTGTTTCTCTCTTACAGCCTCCCACGGAAATACAAGATGAAGTATGTTCTTTGGATTCATCCACTGTAATTCTCTGGTATTCTCCTGACTTGTCTGATAGGATATAGACCTTTGAGGATGCTTCAGTTGGATTAATTACTGATGTATCAACAGTTATATATTATTGAGGGGCAAGGTTCTTGTTATTTGTACTTTTGGAGTATATTAAATTTTAAAATCCAATCTTTTGTCTTGCATAATTTCATTAAGGGCATTGAGAATCATCTCAGTCACAAATTTGAGGGGAGGGCTGTACCTCATTGTCCCCAGACCACATCTAGAGATAAACAAACACTAAAGATGTTCATAATACAACCTCCTCCATTCAAATAGCAATTTGTCACAGCTTCCCCTTAGCTGCCCCCCGTGGGGCTCTACGCTAATAGGGTGTGCTCAATTTAATTGTGAAATAAGTGTTTCTCTATTCGCAGGCAGAAACCTGAAACCCCACAGGTGCGACAGGCACATGATGATGATCCGCACAGCAACAGAAAGAGGATGCAGAGGCACTGGCAGAGAGGACGAAATAGGAAGACAGAGAAGCTGAGCGACAGGAGGATATTAGTAACGGTAAGGGTGACAAGGAGAAAATGTGGTGGATAGTGATACGTGTTAAAGGGACACCAGGAAAGTGAGAAATATGAATGTTAAAATCAAGGTAGAGGAGGTGATCATTTGCCCAAGTTCCTGATACCATCTGCGTGTTCTCCTCACAGGTTATGAAACCAGACACATGTCAGAGTATAGATATCAGTCACATTCAGCACCTGTGTTTTTACTTGATAATATTTCAGTGGCTGAGTGTTGATGGAGGTAAAACGATAAGGCTTTTTTTTGTGCTGATCTTGTACATAAAACTGCTCAAGACATCAGACACACAGCCACTGAAAAATTATACCTTGGTCCCAGCTGATAGCAAGCTACATGAAATATGCCTCAGTTTTCTTTGCCAGATACAAGAGATCTAGAAAGCAGACAGACAGTTGAGTTTGTCGAGGCATTGTCCAAAAAAGTGCTGACAGCAGAGAAAGAGTCCCCCCCTAAATGAAAGAGCTTTACTGTATGCAAGCGTCCAGTCACTGGAAAAGCCATTGCAGTAAAGTGGAGGAGTGATCCTGGCAGGGCCTGTCTTTTCACTTAGGAAACCCATAAGAATCCAAGCCCTGAGCAGAATGCCTCCCCTGACACCCATAGCTGAGATAGCAAAGACGGCACTTGGGCCACTGCGTTTGAAATAAACACAAAAGCTTTGTCTACTGGGTGCAATAAGACTGATGCTGGCTTAATCACTGTCAAGGCAGCAAGGGAATACTTCCTTTACGTTGCAGACAACTGTGTGCATGAGCATGCAGTGTGAGTGAGAGCTATGTATGCATCTTGAAATTAGTTGAAAATTCATGAAGGAAAAGTGCATATGAGCAATGCAAGTTTCCCTTCTCAAGGACACATCAAAACAATGTAATACCCTTCCTCTAATGCCAAACCATTAAAAAGAAAAAAAAACTCCTATGTTCGCTTCCCACCATTCATTTTTTGATTGTCATACTAATCTGCTCCTCTTGATGTCCAATCCATAAGGATCAGCACACTTTGCCTTAATGTTGTTTGTCAGTTCAAGGCAGAGGAACACGCTTGGCCTTTACTTTCCAACCACACACTAACAGCTGGGGACAATCTGCTGTGTATCAGCTGCGCAAACCCACTTCTTCTCCCAGGCATGTGCCTTTGAGAAACGACAATGTCACCTGTCACTCCCAAGCGCTATTAAACCAAGCAGCCCCCCAGGAGATCCGATTAGGTGAGCCTGCCAGCATTTAACTCACTAAGAAAATGAAATGCCCTGCTGTTGTCCCTGCTTATCATGGTTGAAACCCGCTGTCAACAGCACACACGAGTTGGCTAGAGGCACAAGATGGATAAGAAGTCTCAGATAGAGATGTGGTTTGTAAGAAATGTTACATGGATGCATGGATTAATTCTGAAATGTATGTGGTTTTGTTAAAATGTGCAGTAAGTGCTCAGAAAGGATCAATAAAGTAATTTGCTTAATGGTGAAATAATTTGCTCTCTTGGCTCTTCCTGTGGAGTATCGTCAGTCTTGTTTCTTGTATGTTTTCCCATTTTTGTGACTGTAACAAAGTTATGAAAGTGCAGCGAAGTGAAATGAGTCGTCCTTCAACTCAGCAGAAATGTGTCCAGCTGCTGCGTAATCGACCCAAAATACTGAACTTCACAGAGTGGAAAAGAATCATTCCCTTTATGAATCTTTAACGCACACATTGAAAAACAGTTTAATCTTTCTATTAAAACATAGCTTTGAAAATCAGCACTGTGCTTTTGTCACAACGTCCTGTAGTCTGAGATGCTGGCTGGGGTCCCCTGTCACCCAGTTACAACATTCAGCCACAGCCAAACAAAGCAAAAGTGCCGATCAGCTGCAAGTTGAGCCCAGCTGTTGCTGGGGCTGGAAGAACCTGGACCAGAGAGCAGGGTGGGGTGGCGACTGAGTGTCCAGTGCATGGGAGAGGGGAAAGGGGTTGTGGGGGTGGTGGCGCTGGGAGTGCAGAAAGGGAATACAGGGGATGGAAGGGATCAGGCTGGAGTGTTGGATGAGGGATCGAGTGATGTTTGGCCAAGGCCTGAGGAAGTATCATATGCGACACATTCATGCGAGAACGTTACTCCGGGCTGAGGCAGCCTCCTGGACCACAGGCCTCAGGAAAAGCTGATGGAGACACACACACACACACACACACACACACACACACACACACACATGCACACAGTCACACATACATACAACTTCTAAACAGATTGACACTACTGTCTCTAACACACACACAACAATATTCAAAGATGCAGGCTGGCACAGAATCACAGACATAGCATAAGCCCTATTTGCTACACACATACACACACAAACACACACACATTGATTAGTCCATATGGACTAGCACAAACACAGCATCTTCTAACAGCTGAGTGGTGAAATTGGAGGGCCCCACCCAAACAAATCTTAGCAGGTCATAATCAGTTCAATAGTCTGCTGTCTCTCACAGGGCCGTGGAACCTAAGGAACTCTGCACCATGTGCTGAATCCCAACAATCCATTTTAATCTCCTCAAAACAGACATTACGCTCATGTGATGGCAAATATTTAAGCAGGAAATAATGAGATAATATAAAGCAGAAGAGTCTTAAAAGACAATGGGAACATTTGGCATATCAAAGACTTCTCATATGATGCAGGAAGCATTCCTGATGCTACAAGGATAAAAGAACACCATTAATCTTGAATGTCAGGCCATATGCATCCATCATCATGCCAAAAGATGAAAAGGACACTTTCTATTTTATCCACATATCTATCACTCTTTCATCCATCTTTCCACATTGAATCAGCTTTAGCACTTATATAGTGCGTTTATCACAAACATAATTCTGCTGAGCTTACAGAAACACTCCTTGTCCTCTGGGTCGAAGTGTCCAATCAGCAGGTGGTGGTCTGGCGATTGACATCTGAGCGAGATGTGATCACAGATAGCCTTCCCTCTCTATTCCACCTGGAGCTGGCCCTGCACTTGTGACTGACAGCTCTGCTCTTAATAATTCATCCAGTTCTGGGTGTCTGAAGGTCAGGAGATCATCTGCTTGGGCTTGGGCACTGAGGAGAGGTGGCACTGTCATCAAATATTCATTGACCTGCTGTACTCCCAATACACTCTCAAAATACACAATCTCCTTCGCCAAACACAGCACAGATTCGCACCCAGAAGCTGCAGCAGAATAGCAATGCGATTGATACTGTGTGTGTGTGTGTGTGTGTGTGTGTGTGAGTATGGGTGTCTGTGTGTGTGCATGCGTGTGTGAGGGTGAGGGTTACTGTTGGTGGAAGTGGGGTGCAAAAGACTGTTTCTTAGTCAGTCAATAGATGTGACTGTTGATGAGCTAAGGTGTTTCTTATTATTGCCAGATGCTCACGACATGACAATGCTATTAATCCAATGTTTTCTGCAATCATTGAACTACATAATACTACGAATTTACATCAGCTATAGGGGTTTTAGTCAATATGTGCATTTGTGCTGTATTTTGAACATTATGACTACCAGTCGTAAGAGTTTTCTCACCGCCAAAATTTTATACATTTATAACTTTATGTAGATTTTTAGATTTATAGTTAATACGTGCAGCACTAACCATAGCAGTCAAGTTAATCAATTTTGCATTTGCTAATGGGAATAATGAACATTATTCATCTGACCCATGACAACACAGAAAGTCACATTTCTGGTTCCAGTTCAGAGCAAAGTGCTGCTTGTAAAAAATATTTTGTGAGCAGCAAGAACCTCCATATGTGGACATGTCTCCACCAGTCAAGCCCAGCAGCTGCAGAGACGCCAGCAGAACTGATGACCTAATGCTAGTCCTGCTTCATCACGATCACTCCAGATAGAACATACAAACACACACACACACACACACACACCCATACACACTTGTAGAAACTGAAATACACACCCTCTCTCAAGCCAAGGCATTACGCTCCTCTCACTCCCAGATTTCAGGCAGGTGCTGCTGTTGTTTGTTGGAGCGTCTGGCAGCACAGTCATGGATTGCAGCATTTTGGTGCATCTGTATCAGCTTGATATGAGCAGTTACGTGTTCCTCTTGGTATGCAGCAGACCTAACTCTCAGGGCCTAACTGTTCCAGAACAAGGTTTCTCAATCTGAATGGGGAGTCTATGAATGCTTTATAACTTGTACCTCAGAGCAAGACTGTTTGCACATGACATGAGTGGTTATTGTAACTGCATTTAATATCTGTACCGTGCATGCTCTTGAAAGGTGTGTGTGTGTGTGTGTGTGTGTTTGTGTGCGTGCGTGTGTGTGTGCATACCCTATGTGTGGTCCTTCATGTGGTTTTACCACCTCAGCTGAGTGTGAGGGAAAACAGTGTTTCCTTGAGACTTCTGAGAATGAGGAACGCATCAACATTTTTAGTCTATGTGACTGCTTATAAATCTGCATGTCATACTTAAACAAATCAAACTGAAGGAGTTCAGGCATGGTGAGAATATCAATATAACTTGCCTGTGTTGATTCTTTATTCTATTCATGAAGTAAGACAGGGCTTGTTTATCAATCTGCCTCAGATTGAGTCTACTCATGCATGAGTGTGGAGTAATTTTCTTCCATTTAGAGGCTGATGAGTCGCTCGTGTTTGACTAGAGGCGTGTATGTCGGAGGTGGATGTGTCCACAACGACACAGTTGGTGTCGTGCCAAGGACCAGAAGTGGGTTTGCGGAAAGAAAGAGTTGAAGACAAAAAGACAGGAGGGAGTATAGTCCAGATGTTTCATGTTCACAAACACAATCTACCGCAATAAACCACTTGGGGGCACACATCTGTACAGCTTTAATACCTTTGATCAGTATTCTATGTTGTATATTTTTTTTCTGAGGGATTGTTGACATCAGCTGACACCACTCTGTTCACACCTCTTATTTAAATATTTGTAAGACCATATAATTCACATCTGTGTAATCTGTAACAATAAATTAATCAAAAATGTTGAATAACGGAGCTTTTGACATCACTTGTTTGCTGTTTGGAACCCTGTTGAAAAAGCCAGTTTCATTTCAATGACCTCATGAAAACACATGAAAACAGTCTAGCAAACAAACACAAAGATTTATAGTCTACACAATTGGTGAGCTGCCACAGCAATGCATCAAAGTTGCCTGTCACTCATGCAATTCCTGTCATTTCACAACATCTATTCTATAAACTCTATTAAATAGCTGCTGCATTCAGATGTCCAGAAAACACGCATGACAAATGACAGAACATTGTGCCAGGATATATGGGAGATATGAGCAGTTGTGTTGGAGCTCAACGGATGGAGCCACAGGTGTTAAACAGTTAAGCGCTTTAGCTGCTCCGGGGGAAAAGATGTTATTGAACCAGGAAGGCTTCTTGAGCAGCCCCCTCTCTGCAGGGCAACTTAAAGCCCTGGGGTCAAAGGTTGGCAGGAGCAGCAATGGAAGCCATTTGTTTAGTTGTCACGGCTCAACAGGTGAGCCCTGGGTGGGGGACCGGGCTTCTCAAAACATCTCACCCGTTACGAAAAAAAATAGCACCACAGGCTCAGTATCAGGAATGTCCACCACACACGGTCACTCACTCAGCACACACGTCACAACAACCCGTGTTTACCCATATTCCAGCCCATGTTCACACTACACTGTTTGCTTTGTAGCTTTGTGAGGGGGTAAAATGCTGAAGCGGAGCAAAGCACGAAAAAAAAAAATTGGAAAGAAAAACTATGGCCACCATCGGTGCACAGCTCAGTGCTTGTTTTTGTTTGAATGTCAGAGGGTCACTTTTTTTTTCTTTCTTTTCGAGGGAAAGACCAGAGCTGCACCTGTGCCTCAAGTGTCTCTGGACTGGTAGCGACCTTCTGGCTAGGTTGTTTTGTTGAGGATCCAGCCTAATCACCACACTGAACATGTTGCTGCACACATTCCTCCTCCCTTCACTCCATTGTACAAACTGTGTGGCCAGTGAAGCATTTCTATAGAAGCTGCACAGCTCATTTATACAGCCGTTGGGTGACTTCCATGTCTTTCACAAAGAGGCTTGATTGCTTGTTGATCACAAGTCATGTAAAGCTAATTTTGAATTATGCCCTACATTTATCGCCAAGTGATTTTGTGTGAATGGTTACACTATCCATGCTTATGTATATAAAGGAGCATTCAATGTTTTAAATTAGCAGACGAGACAAAACTTACTTCGTGAAGGTGGTCCTTCCCATGCTTTCCAATTATTTTTTCTTTGCTGTTATCTCAAGATCTTGAGTTATTTTTTTGATGTCTTGAGATAACAAATGTGTTTTCATGCAAACTTTTCTTAATTTATTCTTTTATCTCAACACAATAAAAGGCGGATTCAAGATAATGAGAATTATTTATAACAAGACACATTCATAATATTCATAACAAGGGTTTTGCTCTCACTAAAACTAACTATTGTAAGGGACTGGTTCAAGTGGTTAAATTAAAGCAGATGTTTTCTGACCAGTGTGTTACAACCTAAAGGGCACTTGTCAGTTTTTGGATCTGGAAGACTAATTATGTGCACTGGTGGATATTTGATGGATGATATGATAAAGTTTGCATACAAACTGAAATACAATTTGTTGGGTTGGTAATAATGGTGATATATAATGGCTATCCCTGGTTTTATCTGATTCAGTTGCTATAGTTTTTTGGGTCCAATGTACACATGGACGCAGGGCAATTAAAAAGCCTGGAAGAACTGCTACATCTCCACCCTGGATGATGAAGAAGAATGCTTTGTTTATTTGTGTTAATGGGAAGGTAATTTAATAATGAAACACCATGAAACATAAATATGAGAAAGAAATAACACCATGCTTGCAACTGACCTTTCAGGTTGAACAGGTAGTAATTGTAGGTAACTAGATATTCTTATCCATTATTAAAAGTTTATTCAAATCTGTCTTATCTGCTTATAAATGATGATAAACACACCAGTATACATTTCTATGCAGTAGCAAGTGAATTAAAGGCTGTTTCCAACATGAGGGGGTCCCCACTGCTGATTCTACTTACTTTTACAACATGATTGTATTGACAGTAATGATTATTTGTATCTTACAGTTTACACCGACTATCTGTAGTGAGATCGATAATCTGAATATGTTTTCCACCAGTGCTCCAGGAGAAAATGTGTTGCTGAGACGTCATTTAGGCTGCCCAATGGTTAACTCGACATCGCCTGTTCCACCTTTCGATAGATCAGTGGAATAACAAGCATGAAGTTATGGTCCAAAGCAGAACATGACATTGCATTATTTGAATTATCTGAAAGAGCCGTGACAATTTCAAAGCTGTAAAAACAAGGCGGTACACTTGAAAACATCTGTTGTATTCGTCTGAATGAGAGAGATTGAAAAATCGAGCAATTTCAGACCAAGAAAAATACATGGAACATCAGCATCTCAATTTCCCAGCAGTTCCCAGGAAGAACACCGCATAAGAAAAGGAGCTAGCACTCCCAGACACACATACACACACATACACAGATGTCCTGTGTCGTCCCATCTCGATGGGCTCTGCAATAGAGATAATTATGTTTAAATGCAGCCGTTTAAAGATAAATGAGCAATAGTAAGTAATGATGGCTTATTTCCCATCTGTCTGTGCATTGCTGTGCAGCTGAGCTCTGTGAATGAACATCAGTGTTCTGAAAAGCACAGCACTACCTCAGAGTCACTTGTAACTCACTTGTTACAAACATGCAGTATGGAGCAATACAGGGGCTGTGGTGCATCACAAAACTGTCCCAACAGCTGATAGAAAAGTCTCCTAGTGTCAGAGAAGCTGGGACATTTTCATGCAAAAAAAGTGGGTTGAATGCAAATGAAAATCAGAAAGACTGTCTTGTTGATCTTTGTAACCACAACAGTCTTCCTGGTCCTGGCTCATGGGGTTGCGAAGCAGATAGTGAGAAGAGAGTGTTTAAGGAGGCCTTAATGCTTTGCAGGTTGATTGAAACCAGGCCATTGACATGCAGGAGAGGGCTGTTGGCTGATTGAAAAAGCAACTGTGCAGAGGGAAAATAAAAGAAGGTCCCGGTCTGTGCAAGGGCGGCCCTGAAAAACATCCTGCACGCACTCTAACAGAAACTTTACAGCTTCTCCCTGAAAGAGTGTGGGAGAAAATGGCCGCCCAGAGCCTCAGCCACCTGCGTCGATGCACTATTCTGTTTTTGTTTGACTTGGTTTCATTTTTTTTAACGTCTTTCCTTCCATTTTTTTCCTATTTCTTATATTTTTTGCAGATCCTTTTCTCTTCCACGCCTGTTCTCTTCCTCTCATACAACACAGATAAGTGTGCGTGCAGACAAACAAACACACAACACATGCACACACCAAACAAGTCTAGGGTGTGCAGGTGTGAAGGTTGTGTAAGCAACTTTCCCCAGGTGCAGATCAAATGCTTCTGCTTTGACAAACATTGCAATGCATTTCCACATTCCAATACACTATTATGCTTCTTTTTCATTTGAATTGTCTGAAAAGGCGGGTGTTGGTTATGTCATATGATACAGATGGTTCAAAAAAATGTTCACAAGATTAAATCAGTTGTAACGTGTATGGAGACAATGGAAAGTGGTTACTTTTAGGTCAGTTAGGTTTGAGTAAAATCTGTTCTACACCAACTCAAAACCTGGCCCCAGGTGTTAAACTGGAAAACATACAAAATTAGCACTTGGTGAAAATGGGCGAAATATGTGTTCAAAGTGTCGGTCAGGGCATGACAGGCACCTTTTGTATCTACCAAGTCTGACCTGCATTTAGTGAAGCAGACCACAGTGTGATTGATAATCTTCTAAAGAGCAATTAGATCGAAGAGGGAAGCTTGGCATAGACACACAGACTCCCATCTGACAGTATCTTCTACATGAGCCCATATAACTGTCACCAGATGCAGAGTTTTCATTAAACCCTGTGGAGTTATGATGACAAACTGGCACTATGATACATAACTCTCACAGTTTAATGAGGAACAGTAAAAGCCAATGTTTGCCATAAATTCGCAGGTGAAGCATTTTTGTAGCTTAATGGAATAATAATTTCCTGTCACGTTTTTTTTTCCTCAATTCACTATTAAAGGGTCAGTGACTAAAATCTAAGATACGTATGTCAAAACAACTTGCCTATACCGATAGCTTTACAGGTGGATAAGAGCATGTATTTTCACCCATGCAAGCAAGCTCGGTCAGTCTATCAGTGGACTAGATACCTTTGACCTATTAAAACCATTCATTAAGGATTTTCATAAGCACAATAACTTCACTGTATCAGCTCATGTAAATAATTAAATGTCTTAAAATAAATAACCACAGCATCATGTACACATACAGTATTTGCTTGAATACCTTATATTGAGTCTATAGATGTTTTATGGTGTTTTTGTGGTGGTTTATGCTAATATTTAGTGTGTTTGAGGGAAATATCTCTAGCTAAATTTCCATGACAGTAGTCACTGATATTCATTCTATTTTTTACAGCTTTAGTGAAAAGGCAGGATTCTGATCATTTCTAACAATTTCTTCAAACATGTTTTATGACCGAGTGCAAATGTTATCATGCAGAGTATGGTCGTTGTGATTATAGTGCTATGTGTTCAAGCGTTTGGTTGTTTGGTTGCCATTCTTATGTTTGGCATTTTGCGGAGAGCCTTAAAATCTACAAGGATACACAAGGCAGGGATGGTACCTTATTACCTCCTCACACACTTCTTTAACAGCTGGAAGAGTCTTTGGTAATCTTCCCAATCAGGCAGGCATTTCCTGTCTGATCTGTCAGAAAAAGAGGAAAGAGCAAAGAAGAAGATGAATAGCCACTGCTGGAGAGAGGGTGGAGAAAACCTAGAGGAAACGTTGGTGTCATTACTGCGGTTGACTGTCCGTGTCTGCAGGCACGCACACACATATTCACACCTGCAAATGGGTCAGTAACCCGCACAACAAATGTTCATTCGCATGCCTGCATGTATGCATGCATGCATGTTGACATATACACACACATAACAGGCAGGGCATGAGGGGAAACACAATATGGCAAGCGTGCATGTCCCTGAACCCTGGGAGACAGCAAAAGTAAAATACTGCACAC
The DNA here is from genome assembly GCA_029224185.1 of Karalla daura. Classification (NCBI taxonomy): domain Eukaryota; kingdom Metazoa; phylum Chordata; class Actinopteri; order Chaetodontiformes; family Leiognathidae; genus Karalla; species Karalla daura. The sequence continues at coordinate 21,844,217 of CM055188.1, forward strand.
TCACTTTGGAATCATACTTTTAAATAATATTAAGCAAACCACAAATAAATGTCTGTTTCAATTCACTTGAACTCTGCCTAATTCATTCCAGCTAAATACGACATTGCAAGCAGGGGAGGCCCTATTCCAAACAGGTCCAAGATGAAATCTGAGATGAGTGTGTTTAATCCAACACAATCAATTCTATCCCCTCAATGACTGCCAGACTTCAGCACTCTGCGTCTCACCTCAGCCTGAAGTTTGATTTCCAGTGCAAATTTCCTGTTATGGTCATGTTTTAATCAACCTCAGTGTGTTTGACTTGGATGCTCCTCACAGGTGTCAAGAAATGGATTATTCTGAGGACAAAGCCTGACTTCTCCCTGCATGAGGCAAAGTATCCAGCCGGTTGGCTGACACGCTCCAAATGTTCAATTGTTTTATAGGAGTGGTGTTTTACACGAATAAAATGCAGGTGTGCCGCATAATTTTATGCTGTATTGGGTTTTCCATTTGTATTATTTATGAGAACCTTATTGTGATGTGTTTGCAGTTTATATTAAAGTGCATTTTAGACACATTTTTGACCTTTTTTTTATCAGCATGAACATACAGCAAGAATAAACAACTGAGAAAGAGGGAGAGAGAGAGAGAGAGAGAGAGAGAGAGAGAAGCAAGAAAAGTTGTGTGTCTGTTTGGAGTTAGACATGCGGAACTGTGGTGCATCTGCCTTGTCACGCTCCTGGCCTCAAACCGCCTGAGGTGCCCACGCTAAATAAGCACAACAAATTCAGCACAGGAGGTGGCGGGTGTGTGTGTGTGTGTGTGCGCGCGCATGTGTGTCTGTGCACAAAGGGGAATGGGGAACATCAGACAAGTTTGACACGTAGCAGCACTTTACCAGAAAAACTAAGCACCTGGTCATGCCTGGAGTGCAAAAGGTTAAATTGATCTGCAGCAGTTAAGTCAAGATGGAAAAGATCCAGACTGGTGTGAATGACAATCTTCTGCTGTCAGCGACTATAATGAGCTAATGAGGAATAACCGCAACCTGTTGAATATATTCAGTGATGAAATACTCCAACAATGTTTATAGCATGGGTCTCGGATTTCCATATCTCATTATTAACTTGATCTGAACGCCTCCCCTTCTCAGTGAATCCAGACATCTGCTGTACTTTCAAAGACACAGTGCATGTTGAGCAACCCAAAACCGCCAAGACACCATCAATTCATGGGTGTTTTGTGACTTCATGGATCATGTCACATGCTATCAGCCAACAGAGGCTTCACTCTAGGCGTCAGGCATGTGGAAGACAATATCATGATCTTGTGTAATGCTAGATTTTAATTTATCACATTTGAGGGGATAGCAAATTAGATTTTACAAACTTGTTTTGTATAGCAGGTGGCAAGAGGAATGACAATATACACCACATGGATGGTTCTTATTTATTTATTTATTTAAATACTCTTTTTCTTGCTCAATGATGGCATGTCATAATTCCAGTAAATGCATTTCTGTGTATGTGTGTGTGTGCATGCATGTGTGTGTGTGTGTGTATGCATGTGTGTGTGTGTGTATGCATGTGTTTGCGGGTGTGTGTGTGTGAGTGAGAGAAAACAAACAATATGTTTATGAATGCACATGCTCAAACACTGTGTGTCTCTATGTGAGTATGTGCATTTGATATTTTGGCCTTACATGTGGAGCTCAGTACAGTTTGTCTGCCTGATTTCTTGAACTCCAGCGTCAAAAGAATGAAATGGAGGTGCATGCTAAAATGTTATGAGTGTCTATCCAGAACTTTTCCAGCTGGATGAAAAAAAACTGACAGATTCTGGCTCTGCTTTTGCTCCACTTTATCTCCAGTGTTTGCTCTTTTACGGGGGAGAAAACATTAGCAGAGGGAAATCTCACTTTACCTTTCCATTTGGTTCCATGTGTGAGACTCTTTACCTCATACCTGTGTCTTGCTGTGTAGCTTTGACGGTATTTTCAGGGAGCAACATGCAGTGCTTGCAAGACTCAGAGCTCAGCTGTGTGGCGAGAGGTCCCATGTGCTATAAAGGAACTGGACGTACATCAGAAGCACTGAACATCTGGTAGGTAGTTTAAACAGCACCTTCAAAATCTGGCCAAAACTCAGGGAAGCTCAAAAGGCCTTTTGTTATTGTCCACCCGCTTTCCAATAAACAGATGACATAAATTGTGTATATCCTCAATATGCTATAAATTTCTTTCTCATCCACTTCAGCATTCCACTATTTAGACAACCCCAAAAGAAAGGTGTTAGGACATTCATATCTTTTTTTAAGACTGAAGATAAACGCTTAAGTCAGGATATGGTTTTCCTACAATCTGCTATATGACGTTTTGTATTTCCAACAGTTTAAATAAACCATTCAGTGAGCTGATACATTTATCAACTCACACAGAGATTAAGATTTTTCAGTTTGAATTATAGCCCACTGCCCAGGGCTGAGAGTCTATGGTAAACGGCAAGTGTTGCACTGTCTGCAGATGAGGGCTTAAGTGGCTTTAACTGGGCTTCTAATAAATCCTGAGAGAGTAGGAAGCGGTAAAAACTTTCTCACTGCGGTTCTTAAAATGTTTAATGCCCCGTGGAATCCTAAATGTAAAAGCTAAGTGTGTGTAATTTTCTTAATTTTGTCTTTAGAAGTGATGTAGAAATTCTCTCCCTGAGCGATACCTGCAAGGAAGTTTTAAACACCTTGTACACCTCCCACAGACCCATGGTGAAGTCTTTTGCACACACACACACACACACGTTAATTCACACATGCACAACGGCCTCAGTGCTGCTCTGTGGGTCTTAAGTGTGCATAACATGGCAGCCATTATCCTATTAGCAGCAGTAGAGGCCTGGGGGTAGGCAGTGGGGGAGAGACATGAAGAAAAAAAGAGAAGAAACTGGCATCAAAAAAGGAGGTCTGGTCAACGGAAGGAGGTGAAGCAACTGTCCAGGGGTAAAAGTAGGTAGAGAAAAAGGTGTGAAAAGCAGGGGAAAACAAGTGGACATAAGCTTAGCAGCTGTGACTAAAGCAATGCAACAACGCTGTGGGTAAACTGAAAGGCCAGAGACAAAAGGATTGATAAGACGGAGGTGCGTATAAGGAAAGAGACAGAAGTGCCATGCAGATCACTGAACTTTATTTATTTTTCCAAATTCAGTACCACAACCAGAATATTCCATCAAAATTATCTTTAAATAGCCTTTTGGATGAAAGCACTTCAGGCTCCTGCTGAGGGAAGATCACCCCTACTGTACCAGTCATGCTCCTCAAACTTCCCTCAAGTATTTTCAGTGTGAGCTACAGCAGAGGTTCTGCCAAGCTTGATTTGGCCTGCATCTGCAGATCCCAGCTCCAAAGTCAATCTCCCCTTTGAACTACCAAAATAATTGACTTCTCCTACTGCTTCATTATAACATGCTAATTTCCATTATGATTGATAAAACCAAACTGCTCTTCCTCTCTGTCACAGACCAACCCCACGAGCTCTCTCCACAGCAGGGGCGCAACGACAGGCTTATGCAAACTCAAACCCTCTTGCCTCCTAATTGCTCCTCTTACTACCCCTTTCCCTTTTCTTCCTTCCTTCCTTTCCTCCCCAACTTCCATTTCTCAATCTCTCCTTCTCTCCCTCTCTTTCTCTGCATTCAGCTACCCTGTCCAAGCTCCTTTCACAAGGTCTCTATTGAAGCCAGGGAAAAAGGCTCAGCAGCAGCAGCTGGCCACTCTTTTCTCCAGGACAGGTATAGAGGGGCTGGGAGCTCTGCATGAGTGAGCCCCCACTCCCAAGGCCCCATTCAGCTCTGCCTTTGCCTCCGCTATTCACCAAGACCTTACTTTGTAAGAAGCAAGACAGTAGAGAGAAAAAGGAGGGATCACCCTTTTCTCTCTTTGTCCTCCACATAGCTTTGCAAGCGTTTCCAAAGCCTCTGCTAATGAGTTGGCCTCCACAGTGCTGTGAGCGGAGAGAGAAGCAGGTTTGTGAAAGAGAAAACGTTTGATTAATATGGGCTCATTCTCTTCACTGATGGCACGTCAGCCTTGTGTTCATTAGCCTACTGGGTGGTTTTGCTTTGTTGAGTATGATTGTGTTGTGCATGCCTGCTTCAGAATATATTTGGAGAGATCCCACCAATTACGTTTTTATAAAATGTTCAAGTGCATATGCAGAGAACTGTTTTATTGAATCACAGTAAATTGCGTAGTACAGAAGGAAAGGCGGCTCTGTAAACCTCCCCCTCTTTCCCAGGGGCTGGTGAATGCACACACACACACACACACACACACACACACACACACACACACACACACACACACACACACACACACACACACACATACTGCAGGATCAGTTAACACACCATCTAATTGCCATTTCGCCACAGTTAATAACACACTTAAGATAATGTAATGATGCTGAATGAATTGCTTGTAAACATATACAACACACACCAAGGGGGAGGCCATATGGTCCACTGTGCAGTAAATGGATATTCAGTTACTTCAAATAAATTCAATTTTCCACCTCTGGCCTGTGGTGCCATTGAACATGTTTGAGGACATAATTGAATTTGGACTGGCGGACCATTCCGATTTAGCTGGCTAATTAAACCACTCAGAGGATGTCTAAATACCCGGACCTGTGTGTAGTCAACCTTAAAATGTGACAGGTCAAAGGTGTGTCCTGTGTGTATATTTTTATGGATTTTAACCAGGAGTTTTGCACCTACATCGGTTAAAAAACAAGCCTTCTAAAAAAAGGTCCTAAAAGGTCCTGAATAAAGAAAGGGCTTTGGGTTTAATGATTTTAACAGAGATAATTAAATTCCACACAACAAATAAATTTGTGTTCAGACTCTTTAAATGCTGAAAAGAGAGCAAGAATGAGAATCAAATACAATAGAGAGAATCAGAACCCTTCTTAGTGCAAATGCATTCACACTAAAATCATAGAAACAAAGAGTGCTGGCAGACAAAAAGCTGTTTGGCTGCCGGAGCCGTGCAACACAGAAGTCACCTTTCAAAGAGTGATACAAGCACATTCCTCTCCTTGCACCAAACAAAACTGTTCCAGGCCATCGCTTCTTTTATGAAATATTCTATTGACAAGGCCTATTAAAACAACCATAGTCAAATACACAAGAGTCACCCTTCCCCACCCTGCCTGTCAAAGAAGCTGTAAACCAACAAGCCATGGCCTCAACTTTGTCTTCGCAGGGTGAGGATGTGAGCAATGTGGACACAAGTAAACACCTGCTGAAAGGACATGGAAACTAACTGCCAGTTGGCCCTACTTTCAACAATGCATACCTTCATTGCGGCTGACACTGTGGCTTGACGTGTGAGCATAACAGACAGGGGTGAGCACCTCAGGCCCCGCCCACCTCGTGATGGAACAGGTTAGAGAGCTGGTGTGGTTTGTTTCTAATCGCCTGGCGTTGGGCCGCTGAGCTGTGAGCCTTGCCTACTGACAGGAACTTGGCACAGTGCAGCCCAATTCACTCTCCTCATTAGACAAACACTGATGAGCAGTGTAAACACACACACACACACACACCCACACACACAGACACGCTTTCAATATAGAAAAAAAGTAATGCAGGAGATGAACAAAAGCCAGAGCTGTGATGTTTGGACACCTGCACATCATGTGTTGAACACTAACAGGTTTGAGCCTCCTTTATCCAGACATCATTTTGCCTTAACCTCTGCCGTTAACAGTTGCCTCATGACCTGAATGAAATATCTGCTCCTTGTCAGCAGTTCTGGACAAGTTACTACATAACTGTAATCATCTATGCATCTGCATTACTAAGTGAACACAGATCTGACATTACTGTACCATTTTCTTTATAGTAAAATATGCATGTATCCATTACATTGAAAATAATTACTAAAAATGCAAAAACTCGCATACAGTGTGGTTAACTTAAAGGTAGAAAGACAATTTTAAAAAAAGTCAAAAACTTGAATCTTTCTGTTGAACATTTTTTCCAGTGTTCCACTGGGAGAGACTGGTCAGTTACATGAATATGAGGCCCCAGCTAAATTAAAGTGTCTAATCTAACACACCTAATGGAAGATTTTGAGTGATCTCCAGTGAAAACCGTGGCCATTCTGTACTTTGGAGCCAAAGGAGAAGGGAAATAGCCTTTGAAGCATGTGTCCATTGAGAATTAATATAAATGTTAAATATAGCCCTTTGGCCTATAAGTATGATCATGCATGTTGTCCTCTCAAATGTTCCCTTTCTTTACATATGTCTTTGGATGTTTTTCCTCTCTTCACTCATGCTCCACTCCCTCTCAAAGACCACTTAGCAAGCAATCTGGTATTGACAGAAATGCCCAAACTGCTCCTGCTTCCTATTAGCAAAGCATCTCCACGCTCCTGCAACACCCGTTACCCATCCAGTCCCAGTACGATGAGTTGGCTGGCTTTCACGCCTCTCCATTTTATAGTTGATGAATAGCTGTAGCAGATGGTTTCTTATCTTTGAAGATTCCTGTAAGACGAGCGTGATGAATCGCTCCAGCCTTTACGCATCCCTGCGCCCTCTCACACTCACCATCACCATCACTCCCCCCCCCAGCACACAAAAAAAACGAAAAACAAAATGTGAACAATATGTATTTGATCATCAAGTAGACCTATGAAGCTTCTGTTTTCACTTTTCTCATTCCAGTTCCAAAATCTTTAGACGCGTCTGCATTGACACGTTCGTTCCATCCCAGCTGTGCAAATACCAATATGGTTGGTGTTAAAAACATCTATACAAAAAAAAAGACAAGAGCTCATCTGGTGCAGTCATTATCCTTTTTACAATGCATTCTCATGACAGACTCACGTCCACTTTTCTCATCAGTCACAGCTTCACACAGCAGCAGCTCACAGGAGAATGAGTGCAAGGTGATTATAAAGAGTGGCCCAGTTATGGTAGCAAAAGCTTTTAATACTTTCTTTTCAATGTGAATTCTTTGTGAGACTCTGTTTCTCAGCTTATGAAACAGTCCATACCTGGGGAGAAATATTATTCACAACGGTGGCATGTGAAATGTCTGAACTGTTAACAAAAGACACCTGTGTTTGTCAAGACCCACAGCCATAAGATTATGGAACAAAATACTTAAATGCAATCACAGAATGAAAATGTGTTTACTTAATAGACATAAGAAATATCTCATTATGCATTGTTTTGTTATTCTATATTAAAAGCAGAACAACTCTGAAAAAAAAATCTAATTATTTGTGTAACTTCCTGTTTCATTTAGTATGACAAAAATGTACTTTTGTGTGGTCAGTGCTATTTAAAGGTACATGGACAGCAAGCAAAAACATCTGATGAAAGCACCTCTCACCTGAGCCTTCTTTATTGTACAAAATCTTGACCTGGTTTTGCCTGCTGCAAGTTATTTGTGAGCCAAGTCATCCAGAGTAGCCCAACCAAATGAATCACATTAAAAGACATGTCAACAGTCCTCTCAAAATAGATCCCCAAAGTACCTGGTTCGCATACCTTATCTACTGAAGTAACATCAACATGCACAGTGGAACATACTCGGAATAGCTGCAATTGTAGACCTCCTGGCACTCGTAACTTCTGCTGAAGATGTGCACAGGACTCAGATATCCTGAAATAAAAGACATGAAGTAATGAAGGATGAATAAGAAGGCAATATACTATAAACAGATTGGAATATTTCAAACATGTCAGTGATGAATATTTCATAGCCACAGAAAAATCACTAAATATATTGCAAAGAAATACTGTAAGGATGAATATCATGATATAACAATATATGTAATATTATCACTCTTCACTATTATATCTGAATCAACTGTAATTGGACAGTTAAATGACAACTTTTGCCAGTAAAATTGAATTAAATCAGCATTGAAATCAAGGGAATATTTGTTCAAAACTTGATTAACTGCCACAGACATTGTGAGAGGCTGAGTACTGCACAAGAGCGGATACACAGATCGACCATCAGATGTCATACTGCCTCTGGCCACAGCTGTCAGCAGCATAGAAACGTGTTGACTAAGTTATCTGAGAAACGTTATCCTTTCTCACATATTCTTGTAAAATTAGTATTTCATTCTAAGCACAAATACATTTGTTAGATGAAAATCATTTTGTTCTGTTAGTCATATAGGATAGCTAATTTGCTAATAATTTGCTCATTAAACTTTCTCATTTAAAATTTCTTTTAATATAGGATTCCTTTTGAAGACACTTTCCAGCCCATTACTCAGTTTTCCATGACCAATGAAGTCATGTTTTAACAGAGTCGCATTTCTCTGATATTTCCCTTACTTCTAAGAGCTGTAGGCCTCACCTGCAGGCTACTGTGCTCACTCATACACGCATGATGCAATGTGAAACTTTTGGAAAAGGAATGAGGAACTGTGCCACCAAACTGCCTGCAGTGCTGCAGGTGTGAATATCTGAGTCCTCGCTACCGTGATTAATGGCAATGAAATCTGGGACTTCTCCCAACACGAAGCAATCACAATAGCTCTGACAAAGTCAATCAATCCCATCTGTCAGAGCCAGAAAAGAAATGTGATGAGAAAAAAGTGTGCATGGGGCCAGGAGGCTGACAGGACTACTGATTTATCACAGATGTGCATTTTTGAGACAACGGGTGAACACTGACTTCAACATTTAGGAAGAATTTTGTGCTATCATGCGGCTACCATTGAAAATAGTGAAACGGCTCGTCTTGATGCACAAAACAAACAGACATGCACACATGGGTGTGCCGACACACATTGGTATACACACCTAGTTAGCACACAATAATGCACGCAGATGCTATGATGGACCAGATATTTTTTTCCAGTGGACAGGGGTGAAACATACGTTTCAGTCCTTTACTTGAAAAAGTTGCATTGTCCCACACACCCCATTGCAACTAAATGTGCTTCAGGTCAAATTATAGCTGTCAACAAAGTAGCATATCGTTACTCTACATGATTGTTAACATATAAAAACAATAAAATATTGCTCATGCAAAGGCCACAGTCAACTCAGGCCTCCTGACCTCATGTCAGGGACAGTGGACCTTTTTGTGAATTCATCATAAATATGATATTTAATTTGATAATTTTATATATATATATATATATATATATATATATATATATATATATATATATATATATATCAATGCATATGTTCCTAAAGTGAAGTACAAAAAGTAAGTTCCACAGTAAGGGGGAAACGGTTGAGGAAATTAGGAAGAATGATTATGGAAGCTTTTACCTAATTGGATGAAACAATGTCAGGGTGTATGAAAAGCCCTGGAAGTTCTGCTTTCAAATTCAAATTACAGGGACATTAGCATCAGAATACACTAAGTGCCAAAAAGAGCAACATGCAGAAGGACCTTTTGAGTCATGCATATTAATTTATGATTAATGATTCTAATCATTGTTTGATTCATGTAGTTGGGACTGAATTGTATTACATTATATGACATTGTGTGTTTTAATCTATAAAAACACGATTTCATTAAATAACTACATTTGTATCAACAATGTGACACTTAATATGAATATTGACTAAATAAATTAGTGAAGAGGAGAAACATTTTCCCATTGGAGAAGTACAAGTTTAATGAAACACAAAAAGTAATAATGGGCCTGTTGTTAAATGCATTGAATTTGTTGTTTATATGTGAAATACTTAAAATGCAGTTTCACCACTGCAAGTCCATCTGATTGTGATTTGCCATCCTCATTATTGGGGCCATTATCACTAATATTTATCAATAAAAACAGACAAATCTTAGACAAAGTAACTGGTCGTCTCTCCTTACTACATATTCCCATTGTGGGGATTACAGGGCAATGGTCTGATGTTTACAGCTTCCTTTTTTTTACATGTAAAGTTTGATCTCAGTCTTAGTCACAAACACTTTCAAAGGCATTGTTATGGCGTTCAAACCAATTATGTTATTATGGCTTGTTATAATGCGATTACAGCGCTTGATCCTAGTGATTGTCTCTTTAAGAAGCAGTGTCGAGTGAGAGGAGGTGGTGCGGTTTCACACCCCGGGGTGGGAAACATGGGCGGAGCTAGTAACCGCTAACTGACAGCCTCTCAAGAGGCGGAGAAGTCTCAACGACCAATCAACGTTGTTACTGACCCGCCCATCACAACCATCTCAACCAATTGTAGCCAGTGTGGGGCGGGACATGGATGCACTGTTGTGCCTCCAACGTGGGACTACGGAGCGATCAACCGAAGTGGGGGGGGAGGAAAAGTAACTCAAGAAAGGAGAAACTCATGGTGCTGCTGGTACACGGACGGAAGGAGGGGGGAACTCTATTTTGCTATTAATCGGATCGTCGAGAATTTGTGACCACAGACTGCACCTGATCAGCTGTCGGTCGAGTTCTTTTGGAGCGGGCTGTGAGCATTTCAAAGTTGGATTTATCCGACCGCTGAAGCGAAGTGCTTGGGGAGATTTGGACGGTATGCAGAGACCAACACTGGAGTTTTCAGCACTACTCCTGCTCCGGGTCCCAAGTTCTTCAACTTTTTAATGGACCCCTCGGTAACACCCCCGAACCACGACGTTTTGAACTGTTTCTAAAGTTCTTCAGCGCAGTTTTGCTAGAGCCCCATTGATCGTTATTTTAAGGGTGTCCTTTAACGTCTTTTATTTTCGTATTACACCGGACTCTGAACTGATCGAGAAAGTAGTGTTTCTTTAATTCTACTCCAATGAGAAACACAACTTCGCTGGAGCCTGTATTTTGAAGGGGCTGCTGTTGCTTAATCTGCGAATCACCTTTGATTTTTTTTTTTCCATTTTTTTAAGAAGAAAGTGGGACTTGACTGGCCCTAAATGACTGGCTATTGAGATGGAAAACGCCTACCTGTGCCACAGGTGTTTGTTGGACTAGCTTCTGCACTGCAAGAAGCTGATAAATGTGTAACAACAGACACCCAGTGTCCCCCAGGCTTCGTTTATAATCTAGTTTTTTGTGGGTACGAGGAGGCGAGAGAGAGAGAGAGAGAGAGCTCAGCGACCGAGCTGTTAAAACTGGATACAAAATGGCGGCGTCCCTGGGACGGTTGGGATATGTTTCTCGTTGTGTGTTTTATTTAATTTTGTGGCTCGAACTGTCTTTCATCTCTCATGGATCGGGCTCAGACCTGCCCTGTGCCCAGAACTGTACCTGCAGCGGGGACTCAGTGGACTGCAGTAATTTGGAGCTGACAGCTACGCCTGTGGACCTGCCTATCCGGACTGTCTCCTTGTAAGTAAAGCGCTCACTCACTTTGCCCCCAGAGCCTATTTATTGACCAGCCCATAACTGGGAGGGGGTTGAGGGGTGGAGGGGTTATATCGATGTTCCTAAAGAGAAGAAAAGTCCTCCGAAATTGGCACGGAAACTCTCCGTAAGTGACTGGAAAAGACTGGTTGGGACCCCCTTTTGAAGCGTGTTTCTTCACTCAGTGAAGTGTGATTTCTTTTTTGCACATTAGGTGCAACAGGAGAGAGAAGCGCAGCTGTACTGTGTTTTTTTATTCGTCATCTACTACTGTAACTTTTGATTGAATTAAGTTTTTTAAAGGGGTTACTTATTGTACCGGGAACCCCCCCACCACACACACACACACACACACACACACCACCACCACTACTAGCACACACCTCCCTCAGTTCTCCCTCCCATTAAATAGGTCCCTGTGCTCTAATTGTGGGAGCAAATGGAGCAACAAATCTGCAGGCTCTCTTTTTCCTTTCTCACTATCCTGCCACACCATGGTTTAACTTCATTTCTGGTGTTTGTGCGACCTTTGAATTAACTTTTCAACTCATCTCTCCCAACAAGCTTAATTGTCCGTCAAATGCAGCATTTTTATAAAGCGGTGCTGCCCACCTCTGAATTATATATGTTAACTCTTTCCTCCTTTTTTTTCTGTTTAACATGCTAATTTGTGCTTGGTACCTCACAGTTGAACAGGTGCAGTGATATGTTCACAGGGAGGGGGGTGGACCAGCACAGAGTACTCTATCAGTGGACAAATAGGGGGTAATATCTCTTGCTGAAGGATTCATTGAGGAATGCGTGTTTTAAAATGGTCATTTATGTGTTAGGTTTCAATTTTCCCTTAAGACATTTTCCATTATTACATTTTCTCTTGATTTCAATTTATTTTGCCTTGAAATTGGATTACCTCCCCAAAATGGTATTACATATTACAGGCCTTGGGTTTGACTATTTTGCACTCAGTAATGTAAAACTGTGTTCATGTTTTCAGTGTTAAGAGCGAACAAACTCTGTCCACAGGTTGTCATAACTAATAAATCTCCACTTAATTCATTCAAATTCATAACAGGCAATACCTTGATTTCTGTTTCTGTGCTGCTTGCCATAGCTCACTATGAGCATTTCTCATAAATTAAGAGTTATCTTCAGGAGAGGATGGGCGAAACAGTTGAAACCCTGTTCGCCGGCTCATCTAGGAAATGAACCAATTTGGGACAATTTTTCATGAACGTCCTCCAGTGTTTAGGAAAAATTCAGCAGTTATCAAGCTGAACGACAATTTATTTACACACAACAGGACTCTCTGTCCCCCCCAATCAACATTTTGGCTCTAAGCACACTATGCTGCAAATGCTATGTCAAGTGGCAATTGTGAATGCTCAGTGATAATTAGGCATCCCGTTACGGAGAATTCAGCATCTGTTTGTGTGCATCGCTGGGAACATGGGGTTTAAGACCAAAGAACCAGAGACTCCTCTAGCTCTCAGGTCTCAGTGTTGGATGGTTTATCTTCTCCTGGGAAGTGAGGAATGCAACTGTTAAAAAGTCTTCTGAAAACATGAATAACAGCATTTGCGCCTAGGCAGCCTCATTGCCCAGAAGCACCACTTAGCCAAGTTCAAGTGAAGATGTTGTGTATTATGCATGGACACAGATTCACAGTGCTCCTTGTGGACAATGGCCAAATACTGTGTGACAAATGTCCTGTTTGAAACAAGTCTTTTTAAGCTCTGGGCACAGATAGTCCATCATGAACCTGTCTTGGTCCAAGTCTGCTTCTATTATCTAGACAAAACCTTATCAGTCAAGATTTAAGGACCCGCAATCTTGTTGTTTTCAAAGGGAATGGCTTTATGGCTCTGAATTATCTTTTTAAAACACCTAGGTCGCATATTTCCACACCACTTGAGATAGTCACATTATGTTGGCAGGTAACTCAAAGGGAACTAGCTCTGTTCCTTTGGGGCTTTGTAAGTGAGCCAGATTAGTTGATGATTACTGTAAACCCTGAGAGACAAGTATGGACCATTTCACTTGTGGGTCACTGTGATCGCATTAGAAGGTCTCTTATACTAAGTCCTGTCCACTTGAGTGGATGAAATTACTTCTAGTCTTGTGTGTTCAAAGTTGTTATTTAAGTTTTGCAGGGCTGCCTGTGGACAGGAATTTGTGTGTGCACCGACTGTGGGAGTGCGTTACTTATGAACAAATGGGGAACTGTTCTACTGATGCAAATGCAAAGATACAGCAATGATTATAACAGTGCAACAACAAGAGTTAAACTCATGTCAGCAGATCTGGCTGAAAGTGTGTGTTTGCTCAATGCCTCAGTTTTAAAGCTAAGTGCATTTGTCTGCCCACCTTCAGGTGTCATGGCCAAGTGAATCAGCATGGAATCGACTGCCTCTGTTATGTTTCAAGTGGCAGAATTAGCATTAATTTGTATTTAATTAGGATTATATACCACATGACCTGAATTTATATAGAAGTGCTGCAGTCCTTCAGCAGATTCATCATCTTTCCATCAGGATGTGAGAGTTTTGTGCAGGTGTTCAAGAGAGATAAGTTAAGATAAGTATGAATTTCTGCCTATTGCCTGCATGGAGGAAGCTTCAGATGCTTCTAGGAATTCTACGTCTCTGTTTGATTGTGAAATCATGCCAAGACATGCTACCTCATTTCAAACAAGCGACAAAACGTGGGTGTAGGAATTGCTTGTGTTTAACACTGTTTTTAGTCACTTACAGGTCACTTTGTAGGCGCAAGTATGGAAACATTGATGTATATCAGTCTTGGGGAGATGCGTGGCTGGAGGGTTTCTGTTGGTAGTTACCCTCCAGCCAACTAATATTTCCCACTTGTTAAAATAGTCTCCCCTTAAAACCCTGATTTTAATTTTCACCTGAGAGAGTTCTGATGAGGATTCAGTGAAACAAACACAGTTGGCACATCCTGGTAGAGCTGACAGATGGAGGGATAAGGAGACCTGAGAGGAGCCAGAGATGTGGTTGAATAGGTGTGAGAACTGAAAATATGTCCTCTGTTTTTGTTATTACACGGTTCTGTCGCAGTTGATTGACCACACTCAGGTTGTACATTTAAGGTTAAAGGGTTAAATGTGTTCTTTGCTGTTTTACGTCAGGGCTCCTAACATTTAACAAGCTGACCACCAGTCTCAGATGTTTGTCAATTGTTTCTGATTGATGAAGAGCCTAATAACATTCAAAGCAAGTTTACTCTCACCCAGTCACATATTCCCTCTCAGGAGTGGTGCCTTATCTTATTTGTGGCCATGGTAATGTGTATAAAAAGCATTTTTGTGCACACAGCCGCAGGCATAATATGATTTTGCAGTAAATAAAAGCATGAACATTAGTAATTTTGGCAAGGATTGCTGTGGTTGGTGGGAGATAACACAGATACGTAGTGTCTGTTTACCAGCCTCTCTGCAGTTTTAGCATCATTTTTCTTCCCTCCTACTTTGAAAGAAAAAATAAAGTTTTGATGCAGTTTTTTAAATTAATTTTTACATATGAATGCTTGTCTAGGAAGCTGAGGATTTCAAACGATAGCTTTGTATTTTCCAACTGTTTTTTGGAAGATTTCAGTGTCCATAATGTTTGGTATACAGCAAATGTTCTACTGTGCCTCAACAACAAGCTTGAGTCTTAAACCTCACAGTACAGCCTTATTGGTAAACACCACCCCTTCCAACAGTTGGTTTTGGCTTCTGCCCTCAGGAAATGGGTTTGTTTGGTGGTTTCCTGGCGAAGGGCTGTGAGCTCAGCTGGCTGGGGGCTTGTTGGATGAGGGAGGGGCTAGAGATCACCTGGCTTGGGGGGATATGAGAGGAGGAGGAGGAGGTGGTGGTGGAAAGGAGTGGGGGGACATTTTCCGCTCACTGGATGGAAGTGTTTTGTCAATGTCATGGTCTGCTGCTGCTGCTACCTTTGGGCTGATTGGTTCATTGGTGAAAGTTGTGTCAGTGGTCAGAAACCTCAACCACTGTCACACATGTTGTTACACACTGAGAAAGCTCAGAGGAAATGAAACGTTACAGGACTGAATGCTTTGTATGTCATATACTGTCAGAAGCAACTCCCGTTTCGAGGTTTAATAAATGGTTCCTATTATGCTTTCCAAGTCTGAATTTGCTTGAAAGGTTCATTATTGATCCACCCTCTTTATTTCAGCAGTGTGGCAGAAAACACTGCTGCACTCAGCAGGGTTGAGTCACTTGAGGTTAAGACAGTATTTCTCACCTCCATAGCCTTGTGATCTTGTGGTATTGCCAGTGATTGTACCATGTGTCATGGCTTCCCTAGCAAGCTGTGTGACTATTGTTTTCTGACTGCATTGATTTTTACCAGCTGCTCTTCACCTTTCCTCTGCCTTATCAGGCTGTTTTCCATCAAGTCAGATTGCAAAAAGTATATGTGCTAATGAGGTGGCAGTATCTTTTTACTGCAAATGATCCATTTCCTAGTACTTGAGATCATTCATGCAAAAAACATTATCTGAGCAAATTAAGACCAAACAGCAAAGGTTGAGCCCATACTCCAAAAACTAGAGATAAAGTCTGACATTAACATGAAGATATGAAATGAGGTCATGAGGCTTCACAGTGGTTTTAATGACAATCAAACAGCTGCTGCCACAAGTCATTCTACAGGAATCCAGTCAGTAGAATAGATGGCCCTTTTGTGAAGACACTCGAGGGTGCCAAGTTTTTTTTCCACCTTTCCCTCTCCCCTGAAGTCGGTGTCTACAAAGTGGGCTTGATCGATGAATCATCTGTGAATTCTCTACATCTGGTAAGAGTTTGGAAATCTGGCGAAGATGTTTGAAAAAAAGTGTGACTTGGACTGAGAGAGGGAGAGGTGCTGTGCAAGTGAAGCGTCTCCTCAGAAAACACGCAGGCTTGGAGAACCAAGTGAAGCTTTGAGCACTAAGTTGGACCTAACATTTCTCCCCTCCTTTCTCTCCCCCGATATCAGCCTCTGCACTCTCAGATACTAAAGAAATGAAAGGTGCATCAGAACATTCTCTGTCTAGACAGCCATACTCACTTATAGATTGTAAAGATAACACAGGCCACCATTTAGGCATGTTTTTCACCAGCGGTATGTAATTATTGCAGATTTGTGGTCTGCTAGTATAATAAACAATAATTAGGAAAGAAAAAACTAATTACTCTGTCTGTTTTTGTGCTTTGAAGTTGAGTCAGCTGTGTGCACTGTACCAAAACAGTAACCCCGCGCAATATACATACAGTGCTTATGTTTTTATTCTTGGGGACACTCATTTCAGTATACTCACAATAAAGAAATCTGGCATGATTTGCAAAGAATTACATTGCTATCACACCAGAGTACTGTGTTAAATGCAGAACATTATGAGACATATATGTGTATGTTCAAACGTGTACATGTGCACATTATATGTTTATTGCACAGACAGCATTGTGCGCTAGATGACGTCGATGAGACCAGCTATGAGTTCATGGGATGCCTAAGGCGATTATTTGGAGTGCCCTTCTTCATCCCTACATCCGCTACACCAGTAGCGTGAAGAATGGCAGTGCACATGGCACCAATATGTGACCCTGCCTTCCTGCCTCGGAAAACGTAAGAAACTGAGTCACGCCAGATTGATTCCAAAGGCTAACATAGATTGTATATGAGGGTGGTGGGAATCTGTGATGCAAATGGTGAAATATCCATCAGTGTGCCATTTCTCTGATCTTACACCCAAGTTTCTTTTTCACCTGCTCATGAGTGTTTTCCTTAGATTTGGGCTTGTCACTTTTATCACTGCTATTGCAAATCTTGTTCATAGGGGTTGTGCTTTTAACCTTGTCAAAGTTGATAAGATATTGCCTTTGTTCTGCCCGTTTCCTTCCTCTGTTTGACTGCTGTGTAAAATGGTGGCCTGGAGCTGGTATTAGCTTTGTGTACACTCTCACTACAGTTGTCTGGCTATAAACTGGCCTTTAATGACAGGAAGAGTTGTGTGTGTGTGTGTGTGTGTGTGTGTGTGTGTGTGTGTGTGTGTCTGTGTGTGTGTGTGTGTGTGTGTGTGTGTGTGTGTGTGCATGCGTGTCTGGCCCTCAGACTCTCAGGTTATTATTTGACTAGTTTTATGACACGCTACAATCGACCATATTAAAGAGCCTTTGTCTCCAGCTAAACTACAAAAGACTCATCACTGACATCACTTCACACTTTCAGTGAGCAAAGTTCACACTGCATTTATCTGTGATAGAAATGGGGAAAGATAATGATGATGTATCTGTGTGTGTGTAAGTCCCTGCTCCAGTCCTCCCTCCTCATATCTCCTCTCTCCCACACACAGACTGTGTGCTGACTTACAAGCATAGTGTCATACGCTATGACATCACTCCTGCACTCCCAGCTTTCTTTTTACTCCCACAGCACCCATAACACAGCTATTTTTTAAAGCCTTTTAATGAGTTTTATATGTCAGATCAGCTACATGGTCCAGTCCAGCACTGACTGCTCTACTGCAGGCACTGAGCGCTGTTTTGCTCCAGATGGTTTGCTCAGACAGTGACCTTTTATGAGTTTATCACATTGTCTTTTGAAGACTTCTGCCTGGAAGACTCCTCCAGGAAAGGCACACATTGAATCTTTCAGAGTGCTCATGTGTATAGCGTGTATTCACGTAGATGGCTGATGATTATCTGGTGATCTCTCAGGGAGGGGGGTTGAAGAGCTGAGATAAAGGCAGTGTACGTATCGGAAGTGGAAAATAAGCCTCCTGTTGTGAACAGCAGATTTTATTCTTGATCTGTGCTTCAGGGTAACAGGTGGTTTCTTGCTGACATCCTTTTCTAATAGTGTTACTGTTTTGTGTTTTAACTAACTTTTTAAGATCTGTACTGCTTCTTTTTTAAGCACAAGCTCAGAACTCTCTGCTGTTAAAAACACAGGGCTTTATTTAGTTGCTTAAATTGAAATAGTGCTTCTTTTTCAAGCTGTGTGCCTCGTCTAGATTAGCCTGTTTCACATCCCACTGGAACAGAAAAATATTATGTTATGCTGCTGACCTTTGTGCCCACTAATTGCCTGCAGATTGCTGTGCTGTTTAGAAGAGATGGTAAATGTGAAAATAGTCCTGTTTTCCATTGTTTTGCTAGTTAATTATTAAAGGTGGGGTAAAGTAGGGAAGGTGATTTTCTTTCTGGAACACTTTACTGATTTGATAGTAACATTCCAATTGCAAATGCATAAAATATATGGTTTTAAACAAAAATAAAACAGTCATATGGGAACAAGTAATCCTGGAATAACACCACCCATTCACATCGAAAGCCACATCGTATACAATTGGATGATTCATCTGTCAATCCACCCATCCCTCTGTGCCTCCTCTGTGGTCATACGTGTCGTGCAACATGACGTCCTGGTTTCTAACGCAAAGACGACACCGCTGCTTCTTTCTGTGCTCTGGAGTCATGGCTTCAGAGAGAAGTCTGTGGAAAGGGGCTGGATTTTCATTGCTCAAGCTGTTCTTTTTAGAAATCTCCTACTCCACCTCTTATGAGTAATACTTTTATCAGTTTAAGTCAACAATGGCAACAATGGCTAGGAAGTTGAATCTGATCAGAATAATCTGTGATTAGTTATGATTATTTAGGTAACTACAAAAAGCTTTTAGCAATCACATACTTTTTTCTTTTTTTTTTTCGTTAAGTACCTAGCAGAGAGTGCTTTTGATTTTGATCCTGCTGACTAATGTCAAACAGTCCTGCCCATTTGTATAAACTAGTTGTACCATACAGTGGAATGCTGTGTTTGAAGCTTAACGGCAAAACTGCTTTGTAGTGTTTGCCAGGGTTAATCACAGCAACTATTCCTAGCTTGACCATACATACTGTTCTGGCTCGTTGAATTAAATTTTGTGAACCACTTGGGAGCTGGTATTTCTGCCACTGTTGTTGAGCTTGTCAGATTTTAGTTGGGATAGTTATTCTTCTCCATGCTGTGTTTGTTTATTTCTGGTCATGTCTGTGTCTGTCAAAGTCAAAAGACTCTCTAAAGGATCAGAGGCTCTGCAAGCACTTCCAGAAACGACATGATTATAAGGTCATTTTCTGGAAAGCATTAACCATGCTCAGATCTGGAGTCCTCCCTTTGCCTCTCTCTACAGTGTAGTGTGGGGGAAGGAAGGGAGAGGGAGGGAAACTTGTGTTATCACAATCGCCTCATACAGTAGGTGTTAAAACCCTGTGAAACTTATCTAATCTGATAGGCGAGAAAATAAATCTGACTGAATGGGATGGAATGAAAAAAGACTCAGTTGTGTAAACACCATATGTGGCTGAGAAAAAGGGCACATACATGTGCTCATACGTGCATATTGAACCATTTGTGTTAGTTGTTATGGCCTTTAGCACCAGTGTGGTAGGTTTGGCTCTGAAATGTGACTTTTTTTGTGTTAGTTGTCCCTTTGTTCTTATCGGGTCTGGTCTTCATTTTAAGCCTTGATTTTCTTGCCCTTTAAAATATGCATAACCAATTTCTTCCACATTATAAACAGTCTTTTTTAGTAGGTTGTGTTTTCTAGTAATGTGAGGTTGGCCAGAAAAATTCCTCTACCTGCTTCTTTTTTCAACCTAAAACTAGGCTGACAGAAACTACTGATTGTAGTGACAGTGTAGTCTCTCAAGTTTATCTTCTCTCTCTTTGTATTCGCTGAATATACATCCCTGCAGGCAGAGGTGGGCTGTATGATAGCGTGTATGATTTTTCACTTATCTTCACTATAATGAGGTAATGGCCTCCTGTTGCAGGGGATGACAATTTAGTGATCTAGCCTGTAATGGGAGGTGCCTCAGTAAACGATCACAACATAGACACACATGCACACCTTCCTGTCAGATCTGCACCTGGAGGGCAGACACTTGCGCTGCCATTATCTCGTCACATTCACACAGACAAACACACACACACACAGAAAGCTGCGGGGAGGGAGACTGGTTATTATCTGCAATCAAGTACAGAAGACAAGAAAGGGAAGTGTGTCAAGTCAGACAGACATTGAGATTGATGGGAATAAATGGCATTAAAGAGTGTTGGGTGCGCGTCTTTTTCTACAAGACTGACTCTGCCTCATGCGGTTAGCAGTAAATTCAGTACCTAACCCACCCCCCTCCCCCTCAAACACACACACACACACACACACACACACACACACACACACACACACACACACCCCCAAACCCACAACCTCACCCTCACCCCCCACTGTGGTTTTTTAAGGCCATAATGGGACATGAGGACAAGGAATGTGTTGCATCAGGTAAAAAGTGTCCCCAGTCTCTGGGAACAAGCGGTCATCTCTCGGCAGGCCTGTGAAACATTCCTGGGCTGTCTCTCACGTCTGGACAGAGAGATGGAGGGGCGGGAGGCAGGCAGGCGGCTCGGAGCTGTGGGCTCCCTTTGTCTCGCCCAGCCTAACCCCACCACACAAACACAAACACCACTCTCACTGCAGCCTCCTCTCTGCCAACAGGCAGGCTGCATGCCAGCTAGGCAGGAGATGTGTGTGTGCTTGTGTGTGTGTGTTACTGTGACAGAGATAGCACTTGTTTATGCGTGAAATAAATCTGATACATATGCCGTGGGAAGTTCAATCTGAAACGCAGATGTGTGTAAAGTGCACACAGACACAGACGCGCACAAATACACCTCTCCTTCACTGTTGCTCTCTGATGCTGGTAATGCTATATCACTGGACAAATCACTCTAATAAGGCTCTGTACAAGTCAAGTGCCAGCTATTAAATACACTGTTAGCCTAAAGTGCAAATTGACTGCTGCAGATGAATAGCCTGTGGGTTATGTTTGGAAAGTGAGCCAGGAGAGAGAGGCACTCTCTATCAATAGTATTGATTCATCCCTCCTTGAAGGCTGGCTGAATGGATATACTGCAGTATTCTCGGGGCATACTTAATGTGGACGGAGAAGTCAGGAGAGATAATTGTTGTTATTGATTAGGATCCTTATTTGAACAACTACTCGATGCCTGTGACAAGTATAACAATAAAAGTTATGAAATGTGCAGCTGTTAATTTAATGATTACATGTTGCTTTTGGGTGTGTAACAAATAGAGTGACTGTTATTTACATTTTTTTCAGGAATCTTGGCCACAACAAGCTGACTACCATCAATGCTGAATCCTTTGATAACCTTCCTAACTTGAGAGAGCTGTAAGTAGCCTTCAATAGAACACATATATGTATTTCATTGATATGATTATTGTTTCATGAACTTGTCTCTTTTCTCTTGCACATTTTTATCAATGACTTAATTTTGACCAACATCCACGGATGCCACTCTACTTCCTAGTGGCATCCTCGTATGTGTTGCCTTGAACGAAGTCCAATTGAGAATAAAGTGGTGGTTTTCTATATTAAGCCTCCCCTCCACCACCCGATACTGTGGCCAACGCTGGCCTTGTAAATATTTTATATGGTGAGGAGAGGGCCTGGCTCTGTGTCACTCAGCGCCAGTGCACAAGGCACATACACACACATACACAAGCTAACTGATGATACACACACTGGTGACATCTCTGGCAGGCTGGTCGGCCAGTCATACGCTCCTCGACATCTGTTTTACTCTCATGTTATTTTTGGTTTTTAAAAGGATGACTTGCTACTTGCTTTGCGGCAGACGTGACAAGTTGCGTTTGAAATCTTTTGATTTATGCAGGGTTTGATTTAATTTAGCCTCATGTGTTGCAGCATGTGGAATAGCCCTGACAACACTTTGGCATCTCAGCTCGCAACATATATATGTCAGAATTACATGCACAACTTTTTAGGTTGGGTTTGACATGCTTTTGTCAAATTATTTGTGTAATTTCACTTGAAGACAGTACTCTGTCTGCTGACAGTTTTCAGTGGGTTTTCTCTGTCTTGAGGGCACAGATTTGTTCTCTGACCTCGTACTATGTGCCTTTGCCATTTTCAGGCGGCTTGACCACAATGAGCTGACCTCCATACCGGATTTAGGACAGGCTTCTTCCAAGATTGTGTCGCTATACCTGTAAGTACCCCCCTTACCCATTTACTGCTGAACATGGCACCAAAATTATCCCACTCTCTGTCACTGTATTCTTAGGTCAGTGGCCTCTTTAAAATGCTCTTGAAATAGTCTCTTGACGTCTGTACAGGATCCATATGCCTTTGCATTTAAAAAGTATATACTGCATTAATGTGAATTTTTTCATGAATGTGTACATTACATTAAACTAGATGGCATAACTATGCAATATCATGTAACTGCTGGCCATGTGCTCTTGTCTTTAGTGAGTGATGCTGACTGCCTGGAGAGTCAGCTCATATATAGTTCCAACTTTGTTTCTCCCAGTTGTGAAACCATGCCTGTGGGGACTGCCTACGCTGGCATCTCACTGGAGATTTACTGCCCTATTTGGGAAGGGTGTGTGTGCGCTTGTGTATGTCACAAACGTAAGCTCAGTAGTCCATCAGCAGCCTCAGTTTTATTCATTTAGGTAATAAAATAAAAGTTAAGTAACTTAATTCAAGTTTCTATCATATGGAATGTTTAAAGAAACGTGTGTGATGTACTGTATACATATTAATTATGATTATTGGTGAAGTTTGGATAGACTTAGTGAAAGAAGATAATAGTATGATACTGAAAAACTTGGTAGTCCACACTTATTTGAGTGAAATCTAATTTCCCCAACATAAAGGTATATCATTTTTCTTCTTCTGTGTCAACAGTCTAAACTAATGCAGTGCAATGAAATTTCAAGACCAAAATAAGTGCAAAGTGAGGATCAAAAGGCTAAAACCAAACATCTCAATGCTTAATGCTTAACACAGACACACAGGAATGAATAAGATGCTGCAATCTTATTATTATTATTATATCTTCTATCATCTGTTGGGTGAACTTCTGTTTCCCAGCACGTCATAGTTTTTCTTTCTCTCATGACTGGAAATAAGAAAATCTCACTCAACTAAAAACAAGTTAAAGTAGTAAATGCTATTAAATGAACTGGATATTGTATAATGGTGCCCAAGTAATTAGAAACAGTTAAGGGCTTTTTTTTACAACATAAACCACATTCATCCATCCATAGGCAGTTATACTCAGGTGGCATTGGCTAGTTAAGTGGTAGTGATTAGCTAGCACATACTCTAACCCTTGTTGTACATTTTGTTGGCTGACTGATGGCAGCTTCTTTTAGTGGCTTCTTTTGTTTTAATCACTGGGAAGGTTCATAAAAGTTACTTATCAACTCCTCCCTGCTCCTAACTGTGAATAGACCCAGTTCTTCGAATGTATCATGATTCATTAATCTAGTCAGAATACCTGGAGGCTGTAAACCATAGATCAAGAATCAAGATTAAGCAAGAGATTTGTTATTTTGAAATTTGTCATGTTTCCAAATATGTTTGAGAATTTATTTCAGTTCTGATCCAGGGGGTTGCAGTACAAACTCTTGTACCTTTGCTTTTAGTACAAAAGAAAAGATTGGAATAACTTCACCTTTACTTGCACAAAGTATGCAGAGTCGCAGCCCCGCCAGATGATCAGGGAGTCTTTTTTTGGTCTGACTTGAAGCCTGTTGCTAGGGGAAAGGCTCGTAGGCCCGATGGAGGCTGGAGGGAGGGTCCAATCTTTACAAAGCCACACAGCTGAAGTGAGGGCCTGCTGAAGCACTTGCAGCTGCAGCTGTCAGTCACATGGCTTACAGTAAAATGGGTGACAGTGAGAAGAGGAGGAAGGATGGGAGAGGAAGGAGGGAGGGAGGGAGGACAGGACGGGATGTGAATCATGACAGATCAGAGTGACATCACTGCATGTTCGGAGGGGAATAGTCAAGGAGAAGTAGCAGAGGAGTGAGCAAGAGGGTGCAGAGAGGCAAAGGAAGGAAAAAGGGGGAAGTGAAAAGTGAGCTCATGCATAGGGTTATTCCCAAAAGTAAATCCAGTGCACTGTGTTTCTCATGCCCCCCCCCCCCCCCCCCCCCCCCCCCCCCCCCCCCCCACACACACACACACACACACACACAAGCCCTCTGGGGTGTGAGACTTTCTGTGTGTGTGCTCCAGCAGGCGGGAGCAGTATAGGCTCTGTAGCTGCTGTGTTCCTGTGCCATTGGGTGCAATAGTGTGGAATGTCGTTTGACTACAAGTTTTACATGAGACAGTGGATTACACCCACCCACCCACGCACACACGCACACACATACACACTGAACCACAGGAAATAAAAACAGTTTAAAAAAAGTTAGAAAAAAAAACTTTCAGCCCCTGATCCAACACAGAAGTAGTCAGAAAAATCCCATCATAGTATATGGTTTCTGAGTCTTTGAGATCAGTTTGCTGCTTGCACATGTAAAGCATGTCAAAACTATGGGTTGAAGGACTGGATAAGGCAGAATGCAATTTGTTATGTATAGTATTTATTTAGAAGTTATTGAGAGAGTGACAAGGAATGAATTCTCATTTTTTCGTACAAAATAATTTTAGTTCTAAACGTTCTGTGGATATGTATGATAATTAAGAGAATGTCAGAGACAGACTTAACAGAGCTTTCTAAAACAAAATAATTGACAGTTTGCACCTCAAAAGATGTAGCTACTTATCATGTGATTGATGTAATAAATTATTGGTAAACAGAATTTCATCAAACACTGGTTAACCCGATTCAGTTTTTTTTAAATTCCGTGTCCTTGAAACAATTATAGCCTGCCATGAACCATGCAGCAAAAATTACCTGATGGCTGAGAAAATCTAGACAAACTGACGAAAGACCACATGCAGGTTCTCTTGCAGTGCCACAATGTATTGGATGAATGCCTTGACACGTCTGCAGACTTGCAGAATGTCTCAGCAGGATTGAAGCAACAAAAACTTTTTGGAAACACACTGTCAAAATGACAACACAGAAGCACAAACTTTCCCATTGTTTTCATCATCCGCCCAGTGAACATCAAAGGCAGCCTATAAAACAGCTCAGGATAGAAATCGTATGGCCTGCTGGATGATCTGATTTTGAAATAATTCTCCTTTTGTCCCAGCCGCCGGCTTCAAACAGGAAGGGACGGGGCAAACAGTCGCCCCCAAAGATGACAGTGGAAATAGGAGAATGGGCATTGCTAGTGTAAAGCGCTGATGCACTTTCCATACATCAAAAGAAGTGTCAAAATGAGCTGGGCTCATGGTAATCAGATGGTCAATGGGGCATGGTAATGAGATTTGGAATTAAGTGGAATCAAGGCAATAAGGCCCCTGGACATCAAAGGGAACAAGAGGGAACCCAGCTCTTCTTTATCAGAAATGTCCCTGGTCGTATGATAATCAGTTTTTATAAACGCTACTATTGTATGTGTGGACTTCAAACACACTTTGCGGCAGGGCTTTATCTGTCTCTCACACGCAGCTGGGCTCTGTTGTGGGAGGGAGGGGGGGGGATTTGGTTTGAGTGGTGGAAGGAGAGAAAGAGTGAGAGAGGTCAACCTCTCCCACCAGTTTGAGACTGATCTGTTTTTCCCAGCAAAGGTCACCAGCTGTTGACCCTACCTCACCCCTTCATTCTCCCCCTCCCTTTTCCCTTCCCCCATTTCTTCCCTTGTGTCCTTTTTAGTCAAACTCACTGTAGCCACTGTCTTGCTCTATCTGCCTTTGTTGTTTGTTGTGTGACTGTGTGTGTGTGTGTGTGTGTGTTTGTCTGTATGTGTGTATGTGTGTGCGTATGCACACGTGTTTGCCCAGGCGTGCCTGCATGGCTCATCCTTAACCATTTCTGCCACTGTTTATTCAGGTGGGCCACTGCGGTGTGACCTCCTCCTCCTCTCAGACACCAATAAATATGTGACCGTGTGTGTGTGTGTGTGTGTGTGTATGTGCTTGCGCGCCTATGTGTGTGTCCATCTGTTAGCTGCAGCAAGGAAGGAAGGAGGCACTGACCTTGTTTTGATGAGTTTGACTGGGGGAACACCTGCTCTTTCTCTTGTCTTTCTGTCAAACACACACACACACACACACACAAATGAAACTTGCAAAAGTAGGTATGAAGAATGTTGGAAAGTTCATCTTAAACATGAGTTCTCGGTGTGAGAGAGGAAATAAAATACCCCATTCAGCAAAGCACAAAGCCGGCAGTCTATCTGTATAGGTCAAGGTCTGTCAGATGACATTCTTCCTCAATGTTAAACACAGCAAGAGACGGATCCTTGAAGGGAGTATGAAACTGATAAGTGCATTCATTCTCTGGTCCATCTATGACATATTCTTCTACAGTATTGCAGTCTGTGAAACATGTTTTGATGTTCAATTTTTTGTGATGTAGCAGTCGTTTAGACAGTTGTCTGGGAAGTTGCTTTTTTTTGGTAAGTTTGTGCTTTTTGGGTGTGGGCGGTTGTGTTTGCGGTTGGGTGAATGAAAATGATACCAAATAAGATTCCTGTCCCTAGTTAGTACCCAGGCATGTGTCACCCGGCAAAGTCTTTCATGTGTGCTCAGATAACACTGACCATCAGACTTCTAACACACTCACTTTTCCGGGGACACACACATGCTCACATACTCACACAGACACATTGACCTGTCTTTTTAATTTTTATGTTTACTAATGCAAGCATGTCCACAAAACCTTTCCCAATGACGGTTATCTCTTTTATATGTTTTTGAAACATAAACAAACAAACAAAACAAATAAAAACAAATAAAAAGTAGAATATACTTCTACTCTTGGGTTGGAGGTCAGGAAAGGTCTGATTTGCTCCTCTTCCACAGGTCTTCATATTATAACATGAATGTTCAATATTAAATGTTAGTGGCAATCCCTCCTGCTTTTCTGCCCATACCCTTCATTCTGTCACACACTACAGTAGTCTGAAGCTTTGCTTTAACTGGTCCTGTTGATGACTGAGGCCTCATTTAAGATTTTATGTTTAAGCTCTGTTGAGAAGTGCAGGTGTCCTTTGGACTGTTTAAAGAAAGCCAGCCTCTGTTTGGAAGCTGAGCAAGTACACATTTTGTAGTGGATGAAGCTCACTTTGCTCTGTGTACTCTGCTCTTTTAGCGTCTGAGAGTGGGTTTAGAAAAGCCTGGGGATTTTGAGTGTCTTCCCTGAGTGGTGGGAAAAGGACACTGGAGTTAAGCTGGGTCATATTTTCCAAGATGGTGATAGAGACCATTGGAACGGTACAGTTGTAAGTCTTTGAGAAACATTTTCAACCACCTATTACCTCTTTATGTGTTTTTTTCCAGACATCATAATAAAATCCGCAGTATAGATGGCCGACGGACCAGGGAGCTTGTTTCTATGGAAACCCTGGACCTGAGCAATAATGACATCACTGAGCTCCGAGGGCAAAGTTTCCCTGCTGGCCTTCAAGTCAAGGACCTGTACGTACAATGTCTTAAATATTACTTTCATGCATACGACACTGAGGTTTTGTAGTGTAGGCATTTAAATGAGATTAAGCAATACACAAGTTTTTTATAAAGTCAATATTATTATCTATTATCAATTCATGGACACAACTTTAATGTTACTTACAAATCTCTTTTGTGTTCAGGTACCTGAGCAACAACAAGATCAGCATGCTGGAGCTTGGAGCTCTGGACCATCTGGGCTCAACTCTACAGGTCCTGAGATTGAGCCGGAATCGCATAAGCCAGGTCCCTGTGAAAGCCTTCCAGCTCCCAAGGCTCACCCAGCTGTGCGTACCTCTGGACTTATTCAGTCAAACAACATAGTTAGCATGTTTATAGGGCTGTTTTGATGTAACATCACAGTACAGAAAACAACATGTATTTCCAGTTTCATTACAAATACTTAAACATTTTGTAGTTGTATCATGCAAAACATTTCAGAGTTGAAAAAATGAATGGGTTTACAGGTGTGTATTTAACATTTGAAAAGCTATTAGTTGGAGCTGTACCTCTGTGGTTGGATAAGGCCCCTAGTAGGTAAACAGCGGAGACACGTTATCTGTGATTTATTGCTTTCTTCCATATCCCCAAAGTGGTTAGTTCACTTTCCAGACCGTGTTCCATTATCTACGTCAAATTTCCCTCCAGAGTCGTGTGGGTGAACCCATTTGTCGTTCACCACCTCCATTCCAGAGAGTGAAGAGATTTGTGTAATGGGAGTCTCCCCTATTGTGGTTCCAGTGGGTTCTCCAGGTGTCTTTTGTTGCACAGGTGGCCTCTGGGACACTGTTTCTGATGCACATCAGAGGCAAAATAATCTGTGGGGATGTTTATCTGTGCCAACCTGAGGGCTTTTACGATGCTTCTCCCTCTCATTCAATTCAATGTTCAATGTTGGATGTAGAGAGTTAATTTGCTTCATATGCACAATAAAAAATTACTGTTACTTATCTTAGACCATTTTGTCCGGTCCATATCTTCTGGTAGTGTCACTCTTACACAGGGTCACAAACTGACCCTTGTTTGTAATCTAAAGTCTGCCGTTATATATTACTGGCACAAAGCCACAGGTGGAAAGGACACCACTAAGGAATTCCTGCTAAGCCTGGAGTTTGTTAACTACAAAATGCTCCAACTGAAGCATGCAAGGTACAGGATTCTTTAGTTTTGACTTCAGTGTGATGGATGCTAATGCAGAATAGGGGCAAAACATTCCTCCGTAACTCATGAGAAAAATGTTGTTTCAGCTTTGAAATGTAGGATATATTGTGACAGAGTTTAAGTGTGATTAAGTGCCTTGATGATTTTCTCCCATGATCACTCGCCTCATGTCTCTTTGTTTGTCTGTTCACTTTGCAGTGAGCTGCACAGGAACCGTATTCGTCAGGTGGAGGGACTGACCTTTCAGGGTCTGTCCAGCCTTGAGGTCCTCAAGCTGCAAAGAAACAGCATTAGCAAACTGACGGATGGGGCCTTCTGGGACCTGGCCAAGATGAAAGTCCTGTATGTAAAATCAAACAAATAAATACAATTATAGACAAAATGTAGACATGGACACAAGGCTCTAATGAGTAAACCGTATTACATTATGTGAAACATTGTACCCTTGAATGTGAATATGCATTGGCTGAATGTCTGAACTCGATTATAGTGATACATTTTGTGAAAGATTAAGTCCTCAGTGATCTTGTTCCCTTGTGAATATTGTGATGCTGTCATTGAGGACTTAAGTAAACAAATTAAGAGAATTAAAAAAAATGGCATTATAGATTTTTGATTTAAGTTTCTTAAAGCAAGCATTTTGTCAAATCTCGAATTAACTCGAATTAAAGTAGTTGGCAGCTGGTGGTGGATGGATTGATTAATTAAGGCTAGAACTCATAGCATGGAGCATGCACTTCCAGATCTAAAAGACTAATCTCACTGGCCTTTGCAGGAATAGTGATTTGCCAAGCCTAGAAATGTTTCTGTTTACTGGAACTTGTTCATTATTGCAACGATCACACCTTCTTTTACTGACCTGTAATTTTTCTGTATTATTTCAATTACAGGCATAATAGCACAGTAATGGTCACAAATTACACTGCAATCATCAAGAAATGCTTGTGCAAATTTAGCAAATTCATTGCGCTATAATTACCTCCCAACTTCTATCGTCCCCTTTCTCTGTGAGCCAAATCTTCCACCCCTTCTTCCTGATGATATCTAATTTGCTTATTTTGGTCTCTTTCAGACACTTGGACTACAACAACCTGACTGAGGTGAACAGTGGCTCTCTGTACGGCCTGACCTCCCTCCAGCAGTTGTTTCTCAGTAATAACTCTATCGCCCGCATCAATGCTGATGGATGGAGGTTCTGCCAAAAGCTGAGAGAACTGTGAGTTCTAACATCTAAATTAACCTAAATGCTAAAACTCTCAGGCCTGTTGTCCTCCTGTAAACACCTTTCAGTAGACATTTTATTACCTAATCATGAAATGATCTGTATGTTACAAAACGTACATTAAAAACTTGAAAATTATTTTATTTCTCTGCCTATGTGAAGTTAGACCTCTCATCCTTTAATCAGCATGGACTCTAGCACTCCATATCTCCATCCGTGTCATCTGTCTACCTTCCTAAGGGTTAAATCATGTTGTGCCTTAACACTCAATATGCTACACTATTCTCAGAATAAGCCTGTTTATCCCATAATTAGAGCTAGGCTCTAAGGTACTCAAGCCCTTCAACAGCAGTTTTTGTGCTTAGTTCTAAAGCGTAGGGGGTTTGGCAAACTAGCGTCTAATCCTCTGCTTGTTGTGCTGTGGTAATTACACTGAGGGATCACCTTCATGGCCTTTGTTTACCGAATGAGGAGTTATTATCTGTGAGCCATTCCCCACTCTGTTGACATGACTGTTGTATTGCTGCTGTAAAGTGCTTTGCTCAGCTGAGGCGTTGTTAACTGCGAGGGAGGCTGGGGTATCTGTGGAGCCCGTGTTTGTTTATGTACAACAGTCAGGAGGGATAACGATGTACACGGTGTGCTCTTTCCTTGTGCCGTGTATCTCAGTGGTTTCCTGTGCACACGTCTGTGAATGACAGATTGCCCCCAACGTCTGAACCATTCTGCCGGCGCAGCACCAGTCAGCCATTATATGATTTGTGTTATGGTGAACCCTGTGACTGATAGAAAAGAGTGTCTTGTCTTTATGAGGACCAGTTATTGCATTCCCCGTGTGCTAGGCTGAGCTGGTCATCAGGGTGAATCTCTGCACACATGACTGGTCAAGCAAACCTGAAGCCTAGCCGCGAGGGCCACAGAGGGGGCAATAAAATGCACAATACTGCCTTTGACCCCTGTTTTAAAGTTACCATTATTAGATTTTAATCTGGAGTTATCAAGATATATTGCACACATTCTGACAGGTTTTCCCCTCAAGTATTTTTTCCTAAATTCTTACTACAAGTGACTACTAAGAAATCTTACTTTTCTAATCCTATTTGGATCTCCTCCAGACATGTAAGAGAAAACAAGATTTGATATGAAAATAGAAATGAGTGACAGTATATACCCCTGGGGTTTACCACATGCTCAAGTAAGCTTATAAATGGAGGTTGTAGCCATGTAAAATTCCACCCAAGAATGTCTTTTCTTCTCTGTCAGGACCACAGTTGAGCTCTGAGGTCTGCTAAGGCTATCCACTGTGCAAATTGTGCGGAGAAGGAAAAGTCACAATGGAAAAGCACATCAGAGTGGCAAATAGACGTTGAATCAGCCATGAAATTTAAGCATAATGATGTCGCGAGCTGCCTTAGTATTCTGCCAACCTGTCATCTCCTTCCAGACCTCACACAGAACATTTCTCTTTCTTTCCCCTGTTTTTTCTCTCTCTCTCTCTCTTTCCTCTCCATCTCTATGTCTGCCTCGGTTCTCTGTTCTGTCTGCCCTGTACACTCTGTCTTTTTCTCCAGGAATCTGTCGTACAACAACTTGACTCGTCTGGATGAAGGAAGTCTGGCTGCGCTTGGGGATCTCCACACTCTCCGTCTAGGCCATAACTCCATCAGCCACATCACTGAAGGAGCCTTTAAAGGCCTCAAGTCTGTGCGGATCCTGTAAGTACCAGCCCGTTGATGGACCCCCCCCCCCACACCACTAAGAATGAGACAAGACGTGCAGCTATTGTGCATTGAAAGTTGAGATGTTTTATATTGATTTTGCCTTTTGTTTGCATTCTTGTCTACTTGTGAAGCTTTTTGTACTTTTATGAGTTGATCATGCATCATTATTGCCATGGGTTCTGTTGCAACTCCTTGTTCTCAACTCTTCTTGTGCACGACTTTGTCTGGTTTTGTTTTAGTGGGTTTCTGTGTTTTCTTGAACAGCGGCCGTGGACAAACTTGGATCTAAAAGTGTTCCATGTCATTCACCTCCCTAGAGATCCTTGCGTGCTTTTAAGAAACCGTGAATACAGACAGAGGTTCTTTTTCCTGCTGCTCCACCTTTTGCACAAAAGCCCACAGGCCTTAAGAAAGAAAGAGAGGGAATGAAAGGAAGAAAGTCAGGGGATAAATCCAGAAGAAAGACTTGGGGGTCTTGGTTCCTAACCAAGGACCTCTTGGCTGTGCCTTCCTCCTGGTGAGAGAGCCAGAGCGGAAAACTGTGCCAGAGCTCGCTAGACAAGCTTTTTCTCACAGCTGGGTGACAAGCCAAGGCACAGAAGGCTGTGCTGGCACAGTGGGCGCTAGATAACTAGTTACAGAGGGGAATCGACAGTGGGATATGCAACTTATGCGTCCGTGGCCACCCTATCTCAGCACTTCTCTCACATTCCGCTGTTAAAACGATCTTCATTCTTTTGTCCCTCCTGTGCTGTTATCCTCAGTGTATTCTGTCTTATCTTCATCTCATCCTCCACTACTCAATCTATCCCTATTGTGATTTCACAGGATATATTTCGCTCCTTCTCTCGTATAGCTCCTGCACTCTGTGTTTTTGAGGCAGACCTAATCTAATCAGTGGAGGGGAGGACAGGCATAGGCTGAGCCCTGAAAAGGAGCCGGGGGAGCTTTAATTGGGCCTGCGCTGCTGGTTGTGCTGGCATGGGGCTGGAGCCTGCATTGGGGTGTGAAAGCTCCAAACACGCCAGCCTGCCCTCTAATTCGGCCACGGGGGTCGTTGGCTCATTGGGCCCCCCTTCTCAGTGCCCCTGTCTCCCTACTCTACAGCCCCCACCACTGGCCTTGCTTTAACAAGGCAACAGCCATTCACATCCAGCCAGCCAGAAAGAGTAGGAAATTGGCAGCCCCTGACTAGCCCAACTAAGACAGCGGCCAATAGAGACTGAAAAGAACCAGAGGGGGATAAGAGATGCCTGGAAAGCAGAGGAAGGAGGAGTGGAGGTTTGCCATTGTGCCGACGATTGAGGGTGTGGCTGACTATCAACCTCAAAGGCCTTTTCTCAAGTTTGAAAGAAAGTCTTTTAATGGCTTGGAGGAGTCCCCCCAATTCTGTTGTTTTTCTTTGCAGTTATCAGTGGAGGGTTGTTGCGGTGGTTGCTCTGCAGCTATGACTTCACCTATAGAGGTAGTTCTTCAAGGGACATAAAACGTATTCAACAAGTGTTTGGAAACCCCCAAACACTTTAAAAGATTTCCCACCCCCCCCCCCCACCCCTTTTCTTTTCTCTCTTTTCATCAAATTCATTTTGTCTCGTTCGACTGGGGTCAACATCCCCTCACAGGCTCCATAACGTGCCAGATTTCAGCTCTGGCTGTGGCTCATACCTGCCACCGTCGGACAAACATACCCAACTGCTTTGCCTGTCAAAAGACATTGTGTACCCGCCAAACCCTCCATGCTGTCATGAATTATACATGTGTTTCCCTGTGCTGGCTATGACTTGACACAGCAACACACATGCACATGTATTCACATGCACACTCCTTCTCCTCCGATCTAAGGAAAGAATGCGCTTGGTTGGCAGAGCTGAGCAGCAGAGGGGCTCTTAAGGCCAGGTGCAGAGGGGGGAGGATGATGTAGGGAGAGGGACGGAGGGAGGGAGGGAGTGTGGGTGAAGGGGTAACCCGTGACTTCCAGACCATCCTCTGCCAGGGCTGTGTAACGCTTCAGTGCTGGCAGATCCCCGTCCCTGTTTTCCTCCTTCCTTCCCTCCCTCCTTCCATCTTTCTTATCCCCCTCTTTTCTCTCCTTCTCCACAGGGAGCTAGACCATAACGACATCTCAGGCACAATAGAGGACACCAACGGGGCCTTCTCTGGATTGGATAGCCTCAACAAACTGTGAGTCTCTCTCTCTCTGTTCTTTCTTTTAATTTCCCCTCCTCTTCTTTTCTTTCAACCCCCCCTTTTCTTTCAACCCCTCCTTTTCAAACTCTCTCTGCTGTTCGTCAAAAACAGACAATCAGAGACACAGAATTGAGCTTTTTATCTTGCTTCCAAAAGTTTCCCTCCAAATCCCGACTTACCCCTCATTGCCAGCCAAGTCTTGCTAAACCAGTGAATGGCCACAGAACTTGAGTCATCCTTCCCTGTAGGACCCCACACTTCAGTTAGTAGGGAAGTCATTCCAATGGCCTAAAAAGACAGGAGGTTTTTTTTTTGTTTTACTCTTTTATCACATCGTTTCAATGCAGCTTGAATACTTAACTACAATTGCTTTGCTACTTGTGTTTTAAGAAGCAAATAGGATCAATTAAATATGTTTTTCACTATCACTGAGTGATGGTTTCATCAAGGTTGTTAGAAGTTCAATGTCAAAAGAGAGGGAGTTGAGAAATTACAGTGGACATGGATTTGCTGGCACTGAGCGGCAATCTTCAACCTGCTGGATGAAAAGACGATGTCCAGCCAAGATGGTTCCCAGTGTGAGCACCACTGAAAGAGAAAGAACGGGAGAGGGAGAGAGAGAAAGGGCTTTTCTTAAAGCAGGCAGGGGTTCGCTCTCCAATAGGCTTATTTCTATTTCCCCTCCATGCCTCCACTCCCAGTGTCCCTTCTTTCCCAGTGCTTGTTGTTTGGAACTGTGAGAGGGTGAAATTGCAGGATGCATTCAGTCATCAACATCAAACGCCTCACTTGCCCCGCCCTCTGACCCGGCAGCTTTTGTCACGCCGTTGGCGGAAGCGGCCTGCTGCATCCCAATGCTGGCACAGCTAACCATGGGAAAGAGAAATACAGAAAAGAAAAAGAAGGGTTGAGACATCAAAGTGTCCACCACAGACAAGGGGTAGCCTTTAAGCAGCTTGTGAATACCGCCACATGAGAGGGAAGTGGATCTTATAAATCTGAGACAAGGAAATCAATGAGTATCTACTCATTGAGTCTGTTTGGGATTGTATTTTATTGTCTTTTTTGTATAGATAAATTTGCAAAAAAAATGACCAAATAGCCCCTCTCATCATCCCTGTGACAAGACAGCCATTTGTCTGTGTGCACATGTGGATGAGTTTGAACACTGGGGTCTTCATTGTCAGCCAGTCAGCCGTGTCTCCTCTTCCTGTGAGGAGGAGAGAGATGAGAGGAGGGGAGGTAGCAACATTGGGGAGAGGGTGGAAGCAGAGATTAGGACCCCAAATCAGAGTGAACAACGACTCGCGTCTGTGATCAAAACCAGCTTTACAGATGCAGAGACGCACATGCACATATAGCCACAGTTGAGTTCTGCTGGCCAAAAAAAGTCATGACACTCACGTTCAGACATTTCTATTAAATTCTAATAAAGATAATAGTAGTCTTTGAAGATCAGCGCCGCACACCCCAGATACCACTTAGACACACACACGTACACACCCACAACCTCATTCACTCTCCCTCACTCCCTTCTTTGGGACTAATCTCTGCACAGTTCAGATTTCCAATACCTCAATCCCCACTCTTATCAGATTCAGCTCTGCTAATTGTGCTTCTCTCCTCTTGCCCCCACCTCTCTCTCTCTCTCTCTCTCTCTCTCTCTCTCTCTCTCTCTCTCTCTTTATCTCTCTGTCTCTCTCTCCCTCTCTCTCTTTTTCTTCATCTATCGACACCCTTTATGTCTGGAAACGGCAGGACTCTGTTTGGAAACAAGATCAAGTCAGTGGCCAAGAAAGCCTTCTCTGGCCTGGAGACCCTGGAACACCTGTGAGTATCCCACAATGCTCCCAGCCAGAGAGTGTGAAAGTGAGAAAGCGTGGGTGAGTGAGAGGGAGGGAGGGAGGGAGAGAATGAGTGAGTGAGTGAGTAAAGTGAGTGAATGAGTGAGGAAGGGAAGGTTGGGTGGTGGTTCAGTATTGCCAAAAGTAGCTGGCAGAGAGCAGGCTGCTAGCAATTTAATAGCGTCTTTGTAAAAGGAGAAGAGAGAGGCTTTTGCGAGTGCCCAGCTGCTTCTCCCTCGTTAGCCTAGCACAATCTCAACTTTGGCCTTTTTTTTCTCCTGCCTATGTGCAGGAACAAAGTTATTGAGCATATGGCAAGCTCTGCACAAGAAATGGAATTCCTATAAGCTGTTTCACAGGCCTTTGTCAAATGAGGGCAAAGTGGAGTGGAAAAGTTGGCATGTATATTCTCTGACATGTGGACATTTCCACCAAGGTTAAAAATCGGATTCCCACTAATAAAAACCTGTGTGTGTGTGTTGCGTGTACTGCTTAATGTGTGTACAGTTAATGAAGTTGTGTGTAATGTTACAACAGGAACCTGGGAGACAATGCTATTCGCTCAATCCAGCCTGATGCTTTCAGTAAAATGAAGAACCTCAAAACCCTGTGAGTTAAACTGCTGCATTTACACAAATACACAAACCCACTCATGTAGAAAAAGGGCAGCAGTCAATTCACAGATGCACATGCCTTGACTCTCTCATGGCTCAGAAACACATATTCACATTCATAGGTGGTATAAGTGACATATTCCACATGTGCTTACCTCTTGTCTCCTCTGCTCCTCAGTTTCATTCAAAGCGACAGCTTCCTTTGTGACTGCCAGCTCCGTTGGCTGTCTGACTGGTTGGTGAAACAAGCTTTGCAGGCCAGCGTCAATGCCACCTGTGCCCACCCAGAGAGCCTCAAGGGCACCAGCATCTTTCAGGCCCCGTCCAGCAGCTTTGTGTGTGGTGAGTTGTGTGTCTCTGGGAGTGCACGTCTGCTTGATTTGTGTTTATGTGGGTGGCTGTGTTAAGCAACAACAACACCAACAGCTGTTCTGTTCTGTTGTTTACATACTTGCACATATTTATTTGTGTGTGGCTGCTTTTGTTTAGCTTTGTATATCCACACAGACATGGTAATGGATCCTTATGTGTGTTTTATTTGGCCTTTTCACGTCCATTTATGCACAGCCAGCAACACCTACTGAGATAACCAATTACTGATTCTGATTTATGATGAACACAGTTTTTCTTTACTCGTACATGTATCGTGTGTCATTTCTTCTCTGATTGTCTTTTCTAACCCTTTTTTCCCTTGCACTTCTACCTATCCATCACCGTCCACATTCAGACGATCTACCAAAGCCTCAAATCACAGTGCAGCCAGAAGCCACAGTGACAGTGCTCGGTAGTGATGTGCGTCTCACGTGCACAGCTGCCAGCAGCAGTTCCTCCCCCATGACCTTCGCCTGGCGGAAAGACCAGGAGCTCCTTCGCCATGCCGAGACGGAGGACTACGCCCATGTGCGCACCCACCACCAGGGCACCACCTCTGATGGGGCGAGTGCAGGCGGAGGTGTGATGGAGTACACAACTATCCTGCACCTGCGGCACGTGACCTTCGCCCACGAGGGCCGGTACCAGTGTATCAGCACCAACCACTTTGGCTCCACATACTCCAGCAAGGCCCGCCTGATTGTCAACGGTAGGTTGACAAAAGGTTTCAGTTTTAAGTTAAAGGGCAATAAAGGGCTTGTTCATGCTGAGAAACAGGCCACTCCAATATCTCTGTTATCTGTGTTTATGATTGTACTTCATTTTCCACCAAATAAAATACCTGTTTATGTTAAACCTTGTGTGTGTTTCAGTTGTTCCATCTTGACAGAGGAGCAATTGAGATTAGTGTCCATGCTGATTTCTTCTCTTTCACATAAATAGTCTCTTCTCTCTGGCTCAAGCCTTCATCTTGCCAAGGATGGTATTTGGAACAAATTGATTTAGCCGCATGTCAGCACTAACAGGGACCATCTACTCTCCGCTCTGTCACTCTGCTTTTCTGCAAATAGAAAGTATTTTCTAGACTTTGGTCCACTGCCAGAGTTTACATCAGACACTCAAGCTGCTTCGTTTTTTTGGAGTGCAATGGCGGAATTATTTGCTCTGTGCAGCAGTGGGCTTGGGTCTGAGTGAGTGCCCACACGCTCTGCAATCCTGAATTCCCTCTTAACAGAGCTGCTTTCCAGACAAAGCTTGTGATCAGGTCACAGGTGTTAGCTGATGTGCCACACCATATACAACTGGATCGATTTAAAAAACAAATAGAAAAACAGGGAGGACAACTTCGATTTTCACACATAGTGGATGCTTTGCACAGGCTGTACTAATGTAAAGTGGCATTTCTTGTGTCCACAGTTCTCCCATCCTTTGTGAAGACCCCGAGAGACAGCACCATCAGGACGGGCTACACAGCCAGGCTGGAGTGCGCGGCTGAGGGTCACCCGGCTCCACAAATCGCCTGGCAGAAGGACGGTGGCACGGACTTCCCTGCTGCCCGGGAGCGACGGATGCACGTCATGCCAGACGACGACGTGTTCTTCATCATGGACGTCAAACCTGAGGACATGGGCGTGTACAGCTGCACAGCCAAAAATACGGCTGGCACTGTCTCTGCCAATGCCACCCTCACTGTACTGGGTAAGGACTGCATCCTCACAAGGCAGTTGGCCTCATTTTTGACTTGTGGTCAGTGTTGATAATTTTCCCACATACTCTCAAAAAAAAAAAAAAGAAAATGAGCACTTGTAAATAGCGCAGGACTCAGTTGGGAATTGGTCAGTCTGAGGCTGCAGAATGAGAGGCTTTATATTTTTCTTTTCTCTGCAGCTGTGGCCTTGCTGCAGGTCAGGGGCCAAAAGGTCACAGTTGGAGGTCAAAGGGGGGATGGTGGGGAAGCAAGGGGGGCTCACAGAGGGGCGTTTGTTAGGCATTCCCACCCCCCATCCTGCTCTCTTGGTGGGAGGGACAGTCAGGGTTGCTTCACTGCAGGCCTCAGTGGCCCCAGTTTATTGGCTGTTTTACACTGTTAAGCAAAAAGAAGTCACTCTCCTGAAACCATTTCAGAACATAGATCATCTTTGTTCTTTGTCTTTAAAGCGAGCAGTGCTGTCCCTTGTTGATCAGCAAAAAAATAAATAAAAATAGTCATGGTGGGGAATTTCCTCACTGAAGCACAATAGTCCCAAGCTTAAATGTTCCCCCAAAGAACTCAGAAGCAACATTTTCTATATTTAACTCAGTCATACTGGTCAAGGAGGTATTTTAGTGACACATTAGTATGTTGTACGACTCATGAGAGAGTTCAGACTTCACAGCAGTTCAAGCTGAGTGCTAATCCACTCAACAATGTAAAATATTGAAGCAAGTGACCATGCCTCTGGACTGAATCTGTGATGTTTGGGTTTGAGAGACAGAGGGGGAAGGAGAGAGGGTGGCTGCAGTTGAGGGGCCCCTGTCTGGAAAAGAGTGGTGGGGGAGAAAAATGGGAGCTAAAGATGAACTGGAATGGACGAGTGAGTATGTGGGGGGAAGGTAGGGTAGCGGGATTTAGAGAAAAGAAAGAGTGCAGGGGGCTGCAGAGATGAGAGGATTGATGGAGAGGGAGAAAGTATTGATAGAAAAGAGAGGGCCGACTGAAGTGGGTTAAGTGAGATCTCTTAATCTGTGTATGTCCAACTGTGAGGGGAAGTACTCTGTCTAAGAGCAGAGGCCTACCTTCTGTCTCTCTCTCACACACTCTCACACACACGCACACACACAGTTCAGTGTGCCCCTTTGAGCAAAATGTGAAACTCCCAGGAAAACACTGAAAACGTTGTAAAGGGAACTCTGGGCCCAACAGAAATCCTGTTAAATGCATTGGTGATTAAAATTAGCAAATGTGTCAGCATAACTGATGTGACCTCAGACATATAAATATGATTGTTAGATGAGAGTGTTGTTACTTGATAAGCTTTCAGTGGTTGCACGTGACAGTCGGAACATCACACTTTGTGCTCTGCCCGTCCGGCTGACTCACCAGTCTGTAATCGATACTGTGAACAAACTGAACTGAAGCAGAAACCTGAGTAGACAACTTTGATGCTGTGGGATAATTACAGATTCAAACACTGAGCTCAGGATTCCTACCGTCTCCAGTGAGGGTTTAAGAACATAGAGATATTGCAATGTTTTGCCCTGATACTGTAGCAATTCTTTGAGGAGCTGTGTTGATATTTTACTAGCAACTAGTTTTACTAGTAAACAACTGTGTTGTTATAAGCCTCTGACTGCTAGGTGCCATTTGACTCTTTCCTTACTCTTTCAGAAATATTGTACTCAGATGAGGCAGATGGATATTCCTTAATTTATTTCAGAAAAATGTTCAAAATGTTACTTATATTAAATGTTGCAGCAATATGTCTGAAACTATCATTTCAATCTGTAATGTAATGTGTGTCACATCCTTATAACTCATGCTGCTCATACTCATTGAGTCAGATTCCCAATCTGAAAATACCTGATTGCATTAAAAAAAAATGCAGATTGTTGGTATTTTCATTTCCTCCTCGAAGACTATTTTTGGAAAAAGGGTAAATTATATAATTATCCTTCCCTATACAAGGATATCTATTCTCCTGCCAGATTTGTATCATTACTCAGCTCTAGTATCCATGTTTTCTAACAGTGACCACTCTTCTTCTACACAGAGACACCTCACCTTGCTCAGGAGATGGAGGACCGCAGCGTGGTGGTCGGGGACACCGTGGCGTTGCAGTGCAAGGCCCTGGGCAGCCCACTGCCCCGTATTACCTGGCTACGTAACGATCAGCCACTGAGACCCTCTGAACGGTACCATTTCACTCCGGGGAACCAGCTGCTGGTCATTGGCTCGGCTACGCTGGATGACGCTGGACGTTACACCTGCCTCATGTCCAACACGCTGGGTACTGAGCGCGCCCATAGCCAGCTGCTGGTCAGCCGGCGTCGCAGCCCCTGCACACCACCACCGGGCCCTAGCACCGTCACAATAGGCATCGTGGTCATCGCCGTAGTGACGAGTATTGTGGTGACGTCGTTGGTGTGGGTATGCATCATCTACCAGACC
This sequence comes from Karalla daura, assembly GCA_029224185.1. Classification (NCBI taxonomy): domain Eukaryota; kingdom Metazoa; phylum Chordata; class Actinopteri; order Chaetodontiformes; family Leiognathidae; genus Karalla; species Karalla daura. The sequence continues at coordinate 21,885,245 of CM055188.1, forward strand.
AGGAAGAAGAGTGAGGAATGCAGTGTTACCAACACAGGTATATTTCTGCCTTTTCTGTCCTCAGTGGGTTAAGGTAGAAAGATTGGAGCCCATTTAAGGTTTATTGTACTCACTAATTAGTGTTTTAAACTTTACTTGTATGAATTAATGAATATTGAAAATAGGTAAGACTACGTAGAGTTACTCAAAAACAGGATTCACTGTTGTGTTTGAACTCACAGTATCCTCTTCCCTGATCATAATGCCTTGTGTTTGTCTCCTCTTTTCCTTCCAGATGAGACAATAGTTCCTCCAGATGTGCCCAGCTACCTCTCCTCCCAGGGCACGCTGTCTGAGCGACAGGATGTGTGCATCCGCGTGGAGGCAGGCGGAGGACCACAGCCCAATGGACACGTTGTGGACGCCACAGGTACCCGACAGTTCTGTCTCTACTCTCCGCCAAATGTTTGTGCTCCCCCGCAGGTTCTCCCACTTCCCATGAGCACAGTGGGAGCGTTGCAGCGTGATGAAAGGATGCCGGCTGTCTGCGACAGCCTGCTCAGCATCAGAAATAATTACAGCAGACACTGCCCCCTCTCTCTGCCCCCAACCGCAGTGTTGACACACAGTTGTTGGTTTTGTGTCTCCAAAGTATTTATTTTCTCTTCCCCTGCCTGCAGGTTACGACGGCGCAGTTGTGTGCACAGACTGCATGGAGAGTGGGAGCAGCAGCTACTCCAAAGACCCCGACTACCTGACACACGGCTACGGCCCAGCTGGAGGTGTCGACTACCAGCAGCACCCTGCTCCTCCTCCCTACTCACACTGCCTCCCAGGGGAGCAGCAGGACGCAGGGCCCCACTCCACTGCGCTCTGCAATGGGACGCCCAACGGGATCCGAAAGGACGCCCAGGGACTTCTGAAAAACCACAATGCATTACAGACGAACCAGCATGACAGAAAAGGTGAGAGTGGTCCAGAGTCTGCTGAGTTTTGATTGTTTGAAGGAACGCTTTCAGCAACAACTGCACCACACAAGCTGCGTTTCCATTAAATGTGAAAAAACTAGTTATCATATGCTGGTGATGGAAACGCCTTAGACATTTTTTAGGTGGTTTTTCAGACTTGTCCATATAAAAGTTTGTTGCTAAAGTGTAGTGGGAAAAACCGATTTTCTAAGTCCAATGAAAATAAAGTGTAAAACCACAGAAACACAAAATGTTGGACGCTGATGTGGAGTCTTGCAGAACACAAATTGGGGAAAATTATCAGGTGTCACAAAACCAGAGTTATGGCTTATATGCAAAGCAGTTTTCAAGTCACAGTTTATCAGTAATATCCATTTAATTTCCCAAAATTATAAAGGAATCTGACTTCAGACTCAAGTTCTTATCATTTACATTGAGGGCTGCTTTGACAACTCAGGAATCCTTTGTCACAACAAAATTCTCAGAATGTGAATGTCGATGGATCGGCTCCTCACCGGGTGTGGATAGTGTAGTGTGGTTGCATACCCAGAGCCCCACAGGATAACCGTCTTAAAACACTATAAAGATACACTGAGCACCCAGGTCCTGCAGCTGCAAGTCTGAGCCTGCCTCTGGATTTAGTTTCTTTCATGAGAAGTAATACCAGTGGAATTGGCCTCCGAATACCAATTCTCACCTCCACATGTCAACACAGCCCTGCGCATGCATTCCACTGCCTCCGTAACCCCAAGCTGAATGTGTATTTGGCTCCACACGGACCATGTCACTGACATTTTCCTCTCCTCCTCTCTTTTACCAGCGACCAGAGCGGCTCCAACGTTCGCTCCATCACAGGAGGACTCCTTTCACAAGCCGGTGAAGCTGGCCGGCGTGACAAGCTGTGGCCTCCCCGACAGTGACTGTGAGCCCGAGCTCAGACAGACTCTGCTGTCCAACGGACACACCCTCAGAGCCTCTCAAAATGAGAGCGCCCCCCTAAGGAGAGCCAGCGACTAGCAGGTGCTCCATACAGCCCAAATGCGCAGACTCTGGCAATAGCGGAGTGGACATCAAATTTTTTTTTTTTGCACTGGGAAATAAACTGCTACCTCATATCGAGGCGATTGATCCTAAGCCTTCTGGGCCTGGACTGACAGGGAGAACCAGGAAGGGGAAAAAAAAGACAGGGGGCATCCGGAGTGTGAAGGTGGAGCTTGTGTGGGTGGCGTCCCATCTGAGCGTATCAGCTGTAGATATTTCTAAAAAAAACCTTCATTTAGGAGGTGACCAGTAAGAAAAAAAAGAAAAAAAAAAAAGAAATCTAGCTCCAAAAATGTGACTTGCATTTGAAGCATGTAAATGTAGGGAATCTTGTACAGTATAAGTATGTGCAGGGGAAAAAAGAGAAATATACCTTCAGACATTTGACTGTACATAAGAGTTGTCTTATATTATATATTATATAACTTTTACAAAAGAGTATTTGAATTTATGTGCATGAAAAAGAAAGGAGTGATGGTATTTTTATTTTTCTTCAAAAAACAAAAAACAAAAAACAGCCTTTTTCAGTTTTTACCGACGTTCAGCTGTGGTGCCTTATTGCATGATCAAAGAAAACTCAACTCATAATAACATATATCAAGATTTTTGTGAGAGATACTGGTACACTCTTTATAGCAAAAAAAACACACTTGATTGCACTTGACTGGTTTTTTTTGGACAAATGCTGCCAACATGGCCTTACCGAAACACTATTTACACACACATACACAAAGTTATTGTATGAAGGAAGAGCTTCGATAGAAAATATTTTGGTACGTCAGATGGTTCGAGCCGGCGCTTGGTTAAAGCACTTTTTTTAATATTCACTTCAGCAACGAAGCTGATTGTGTCCGTGATGTGTGCCAGTAGGGAAGCAGGAACCCGACTATGCCAGGAGACAGTCAGCATTACATAGCGTACCTTTAAGGCTCTTCCATGTCTTTCACAATACTACGAGTTACTGCGAAGCTGCTCCGATCTACTTGGGAGAAAATCTTTACTGATTCTGTTCTCTGTACTGATTAGTATCTGTATTTGTACAAGAGAGTTGCTCAGCACCAGTTGGCAAACCAAATGTGGTGAAACGCAGCTGTTCCTCAGTCTAGACACCTGTCATCGACCTGGCTGAAGGCTTAAAATCTGTCATTCTTGTGCTATGAACTGTTACTGCTGTAATGTACCTCAACGTCCAGTGGTAAATGGCCAGTAATCTGCCTCCCATCACATCAGTAGTGTGACAATAACTTTCTCTTCATTGCTACACCTGAATCATGTGTCATGTCTGAGGTTACTGAAGCTGTTGGCTCATGCTGTGAACACCTGGGAAGCTTGTGAAATGTGCTCTCAGCAGACCCCAGAGGATTAATAATGCAGTCGGGAGCATCACGTTCCCAGCAGACACTGGCTCAGGAAAATCAGGCACAGCGGCGTTCACATTGTCTAATGCTTGTGTGTGCGTTCGGCCAGTGTGCTCTGGTCTGAATCAGGCTCTGTTCCCAGTGGCCTTATCAAGGTAAAGTGGAGGACACGCTCCTCTGGTTACAGCCGATAGCACCTATCAGAGGTGATTTTACCAGTGAGACCAATCACAGATCTGAGCTGGGAAACCAACGCCAACACAGCAAGGGGTGGGAGGGGGGTTGGGGAGGGACAAGAGAGGGAGCTGGGTGCAGGTTCACATTCTGAGTAATTTATTGAATCAAACTGGCGGAAAACCTGTTGTACCAATGTCAAAGCTGAAAGGGTGAAGTGTCTAACATGGCATTGAAGTGTCTAATAAAATCCCACTTTGCTATAAGTTTCGAGTGTCTCGTCTCCCTTTTCTTGCCCGCCTGTGCAAAACAGGGCGGGGAGGAGTGACAACAGAATGGCAAACAGCTGAGGTAGCGTTCAGCGATGCTCACATGTCACAGTGGTTATGGAGAAGCAATCAATGGAAATGGAGCATGCACAAAGACATGAAACTCAGAGACCTTGATCTTCAAAGCAGTGAGGCAGCTTGTGCCTGAACCACACACACACACACACACACACAGCTAATCTTCCCACCAGGAATGTGTCCCGGCTCCCTGAAGCTCCAAAGACAGCAGGCATAATTTTTCCTTCTGCGGGCTGTTTAAAATATTTGCCAGTGAGTCAGGGCTGACTGAGGGTCAGCGGCTGGCCAGAATGTGCATTCCAGATGGATGTTTGTCACCGGGTGATTGACATGCTTCCGACCATGGCCTCCACCAATCACACGCCGCCCATTGTTGTCCAGCAGCCCAGTGACAAGCAGCATGACAAACAGTCCCACCTGTGAGGCCATCCGTCTCCCTCTGCCTCTTCGACAGTGTTTACCAGGCCCTCGCTTTTACCCCTTCTTTAACCAAGGACGTTGTGGAGCCGCTCAAATTTATCGTTGAAATAGGTGTTGAAATAATCCCCCCTTCACGCTGACCTCCAGGAGTGATTTGTTGAGGGACTTTGCATTTTATTTTGAAAAAACAAAACAAAAAAAAACATGACAAAGCTATCAGTAGGCATCCTGTTGATGTAAAAAATATTTTTTTATTCTGAAGAAAATCTTAAACATCAACCCATAACTGAATCCCTGAGAGAATCTCTCACTCAGCTCAAATATTTCACTCCCACTTCCACAGAGCAGTAACAAAAAAAAACAAACAAGAAATTAAAACAACTAAAACTGTCATATGCGTAGTTCATGTTGCACCATCAGAACTTTTGAATGGTTATATTAGGCAAACAGACAAAATCAAAGCCTCACCTGCTATCTGGGAAATGTGACAAACAAAATCAAAACCGTCCGTGCAGGTAGACGAGAGAGAGCCGTACACATATCGTTCACAAGCTCCTTCATAGTTTAAGTGACCAATGTAAAACTTAAAAGATCTGCCTCGTTTCTAAAAGAAAATGTCTTGGATACATTAAACATAACTAAAATATAATCGCATTTAATATGATTAATTTTACCATGAAAGTACATTTTAAATTGAAAAAAACAAAGCATTTTTTTTCCAGATACAAAACCTAATAGATGTATTTTTTACCTAAGAATGCTTGTTCACTCTAATCTTCATAATGACAGATATATTTAATGACAGATGTATGACGGATGGGAGAGCCTGGTTGCATGGATCATTCCTCTGTGGCTCTTTTTTTCACATAAACTCAACATACAAATGAAGTAAACGTTACAATTAAAACAAGTTGTCTGTGTAGAAAGTAAAAAAAAAACACACACTCCGTCAGGTACAGCATAACAAAATGCTAAAATAAAAATAAAAAAAGTAGTAGAGAACATTTCTCTGTCACCTGATGAAAAATATTTAATAACAAACGTCAAGATAAACCCCTAAATGTCATTTGTCGGCTTACGCCATACAGTCTTTGGTGTAATAAAATCAATGCTCTGGTAGTTTAACAAAGTCCTCCATTGTTATGTCAACCCCAAGCTGTTGCAGGTGGATGAGCTCAGTTGTGCCTCAGTGGGAACGTTAACAATGGTGAGGTGGGACTGTCTCACACAGGTGGACGTATTGAGAGAGAAAAAAACCCTAAAGCCGATCATTAAGCCATGTAGAAGAACCACCAAGGCCAGCGAGAGCAGGAACGGTGAGACTGTGACTTAGTGACTCGGGCTGAGCAGTAAGTGCTCGTCTGTGTGACACAGCTTCGTCTCCTCGACTTGTTACAGAAGTCTGGGCTCAGGTGTTCAAACCCTGATGAGCAGGACTCTTTCTCAGACCCCCCCCCCCCCCCCCCCCCCCCCCCCCCCCCCCCCCACACACACACACACACACCCCCCCAGTCACCGAGGGAGGAGCAGCTACAGCACCATGCTGCGGACCTTCTCGTAGGCGCCGAGGAAGATGAAACCGCCTGCGCTGATGAAGGTCACCCTCGGAATACTTCCTGCAAACAGACTGTGAAGAAGGAAAAAGGATATAAATCACTGTATTGAGACAAACAGATCAAAGTGAGAAATTTCAGTTTTGTTAAAGTGGCCTCCATTGGAAAAATAACCGCGGGTTGAATAATCAATTTTGGGGAAATTAAATCGTGATCTTATGAGGTATTCAATTTTGTTCATATTCAAGCTCTTTCCAAATAGTCCTACGTTTATGGTGAATAATCGTGGCAGATTCCCTTATTGTGACCAATTTTTTTTTGTTTGTTTGTTTTTCTTTTTATTGATTTTCCCCTAAATTTAATTTATTCTTTGGAGCTTTATTCCCTCCGAGTTAAGCTCTACAAATTAAAAAAGAAAAAATGAAAAACTGTAAGCAATTTAGTAAGTTAAAGATGTACTGCTTGAAATGGAGATATGATCTTAGGGTTTTTGTGGAAGGTATTGAAATTCCCTGTATATTGTAGTATTTAAAAGATGTGGTGGATTACAAATGATGATGTTGCTAAATCTGTAGTTTCTTGTACATATTTATTAGTGTCAGCCTAAGCTGCTAGGACAATTTCTTGCTGCATGTTCTTTCTCCTTCTTCTGAGGAAATATCTACTTGTCATGTGTGAAAAATGAATTGAATGCATTTTGAAGTGAACTGAAATGAATTTTGGGAAGTCCCGTCCCATGCCAGTTGCCTCAAAAACAGGTCAATAGTCCCAATGGTGGCAACTACAGCAACCCTCTAAATTTTAAAACTTTCAACATTCATAACAAATCAACTACAGGTGCTATAGCTTTGGAACTTACATTTTGCCTGAACTTGACTGGGCCCGACCATTGCTGCACAGCAGCTGCAATTGCTTTTCGATTCTTACACACAGATGCATACACACAGGCCAATGTGCTGCGCTTAATATGGTTTCTATTTTAGAAGCTGTGACAGGCTTATCAGTTGCACTGTCATCACCTTTGGTCCCGTTTATTCAGAGAAATCAAGTGAAACATGAATATGCATGTTCTGTGTTTTTATTATTTCACGCTCATGAGGCTGAGACTGATCTCAGAGGGATGCTGCAACTTTACATCACCACCACTTTCTGTCCTGCGTCCCAGTTTATCTTGTGACAAGCCTGTTTGATGAGGGTCCAACACAGACTTTCTGGAGAAACACGGCACCTCAGCTCCAGGCACCAGGCGCAACCACTGCTTCCTCCATTGACAGCATCAGCCTGAGATTTACCAGCGCCTTTGTGGAAGTGGAAGTTACGGTTTGGTAAAGCCAGGTCATAGTGAGGCCCAGAGTTACAGCGACTGAGGCCCAGTGAGATGCTGCTGACGTTGCGGGTGTCACAGGATGTGACGAGGCATCAGAGGGCATGCGGCTCCCAAGAACCAAAACCCCCACCTCCACCCTCCTCGCTACGCACAGCTGTTTTTGGGATTAGGCTTCAAGCCCCCACCCAAAGGCCTCCCTGGACCTCTCTGCCCCTCCCTCCTTCTTCTCTCTTTCCCTCCGTGTGACTGATTGCCGGATGACATCCACACATGTCTCTCTGCTGTCTATCCATCCATCCATTGCCACTGCCTGTCTTTCCATCTGTCTGTCTGTCTGTCCATCATTCCAGTGGCAGCCCCCTCAGCTGGCTCGGTGGTTAGGGGATTTCTCCTCCGTCTCCTGTTTTTGCTGCGTCATCCACTTCTCAGACACGTGCTTTCGTCGTCCCATCTTCTCATCTGACTCTTCCTGTCTCACTGCTTTTATTTCCCTCACATTCGTCTCCAACTGTCTTTCTCTCTCTTTTTCTCTCACTGTGTTTCGGCCTACCAACACCTCCAGTCCGCCAATACGCCCCCACACTCACATGTTCTGGCCCCGTCGGAGCCAGATGTATTGGATGGAGTGCAGTGTGTGTGTGTGTGTGTGTGTGCGTGTGAGAGAGAGAGAGAGAGAGAGAGAGAGAGAGAGAGAGAGAGAGAGAGAGAGAGAGAGAGAGAGAGAGAGAGAGAGAGAGAGAGAGAGAGAGAGACAGTCTAGGCAAACAAAATCTGTCTGAATTCATCATCTGCATGGGTGTGCGCATTGATCGTAATGTTTTTGTCCATTTTTACTTTTCCATCTTGAAGAGATGCTTCTCGTCTTCAGAGCAGACACTAGACAATAGTAAAAGGATCCTGATATCCTGCCACTTTCTCCAACGTTAGCTGATCAACAGTTATTATGATCAGTTGTAGCTTTTTTTCTAGGATGTTGTCAATGGGGCTGATTAATCAATTAAAACACTGAAATCATAGTCATAATCAACGGTTGCAGCTATTTGATCCAGTTCATCAGAAAAACTGAACTCACCAGACGGGAATGATAATGAAAAAAAAAACTGGCAATCTTTCACATTAATAGTAGCGAGGGAGTCATAAGAAATGTATCCAACATTTCCCATGACTCCGAGGTGTCGAGAGATTGAGCCATCATACATCTGTATCTGATGATTTGAGCTTGGTACAATTTTCTTTATTTTTCTAACTTTCATACATGATACATACTGGGATTTTGGATTTCAAGTTTTAATTCAGAAGAACACATTTTGGCAAGGAATAAGTATTACAGACCTGCATAATTTTCTTCAACTTCTAAGGCCACATTGATAGCAAGTCTTGAAAATGCTTATGAGTTTGAAGTTAGAGCAGCAACAGACTGATTCGGTGCAGGTAACTCCATCTGCTTTGACTTTGATATGACTAAAATTATTAAAAATCCCATAAAAAAAGTTATTTCTGGACATGGCAGTGCAGGTTTTCCACTGGAAGCCACAGAATCCACTGAAAAACAGACTCACTGCTTCTGCGTCACATTTATCAGCGTCACAGCTGTGCAATGTGCAGGTTGTGGCAGAGATCTCCATGGCATCTCAACCATTTACACAACTGTGTGTTTCAAAATGCCCCCACCCCAACCTGTGCGTCTGTGCGTGTGAACAAAGCCTGGTGTAAATGCTCCAAATAAATGTGCAGACATAAGTCTGAGGTCTCCCTGCTGCCCTTCAGGCTGCTCCTTCCATCTCAGTAGCAAATTTATCACCACCTGCTGAAACACTGGCCACAGTCCCACTCCAGGCAGACAACTTAGCCTTACTCACATGGCAACATGACACATAGCACCAGGCAAAGCCAATCAAAAACAAATGACAGACTTAGAGAAAGGTGACAGGACACAAACAGCTGGCCGGCTAAACGGCAGCACAGTAGACACAACAAGTCCGGAGGAACTCAACTCAACTTTCTGCTGCGCACGGCCCGACTGCCAGCAGTGCAAAGGAATTAATTCATATTAAACTCCATGAGCTTGTTTTGTCTCAGCACTGGACTACTGTTGTGTTTCCTGTCTGGGGTCAGGCATGCCTGTGGACTCAGAGATGTCGGAGCAGAGTCCGAGCTCAGACATTCCCCTCGGCTCCCGTAGGTTCTCTCCCATAGGTTACTCATCCTGACATCAAAGTCTAGGCAACCAATCGCCTCTCCTGAGGAATCAGACTCCATTCAGTTTTAAGGCGTGACAGCAATTTACAAAGGTGCTGGAGCTCTAGAAGAGGAGAAAGGTGTAATTTCACTTCTAAAATCACTTCTAAAGCAGGACCAAATGCCTGTCACTTGTATAAGAGAGGGGATTCCTCCATTATCTCCACTGTAAAATAACTAAAGCTAAGAATAACTTAAAAAAAATATAGCAAATGCAATTAAATAAATACTTTGAAATTAAAAATAGAATGACTAGAATGGATTGAGAAATTCTTAAAATAAGAATATCCCTTAAAAAAATTAAAATAAGAATATTATACCCTTGTAAAAAGAATATCATGTTTCCCTCTATCATTACAATAAGGGAAAGTCACTCAGTTTCCTTCCTTATGGCAAGGAACAAAGACTCCCCATGCAATAAAAGAGTGATTATGGTTCACCACACATTTCTAGCCCCTTCGCTTTGTTGTGTTTATGCGGTACCAACGTATTTACTTTCCCTTAATGTTGGTTTACATAAGGCGGGAAGCAGACACAGCCTGCAGGACGTGTTGCTTATTAGTCTTTGTTTTGACATGTTTCCTGGTGCAGTCTGCAGGTTGATGGTGGAGACCGGCGTGAGCTCCACCGCTCTCCGCTACACCCAGGGTCTCTGGGGCACGGCACACACATGGAAGCACTTTAGAGCTTCACTACACTGCAATTGGGCCTATTACCATAATTACAGCTTTAAAGCCCCAGCAATTTGTATCAGGCATGCACCAGCGCAACCAGCAGGCCTTTGGCCCTGCGGAGCAGCAGGCTCTGCTGTTTTACTCTTTATGCACTCGCTTCTTGGTCTCCATCTTCTGTTCTCTCCACTCTCTGCTCTGGTCACTTTCTTCTTGTCTTCACCTTCTCCGGTTGCATCAATATCAGAGGAGAGGGGGATCATTCAGGAGTTCATCATGTTTGAGAGTGTTTGGCAGTTTTACGATCCAGCCCCACAGGACGGTTGGAGGAGATAGAGAGGTTGAATGAGACATCAAAGGTTGCTGTGTGTTGCAGAGGTGGGGGGGCTGGCATCAAAGAGTTACCCATGTGCATCACCACTGGGGCACCGCTGCAGCGGGGATAGAGAGGGATTTTGGCTTTTCCATGGGGGCATGCCAAGCATCACCTCACTGAGACACTGCCACGGCCTCAAACGTGATCCTCATTAAGATCGAAGGCTCAGCTTTATAGGGAATCACCTTTTACTAGCCTCACTGTTAAAACACATAGCTGAAATCTGATTTGTTTCTCTGATTAGATTCCAGTGCTGCTGCACACACACAACAATAATACGGCAGTGTGTGTTTGTGAGACGAAGGGAGGGTGGGAGGGGTGTCCCTCTAGTGTTTGGCCTCATCCCCAAACTAATCTTCTGCGAGCACGCAGCCGAGGTGCATCCTTGCTGACTGATGGCAGCTTGTACACAAGCAGGCCTATTATTCATCCCGGCTGTGGGTTTGTTTTAGTGCTGGCAGCCCTCTGCAGCCCCATTAGACCTGGCCTTTTGTCCAGTGCGCATTATAAACACATCAAAACACTCAAATAAACCCTTCCACTTGGCCCCTGTAACACCTTAAATCAATAGGATGCTGCAGCTAATCGGCAGGAAAAGCTTTTATGCATCTCATTTTTCAGATGCTGCTGTAAATTCATGCCCAGCCACCTGCCCCCCCTTCCCTCTCTGAGACCAGCAACTCTGTCATCAAACATGATTATGTGCAGGACTAAGCCAAATTAAATTTAGGAGGGAGTGGGGAAGGGGGTGGGGTGTTTGTGTCAAAAGACTGCTCAGTTTTACGGAATCACACTCCCACAAGTGAACACTCACCCTGAAAGGCCGCGGCTCTTCCAAACCTCGTAGAGCACCAGTGGGATGTTGCCACTCGCAGTGGTCGAGCCTGCCTAAAAAGAGAGAGAGAGGCAGAGAGGAAGAGAGGTGTGATGATTGATGGGTCGTCTCCTTCACTTCCTGTTCCTCCAACAGACACCCTGTTTAGTCTTCCTCCACAGAGCTGCCTTCAACCCTCACCCCCCCATCCTGATACCCCTCCTCCCTTTCATTCCTCCATTTCCTTCCCCACCTCCACCTCCTCTCACAGACAGCTGTGTCAGCGAAGGTGACACCTCCAACACTCACCCAAAAGCTCACCGCCCAAATACACACTCAACGAATTCCAACTCACCTGCCTCCATAGCCATCGGGTTTTAGAACATTTATTTACACAATAGAGCTTAGCCGAACGGAGAGTTTCTAATCCGTCACGGCAGAGCAAAGGCAGAGGTGGAGGTGGCGTATGGGTGCTGCAGGACTTGGGTTAAGCGAGGGCACGTGAACGCAGGAGGAACAAGGAGGTAGCACAGACAGAAACTCTATGTGTGTGTGAGCAAATCTTTCTAAAGATCACTGAGAATTCAGGAATTCTCAATAAGGTGCCTGAGTGCGCACTGCCTCTCGGAGTCACTTCCTACTAAATTATGAGGTTCCTGCCAATCATCTCATCTCCGCAGCACAGCAGTAATGACTGAGAAGGCCCGATGTCCATTTGCCTCAGCTGGTTCTGGTGGAAAGTGATGGCAGCAGCCTGACAGTATAGTGCCGTACAGTAGCAGTGTCGAAGCAGCGGTGCGGTGTGCCGGGCACGTTGCCAGTCCGGCAGGCAGGCCCAATGTGGCAGGAGTCCCTAACCCAGGAGGGGATTCACAGGCCCAGCTGTGCCCTGGACGTCCGCCCGCTCCAGCATAGTCTGCACTGGGCTGCACAACACCACTCTTTCATTTTCAAACAAGCTACTGCTCTGCTGCTTGTGAGACGGAAACTAATGTGATAAGTTCCAAGACCCACATTTCCTCTCCTCTGTCCGACCCAAACTGTCCATGCAGCAATCAACAGCCCGGCTCTCCCTCTCTCTCTCTTTCTCTCTCCTTGTGAGTCTGTTTCTCTCTCCTGCCTGGACTTGTCAGTCTTCCATGTGGGAGATTGTGTAACTTAAAGCAAACTGAAGTCTGCCTCAAGTTTAAAAAACAAGTGACGTACAAGTTGAGGCACTACAGGTGTGGATGAGATTTTTTTTCCCCCCACAAAACACATGTCCGATTACAATTTTAGTATATTTCTACTAATAATAAGCCCAGTACTGACCCATAACCACCTTGATAATATATTGATTTTTTAAATTATTATTTGTATTCCTTTAATAAGTCAATAAATCAATTAGAAACTGCAAATTTTTAATTTACAAAGCTTGTTTATATTAAACTTTTGATAATGGTAAGTGTTTCTCTAGTCTTCATGAAGACTAAAAACTCACGTCACATTCACCTATTCACTCTCCTACAGTGGTGGTAGAGGCTGCTCTATATGATCCCTCTGTTTAACGCTTTAACAACACACTGATGACAGAGCATTCAGGGGAGGCTTGGGGTCCAGTATCTTGTCCAAGGATACTTTGACATTACAGGGACTGAGCCACCAACCTGATCCACGGACGACCAAATATTTTGAGGTTTTGCACATGGAAGGATTTTAAACCCGGAAACCTTCATCTTCATAGGTCAGCATGACTCATGTGTGAGGCTGCCTGGCTTTTATTTTAGCGATTAGCTCATGAGAACAAAGTGTAATCGGCAGATAACTGCAATTAAAACAGAGGCTACAAAGCCGCCTTCTTGTTTTGTTCCAGTTTACCTGTGGTCCCCTGAGTGAATCAAAACCTTGGCCTTATAAAGTTATAACTGAGCCTTGTTGAGGTAGCACCTGCCAAGTCCTCTGCTGGTGGTAAATTACAGCAGCTGCATTTCAGATTGTGTTTACAGGAAGCTTTTGTACTGCCCTGTTCCACCTACAGCCAACGACTTCTCGCAAGAGATCAAGAATGAGTGTCTTGTTAATTCCAGTATCTCATTAGTTAGGATGAAGCGAGAAGGGGGGAATGGAACACTGTGTCTTCTCCAAGGACAATCTGTGTATGTGTGTGTGTGTGAGATTATATGTGTGGGGGGGCTGATTGCGGTAACTGAACTCACTACCCTTTACAGACACACAAAAACACAGGACATGGAGAAGGAAGCCAGACATACAGTTGGAGCAAACCAGAAGTGAAGGAGGAGGTAGAGAGAGGGAGGAAGAGGAGGGGACACTGCTCCACACATAGAGAACGGACTAGAGGAGAAAAATTAACAGGAGGGACACCGGTCTTCTGGTTCACCTCTCAGTGACAAGCAGCCTTGAAATGGAAATTCCTCCAGAGCAGCAACAAGTCCTCACTCTGACACTAACCATGCCCACAAACATGTCTCCCCGACACTGTCCATGGTCCGGATCAGATGATAGATGTGTGTGTACTGAATGTCTCAGCACTGTCCCGGTGCTGCCTCGGCCCACTCTGTCCCTTGTGCTGACACTGTTGAAATTTGCTCAGGCTGTAGGGCCGTTGAGCTCCCTGCCTGTAAGGCATCACCTGACAGCAGTGTTTAAAAAACTCTGCCAGAGGAGGAGGTGCGTTCTCTCTCTTTCTCTTTCTGTGTGTATCTGAGTGTGTATACCTTTGCAAGCATGATCCTGGTCTTCGCCACGTCGAGAGGGGTAGTAACAAATGCTGCTATTGCACCTGCAGAGGACACATATGCACATTTCGTGAAGTGAAAATATAGCATTCCCTCCTCTGCTCTTACAAGTCTTTCAATATAAAAAAAAGCCCATAAAAAGGTCTAATTACTTGACCACAAATACAGAAAGGTATTAATTCAGCAATAAACAATGGACGTCCTGGTTCCCCGCTCCATTAAACTCATAAAAATGATAATATTCCCCATCTGAGTCGTTCTCATTATTAGACCACAAGAACCAGACAGGCACACTTCTATTCCCACCACTTCCACCCCTCCCCCCACTGCCTCATCTAACCCAAACCTTCCATTGAGGCACACACACACACACACACACACACAAAAGTCCAAACATTCACACGTTTACTGTAGTACACACAGAAGTGATTCACATGCATTCATACAGAACATCAGGCCTAGGAATGCACAAATACTCACACACAACCTCCTTTGAGTCTTACAGTGCAGTTACACCCCAACTTCCCTCCAAGTTGGAAGCTGGATGTGCAGCACAATCCAGAGGTGTCCCCACTGAGCATGTGTCTCAGTGAGAAACTGTACGAGTGAGTGTGTGTGTGCACGTGTGCATGCGTGTGTGTGTGTCCCACAAACAGAGCAACTGGTCTCAGTAAACATATCCATATGTGCTGCCGAGGGGCAGCGCGACTGTAAGAGAGTTGAGGGTGGAGATAAATGTTGGGTTTAGTGTGGTGCAGCCCACCGTAACATTTCACTCATTGATGCTGGATTGTTTATTATTTTCCTATCTGAGTGGATAAAACTTCTAGCCTTTCCTCTAATATCCTTGGATGGTGTTAAAAGGATGTATTATCTGAATAAATCATACACATAAAGCGCTGGATGGGAGGATCTCAATTTGGCTGGAGGAGCCATGTGATGTGATGAAGGTTAGACCCAAATCAGACAGTGATGTAATCACGTCTAGGGCCTGGCTCTTTTTTTTTTTTTTTCCTTGAGAGGCTCAAATGGGGTCAAATCCATCGTAAGTCAGCGCGGGGTACTTGTGGAGATATTTGGGATGATTAAACACTCTGTGTGAGCATTTCCAGTGTCAGGCAGCTTTCAAATGAGTGAACCAGAGAGTGTGAAGCGAGATGTAAGAGGAAGTGACTGAAACCTGAGGCTCCCTCTTGGAAAGCAGCTCTGTCGCAGGGGGATGTGAACTTGATTCCTACCATGGACCCACACACCCTAATACTCCCACCTATCGCCCCCTATTCTCTCTCCTCCTCTTGGCCCAGATAAATGCAGTCTCCCAATTTATAATTTTTCTAACCATTTTGTTATATAGATCCAAAATATTTTTTGTCCTCTATACATAGTCTATCTTAGCTGAATACATTTGCAAATGTCCATATTGATTAAAAATTAAACTTGCACATTGCTTTTTGCATAAAACTTCTCAAAGCATAATTTGTCCTCTCAGTTTCAGGTTGCTTCATCCCATCTCCTCATCCTCCTACCCCCCCCCCCCCCCCCCCCCACACTTCCCAGTGTGGACTGAATCCAGGTGGGGTGGCGCTGAGCCACATCTCGGCCCCTCGCGGTGCTGTTTCCTCATCCCTCTCTTCTCCACTTCACCTCAACCTCTATTTCTCCACGGCCCCTAGAGCAGCTAACCTCAATCTTCCTGTCCTGTCTGGCACGTTGCAGCGTTGCAAGAATTATGGACTGAAAGCTATGACCGTCCAACTCAGTCTGGTCTGTGGACTTCTTCTGTTGGAATATATATTTTGATTGAGATCCTGCTTTTTCACTGCAAAAAAAAAGGATGATGACTGAGTGCAAATATACATGATGTGAAACATTCTTCTTTCTTTGTATTCCTATCTTTCCAAAGTGAAACCTAATTTTGCTAAAGGCCCAAGAGCATCCTTATACACCTGTATATATATATATATATATATATATATTAAAAAATAAAAAACTAGGAAATACAAGTTTAAAAACTAAGCAAACATCAGGCCACATTTCTTATAACAGGTGCAGGTGTTTTCATTTCTTCAGACTGAAGTGACATTGTTGTGAGATGTGCACTGAATTATGCTAGATGTGATGAACAAGATTGGTACATTGCCATGAGGGAGTGTGTGTGGCTCACCTCTTCCTAACCTAACTAACTAATAATGGTCAATCGGGTGCAGTATGTACA
Source organism: Karalla daura (assembly GCA_029224185.1). Lineage (NCBI taxonomy): Eukaryota > Metazoa > Chordata > Actinopteri > Chaetodontiformes > Leiognathidae > Karalla > Karalla daura. The sequence continues at coordinate 21,901,461 of CM055188.1, forward strand.
CAAGCCCACAGTTCTGAGTACAGAGCAAACCAAACATGTTACGGGAAAACATCTGTGCAAGTCTGGAGAGACGTTCAATCACAGACTTTAGGTCAGTGCCTTGCTCATGCATCTTATGAACAGCATTTCATGAATGGATGGTATAAAAAGCTCAAAATTTAAAGTGTTACAGAAAAGTTACAAAATAAAAATACATCCATCCCAAGTTTTAATGTAACACTTCATAAAAAACTTGACCAACATTATGTAGGCCAAAGTATTTATGGACAGACGGTTGATGAGGATAGCACTGAATTATCATTCATTTTTTAGTATCAGATGACAACAGACTGATCTGATGTTTTTATAATCATTAATATGAGAAGATGAGTCATTTGATAAGTTTTGGATCTTGTAAAACATTCTCTATACAGGAGACACAGAGGTATGGTTTGAAGTAATTAAGGAACACATTTTAACAACAGCTCCATTACACACAGGCTCAAGACAATCCTGTTTGCCTTTACTCTATCATGATAGAGTGCTATTTATGGTTAGACTACGGGCTCTTTTGTGATGTAGCGTGAATGTTGTTTTTGCTTTTTTTCTCCTATGTAAGGATGAGACCCCTGTTAAATGACTAAATGCAAATGTACTCAAACTCCATTTATCTCATGTGTTACAGTCTGATTCAGTTCTCCTTCAATGCTTTCCATTCTGCTATTTGTCTTGTTTTTAGTCTCCTCCTTTTCCCCTCTTTCGCTCCTTTCCGGTGCCTCTCTCCCTCTCCCTCTCTTTAAAACCACTTCAGGCCCCAGCGCTCAGGAGGTCGCACAGCTGCAGGGGCCCATACCCAGGACCCGGCCCCCTCTCATCCCTGCTGTCTCCTCCCCTGATCGCTCTGTGTCTCCCCTGATACTCATCCAGCCTAAGGCAGAACCATTAAAGTCATCTATGGTATGATTTTCATTGGCTGGACGGCCTGAACGCTCGTTTACTTAAAAGTACTTTATGATATAACAATGCAGACTCAGTAAGTTAAGGATTGCTGATTGAAACACTTTCCATCTGCTGTGCAGGTGAGGACGTGACTTGCTGATTTGACTTTCAGGAAATCCTAGAATAGTGTGGGATATCAGTAAACTTCTTATGCCCTTCAAGCCATCCATCCAATCTTACATCCATCCATTCGTCCATCCATTTGAGCCATCCATCCCTTGATACATCCCCTCACCCATACACCCTCCCCACTCCCTCTCCGCCTCTTTCCCAAAGCAGCAAATAATCCTCTGCACCTGCAAAAGCTCCGCACACTGCAGCCTGCCAAGAGTAGAGCGTGTGACCTTGCCTCCATGACCACAGAGTCTGGGAGAAAGAGAGAGAAATGTCGAGAGAGAAAGAAAGGGTTGTCAGTGGAGGGGGATGATGAAAGAGCGAGGAGAAAGGGAGAAAGAGGGTGGGAGACAAAGAGAGAAGAGATTGTAGTTAGTGGAGATATCAGACACATTGAAAACACATTGTGAACCTTGGTCCGGTCTGGGGTCCAGGCTCACGGCTGGGAACCGGCCTGTTCGGCTATTTTTGTGTTGCCTTTCTCCCCAGTGATGTCATGCTACTTGTTTCCCAAGAACTGGGACGGGACAAGAGGGAGGCAAGAGGATATGCTGTGGCGCTCCCACTGTATCGGACTTTACACATGTTGCCGTGATGCTGAAGAACAGAAGGCCAGCACATAGTCACATATTCACACATTTTATTTCACATTTATGCAAAGAGGCACTAAAATACGCACAAGGTAGAGCCACATAAACATATGGTACATGCTCAGGTGTCAAATTCAAATTACACAGGTAGCGGTCAGGTTTTGTTGCCTGGAGAGGCCCACACATGAAAAATGTGTGGGCAATTGCAACTGCTATTGCAATTGCTGAGCTGCCTCCCTCACTGTGATCCTTTCCTGTTGTTCTGCTGTTGATTTGTCTATTTCACAATAATCCAGGTTCGTCTGGAGGAGACCTCATGCGTCTTTGTCCTGACCAAAGCAAATCTATGACTGACGCAATTGTGTGGTACCAGTGTTTGTACATATGTTCTGTTGTTTGTACAGATGAAGAAGGCACCTTTGGGTCAAGTTTGCCTTCAGGCATTTGGAAATTGCTCCCATGGATGAACCAGAATTGCTGCGGGGTCACTTTTTTTTTTCCTGTCTTTTGATTTTCCAATGATGTCAGGGAAAGAGGCCCTGAGTCTGAAGGCAGGCTTTCAAACACACCAACAGGCTCGGCCACCATTGACTCAAATGATACCAATCAACCAAATCAATCAACAGCTTCTAAACCCTTATTTATGAGTTTGTAAAGGCACAGTCAGCTTAGGTTATGAAAAATACAAACCCATTGGAATTATAATACGGAGAATAATAAGTGAAATAAGCTCTCTGTAAACAGATGCAGATGTTCTCACTGACTTACCAGAACTACAGCTTGTTGACAGGAAATCTTTGGAGTGGTTTAAAACTGGTTGCAGGTTCATGGAACTAGGTCAAGCTACACTGAAGAGATTTATTTGAAAACAAAGAGACCTGCACTGACTGGAGTCAGGAGAGGACACAGCTCATAAATATGTAAAATCAAGTTCAGGTCTAATGCCTTTTACAAGCTCTTCCTGTGTCTGAAAACCCTCACATGGCAGCACTGCTTGGCCAGATGCAAGTGGCTACTGAGTGACACCACCTGATGTTTTTGTTTAGGGAATGAACTCTTCATCTCGTCTTCTGCCCCCTCTAGTTTCAGCAGAGCTACGAGGAGGCCGACTATGCTGCGTTATTGTTTGTGCAAAACGCATGTGGACAGCTGGGCTGCCTCAGGCGCTGCAAGGTATGATTACTTCTCAGGGAAAGCAATTGAGCAACAGCATGGAGCGATTACTAATATTTTCATTGTCCTCCCCCCCTGAGAGTTTAATCTGTTCCCTGTTATCTCATCCTCCTCCTATCGCACACACATGTGGACATCACGAACGCCATGTGTGCATGCACAACATATGCAAATACAAACAAATAAACACACAGGGAAAAGACAAAGCAGTGGAGCTGGCAGATAGTGCACACAAGCTCAGGATATGTCATGTGTGTTCGATTAGAAACCCGATTAAAAAGGAGATTTTGTTTTCCACATCAAAGCCCTCATGCAGAGGATTCCTCCCTGTCCCTCAGAATCTCTCCACCCTTTCCTCTTTGTTTCATGAATACATAATAAGGGTTAAACCTGGGAAAACAAACTTTTTGACCTCTGAACCCTCATTTCGGGGTCAGGAGTTTGCACCTGGGCAGCGTCCCACAGGAAAAGAGCTGGTAAGGCTGTGAGACTTGTGTGCGTGTGAGTGTGACAGGATGTTCTATGAGCGTTTGCATTTCTCTGAGCATGTAAATGCGGGGAGACGGTGTCTGCAAGTGAGACTCATTGGCTAATTATGAGCTCCCATCACGCTTTCATCGCAAGATTCCTTGAATGTTTTGTGGCTCTTTCTTGGTGTTCAATCATGAGCTTATAGTGTTACACCCTCCTGTTTTGTTAATGTTGTTTTTGAGGTCAAAAACAGATGGGGCAAGCTGTGAGCTTTATTTTACAGTTGTTGTGAAAAACAACTGAGTGCAAACCACAATATTGTAAAATCAATGTGAGACAGAAAAGTGAGAATTATTCTCATGGATACTGAAGACTTTAAAACTCTGACCAATGTGTAAAGATCCTGGAACTCCCAGCCTGAAACACTTCTCTTTGCGATATCCCCGAAAATCGAGGACATGTTGAACTTGATGCACTCTGAGAAAGGACTTGTCTGCTTATTCCTCATTCAACAGGCCTATAGCAGTTGGTTGATTTTCTTCCTTTCCATTTTTTTCAAATTTTCTCCCTGACAGCTGTGCTGGCTCAGTGTGAAGTAAAAAGAAAAAGGCCATAACGCAGCACATTACAATCCCACAAGGCAGATGGAAGATCATACCACACACATGCACTGTCCTTGACTATGGCACTTTTCAAACTAAATCAGAGTATTCACATTTGTGGAAGCCTCTCAACATCTTGGTGGTCACTCGTAAGTCAGCAAAAAGCCTGTTACAAGTAAGCCGCTTTTCCTTCTCCTTCCATAGCTGGTCGGCTACTTGTCTGCCATTGTAGCTGAGGAAATGGCTCATTAGCTATTCAGAGCAGCATGTTAATACTGAGGGTACATCTGGGAGCAGGGAGCCAATGGATGCAGAAGAGGAGAAGGAGAAAGAGGAGAGATCCAGATTCCAGCAGCTCAGCTCTCTGCCAACGGACGTGTCCAGATGGCCTGGAGAGAGAGGGCCTTTGACTGAGGGACAAAGAGACACTTGTGGAAGACAAAACGCACAGACACACACATACATACAGTATATACACAGACGCACACACAGCTGTGTGGCGTATTGTTCGTCTTTGCTCGGCCGTTCGCTCCTAGCATTGATGGAATGTTTGACTGTCCGCCTCTTGCGCCCTCGAGACATGATGTCACTCCAACAAAATGCCGTCTTTTCAAAGAGAGATGTCTTTTTATGTCTTCAGAGGCACCCAACGAACACAGAGGGAGGCGAGGAGAGCAGAGAGGGACTCAGGTTGACACCAAAATGAAAAAAAAAATTATAAAAGCTTGGGAGGAAGAAATGACTGGGCTGAATGTGCCTATGATAAATTGAAGTCTGGTTTGATGACAGTTATGAAAACCCATTAAACCATGGCGTTAAGTCGCATTCCAGCCTGCTACAATGATACAAGGAAACGCAGCCTGCTGTAAATGTGCCGGGACATAAACGCAGCATCATAACTTAAGTACAGATTTATCACGGAGAATAATTTCTGTACATAATGGTCGTGAGGAACGTTGGAGAATAGAGGTAATGACGGAGGATAAAACAGATGGACAATGAAGACAGAGAGAAAATTGAGTCAGTTAGGCAAACATTTATGGAAAGATCTGACACATACCTTTAAATATTCCCAGAGTGGAAACTGCACCAGAGAGAACGGGATCTGCAAAACAAGCAAGAGAGCAGAGAGAGTTTTAATCATTGGGATTATTTCTGCATTAGCTTTTGATTCTCTGGGGTTTCAGGTTTCATCTTTAACCTCCCATCTCCCTGCACTTGTCATTCCTGCCACCTTTCTTTGTTTCCCTGCCTCTCATGTGACTGCTCCCTTGTTCCTTCTCACTGCTGCTGATGATTATTGGTTGGATCGAGGAAACTTGGACAGAACAATAAAGGGGATGGAGGCAGAGCTTTAAAAATGATGGTTGAAGAGCAAGTGTTGCCACTGGAAACACTAGATCGTCTCAAGCAGAGGGTTGCAGCGGGTGGAAATCAATGGTAGCGCCAAGGCAAGGGGGCACATGACACAGTCAGACCACACACACACAGACACGCACACACACAGACACACACGTGTGTGCACACACATGCACATTTCCTGTCATCTTGCACTGCAGGAATGGCAGAGCAGGAAGGAAGAGAGGGAACAAAAACAAAACCAAAGAGAGAAATAAATAAAGCGACACAGGGTTGTGTCATCACTCTTTGATCCCAGAAACAAGAGGATCATTCATCCATCTGCGCTGCCTCCTCCAACATGTTCCATCAGACTACGTTAGACTACGCTGGCAAAAACTGGACAGATCCAACTATGAGTCAGCGAGAGCACAAAGACAATACACGAAGTGTGTTTATGCCACTTAATGAGCTTATTAAGTACTTAGTCCAAATGTGGTGACCTCATGTAAACACTCAAACTGAGGGAGATTAATTTAAAGCGTGTCTGCTGCATCTGCTCTCTGAGTGCTCGATATAAAACTTTCATGAGGACTCGGAGTTTAATTTAAGTCTGTGTTAAAATCAAAAGTAATGACATGAAACTGTCGACACAAATGAAAATCAATTAGACCACAGAAAATGCAGCTTCTGAAAAGACAAGGACAAATTGTTGTGAATGGATGAACTACAAGACCTTTACACAGCGTTTGTATCGCATCACAACACCAAAAGCCAAACTTTTGCATTATTTTTAGAATAAGCTGACTCATTATTTTTGGTTTTTGTGTCTTATATTGTTACTCAATCAGACAACAAAGGAGGAGAAGAGCAACTTTAATCAAGACAACAAATATGTTCCACTGAATCCAGACAATATTATTCCACATTATATTTAAATATCACAGTTTTGTTTTTCATAAAGGACTTTGCTAGAGACATTTTGAGGTTAGACAGGCTGTAAGCAGGCTGGCATTGATGTGGCAACTGCTTTTGCAGCTTTTTTGCGTGACTATGAAGCTGATAAAACAAAACTCATAGTTCAACTAGCTTTCCTTGCCTGCTTTGACAATCCCTTTTTCAAAGGCTTAGTATAAACATTGACTCTTTCAGTCTGTGTACCTTTGAACTGTTACCTTGTTTCACAGGAAATCAAACCTTGAGACAAGTGTCATACAAATAGTTTAAGTTGACCCCCATTGTCTTGCTTGCTCATGAGAGTCACAAAGAGGCATCACTTTTGAATTAAGACTGTTTCATAACCAACTTAACTGTATCTGTAATGCATTAATGTGAATGTTTCACAATCTTTATCAATGTGTCTTCAATCAATTAAATCAGAGAATGATAAATAAATCTACAAATGTAACTGGAGAACTTATTAAACCAATGTGACAAGTGTAGAGTGTGAAAGAGAGGGAGAGATGGGGTCTGCGGTGGATGTGGAAAGATGGAACCAGCAATGATTTATGACTCGGATTGATACTCCTGGCTAGCATTGTGTCTGTTTACTCGAGTTCCAACATCAAATCTACAGGGTGCAGAATATGTGAGCTTATCACCGCTATGTTATTTCTTCCAGATGTAAAATGGATTTCTTCTCATACAACATCAACAAGGTCCAACCAACCAAAGCAAAACTTTGACTTTATGTTGGTGTAGAGATGGGTGGAGGTGACAGATGTCATAAGTCCCTCAGCTGAATGAAAAATTAAAACGGGCAGAGACAGA